>CM029400.1:29300748-30779639 GCA_017139565.1 Luffa aegyptiaca | reverse complement strand
ATTCCCTTATCTGGTAATATCATATCATCCTCACTCTCTGGCACCCCTGCCCTTCGGCATAGCATCGTGATAGTGTTGGGGAAAAACAACTTCCCCACCTTTTTCCGCCAGCAGTCAAGAATCTCAGACGAAATTATTTTTCCTACATCAATACTCATTGAGCGAAGAATAGCAAAGGCAAGCAATACCCTGTCCCGAGACACTGTGGATTCATGCGTAGTTGGTAGTAAGCGCAACTTAATAAAACCCATCCAGGTGTTGGCCTCGCTTTTCAAATAAGCTGCCTGAAATGTGCGCTTCCGCGTCTGCGACAACCTCCATTGGGCCCCCTCAATGCCAACCTCTCGGATAGCCGCACTTAACTGATCGTTAGATGGGGCAACCACCATCTCATTGAAGGCTGCGTGCGGAAAATCCTGGAGATCAAACAATTCATTAATAGCTTCTGGGCTCCAATCCACTGGGACTCCTCGAACTATAACCTGAAATTCTTCCTTATCGTCAAGATTTGCGTAAAATTCCCGAACAAAGTTGGAATTTACAGGCTCTGGTTTCGCACAAAATTGGCTCCAGCCGAGGTTCTCTATTCCAGTCCTCAAGAACCGTGGCAACTCATTGCCAAATCCTCGTTCGAACAGAAAGTCCCGTTTCAGCATCTCCTAGTATTTTGCTCGAGCAAGGTTGTTGACGAAGCGAATAAAAGGTAACCCTTGTGCCTCAACCTCGTCAGCCGCACCTGATGTCTCGGCAATACCTTTGCCCTTGTTTTCTCTTCGCTTCTGCAAAATCTCTTCCTCAGCCTTCTTTCCTTCTTCTCGCACTCTTTCCTCAGCTTCTTTTTTCTCTCGTTCCTCTCGCTCTGCCTTCTCTTTCTCAGAATCCGACGATGGTGGTGACGGGGTATCAGTCCGAATCACCTGAACGCGCCCAGCCTTCCGCTTGATGCGGCGGCGCTTGGTGGTTCAGGCATTATGACCTCAACATGAGCCTCCTGCACCGTTTCCTGTTCATCCCCTTCCTCAGGCACAACCGCGGTCTGTTCGTCTCGAACTTCTTCAGCCTGTGTTTCTTGATTCTTCTCAACATTCTCCTTTTGCACCAACTCTTGGACTACTGGTTCTACCTCAGGATTCTGAATTCCTTCCGTATCTGGGTCATTCACTGGTCCTTCTTGGATAGCTTCTTGCTCCACAGCCCTCTGCTGCCTTCTTCTCCGTTTGGCTTCTTTCTCTTCTGGCGTTTTCTTCTTCTTGGTTTTAGCTTTCCGAACTTCAGGGGTAACGGGCACCTCCTCCTCCTCACTTTCTCTTTCTTTCCTTGCTCGTGTTTTTGCCATGAAGGATTCAAGGATTTTTCCAGAGAATGAAAGGGAAAAAGAAAAAAAAAAGAATGCAGAAAGATTGAAACAAGAAGACGAAATAAGAAAAAACTCACCAATGTCTGTGAATAAATAAGGCTCCAGCAGAATGTAATCTTAACCGAAAAGATTTGCTCTGCATTAAATAATATTACCGTTTTAATTGCATGCAACTGGAAAATTTTAAACCCACAACGGTAAAATCGTGAAGTTCAATCGCCCACGGTAAATTACTATGCGCTGTCCTCTATTAAAGCCCTCAGATGATTACTGCGTGACACGTGGCTTCATCAAATGACACTTGCACACTTACCTGCGAAAATTCAAAGAAAATCCCAACGGTAAAACTAATAAATTCTCAACGAAATCCCTTCATAGTTCGGATGATTCTGCTCCAGCCATAACCTTGCCACAACAACCTTCTCACCCTTTAGAATCTTAGATACGAAATTTTAAATTTCAAAATCAAATTTTTTCAAATTCAACTCAAATCAAATTCTTTTCAAGCGAGGCCGAATAAATAAGAGAAAATCTTTATTAATTAAAACTAGAATTCAAATAACTGAACACAGAATCAAGATAAAATCTAATCTAACTAAAGGATAATTCAAAGATAATTCAAATAAATAACCCGAAAATAAAATAAAATCAAAAATGAAATAGATAAAATCTAAACTACCAAAAATGATAAAAATACTTAAAGATAAAATCTAGCAAACCATGCAACATGAAATCTAACCTAATCGAAATTAACATAAATCAGCGAAAAATAAAATTAATGCAACTCTGGGAGCTCAAAATTTTGCTCTGTGAAATGCTCCCGTAAAAATCCTGCTCTCTCAATCATCAACCAACTTTAGGGAAGGATATTTCATCTGGAACTCCTCTCCCCAATAATGTTTGACACGCTGACCATTCACCTTGAACATTCTCCCATGGGGGAAAACCTTCTCGTCTTGCAAAGTCACTGCTCCATGGGGGAAAACCTCAATCACCACAAACGGACCTGACCACTTGGACTTTAGTTTCCCTGGAAACAATTTTAATCTAGAATTATAAAGCAAAACTTTTTGACCTTTGACAAATTCTTTAGGCCTAATTTTCTTGTCATGGCACAACTTAGTCTTTTCTTTATATATTTTCGCATTCTCATAAGAAAATTGGCGAAATTCTTCCAATTCGTTAAGCTGCAGCATTCGCATTGCTCCTACACTACCCAGATCAAAATTTAACTTTTTCAAAGCCCAAAACGTTTTATGCTCCAGCTCTAATGGTAAATGACAAGCTTTCCCATATACTAACCGATAGGGAGACATACCTAGAGGAGTCTTATAGGTTGTCCTATAAGCCCAAATAGCCTCATCCAACCTAAAAGACCAATCCTTTCTAGATGGATGGACTACTTTTTCTAGAATTGATTTAATTTCCCTATTACTTATTTCAGCTTGACCATTAGCCTGTGGGTGATAGGGGGTAGCTATCCTATGCTTGATTCCATACTTAGCTAAAAGCTTAGTTAAGATATTATTAACAAAATGCGTACCCTCATCACTTATTAGAGCTCTAGGTGTCCCAAACCGTGCAAAAATGTGCGATTGGAGAAATTTTGAAACCGTCTTGGCATCACTCTGATGGCATGCAATGGCCTCCACCCACTTGGACACGTAATCTACTGCCAATAAGATAAAAACATTGCCATTAGAAGGGGGAAATGGCCCCATAAAATCAATACCCCATACATCGAATAATTCGACTTCTAAAATGTAAGTAAGAGGCATTTCATCTCTAGGCCCCAAGTTTCCTCTCCTTTGACAAGCGTCACATTGCTTGTAGAACCAGTGGGCATCCTTAAACAAGGTAGGCCAAAAGAATCCGCAATGCAAAATCCTCATAGCTGTCCTCTGACCGCTGAAATGGCCTCCATACGGCGAAGAGTGACATTGCTCCAGGATTTCCTTTGCTTCAACACCTGAAACACACCTACGAATAATACCGTCAGAGCATTGCTTATACATAAATGGCTCATCCCAATAAAAAAATTTTGCATCATGCTTAAACTTTTTCTTCTGCCTCCAATCCATGTCAATAGGGGTGACTCCCTTTACTAAAAAGTTGGCAATATCAGCATACCAAGGGACATCCCTGACTACCTTTACCTGAACAGCAAAAAGCTGCTCATCTGGAAAAGAATCGGAAATGGCAGATTGCTCCAGCAAAGATGATGATGGATCAAGACGAGACAAATGATCTGTAATGACATTCTCTGATCCCTTCTTATCCTTTATCTCCAAGTCGAACTCCTGCAATAATAAAACCCAACGAATTAGTCTAGGCTTTGCATCTTTCTTTGACATTAAATACCTTATTGCTGCATGATCCGTGAACACCGTGACTTTGGATCCAACCAAATATGGCCGAAATTTCTCAAAGGCAAACACAACAGCTAACAACTCCTTTTCAGTAGTTGTGTAGTTGACCTGTGCCTCATTTAAAATCCTGCTTGCATAATATATAGGATGGATAAATTTGCCCTGCTTTTGCCCCAGCATTGCACCTACTGCAGCATCACTCGCATCGCACATTACCTCAAACGGTAAATTCCAATTAGGTGCACAAAGAATGGGTGCTGAGATTAAAGCAGCCTTTAATGTTTCAAAAGCCTTCCTACACTCTGCATCAAAGTCAAAAACATGATCAGTGCATAATAAGTTACAAAGAGGTTTACTGATTTTGGAAAAATCCTTTATGAACCTTCTATAAAATCCAGCATGTCCTAAAAAACTCCGAATCCCCTTCACTGAATTCGGTGGTTCTAATCTTTCAATAACCTCAACTTTTGCTCTATCAACTTCTAGACCATTCTTAGAAATCCTATGACCTAACACTATGCCCTCCTTCACCATGAAGTGGCATTTCTCCCAATTAAGAACTAGATGGGTATCCTCACATCTTTTTAACACCTGACCTAAATTATCTAAACAACTCTGAAAAGACCCTCCAAAAACTGAAAAAATCGTCCATAAAGACCTCAACAGTGGACTCAATCATATCAGAAAAAATTGCTAACATACACCGCTGAAATGTTGCTGGAGCATTGCAAAGGCCAAAAGGCATCCGCCTGAAAGCAAACGTCCCATAAGGGCAGGTGAAAGTGGTTTTTTCCTGATCCTCAGGAGCAATAGTAATCTGGTTATACCCAGAATAACCATCCAAGAAACAGTAGTAGGCCTGACCAGCCAATCTATCCAACATCTGGTCAATAAATGGTAGAGGGAAGTGGTCCTTACGGGTGGCTTTGTTAAGCCTCCTGTAATCCATGCAAACCCTCCAACCAGTCACTGTCCTAGTTGGGATCAACTCATTGTCTTTATTGCTTACCACAGTGACACCTCCTTTCTTAGGAACACATTGGACAGGGCTCACCCAATTGCTGTCTGCAATTGGATAAATGATGCCAGCATCCAACCATTTAATCACCTCCTTTTTAACCACTTCTTTCATTGCAGGGTTAAGCCTTCTTTGTTGCTCAATACTCCTAAAGGATCCCTCGTCTAGAGTGATTTTATGCATACAAAAAGATGGGCTAATCCCCTGAATGTCAGCCAATGTCCAACCAATAGCCTTACGGTATTGCTGCAGCAATTTTATTAAGGCCTCTTCATGCTCCGGCATTAAATCTGATGCAACAATAATGGGCAACGTCTCACCTTCCCCAAGATACACATACTTTAGATGATCCGGCAAGGGCTTCAAATCTAAAGTAGGTGCCTCAATCAGGGATGGCTTAATTGGGGGAGCCTTCCTTTGATCTAAATCTAAAGACTCAAAAACATCCTCACACCTAATTAACTCTTTTTCATTTTTTCTTTCTAAAGAACAAACTTCTAAATCCTCTACACTAACCTTTCCATGATTTTCCAAATGCTTATTAGCCGAATCCTGAATTGCTGTCTCAACAATTGTGTTCTCCAGAATCCTAATGAAAGAGCAATCTTCCATCTCGTCTGGATACTTCATGGCTTTAAACACATTAAATTTTACTTCCTCATTACAGACTCTCATTGTTAATTCCCCTTTTTGAACATCTATTAACGCCCTACCAGTAGCCAAAAAGGGACGTCCTAGAATAATTGGGACATCTTTATCAGCCTCATAGTCTAAAATAATGAAATCAACAGGAAATATGAATTTATCCACCTTTACTAAGACATCCTCAATCTTACCCTCTGGATATGTGATAGACCTATCAGCTAGTTGGAGCGTAACTGTGGTAGGTCTAGCTTCACCAATACCTAACTTCCGATAGACCGAAAGAGGCATAAGGTTAATGCTTGCACCTAAATCACAGAGTGCTCTACCTAACTCTTTTCCACCTATAGACACAGGTATAGTAAATGATCCTGGATCCTTAGCCTTGGTTGGTAGCCCATTTTTAAGAATAGCACTACATTCCTCAGTAAGAGATATAGTTTCAAACTCACCTAACCTCTTCTTTTTAGTTAAAATATCCTTAAGAAATTTAGCATAATTAGGCATTTGCTCTATAGCTTCTACTAAAGGGATATTTATATGCAATTGCTTAAGAATCTCTAAAAAATTTTTAAATTGACCATCCTGATTCTTAGGCTTTTGCCTTTGTGGAAAAGGTAGAGGTGGTACATAAGGTGGGGGCGGCACATAAGGTGGTTCCACATCTGGAATAGAACCAGATGCTCCAGCATCTTTATTGCTCCCTCCAGCACCCTGACCAGACTCCAACTCTTTCTCAACAACAACATTATTTCTATCGTAATTATTATCTATATCCTGGGTTTTACTAGGCTCTTTTCTTTCTTCTAGGGGTTTACCACTCCTTAGAGTCACTGCCTTTACCTGCTCCTTACCTTCCCTTCTAGGCTGTTCAGTATCTGAAGGAAGTTTCCCTTGAGGCCTTGCCTTCAGCTCATTAGCTAGCTGACCCACTTGCAATTCCAGGGCTCTCATTGAAGCTTGATTACTTTGAATTGCAGCGTCTGTACGAGCCATAAATTCTTTCATCATTGCCTCAAGAGAATTCTCCGAACTTTGCTAGGGCAAAGCCTGCTTATTTTGCTGAGGCAATACCTGCACTTTAGCAAATCCCGGCTGGTTCACCTTTTGTTGTGCTTGCACATTACTCCCTTGTCCTCCCCACGCGAAGTTGGGGTGGTTGTGCCAACCTGGATTATAAAAGTTAGAATACGGGTTGTTCCTCTGATTACCTACAAAAAACACAGAAGCTGGATTGCTGGGGCAAAACTCGAAGTTGTGGTTTTCACCACAATAGACACAAGCTTCCTCTGCAACCTGGTTCACCACTCCAGCAGGCTCTACAGCCGGCGGCTGCTGATGACTAATCACTGTCACATTCTTAAGAGCGTTAGCAATCATAGCAAGATCAGCCCTAATGGTGGACACACCATCAACCTCTAACACACTCTTAACATTTTTATTTGTGCCTCTAACATCCGACCACTGACAACTATTAGTAGATATTCTTTCCAAAATTTCATAGGCTTCGTTAAAAGTTTTTGCCAAAAGGGCCCCTCCAGCCGAAGCATCAACCATACCTTGAGTTACTGCGTTCAATCCATTGTAAAATGTTTCCATTTGAATACAATGTGGTAGGCCATGGTGGGGACACTTTCGCAAAAGCTCCTTAAACCTCTCCCAAGCCTCACTAAAAGTCTCGTCTTCAAGTTGCCTAAACCCTACTATTTCACTCCGTAATTTAGCATTTCTATTAGGTGGGAAATATTTACTCAAAAAATTTTCAGCTAACTCATCCCATGTCCTAATTTCCCCTGGAGCAAAAGAATTTAACCACGCTTTCGCTCCATCCCTAAGAGAATACGGGAACAAAGTTAATCTAAGAGCATCTCTAGGCACTCCTTGAATTACAAAAGAATCACTAACTCCTAGAAAAGACTTAAGATGTAAATGAGGGTCTTCAGATGACAAACCATGGAATTGCCCCACGGTTTGCAACATCTGAAACATTACCGGTTTCATTTCAAAATTTGCCGCTTGAATTTGAGGACGTGCAATCCCTGGATTTAATTCATCAAACATTGGAAAAGCATATGCTCGAATGGCTCTGGTCCTATCGTTTGCTACCAAGATAGGATTCTCAGCCTGATTATTTTGCTGCTCATTTTGCTCCAGCGGCGGGTTTTGCTGCAGCACACGATTCTGCTGGGGGTTCGCTAGACCTTCAGGACCCTGCGGTAGATGCGGTATGTCAGCCATTTGATTTTGCTGTCTACGCTGCTCTCTCCTTCTTATCCTGAATGTCCTCTCAATTTCGGGATCAAGCTCGAACCTCACCCCAGGCGGATCGCTCATGCACCAAACTCACACCTGCAAAAACAAAAGAAACAATCAAAAAGTTCTAGCACCAAACCACCAAAACACATACACAAAACAGATCAGATAAAAACTTATTCAAGTCCCCGGCAACGGCGCCAAAAACTTGTTGGGCTCCTAGAGTGAGTAGAAATATGGTATAAAAGACTCTAGAATTCCTGTGCAAGTATACACAGTCGGCAGCAAGTAATATTATCAATCCGAGTCCTGAACTAGCTTCCACTTTACCTATTTTGTGTAACTTTCTAATGGTTTCAAGGTAATAAAAATGATTTGGTTTTGTAAGAATAATGCTGAATCAAAATAAACGACAGAACAAAGAATAAACGAATAGGCAGACAGATTAGAGGCAGGCGCTGGTTAGGTTTAGTAATTGTTTTAAAAGATGCTCTAGCAATATTATTGATCATGCAACTCTCGCAGTATTATTAGCGGATTCCTCCCGGAACTCCGGATCTTTTGGAATGTGTTTCAACCCCAATGAAGTGCGACCGATCAAGCACTAGGCAACTAGCTATCCCTAGCTCAGTCACTGGCGTTCACCAATACACAATGATCGTAGTGTGGATAATTGCCACACACTCTCTAAATCATCCCTGAAACTAGAGAGAGGTATTCATACCGGCTGGCCAAGCGGGCATAAAATAGAAACAAGCACAACAATTAACCAAGATGTAATAATCAATAAATATTATTAGAGTTTAAGCACGGCAACTACATATTCCTTAACCAACGCCTAAAGCTACTTAGTTCATAATAAGCATGGAAACACGAATTACAATCTGAGTAGGCATGCCCATTATCACAAGATAATAAAGAAAATAATAATCTCCTTAATCAGCTTGCGGATGATGGTGTTCTTGGTAATCTCCAATCTCTCTATACTACTCGGCTTCCAAAGAAAGTTGGAATGAATTTGACTTGGGCTGCTTTCTCCTTTTATAGAGGTGGTAGGAGGCTTGAATTAGGTCAACCTGGACACGTGTAAGGCTCTCCTTGCTCCTTTATCCCGAAAATAATTCAACAGAAGTCGGTTCATGAAGTTGGCTAACGAGCTGTGACGTGGCAGTTCTGCTTCCGGGTTTTGCTGCAGCACAGAATTTGCTCCCTCCAGTCGCCCAGCAACAGATTCTGCACAAAATGATTCCCAAAGCTTCCATTCTTCCAAATGGGTTAAAACATGTATTATATATCCAAAACCAACCCTATTAAGCACAAAAGACACACAAATCAATATAGAAATGAGGCCTAAATAACTACCTTTCGGGCAGTTATCAATGACCCACCTTGTATTCGATACAGTTGCAATGATCCAAAGCATCCATGTAGGAGACATGCAGGTGGGGGTATCCTATGCAATGAGTTTGCATAAGACCGGACCGCGAAATAGTAACCACTAGATGTAACACCGTTAACTAGTTTAGGTTTCTATTTCAATAGGATGACCTAGGTAACTCAATCTCAATCCTGAGTCCGTTATGAACCCCTTTCAAGAGGGATTGTCCTTAGATTTGTATGGGTGAGAGTGGCCAGTTCGCCGACTCAATAATCCTACCATTTCAGGGGCCAGACCGAATGGGGACTGGGAACATAACCGTACAAGATGAAATTCACTCCTTCCCCTATTGGAGTAAGTAGACGTGTGTTCCCTTAAGGGCTGATTCTGGGGCTTGAACAAAGGCGTGTCGTCCTTTCCTGGCCGGAGAGGAACTCCTGTTTAGTGGTTGGACCCTGAACAACTTGTTCATTAGAGGGATCGGTGGTACTAACCCAAGGGTAAAACGGTAATTTGACCCAGTTGGTGTTACGAACACACGTGAAGGATTGACTTACTGCATTGGTCGATATCCGTGGACACAGAAATATTCTAAAGTGAGAAGAGTGCAACTGTGGGTTTTTAGTGGAGTGACCCACAGTTAACGAATGTTGATTAACTTAGTTAATGAGTTTAGCCAATTAGTCTCGTATCGTTGGAGCTTCTGATCTGTAGGTCCATTAGATCCCACTGGTAGCTCGTAAAAAGACTTGAGGCTATTAAGTATAAATTGTAAATTGAAAGTGTTCAATTTATTTAGGGGAATCATATAATGTATATTGATACATTATAATATAAAGTTTATGAAACTTTATAATATAATTTTGAATTAATTTCAAAATTAATTCTTGAGAGAAAATATTTGGAAGAGTTCAAATAATTAATATGAATTGGATTCATATTAATATAAATAGTTTAATAAAATCCCCAAGATTAAATATGTGATATTTAATTGGGTAATTAATTAATTATGGAATTAATTAATTATTTATTAAAATCAGATATGAATAAGATAATAGATTTGATCTTATTCATGACCTTTTCCTATTAGGAAACGGTCTTGGCCTTTACCTATAAATAGGACCCCTGGGGTGGGGTGAAAGGCATCCCATTCATTCTCCTACTCTTAGAGAATTCCCCTCAAGGCTCCCTCTAGACTCCCACCAGTCTCCTGCCTCTAGAAGTCTCAGAGTCATACCGGTGTAGCCATAGTGGTGGTGTTCGCAGTAGTTCGTGATTATTTCCGAAGTAGTTGGTGAATTTAATCTGAGTCGTCAACGAGAGTAAGTAATTTGCTACTTTATAAATTAGATTTAAATATAATATTTTTGTATGCTTAGCCTTAATATATATTTAGAATAGTTCTAATATTATTGCCAATGTATTGGTATTTTAGATTAAACAAAATTAATTACGAATCGGTCCCAATCACGCTTGTGCTTTACGGAATTACGGAATTCCAATCCTTCAGTCTCAACCTGAAAGGTTCATTTCCAAGAATGAAGAACAAAAGGTTTGTAAACTAAAACGATCCATTTATGGATTGAAACAAGCTTCAAGATCTTGGAACATTCGAATTGATACGACAATCAAATCATTCGACTTTGATCAAAAACCTAATGAACCTTGTGTTTACAAGAAAATCATCAAGAATAGAGTAGCTTTCTTAATACTATATGTGGACGATAGTTTACTTATTGGAATAATATAGGATATCTTACCGACGTTAAAAACTGGCTAGAATCGCAATTCCAAATGAAAGATTTGGGAGAAGCACAACTTGTTCTTGGCATCTAGATCATTAGGGATCGCCGGAACAAAACCTTAGCCATGTCTCAGGCAGCATAAATCGACAAAATGTTAGCTCGATATTCAATGCAAAACTCCAAGAAAGAATTGTTACCTTTCAGGCACGGAGTTCATATGTCAAAAGAAAAATGTCCTAAGACACCTCAGGAAATTGAGGAAATGAGACATATTCCCTACGCCTCAGTTGTAGGCAGCCTAATGTACGCTATGCTCAAACATTTGTTTTGCAGTGGGAATAGTCAGTCAGTACTAATCTAATCCAGGGTATGACCACTGGACAGCCGTTAAAAATGTCCTTAAGTATCTCCGGAGAACGAGGAACTATATGTTGGTGTATGGATCAAAGTATCTGATCCTTACTGGTTACACCGATTCTGACTTTCAAACTAACATCGATTCACGGAAATCGACGTCAGGGTTAGTATTTACTCTAAATGGAGGAGCAGTAGTATGGCGAAACATTAAGCAAGGATGCATCGCTGAATCCACCATGTGTGGAGGTGTTAATATCTAAAAAGCGGAAGAAGTTTTGGATCTTAGGCACATAATTTGTTCAATTTGATCATACTTCGCATGTTGTCCAAGAAGAAGAAAAACAGAGTATGTTTTACCAACCTTGAATCAATGGAGAATTGGTTGGATTTCTTTGTTGTTTTTCTTCACCAACGAGTCACGAACCACCAAAGGATCTTCCTCGCTATTCTCAAGCCTTTAGAACGGATTGTGGGATCCTCAAGTGATGGAATTTGAGAGAGAAAGTATGAAGAACAAGCTTGCAAGGTGAGTTATGGTGAGTTTTCAATTTGGCAGCATTTCTCTATCATTCAAGCATTATTTCTTCAGCCATCTCCTTGCCTTTTATAGAGGGATTAGAGATGCAAGAATGCTTCAGAAATTGACACTCAATTAACCAAAGATTAGTGGGAATTTTGGTGTCCAATTTGGGGTGAGTGCATGGGTTTAGTCACCATGCACTCCACCTCCAAAAATTCAATCATTTTTTTAATTTAATTAAATCCATAATTATCATAATAAGTTGGATAATCATTTGAACTTTAATAATCTGAAAAATTAAAATCAAATTTCAATTTTTCAATTTTAAATTAATTCGAAATTAATTTAAAATAATTATTAAATAAATAATTAATTATTGATTTAATATTAAATAATATTTTTCCCACCAATCCCTAACATTTCCTAAATGTTAATATCAATCATGAATCCCTATTCATGTTGTCGGTATTTAAATCATATTTAAATATTAAATACTCACCATAACGGTTTTCACAAAAACCCGACGTATCGACAACGCCTATCACCTTTACTCATATTTCTCAACATGAACTAAAGCAATTCATATTTTATCCATCATATTGTTCTAAAGGTTAGTCTCGAGCTAGCAAGGGGACCTAACGGACCTACAGATCATGGGCTCCAACGGTACGAGGCTAAACTAGCGAAACACTTTTAGCCTAATCAACCAACATCCGTTAACTACCAGGACACTCCACTATAGCCTAGTAGTTGAACTCCCCTCACTGTAGATATATTTGTGTCCACTCGATGTAACCATGATTAGTAAGTCAATCCTTCACACGTCGTTCGTTACTATAGATAGGTCTAAAGTCCGTTTTACCCCTATAGCACGTCTTAGTTCCTTAAGTCCACTGGTCCTCTAATGAACAATTTTGTTCATGGTCCAACCATTAAACAAGATCCCTCTCGGGCCAATGAGAGGGTGGGGCCCCTTGTTCAAGTCTTGGATTCAACACTTAAGGGAACAACTTCTCTACTATCCCTAAATAGGGTAGGAGTGAATTCCATATTGCATTACTATGTCCCCAACCATCCATCTAGTGTTATCCCCAAAATGGGAGGTTTATTGAACGAAATTTTATGACCACTCTCACCTATGCAGATCAAAGGATAACCCTAAACAAACAGGAGTTCATACTAAGCTCAGGATTAAGATCGAGTTACCTAAGTCATCGCATGAAATAATCAGTCTTAACAGTAAACGACGTTATAAAGTAAGAGTGACTTGTTTCTCGGTCCAATCTTGTGTAAACCTCTTTTACACAGGATGCCCCTACTCGCATGTCTTTACATGAACGATCTAGGATCACGTCGTTTGCGTTATTCGCAAAGTAAGTCGCATCCATAGTGTTACCAGAACAAGGTACCCAACCTTATTCATTTACTATAGACCATTTAGGTTATATACTCAAACTTGATCCCTGTCCATATTCACTATATAGTTCGAGTATCTCATGTTATAACCATGGATGTTTCAATTGGATTATATGTTATAAATAAACAATTTCATTGAATAACATCTTTATTTATATAAATGATAACAAAACTTGAGTTCTAGGACATAAACCCCAACACCATGGAAGCAGAGTATGTTGTTGCATGTGAAGCAGTCAAAGAAGCAGTATGGCTATGGAAGTTTTTGACAGACTTAAAAGTCGTTCCAAACATGAACTTGCCCATCACTTTATATTGTGATAACTATGGGGCAGTAGCCAATTCAAAAGAGCCTCACAGCCACAAACGAGGCAAACACATCGAGAGGAAATATCACCTGATTCGAGAGAATGACGGGACCGCCAGGAGGATGTCGAATTCTCCCTAAGTCGTCAAATAAAATTTATAATCCACGACACTACTACTAATTTTGTAGCAATAGTGACCTGGGTCGAACACAGGGAAGGGGGATCTAATAAGTGTAGGATTTTATGCTCATGAAAATAGGGGGATTTTTGGTGATGAGTGACAAGCAAAAAAATAAAATAAAATAACTGAATGCTGAATTTTAAATGGCACGAAAACTAAATATGCAGAGAAGAAATAAGATGAGATCAAATACATAAAAAGGATCGTTGGATTATGATTTATTTTGCTTGATTCTAATTCGTTGGCTTCCTAGTTTTCTCTAATGGTTGCTCTAAACTGATTTCATTACTCTGGTCGGCTTCTGGGTTACACGGAAGACCTCCCTACACTAACCTGTGCTAATTAACTCGCTAATCGTGAATTCGGCAATTAACAAGATTAATCAATATAGACTATATCGCTCGCCACCCCTTATGCATAATGTAGTAACCATCTGAGACCTCTGCAACGATTACTACTTATATATAACTAGATTATTAACAAGCAATTTTACAACTACCTATTAAAACTAGCCGCTTTGGGATCGTGGGTCTGGAATTATAGGAACTAAATTCAAATTCAATTTAAATCTAAATTCCTACAACCTTTAACATGCATCCTAGGCCTATTAAGGGTCGCCTCACGTAGAGAGTGGCTTGCCTCAACCTAGTGGCTATCTCAAATAACTAATTGAATACACAAGCTATAATCGTATAGGCGTCAATCCTAATTGACTAACGGTCATGTATTGGTTTAAACGGGATTGCATGAAAAACTCAATGAAAATACAGCAAGAACATGATATAAGAACCAGAAAACTCAACAAATGTAATTAGAAATCAAGATGTAAATCCAATCCAACGATGTAAGGAAGTTTAGCTACGCATAGATGAAGTAAAAGCGATAAATAACATGAAAGAATCCATAGTAAATGACCAAGAATGGTCTAGAAACGTGCTGGAAAGTAAAAGGGGCAAAGGAATCGTAAAAGGGACCCAAAATCTAACCTAACGGCAGACTAAACCGAGACCTAATATATATAGAAAATGCATCGGCGTCGAGACGCCCGGGCACAACGTCGAGATGCTGCGAACTTTTATCTTCAGCCTGGAATCGCATTGGCATCGAGACGCCAAGGCCGACGTCTCGACGCCAGGCTCTAATCTCGACTTTCTGCTCCTTTTCTCAGTCTTGTCTCGCTTCTTCTCAGTTCGGGGCTTCAATCTTTGGCTTCCGGTGTCATAATTCAGGGCCGCTTCAGCACAATTGGGTTTCTTCATCTCCTCTTCATCTAAGACATCGAGATGGCTCCAAAAACTCCGTAATTGGCCTGAATTAACATTAATTAGCTCGATTGACTCCCGACACGACCTAAGCTCAATTAACCTGTAAATAGGACAAGTAAAGCATAAAATAACTCTAACAATCTTAGATTAGAGGCGATAAAATAGGACTATTTAGGTCCTATCGAATAGCCCCAACCTAAATCTTGCTAGTCCTCGAGCAAGGCACACACAAAACAAGGAGAAAGGCATTGTGCATATAATTGATAAGTGATTTGATCCTCAAAACTCAAACATTCCAAAAACTAAAGCAATCAAGAGACATTCGCAAGAGAGACAAATGAGGAGACAAATCAAAAATTTTCAAAGATTATCTTGCACAAGAGAGCTCCATCCCACCTAAAGAAGACTTTACTAGCCCGAGATTGGATTACTCAACTCTCATCCTATCTTCCCCCTACACTGGCACTAAGGTCTTGCTAAAAGGCCCAAATGGAACAAACTAGGTTGCTTCCTCTTGCTTGGGTGCCTGATTAAGGAATTCCTTTTTTCTTTTCTCTATTTTTTTTCTTTCTTTTTGCTTTTTGCTTTTGCTTTCTCTTTTTTTTTTTCTTTTGCTTTTTGCATTTCTTTTGGATAGGGCACTAGCTTTCACACTAAAGTGCATGGACCCATAACCCGAGTTTTACTCTTGGTTGGCCTAACTGATCACACTGTAGGTAGCTCTTTTTACCCCTAAGCGTTTAAGCTCAATACAAGCATGCTCTATCTCTCTCCTTTTTTCTTTCTTTTTTTTCAAAGTAAAGATGGCGAGCATATGATTTTTCTTTTCTTTTGCCTCGCCACCCCTGACTTATTTTTCCACTATTTTTTTATTGGAGGCAAATTTTCTTTTTCTCTCCTAGGCAAGACTCCACACACTAATTTGCAAAAAAATTAGACTTTCTCGCTTAACCTTACACCTATCAGGGTGACAACAAGAATATGAGCTAAGAAACTCGCTCCTAAGCATTCAAGTCATACCTTAAAGCAAGATAGACACTCAATAGGTGCAAGACATATCCAAGAAAAGTTTTAACAAGGCTCATTTTTTGAACACTCTCGGTCACAACTCATTGAAAGCTATAAATTTTCGAAAAAATTTGAGTCAATCCTAGGAAATCATTATCACTTAAACAAGCATATACACAACAAGCATGCGAGACATTTCATTAAGCACAAACGCTGGCCTGACGTTCAAATGCTCAAGGCCCAACAAAAATGTGAAGTAAATTCCCCACCCCCAACCTAAAATTTTACATTGCCCTCAATGTAACATTTGACTTGTTTCAGTGAAGTATTATTTCGATATATTTGTTTTTCCTAAATATAACCACAAATCCAATAAACTAAGAACCCATGGCTATATTATGTATACTTGAAGTTTATGTGTGATTATTCAGATTTTATTATCATTTTAAATTAAATAAAAATTTTATTTAAATTAAAATGAAAATAAAAATGAGTGGGATTATTCAGATTTTTCATTAAAAATTACAGATTTTTTGGATTTAAAAGATATTCAAATAATTGGTAATTTTGAAGAAGTGCTTAGTGACTAAACACATCAAATTAGCCTTCTTGCAACACCTAATCCTTGACTCAAATCACTCCCTATTTGTTGTCAATTTTTTGTGCATTTTTTATGAATGATTTTCCTCTATACATAACGGATTAGCTGGTGAAAATTAGTGGTATTGTTCAACCTAAAATGCTGCCAAAATTCTCCCAAAACCTCCTAGCTCAAACTCTCAAACTTGCTTATACCCATAAACTTTCATTTCCAATTCTTATAAATTGAGGATCCCACAATCTGTTCCAAGGCTTGAGGACAGTAGAGAAGATCCAAGAGGTTGTCCAAAAGTCGTTGGTGTGAATTATAAAGCATCAGATTATACGAATTGGGAGCTTCAAGTGGTAGGTACCTTATTACTCTATTTTTTGTTCTTATGAACAACATGACTTCAAGGATCAAATTGATGAAATTGTGTGCCCAACATCTTAAATTGCTTCCACATGTGTGATATTAACACCTACATTATCGTGTAATTTAATTAATTAAACACAGACTAAGTGGGTGTGGTTTATCCGAAAAGTCAAGAAGCACTCCGAGCAATCTAATTCAATCCATAGATTATTATTAGAGCAAACTATGAACAAGATCAAAGTTATCTATAGAGTAACCAATCCGACGGTCCCATCTTTTATTTGATTTCTGTCAATTTTCGCTTCGTTTCTGTTATTTGCATGCTATTTAATTCATTCCATAAATTTTCCTTTCTGTTCTTACATTTTAAATTATTTCGGTCAGTGACAGACCACAAAACCCTCTTTTTTTCTACCAAAAACCCCTCTGTTTAGCGAAATGCCAAAAATTATTAAAGATCTCTCTTTCCTTGTGGATGACCTGGCCACTACCTACTGCAAAGTAGCATAGAGCCGGAATTATAAATTTATTTAGCACGGATGTTGGAGAATTCAACACCCTCCTACGGTCCCGCCAAATTGGCGTCATTGTCAGGGAAAGGCTTTAGTTTTCTTTTTGATTATTGGGTTTTTGCATTTTTTCTCTTCTTCTTTTTCTTTGTATGATCACTCGTTCCATGCAGAATAAAAATATAAGGTATAATCTTGAGATCACATGGTAGAAGCGACGCCTGAGGAGGCGAGCCAGAAGCAAAGAGAGCGAGAGTAGAGAGCCTATTCCATTTCCTCACATGGGATACCAGACGCTCAGATAGATGGCAGTGCCTGATTTAAATCAGTAGCCCCTATGTATCACTTACCCTGAAACGACAGGTACCTTCAAACTTAAATCTGGTTTGATCCACTTACTTCCTATCTTTCGTGGTAGTGCAGGAGAGGATCCACATAAGCATCTGAAGGAATTCCATATCGTGTGCTTTGGTATGAGGCCACACGGTGTCACAGAGGAGGCTATCAACCTAAGGGTGTTTCCATTCTCTCTGAAAGATCAGGCCAAGGACTGGCTATACTATCTACCATCGGGCTCAGTGACTACCTGGAACGAAATGAAGAGACTTTTTCTGGAAAAGTTCTTTCCTGTGAGCCAAGAAACAAATCTTAGGAAGGAGATATACAACATTACTTAGATCTCCGGGGAGACCCTGTACGAGTACTGGGAAAGATTCAAGCAATTATGCGCTAGTTTCCCACACCATCAGATCTCAGACCAACTTTTGATTTAGTACTTCTATGAGGGACTTCTCCTTATGGATAGGAGTATGATCGACGCTGTGAGTGGTGGTGCGCTAGTGAAAAAGATGAAAGTTGAGGCCCGAGCACTCATTTCAAGCATGGCAGAAAACTCACAGTAGTTTGGCACGAGAGAGCCTACAACACCTGTTCAGACTGCTTCAAAAAGTGAGGTATGTGAGATGGCTCTGAACTTTCTAATTTAGCTAAACTTGTTCGTTCAATGTATGCAGGTAAGCCACAGGTAAAGGCTTGTGGGTTGTGTTCGATGACCTCCCACACTACTGAAGAATGTCCTAGTTTCAAGAGAGCAGTGAAGGATGTTATTGGAGGCTATGCTGGGAACAATGGGAACCGAAGACCCTACAATCCATACGGGAACACCTACAATTTAGGGTGGCGTGACCATCCAAATTTTAGCTATGGGAATCAAAAGTCCCAGGTGTTCAGGCAGAATCAAGCCACGGGTTCCTCTTCAGGTAAGTCTTTAGATGCAGTTGTTAAGGAGCTTGCTGACACTTCTTTGCTGTTCTAGAAGGAAACCAGGAACGCAATTAAGAACCTGGGGAATCAAATGATCAGATGGCCACGCAAATCAGCATGCTAGAAAACAAATGCTCAGGAAAAATCCTTGCACAGCCGGATGTCAATCCTAAGGCGAACGTCAGTGCCTTATGGAGTGGAGTAGCCCAGCCTATTTTTCCACCAGGATCTTTCTTTTCCCCTTCTTCTGACCAAAATTTTTCTTTGATTAATTTTTTTTTCTGTTAACAAAAATGATGAGGTAAGTACGTTTTCTACTTCCTAAGAACTTAACGCTAATCCTGTCTCTTTTGACACACAGGATGAATTAGAAATGATTAGGAAATTGCAAGTGAACATCCCCCTTCTCGATGCGGTAGCACAAATGCCATTCCATGCTGAGTTTCTAAAAACTTGGTATCAAGGTAAAGTTGAGTCCTCTGGTAAGGAGGAGGTAAGTAAAAATGTAAGTATGTTGCTTTCTGATTATCTTCCTGAAAAATGCATAGATCCTAGGATGTTTTTACTTCTGTGTATGATTGGTTCCTGGTGCGGCAGAGGCTGAATGATGGATGTGAGATAAGATGATAAGTAATAAGTAAGAATGATTTAGCCAACCTTAGTGCAAGTATACACTATCGCACCTAGTAATAAAAACCTTAGAAGTATTCCAAGGGTATTGATCACACGAGGACTAAATTGGAAATTCAAATTTGAAGAAGAAACTGCTCAAATTATTGCTTAAAATAGGTAACCAAAGAAATAGTTGTTGATTGGTTTTTTTGAAGATAAATAAAGCAAATAAATAAAGAAATAACAATGATAAATTAAGCGAGGTATTCAACATAGTTTCATTCTGAAGGCAAATAACTTTAATCATAGAATATTCAACTTAAGCCTAATAAATGCATTGGGTCAGATTTAACTTCTATTTGGCCTTGCTCCCAAGAACCGTTAGAAGGCTAAGCGAGTACCGTTATGCACATTTCTGTGACTCGACTCCGATATAGATAATTCACGAATGCAACCTATAACCCTATAGTTGATATAGGGTGTCTTAGGCAGCTTGCCCTATACCACCGAACGATCTGTTTCGAGCTTTTTCTCCTATATCACCTTTATGAGAATCGATATTGTCTGTCCCTTTCGAGATGAAACTCACATAGCATGCAAAGTTTAAGTGATCAATTTAAACTCAGCAAGATCAGAATGATAATCAATAAAGAATGACATGCAATGAATAGAAACTTAAGCGAATAAACACTTTCAAGCTATTGAACCATAAGGGAATTCACCCTATTGAACCCCTCAACGGAATTTAGCTAAGCATGGTGGGATAAAGTGCAAATGAACAACTTTGCATTAAAAATAAAATGTAAAGAATACAAGAGAATGAAAAGTGCCACGTGCTGGAAATAATGGCAGTAGCTAAATACTAGGGTTTTTTCTTTTATCCAATCCTTCTAGAGTTCGCTCGACACTCCACTCTCTTGCTTTTACAATTGGGAATGGGTGAAAATCCCTACAAACCCTTGTTGGGTTTTATGCCCTAAAACTCGTAGATAGTAAATGTAACATTTGACTTACTTCAATGAAGTATTATTTCTATATATTTGTTTTGCCTAAATATAACCACAAATCCAATAAACTAAGAACCCATGGCTATATTATGTATACTTGAAGTTTATGTGTGACATAAGTATGGATCAAGTTCAAGTAAATAGTCTAAACGATCTATAGTATGTGGATAAGGTTGGGTACCTTAATCCTGGGGACATTATTGGCTCGACTCTTTGTTCTTTAGAGACAGATGATGTGATCCTAGTTGTTCATGTATAAGACATGTGAGTGAGGGCGTCCTATGCAAAGAGTTTGCATAGAGATCGGACCAGGAGATAAGTCACTTTCACTTTACAACACCGTTTACTGTTGAAACTGAACATCTCATACATATAACCTAGGTAACTCGATCTTAATCCTGAGCTAACTATGAACTCCTGTTTATTTAGGATTATCCTTTGATTTGCATGGGTGAGAGTGGCCAAACATCGCCGACTCAATAAGCCTACCATTTTGGGGATAAGACTAAATGGATAGCTGGGGACATAGCTTTCCAAGATGGAATTCACTACTACCCGTTTTAGGGTTAGTAAAGGTTGTTCCCTTAAGTACTGACTCCGAGTCTTGAACAAGGGGCCCCGCCCTCTCATAACCTTGAGAGGGACTTGGTTCAGTGATTGTATCGCGAACTAGTTGTTCATTAGAGGATTAGTGGAACTTAAGGAACAAGATGTAACTATAGGGGTAAAACAGACATTTGACCTAGCTCTAGTTACGAACAACCGGTGAAGGGTCGACTTACTAATCATGGTTATCTAAAGTGGACAAGAAATATATCTACAGTGAGGGGAGTGCAGCTACGGGCTATAGTGGAGTGTCCCGGAAGCTAAAGAACGACGAATGACTAGGTTAATGAGATTAATTGGTTATCATCATTTCGTTGGAGCCCATGATCTGTAGGTCCATTAGGTCCCTCTACTAGCTCAATAGGAATAAAACTTGGAACAATATGATAGGTTAATATTTGAAACGTTCAAATTCGGAAAGGGATACAAAAGTCACTTATATACGATATTTAACGACATATTAGTTTAATTATGAATTAAACTTAAAATGAGAGTTATATATTTAAATATGATTTAAATATTAAATACGTGAATAGGGATTCATGTTCGAGAAAATTCGTTGGGAGAAAGAAACCAAGATTGCACAAATGGTATTAATTTAATATGAGATATTAAATTAAATAATTTTATTTTAATTAAATAAATGATATTTAAATTAAAATAAAAAATAAAAGAAAGTGGGATTATTCAGAATTTTATTTGCAAATTTGGAATTTAAAAGAAATTCAAAAGTTAGCAAATTTTGGAGGTGGTGCTTAATGACTAATCACTTGTAATTAGCCTTATTGCACCACCTAATCTTATGACTCAAAATGATCCCTATTTGTTGTCAATTTTTTGTGCAATTCTTGTGCATGATTTTCCTCTATATATACAGGATGAGCTGATGAGAAGTGGTGGATTTGCTTCAACCTAAATGCTGCCAAAATTCTCCCAAGAATTTCCATGTTCATACTCTCAAGCTTGCATAAACCCATAAACTTTCCTTTCCAATTCCTATCAATTGAGGATCCCACAATCCGTTCCAAGGCCTGAGGATAGTAGAGAAGATCCAAGTGGTTGTCCAAAAGTCGTTGGTGTGAATTATAAAGCATCGGATTATGCGAATTGGGAGCTTCAAGAGGTAGGTACCTTATTACTCTGTTTTTTGTTCATATGGACAGCATGTCTTCTAGGATCAAATTGATGAAATTGTGTGCCTAAGACCCAAAATTTCTTCCGCATGTGTGATATTAACACCTACAATTGGTATCAGAGCATGGTTTGGGCACCCAATTTGCATTAATTTGATCATGGTGGGTAGCATTTGCATATTGAATTTTTCTGGGTGCTAGAATGGATATATTACGGTTTTGGCAATTTAATTCTCTCGAATTTGTTGTAATAATTTGTAATTGCCTACATGTTTATGGGCATTAATGAGTTAATATTGAGTCTGTAAATTTTTAGAGTCATTAGAGTCCATTTAGGTAATTGCTCGAAAGAAGAAGAAGAACTCAAGCTGGCCAAAGAAGAGCAGGCTGACCATCCGGGCTGACAGATGGTTGACGGGCTGACCATTCGGGTTGACCAGATGGTTGACAGCTTGACCAGACGGGCTGACCAGATGGTTGACAGGCTGACCAAACGGGCTGACCAGGTGGTTGACAGGCTGACTAGACGGGTTGACCAATGGGGCTGACCAGATGGTTGTGGTGCTGACCAGACATGGATAATTTAAGCAGTTTTTTAATTATTAAATGCAATAATTTAGTTGTTGCTTGCTAGAAATTGCCAAAATCGGTCCATTTTAGTGTGATTTAGTTAATTATGCATGGATGGATGTATGTTTTAATTAAATAGCCAACAATATGCATACAACATGTCATATAGATTAAAAATCCCACCATAGGAAGCATGTTACATGCATTAAGTATATTATAATTAAGTTATAATATTGAGATGCTGTTCGGGCATCACACCACAATACCGCAAGTGCACGGGCCGCAAGTAATATAAAACGAAAATATTCCGAGTATCAAATCCACAGGGAGGCGAAGCGAAATTTAAGCAAAGCAAAAATTCATTGAACACTAAAAATACTTGGGGGAAATAATATTAAGGGATCAAAACATGCAATTAAAATGAATTTAAAAATTAAAGCGATTAAGGAAATTAAATTGATAAATCAAGAAATAAAAAGTATGGAGAAAGAGTTTTTAATGGGAAGTGGGGTCTTGAAAATCAATTAATAGCTAAACAATTATTACAATTATCCTATCTCGTTGCCCAATTAATTATACTCTTAGAATCTCCGTTAATCACATAGGATCTTCTGTCGGTTTCCCCTAATTATAACTAACTCATTTTAACAACCTAAGTGTCCTTAGCGCCATTAAAAATCATTAATTATTACGCTCTGATTCATTTTAGGAATCTAAGTTTAATCAACTAATCCCGTTGTCACTACGGACAATTAAACTAGTTGCATGGATTATGATCTATCCTAATTTCTCTCCGTCGAGTTTCCATTAAGAATCGGATCAATATACAATTGGCCAGATTGCATACAGCATTACGAACATTCATAAAAATAATCAGTAAAAAAGGGCAAGAGATAGGCAATTATAACAATATTTAACTATATAATTTCATTTAAAGACCCCAAATTGGGGTTTAGCTATACATATCTAAAATATTCACAAAATATACAATGGAAAGCATAAATATGAGCAAAATAAAAGGAAAGGAAATGACCGTCGAAGACCCCGTCGCTGGCGCTTGGAGTCCCTCCGAGCACACCTTGAGCCTCCTAGAGTGCTCCCCAAAAATTTCCCACTAAGAACTCTAAAAAAGGCTAGAAAGCCTAGAGAGAAGGCTCCAAAGGAGCCAAGGAAAGAAAGGAGCGGAAGAATTGAATGATGATTGATGCATAAAATGGGCACCAAGGGGCGCCTTATATAGGCCCAGGAATAGGACAGCGTCGCGACGCTATCGGCACAGCGTCGTGATGCTGTGACGTCACTCAACTTGCTGGCCAAGAAATGGGATATCGTCGGGACGCTGTCCCCACAGCATCTCGATGCTGTGCGGTTTTCAGACCAGGCTGGCGCGGATTGGGCTTGAAATTAGGCCTTTCTTCATTTCTTTTTGGATCAACTTTGCATGGTTGACTTCTTGGACTCCCCCTTGACCCATGTATGGAAATTTGGGCTTGGATAGCTCATTTTAGGGCATTTTCACACCAAAATCCATAATTTGCTCCTAAAGACCAAATAACAAAATATTTTAGATTTCTTCAATAAAAACACAATTAAAGTGCCTAAAAGCTTAATAATTTAGGACTAAAATAGCGATATTTCTGCCTGCTATCAGATGCATGTTTAGGTTTCATGATAGATGCATGTTGAATGAAGTAATTTCGTTTAATCAAGCGATAACGAACAAAGCATGCTACATGAAAGTTCCTTAGCTCGATTTAAAGTGTTTCAATCGAATAAACGCATGTTATAGGTTAATGTCGTTTTAATTTTTATAAAACCGACATAGATATTTAAAATCTATAACAAATATAAAAGCATGCTCACTTAGGGTTAAAAGGAACTCAAAGATCAATCGATGCAAAATAGTTTTAGGTCGATAGCTTGTAAAGCTTAGGTTACAAGAGAACTCACCCGGTTAGATGCTGTCTAAGGGTGGAGATATTTAAGTTGATGGTTTATGGAACACCTCCTACCTGGGCATCAAGCTAGTACTTGAGTTAAGTTAACCTGGTTTTATGAGCATGCGTGAGCGATATGAGGTTATAATATGATTTATTCACCTAGACATCGTAGGATAAGTCCGTTTATGGACATATCACCTAGACTTAGGTAAAATTTATTAGTCGAATTCTATCTAAGTCAAAAATTAAAACCCTAAAAATATAATAGGACACTTCAGTGGGAGGACAAGTAATAAAAACAAGATATTTAAAATCAAGTTTTTACTCCCACGCCCCCCTGTGTTCACACCGTGAGATGCATGCTCGGCTTCGTGTCACCTTGGGAGCGGCCTCCCTTCGGAGAGCATTAAGCATGCATCAATACCAAGGTGGATGGGGAAAGTGTTCATAGTAAGTGGGAGAAAGACGCGTGACAACGTATCCTGCGGTCTCCACCCCTAGGTTGCAATGTAAGATTCCTATGATCCGTCGGCGTGTCGCCTTGGGAGTGACCATCCCTTCGGAGGGCCTGATCATAGGATTCGAAACACCGCGACCTCCAGAAATGGATAAGATCACTTAGGTCAGTCACCAACAGTTGTCTTATCCTAACGGTAGCCTGTTGGTGCATACCTCTGAGATTTGAAAGTGGGAGGGTCACACTTACAAGAATGAGTTCTTGGCCAAACAAACGGTAGCTAATAAACTAAAAAAATATGAGATGTTCTGGTTTTAGATATTGGCTGAGATAAGTCTCAATTCAGTGGAGGAATAGCTGATCACCATTCGGTGGCTGTTATTCTAAACCTCTGAAGTATCGTTGCAAAACTATATCGATAGTTTATTAGGGTTACTTTGATTAAATAGTTTTGCTAAAATGATTGGATTGTTTAAATTCTTTAAGGCAAAAACTAATATAGTCAATTGTTTATTGTTTTCAGCATGTCTTCCTCAATATTACAACTGCTTAAAAATGATAAGTTAACCGATGCAAATTATGCAACGTGGAAATCTAACCTGAACACGGTTCTGGTCATTGATGATCTGCGGTTTGTCCTGACAGAGGAATGTCCTCCATTCCCTATTCGTACTGCATCTCAATCTGTTAAAGATGCATATGATCGTTGGATGAAGGCAAACGAAAAGGCCCGAGTCTATATTCTGGCTAGTTTGTCTGAAATTTTAGCCAAGAAATATGAGGGAATGGTCTCAGCAAGAGAAATCATGAATTCACTTCAGGAAATGTTTGGACAGCCATCCTGTCAACTCCATCATGAAGCCCTCAAATACATTTACAGTTGTTGCATGAAAGAAGGCCAACATGTTCGAGAACATGTTCTTGATATGATGGTCCATTTCAATGTTGCTGAAGTAAATGGAGCGGTCATCGACGAACGTAGTCAAGTAGCATTTATAATGGAGTCACTTCCAAAAAGCTTCCTACAATTTCGAAGCAACGCTGTAATGAATAAGATTCAATACAATTTGACTACGCTCCTAAATGAGTTACAGACATTTCAATCACTTATGAAAGGTAAGAAATTGAAAGAAAGAGAGGCAAATATAGCCCATTCCAAGAGAAAATTCCTGAAGGGTTCATCCTCAGGAACAAAGTCTGCACCTCAAAATTCTGGCTCTAAGAATATCCAGAAAAAGGAAGGAGTAAAGGGAAAGGCTCCCGCTATTGCTAATCGAGGAAAGAATAAAGCAAAGAAAGCTGATAAAGGCAAATGCTTCCATTGCAACGTTCAGGGGCATTGGAAGAGAAATTGCCCCAAATACCTCGCTGAAAAGAAGAAGGAAAAAGAAGGTAATTCGATTTACTCGTTTTAGAAACTTGTCTCTTAGAACATGATCAAAATGCCTGGATACTTGATTCCGGAGCTACTAATCATGTCTGTTCTTCTTTGCAGGA
This sequence comes from Luffa aegyptiaca, assembly GCA_017139565.1. Taxonomy (NCBI): domain Eukaryota; kingdom Viridiplantae; phylum Streptophyta; class Magnoliopsida; order Cucurbitales; family Cucurbitaceae; genus Luffa; species Luffa aegyptiaca. Next base: position 30,753,273 of record CM029400.1, on the reverse strand, counting down.
AAATAGTTCATTTCGGCAGTTAAAGAAAGATGAAATGACGCTCAAGGTTGGAACAGGAGACATCATTTCAGCTTCTGCAATGGGAGATGTCAAGTTGTTTGTAGGAGAAAGGTTTTTGCTTTTGTCAAATATGTATATAGTACCTAAAATATGTAGGAATCTTATATCTATCTCCTGTCTAATGGAACAACGATATTTTGTAAATTTTGAAGTTGATGAAGCGTTCATCTCTCGAAAAGGAATGTTTGTCTGTTCAGCAAAATTAGAAAACAACTTGTATGTCCTAAGACCAAGCGTAACAAAAACAGTTTTAAATCACGAGTTATTTAGAACTGCTGATACTCAAAGAAAAAGGCAACACATTTCTCCAAATAGTAACGCTTATCTTTGGCATCTAAGGTTAGGCCACATTAATCTTGATAGGATCAAAAGATTTGTAAAGAATGAACTTCTAAATGAATTAGAAGACGAGTCATTACCTCCATGTCAATCCTGCCTAGAAGGAAAAATGACTAAAAGACTGTTTACGGCAAAAGTAACAAAAATTCAAGCAATAATTAAAAACACAGCAAACAACTAAACACAAAAAAACAGTATTATATACAACAAAACAACATGTAAAGGGGTCAGGAAACTCCCCTAGTCCTCGTCCGAGGAACTCTCTTTCTCTTCATCTTCGTTTTCATCATTTTAATCATCTTCTTCATCAGAATCCTTGCCTTCTTGAGGCAACAGCGATTTAGGGAAATCGAGAAAGACAGGAGCAATACTCGAGGAGATAAAGAGGTAGAACTCTCTAATGGCTTCATCCCTCTCCTTGGCTTATGCCCAATAATTCCTCACGTTGTCCCTGATTTGATCCAGTTGTCGGTAGGCAATTGCTAGGGCTTCAGACGACGGTGAGGGCCCTAAAAAAGGAGTGTGTTGAGGTGGAGAGATCGGATTCATCCCTGATGGTGGAGTGGCTTGAGATATGGAGGCTTTGTCTTTCCTTTGGGTGGTAAGCAATCTGAAGAAAAGTTTTCCTGCTTTCTTCCTTCCACAGGCAAGGATTTCCTCCCTGATAATGCTCCCGATGTTGATCTCCAACCCCTTCATAATACAGTAGAGGAGCATGACTCTATCTACTGAGATAGTGTTGTCATGGGTCGTTGGCATCAACCTGTTCTTGATAAAGTGAAGCCATACTGAAGATTCAGGCTTTAGGTCGCTTGGCACTAATGTCTTCACCTTAGTCTGGGACTCTTTCCACTGAACTCCCTTGTTGGCCACTAATTCCAGTGCATCTTTCATCTGCTTGGTCGAAGGGTTCCTAATGACATCATTCCCTCTTGGATGCAAGGGTGCTTTGATTCTATACACCCGGTTGATGTCAAATAGAAGAGAAGCTGACTATCTTGCCTCTCACCACCGCTATACTTATGCTCTCCTCCCTCAGGCTGGCGTAAAAATCTCGTACTAAAGGCACCACGACCTCCTGAAGGTGAGCACAGAACTCCTACCATTTATACTGTGAGATAACTCTGCTTACGAACACTGGCAGTGCTCCCGCTCTATTAGAGAATCCCTTCTCGTTGAGGAAATCTCTTTTTCTCATTATCTCCATCCTTTCCTGAAAATTTACATCCTTAAAGACTTCTGGGAAGGGATTTTTAGGAGATGGAGCCTTCGGTGATTTGGCTTTTGGCTTGGCGGGTGAGACGATTGGAGGAACTGCTGGAGAGGTGTCCATGGACCTAGTCCTCGACCTCCTGGCAAAAATCTGATCGTTCTTGTTTTTTGTCCTCCTTTCGACCCTAATTTATCTTCTTCTCTTTTTCCTCAATGCTGCAGAGATAAGAAATTGGTCGTCATCCAATTCCCTGATCTCTGTGTTGGATTCTTTTTCTGAATCACTGGAGGTCTCGACCTCCTCATTTTCTTTCTCTTCTTCATCCCTCTTCTCTCTCGAAGAGGTGCTATCAGCTGCTGGTGGGTCACATTTGAATAGAGGTTAGAAGACCTCATCAGCTGGTTGCGCTTCATTGGTCGTTCCCAGGCCTTCTTTAGAATGTGGCCCAGATGCGGTCGCATTCTGGTCTTCATCCGCTTCTTCTTTTTCTTTTTCTGTTTCTGGATTTTCTTCATTTGGCCCCTCGAGGACCTCTTCTTCCCTTCCTTGCAGCAACTCAACCTCACTTTGAGCCTTGTGGAATGGCTCAAAAGCTGCAAGGAAGTTTTCGGCTTCCTTTCTTCTTTTTTCATCTTCCCTCAAATTTTCCCTTCTTTGTTTTTCTTCCTCAAGGAGTTGCAATTCAGCAGCTGCCCTCTTGAGGTTTTCACCTAATTTTCTTTCTTCTTCTTCAGCTAATTTGGCCTTCTCGGCTTCTTGCCTTTCCTCTTCCTTTTTTCTTTCTTCTTCAAGGTCTCTTTTTCTTACGAATTCATCATCTTCCCTCATGCTTTCGTTTTCAATCTCCCTTTCATCCTCAATTTCCCTCAAGGCTTCTTGTTCAACTTTATACCCTTTAGTAATCACGAGAACCTTTGCCACAGCTTGGCGGATTATGTCCTCGAACGCATCCGGGGGCATTCTTATGGTTTTGAGGGGCTCGATGACAAGTGGCTGTTCGGGTGCAACCTTCTTGGGACTCTTCTTTCTTGCACTGTACGTAATGAATGGTTTGTTCATGCAAGATGAAGAAGGGTTAGTACAAGGGTCAGAATTTTTACCCCTTATAGCCTCTCCTTGCCGAGAGCTTTCTCTTGCCTTGGCGACTTCTTCTTCATCCCATCTGCTCGCTTCTTCTTCAAGAGCTGCACATCTTTCGGCTCCCATCTCTCGGATCATTCTAAACCATGCCCTTGAACGTTTTCTGAATTGTTGGCTCTCGGGTTTTTGGGTTTTATGGATGGGATTAGTGCGTGTGGACCTTCGAGACGAAGAAGGGTTAGTAGAAGGGTTAGGATTTTTACCCGTTAGAGCCTCTCCTTGCCAAGAACTCTCTCTTGCCTTGGCGGCTTCTTCTTCATCTCGTCTTCTCGCATCTTCTTCAAGAGCTGCACGTCTTTGGGCTCCCATCTCCCAAATCATTCTAAACCATGCCCTTGAGCGTTTTCTGAATTGATGGCTCGCGGGTTTTTGGGTTTTATGGATGGGATTGGTGCGTGTGGACCTCTGAGGTTGAGATGAACTCGGATTCTCCCTCGATGTGGCCGGCATTGTCGAGGAAGAAGGAGTTTGAGTGGTGGTTCCTTGGTCCACGATCGCCGGCGTGAAACTTGAAGGTCTCGTCCTTATCGTGTCGTGCATGAGGGCGTCGGGTTGCTCTTCTTGTCGTCAAATGTTTGCTTCAACTTCTTGGGCAGGTATATTACTCTGAGATCGAGTAATGTTGCGGGATGATGATGACTTGGGAGTGTTCTTCATTGATCTTTCTTGTGGGTTTCAGTTTCAAGATGAGAGAAGATGGAGAGTTCTTGAGTTTAACTTGAATGCAAAAGGTTTGAGTGGTTGGTGAAGAGGGAAAGACTAAAGTCAGCTATTTATAGTTTTCTAAATTAGGTCACGTGATAGTCATTTTAAATGACGTCACTGCCTCTGACTTTAGGAAAATGCGGTCGCATTTCCTAATGCACCGAGGATAAATGCGATCGCATTTCCTCAGTTCTCTGCCTTCTTTATTGTTTTTTTTCTAACTTTTTCTTGTCGTTTGCTTTTCTTTATTTACTTTATCTGCTGAAACAATCACAGACATGTTAGAAAGTTCACATGCTTAATCATGATTATTATTTTTTCATTTTCTTTTAAAATAGATTGGATACAAAATAATATGGACTTTTCAAACTCCCCACGAAAAGGTGTTCCCTACGGTCAAGTTAAGTACCTTTTCCTAGACATAGTTTTTACTCTTGTCCAGATATTTTGGGTTCTTATCTGCATATCTTATTTTTGATTTTATTATCTTAATTCATTATAGATCCACATAATGTACAAAAACAATCTCAGGAGTAGAATTCATACCAGGTCAATCACAGAAACATGAGCTTCTTCATCTTCAAAGCCCTTCCCCCAATAGGGTTTGATTCTTTGTCCTTTCATGGGTTGATTGATTTCTTCTACTTCAATCTTTTTCCCACCATTTTCTTCTTGTTATTCATGTCCAAGTATATCCTCCAATGTTTTTCCTTTCATCATTTCCTAAAGAGTAGACCGGGAGAGTACATCAATATCATCAACCATCGAGCACTTTTCCAGATCTTCTGGGTATTTCATTGCATTCATCACATTGAAAGTGACTTGTTGGTCATTGACCCTCATAGTCAATTCTCATTTCTGCACATCAATTAAGGTCCTGCTAGTTGCTAAGAATGGTTGTCCTAAAATGATTGGCACTTCCTTATCGACTTCACAATCCAGAATGATGAAGTCTTGTGGGAGTACAAATTTGTCAAACTTGACTAACACATCTTCAATTTTTTTCGATGGGTTGTGTTAGTGATCTGTCAGCTAACTGTAAGGTTACAGTTGTTGGTCTTGCTTCACCTATCCTCGACTGTTGAAAAACTGAGTATGGCATCAGGTTTATACTCGCTCCTAGATCGCATAAAGCTCTGCCTACATTCCTTCCTCACATGAGCATGGAATGGTGAAACTTCCTAGGTCCTTTAGCTTGGGAGGGATCTCATTCTTGACTAGTGCACTAGAACATTCAGTGAATGCAACCGTTTCATATTCTCCTAACCTTATTTTCTTTGATAGAATATCCTTCAGGAACTTCACCTAGGTAGGCATCTGTTCAAGCGCTTCTACCAATGGAATATTAATATGTAGCTGTTTTAAGACATCTAAAAACTTTTTGAACTGTGCATCTTGCGAAGCATGTTTAAATCTTTGAGGGTATGGAGGAGGTGGTCTGTATTCTAGATCTATAACAAACTTCTTAGGTTTTGCGGTCGCAATTGCGGTCGCATTTCCCTGTTTTTTCTCTAAACTTGGACATTAATTTTTTTCTTCCAAGGCTTCATGCTCCTTGGTCTTTTCTTTATCTTCTTTATTCTGAATAACTTCTGATTTCTTTTCTAAAAATTTTTCTTGAGCTTCTTCTAGGATCTCTACTTCTTGATTCACTGGGTACTTTGGACCATCATACTCTAGTCCACTTCTTAAAGTGACTGCCTTGCACTGCTCCTTTCCTTCTTTGTGAGGGATCTCAGTCTTGTTGTGCAGCATCCCTTGTGGTCTATTTTTAATTTCTTGAGCGATCTGTCCAATCTGTACTTCAAAATTTCTAACTGTAGCATCATTTCTTACCATGTACTCCTTCATAAGAGTCTCTAGATTTGACTCCTGACTCTGCACTTGAACTGGTTAGAAGTTCTTTTGCGACTGCTGTTGTGTAGGAGGTTTCCCGAATTGATTTGTATTGGAATTACTTGAGCCGGATTGTCCTCCCCAAGAGAAGTTTGGATTCTGTCTCCAACCTGGGTTGTATGTAACCGAGTATGGATTCCATCTGGTCTGGTTCTGGTTCCCTTGTTGACCTACATAAAAGACAGACGCATGATTTAGTGGACAGTTGTTAGCAGTATGTTCCTCACCATAAATTTCACAGCAGGGAGAAGAAATAGCATTGGCAGGGGCTATGTTCATTTGGTTGCTCATAGTCATGCCCATCATCATGCTGTGGATAGCCTTGATTTGAGCTTGAATGGTAGAATTAGCCTTTGTCTCCACCGTTTTAGTTGGATTCTTCAAAATTGTTGTTGGCTCAGTCTCTCCCCAATGTCTATTGTTTGTGGCTATGGTATCCAAGATAGCATGTGCCTCATTTGCAGACTTCTTTAGAAAAGATCCATTTGCAGATGCATTGACTAGTGCCTTCGAAGCTTGATCTAATCCACTATAAAAATGCTCTAAGATGATGCAAGCAGGCAATCCGTGGTGTGGACACTTCCAAACCAGCCATTGAAATCTTTCCCAAGCTGCATCCAGAGGTTCATTGTAAGATTATCGAAATGCAATAATTTCAGTTCTATATTTGGCATTTTTATTAGAAGGAAAAAACTTCTCTAAGAATTTCTCAGCCAAATCGTTCCAAGAAGTGATGGAGTTTGGAGGGAATGAGTCCAACCAAGCTTCAGCATCTCCCTGCAAAGAAAATGGAAAAAGCTTTAGCTTCAAAGTATCTTCAGGCACTCCTGTAACTTTAAAAGAATTGCAAACTCTGAAAAATAGTTTAATGTGTTTATGTGGATCTTCATTTGGAAGTCCAGAGAATTGGCCCATGGTATTCAACATTTGGAACATCACTGGTTTGAGTTCAAACTATGGAACATCTATTGGTGGCTCCAAAATTCCTGGATTTAAAGTCTGAAAAACAGGTAAAGCAAAGTCCATTATTGCTCTATTGCGGTCTTCGGCAATATAAATTAGATTTTCTTGTTGTGGCACCGGTGGAACTGGAGGAACTGGAGGAATTCTCCCTCCATTTTGCTCCCTTCCACGATATGAGAATCGACTCTAGGTGGTTCCATTGGAAACTCTTGTATGTAAGAAGCTTCTTCTAGAGGTTCCTGTGCGCTCAACTCCTTTTGTTCCCTTCTCCTTTGTCTTTCCTCTTTCCTACCACGATGAAAGGTTCTTTCTATCTCAGGATCAATGTCAAGGAGTGGACACCCCTTGTTCATGCACTAACTCAATCTGTAAAAAGAAACACAATTGCAAATCAAAGTCAAATTCCCTTTGAGACAGAAATGCGGTCGCAATCTAATCGCAATTTCAAATAAACAAAATTGGTTTCACTTTTGGTCCCCAGCAACGGCGCCAAAAACTTGGTGCGGTAGAGGCTGAATGATGGCTGTGAGATAAGATGATAAATAATAAGTAAGAATGATTCAGCCAACCTTAGTGCATGTAGTAATAAAAACCTTAGAAGTATTCCAAGGGTATCGATCCCACGAGGACTAAATTGGAAATTCAGATTTGAAGAAGAAACTGCTCAAATGATTGCTTAAAATAGGTAACCAAAGAAATAGTTGTTGATTGGTTTTTTGAAGATAAATAAAGAAAATAAATAAAGAAATAACAATGATAAATAACTTTAGAAGTATACACTATCGCACGTAGTAATAAAAACCTTAGAAGTATTCCAAGGGTATCGATCCCACGATGACTAAATTCGAAATTCAGATTTGAAGAAGAAACTGCTCAAATGATTGCTTAAAATAGGTAACCAAAGAAATAGTTGTTGATTGGTTTTTGGAAGATAAATAAAGAAAATAAATAAAGAAATAACAATGATAAATAAAGTGAGGTATTCAACATAGTTTCATCCCGAAGGAAAATAACTTTAATCATAGAATATTCAACTTAAGCCTAATCAATGCATTGGGTCAGATTTAACTTCTATTTGGCCTTGCTCCCAAGAACCGTTAGAAGGCTAAATGAGTACCATTATGCACATTTCTGTGACTCGTCTCCGACATAGATAATTCACGAATGCAACCTATAACCCTATAGTTGATATAGGGTGCCTTAGGGAGCTTGCCCTATACCACCGAACAATCTCTTTCGAGCTTTTTCTCCTATATCACCTTTATGAGAATCGATATTGTTTGTCCCTTTCGAGATCAAACTCACATAGCATGCAAAGTCTAAGTGATCAATTTAAAATCAACAAGATCAGAATGATTAATCAATAAAGAATGACATGCATTGAATAGAAACTTAAGAGAATAAACACTTTCAAGCTATTGAACCATAAGGGAATTCACCATATTGAACCCCTCAACGGAATTTAGCTAAGCATGGTGGGATAAAGTGCAAATGAACAACTTTGCATTATAAATAAAATGTAAAGAATACAAAAGAATGAAAAGTTCCACGTGCTGGAAATAATGGTTGTAGCTAAATACTAGGGTTTTTTCTTTTATCCAATCCTTCTAGAGTTCGCTCGACACTCCACTCTCTCGCTTTTACAAGTGGGAATGGGTGAAAATCCCTACAAACCCTAAGGTTTGATGTCTTACTAAGGTTGGAATTTAGTCATCTAAGAAGGACCTCGGGTATCCCTACTCATAGGCGTCAACTAGGGTTCTGTCACCACCCTCTTCTTCCAAATGATTTCTGCTTGCATTTGACGTTGAATCAAGGCCTTATATAGTGTTGGAAGTGGTTGAGGAGCTGCGAAAATGGTGCTGGTAGGTAGCCCAATCGATTTCGGGGTCAAAACGGCCGGTTAGGTGCGCAATAGTCTCGTTCAACCTTGAGCTTTGTTTTTCTTATTCAATTTGCTTTGTTTTTCTTATTCAATTTGTTATTTGAATTCTTAGGTAAGCGACTTTAAAAAGACAGATTCGTGGACCTTTCAACCTTGAGCTTCAGTTCAGGGGAGTATTTTCTCTCCCTATTTCCATTTATTGCCTCTGTTGTTCATGTCTATCATTACATTGAGGGCAATGTAAGAATTAGGTTGGGGGTGGGGTATGCTTTGCTTTCGGTCTATTGGGCCCTAAGCACATGAACGTGGGGCAAATTGTATGCTTTCATTGCTTGACTTGAATATTTGATGCTTTTAGATGTTTTTAGCATACAATGATTTCCTAGGATTAACTTCTGTATATATAGGTTTTCTTTCGGTGAGTTGTTATCGTGAGTGCCCCAAAAGGGAGCCTTTTTAAAACTTTTCTGTGAAATATCTTGCATTGGTTGAGTGTCTTTCTTGTTTTAGAATTGGAGTTGAATGCTTAGGAGAGGTTTATTTGGCTTAGATTTTTGCTGTCACACCGATAGGTGTAAGGATGAGTTTAAGGTATAGAAACTTTTCGCAAATAAACATGTGAACCTTACCTATGAAAAAGAAAAAGAAAATGAGTGAGTGAGATTGAGCTAGAAAAAAAAGGCTCATCTTTCTTATTTTACTTTCATTAGAAAAAGGATGCTTGCAATAATCATGAGTGATAAGGGGTAAAAAGAGCTACCTACCGTGTGATCAGTTAAGCCAACCAAGGGTTAAACTCGGGTTATGGGTCCCTGCATTGTAGTGTGAAAGCTAGTGCCCTGCCTTAAAAGAATGCAAAAGTGAGTAGCTCCTAAATTTCAGGCGCCTAGGTAGAAAGTAGCTGTCTAATTTGTCCCATTTTTCTCTCTTAGCGAGTCCTTAGTGCAAGTGTAGAGGGAAGATAGAATGAGAGCCTGATAAGCCAATCTCGGGTTAGTAGAGTCCATTCTAGGTGAGTTAGAAGTCTCTAGTGCAAGATGCTCTCTGAAAAGTTTTGATTTGTCTCTCAGTTGGGTCTCGCTTGCATGTCTCTTGATTGCATTCTTATTGATTCTTTAGCTTTGAGGATTAAGTCATGAAAAATTCATCTGTTTGCATCAATATTCTTGTCTGTTAGCCTTGCTCGAGGACTAGAAAGATTCAAGTTGGGGGTTTTTGATTGCGCCCAAAACGTGTCATCTTATCATTTCTAATTTGATCTTGTAGTGTGCATTTGATGGTTTAAATGTCTGTTTTACATGGATTCGAGCACAATAGGGCAAATAGGCCTATATTTCGTTTTAGCGCTAACTCGGAGTTTTTACGGTGTTTTTCGAGCAATTATGGAGTCCTCGAGATGACGTGAGGCTAAATGCATCAGCTGAAACGCTTGGACATCATTTTCGGAGCCAAAGGGATCAAGCAAGAAATTGCAATTTTTGGAGCAACCCGAGAGCAGGTGTCTCGACGCCAACGCGAGTCTCAGCCCACTTACAAAAGGGTTGGTGTCTCGATGCTGACCTTGGCGTCTTGACACCGGAGTTAATTATAAATACGATCCCTTCGTCTTTTTTAGCCGCTAGGTCATATTTTCAGCCGCTTTGGACAAATGTTCTCTGTACTTTTCCATTCTTTTGAGTTCATACCTCTATTTCTATCTAGGTTTTTTTATTATTTTGCTATGTATTGTTGTTTCTTTATTAGATTTGCTTGTAGCATGAGAGGCTACACCTCTTAGGATTGTTGGATTGGTTTAATCTATAGATGCTTTGATTTATTTAGTTGAGTTTGCCGATTCTTGCTTTCTGTTTTATGGTTTTGAGTGATTTGCATCTTAGATTTGAGTCTTGACGTCCCTTAAGTCGAATATGAGCGTGGTCATATCAGTTATTTTTAGGTAGCCACTAGGTTAAGGCAGATCCATCGCCAGTTTGACGGTAGCCTAGCATAGACTTCCAATAGGCCTACGATTCTAAGAGAAGTTATATTAATTTGATTAGAGAAATCAAATCCTAATTTAATTAATTAATTTCGGGCCTTGTACGATCATGAAATTAATCAGTTAACAATTTAGAGGATTTATCGGGTTGTTAAGTTGGTTAATTAGATTTAGGCTGAGAATTTATCGGTCTAAGTATGAGAGGCGGCAGGCACAATTTACAATAATTAATTAATTAAGTTATTTCGTGGGGTTACCTAGTAATTTAATTAATTAAACATAGAGTGAGTAGGTGTGGTTTATCCGAAAATCAAGAAGCACTCCGGGCAATCTAATTCCATCCATAGATTATTATTAGAGCAAACTATGAAACTAAATTGATCAAAGTTATCTATAGAGTAACCAATCCGACGGTCCCGTGTTTTATCTGATTTTCATCCATTTTCGCTTCGTTTCTGTTATTTGCATGCTATTTAATTCATTCTGGAAACTTTCCTTTATGTTCTTGCATTTTAAATTACTTCGGTCAGTGACAGACCACAAAACCTTATTTTTTTTCTACCAAAAACCCCCTGTTTAGCGAAATCCCAAAAATTATTAAAGATCTCCCTTTCCCTGTGGACGACCCGGCCACTACCTACTGCAAAGTAGCATAGAGCCGAAGTTATAAATTTATTTGGTACGAACATTGGAGAATTCGACACCCTCCTGCGGTCCTGTCAGTTGCCCCTGAAACACGGGCTGGAAATAGTCTCTAATGGGCTTAGGCTCCTCATGAGGATTTTGATCGGCCATTAGGATAGATTCTTTAGTTTCCCTTTGAAGCCTACTAATTGTCCTCTCCATTTCGGGTTCTAAAGGTACTAAGGCCAACTCCTTATCCTTTCACATACACAATGTAACTGTTGGGTTTTATGCCCTAAAGCTCATAGATAGTAAATGTAAATTATTGGCTGTTATCAATAGAGTGTTATTGATTATTATTCTATAAAGAGCTATTGAATGATTGTATTAATCTTGTCTTAAATAACCCTAAATCCAATAAACTAACATCCTATGCTGCTATATGAATCTTGAACTATATGTGGAGACATACGAGGATCAGTGTTCAAGATACAACCTAAAGGATCTATAGTATAGGGATAAGGTTGGATAAGGCTGGGTACCTTATCTTCGTAACACTATGAATACGACCCACTTTGTAGTTGATACAAACGCAATGATCCAACGCGATCATGTAGGGGACACACGAGTGGGGGTATCCTATGCAATGAGTTTACATAAGATCCGACCACGAAATAGTAACCGCTAGATGTAACTCCGTTGACTAGTAAGGTTTCTATTTCATTAGGATGACCTAGGCAACTTAGTTTCAATCCTGAGTGTATTATGAAACTCCGGTTTGCGAGGGATTGTCCTTTGATTTGTATGAGTGAGAGTGGCCAGATCGCCAACTCAATAAGCCTACCATTTTGGGGACAAGACCGAGTGGGTGGCTAGGACATAATCACACAAGATAGAATTCACACCTTCCCAACTTCAGGGTAAGTAGATGAGTGTTCCCTTAAGTGGTGTTTCTGGGTCTTGAACAAAGGGTCCTACCCTCTCACTTACATGAGAGGGATTTCTGTTTATTGGTTGGACCATAAACATGTTGTTCATTAGAGGAGCACTGGTACTTAAGGATATAGAGGTAACCCAGGGATAAAACGGTAATTTGATCCAACTGGTGTTACGAACACTCATGAAGGACTAACTGATAACGCTCATTTATGTGTGTTATTTAGCCGTAAAAACCTAGGTTCACTACTACAAAAACCACTTTTAATGACGGGCATTGCCCGTCATTAAAGACTTTTCATGACGGGCAGCATTCGTCGTCTATACGAGTGTCGTCGTACCTTTTTATGACGAGCGACTTTTAATGACGGGCAATGCCCGTCATTAAAAACCGTCCGTCATCAAAAGTCCGTCATTAAAAGGTATTTTTCGACCAACCAGATGTTTAATGACGAGCATTGCCCGTCATTAAAAGCCGCCCGTCATGAAAATTCCGTCATTGAAATGGTATTTTTCAACCAAATGCCCGTCATTAAAGATGTTTGTCATTAAAAGTCCGTCATTAAATATCTTTTTTAATGACAGACAATTCTCGTCATCATTTTGTTCATAATTTAATAAAAAAAATTGTTGGTTGCCCGGTGGCATGCCAACAATATTTTCTTCATTTGTCAACCTGTAAAGAAAGTAATCTTAATCTTAAATGTGCAAAATTGTATAGAACTCAGATATTTGTCAAATTTCATTCCAATAAGTCAATGAACCAAATTTGTTCATACAATTTTTATTCATATAAGTTTGATATATGAATAAAACTACAAACACATACACTTAAAAGCCTCAAAATTACCAAACACCTAAGATTAAAAGTCTACACCTACACCAAAAAAACAAAAATTCTCGTACATGCCACTTTCATTCTTATCACCATAATCTTGCTCGTACATCAAACTTGAAGAACCTAAGAAAAACAAATTGTAATTAGGTTCGATAAAACGCCAAAACAAGAACTCACATAACAAACATATGTCCAACAACTCGAAGAACCTAAGAAAAACAAATTTAGTTAACAATAAAATACACAAAAAAAAAAAAAACAATCTCGATGAGTATCAGAAAAAATTGTTAGAAAACGCAATAAACTCTAAAAGCTTACAAACTTCAAGATATCAAGTTTAACCCCTTCAGAGAACCTGTAATGCTCTAGGTTTCTATACTTAACCTAGAGACATTACTAAAGCATCTATCCTAATTTTAACCGGTTGCTCTAGAAATTTCGACAACATAACGACATACTTATGACTAACTCAAAAATTTTTAAACCTGTTAAACAAGAGAAACGCACTTCTATATGAAAAAAAATCACCCAACTACAACCTCACAACACTTCAAGTTCACAACAAGACCCCAAATATCCTAAAACTAAGCAAGTTAGGTCTTGCATCAAGCACAATCTAAATCTAAACAATCATTAAAGAACATTGCAATCAAACAAACTTTATTAGCCACAACTTTATTAGAACTTAATTGTATCATAGCTAAACCTATACGCTAGAATCTTAGGAGGGTGCAATGCGTGAAATGCATTAGCGAAGCTATCAATATCTTTAACATGGTAATTAACCTCAAAATTTAGATTATTCATAAAGGAAAAAGACAAGCAAATATTAGGAACAAAAATTTCCTAGATTGAAAAGTATGCAGTGAGTTGGCAAAACAAAAATATGATTAAAAGGCAAAAAAACTTTTCTTGTAGCTACTTTCTTTTTTTTAGATATAAATGAGGGAAGGAGGGAGAGGGAGAGGGGGAGGGAGGAGGAAGAATTTTGTAGCTACTTTCTTTTTTTTGTTTATGCCAATTGGAAGGTTTCTAATCAAAAGACATTTACAAGTTAGAACCCATGTATTCTGTAGTTGGCAAAATAAATTGAATGGTTGACTAGCATAAGAGCACATAACTTTTGTTCTCTAATTAATTCAAGATAACTTTTGTTCTTCAATTAGTTCTGTTTATTAGGAGGTGAGAAATTGATAAACATTGTTAAAAGGTTGCAGATTATTCATTCAATCTAAAATTCATGGCCTATACCAAAAAACTAAACTATTGCATTGAAGGCTGTAAATGAAGCAAACTCCAAAGAGAGTAAAATTAAATAGCTATCACTTACATGTCTCCTCCTTCACAATAGCCAGTTACAATGCATATGCAATCACCCTACAAAACAGAACGCCCAATATATGAAATGTAGAGCTCTAAAAAAACAGAAGGCAAAGAAATCACCATAGATATAACCATATTTTTATTGCTGAATACAAAACCTTATGAGGAAAGACAGTGTACATAATCGCCCTTAAAATCTAGATGTAACTTTTGCATATTAAATTATCCTTTTCTAATGTCTCTGATTCAACAATCAAAAATATTGTGAACTGCAATCTCAAATAGGAGAATAAAGATTATAACCGAAAGGTAGGTTAAAAGGAAAATCTATATAAGAACCGAGGAAACCAAAACCCACCACTACCACCAAAATAGAAAGAATTCTTATTGCAAAAGAAACATAATCAAATATATTTATATCTATTTAGACCCAAGGAATTGAAAACCTCATCCATCCAAGTGCATGTTGCTTTACTAAAAGCAACAACTCTTTTGTGCGTCTAGTTTCCAAGCAAGCAAGATTATTCTTGTCACCTAGAATCACAAAGCCACTGCTTTCCATTACAGAAGCAATGATTAGGAAGCCTTACAACCAAACACAATCTACAAATAAACATTTTTCTCACAAAATTAACCCATCTTCCAAAATTAATGTATATGCCACAAAGCCACTGCTTTCCATGACATGACAGAAGCAATGATTAGGAAGCCTTACAACCAAACACAATCTACAAATAAACATTTTTCTCACAAAATTAACCCATCTTCCAAAATAAATGTATATGCCACAACATCTCTTCAAATAATAGAACCCTAATTAATACTATTTTTTTTTAAACAAAATTATAGTTCTTTCAAGATACATCCACATGTCATAACATCGCAGAATGTTTCTTGACAACTGAATCACCGGTGCAGCTCATAACATAAAAAGAGATGATGATGTCTCACAAACCTTTCTTGTCTTCACCATGCCCTTTAGCCATAGCAAGGAGCTCCTTTCTATTTTTTCCAACGACGTGAGACATGTCCTGAGAAAAATCCAAAGTTTATCTCTTGATAGAAAAATCAAAGTTCTCGGAGAGCTAAACTTGTTAAGAATCTCATACCGGTAGAGGAAAATATGGGGAGTTCATATATACACTCGAATAATATTCTACACATTGTTCCTTACTCTTCGCCTCCACATGCTAGCAACTTCTGCCCAATTCCAGAAGCCATACATCTTGATCCCTTGCATGCTAGCAGCTTCAAAGTAAAGTGCATGATCTGTCAGAACCAACCTACCTGCACACATGAGAAAATAAAGAAATAGAAACTTAGTAGTAAGATCTGCAAAAGACTATCTGATGTATACTGCCTGTAACTATAATAAGCAAGGGGTGGTAAACTTGCACCAATAATAGGAAATAAGAAGTTAATGAAATCGTTCCATGACTCACCCGGCCATGTAGGAATTCCTACATGCTCAAGAACTGGTTGGGTGGTGACTGTTCCATCCACTTAAAATCTTTTCTTCTCTTAACGATCTTTCAGACTGAATGAGGTTTGACTTTGATAGGTTTTTAATTTTTCTTATCACTCTAAAAAAATGAACATGTAATATTAGACTAAAAGTACTAACAAAGAGCAGTTTTGATGCACACTATTTAAATCTTTTATACATAACATAGAAAAAATTGAAAGGTGCCTACTTTTCTAGTGCGCTCAGATACTTGTCATAGACAGAAAACTGAAGTCTAGCACCAGTCGATGAAGTAAGCACCTCAAAAAGATTTTCACAATAAAGTAAACATCATTGCCACACAGAAAAATAAAACATTCAAAGCAACCAGCATATGCACAAATGCTTGATTACACTAAAGCATGAATCTTGTGTAGTTTTCAATAATTAAGGAGATGGATATTCCACCATAATCTCTAATGATATAAGACTATTTTAAAGTTACATACAAAGATTCCCATGAAGTTAAGCAGCTGGAGAGAGACTTAAACAACAGAGAAAGATAGTGTGGGACTTCCTTTCACATTAAACTGAGGGCAAAGAGGGCACCAATTTAGTAAACTTGAAATTTGTCTCTTTTCGTTCAAATTTAGGTGGATTGGCAGTAGGAAGTCTCACCAACAGAAACATTTCTTTTTTCTCTAAGGAGGGTTGGCTTATTCTTGAGAGACAAATGCATCAAGCTACAAGATCATTGTCAAAAAATAGGGGTTGTCAAAATAGGGGGTTGACTAGGACACTGCAAAGAGGTAGCAATGAGAGCCCTTGTTGTCAAAATAGGAGGGTTGGCTGAGTATCAAAGCTATTTGTAGGGATAATAAAAAGTGCAATTGAAAAAGGAAAAATGAAACCCATCCAGGAAAATTGTCACAAAGCCTCAACACACCAAATTGGAACTAAGAGGCACAATTAGTAATCATCCTAGCTAATGTAGCAGCAACACACTTCCCTCAGATTGACACATCAAAGAAATTGCAAGCTTAATAAGAGTGAAAATTGACAATTCCATTCAGAAATTTCAACAAAAACTTAATGTACAAAGCCTCATTCATCATTCCAAATTCAACTAAAAGGCAAACCTTGTAGTCTATACACCAAATGTGGCAGCATGTATCCATTGAAATCAACACATCAAATATTCAAAGCAATTGAAAGCTCATAGTAGAGTGAAAATTTGACCGTTGATTCCATTCAAGAATTTTCATCAAACACATTATATACGCTCCACAAAAAAAGGGACTTGATGAAAACTCACATCGATTTTCATCACAAGAGCAAAAAATCAAACCAAACCTTATAAATTTTTATGAAACAAAGAAAGGGAATATTGTAATTTGGGCGATTTAACGCACCTATGACCATAGTGAACAACTATAGATCTGGACAATGTCGAAGGAACTAGTGAATGGTGGAGAACGAAACCCACGAGCGACGGAGAACAAATGGCGACGCGAACATGAATAGACTGATTGGCTCCTGCATTGCCTAAGCTCAATGAACCTGTAAGTAAGACAAGTAAAACATAAAATTTCCCTAACAAGGTTAGATTAGAGGTGATAAAATAGGATTATTTTGGTCCTATCAACATGACACTTATTGAAGCTCCTAAGTCTAGCATGGCATGTTTAACATGGTGATGTCCTATCATGCAAGGTAAGGAAAACATACCTGGATCTAAGCATTTTTCAGGCAAAGGTTTAAAAGCAAGCAAGGAAAGATTTTCACTAACCTTTTTGTTGTTTGAGGTTTTCTTTTTGGTACACCATCTTTTAAAACATTTGGCATACCTTGGGAATTGTTGGATGGCCTCCAAGAGTGGAATGTTCACTGAAACTTTCCTGAATACTTCCAATGCATCCTTGTCCTCTTCCTTTTTTTTCTTAGTATCTTGGGTCAATCTAGAAGGAAAGGGAGCAGGCTCAGAATAATCGAAAACAATAGGGGGTTCAAAACTTACCTTATCAGTTTTTGCTTCAATATTTTTGGAAGGAATTGGAGATGGCTTCAAAGTGGCTCCACTCCTAAGTGTGATTGCATTGAGGCCTTCCTTCTTCTGTATCTCCGGTTGGGCAGACAACTTCCCATATTGGGTCTCCAATCTACTTATGGAAATGGCCAATCGTGTAATTTGATTTCCCATATTTTGCATACCGACTTTAGTCTCCTGTTGAAACTTAGAAGTAGATTCAGCTAAAGATTTAAACATATCTTCAAGGGACGTACCTGATTGGGAAGATTGTCCTCCAAAGTTCTGTTTTTGATTGTTGTTTTGGTCGTAGCTGAAGTTGGGGTGATCCCTCCATCCTGGATTGTAAGTATTGGAACAAGGATCGTACCACCTACCTTGGCCATTCTGGTTTGCATAACCTCCAATTGCATTGACCTCTGTGGTTTTTCCTTCTTGCAACTGTGGGCAGGAGTCAGTAGGGTGGCCTTGAATCGAATAAATTCCAAAGACCTTTTCCTTTGCAATTTTTCCTGTCACAAGTTGTTTAACAAGATCAGTAAGTTCAGACATTTTTGAATCAAAATTACTTACTCCATTTACAGCTGCTACTTTTGGTAATAGATCGGGAACTCGTGTTCAAAACTGTTGAGAATTTTTTACCATGGAGGATATGACTGCTCGGGCCTCCGCTGCAGTTTTGTTCACCAATGCTCCTCCCCTAGCTGCATCGATCATGCCACGATCTGTAGGAAGTAATCCTTCATAGAAATATTGAATGAGCAATTGATCGGCTATTTAATGGTGAGGAAAACTAGCACATAATCGTTTAAGACGTTCTCAATATTCGTAAAGAGTTTCGTTGGCGATCTGAGTGATGCCATAGATTTCTTTACAAAGATTGGCGGCCCTACTTGCAGGAAAACTTTTTTCTAAAAATATTTTTTTCATCTCAGCCCAAGTATTTATGGAACCACTAGGAAGAAAATATAACCAATCGTTTTCCATAGCTTTTAAAGAAAAAGGGAAAGCGCGTAAACTTATTTGTTCGTAGGTAACACCATTGGGCTTCATTCCCGTGCAAACGATGTAAAATTCCTTCAAGTGCTTGTGTGGGTCCTCCCCTGCACTTCCCTTGATAATAGGAAAAAGATGGATTAGTCCAGATTTTAATTCAAATGCAGCTTCGGTCTCGAGGTAAGTGATGCAAAGTGGTTGTTGGTTCAAATTCGAGGCCGCAAGTTGTTTCAATGTTTGCTCGGCCATAGCTTGTGGTTCATTTACTTCCTCTCTTTTTGCCTCCCTTCGAAGTCTTCGTTCTTCCCTCGTGATGTCAGGACAAAACAGAAGTTCTCTATCAACTGAAGACAAAAAGTAGAAAAGTAAAATGAAAACAAAAAAGGAAAGAAAAACTTGCCGAAGACTCCCCAGCAACGGGCCAATTTGACGGAACGACTTGTCAAGGGTCGTGTCAAATAAATATTTGTAATCCAGAACCTCTAAAGCTAACTTGTAGCAGTAGTGGTTGGAGTCGATCACAGGGTGTCTATACAAACAAATCTTTATTTCCTTAATTGTTTTAGGCAATTGATAACTCTAAAAAGGGAGTTATTTAGGCCTTATTTCTATAGTGATTTGTGTGTCATTTGTGCCAAATAGGTGTATTATTAGAATAATATTATATGTTTTACCCTATTTAGAAGAATGGATGCTTTGGAAGTTCTTTTTCAGAGAGAATAATGCTCAGCGGCTTGAGGGAGCAAATTTTATGATCCAACAAAGCTAGGAGCAAAACTGGCCACGTGAGCTGCACGTGATTCATTAATGAGGTGGCATTTTATGAAGCAATCTCGGATCTAGGAAGCTTGGAGAGCCCTCCACATGTAATCTTTAACCTAATTAGGGTTGACTTCACTCTATAAAAGGAAGTAGTCGTCTCAAGTCAAATCATTCAAGAGGAAAGTCTCATCCTTTCCATTCTTGGAGCCAAATAAAGGAGGAACAATTAGAGACTCAAGAAGACCATCAAATACGGATTTCTTCAAGGGAAATTGATGCACGTGAACAGATTGTAACGTGTGTTACTTTTCATTGTATGAACTAAATTTACTTTAGGTGTTGGTTAGGACTATGTAATTTTCGTACTTCATAATCTAGCAATTGATTTTGAACATCTTGATTACTTGTTGTGTTTATTCTTATTTTGTGCCCGCCTGGCCAGCCGGTGTGAACACCTTCTCTTAGTTTCAGGGATGATTTAAGAGATGTGTGGCATGTAATAACACTAGACCATTATGTGTTGGTGGACGCCAGTGACTGAGTTAGGGATAACCAGTTGCCTAGTGCTTGATCGGTAGAGCGTCATTGGAGATGAAACACATTAAAAAAGATTCAGAGTTCCGGGAGGATCCTGCTGATAAGACTGCAAGAGAATGCCTGATCAATATAATTGCTAGAACATGTTTTTAACAATTACAAAAATCTTAACCAACGCCTGTTTCCAATCTGTCTACTTTATCTATTTACATTCTGCTCTGTTATTTCTTTTGCTTCAGCATTATTTCGAAACCCAATCATTTTAACAACCTTCAAATCACTAAAAAGCTACACAAGATAGGTAGAGTGAAGGCTATTCAAAACCTCGTGAATACGATAAATTACTTATCACTTGATGCAGACTATGTGCACTTGCATAGTATTCTAAAGCTAATTTCTATCATATTTTAACCCACTCTAGAAGGCAACAAGTTTTTGGTGTCGTTATCGGGGTCTTGAATAAGTTTTTATCTGATTTGTTTTGTGTATGTGTTTTAGTGGTTTGGTGCGAAAACTTTTTCATTGTTTCTTTTTTTTTTGCAAGTGTTAGATTGGTGCATGAGTGATCCTCTTGGGGTGAGATTCGAGCTTGAAACATAAATTGAAAGGACATTCAGAAGAAGAAGGAGAGAGCAGCGAAGAAATCTAAAACCAATGGATGACCTTCCGCGTCTTCCAAATATTCCAAAAGATCAAGTTGATCCCCAACAGAATTGTGTGCTGCAGCAAATTCCACTGCAGGAGCAAAATGGAAAACAAAATAACCAGGCTGAGAACCCTATTCTAGTAGCGAATGATAGGGCCAGAGCCATTCGAGCGTATGCTTTTCTGATGTTTGATGAGTTAAATCCAAGAATTGCGCATCCTCAAATTGAGGCAGCAAATTTTGAAATGAAACCGGTAATGTTTCAGATGTTGCAGACTGTCGGTCAATTCCATGGTTTATCATCTAAAGACCCCCATTTAGATCTTAAGTCTTTTCTATGAGTTAATGATTCGTTTATAATTCAGGGAGTGTCGAGAAATGCCCTTAGATTAACTTTGTTCTCGTATTCTCTTAGAGATGGAGGAAAGGCGTGGTTAAATTCTTTTGCTCCAGGATCAATTAGAACTTGGAATGAGTTAGCGGAAAAATTTCTTAGTAAATATTTTCCACCAACTGGGATTTAGGAAACTCGAAGATGAAACTTTTAGTGAGGCTTGGGAGAGGTTTAAGGAGCTTTTGCGAAAGTGTCCCCATCGTGGTTTACCTCATTGTATACAAATGGAAACATTTTATAATGGTTTAAACTGAATAATCCAAAGTATGGTCGGTGCTTCTGTGGGAGGGGCCCTTTTGGCAAAAACCTTTAATGAAGCCCATGAGATTTTAGAGAGAATATCAATCAATAGTTGTCAGTGGTCAGATGTTAGAGGCTCTAGTAAGAAAGTTAAGAGTGTGTTAGAAGTTATGGTGTGTCTACCATTAGGGCAGATATTGCAATGCTAGTTAATGCTCTTAAAAATGTAGCTGTAGTTAGTCATGTTTAGCAGCCGCCAGTGGTGGAGCCTGCTACAGTTGTAAACCAAGTTACAGAAGAATCGTGTGTCTATTGTGGTGAAGAGCATAATTATGAGTTTTGTCCAAACAACTTAGCTTTTTGTGTTTTTTGTAGGTAATCAAAGGACTAACCCTTATTCTAATTTTTATAATCCAGGTTCGCATAGCCACCCCAACTTTGCATGGGGAGGGAAAGGAAGCAATATGCAAGCCCACCAAGCACAGCAAAAGGTGGTAAACCAGTCAGGATTTGCTAAATCGCAGGGAATGCTCCAGCAAAATAAGTAGGCAATGCCCTAGCAAAATTCAGAGAGTTCTCTGGAGACTATGATGAAAGAATATATGGCTCGTATTGATGCCACAATTCAAAGTAATCAAGCTTCATTGAGAACCCTGGAATTGCAAATGGGTCAGCTAGCTAATGAGTTGAAGGCACGACCTCAGGGAAGCTTCCTTCGGATACTGAACACCCAAAAAGGGAAGGTAAAGAGCAGGTGCAGGCAATGACTCTAAGTAGTGGTAAGCCACTAGAAGAGAAAAGAGAGTCTAGTAAACCCCAGGATGTAGAGAAGAGTAGTGATAAAAATGTTGTTGTTGAGAAAGAGTTGGAGTTTGGTAAAAATGTTGGAGGTAGCAATAATGATGTTGGAGCATCTGGTTCTGTTCCATATGTAGAACAACCTTATGTACCTCCCCCACCTTATGAACCTGTTGCACGTCACCGCTACTAAAACCGCAAGTGCACGGGCCGCAAGTAATATAAAACGGAAATATTCCGAGTATCGAATCCACAGGGAGGCGAAGCGAAAATTAAGCAAAGCAAAAATTCCTTGAACACTAAAGATACTTAGGAGAAATAAAATTAGCGACCAAAACATGAAATTAAAATGATTTTGAAATTAATGCGATAAAGGAAAGTAAAGTGATCAATCAAAAAAAAAATAGGGAGAAAGAGTTTTAAAATGGGAAGTGGGGTCTTGAAACTTAATTAATAGCTAAATAATTATTACAATTAACCTATCTCGTTGCCCAACTAATCATATTCCTAGAATCTTCGTTAGTCACATAGGATCTCCTATCGGTTTCCCCTAATTATAATTAATCTATTTTAACAACCTTAGTGTCCTTAGCGCCATTAAAATTCGTTAATTATTACGCTTTGATTCATTTTAGGAATCTAAGTTTAATCAACTAATCCCGTTGTCACGACGGGCAATTAAACTACAGAAATTATAGCGGATGGGTTCAATTAACCTATTAATTACATCTTTGTCTTAATCTTTTGATTTTCTCATTTGTAGGATTTCATGCATTTATTTCAAATTTTATCTTCCTTAATTGCCCTTATTTAATTATATAATTATATTAAATATTATTTTTTTTCTTTCCAATTGCAGCCGGCAGCCATGATGGAATGTTTTTGTTTAAAAAAAATATAATTATATATATTCTCAATTAATTCCTTTTATGTAACAAATATATATAATTAATTTCAAATATATATATTCTGAAATTCCTTATTATACACATTTGTTAGATTTGCCGCCTGCTTTTCTATTTATTTTTTTTAAATACGCTCGCATCTCTTTTGGTAATAACTAAAATCAGATTTATGGTTTATTCTTACAGAAATTACACAAATATATATATTCTAAAATATTCTTATAATATTTTTTATTTTTTAAAATTCGTTCTGTACCAAAATGGAATTTATTTCCAATTTTTCATTTCATCCAAAAATTTGAAATTTCTAATTTTTACTTTGGCACCATTTTGTTACCACGTTCAGTATGCTACCATTTTCAACAGATTTTTCATTCAAAATTCCTCATTTTCTCTGTATTTGAAGACAACAGTCTGCCCCATTTTTCCAGATTTCGTTTGCACTCTTCATTTTTGCTCATGGCCGCATCATCTAATATGGGTATGTTATTCTTCATTTCTTTTCCTTTGATTGCATTTTTCTGGATTTACTTTTGTCTCCTACTATCTTAAACCCCATGTTTTTAATCCTTGTTATGTTTCAATTTCTTTTCAATATCGACTTCTATTTCTCATTATTTTCATTACCACAATATTGTCAGCAGTATTATATTTTTCATTCGATAACATATTAGTTGTTCTAACCATTTCTTAGGTTCAAACTTAATTCCCGTCCGCATGCTTCATGGGGGTAAATGGGACGATAGTGACAATTACGTTGAATTCCAAGTTTCGGAGATAATGTTGCCTCAAGGATTGATGTTTCAATTGTTGGTTGAGGCTATAATGTCCCGGTTAGAAATAATAGGTCATTTTGATCATCCTGAAATTTTTTCATGTATAGAGTCGCAATATTATATAAAGAGGGGTATGAAATTATCAGACGACAAGGATGTTAGTTGGTTTATGAACACTATTTCTAGTGTTTCATCAAGTAGTTGTTCACTAGTAGTCGATTGCAGTAATAGCCTTTCAGTTATAGTGGACAATATGATTGTTGAATCTTCCACCCCGAATGAAGTGATTACTCCCGGTAGATTTTTTCACAACATTGATGTGTCAAAAGTTAAGGATGATTTTCACATTGAATTGTATGACATGTTTAGTGGCAAGATTAATTTACAGAATGTTTAGAGTGCTATTGCCTTGAGAGACAATTTTTAGTATAGGACTGTAAAATCCAACAATGAGTTGTGGTTTGTTAAATGTGTCGTTGAGGATTGCAATTGGTCTATTCGTGCCAGTCGATATGGCGATTTTAAAAGTGAAACATGGATTGTGAAGAAGATCATTAGTGATCATTCGTGCTCTCTTGATGTCGCATTGAATGATCATAAACAAGCAACATCGTATGTCATTAAAGAGTGTATTAAGAGGAGGATGAGCATCACTGGAAGCAAATTGAAAGCACCTAAAGATATTGTTTCCTTCATTCGTTCTGAACATGGCATCCACATAAGTTATCAAAAAGCGTGGCATGCTAGAGAAACGACTCTAAATGAAATCCGAGGCTCACCTGCAGACTCATTCTCTTCAATCTCAGCATTCTCTTACATGCTGAAGTTAAAAAACCCAGGTACATAACGTATGAATGCATTATATTTTTATATCAAACAGTAATATATTATAAATACATGGTATTTTATATATATGCAGGTACCTACACAACATACAAGATAGATGGTGATGGTCGTTTCCTGTATTTTTTCATGTCCCTTTCTGCTTCTATTGCTGGATGGAAATATTGTCGGTCGATCATATCTATAGATGGTACTCATTTGAAGAACAAATATTCTGGTACTTTATTGGCAGCTTGTACTTTGGATGCCAACAACCAAATTTTCCCTTTAGGTTGTGCAGTTGTTGATTCTGAGAACGATTCATCGTGGCAATGGTTTTTCCATCAATTAAAGTATGCCATTGGAGATCGAAATGACCTCCTTATCGTTTCAGACAGACACAAGAGTATATTAAAAGCCGTTCCGAAGGTATTTCCTAATGCATTCCACGACATCTGTATATACCATTTACTGCAGAACCTGAAGCAGACCTACAAAGGTGATCTTGTTGATGCATTATACTACTCAACAGCAAAGGCTTTCAATGTTGTTGATTTTGAGCATAACATGCAAGAGTTAGAAAGTGGAGCAACAGGTATTCGTGATAGTTTAAATAAGATAGGGTTTGCGAAATGGTCTCGTGCATTCTGTCCTCGTCGAAGATATACAGTTATGACCACTAATATATCTAAAAGTTTTAACTCCATTGTCTTAGAAGCTAGAGAGTTGTCGATAACTTCTATGTTAGAAGTGATAAGAATGCTTTTGCAGAGGTGGTTTTATGAACGTAAAAATGATGCAGACTACCAAGTTACTTATTTGACCAAATCAGCTGAGTTAAAATTGCGTGAGTTAATAGAGGAAGGTCGTCAAATGCAGGTATTTTGTCTAACACAATTTATTTTGCAATATATTATTATTTCATACTATGTATATATTGTGATTCTGTATTTTCTTTTCAAGTAAATCCAGTTAATAACCATTTGTATCAAGTCATTAGTGGTTCAGATCAGTTCGACGTTGACCTCATCAACCGAACTTGTTCTTGTCGAATTTGGGACCAACTAGAAATTCCATGTCCGCATGCTTGCGCGGTTTTGTCTCGAAAGCATCTATCGACAAAGGATTATGTATCGACCTATTATACTAATGATTCCCTATGATCAATATATAGTGGAATTGTTCATCCAATTGGCAATGAAGCATCTTGGGTTATTCCATAAAATTTGAAGACCGTGAAAATATTCCCTCCAAATGTCAAACATCCAACAGGAAGGCCGAAGAAAGTAGGATCCCGTCAAAAATGGAATTTAAGAGGAGGGTCAAGTGTGGTCGTCGCGGGCGAGTTGGTCACAACAGGAAGACATGCAAATTTGCCCTTACCCAATAAATTCATCGAATTTTAGGTTGTTTCTAGTATGCTTTTTATTTTAAACTCCATTGTTAGCACGAACCTTATGAACTTTTTTTACTATTTCAATTGTTTGTCTTTTTTAGACTCGATCATATTTTATAGAATTTCAAGTTTCATATCTGTTTATGTATGGTATATATCAATACCATGTTTTTCATACCTGCTTTCATATGGTATGTAAACGAACGACATGTACAGTCAACCTAAATATAGGTTGATAGTATACACATAATTTGCTACACAAACCATATATGTCCCGTTACCAAACAAAACTTTTTGCAAATCTCACTCCACTTTCTTTAAACAAGTTTAGTGGAATGCTCAAAATAACTAAACTTCATGCAAAGCTAACTCCACTCTCTTTATTCCACAATTACAAATTTCATATATGTCTATATTTGGTATTTAAAGGGCACAACATAGTGATCAATAGCAACCTCTACAATCTCCATATTTATCTTACAACAGACCAACATGGTGCAGGAACAGTTTCACAGTAATTTTGGTGTGGTAACCATTTGTAAACACCTGCTAATGAAAATGATTCTCATTAACAGCAGTCTGTTTAAATATCATATACGTTTCATACATGTCTATACTTGAAAAAAATGAACAAAATATACCCTTGACTAATTGTTAAAATCCCTTTATACACCTGATTTCATTCAGTATCACAATAACCATCCAAACTGAATCATTCATACTCAGATTTGGGACATACTCAGAATCTTTCATCATAATTCATCAACCCAAAAACAATACCATTTGGGACATACTCAGAATCATACTCAGATTTTCATTCAAAAGTCAAAATAATTCATCAAAATTCTTCTAAAAAAGACTAATAAACCATAGTCAGAATGTAAAAGCCTATAAAATCCAGTTTAGGCATGAATATCAAATGAAAAGTCATAATGAAAAAGCCTATAAAATCCTGAATAAACCATAGTATCTAAACCTATAATTGGGACATAATTTTGAAGCTTGGACCATTGAAGTCTTGTGTGTTTTCAAAATTTCCTGATTTCTTTTTTTCCTCTGCCGATCCGAACTTTGAAGTGTATGGAGACCTATCGTACTTCGATGGGAGAACAACTCTTCTTTCCCTCTGTCTGCCTCCGAAGTCGGACTTTTTAGGTTTATCTTCAAATGGTCCTTTACCTTTAAGCTACACAAACACAATGAGACTTAAGTTAGAATAACATCTTGTACTAAAAAATTGCAAAATGAAAATTTTAGAAATCATATTACCGCATCAATATAGATTGTTGGACCATCGTATTCAGACAATGTACGGAAACCTTCATTCAATTTTTCTTTTCCCTAATACATGCAGAACAAATCAATACCAGTCCATATCATATAACATAAAGAAAATAAGATAAATACCATACCTTAGCACTCTTTACCTGTTGCTCAATTTGATCGACTTCTTGGAGGACTTGAGTATTGAGAGCATCATACTCAAGTTGGTCCCCCATTTCATTCTGCCCTTCTTCTTCTTCATTTTCATTTTCTCCATCTCCATCATTGTTCTCATCATCACTAAAATGATCTTCTTTTTTTTCACTCTCTCTGGCCTTCATGGATTCAATCTCAAGTTGTAGTAAATCCACTCTTCTATTCGGCACCTCAAAATTCTTCATTACAAGATTTTGAACTTCAACGAGAGTCATCTCAAACCAGAGAATAAAATTCGGGTTAAGGGTCCCTACACCGTAGTGTGAAAGTTAGTACCATTAGATATCAAAATGCAAGTTTGGGGGAGTAGCAAAAGAAAAAGCAAAGGAAAGAGAAAAATCAATTGTGAGTTTTGCTCCCCCATGAAAAAGAAAATGACAGGCACCCTAGTTTCTTTTTTTTGCATGATAGAAGGACTCCAACCTATTAGGGGCTCTTAGCCAGTGTAGGGGGAAAACAAATGGAGAAAGCCATAAGACTAATCTAGGTTAGTAAAAGAATCAATAGATAAGTCTTGAGCATGCTATTCATTAATCTTAAGTTCAATCTAGTTTAAGATTTCTTCAAGAGTATGCGGTGCTTGCTTATTCCACTTGCATGTTTTCCATTCTATCTTAAGAATTCCAAAATCATTGAGGCTTGAGCGATTCTATTTCATGCATCTTTAGAATTTATTTTGCTCGGGACTAGCAAAAGCTTAAATTTGGGGGTGTGATAGCGAGCAGAAATGTCGCTATTTTAGTCCCAATTTATTAGGCTTTTCTGTGATTTAATCGTGTTTTTAATGAAAATATTTAATGAATTCCGTTATTTGGTCCTTAGGAGCAAAGTTGGTGATTTTGGGAGAAAAAGTGCAAAAAATGAAGCAAATGAAGCCCAAATCCAAGCATGGATCAAAAGGGGATCCAATGAAGCCAATCATGATGAAAATGCCCAAAAGAAGTGAAGAGAAGGCCCAAAAATCAGCCCAAAACCGAAGCTGGAAATTCTGAAAATTGGGGCAGCGTCGAGACGCTATGCAAGGCAGCGTCGCGACGCTACCCATTTCTTGTGCAACAAGACGCGTGCGTTGCAGCGTCGCGACGCTGTGCAATGTAGCGTCGCGACGCTACCCCCATTCCGGGCCTATAAAAAGGCACCCTTGGGTGCCTCATTTACCATCAATCATTCCACCAATTCCTTCTCTTCCTCCCTCCTTAGGCTCCTTTCGAGCCTCTCTCAAGGCTTTCTAGCCTTTTTGAGAGAATTCTTTAGTGGGAAATATTTTGGGAGTTTTTTTGGGAGCAGCTTAGGAGGCTCAAGGGAGTGTTCGGCGAGGCTCCAAGCGTCAGCAAAAGGGGTTTTTTCGACGGTCAATTTCTTTCCTTTTATGCTCTTAATTATGCTTTCTTTTGTAAATGTTGTGGATATTTTAGCTATGTATAGCTAAACCCCAATTTGGGGTCTTGGAATGAAATTATAGTTGAAATGTTGTTATAATTACCTGTCTCTTGCCCTTTTTCCTAATTATTTGTATGGATGTGCTTAATGCTTTATTCAATCTGGCCAATTGTGTAATGATTCTATTCTTAATGGAAAATCGACGGAGAGAAGTTAGGATAGATCATAATCCATGCAACTAGTTTAATTGCCCGTCGTGACACCGGGATTAGTTGATTAAACTTAGATTCCTAAAATGAATCAGAGCGTAATAATTAATGATTTTTAGTGGCGCTAAGGACACTTAGGTTGTTAAAATGAATTAATTACAATTAGGGGAAACCGACAGGAGAACCTATGTGATTAACGGAGATTCTAGGAGTATAATTAGTTGGGCAATGAGATAGGAGAATTATAACAATTGTTTAGCTCATAATTGATTTTCAAGACCCCTCTTCCCATTAAAAGAAAACTCTTTCTCCATTTTTCTTTTTATTTGATTGATCAAATTATTTTCCTGCTTTGAATTTTAAATTTTTCTTATTTGCATGAGCTGTTCCCTAAATATTATTTTGCCTAAGTACTTTTAGTGCTCAAGAGATTTTATTTTTGCTTAATTTTCGCTTCGCCTCCCTGTGGATTCGATACTCGATATTACTACCGTTTTATATTACTTGTGCGACCCGTGCGCTTGCGGTAGCAACAAACAGTAATCAACTCAAACTCCTTAAGCCTGAACCTAGCTACAATTCCCTCAAAATTGAACCAGAGCTCATCTGATTTTGTTGGACTACATTGCCTCCTAATTATTTGGTACAGGATTCGGCTCTGATAACTACTAACATTTATTTCAAGAAACCAACCAAAACAACTCTCTTTGAATTTTTTAAGGTGTTTTTTCTTAAGTCTTTGTTTAATATGTATTAGTACATCCAAAGACCCATAAAAATTCAGCTTTTGTGACCCTGACCATTTTTCTCTAGGCAATAGTAGTGGGGCATCCTGTTCAAAATTCAATATTATACGTTACTATTATAATTTCATACATCCAGCTAGATCGAAATGTTAATAATGCATTTTAAATTTATCATACCTGGTATTTTGAGGTTTAGTCCCGTCCAACTACATACCCTCTTCCGATATCTTCTGTTTTTTTTTTCCTTTTGTTTGTCGCTTTTTTGCTGGTTGATTCTTTGAAACCTGCACAAATAATTAATACTAATAAGTTTGTGTTATGTATAAATCATCTAAAATAGAGTTGTAAGAAATTCATACCTTCTTGTTGTCCTTTTTGACTGACTTTGATGGAGGAGTCTTCTTTCTCAGCATCTCCTCAGGATCATCTTTTCCAGTGTGTAGAGCACTTGAGTTTTGCCTGGTCACCTATAAAATTATACAACTTCTAAGAAGAAACGTGATAATTTATAAAGTAATACATTAAGTAACATTTTGTATTTTGAAATACCCTTTTGCTTGATTTCTCAACCTTGTTGATGTATATCTTTTTGTTTTTTTGCTTCTTCCTACGTGGTTTTTCCTACATTTGACAACATATGGATTAATTAATGCATATATAACCATTAATAATAAAGTAAGTACGAATTTACCTTTTTTTCAGTTTCATTCATCCTTTTCCCATTCAAATTGATCATCTTATCATCCTGGCAGATTAATTCATACAATAAGATTTAACAATGAGTAAGTATAATAAGAAGTAATTTATTAAATATTATACCTTATCATGTACTTCTTCATCAAATCGCCCTCCATCGACCTCCATGTCATAGTCATTGATAGATTTCCACCCAATATCATCTTCGTTTGTTTCACCACCTCTTACTTCAGTGTGTTCATCTTCCTCTTGTCTTCCTTCGCAAACATCTTCCATCCGTTCATCTTGATCATCTAAAATCTCTGTCTTGTTTGAGGTGTTCGACATTTCATCTTCACCCTTGGCATATCCCTCCTATTTTTGAATCAAAAAATAAGTCAAATATTTCTCTTAGTTAACACTCTATATACAGGATGTTTCAAATAATACCTGTATATTTGGTTCATACGACACTATTTGAGTCTGTAATTGAGTCCCTATTGGATCCACATCGTCTATGTCCAAATCATCCTGCATTTGTTGTATTGTTAGAAGGAAATTCCATGTTGGGGCTGAAAGATTTTTTTTAAAACAAATGCATGTACCTTTTTTCCTCAGAGTCAACCATTTCCTCATCCCCAAAAAGTTGCCTCTTGGTTGGGGCTATTGCACTTAACATCCTACCAACATTTCCAATCATTCGGTTGAAAATGTTGGATCTTGAAGGGGTTTCTTTATTATCAACGTTCATCGGATAATCAACGCTATCCGAACTTTCACCCTGGAAAATTCCATAATTATTGCATTTCAAATTCATATGTATATATAATAAACAGTGGCAATCATACCTCAGAAATTGTAACAATTTCGTTCTCTTTCGATTTACTTTTCGGTTGCCTTGTTGAGCTTCCAAGAAGCCTTTGGCTCCTTCTTACGTTTCTATCTGGTATTTGCCTTATCTTCACCATACTAAATTTCACAGTAAAAATCAAAAAGGTAAAATCATACACATATAAATACATCATAAAGACATTCATTCATGTATATAAAATGTCACATATTTTTCATACAGAACCTTTATAGATTAGAACAAAATAAGAAAAAAAGTAGGTTCACAACTTTTAATAAGAATGTTATATTCAACAGTTTAGAAATTCACAATTTGGAAAATCATAATAGGCTAGAATTCCCAATCTGTTTTGCTACTTGAATCGACATGCTTTAATTGAGAAACCTGTATGAAAAGTGCTCAAATCACTTTTCAAACACTGCCCAAATCCCAAAATACAGTGCAGTCGCTCGAATCACTGCCCAAACCTCAAAATACAGTGCAGTCGCTAAAATCACTTCCCAATCGATTAATTTAAGTGAGAATCCCCTATGAAAAGTGCAAGACTATAACAATAAAGTTCAAAGTTAACATTTGTATGAAAAGTAAGGAGGGTATGAGAATTTTGTGAACCGAACCCCCAAATTCATACAGTGCAGTGGCTCGAATCACTTCCCAATCGGTTAATTTAAGTGAGAATCCCCTATGAAAAGTGCAAGACTATAACAATAAAGTGCAAAGCTAACATTTGTATTCTAAGTAAGGAGGGTATGAGATTTTTGTGAACCGAAACCCCCAAATTCATACAGTGCAACGCTACTCATGTGGAAAAAAGGGAGAAAACAGAGCAATGGATAGCAGAAGGGGATGAACAATGAAGACATGCAAAATACTGAACCGAAATCCCCCAAAATCGTAAACCTATAAAGAAAAAATCAGAAATCGAAGAAGCCAAAATACCGTACCTTTCTTCACCATTAAACCCACCTCTTGAACGCTTGGAGAAGACGAGAGAAGACGAAACCCTAACGATACAGTGGAAGGAAAAAGACGATAGCAGTGGAAGGAAGAAGATGATAGCGGGAACAAGAGAAGACCGTAGCCGAAGGAAGGAAGAAGCGTGATTTTGGAGGATTTTTTTCAAATTCCATATACAAATTTCTTTTCCATTTCCGTAATTTCTTTTTCTTTTTTCTTTTAAATCAGAGGGTCAAAATGGTAAAATGGCCACAATTAAAAAAAAACGGGCTGGACACAATTGAAATTTGCAAAAGTTTTGGACAAAAGTGAAATATATGGGCTGATTTCAGCCCATTCTTGTAAAAACCCCATTAAGCTAGTTGCATGGATTATGATCTATCCTAACTTCTCTCCGTCGAGTTTCCATTAAGAATCAGATCAATATACAACTTGCCAGATTGCATACAGCATTACGAGCATCCATACAAATAATTAGTAAACAGGGCATGAGATAGACAATTATAACAACATTCGACTATAATTTCATTTCAAGACCCCAAATTGGGGTTTAGCTATACATAAATAAAATATTCACAAAATAAACAATGGAAAGCATAATTAAGAGCAAAATAAAAGGGAAGGAAATGACTGTCGAAGACCCCGTCGCTGGTGCTTGGAGTCCCTCCGAGCACACCTTGAGCCTCCTAGAGTGCTCCCCAAACCTCCCCAAAATTTTCCCACTAAAGAACTCTCAAAAAGGCTTAAAAGCCTTGAGAGAGGGCTCCAAAGGAGCCAAGGAAAGAAAGAATGAAGGAATGGAATGATGATTGATGCATAAAATGGGCATCAAGGGGCGCCTTTTATAGCCCTGGAAATTGGACAGCGAGGCGACGCTGTGACGTCACACAACTTGCTGGCCAAGAAATGGGACAGCGTCGCGACGCTGTCCCCACAACGTCTCGACGCTATGCGGATTTCAGAACTGGGCAGACGCGGATTGGGCTTGAAATTGGGCCAACTCCAATTCTTTTTGGACCTCTTCTTCAAGGTTGACTTTCTTGGACTCCCCCTTGACCCATGTATGGAATTTGGGCTTGAATGGCTCCTTTTTGGGCATTTTTTTCACCAAAATCCATAATTTGCTCCTAAAGACCAAATAAAAAAATATATTAAATATCTTCAATAAAAACACAATTAAAGCGCCCAAAAGCTTAATAAATTAGGACTAAAATAGCGACATTTCTGCCCGCTATCACACCCGCAAACTTAAGCTTTTGCTAGTCCCGAGCAAAATAGATTCGAAAGATGCATGAAATAGAATCGCTCAAGCCTCAATGATTTTGGAATTTTTAGGATAGAATGGAAAACATGCAAGTGGAATAAGCAAGCACCGCATACTCATGAAGAAATCTTAAAATAGTTTGAACTTAAGATTAATGAATAGCATGCTCAAGACTTTTCTAATGATTCTTTTACTAACCTATATTAGTCTTATGGCTTTCTCCATTGGTTTTCCCCTACACTGGATAAGAGCCCCTAATAGGTCGGAGTTCTACTATCATGCAAAAAAAAGAAACTAGGGCGCCTGACATTTTTATTTTTCATGAGGGAGCAAAACTCAGAAATATTTTTCTTTCTTTTTTTTTTTTTTTTCTTTTGCTACTCCCCTAAACATACATTTTGATATCTAATGGTACTAGCTTTCACACTACGGTGCAGGGACCCTTAACCCAAATTTTATTCTCTGGTTGGCCTAACTGATCACACCGCAGGTAGCTCTTTTTACCCTGGGCTTTTCTTTTGTGCAAGCAAAAAATTTTCTTTTCTTTTTCAAAAGATTTTTCTTTTCTCTCATTTTCTTTTGTTGCTTTTGCTTTTCTCTCAGCAGACATAGCATTTTTTTTCTACCTAGCTCTTTAGAACATTCAAGCATGAACTTCCTAGTACTAGAAACTAAGCCTATTGGGATGACAACAAACTTTAAAAATCATAATAAAAATCTAGATTTTCAAAGATGTCATTAGATAAGTCTATTGCATTCTTTAGACATCAAAACTATGTATCAAAAAATTTTAAAATTTCACAATTTCTGCTATGCTCCCATCAAAAAATTTCAAAACTAAGGATGGCCTATCAACTATGCCTATTCATTCATCAGATTCAATATCTACATGCTCAGAAGATTCCTCAGACTCGGTATTGAAAAATGATTCAACTAAGCTATCATATGACTCGCTATCAGAAGAATTAAAGAATATAAGCTCCTCTGGGTCAGATTCTATACTATTATCCTCATCATCAGGACCCGAATCAAAATTATTCACACTTTTAGGGTCCGACTCTATATACTCATCAGGATCAGACTCAATAGATTCAGCATTATCATGATCAGACTCAAAATTATCATCTATCAAGTAATTATCTCCATGCAAATCATGCTCATTATCAGGCAAATTAAGCTCATTCTCAGACAAATCATCCATTTCAGGAATATCTATCTCATTCTCGAAATCAGGTAAATCATCAATTGCAGACATTTCATTCTCAAAAGCAGGTAATTCTAATTCGTTTTCGAAATCAGGCAAATCTATATCTATCAGCTCATTTTCAAATAGAGGGTCATCAAAAAATGCATTAGGATTAAAATTATCATCCATAGTAGCTTCTCCTAATCCTAAGCCAAGATTATACTCTACTTCCTCATCATCGTCAGTCAAATATTCTGGACCTAAAGAAAAACAATTATGCAAACTACATACAGATTCATCCTGTCCAAAAATATTAAAAATGACCTTTTTGTCATCCACATTCAAGGTAAGCTTACCTGTATGCATGCTAATTTCAACCTTACCTGTGGTTAAGAAAGGTTTGCCTAAAATGATGGGTACCTCATTGTCTTCCTACATGTCGAGTACCACAAAATCTACAGGGAAGATGAATTTGTTGACCTTCACCAGCACGTCCTCCACAATACCCATCGGTTGGGTGATCGATCTGTCAGCAAGCTGGAGGGTGATGTCGGTGTCTTTCAGACCTGACAAACCAATCTTCCTGTATAGTGAATAGGGCATCAAATTTATACTAACACCTAGATCACACAAGGCCCTATTGAAAGATATTTCTCCAATAATAAAGGGAACAGTAAAACTCCCTGGGTCTTTTTGTTTAGAAGGCCATCTTTCCAGAAACTATGGTACTACTGTTTTCAGATAATCGAAAAACCTCTTTTTTCAAACTTTTCTTCCTAGATAACATCTCTTTCATAAACTTCCCATAATTAGGCATGTTATACAAAGCATCTACTAAGGGAATGTTCACAGATAACTTTCTAAACATTTCTAGGAATTTTTGAAACTGTTCATCTAATTTAACATTTTTAAAGCACTGAGGAAAAGGTAACTCCCTGTAGTCAAAGGTAGGACATTCGCCCCTCTGCTTGGGCGGGCTACTGTGCGAGCCTTTATCATGATGGTTGCATGGAACCGCTTCTTCCTCGTTCAGCTTCTCTTCATTCTGCTTTTCATCTTTTTTCTTTCCTGCAAAAGAGTTAGAACATCATAATTTAAATCAATAGAGTTAGGAGGATGTTGGGACCTTTCAGAGGAGGCTTTTTGTGCCTCAGCCCTTCCATCTTCATCCTTGCTCTTATCTTCTTTCTTCTTCTCTGAACTGACCTCCAGTTGTCTACCACTTCTCAATGTCACCATCTTGCACTGCTCTCTTGGGTTGGGTTCAGTGTCGCTTGGAAACTTCCCTTTCTGAAGGGCATTAACCGCTGAAGCTATCTGACCTATCTGAACTTCCATATTCTTAAGAGCTGTGTCGTGGTTATTGACTGCTGTCTGGAGATTCACATTTAACACCTTCTGTTCTTTGATAAACATGGCCACCATCTCCTCCAGGTTACTCTTCTTTTCTAGCGAACTGGCTGATGCAAATCCTGGCGGTGGCTGCAATACGTTCTTGGTGTTGGAGTAGGAAAAGTTCTCATGATTGCGCAAACTGGGATGGTAGAAGTTTGGTACTCCTTGAGTGAATGCTCTGTTTCCCACATACTGAACTTCTTCCACATCTTGACTGTCCTTCTTTGAATATCCTTCAGCTAAGGTGGAAATGTACTTGACCACCTCAGATGAAGTTAGCTTGTTCAGAGCGTTTGTCAATGATGCCATATGTGCCTTCAATGAACTTGATTCATCTATTTCATAAATACCAGCCTTCTTTGCAATTATCCCACTTTCAGTCGGCCACTGGTAACTGGTCGCTGTCATTTCCTCTAGAAGATCCTTGGCTTCCGTCACTATCTTGGAAAGAAAACTCCCACCCGCTGATGTGTCTAAAACTGTCTTGGTGGAGGGATTCAGTCCATTGTAAAATAATTGCACCTGGAGCCAATCTGGGTAGCCATGTTGCGAGCATCGCCTAAGCATTTCCTTGTATCTCTCCCATGGCTCGTAAAGTTGCTCCCCATCCAACTGTCTAAATGTTCCGATCTCTGTTCAGAGCTTCGTAGTCTTGGCAGGCGGGAAAAATTTCGTCAGGAATGCCTAGGCAAGCTCGTCCCATGTGCTGATACTGCCCGTCTCGACTGATTCGAGCCAATCTTTAGCCTTATCTTGCAGAGAAAATGGGAATAACCTCAATCTTATCGAGTCGGCCGAAACTCCATTCATCTTTACCGTCCCGCATATCTCCAAGAATGATCGCAGATGCGAATGTGAGTCCTACGAAGGATGTCCCTTAAACGAATTGTCTCGCGCCATCTGAATCAATCTCGTCTTTAAATTGAAATTATTTGCTTGGATCGGGGCGTAAACGATGCCTGAATTCTCGGTTGGGAGGACTGGCTGTAAAAAGTCTTTGATTACCTTGGGAGCTTCATCTTGATGGGCCATTGCTTCCGTTAGTCTTTTCTCTCTACAAATAGATCTAAGTGTCCTGGTAATTTCAAGATCTAAAGGAAACAATTCAACCACCTTATGTCATCGCATGCAACACTCCCAAACAATCAAAAGAACCAAAGAAGAACAAAAATAAAATAATATTCACAGACAAAAAAAATAAATAAATAAAAATATTCACAACCTAAATTACTACTTATCCCGTTCTTTTTAATGTCAAGAAAAAATTATTTTGCTTAAAAATCAAGCTTCCCCGGCAACGACGCCAAAAACTTGTTGCGCGTCATCGCTACTAATACTACAAGTGAACGGGCCGCAAGTAATATAAAACGGAAATATTTCGAGTATCGAATCCACAGGGAGGCGAAGCGAAAATTAAGCAAAGCAAAAATTCCTTGAACACTAAAGATACTTAGGAGAAATAATATTTAGGGACCAAAACATGAAATTAAAATGATTTTGAAATTAATGCGATAAAGAAAAGTAAAGTGATCAAACAAAAAATAAAATAAAATATGGAGAAAGAGTTTTAAAATGGGAAGTGGGGTCTTGAAACTTAATTAATAGCTAAATAATTATTACAATTAACCTATTTCGTTGCCCAACTAATCATATTCCTAGAATCTCCGTTAGTCACATAGGATCTCCTGTCGGTTTCCCCTAATTATAATTAATCTATTTTAACAACCTAAGTGTCCTTAGCGCCATTAAAATTCGTTAATTATTACGCTCTGATTCATTTTAGGAATCTAAGTTTAATCAACTAATCCCGTTGTCCCAACCGGCAATTAAACTAGTTGCATGGATTATGATCTATCCTAACTTCTCTCCGTTGAGTTTCCATTAAGAATCAGATGAATATACAACTGGCCAGATTGCATACAGCATTACGAGCATCCATATAAATAATTAGTAAACAGGGCAAGAGATAGACAATTATAACAACATTTAACTATAATTTCATTTCAAGACCCCAAATTGGGGTTTAGCTATACATAGCTAAAATATTCAGAAAATATACAATGGAAAACATAATTAAGAGCAAAATAAAAGGGAAGGAAATGACCGTCGAAGACCCCGTCGCTGGCGCTTGGAGTCCCTTCGAGCACACCTTGAGCCTCCTAGAGTGGCCTTCAGGGAGGGCTCCAAAGGAGCCAAGGAAAGAAAGAATGAAGGAATGGAATGATGATTGATGCATAAAATGGGCACCAAGGGGCACCTTTTATAGGCTTGGAAATTCGACAGCGTCGCGACGCTGTGATGTCACTCAACTTGCTGCCCAAAAATGGGACAGCGTCGCAACGCTGTCCCCATAGCATCTCGATGCTATGCGGATTTCAGAACTGGGTAGGCGTGGATTGGGCTTGAAATTGGGCCAACTCCAATTCTTTTTTGACCTCTTCTTCATTGTTGACTTTCTTGGACTCCCCCTTGACCCATGTATGGAATTCGGGCTTGAATGGCTCCATTTTGGGCATTTTTTTCACCAAAATCCATAATTTGCTCCTAAAGACCAAATAACAAAATATATTCAATATCTTTAATAAAAACACAATTAAAGCGGCCAAAAGCTTAATAAATTAGGACTAAAATAGCGACATTTCTGCCCTCTATCAGAACCACCTCTACCTTTTCCACAAAGGCAAAGGCCTAAGAACCAGGATGGTCAATTCAATATTTTTTTAGAGATTCTTAAGAAATTGCATATAAATATTCCTTTAGTAGAAGCTATAGAGCAAATGCCAAATTATGAAAAATTTCTTAAGGATATCTTGACTAAAAATAAGAGGTTATGAGAGTTTGAAACTGTATCTCTTACTGAGAAATGTAGTGCTATTCTTAAGAAAGGGCTACCAACCAAGGCTAAGGATCAAGGGTCATTTACTATTCCTGTATCTATAGGAGGAAAAGAGTTGGGTAGAGCACTTTGTGATTTAGGTGCAAGCATTAACCTTATGCCTGTTTTGGTCTATCGAAAGCTAGGTATTGGTGAAGCTAGGCCTACCACAGTCACATTTCAATTAGCTGATAGGTCTATCACATATCCTGAGGGTAAAATTGAGAATGTCTTAGTGAAAGTAGATAAATTTAAAATTCCTGCTGATTTTATTATTTTAGATTATGAGGCAGATAAAAATGTCCTAATTATTCTTGGTCGTCTATTTTTAGCTACTGGTAGGGCATTGATAGATGTTCAGAAAGGGGAAATAACTATGAGGATTCATAATGAGGAGGTGAAGTTTAATGTTTTTAAAGCCATGAAGTATCCAGATGAAGTGGAAGATTGTTCTTTCATTCGGATTCTAGAGAACACAATTGTTGAGGCTGCTGGGTTTTATGCCCTAACACTCGTAGATTGTAAATGAAACAAATTAATCGATCTCAATAAAGAGTTATTTGAGTGATTCAGTAATTTGGTTATTGAATAATCAAGTTTGCATTAATAAACCCTAAATCCAATAAACTAAGATCCAAGGTTGTTTAAATGAAACTTGGACTAGTATGTGGGTACATACGGGGATCAGGGTCCAAGTAACAAGCTAAAAGGTCTATATTATAGGGATAAGGCTGGGTACGTTATCTTGGTGACACTATGTGATACAGCCCACCTTGTATTCGATACAGATGCAATGATCCATAGCATCCATGTAGGAGACATGCGGGTTGGGGTATCCTATGCAATGAGTTTGCATAAGACCGGACAGCAAAATAGTAACCACTAGATGTAACGCCGTTAACTAGTTTAGGTTTCTATTTCAATAGGATGACCTAGGTAACTCAATCTCAATCTTGAGTCTGTTATGAACTCCTTTCAGGAGGGATTGTCCTTAGATTTGTATGGGTGAAGGTGGCCAGTTCGCCGACTCAATAATCCTACCATTTCAGGGGCAAGACCGAATGGGGACTGGGAACATAACAGTACAAGAGGGAATTCACTCCTTCCCCTATTTGGGTAAGTAGATGTGTGTTCCCTTAAGGGCTGATTCTGGGGCTTGAACAAAGGGGCGTCGTCCTCTCCTAGCCCGAGAGGAAACTCCTCTTTAGTGGTTGGACCCTAAACAACTTGTTCATTAGAGGGATCAGTGGTACTTAAGGAACCAGAGGTAACCCTTTTTCAAAAAAAAAAAAGGAACCAGAGGTAACCCAGGGGTAAAATGGTAATTTGACCCTGCTGGTGTTACGAGCACACGTGAAGAATTGACTTACTGCATTGGTCGATATCCGTGGACACAGAAATATTCTACATTGAGAAGATTGCAACTGTGGGTCTTTAGTGGAGTGACCCACAGTTAACGAATGTTGATTAATTTGGTTAATGAGTTTAGCCAATTAGTCTCGTATCGTTGGAGCTTCTGATCTGTAGGTCCATTGGGTCCCACTCGTAGCTCGTAAAGAGACTTGAGGCAATTAAGTATAAATTGTAAATTGAAAGTGTTCAATTTATTTAGGGGAATAATATAATGTATATTGATACATTATAATATAAAGTTTATGAAACTTTATAATATAATTTTGAATTAATTTCAAAATTAATTTTTGAGAGAAAATATTTAAATGACTTGAAATAATTAATATGAATTGGATTCATATTAATATAAATAATTTAATAAAATCCTTAAGATTAAATATGTGATATTTAATTGGGTAATTAATTATTTATGGGATTAATTAATTATTTATTAAAATTAAATATGAATAAGATAATAGATTTGATCTTATTCATGACCTTTTCCTATAAATAGGATACTTGGGGTGGGGTGAAAGGCATCCCATTCGTTCTCCTACTCTCAGAGAATTCCCCTGAAGGCTCCCTCTAAACTCTCACCAGTCTCCTACCTCTAGAAGTCTCATAGTTATACCTGTGTAGCCATAGCGGTGGTGTTCGAAGAAGTTCGTGATTATTTCACAAGCAGTTGGTGAATTTAATTTGAGTCGTCAACGAGAGTAAGTAATTTGTTACTATATAAATTAGATTTAGATCTAATATTTTTGTATGCTTAGCCTTAATATAAATTTAGAATAGTTCTAAGATTATTGCCAATGTATTGGTATTTTAGATTAAACAAAATTAATTACGAATTGGTCCCACTCACACTTCCGCTTTACGGAATTACGGAATTTCAATCCTTTAATTGGTATCAGAGCCGATGGTAGATCTAATTTTGTTTCTCCAAAATTTGCATTAGCTATTGGTGGGATTGATTAATGCATAATGTATGTATGGTTTGCATTGGACTGTTTAGGTTAATTTTATGGTCATAGATCTTACTGTTTTTTATGTGATTTGATCATGTAAGGGCCCGGTGTTTCGGGTATTATATGTAAAATCGAGTCATTTGTAAGTCCGGGTCTAGATTAAGTTTTTTATGAGATAAAAACATTGAATTCATGGATGAAATCGAAGAAAAAGACGAAGAACAGACGTTTTTTGCATAGAAAGTGCTCCAGACGAAACAGCGTCGCGACGCTGTTCTTCGATGTCGCGACGCTATTCTTCGAAGTCGCGACGCTGTCTCGATTCGCAGACGCAAATGACTAGAAGAAGCCACAACGTGGCGACGCTGTCACGATGTGCGGCGTGCCATAGGGTTTCGCGAGGACATGTTTCAGGCGGTTCAAGGTAGCTTGCGGTCTGGTTCGCACGGTCCATCTGAGCTGAGCCCGATTTGGTCCGGTTCAGCTGGAATTTCGCTCGGTTAGTGGTTTTCGTGGCTGGTTCGAAGTGGTTAAGGTCGGTTCGGGCAGTCTAGACCAGTATTTGGAGCTGCAGAAGGATGTTTAGGATTTAATTAAGCTATAATTATTGTAATTTATGCTTTATTTTATCCTAGGGGCAAAAATTAACTAGTTCAATTGCTATTTATTTGCTTTATGGATGTCATATAGCTTAACTTCCCACCTTAGGTTAAGCATATTCATGCATATTAATTATTATAAATGTTATAATGTATGAAATATGTATGAATTTTATTTTCATAGATGTTTAATATAAAGTGTTATATTAAATGGATGAAAATTAAAATGTATTGAGCATGACATTACCTTAGTTTAATATAATTGTTATATTAATGTATGTCATAAATGCTACTGTATGGTTATAAATTAATTAGAATTCGATTGTTAATTTATGTCACCATAGTAGCAAGTTATAGGATTAATTCATTAAATTTTATAAGTGTTATAAAATTTAGAATTTGTTAACCTATAACAAATGCAAACATAGGATGTTAGGAAAATTAGATTAATTTTAAAATGTTTAAAATTAATTAGACCTAAGATCATATTTCTAATAGGATTAGAATTATTCTTACTTAGAATTAAAAATAGTTTTAATTGACTAAGTAGGAAAAACATTACTACGATTATAATGGAACTCCATCGGTTAAGTTATGTTAAGGCTGGGGGTACTTAAGATGACGGTTTAGGGAACACCTCCTACCTGGTAACTAACCCGGAATACCGGAGTTGAATTAATCATAGTTAAATGTTAGCATGCAATGTCACTAGGTTTTTTAAAAAGTTTAATTCACCTAGATCTTTAGAGTAAAGAGTTTACATTACTACGGTTATAAGGGAACTCTCCCGATGAAGTTCTGTCTAAGGTTGGAGGTACATAAGATGACGGTTTACGGAACACCTGCTACCTAGGAACTGACCTGGAACTTGAGTTGAATTAACCATAGTTATGTTAGCATCCAATGTTGCCAGGTTAATTTAAAGAGTTTAATTCACCTAGATCTTT
The DNA here is from genome assembly GCA_017139565.1 of Luffa aegyptiaca. Lineage (NCBI taxonomy): Eukaryota > Viridiplantae > Streptophyta > Magnoliopsida > Cucurbitales > Cucurbitaceae > Luffa > Luffa aegyptiaca. The sequence continues at coordinate 30,710,709 of CM029400.1, read as the reverse complement.
AGAGTAAAGAGTTTACATTACTATGGTTATAAGGGAACTCTCCTGATGAAGTTCTGTCTAAGGCTGGAGGTACTTAAGATGACGGTTTACAGAACACTTGCTACTTGGGAACTGACCTGGAACTTGAGTTGAATTAACCATAGTTATGTTAGCATGCAATGTTGCCAGGTTAATTAAAAGAGTTTAATTCACCTAAGACATTAGATTAAAGACCTCCATATAAGAGTTATATAAGGCATAGACTTAGATAGATTCGTTTAGCCAGAATTTACCTAAGTAATAGACCCTATAATTATAAAAATACTTAGTGGGAGGAAATATATCAAAACAAGATTTTCATAAATCAAGTTTTGCTCTCACGTCCTCAAAAGTTCACAACGTGAGGTCCATGTTAGGCCTCGAGTCACCCTGGGAGTGACCCCCTACCGATGGTGTTTGCATGGATCAATATCAAGGTGAATGAGGGAGTATTTTATAGTAAGTGGGAGCAGGACACGTGTCAACGTATCCTACGATCTCCTCCATTAGGTTGCACCGTGAGATCCCCATGATCTGCCTGCGAGTCGCCTTGGGAGCGATCACCCTACGGAGGGCTTGATCATGGGAGTCGGAACAACGCAAACTCTAAAAATGGATAGGGTTTCTTGGGTCCATTTCCAACTTTGACTTTTCCTACGGTAGCATTATTGGGGCCGACCTCTGAGATCTGAAAAATGGAGGGTCACACTTACGGGAAATTGTCAATGTGTTAATAATTTCCTGACCGAAAAAAAAAAACCGTAGCTAAGAACTATTAGAATATGAGTTATTTTGGGAATAGGGATTGGCTGAGATTGTCTCAATTCAGAGGATGAGTAGCTGACTGCCGTATGGTAGCTGTTGTTCTAAACCTCTGAAGTATCATTGCAAAATGAATGTTTACTCTATGGGTCGATCATTACTTTTGCTCAATTGATTGGATTAAAATAATACTATTATTTTGTGTAATGGGTTAATGCAACATCACTTATTAAGTTAATTTGTTTGTTCTCAGCATGAACTGTTCTTTGTATGCCTCGAATAACGCCAATTACAAAACTTGTATTTCTAATACAACTAAGAAAATGAACTTAAACATTAATTGCGTGGAATTGGTCTTAACTGAGGACGGCCCTCAAGCCTGCATGTCTAATTCATCTGAAATTGTTCATGATGAATATGACATAGACTGCTTAGCACATCTCAATGAAAATAAATTTAATTTATCGGTCATTGAAATGTGTATAGTGGAAAATGATGATACAACCTGGATCCTTGATTCAGGTGCCACTCATCACGTATGTTCTTCCTTTGAGGGAATGAGCTCCTGGCAACAGTTGGATGCTGGGAAAATGACTCTCAGAGTTGGGACTGGGGAGCTCATTTTAGCTAAAGCAGTGGGAGATATTAAAATTTTCTTCTGTAGGGAACGCTATATGTTATTAGATAATGTATATATAGTTCCCAAAATAAAAAGAAATTTGATTTCAATTTCTTGTTTGCAAGAACAAGGATATTCAGTGTCCTTTTCTGTGAATGAAGCTTTCATTACTAAAAGGGGTACTGATATCTGTTCTGCAAAAAAGGAGAACAATTTGTATGTTTTAAGACCAATAGAGTCTGGGGCTATTTTGAACAATGAAATGTTTAAAACAGTTGAGACTCAACCAAAAAGGCAAAAAGTTTCTCAAAGTACCTATCTTTGGCACTTGAGACTTGGCCACATAAATTTCAATAAGATTGGGAGATTGGTTAAGAACGGACTTCTAAGCCAGTTATAAGATTGGGAAATTACCAAACGACCTTTTATTGGAAAAGGTTATCGTGCCAAGGAGCCCTTAGAACTCGTACATACGGATCTCTGTGGTCCAATTAATGTAAAAGCTCGAGGAGGGTATGAATATTTCATCTCTTTCATAGATGATTATTCAAGTTATGGTTATTTATACCTAATGAGTCATAAGTTTGAAGCCCTTGAAAAATTCAAGGAGTACAGGACTGAAATTGAGAACTTGTTAGGTAAGACCATTAAAACACTTCGATTTGATCGAGGTGGAGAGTATTTGGACTTAAAATTCCAGAACTATTTGATAGAACATGGAATCACATCTCAACTCTCAGCACCAGGTACACCTCAACATAATTGTGTATCTGAAAGGAGAAACAGAACCTTGTTGGACATGGTTCGATCTATGATGAGCTATGCTCAACTGCCTAGTTCTTTTCGGGGTTATGCAGTAGAGACTGCAGTTTATATTTTGAATGTAGTTCCCTCAAAGAGTGTTTATGAAACACCATTTGAGCTCTGGAAAGGTCGTAAAGCTAGTGTACGTCATTTCAAAATTTGGGGCTGTCCTGCACATGTGCTATTAGCAAACCCAAAGAAATTGGATTCACATTCAAAATTATGCCTATTTGTAGGCTACCCAAAAGAAATAAGAGGTGGATACTTCTTCAATCCACAAAAAAATAAAGTTTTTGTATCGACAAATGCTACTTTCTTAGAAGAAGGCCACGTTCGAGAACACATGGCATGCAGTAAAATGGTGTTAAGTGAACTTTCTGGTGAAGCTACAAATGAATCAAAAAGAGTTGTTGATGAGGCTGAACCTTCAACAAAGGTTGTTGATGAGCCCAGTACACAAACTAGACCTTCAACAAGAGTTGTAGATGAGCCCATTACATCTGGTCAAGCCCATCATTCTCAACAATTGAGAATGCCTCGACGTAGTGGGGGGGTTGTTACTCAACCTGAACGCTATCTGGGTTTAGCAGAAAATCCAGCTGTCATACCTGATGATGGAGTTGAGGATCCATTGACCTTTAGACAGGCAATGAATGATGTGGACCATGACCAGTGGGTCAAAGCTATGGACCTAGAGATGAAGTCTATGTACTTCAATCAAGTCTGGGATCTTGTAGACCTACCTGAAGGGGTTAAACCCATAGGGTGCAAATGGATCTACAACAGAAAACGAGACGCAGCTGGGAACGTACAAACTTTCAAAGCTCTACTTTTAGCAAAGGGTTATACCCAAAAGGAGGGGGTGGACTATGAGGAAACCTTCTCCCCAGTTGCCATGTTAAAGTCGATAAGGATTATCTTGTCGATTGCCACGTTTTAGGATTATGAGATTTGGCAAATGGACGTCAAGACTGCCTTTCTGAGAAGAAAGCAGAAAAGGCTAAGGATGCCAAGTTAGGTAAATACGATTTACTTGTTATTGAATCATGCTTAGTAGAAAATGATAACTCCATATGGATATTAGATTCAGGAGCGACTAATCATGTATGTTCTACACAGTAAACTAGTTCCTGGAAAACTCTTGAAGAAGGCGAGGTGACACTCAAACTGGGAATGAGAGATGTCGTCTCACCCACAACAGTGGGAGAAGTACAGCTTTGTTTTACAGATGGATATATTTTGTTGCAAGATGTTTTGTATGTTCCTAGTACAAAAATGAAACTTAATATCTATCTCCTGTTTAATAGAACATGACTATAAAGTATCTTTTGAAATCAATGAGTGTTTATATTCAAAAGACTTAGTTTCATTTGTTCTGCTAAACTCAAAAACAATCTGTATATGTTAAGACCAAATGAAATAAAAGTTGTTCATAATACTGAAATGTTCAAAACAGCTCAGACCCAAAATAAAAGACGAAATGTTTCTCAAGATACTCTTCTTTGGCATCTAAGATTAGGACACATAAATCAAAAACGTATTGAAATGCTAGTTAAGAATGGACTTCTAAATGAGTTAGAAGATGACTCATTACCACCTTGTGAATCCTGTCTGGAAGGTAAAATGACCAAAAGACCTTTCTCTGAAAAAGGTCAAAGAGCCAAAGAAACCCTCGAGCTTATACACTCTGACCTCTGTGGTCCTATGAATGTTAAAGCACGTGGAGGATATGAATACTTCATCAGTTTCATTGATGATTATTCAAGATATGGGTATCTTTACCTAATGGTTCAAAAGTCAGAAGCTCTTGAAAAATTCAAAGAGTATAAAGCTGAAGTTGAAAATAAATTAGGCAAAACAATTAAACTCTACGATATGATCGAGGAGGAGAGTACATGGATTTAGAATTCCAAGACTACTTGATAGAACATGGAATATCCTCACAACTCTCAGCACCTGGTTCACCACAATAGAATGGTGTGTCAGAAAGGAGAAACAAAATCGTATTGGATATGGTTCGGTCTATGATGAGTTATGCACATTTGCCTGATTCATTCTAGGGTTTTGCAGTTGAAATTGCTGCATATATTTTGAACATGGTTCCCTCAAAGAGTGTTCCAGAAACACCTTACGAGTTATGGAGAGGACGTAAAGGGAGTTTACGACACTTCAGAATTTGGGGCTGCCCGGCACACGTGTTTGTGCAGAAACCAAAGAAATTGGAACGACGTCCAAGAATATGCCTTTTTATAGGATAGCCTAAAGAAACAAAAGGAGGTTTGTTTTATGATCCTCAAGACAACAAGGTAATTGTTTCGACCAATGCCACATTTCTTGAAGAAGATCATATGAAAAATCATCAAACACGCAGTGAACTGATACTTAAAGAAATTTCCTGGGAAACTACGACAAACAAACAAAAGTTGTTAGCGAAGCTGGTCCTTCGAAACCATCTCAGGATGTGAGTATGCCTCGTCGTAGTGGGAGGGTTATAATTCAACCTGACCGGTACATGGGTTTGACAGAAACTCAATTCATCATACCTGATGATGAAGTGGAGGATCCATTGTCTTATAGACAAGCAATGGGAGATAAGGATAAGGACCAGTGGGTCAAAGCCATGAACCTTGAGATATAATCTATGTATTTTAACTCGGACTGGGAACTTGTAGATCAACCAAGTGATGTACAACCAATCGGTTGTAAGTGGATCTATAAGAGAAAGCGAGACAAAACTGGTAAGGTACAAACCTTCAAAGCCCGATTGGTGGCTAAAGGTTATAACCAAAGAGAAGGAATTGATTTTATGGGTTGAGGGTCATATAATCCAATCCCAGGTTAGTAAAATTGGTTATAGGTTGGCTAGGTGTGAGCTTGAGTAAGAACTTTCATGAAAAAAATTAATTTGTCTCTTTATTGGTCTATGTGTGCATGTCTCTTGATTGCAATGTTTGTGGCATTTTTGGGCATTGAGATTTGAGTTTTAGAATTGCAACCTTTGAATCCCATCTTTGGTTTGTTTGTCTTGCTCGAGGACTAGCAAGATTTAGGTTGGGGGTATTTGATAGCACCCAAATTGTGTTATTTTATTGCCTTTAATCTAAGCTTGTTAGAGTTGGTTTTATGGTTTATTTATCTATTTTATAGGTAATTTGTGCATTGGAGGCATTGGAAGCGGATCACATGATTTGACGTCAAATTGGGCCATTTTGAGCGTTTTTTAGCTAACTCGGAGTCCATGGATGACGAGGAGTTGAAAAGACCCAAGCAAACCATGGCGAGCCCGAATGTTGGTGCCAAAGAGAGTCAAAGATTCGAGACCCAACCCAAGCAAACAAGGAAAACCGAATGCCTGAGACCAAATAAAATTTATAAACTCTAGCGCCTAGCTACTTTGCAGTAGTAGTGGCTGGGTCGTCTGCAGGGAAGGGAGTTCTCTTATTGAAATTGGTTTTTATGAAAAAACACAAAGGGGGGGGTTGGAAAAGAGAATTTTGTCACAAGATAAAAAAAAGGACGGGAATGGTAAGAGTTGCTTGAATAAAAGTAACATGCAAAAGATAGAAATTTGGGTAGAAAACAAATAGAGAAAAGATCGCTGGATTAGGATTTTCCTGTTAGATAACTTGTTACTTGGCTTCTTAGTTCACTCTAAATATTAATTTCATGGAATTCAATTTGAGCACGGTATTGCTTCTTGGTTACTTGGAGGATCCTCCTAACTAACTAGTGTCTAACTAATTATTTAACCCGAGATCCCACGATTAATCTAATTAGTTAATTTAGATTGCACCCGCTACCCCTCATGCATAGTCCCAATTATCATCTCGCTATCTGTAATTAATTTAACCCAAACAACCCGAGATCTCGCAATTGCCTACATAAATTAACTACTTTACGCGCAAGGGTTCGAAATTGAAACAATCAAACAGAATTAAAATTCGAATTCAATTATAACAATTTCTTCATGCATCTTAGGCTTATCAAGAATCTATACTAATCAATCAAGCAATTAGCGATTGACTTGTCTCGGTCTAGTGGCTATCTAGAATAATGGATAGAAAGCATTTAACTTAATCCTGAGAGGCATCAATTCTAAGGAAATTCATCAAATACATTGTTTTAAGTAAGAAGACATGAAAAACATCAATAAGAATCCATGAAATTCAAGTTAAACTTCAACGAACTCAGCCAAGAAGAACAAAGTATCTAACAATCACCCAATCCAACGATACAAGCGAATTAGCTACTCATAACGTAAAGATACAATGAAATCACACCAAGAAAATGTATCAAAATCAACCTAGAAGTCCTAGGGAATTGAAAAGAGCAGAAGAAAACAAGTAAATACCGAGAACAATCGAAAATCTAACCTAATGGCAAAATAAAATCAAGGGTTCTTTATCAGGGTACAAGGACAGCATCTTGACGCTCTGCTTCTGTCCACACACCTTTGGCTCTTTATCAGGGTAGCATCGAGACGCTATGTGTAATTCCAGCATCTGCATGATTTTCCTAGCGTTGAGACGCTATGAGCTAGCGTCTCAACACTAGGCTCTCAGGTTACTTCACTTGGGGCTGATCATTTTGACTCCTTTACACCGGCTTTCGGGGTCGTAGCGATCTTCTCAGTTCTTTTCACCTCCTCTTCATCCATGGACTTGAAGTTGGCTCAAAAACTCTCTAAATCCCCCGAATTAGCTCCAATTCGTATAATCTGCTCCTGAAACATCCAATGCTCGAGTAACCTATAAAATAGAAAATTAAACAATAAAAAATGATCTAACAAGCTTATTTTTAATTTAATATCAAATATTAAATTAAATATTTGCAACAATTCTTATTTTCTCTCAATCCCGGTTTCTAATATGAATCCCTATCCCTATCCAAATCGAAATATTGTATCGAATACATTATTCTAATATTTAAATTTTATTTAAATATTCTTGATTCTCTCTAATATTAGTTTGAACGTTTCAAACTTTTCCATCACATATGTTCTAAGGTTTATTCCGTATGAGCTAGCAGGGGGACCTAATGAACCTACAGATCATGGGCTCCAAGATCCGAGATTAACTGATTAAACTCTTTTAATTCAGTTAACCAACATTCATTAACTATCGGAACACTCCACTATAGTCCGATAGTTGAACTCCCCTCACTGTAGATATATTTCTGTCCACCCGATATAACCATGATTAGTAAGTCGACCCTTCATAGGTTGTTCGTAACTAGAGCCAGGTCAAATGTCCGTTTTACCCCTGAAGTTACATCTTGTTCCTTAAGTTTCTAGCTGAGTCCCTAATGAACAATTGGTTTGTAGTCCCACCACTAAACCTAAAACCTCTCGAGCCAATGAGAGGGCGGGATCCCTTTGTTCACGTTCTTGAGTCAGTCACTCAAGGGAACAACCTCTATACTATCCCTAAATTGGATAGGAGTGAATTTCATTTTGCATGACTATGTCCCCAGCTATCTACCCGTTTCTATCCCTGAAATGGGGGGTTTATTGAGTCGGCGATGTTGAGCCACTCTCACCCATGCAGATCTAAGGAAAAGCCCGAATAAACAAGAGTTCATAATTAGCTCAGGATTAAGATGGAGTTACCTAGGTCATCACATTGAGATAGTAAGTCTTGACAGTAAACGACGTTATAAAGCAAGAGTGACTTATTTCTCGGTCCTGGTCTTATGCACATTTATTTGCATAGGATGCCCCAACTCGCATGTCTATACATGAACGATCCAGGATCACGTCGTTTGTACTCAAACAAAGTGGGTCGCTGATAACTCTCCAAAAGGGAGTTATTTATACCTTATTTCTATATTGATTTGTGTGTCTTTTGTGCTTAATAGGGTTGCTTTTAGATAAATATTGCATGTTCTAACCCATTTGGAGGAATGGAAGCTTTGGAAATTATTTTGTGCAGAATATGTTGCTGGGCGACTTAAGGGAGCAAAATCTGTGCTGGAGCAAAGCTGGGAGCAAAACTGCCACGTCACAGCTCGTTAGCCAATTTAACAAACTGAATTCTGTTAAGCTATTCTCTGATTTATGGAGCAAGGAGAGTCATCCACGTGTCTAGGTCAACCTAATTCAAGCCTCCTATCACTCTATAAAAGGAGATAGCCGCTCAAGTCAAATTCATTCCACTTTTGGGGACAAGATCACTCTCATTTCCATTTTGGGAGCCGAATAGAGGAAAGAGACTGGAGACCAACAAGGAAACCATCATTTGCAAGCCGATCAAGGGAATTAACGTTTTCTTGCATTATTTTGTAAATATGGATATGCCTACTCAGATTGTAACGTGTGTCTCTATGCATCTTATGAACTAAGTAGCTTTAGGCGTTGCTTAGGAACATGTAGTTGTCGTGCTTAATTTCTAGTAATAAATATTGATTTGATGCATCTTGATTAATTGTTGTGTTCATTTCTATTTTATGCCCGCCTGGCCAGCCGATATGAATACCTCTCTCTAGTTTCAAGGATGATTTAGGGAGTGTGTGGCGGTTAATCACACTAGATCATTGTATATTGGTGAACGTCAGTGACTGAGCTAGGGATAGCCAGTTTCCTAGTGCTTGATCGGTAGAGCTTCATTGGAGTTTAAACATATTCTAAAAAATCCGGAGTTCCGGGAGGAATCTGCTAATAAGACTGCGAGAGTTTTGCATGATCAATAATATTGCTAGAGCATCTGTCAAAACAATTACTAAATCCTGACCAGCGCCTGTTTCTAATCTGTCTGCCTATTTGTTTACTTTCTGTTCTGTCATTTCTTTTGCTTCAGCATTTCTATAAAAACCAATTATTTTACCCACCTTTGAAACCATTAAAAAGTTAAACAAAATAGATAAAGTGGAAGCTAAATCAGACCTTGGATTCGATAAATACTTATTACTTGCTGCGGACTGTGTATACTTGCATAGAGTTCTAGAGTCTTTTTATATCTTATTTTTACCCACTCTGGAAACCCAACAAGTTTTTGGCGCTGTTGCCGGGGACTTGAATAAGGTTTTATCTGATCTGTTTTGTGTATGTGTTTTAGTGGTTTGGTGCTAGAACTTTTTGATTGTTTCTTTTGTTTTTGCAGGTGTGAGTTTGGTGCATGAGCGATCCACCTGGGGTAAGGTTCGAGCTTGATCCAGAAATCGAGAGGACATTCAGGAGAAGAAGGAGAGAACAGCATAGAAACGAAAATTCAATGGCTGATGTGCTGCGTCTTCCGCAAGGTCCAGAAGATCCAGCGAACCCCCAGCAGAATCGTGTGCTGCAACAAAATCAACCGCTGGAGCAAAATGAACAGCAAAATAATCAAACTGAGAATCCTATCTTGGTAGCAAACGATAGGGCCAGAGCCATTCGAGCGTATGCTTTTCCAATGTTTGATGAGTTAAATCCAGGGATTGCACGTCCTCACATTGAAGCAGCAAATTTTGAAATGAAACCGGTAATGTTTCAGATGTTGCAAACCGTGGGACAGTTCCATGGTTTGTCATCTGAAGACCCCAATTTACATCTTAAGTTTTTTATAGGACTTAGTGATTCTTTTGCAATTCAAGGAGTGCCTAGAGATGGAGCAAAGGCATGGTTAAATTCTTTTGCTCCAGGATCAATTAGAACATGGAATTAATTAGCAGAAATTTTTTGAGTAAATATTTCCCACCAAATAGAAATGCTAAATTGAGGAGTGAAATAGTAGGGTTTAGGCAACATGAAGATGAGACTTTTAGTGAGGCTTGGGAAAGGTTTAAGGAGCTTTTGCGAAAGTGTCCCCACCATGGTTTACCACATTGTATCCAAATGGAAGCATTTTACAATGGGTTAAATGGAGCAACCCAAGGTATGGTTGATGCTGTTGGGTTTTATGCCCTAAAACTCGTAGATAGTGAATGTAACTGTTGACCGGATATTAATGAAATAATATTGATATATTTTTCCATTAATTGTTATTAGTTATTTTATATTTGTCTTTGCCTAATAATAACCCTAATCCAATAAACTAGACATCCAAGGCTGTAATATGAGTCTTGAACTATATGTAGCGACATATGGGATCATTGTTCAAGAAACAGCCTGAAGGGTCTATAGTATAGGGATAAGACTGGGTGCCTTATCCTGGTGACACTATGGATACGGCCCACTTTGTATTTGATACAAACGCTGCGATCCAACGCGTTCGTGTAGGAGACATGCGAGGGGGGTATCCTATGCAATGAGTTTGCATAAGACCGGACCGCGAAATAGTAACCACTGGTTATAACACCGTTAACTAGTTGGTTTTCTATTTCACTAGGACGACCTAGACAACTTAGTCTTAATCCTGAGTTGATTATGGACTCCTGCTCATGAGAGATTGTCCTTTGATTTGTATGGGTGAGAATGGCCAATACGCCGACTCAATAAGCCTACCACTTTGGGGACAAGACCGAATGGGGAGCTGGGAACATAATCGTACAAGATGGAATTCACTCCTTCCCGACTTTAGGGAAGCAGATGAGTGTTCCCTTAAGTGGTTACTCCGAGTCTTGAACAAAGGGCCCTACCCTCTCAATGGCACGAGAGGGTTTTCTGTTTGATGGTTGGACCACAAACAGGTTGTTCATTAGAGGAGAATTGGTACTTAAGGAAATAGAGGTAACCTAGGAGTAAAACGGTAATTTGACCCAGCTGGTGTTACGGACACTCGTGAAGGACTAACTAGTCGATATTGGTCTATATCCGTGGACACAGAAAATATGTCTGCAGTGAGAAGAGTGCAACTGTGAGTCTATAGTGGAATGAACACACAGTTAACGAATATTGATTAATGTGGTTAATGAGTTTGACCAATTAATCTCACATCGTTGGAGCTTCTGATCTGCAGGTCCATTAGGTCCCACTGGTAGCTCGTAAAGTAATTTGAGGCAACTAAATAATAAATTGAAAATGTTCAATTTACTAAGGGAAACAAATATAATATATATTGATATATTATTATGAGAGAATTTAATATTTGAAGAAGTTCAAATATAATTTTATGGAAGTTTGAAAGAGTTCAAAATAATGAATTAATTAATTTAAGGCCTAAAATGTGTTTGGGCAAATTAATTAATTCTAGGCCGGAAATTAAATATGTGATATTTAATTGGTGGTTAATTAATTAAAGAATTCATTAATCGGGAATTAATCAATTATGGAAATAATTAATCACTTAAGGAAGTGATTAATCATTTATGGAAATGATCTAATCACTTATGGAAGTAATTAGTCATTTGTGGAAAAGATTAATCAATTATGGAATTGATTGATCATGATTGATTAATTAAGGAATAAGATTGAATCAATTTTGGAAAAGATTGATTTAATTGAATATTTTATTCATGGCCTCTCTTCTATAAATAGAACACTAGACCTAATTGGTCATGACACTTGACATTCTTGCTCTTGCTCTTAGACTCTCAAAGACAAGACCTAGAATTCTCTCTAGCCTCCCTCTTAGAGAAAGACTCCCACAAGTCTTTTGCCTCCTAGACTTAGAGTCATACCGGTGTAACCTCTGTGGTTATTGTGTCATTCAAAGAAGGAATTTCCAGCGAAGAAAATCAAAGGCGGCTGCTGCGTTTTCGTTCGTGGAGCGTCGTTGGCGAAGAACGGTCAAGTCTACAACGAAGGTTTGTAACGGTTCTTCTTTCTTTCTTTAGAAAAGCATGAAAATAAATTTAGATTTATTTTTAAGCATGTTTAAACTGAATTTCCAGCAACTTTAAAAGGAGTTTAAAGTTTGATTGAGTTTTCGTAACGGTATTTTAATATTAATTAATATACGGCGTAAAGTCCAATCGATGCGCTTCCGCTGCGTGGGGACTTTTATTCCCTTCAGATGCTTCGGCTGGAGGGGCCCTTTTGGCAAAAACTTTTAATGAAGCCCATGAAATTTTAGAAAGAATATCAACTAATAGTTGTCAGTGGTCGGATGTTAGAGGCACAAATAAAAAGGTTAAGAGTATGTTAGAGGTTGATGGTGTGTCCACCATTAGGGCTGATATTGCAATGTTAGCTAACGCTCTTAAAAATGTGACAGTGGTTAATCATTAGCAGCCACCAGCTGTGGAGCTTGCTGCAGTGGTGAACCAAGTGGCAGAGGAAGCATGTGTCTATTGTGGTGAAGACCACAACTACGAGTATTGCCCCAGCAATCCAGCTTCTGTATTTGTTGTAGGTAATCAGAGGAACAACCCTTATTCTAACTTTTATAATCCAGGTTGGCGCAACCACCCCAACTTCTCGTCGGGAGGACAAGGAAGCAATGTGCAAGCACAGCCAAAGGTGAACCAATCGAGATTTGCTAAAGCGCAGGTAATGCCCCAGCAAAATAAGCAGGCTTTGCCCCGGCAAAATTCAGAGAGTTCTCTTGAGGCAATGATGAAAGAATATATAGCTCGTACAGATGCCGCTATTCAAAGTAATCAAGCTACAATGAGAGCCCTGGAATTGCAAATGGGTCAGCGAGCTAATGAACTGAAGGCAAGGCCTCAAGGGAAGCTTCCTTCAGATACTGAACACCCTAGAAGGGAAGGTAAGGAGCAGGTAAAGGCAGTAACTCTTAGGAGTGGTAAGCCACTAGAGGAAAGAAAAGAGCCTAGTAAAACCCAGGATGTAGAAAATAATTGTGATAAAAATGTTGTTGTTGAGAAAGAGTTGGAGTCTGGTCATGGTGTCAGAGGCATCAATAATGATGCTGGAACATCTGGGTCTGTTCCAGATGTGGAACCACCTTATGTGCCGCCCCCACCATATTTACCACCTCTACCTTTTCCACAAAGGCAAAGGCCTAAGAATCAGGATGGTCAATTTAAAAAGTTTTTAGAGATTCTTAAGCAATTGCATATAAATATCCCGTTAGTAGAAGCCATAGAGAAAATGCCTAATTATGCTAAATTTCTTAAGGATATTTTAACTAAAAAGAAGAGGTTAGGTGAGTTTGAAACTTTATCTCTTACTGAGGAATGTAGTGCTATTCTTAAGAATGGGCTACCAACCAAGGCTAAGGATCCAGGGTCATTTCTTATACTTGTGTCTATAGGTGGAAAAGAGTTAGGTAGAGCACTCTGTGATTTAGGTGCAAGCATTAACCTTATGCCTCTTTCGGTCTATCGAAAGCTAGGTATTGGTGAAGCTAGGCCTACCACAGTCACACTCCAATTAGCTGATAGGTCTATCACATATCCAGAGGGTAAAATTGAGGATGTCTTAGTGAAAGTAAATAAATTCATATTTTCTGTTGATTTTATTATCTTAGACTATGAGGCTGATAAAGATGTCCCAATTATTCTTGGTCGTCCATTTTTGGCTACTGGTAGAGCGTTGATAGATATTCAAAAAGGGGAATTAACAATCAGGGTTTATAATGAGGAAGTAAAATTTAATGTTTTTAAGGCCATGAAGTATTGAGACGAAATGGAAGATTGCTCTTTCATTAGGATTCTGGAGAACACAATTGTTGAGACAGAAATTCAGGATTCGGTAAACAAACATTTGGAAGATCATGGAGAGGTTAGTGTAGAGGATTTAGAAGTTTGTTCTTTAGAAAGAAAAAAAGAAAAAGAGGTGTTTAGGTGTGAGGATGTTTTTGAGTCTTTAGATTTAGATCAAAGGAAGGCTCCTCCTATTAAGTCATCCCTGATTGAGGCACCCACATTAGATTTGAAGCCCTTGCCGGATCATCTAAAGTATGTGTATCTTGGGGAGGGTGAGACGTTGCCCATTATTGTTGCATCAAATTTAATGTTGAAGCATGAAGAGGCCTTAATAAAGTTGCTGCAGCAATATCGCAAGGCAATAGGTTGGACATTGGCTGACACTCAGGGAATTAGCCCATCTTTTTGTATGCACAAAATCACTCTAGAGGAGGGATCCTTTAGGAGTATTGGGCAGCAAAGAAGGCTTAACCCTGCAATGAAAGAGGTTGTTAAAAAGGAGTTGATTAAATGGTTGGATGCTGGCATTATTTATCCGATTGCAGATAGCAATTGGGTAAGCCCTGTTCAATGTGTTCCTAAGAAAGGAGGTGTCACGGTGGTGAGCAATAAAGACAATGAGTTGATCCCCACAAGGACAGTAACTGGCTGGAGGGTTTGCATGGATTGCAGGAGGCTTAATAAAGCCACCCGTAAGGACCACTTCCCTATACCATTTATTGACCAAATGTTGGACAGATTGGCTGGGTAGGCCTACTACTGTTTCTTGGATGGTTATTCTGGGTATAACCAGACTACCATTGCTCATGAGGATCAGGAAAAAACCACTTTAACTTGCCCTTATGGGACGTTTGCTTTTAGGCGAATGCCTTTTGGCCTTTGCAATGCTCCAGCAACATTTCAGAGGTGTATGTTAGCAATTTTTTCTGATATGATTGAGTCCACTGTTGAGGTATTTATGGACGATTTTTCAGTTTTTGGAGGATCTTTTCAAAATTGTTTGGATAATTTAGGTAAGGTGTTAAAGAGATGTGAGGATACCCATGTAGTTCTTAATTGGGAAAAATGCCACTTCATGGTGAAGGAGGGCATTGTTTTGGGTCATAGGATTTCTAAGAATGGTCTAGAAGTTGATCGAGCAAAAATTGAGGTTATTGAGAGACTAGAACCACCGAATTCAGTGAAAGAGATTCAGAGCTCTTTAGGTCATGCTGGATTTTATAGAAGGTTCATAAAGGATTTCTCAAAAATCAGTAAACCTCTTTGTAACTTATTGTGCACTGATCATGTTTTTGACTTTAATGCAGATTGTGGGAAGGCTTTTGAGACTTTAAAGGCTGCTTTAATCTTAGCACCCATTCTTTGTTCACCTAATTAGAGTTTACCATTTGAGGTAATGTGTGATGCGAGTGATGCTGCGGTAGGTGTTATGTTGGGGCAAAAGCAAGGCAAATTTATCCATCCTATCTATTATGCAAGCAGGGTTTTAAATGAGGCACAAGTCAACTATACAACTACTAAAAAGGAGTTGTTAGCTGTTGTGTTTGCCTTTGAGAAATTCCGGCCATATTTGGTTGGATCCAAAGTCAAGGTTTTCACGGATCATGCAGCAATAAAGAATTTAATGTCTAAAAAGGATGCAAAGCCTAGACTAATTCGTTGGGTTTTATTATTGCAGGAATTCGACTTGGAGATAAAGGACAAGAAGGGATCAGAAAATGTCATTGCAGATCATTTGTCTCTTCTTGATCCAACATCATCTTTGCTGAAGCAATCTGCCATTTCAGATTCTTTTCCAGATGAACAGCTTTTTGCTGTTGAGGTAAAGGTAGTGAAGGATGTCCCTTGGTATGCTGATATTGCTAACTTTTTGGTATAGGGAGTCACTCCTATTGATATGGATTGGAGGCAGACGAAGAAATTTAAGCATGATGCGAAATATTTTTATTGGGATGAGCCATTTGTGTATAAGCAATGCTCTGATGGTATTATTCGTAGGTGTGTTTCAGGTGATGAGGCAAAAGAAATCCTGGAGCAATGTCACTCTTCGCCGTATGGAGGCCATTTCAACGGTCAGAGGACAGCTATGAGGATTTTGCATTGTGGATTCTTCTAGCCTTTCTTATTTAAGGATGCCCATTGGTTCTACAAGCAATGTGATGCCGGCCAAAGGACAGGAAACTTAGGGCCTAGAGATGAAATGCCTCTTACTTACATTTTGGAAGTAGAATTATTCGATGTATGGGGTATTGATTTTATGGGGCCATTTCCCCCTTCTAATGGTAATGTTTTTATCTTATTGGTAGTTGATTACATGTCCAAGTGGGTGGAGGCCGTCGCATGCCATCAGAATGATGCCAAGACAGTATCAAGGTTTCTTCAATCGCACATTTTTGTGCGGTTTGGGACACGTAGAGCTTTAGTGAGTGATGAGGGTACACATTTTGTTAATAATATCTTAACTAAGCTTTTAACTAAGTATGGGATCAAGCATAGGATAGCTACCCCTTATCACCCACAAGCAAATGGTCAAGCTGAAATTAGCAATAGGGAAATAAAATCTATTCTAGAAAAAGTAGTCCATCCATCTAGGAAGGATTGGTCTTTTAGGTTGGATGTGGCTCTTTGGGCTTATAGGACAGCCTATAAGACTCCTCTAGGTATGTCTCCCTATAGGTTAGTATATGAGAAAGCTTGTCATTTACCATTAGAGCTAGAGCATAAAACGTTTTGGGCTTTGAAAAAATTAAATTTTGATCTGAGTCGTGCAGGAGCAATTAGAATGTTGCAGCTTAATGAATTGGAGGAATTTCGCCAATTTTCGTATGAAAATTCGAAAACGTATAAAGAAAATACTAAGCTGTGGCATGATAAGAAAATTAAGCCTAAAGAATTTGTCAAGGGTCAGAGAGTTTTGCTTTATAATTCTAGATTGAAATTATTTCCCGGGAAACTAAAATCTAAATGGTCAGGGGCATTTATCGTGATTGAAGTTTTTCCCCATGGAGCAATTACTTTGCAGGATGAAAAAGATGGGAGAGCGTTCAAAGTGAATGGTCAGCGTGTGAAGCACTATTGGGGAGAGGAGTTCCAGTCGAAATATCCTTCCCTGAAGTTGGTTGATGAATGAGAGAGCAAGGTATTTGCGGGAGCATGTTATAGTGAAATATTTTGAGCTCCCAGTGTTTGTTTTAATTTTATTTCTCGCTAAGATGATTTGATTTTAATTCAAGTATTTAAGATTTATTTTATTTAAATTTTGCATGATTTATTTTAAGTTCATTGTTATTTTTAATGCAGTAGATTTTATTCTTGAAGTATTTTTATTTTTGGTAGTATTAGTTTTTATTCCGATTAGATCTAGTTAGATTTTAATTCAGTTTTTATTTTCGGTTATTTAAATTTCTGTTTAGATTAGATTTGAATAAAAATTTCTCCTGATTTATTCGATTTTGAATAATAAAAATAAGAGAAGATTTGATTTGAGCGGTTAATTTATATTTGAATTTTCAGACTTGATTTTTCTGTTTTACATTTGAATTCCGTATCCAAGATTCTTCAGGTAATCTTTTTGTTCAGAAGGTTGTTGCGGCAAAGTTATGGCTGAGGCAATTCGTCCGAATAGGAAGGGTTTTGTTGTGAATTAATTACTTTTACCATTTGATTTTGAATTTTCTGTGGGCAGGTAAATTGCATGGATGCTGCCACGTGTCGCGCAGGGATAATCCAACGGTTTAGCCGTTTGACAGCACATAATTATTTACCGTGGGCAATTGAAATTCAAGATTTTACCGTTGATGGATTTAAATTACAAGATTGCATGGGGTTTGAACGGTAATTCCATTTAATGGGGGGTAAAATCTTTCGGTTACGATTTATTTTCCTGAAGCCCTATTTATTCAGAAGCTTACGGTAAGTTATTCTCATTTCATCTTCTTATTCATCTCTTGCCGTTTATATGCTTCTTCTTTCTCTGTGTGCGATAAACTTCCTTTGAATCTCCGATGGTGAAAACGAGAGCAAGAAAAGAGAGGGATAATGAGGAAAAGGAGGTACCTGCTACCCCTGAAGCACCGAAAGTGAAAGCAAAAAAGAAGAAGACACCAGAAGAAAAGGAAGATAAGAGGAGAAGAAGACAGCAGAGGGCTGAGGATCAAGAAGTTATAGAGAAGGTGGCGGAGGATGTTGCTGCCACAGTGGTTGAAGAAGGCAATCCGAGGGAACCTGAAGTACAAAACCCAGAGCAGAATGAGCCGAGAGTTGCGGATACAGAGGAAGTTCGAGAAGAAAATGCAGAGGAGGTTCAAGAAAAACAGACTGAGGATGTGTGAGAAGAACAGGCAGAGGTTGCGCCTGAAAAAGGTAATGAGCCAGTACAGGAGGCTCGAGTAGTGGTGATCATGCCGGTGAAGGATTGGAATTCCCAATTCTGTTACAGCGGAAGCAATTGGACCGTTCGTAAATTAATTTTGTTCTACAAAATACCAATACATTGGCAAAAGGTTAAGCGGTTAGAAACATACCTCCGTTGACGACTCTGAATACTTCAACAGACACCACCATTTGATCTTCCCCGTTATAACTCTGAGATTAGGAACGTAGTTGTGGGACTGCCTAATCTTGAATAGGAAAAACTCCTAGAGAGAAAAATTATCTCTAGAGTTCTTGGGTTGAGAGAATATGAGAGGGAGGCCAGAATGAGACCTTAGGGGCTAGGGTTCTCATAACCTTTCCTTTTATAAGAGAAGAAACCCTAATGTAAGGTTAGGAAACAATCTTGACCGTTAGATCAAGATCAATTAATTAATTGATTAAATCAATTAATTAAGTGTTAATTAAGTAATCATATTAATTAATTAAATGTTAATTAATTATTCATATTAATTAATTAAATGTTAATTAATTAATCATATTAATTAATTAATTTCATGCACATTTAAATGTAATTTCCTCACATAATATATTTTAATTAAACTTAATTAAATCATATGTAATTAATTCAATTAAACTAATCAATTAATTAATTTTACAATTAATTAAATATCTCCCATATTATATTAATTACATATTAGAATCATATTCTAATAATTCCCTCATAGACTATAGTTTAATTAAATCTCATTTAATTTAAACTAAATTGAATAATTAATTAATTCATCTTCTAATTAAATACCATATATTTATTATTATTTTTTTTTTTTAAAAAATACCATATACTTAATTAGACATATATTTGAACTCTTTCAAATATATCAATCTCTCAATATAATAAAGTTTAATCTCAAATTAGACTTTATATTTTAATGCATCACTATACATTATATTAATTTGTATCTCATACAATTAACTTAATTCCCAATATGAATTTGAACTATTCAAATTCTCTCAAGATATATTTGTTCCTAATTACTCTTTACGAGCTAGTAGGGGGACCTAATGGACCTACAGATCAGAAGCTCCAATGATATGAGGTTAACTGATTAAACTCATTAATCAGGTTAACCAATATTCATTAATTGTGGGTCATTCCACTACAGACCCACAGCTGAACTCTTCTCACTGTGGAACATTTCTGTGTCCACGGATATAGACCTATGTCGGTAAGTCAATCCTTCACGAGTGTCCGTAATCACAGCTGGATCAAATTACCATTTTACCCGTGTGTTACATCTGTCTCCTTAAGTACCAGCGCTCCTCTAATGAACAACCTGTTTATGGTCCAACCATTAAACAGAAAGTCCCTCTCGGGCCGATGAGAGGGCGGGATCCCTTTGTTCAAGTCCCGGAGTCACCACTTAAGGGAACACTCATCTACTTCTCCTAGAAGCGGGAAGGAGTGAATTCCTTCTTGTGTTGTCATGTCCCCAGCCTCCCACTCGGTCTTGTCCCCAAAAAGGAAGGCATGTTGAGTCGACGTATTGGCCACTCTCACCCATGCTAATCAAAGGACAATCCCTCATGAGAAGGAGTTCATGACACACTCAGGATTAAGACTGAGTTACCTAGGTCATCCTATTGAAACAGTAACCTAACTAGTTAACGGTGTTATAACTAATGGTTGACTATTTCGTGGTCTGGTCTTATGCAAACTCATTGCATAGGATACCCCCGCTCGCATGTCTCCTACATGGACTCCTTGGATCAATACGTCTGTATCGAATACAAAGCGGGTCGTATCACATAGTGTTACCAAGATAAGGTACCCAGCCTTATCCCGGTACTATAGACCTTTTAGGTTGTTACTTGAACACCGATCCCCGTATGTCCCCACATACTAGTTCAAGTCACATGTAAACAACCTTGGATCTTAGTTCATTGGATTTGGGTCAAATTATGGAATATTTAACAATAACACTTTATTGTAGAAACTCAATAACACTTTATTGAAAACAAGTATACAATTTGCTTACATTCACTATCTACGAGTTTTAGGGCATAAAACCCAACAGCCGGAAGTACCCAAACGTCGTCAAGTGAAGCGAAAAGCGGGCCGCGTCAAGGTAATCTGAACTGATACCCCCTCGCCTCCAACCACTGATTCTAAAAAAGAAAATGCAGAGAGAGAGGAGCAGGAGAAGAAAGAAGCCGAGGAAAAAGCAAGAGAGGAAGCAGAGAAAAAGGCTGAAGAAGAAAGATTGCGCAAGCAAAGGGCAAATAAGGGCAAGAGTGTTGCTGCAGCATCGGAGGAACCTGACGAAATAGAAGAGCCACAGTTGCCGTATGTTCGCTTTGTCAACAATCTTGCCAGAGCAAAATATGCTGAGCTGCTGAAAAGAGACTTCCTGTTTGAAAGAGGATTTAGTGGTGATCTTCCACATTTTCCGAGGGTCGGCATTATGAACCACGGCTGGGAGTTGTTTTGTTCAAAGCCCGTGAACGCGCAGGTAGTGCGCGAGTTTTATGCAAATATTGGCAAAGAAGACGGTTTCCAAGTGATCGTTCGAGGTGTTGAGGTCGACTGAAGTCCTGGTTTTATTAACGCACTGTATAACCTTCAAGATTTCCCACACGCAGGATACAATGAGATGGTTGTGGCACCATCTAATGAGAAGTTGAGTGATGCTATGAGGGAAGTTGGTGTTGAAGGGGCGCAGTGGAGACTTTCAAAAACTGAGAAATGGACGTTTCAGTTAGCCTATCTGAAGAGGGAAGCATATACATGGATGGGATTTATCAAACAAAGGTTGCTTCCAACGACTCATGACTCGACGGTTTCTAGGGAACAGGTTCTTCTGGCTTTCGCCATTTTGAGGTCTTTCAGCATTGATGTAGGGAAGATTATTGCTAGTGAAATATATGGACGTTGGAAGAAGAAAGTGGGGAAGTTGTTTTTCCCAAATAGAATTTCAATGCTTTGCAAGGGTGCAAGGGTTCCAGAGAATGAAGGTGATGTTATTTTATTTGACAAAGGGATCATTGATACACCCAACTTGGCACGGCTTCAGCGTACGCAAGAGGCACGCCAGGGTGGGCTTGTTTTTGGCATTCACAACACTTTAGAACAACTTGCACTGTTGGCCAACAGGCAAGAGTTTGTCGAGAGGCAATCTCAGACTTTCTAGAACTATGTTAAACGTCGTGATGCCAACTTGAAGAAGGCGCTAGAAGAAAATTTTTCCAAACCATACCCAGCCCTTCCGGTGTTCCCTGACGATTTGTTGAACCCCTGGATTCCGCCCCCACCGATGGAAAGAGGATTGACGGATGAAGTGGCCCTGAGCGAGCTTGATTTTTGTTCTGTTATTTTTGTTTGCTCGCGCATTTTCTAACCTCATTTTCTTTGAATGTTTTTTTTTATGTTTCTATGTTATAGTTTTTTTTAGGCCACCAAAAATATCTTCTTTTGTAATGTCTTTCTATGTTTTTAATGAAATTTCCGGAGTTGTTTCTGTTCTATAAGCACTGAGCATTCCTAACTTAACTGATTTTCTTCTGAATTTTTGAAGCTTGGACTGGTTAAGCTTAATTAGATCAAGGTATTCTGATCTCCAGAAACCTTTTGCTTGAGCATTTCTCCTAGCCTGGTCGATGCTGCGGCAAAGCAGATTCTGAGATAGTGTTGATTTATTTGATCCACTTTAAGCTTAGTTCTAGTCCCACACTTAGGTTGAAAATTCAGATAGAAAAATTTAAGTTTGGGGGTAAACTTCATAAAGTTAATGATTCATTGAGGACAATGAATAATTCAAGTTTGGGGGACTTTTTGCTACTCCAATAGTTTTGCTCGAGCATTCCTCTCCTTCATTTAATAATTTAATAGGTTATTGAGTAACCGGGGACATTTGTGATACCCACAGTTTGTCTTCGCGTCAAAAGATGACCTAGGAAATATGAAAAATGAAAAAATTATTTGCTGAAAAAAGTTGATTGTTGAAAATTTTGCTGAGAAAATTCATGGAGCAAAAGCTTTGAAGGATGAATGATAATCCAGTAGTTTTCTGTCTCCCAGAACTTATCATGCATTTCATTTTTATTACAACATTTACAATAAATCCTAATCATGCATTTACAATAAATTATTACAACATGCATCTAATCATGAAATCCTAATCATGCATTTCATTTTTATTACAACATTTACAATAAATTACTAATGCATGAAACATGCTTTCCTATGGTGGGTTTTTAATACAATTCAACAAACTAATACAATTACATCAAACCCTAAGACAGACAACTAGCAATTCATAGCCTTAAAACTACAAAAACTAATTGAAAGAAAAGCATTAAAAACAACAAGAGGTAAGGGAAAGAGAAAGGAAAACTCTTGAATCCGTTGAAACTGACACGTCCCCGTCACGATCTCCCCGTCTTCAAGCTTGGTTCCCACTCCTTGGCCTTGCTTCAGCTCCCACCCAAGGTCTCTAGTCGAAATTAGGGCTAAAATCTAACCAATTGGACCCTCGCAATCCGTAGCTCAAAAGAAAGAATATATAGAAAATCTGTGCGTAGCGTCGCGACGCTGTCCCTGCCACCGCCAAAAACAGACAAGGAAAACCAGTGTCGAGACTCCCAAAGAGCAGCATCGAGACGCTGGCTCTCGGATTGGCCTATTTTGGAAGCTTCTAACTTGATTCTTTTCGATTCTTCGGCCTCGTTTCGTGTCCCGAACACACGATCAAATCCATTTTCATGATTTAGGTTAAAAACATATTTCCTACAAATAAACACTAAAATGCATAAATTTTGCCAATTAAATATCAAAGACTAGCTAAATTAATTAGGGAAAAATAGCTAGCTATGCTCGCTATCAAACACCCCCAAACTTAAGCTTTTGCTAGTCTTCGAGCAAACTAAAAATCAAGCAACGGTTGAAGAATAGATGCAACAAACATGACTCAATCCTCAAGGCTCAAAAGTAAAAAATCAAGCAATCAAGAGACATTCACATAAGGCCCAATGAAGGAGACAAATCAAAAGTTTTCCAAAATTAACTTGCACAAGCAAGATCTAACTTAGCTAGATTAGACTCTAATAGCTCGGGATTGGATTATTAAACTCTCAACTCATCTTCCCTCTACACTGGCACTAAGGATTTACTACTGAGTCAATGGAGCAAATTACTTTGTTTTCATCCATACTTAGGTGCTTCAAATTGAAAATTAAATCAAGCATTTATAAGTGGCACTAGCTTTCTCACACCTATTGCAGGGACCCATAACCCGAGTTTTACTCTTGGTTGGCCTAACTGTTCACAACAGGGGTAGCTCTTTTTGCCTAAGACATTATTAAACATTGCATATTGCGCACAAGCCATAGCATAATTTTTCTTGAAAGAAAAGACAAGAATGAATTTTCTTTTATTATCATGATAAGCATATGTTCTTTTCTTCCCTCCTAGGCAAGATTAAACATGCTAATTTGCAAAAATTTAACTTTTTAGCTCTTCCCTACACCTATCGAGGTGACAACAAGCATATGAACCTAATAATTCACTCCTAAACATTCAAGTCATATTCTAACTAAGGAAAATACTCTACTCATGCAAGACATCTCCTAGAAAAAGTTTAAAAAGTCTCCCTTTTTGGGCACTCATGCTTACAACTCATCAAAAACTTAAAAATTGACAAGAAATTCTATCCTAGAAAATCATATTCATGCAAAAGTAGCATCCAGAAACAACCACATGCCATAATCATAATAAGCTCAAAAAATTATAGCCCGAACTCAGATGCTCAAGGGCTCAACAAACAACGCATTCCACCCCCAAACTTAAAACATACATTGTCCTCAATATATAGAATCTAAAGCATACATAAGCATGAGAACAAGAAGAGAATGGAATGGGTGAACAATACTGCCCTAGAATGATGACCTTTTCATGAATCCTTGGCAAAGACAAGAACACGGGAACTCCTACAAAACAAAAACAACAACAACATAAAAACAATAACAAAGTAACTTCGGTTGCCTCCCATAAGCGCTTGTTTATCGTCTTTAGCTCGACGTTCTCGTGCAGTCTGTCAAGGTACATAAAAATTCTCGTATTTCTTTGGGCCTTTCTTCCTTGAATCGATCAAACTCACAATTGCTAGCAAGCTTACTAGCTTCTCATGGGCCCCTGAAACAGAATTATTTTATGTATTTTTGAATAAAATAAGCATAAAAGGAGAAAAATCAAAATAAAGAGACTCTGACTCTAAGACTGACACATGAGAATATAAAAAGGAACAATCATATTCTTCAAAAGATTGAGAAGATAAAACAGATGAAGGTTTTTCAACCTCAAACTCTTCCTCCTGAACTTCCTCTAACACTACAAGTTCATTTTCTTTTTCTTCCTCACGAACATGCTCTTGGTTGGTGCTAACACTCTCCAATTCTTCCCCCTATCTATGCAACTCACCCCTAAATGCTCATCCTTAGCAAGATCGAAAGAACTAAGCTCCTGAATGGGTGCCAATGAATCATCGGCCACATGACTCACTAGACAACCTATGGAAGTGGATCCCACCTCACTAACTTCCTTTGGGGTTTGAAGTCCTATTATAATCTCATCATATTTTAGACTCCTTGCTCGAGACTCCTCTATATAATTTTGAACTATGCTTTCTAAGGAAGAATTTTCTTTTAAAGGGGTATAACTTGAAGACAAAAAGTTGGAAGATGGTGTTGGTTCTTCGGGCACATATTCCCCAACGGGCCACCCAAAATTATAAAAAGCCATTCAATTCAATTAAAGCATCAACGAAAATTAGGCTCTCAATTAAACACCAAATAACATCACAACAAGAACAAATGACCAAGACTCGAACAAAAAAGGAAAGAAAAAAAATAAAAAAGAAAAATAAAAGCAAATAAGGAAAAGACAATTAAGGGGAGAAAAAAATCAAACAAATAAGGAAAGAACTAAAATAGGAAACTAACAAATATGGAAAGAAAACAAATAAGGAAAAAATGCAATCTATCTAAAAATAAATAAAAATACACCCTAAATTAAGACCGAACAATTTTTCCACAATATTAATTTAACTAAATATGCCAATCCCAGGCAACGGCGCCAAAAACTTGATGCGCAATTTGCTTACCGTGTAGGGGTCAAGTAATAATATAGTGTTTTCGAGAAAAACGAGTGTTGCCCTCTGCATTGGCTAAGTTAAGCTAAGTACCGTGAATACTTTTGTTCAATTTTATTTAGGGAGCAAAACTCAATGATAAAGATAAAATTAAAGACTAAAAGCATAAAAATAAAAGGTGGAGACTCAAATGGAAAGACTCTTAGGGAATTGATTTCATTGATTAGGATTGAGGATTGATTAATTGGAATGAATTTATCGTGCAGTTATTTACAAGCCAAGGAAACTTTTATCACAATTATCTCTCCCGAGTATAATTGATTCTCATGCATACAATAAACCCAATATCCCTATCTAAGTTTATTAGCATGCAAGGCATTATTTGATTCAGTCCTTGTTATACTTCTAAAGGAAATATAAATTCCGTCACAAACTTAGAAACTCAACTTTAGTCATGCAATTAGTAATGTAAGTCTTAGGCTAAATCGTCTCTCCCGAGTGACATTCAACACTCAAATCATCCAATCAGTGATTAAGTAATTGAAAGCATTAAACAAAATTACATAAATAAAATAAAAACACATTCATACCAAAAATCAATTCAATAAACTAGTACAATTACATCAAACCCTAAGACAAACAACTAGCAATTCATAGCCTTGAAACTACAAACACTAATTGAAAGAAAAGCCATAAAAAAAACAAGAGGTAAGGGAAAGAGAAAGGAAAACTCTTGAATCTGTTGAAACCGACACGTTCCAGTCACGATTTCCCCGTCTTCAAGCTTGGTTTCCACTCCTTGGCCTTGCTTCAGCTCCCACCAAAGGTCTCTAGTCGAAATTAGGGCTAAAATCTAACCAATTGGACTCCCGCAATCCGTAGCTCAAAAGAAAGAATATATAGAAAATTTGTGCGTAGCGTCGTGACACTGTCCCTGCCACTGCCAAAAACGGACAAGGAAAATCAGCATCGAGACGCCCAAAAGAGCAGCGTCGAGATGCTGACTCTCGGATGGGCCTATTTTGGAATCTTCTAACTTGATTCTTTTTGGTTCTTCGGCCTCTTTTCGTGTCCTGAACACACGATCAACTCCATTTTCATGATTTAACTTCAAAACATATTTCCTACAAATCAAACACTAAAATGCATAAATTTGGCCAATTAAATATCAAATACTAGCTAAACTAATTAGGGAAAAATAGCTAGCTATGCTGCCTATCACATTTTCCATCAAATTTTTAGAACCATTCGAGAGAGAGCTTGAAGGAAGAAGAAGTGGAAGCTTGCTGGAGTTTTGAGGTTGAAGAAGAGACTGGAAGGTCATGCAAGTGCAACCATGGCAGAATCGTGGTTCAATCGGCCCATCTCTGGTTTTTAATTCGGTTTGAGCTACACAAGAATAATTAAGAGGTGAGATCTGACTTTCTTGAAAGTTAATTCATTTTCTAACAAATTTCTTGAATAAAACATGAGCTAATTCTGATGTTAAGTTAATGATCTTTGAAGAGAAAAACAGAGCACAAAATTTTCGCGCAAATCTAAAGAGTGTTTTGTTTCTCTGGTTTTTCTAACGTACCGGAGTGTACAGATTGAACTAGAAGCTCAATTTGGTATGGTTGGAAAGCTTATTCAATTTCCTATAACTTTCATGCAGAAGTCGTGAGCAAAAAATGACGGGAAGTAGGTTTAATTTCAGGCGAAAAGTAGAGGGTAGCAGAAAACGCAAATTTGGAATAGCTGTGTTCGGGGGGGTTTCTGGACAAATCCATAGGGCATCTCATTTTCATTTCTTCAAGTAAGTTGTAGAGGGTTCCCAAATGAAGAATTTGATATAAATTACATTAATTTGGTCAAGTATTGAGAAAGTTATGAGTGTTTGAAATTAGGGTATTGAGCCTGGAAAATTCTAGGAAAAGTGTGAAATGTGATTTTATTTCTAAAGTTTAGAATTCATGAGCATAGAAAGACAAGATTATTTATGGTTCTGATGCTCGGTTTTGGTTTGTTTGACAGGCCAAGAGAAAATAGGCCAAGTCTACAGGCCAGAGAACTAGCCAAAGTTGTGAGTGACAAAACAAATTCTGAAAATGATTTCTAAACTGTTATTTATGATTAAATGTTTTACATGCTTGAATCTGAACTTACGAATAATACATGATTTCTATGAATGGTTTCAAGCATAAGTTTCAAGCTTAGATTTTCTAATGTTCTGAAAAGTAGTTCAAACGATATCATTTTAAACAAAGTATGTATTAATGAGTATTGTTTAAAGATTTTCTGTTTTCCACGAACAAGCTGAGTAAGCTTGAGTTTTACGAAAGATAAAGATAAGCAGGCATGTTTTAATGTTTGCATGTGATTTTCTGAGACTTCTATTGACTACATGACTGAGATATTGAGCCCGAGGTTGTATCGTACCGTGTGCACACAGGTTATATTTCGTTGTTGACGTTGAGTGTATTCTGTGACAACGATGCTGTCGTGAGTGTTGGGCGGGCCCCACTACGACAAAGACGATGGGAGTGCTGGGCAGGCCCCACTACATCGTAGAGCAAACGTTGGTTGTACTGGGTGTGCCCTACACAACATAGATTAGTCATGCTAGTTAAAATGTTTAATATACTTGATATGTCTTGCTAGATTTTAATGACATACTTGTGTATTTGAGAAAGCTGTTATCATTACACGTTTATATTTCACACTTTGATGAAACAGATTTATATATTTGCAGATTAACAGTTTTTTAATTTAGTCACTCACTGGGCGTCATAGCTCACCCTTTCAAAATGTTTTCTCACTTTCCAGGTAGAGATCGAGCTCTCGGTGCCTGATAAACTGCTATAGTCTGCTAAAAGTTCCCATATCAATTTCCAGTATGTGGGTGGAGTTGTACATCGAGTCTGTTTATATTGTAAATATCTTGTAAGGATTGGATAGTTTGCGGTTTGTGTAAGCTCTAGATGTTGTGGTTGTGAAAACCCTAGTTGAATATGTTTTTGGTTGTGATGTCTCTATCAGGTTTATTTTCCAAAGTGAGTTAAGTCGGGGTTGCGCTTCTTGTATGTCTAAAGGATATCAAGGTTTCACTGTGTTGTGTTGCATGCAAAGTATTCCATATCTAAGATTAGCATGTTTATCAGGTTCAATAGTTTAGCAGGGTCAACAGGTATCGTTAGAGGAGGACGATGTCCGTTGGCTTCACGCCATCTCCCGGACTAAGCTAGCAGGTAGTTCGGGAGGGGGTGTGACAAGAAGTGTAGCGGAAGATCCGCACTCACACCTTAAATCATTTCTTGATATATGCGATGAGTTTATTATTCCCAGAGTAACCCCAGAGCAGTTGCAAGTGATTTTATTCCCCAATTCTCTGAGAGATGCTGCTAATGTTTGGTTGAATCAATAGCCAGCAAACTCTATAGCTACGTGGAATGATTTGGCTGAAAAGTTCTTGGAAAAATATTTTCCCCCAACAGCCAATTCTAGGCTACGGAAGGAGATCATGACATTTGCTCAAATGGAGGATGAGACACTCAGTGATGCATGGGAACGTTTTAAAAGTTTGTTGCAAAGATGCCCCCATCATGGATTGCCCCACTGTATCCAGTTGGAGACATTCTACGTTGGACTGAACAAAAACTCCCAAATCCATGTTCACTCATCTACCAACGAAAGCACCCAGTGAAGACTAGTTCAGGTTTCTTTGAAGTGGATCCCATGACTGCGGTGAACGCTAAAATTGATGCGTTGACCACAAGGATGGATGCATTAATAGCCAACACAACACCCCTCATAGCACAGCTCGTTGCGGTGGAATGCGGTATTTGTGGAGAAGGCCACACGCATGACCAGTGCCATTCCAATCCAGAGTCTGTGTTCTATGTAGGACTGCAGGGGAATGCGCGGAATAATCCATTTTCAAACACCTACAACCCTTGTTGGGGGAACCACCCTAATTTCTCGTCGAGTGGAAACACTGGCTCATCCAAACAGACACAGCAAGGTAATACAAACTCTGGCCCTAGACTGCTTAACGCTAACAATGAGCACGTGGCACAAGGAAATTTCTAGTGCAACAATAACAAAAGCGGTGGAGACTCGGGCGCATCATCATCTAATTCTCTGGAAAACATGATGAAGAATTTTATGCAAAGCCAGAAGGAGTATATGGCAAAGAATGATGTGGTCGTCCAGAGTCAAGCTGCTTCCCTAAGAAACTTGCAAGTTCAAGTAGGACAACTTGCGTCAGAATTGAAAAATAGACCTGTGGAGACTTTGCCTAGTAATATAGAGGCCCCCAAGGGAAAAGAGCAATGCCATACATTGACTCTGTGTAGTGATAAGCAACTTCAAAGTGGAGATGCTACGCCAGTGCAAGAAAAAGAAAAAGAAAAAGCAAAGGAACCTGATGCATACAACCCACCAGTTCCCTTTCCACAAAGGCTGCACAAGAAAAATGATGAAGTGCAATTTAAGAAATTTCTAAGTGTGCTGCGTGAGATTCACATCAATATCCCTTTGGTGGAGGTGCTAGAAAAGATGTCGAGCTACACGAAGTTTCTAAAAGATATCCTCTCAAACAAGAGACCATGGAAGGAATTTGAGACAGTTGCACTAACAAACGAGTCTAGCGCAATCTTGAATAACAAAATCCCCCCAAAATTAAAGGACACAGGAAGCTTCACCATTCCATGTTCCATTGGAGGAATTGACATGGGAAGAGCCCTATGTGACCTCAGCGCAAGCATAAATTTGGTGCCCTTATCAGTGTTCAAACGCCTGGGTATTGGAGAAGCGCATGCAATGACAATTACCCTCCAGCTCTTAGATAGGTCGATGGCGCATCCAAAAGGAAGAATAGAAGATTTATTGGTAAGAGTAGATAAATTTATTTTTCCAGCTAACTTTATTATTCTTGATTATGAAGTAGACAGGGATGTTCCAATATCTTGGAACGATCATTCTTGACAACTGGACAAACACTGATAGACGTGCAAAAAGGGGAGCTCACCATGCGAGTTAATGATCAAGAAGTGGTGTTCAATGTGTTTAACGCAATGAAATTCTCTGCCGAATCCAAAGATAGTGAGACTGTAGCACGCATAGAAATTTGCTCACCAATGGAGATATTCAGGATGGATGCATTAGAAGTAGCATGGAAGGCGGAAGAAGAAGATCAAGTCGCATGTAAAGAAGAGGCATGTTGCATGTTCGCTAAGACCACCACAGAAATTCATGCGCTAGATCTCTCGAACAGGGAGTTCACTTTACCCTCCGTTATATCTCCAACTGCGTTAGAGTTGAAACCTCTCCCAGCGCATCTAAAATACAAACCCTGCGATGATGGAGGTTTTGCAAAAAGTAGTCATCAAATGGATCGACGCAGAAGTCATCTACCTCATCGCAAATAGTAGATGGGTCAGTCCAGTTCAATGCGTTCCAATGAAATGAGGAATGACAGTGGTCACCAACGCAAAGAATGAGTTCATTCCATCGCGGACCGTCACGGGATGGCGAGTGTGCATGGACTATCACAAGCTCAACGCAATAACAAAGAAGGATCATTTTCCTTTGCCATTCACTTGGATACATCCTTAGCGATACATTCAACAATGCATGATGGCTATTTTCTCTGACTTGCTAGAAAAATTAGTTGAAGTTTTCATGGACGATTTTTCTGTCTATGGAAATTCATATGCAGATTGTCTGATGCATCGAGAGCATGTCCTGGTGTGATGCAAAGAAACAAAATTGGTGCTTAATTGGGAAAAATGTCATTTCATGGTGGAAGAAGGAATTGTGTTGGGTCATCGCATCTCGAAAGATGGCATAGCAGTTGATAAGGCAAAATTTGATGTGATTGACAAGCTGCCATCGCCTACATCTGTTATGGGAATTCGCAGTTTTCTAGGGCATGCAGGATTCTATTGAAGGTGTTCATATAACACATGCGGAAGCAATTTTAGGATCGGAGGCACTTAACTACATCAATTTTAGAAAATGAAAACATGCTGTCCAAATACCGTTAACAGAGAGCAGAATTTGTACCAACCTTTTGGAGACCGATTCAGCAACTCCTTTTGATTCCTTTGATCACGAACGGTGTGTGGACCACCTCTAGTGTCTTCCCCTCTATCCTTCAGCCTTAGAACGACTTGTGGGAGTCTATGGTGATAGGGATTGGAAGGGATATGCTTCAACACTCTAAGCTTTTAGAGAGAATTGAGAGAGTGAGGTTGAGAGTGAATTTTGGTACCATAACATTACTCAAAAAATTCCATACTACTCCATCTTCTAATCCCCTATTTATAGAGGATTTTCATGCATCTTAGATTCATCAATGTAAGACACATGGAGAGGAGAATGTCCATAGTGGATTCTAGGTGTGCAATGGAGAATACATCCATCTTTGCATGATTGAGGTGTTATTCCACTTTCTTCATCCATGCAAGAGTGGATTTAATTGTGTACTTCCACTATCTCCATCCATGCAAGAGTGAAATTCTACTCTTGGATTTGATTTAAAATGTAATTCTTAATTGCCTTTCAAGTTACAATTTAATTGAACAATTTCAATTAATCATATGACATTAATCAAATTGATTCATATCACCTAATTAAATCCACTAATCTTGAATTTCCATAAATTCAAGATTGAAATCTCTATCTCAAATTTTAATTAAAAACAATTCATAATCATTTTTAAATTAAAACAATAATTATTTAAACAATTTAATCAATTATGTAATATTAATTTAATATCATATATCAAATTAATACTATGCACCCAATATGAATCCCTATTCATATATATTGTATTTAAATCATATTTAAATACTTTACTCTCTCAATTAATAGTTTAATTCATAATTAAACTATTTTGTCGATAATATCGTATATAGTCGACACTAATTCCCTAAACCGATTTTGTACGATTCAAACTTTCCTATCACTAAGTTCTAAGGTATAATCCGTATAAGCTAGCAGGGGAACCTAATGGACCTACAGATCATGGGCTCCAACGATCCGAGGTTAACCGGCTAATCTCATTAACCTAGCTAACCAACATTCGTTAACTACCGGGACACTCCACTATAGCCCTGTAGTTGCACTCCCCTCACTGTAGATATATTTCTGTCCACCTGATATAACAATCATTAGTAAGTCGATCCTTCACAGGTTGTTCGTAACCATAGTTGGGTCAAATGTCCTTTTTACCCCTATAGTACTTCTTGTTCCTTAAGTCCCACTGATCCTTCTTTTCAAAAAAAAAAAAAAGTCCCACTGATCCTCTAATGAACAATTGGTTTATGGTCCAACCAACAAACCAAGTCCCTCTCGGGCCAATGAGAGGGTGGGATCCCTTTGTTAAAGCCCCAAATACAGCACTTAAGGGAACAACCTCTCTACTATCCCTAATTCGGGTAGGAGCAAATTCTTTCTTGCAGAACTATGTCCCCAGCTATCTACCCGTTCCTATCCCTGAAATGGGAGGCTTATTGAGTCGGCGATGCTCAACCACTCTCACCCATGCAGATCTAAGGATAAGTCAGAATATACAGGAGTTCATAGTTAGCTCAGGATTAAGATGAAGTTACCTAGGTCATCACATGAAATAGTCAGTCTTGTCAGTAAACGGCGTTATAAAGGAAGAGTGACTTATTTCTCGGTCCTGGTCTGTTGCAAACTCATTGTATAGGACGCCCCCACTCGCATGTCTCTACATGGACGATTTAGGATCACATCGTCTGTACTATCTACAAAGTGGGCCACGTCTCATAGTGTCCCCAAGATAAGGTACCCAGCCCTATCCCTATAGTATAGACCGTTTTGGCTATTACTCGAGCCTGATCCACTTTTATGTCTCTACATAAAGCTCAAGTGTTCATCCTATAGCCAGAGATCTTAGTTTATTGGATTTGGGTTATTTAACGTTCAATTTACTTATTCATTAACGAATTTACTGAATGAATCTCGACAACGACTTTATCGATCAAGTATATAATTCGTTTAACATTAACTATCTACGAGTTTTAGGGCACCAATCCCAACAATCTCCCACTTGAACTAAAACTCTAGTTTAGTGGGATGTACTATAATCCATAACAGCAGTGGGTGAATAAATACTTGTATTAATAACAGAGTAAAAATACAATAAACTAGGGCATCTAAATACCCAATATACTAAGGCATCGATATACCGGTTACAATTCTCCTACTTGCCCTATATTATTTCCCGTACATGTCTCGCAGACCTAAACCTTCTAGATGACTCTCGAACACTTTAGTCGTGAGAGCCTTCGTGAATGGATCAGCAATGTTGTGCTCCGGTGCTATTTTCATGACGATCACGTCTCCTCGGTGCACAATCTCCCGATGAGATGGTATTTCCTTTTGATGTGCTTGCCTCTCTTATGGCTGCGAGGTTCCTTTGAGTTTGCAACTGCACCGCTATTATCACAGTATAAGGTAATAGGCAGATGCATATTTGGAATGACTTCCAAGTCATCTAGGAACTTCCTGAGCCATACTGCCTCTTTCGCTGCTTCGCAAGCGGCTACATATTCGCCCTCCATGGTCGAGTCTGCAATGCATCCTTGCTTGATGTTACGCCATACTATTGCTCCTCCATTCAGAGTGAATACTGACCCCAATGTAGATTTTCTCGAATCTTTATCGGTTTGAAAGTCAGAATGAGTGTATCCTGTAAGGATCAAATCCTTGGAACCATACACGAGCACATAGTCCCTCGTTCTCCTTAGATACTTGAGGATATTTTTAACGGCTGTCCAGTGATAGAATCCTGGATTGGATTGATATCTACTGACAATCCCTACTGCATAACAAATGTCAGGCCTTGTACACAACATGGCATACATTAGGTTTTCTACTACAGAGGCATAGGGAATTCGTCTCATCTCCTCAACTTCTTGAGGTGTCTGAGGACACTGTTCCTTACACAAATTAATTTCGTGCATGAAAGGTAATAGTCCCTTCTTGGAATTTTGCTTTTTATATCTAACCAACAATTTGTCGATATAAGACGCTTGAGACAGGGCTAGCGTTTTGTTCTTTTAGTCTCGAACAATTTCGATCCCTATAAAATATTGTGCCTCACCCAAATCTTTCATTTGGAATTGAGTTGCTAGCCATAGTTTAATGTCAGTGAGATAACCTACATCATTCCCAATGAGTAGGATATCATCCACATACAGTACTAAGAAAGCTACTGTAACCCCGAGACTTCCCTAGGATTATTTTCTCTTGTCATATATTGTTGGTTTAAGTTGTTGGGATTTACTAAGTTAAAAGAAGAAAAGAAAAGAATGGAAATAAAGAAGAAAAGAAAAGAAAAGGAAAGGAAAAGGAAAAGGAAAAACAAAAAAAAAAAAAAGAAAAGAAAGGAAGTGGGAAAGGACAGCAAACATACCACCACCGCCTAAGCCAAACTCCAGCCCATTTTTAGTCATTTTCAGCCCAATTTCTCATCATTTTCCATCCAAAGTTTCAGAGCACTTGAGAGAGAGAGTGAAGGAAGAAGAAGAAGAAGAATTTCGTGGTTTTGAGGTTGAAGAAGATAGGAAAAGCTCATGCAAAGCCAGCCATAGCAGAATCTGAGTTCAACCTGTCAACCTCTGGTTTTTGATTCGGTTTGAGCTACCCAGAAGGAACTAAGAGGTGAGGTTTGATTTTCTTGAAAGTTAGTTCATTTTCTAACAAATTGCATGAAGGAAGCTTGAGCTAAATCGTATGAGAAGTTAATGGTTTTTGAAATGGAAAACAGAGCACAGGATTTTCGAGCAAAGTAGGAGGATCTCTGGTTTCTCTGGTTTTTCGAGCATTCTGGGGTGTACAAGTTGAATCAGAAGCTCTATTTGGTATGGTTAGAAAGCGTATTCAATTTCCTACAACGTTCATGAAAAATTCGTGAGCCAAAAATGACTTTAAGTAGGTTTAATTTCAGGAGATAGATAAAGGGTAGCAGAGAACCTCGAATCTGTGTTGTCTGTGTTCGGGGAATTTTTTGACAAATAGGTTGGGAATCTTGTTTTTATTTCTTCAGGTAAGTTTTAGAGTGTTCGAAAATGAAGAGTTTGATGTATAGTACATTAATTGTGGTTAAGTATTGAAGAAGTTATGGGTGTTGGAAGTTAGGGTATAGAATCTGGAAAATCTAGAAAAGTAGAATGTGAAGTATGATTTTTAATTCAAGTGTTTAGAATTCATGAGCATGGAAGAATAAGACTATCTATGGTTATAATGCTCGGTTTTGGTTGTTTGACAGGCCAAGAGGAAATAGGTCGAGTCTACAGACCAGGAAACTAGCTAAGACTGTGAGTGACAAAATGAATTTCGAAAATTGTTTCCAACGGTTGTTCATGTTTAGATGTTTTACATGCTTTTCTATGAATGATACATGGTTTTTATGAATGGTTTCAAGCTTAAGTTATGAGCTTAGATTTTCTAATGAGGTTTATAAATGAGCACGTGATTATTGAGTTTCTGAAAAATAGTTGAAACGACATCCTTTTAAGCCAAGCATGTATTAGCAAGAATTATTTAAAGATTTTCGGTTTTTTTTCCTCGAGCAAGCTGAGTAAGCTTGAGTTTTACGAAAGATAACAATAAGCAGGCGTGTTCTAATGTTTTCATGTGATTTTCTGAGATTTCTATTGACTACATGACTAAGATATTTAACCCGAGGCTATATGGTACCGTGTGCACACAGGTTATATTCCGTTGTTGACGTTGAGTGTACTCCGTGACAACGATGCTGTTGTGAGTGCTAGGCGGGCCCCACTACGACAAAGACGATGGGAGTGCTGGGCGGGCCCCACTACATCGTAGGACTAGTAAACGTTGGTTGTACTGGGCGTGCCCTACACAACGTAGATCGGTCATGTTAGTTAAAACGTTTGATGCACTTGATATGCCTTGCGAGACTTTTAGTGACGAACCTGCAATGTTTTTTTTAGAAAGCTTTTATCATTGCACGTTGATGTTTAACACCTTGGTTGAGCTGCTTTATACGTTTAAAGTTTTATCACGTGTTCTGTTTTTCGAATCTACAGTTTTAAATATAGTCACTCACTGGGCTTCATAGCTCATTCTTTCAAAATGTTTTCCCACTTTTCAGGTAGAGATCGAGCTCTCGGTGCCTGATACACTGCCAACGTCTGCTGAAAGTTCCAGATCAAGCTCCAGTACGTGGGTGGAGTTGTATATTGAGTCTGTCCATATTGTAAATGTTTTGTAAGGATTGGATAATTTAGTCCTAGAGGTCGTGGTTGTATAAACCCCAGTTGTACATGTTTTTGGTTGTGATATCTATATCAGGTTATTTTCCAAACCGAGTTATGTCAGGGCAGCACCTCGTGTATGTTGAAAGGTTTTCAGGGATTCCGCTGTGTTGTGTTCCACGTAGAATATCTTATATCTAAGATTAGTATGTTTATCAGGTTCAACATTTCAGGAGGGTCAATGGGTATCGTTAGAGGAGGATGATGTCCGTTGGCTTCACGCCATCTTCCGGACTAAGCTAGCAGGTGGTCCGGAAGGGGGTGTGACAGCTACGGAGTTGTTGATGATCCTTTTGTAAACACAAGGCTCCTCAACGTTTTGTTCAAAGCCATAAGATTTGATTGCAGTATCAAATCTCATGTTCCAAGATCTAGACGCTTGTTTTAACCCATAAATAGATCGTTTAAGCTTGCAAACTTTTTGCTCTTGATCCTGAGCAATGAACCCCTCTGGCTGAGACATGTAGATACTTTCTTCAAGATTGTCGTTCAGAAAGGCAGTCTTGACATCCATTTGTCATATTTCATAATCTAAAACGTGGCAATCGATAAAAGTATCTGGATCGACTTCAACATGGCAACACGGGAGAAGGTTTCCTCATAGTCAATCCCCTCCCGCTGGGTAAAACCCTTTGCCACAAGTCGTGCCTTAAAGGTCTGTACCTTTCCAGCAATGTCTCGTTTTCTCTTATAGATCCATTTACACCCTATGGGTCTAACCCCTTCTGGTTGATCTACAAGATCCCATACTGAATTAAAATGCATGGACTCGATTTCCAAGTCCATGGCTTTAATCCACTCGTTCTTGTCAACATCATCCATTGCCTGTTTAAAGGTTAATGGATCATCGATCCTGATGGATTGTCAGTATGCTCAATAAGTTAATAAAAAATAGTCGTAGATAATAATCAATCCAAGTATAAATTGACAAAATCAAGTAATACTTGGTGAGTCCAGGGTCGAATCCACAGGGAAAGGTTATTTGCAAAGTTTTAACAATATTTACTGATCTAAACTCGAAAACGTGTGATATTATATAAAAGAATAAATAAGAGAGTTGATAAGCTTGAAAAATAAAACTTGCAGAAAGCAAAACATGCAACAAGAGTGAAAGGAAAAGTATTAAGGAGAATAGTATCAAGGCTGTTACGGTTGCAACCTCATGCGTTTATAAGAACCTTGTAGCGCATACTTTGGTTAATTGATCCATTAATGCCGAAGGAGAAAACAAAATCATAAGTTTCCCTTCCGGTACTCCTTCTGCGTTTGGCATAAAACTATCAATTGGTTATTTGGCTAGTTCATGCGTGGGGCTTAGTTCTCTAAAACTTACAAGGGATTGCGTTAGTCTTAACGCAACCAAAGCTCATGCATGCACTATCTTTTAGCGGTAGTATTTTCATGCTACCAAGACTACATGTCATGCGCTAACTTGTTCCACTTAGAGATGTCCGCATGCATTACCTATCAGGAATTTAGCATACTGTTACCGCATCCGGCTGGCCAAGCGGGAGTTAGTAATGAAAATAGTATCGCAACTAAGTAGAAGGCAATTAATGTTTCATTAAATCAAAACGTGTGCTTACAAAATATACTTATCACCGCATGAGGTGCTTGCGCTAAGCCTTGAAGAAGAAAATTAGCTCATGCGAGCAAAACAATACATCATCAATAATACATTGCCAACGCAGGTCTAATCTTAATCACAGCTCTCTGTGATTTCTCTTTCTCCTTGATCTTCGTCCTCTCCTCTCGTCCCTCAATTCTTGTGAATTATGAGTTATATGTTCTTGAGCAGGTGGCTTCTATTTATAGGCGAAGGAAGCTAACTTCTCCAAGTAACTTAATTCAGTTATCAACGGCCAACTTGCAACTTTTCAGCCCCTTTTTAGCCCACTTGCACTTTTTCAGCTTACTTGCGTCAATTGTGTCAGCATTATCCTTTCATCCATCTTGTCTATCTCCTGATCGTCTTTGGATGTGTGCCTGCGCTGAGAAGAAACTTTGAAAACAAGTGAATTAGCTGCGTTAGCACCCTATATTTTTATAATTTCTCACCACATACATGAATATAGCCTACCGCATAAAATTATTACATTTTCCTTTCTTATTGCGCCGATGCAATGCATCATTGTTTCTTTTGGCCTTGTTTTAGCTTAATTTTAAAGGACAAATAACTTGCTTTTTGCAAGTTATCAAACCCCCAAACTTAAACTATTTCTTGTCCTCAAACAATGCCTATTATCAACTCTGCAAGAGTTACTTAACTCCTCAACGCTTGCGATCCTAGCATCCTCTTTTCTCTTTTTCTTCCGCGCATTACTAACCAGGATTAACTTCTGCCAAATTTCCTTCATTGCTTATGGAAAGTCCTTTGCGCTTAGATTCTACCTTGCGTTAACTTAGCCAATCTTCTCCTGCATGTCCTGGGCGCATAAAAATTTACTCTTAATATGAAAGTTTTTTTTTTAGAATGCAGTTAACATCAAAACGCATGCCTTCGTTTTGGCTTACCCACATTGGTGATGAAAGGTATCCAACTACGGGCATTGCATGTTTTTTACTGTCCTTTACGCTCATGGGATGCGTTTGCGTCTTGACGCAGTGGCAAACTATGGGTGTCATAAATGCCCCTAGCTACAAACACGTCGCATTCCAGAGGAACACATGCATTATTTTATGCGCTGACTGACGCACTCCCCCAAACTTAAATTGGACAATGTCCCTATTGTCCCCCAAACTTACACTGGAGCGCATGGACTTAAGGAGATCAAGGTTGAGTTGCGACAAGTTGAAAATGCGAAGGGATTTTCCTTAAGGTCTGAGGAAATGAAGATAAAGGTTAAACCAATTTAACTAATGCGGGCAAAAAAATTAAGAATGTCAGATGCATGGATTAAAGCAGAGGAGCTAACGCAAAGAATTTGTTAGATAAAGACATATATTAAGGTAGAAAGAAAATTGCGATGAGATAAAACGTCAAGTTATATTGATATAATGCGGTACAAAATTATAAAAATAGGGCGCATACATCTAAAGTAAACAAAAGAAAACAAGAGAAAAATAGAGAAGTGTTTTCTATTCCTACGGTGGCGGTGGAGGAGGTAGTCTTGGATCCCTCGGCGCAGGCGGAGGCATGGAACCGCGTACTTGTGATGGGCCTGCGCCATTGGGTCTTTGTTGAGCAACTGGCCGCACGAACAAATTTGGCGTGATTGGCAGGCGACCAAAAGACTCTGTCCATCACAACAAGAAGAGGACCAAGGAGTTTACGCGTGTGGATACCTCTTCTTGTTGCTTGCGTAGCAGTTCTTGCTGCTGGCACATTCGCTCCTATTGCTGGCGCAAGGGCTCCGTAATCTCTTGAATCATCTGCTGCAGCTCGGAGAAGATAAAGGTTGAGTCTATATCAAGTAGTGGGTCAGCCGTAGGATCGCTCGCGCTCGCAGCAGGTGTGGCTTGCGGTGAGGAACTTTGCGCAGGGACTTCCTCATTGATGCGAGGAGGGCTTGGCAATGAGGCTTCAAAATTCTCCTCTTGTCGCAAGCCTTCGTCGAGCTGCGGTGTTTGTTGGACTGGTGGTTGCGAAGGTGGTGGTGGTGGCGGTGGTGGCATGGATCCTTGAGGTTGGGCGCAGAGAGTGCTTTCCCGTGCTAGTGGAGTTGATTGAGGGATCCTTGCGGCTAGTGGTGGGTTTCTGCCCGCAGTTTGCTTGCGCCTTTTCTTCTTTGGTGCTTCAGGCGCAGGCGCTGTTGGTTGGGATGTGGGTGCTGGTTGTTGGGTGCTTCCTTGCAGACGCATATCGCGGGTGCGCGTTACGCGCATCCACCATTGGTCGTCAAAATCCTTCCGCATAGGTCGGATTTCTTTGTCTGCTGCTGGCTGAAGACCTGATGCGCGGCAGAGTCTTGTGACGAGGCCCGGGCAAAACATTGTGCCCTTGGGTTTTGCAGCAGTCTGGCGCAATGTGTCGACAAGGATTTTACCTAAGTCGAGGGGGATTCCCTTCATGACGCAGTAGACGAGAACCACTCTTTGGATGCTCAATGTGGCATCATGCGTTGTGGGCATGATGCGATTCTTCACCCAATGCATCCAGCAAGTGGCCTCAAAGTCCAATGATGGTGACTTCAGGGTTCTCGCAGCTCCATGGCCGTCCCACTTGGCCCCAGGTCTGGCCACCGCAAGTAGCACTGCTTTTAGGAAATCGTCGTCGAGGTAGTTGAGTAGTGCATTCCCCTCTGCATCAGGTACATCTCGCAGCTCGAACACGTTGTTGATGCACGCAGAGGAGAATGCGACTACATGGCCTCGCACCAAAACTTCGTCGACTTCCTCTTGCCATTGCGCTCGGTAGAAGTCGTGGACTAGCGCAGGGACGTAGGTGCGAGGGTTTTTGCAAACCGTTTCCCATCTGCGCTGGGATATTTGATCTGTCATCGTCTGCGGGAGGGTGCAGCTGAACCCTCTTTCTTCTTGAAACTTCCCCTTGTCCTTAGCCACTCTTTCCTTTCCTGCGCTCACTTTTTCTCTGCCTTTGCCTTTTGGTGTGGTGGGTGCCCCTTTTCTCTTCTTGCTTTAGCTTGCTGCATGCTTTTCATCTGGTTCTTAGATGACTACCCCTGTGGGGTGGATGTTGCGGCGATGCGTTAGGGGAAGCTCATCCTCAGAATCAGTAGACTCTTAGTCTAATGCTGCCACAATGATTTCTAGATTGGTTGCGGCAACTTCTGCGGCGATTGGGTCTTGCGCCATCTTGCTGGTGCATTCTTTCTCTCTGGCTGCTTCTTCATCCGCTTCGGCCTTACGCGTAGTTTCTTCTGCGGTAGCCTTTTCTTGCTCTTTTCTTTGGCGAATTGCGTCGCCCTCTTCGCCTAATTCTCCCATCAAGGAGTTCCATGCGACCACTTGCTACTCAGAAAACTACGGCGAAGTGGGTTGAGCTGAGGTGGATGGTGGAAGGGAATTGTTTGCGGGAGTGGAGGAAGATGGAGGGATGGAATCTGATGCAAGGTAGCTAAGGGGTCTAGGGGAGGAAGAAGTTGAACAGAATGGAAAGGGGATGGAAATGGAGTTAGGTTTCTTGGGGCGAAGGTGTTTTGGGCAGGTTGGAGGGTGACGAGTTGGATTGTGAAGGTGGAGGTGTCTAACGGTGCAACGTCGAGTACCTCCGTAGGGTTGGTTGTGGAGGTGAACGGTTCAGTGGGTGGTTGCTCGGCGTTGATGACATCATGCTCCTCTGATTCCATGGGTTCTCCTCGGTTTGGTTCTCATTTTCCTCACTAGGGGAGAAAATGGCGTCTCGATTTGGGCCTTCAACCTCTGGCGATGAGGGGGTGCATCGCCTGGGTAGCCAGCGACTGAGAAGTTTTGAGAGTCAGACATGGTAAGGTTCGGTGAAGCTTCGCGAGAGAGAGAAACAAGGGTTTAGGGTTTTTGGAGAAGATGAAGAAGATGAAGTTTTGAGAGAGAAGGTGCATTCCCTTTTATAGCTAACGCAAGGTTTAGCTAGCTTTGGTATTGATGCCCTTTCGCATCCCACGTAGGTAGGTGATCATGATTATCATGGGGGAATGTGGGCGGTTGCCTCGGGTAATGTGCAAAGACAGGGATTAGTGCGGCTCATTAAATGTGAAATGATTGTGGCTGCGCCTCCAATGCGAGTAATATACAGATGAATTGGGACATGCGTTAGGGTTTTCCTTCTAAGGTTTTATCGCAACAAAATTCTAACGGAAACAAATCTAATGCGAGCAGGACATGCGATGAGATCTAACCTATCAAAATATTAACGCAATAAAATAAACATGCGGAAGGAAAGAAAATAATTACAACTTCTAACCTGTTTGTGCTCTTACCTTGCGTTAGGTCCTGACGCAGCTGAGAGCACTTTTTGTCTTGGACCTATTTTTGTCTTGTTATTTTAAGGAGGATCGTTTAGAAGAATAATTTCAACTACCTCGTCCAAGGTCCCATCAATGTACGGCTTTATTCTTTGTCCGTTCACCTTAAAATTCTCTTTCCGTCAGTAGAATGTAGGTCCACTGCCCCATATGGATATATCTTGTGGATAGTGTATGGGCGCAACCATCTTGACTTCAGCTTACCCGGAAAAAGACGTAAGCGATAGTTGAATAATAATACCTTCATACCTTCTATAAGATCCTTCTTGCATATTCTTTTATCATGCCATTGTTTTTGCTTTTCTCTGTTGATCTTGGCATTTTCATATGCGCATCTTCTAAATTCTTCTAATTCTGACAGCTGGCACAATCGTTCCTGTCCTGCCACATCTGAATCAAAATTAAGACGCTTTAGTGCCCAATGCGCTATGTGCTCCAACTCTAAAGGCAAATGACAGGCCTTGCCAAACACCAACGCATAAGGAGACATCCCTATGGGTTTTTTGAAAGTTGTGCGGTATGCCCATAACGCATCATCCAGATGTTGCGCCCAGTCCTTTCTGTTTGTGCTGACCACTTTCTCGAGAATTCTCTTTATTTCCCTGTTCGATACCTCGGCCTGTCCATTGCTTTGAGGGTGATAAGCTGTTGCGATATGATGTTTGACATTGTATTTTTTCAACAGCTTAGTCATGAAAATGGGTCCCTTCATCACTGATAAGTCTTTGTGGCACACCAGATCTTGTAAAAATATTCTTCCTAAGGAACTTTTCTACGGTAGTCGCATCATTCTTAAAGCAAGCGATTGCCTCCACCCACTTTGTGACATAGTGAACTACGAGGAGGATATATTGGTATCCTTGCGATGATGGAAAAGGTCCCATAAAATCAATGCCCCAAACTTCAAACGACTCAGTTTCTACTATATAGTTCTGCGACATCTCGTTCCTTGCGCTGATATTACCAGTGCGTTGGCACTTGTCGCATCTATCCGCATATCTCTTTGTGTCCTGGAACAAAGTAGGCCACCAGTAACCACTCTGCAACACCTTTGCCGCAGTGCGTTGGCCTCCAAAGTGTCCTCCATATGGAGCTTTATGGCAAGCTCCCAAAATTTTCAACGCATTTATACGTCCAACGCATCTCCTAATGATCTAGTCTAGTCCTCTGCGATAGAGATAGGGGTCATCCCATAAATAAAATTTTAGTTCATGAAAAAATTTCTTACGATGTTGCGCTGAGTATTCTTCAGGTAAGACCCTTGCGGCGAGATAGTTTGCGATGTCCGCAAACCATGGTTCTTCTTCTTCAATCATTAGTAGCTTCTCATCAGGGAATTCCTCTGCGATAGGGATATCTGACGCATCTACCTTCTCAGGATTCTCCAAGCGCTAAAAATGATCTGCGACCAAGTTCTCACTCCCCTTTTTGTCCTTGATCTCTAGATCAGATTCTTGCAGCAATAAGATCCATCTAATTAACCTTGGTTTCGCATCTGTGTAGACAATGACTTTGGAGCCAATTAAATAAGCATGAAATTTATCAAAAGCATAAACAACCACTAATAATTCCTTCTCGGTTGTTGTGTAATTAATTTGTGCTTCATTCAATGTCCTACTGGCATAATAAATAGGGTGCAGAAGCTTCTCCTTTTTTTGTGCCAGAACTGCTCCAACTGCCACGTCACTCGGATCACACATCAGGACAAATGGTTCCTTCCAATCAGGTGTTGCGAGAATGGGCGCAGTGACTAGCACATGCTTCAGATTTTTGAATGCCTTGGGGCATTCCTCTGAAAATTCAAATCTTCTATTTGTTTCCAATAATGCGCATAGTGGCTTTGTAATATGCGAGAAGTTCCTGATGAATCTGCGGTAGAAACCTGCATGACCCACGAAACTTCGAATTTTCTCTACAGAGGTGGGTGGTGGCAATTTTTCAATGACATCAATTTTCGCTTTGTCGACTTCAATACCTGCGTGTG
Organism: Luffa aegyptiaca; assembly: GCA_017139565.1. NCBI lineage: Eukaryota > Viridiplantae > Streptophyta > Magnoliopsida > Cucurbitales > Cucurbitaceae > Luffa > Luffa aegyptiaca. The sequence goes on along the minus strand of CM029400.1, from coordinate 30,666,343 downwards.
ATATGCGATGGCCTAGGACAACGCCTTCATCTACCATAAAATGACATTTCTCCCAATTCAGCACTAGGTTAGTCTCCTCGCAGCGCTCTAATACTCGTTCCAACTGCGTTAGACAGTCTACGAAAGACTTTTCATATATTGAGAAGTCGTCCATAAAAACTTCCACTGATTTTTCTAGCAATTCTGAAAAGATGGTCATCATACATCTCTGGAATGTCCTTGGCGCATTGCATAGCCCAAAAGGCATCCTTCTGAACGCAAAGGTTCCATATGGGCAGGTGAAAGTAGTCTTTTCTTGGTCTTCCGACGCAATGGATATTTGGTTATACCCTGAGTACCAGTCAAGAAAACAGTAATATGCTTGTCCCGCAAGTCGACCCAGCATTTGATCAATGAATGGAAGAGGGAAATGATCCTTCTTCGTGATTGCGTTGAGTTTGCGGTAGTCCATGCATATGCGTCACCCAGTAGTAATGCGTGATGGGATCAATTCGTTGTTTGCGTTGGCTACCACTTTCATTCCTCCTTTCTTGGGCACGTATTGCACTGGACTCACCCATCTACTGTCTGCAATAGGGTAAATCACACCTGCGTCAAGCCATTTGATAATCTCCTTGCTCACAACCTCCATCATTGCTGGATTTAATCTTATTTGTCGCTCAATAAATTCATTGGATTCGTCTAGCAGGCGAATTTTGTGCATGCAATACGAAGGGCTAATTCCCTTAATATCTGCGAGACTCCATCCAATGGTCTTCTTGTGCTTTGCGAGGACCTGCATTAAAAGGTGTTCTTGCGGTTGATCAAGCTTCAATGAAATGATAACTGACATGGATTCTTCTTCTCCTAAAAACTTGTACTTCAAATGCGTTGGGAGTGGCTTGAGCTCTAGCGCAGGTGGTTGCGCTATGGAAGGTAAGTTGGGAATTTTTTCTTCAAGATCTAGCGCATGAATTATTTTTGTGGTTTGCGCCAGGATGCAGTTATCCTCAACTTGTTCTTCCTTTGCCTCCTCTCTTACAGTGTTGAACGCATTTGACTGTAATACTTCCAGTGGGGAACATTCGTCAATGCGTGCTACCATGTCGCAATCTTTGTTGTCATCTGGGTATTTTAATGAGGTGAGAACATTAAAAACCACTTTTTGATCATTCATGTGCATGGTCAGCTCTCCTTTTTGCACGTCAACCAATGTTTGGCCGATTGCAAGGAACGGTCTTCCCAAAATAATGGGAACTTCTCAGTCAGCTTCGTAATCAAGTATGATAAAATCTGGAGGAAAAATAAATTTGTCAACTTTTGCCAAAACGTCTTCAATTTTTCCTTTAGGGTGGACCACTGATCTGTCTGTCAATTGAAGTCTGACAATGGTTGGTCTTGCTTCTCCGATCCCTAGGCGCTTGTAAACTGATAATGACATTAAATTTATGCTTGCGCCTAGGTCACATAACGCTCTGCCAACATCGATTCCTCCTATCGAACAGGGAATCGTGAAGCTTCCAGGATCTTTCAATTTAGGTGGGATCTTGTTGGCAAGAATTGCGCTACATTCACTTGTCAACGCAACAGTCTCAAATTCTTTCCATTGTCTTTTATTCGTCAAAATGTCTTTCAAGAACTTTGCGTAGCTAGGCATCTTCTCCAATGCCTCCACAAGTGGAATGTTGATGCGCATTTCTCGCAAGACATTTAAAAATTTCTTGAATTGGGCTTCGTCATTTTTCTTCCTTAATCTTTGAGGAAAAGGTATTGCGGGCTTGTATGCGTCAGGCTCCTTTTCTGCGTGAGCCTCTTTCTTTTTGGGTTCTTCTTCTTCAACTGCTTTTTCTTCTTGCGCCCGATTTCTGTCTCCTACGGTTGCAGTTTTGGTCAAGTCTTCCTGCGTTGGCGCAGGGTCATTTGCCTGCAACTGTCTTCCATTGCGAAGAGTCACAGAATGGCAGTGCTCCTTCCCCTTTGGATCGTCTGTATTGCTGGGCAATGCTCCCACAGGTCTATTTTTTAGCACTAACGCAAGTTGTCCTACCTGCATCTCCAAACTGCGCAAGGACGCGACCATGCTTTGGACCACCACATCATTCTTTGTCATGTATTCCTTCTGACTCGCGATAAACTCTTTCATCATTGTTTCTAACGCATTTGAAGATGATGTTCTTTGGTTTCCACCGTCTGTGTTGATGTTGCGCTGAAATTGTCCCTGCGAGGATTGTTCGTTGTTAGAGTTAAATAATTTGGGCGCAGGGTTTACATTACCTTGTTGTGGCTGTTTATTTACGCCACCATTCCATGAAAAGTTCGGGTGATTTCTCCATCCTGGATTGTATGTGTTTGAAAATGGGTTGTTGCGCACAGCTCCTTGCGGTCCAACATAGAAAACTGATTCTGGGTTTGAAGGACACTGGTCATGCGTGTGTCCCACTCCGCAGATCTTGCACCCAACTACGTTGAGTTGCGCGATCAAAGGTGTTGTGCTAGCCGTAAGCGCATCCATTTTGGTTGTCAACGCATCAATCTTTGCGTTGACTGAAGTTAATGGGTCAACCTCGAAACTTCCCGAGCTGGTTTTAATGGGTCTCCTTCTTCTATCTTCCGCAGTGCTCCACTCGTAATTATTGCGCGCAATCCGATCGAGGATTGCGTGAGCTTCATCATACGTTTTCCTAAGTAGCGCACCATTTGCAGATGAGTCCACTAAGACTTGTGAGTTTTTATTAAGTCCCACATAGAAGGTTTCTAATTGAATGCAGAGTGGTAGTCCATGATGCGGGCACCTTTGCAGTAGGCTTTTAAAATGTTCCCACGCCTCACTCAGTGTTTCATCTTCCATCTGCCCAAAAGTCATTATTTCCTTCCTTAATCTTGAGTTTGCGGTGGGTGGAAAGTATTTTTCTAAAAATTTCTCGGCTAAATCATTCCATGTCGCAATGGAATTTGCTGGTTTCTGATTTAGCCATACTTTCGCCGCATCTCTTAACGAATAGGGAAATAGGATGACTTGCAGTTGCTCATGCGTTACTCCTGAAATGATGAATTTATTACAAATGTCCAAGAATGACTTTAGATGAGAGTGTGGGTCTTCAGTTGGACTTCCTCCGAACTGTCCTGCAACTGTCAGCATTTGAAACATAACAAGTTTTAACTCAAACCTTTCTGTTTCTAGAGTGGGTTGTACTATCCCTGGATTAAAATTACAGTTTGCAGGGGCTGCATAATCTTTTATCCCTCTGGCCCTATCATCGGCCATTTGGATGGGATTTAATGGTCTGTTTGGTTGGTTGGGTGCTGCCATTTCTCCTGATGGTCTTCGGGCTCTTCGATTCCTTCTTCTTCTATGATATGTTCTGTCAATTTCAGGATCAACTTCAAAATCGATATGTCGAGCAGCACGCATACAATCTCTGGTTACTTGGAGAAAAAGTCTGCAACAGGGAACGCAGTAAATAATATCAAACGAAGTGTCAGATCAGAATGATTATTAAAATTTTGTTGTCTTTCCCCGACACAGCACCAAAAACTTGATGGATTGTCAGTATGTTCAATAAGTTAATAAAAAATAGTCGAAGATAATAATCAATCCAAGTATAAATTGACAAAATCAAGTAATACTTGGTGAGTCCAGGGTTGAATCCACAGGGAAATGTTATTTGCAAAGTTTTAACAATATTTACTGATCTAAACTAAAAAACGTGTGATATTATATAAAAGAATAAATAAGAGAGTTGGTAAGCTTGAAAAATAAAACTTGTAGAAAGCAAAACATGCGACAAGAGTGAAAGGAAAAGTATTAAGGAGAATAGTATCAAGGCTGTTGCGGTTGCAACCTCATGCGTTTATAAGAACCTTGTAGCGCTTACTTTGGTTAATTGATCCATTAATGCCTAAGTGAGAAAAAAAATCATAAGTTTCCCTTCTGGTACTCCTTCTGCATTTGGCATAAAACTATCAATTGGTTATTTGGCTAGTTCATGCGTGGGGCTTAGTTCTCTACAACTTACAAGGGATTTCGTTAGTCTTAACGCAACCAAAGCTCATGCATGCACTATCTTTTAGCGGTAGTATTTTCATGCTACCAAGACTACATGTCATGCGCTAACTTTTTCCACTTAGGGATGTCTGCATGCATTACCTGTCAGGGATTTAGCATACTGCTACCGCATCCGGCTGGCCAAGCGGGAGTTAGCAATGAAAATAGTATCGCAACTAAGTAGAAGGCAATTAATGTTTCATTAAATCAAAATGTGCGCTTACAAAATATACTTATCACAGCATTAGGTGCTTGCGCTAAGCCTTGAAGAAGAAAATTAGCTCATGCGAGCAAAACAATACATCATGAAATAATACATTGCCAATGCAGGTCTAATCTTAATCACAACTCTCTGTGATTTCTCTTTCTCCTTGATCTTCGTCCTCTCCTCTTGTCCCTCAATTCTTGTGAATTATGAGTTATATGTTCTTGAGCAGGTGGCTTCTATTTATAGGCGAAGGAAGCTAACTTCTCCAACTAACTTACTTCAGTTATCAACGGCCAACTTGCAAAATTTCAACCCCTTTTTAGCCCACTTGCACTTTTTCAGCCTACTTGCGTCAGTTGTGTCAGCATTGTCCTTTCATCCATCTTGTCTCTCTCTTGATCATCTTGGGATGCGTGCTTGCGCTGAGAAGAAACTTGGAAAACAACTGAATTAGCTGCGTTAGCGCCCTATATTTTTATAATTTCTCACCGCATACATGAATATAGCCTACCGCATAAAATTATCACACTTTCCTTTCTTATTGCGTCGAAGCAAAGCATCATTGTTTCTTTTGGCCTTGTTTTAGCTTAAGTTTAAAAGACAAATAACTTGCTTTTTGCAAGTTATCAGATCCCGTCATCAAGTATGACGACTGGAGTTTCAGTTAAACCCAAATAGCGATCAGGCTGTCTAACAACCCTCCCACTACGTCGAGGTTCTCTTATTTCTTGAGAAGGATGCGATTGACTCAAGGTGCCAGCATCGTCAACAACTCTTGTTGATGTTTCTGTAGCTTCGTTAGATAGTTCACTTAAAACAACTTTACTTCGTCGCTTGTGGTCTCTGAGGTGGTCTTCTTCTAGGAATGTAGCATTTGGCGATACAAGTACTTTATTTTTCTTTGGATCGAAGAAGTATCCACCTCTCGTTTCTTTGGGATAGCCTACAAATAGGCAAAATGTAGAACGAGGTTCTAATTTCTTTGGGTTTGCCTCTAGCACGTTTGCAGGGCATCCCCAAATTCTGAAATGTCGTAAACTAGCTTTACGTCCTTTCCAGAGCTCAAACGGTGTCTCAGAAACACTGTTTGAGGGCACTACGTTCAAAATATTAACTGCAGTCTCTACTACATAACCCCAAAATGAGTTAGGTAACTGAGCATAACTCATCATCGAACAAACCATGTCCAACAAGGTTCGGTTTCTCCTTTCCGATACACCGTTTTGCTTAGGTGTACCAGGGGCTGAGAGTTGGGACGTAATTCCACGCTCTATCAAATAGTCTTGAAAACTTGAGTCCATATACTCTCCACCTCGATCGAATCGAAGTATTTTTATCATCTTACCTAATAGGTTCTCAACCTCAGCCTTGTACTCTTTGAACTTTTCAAAAGCTTCGGACTTATGATGCATCAGGTAGAGATAGTCATATCTCGAATAATCATCAATGAAACTGATGAAATATTTGTACCCTCCTCAAGCTCTAATGTTCATTGGTCCACAGAGGTCTGAATGTATGAGCTCTAGGGGCTCTTTGGCACGATAACCTTTTCCGATAAAAGGTCGTTTTGTCATCTTGCCCTCAAGGCATGACTCACAAGGAAGTAACGAGTCATCTTCTAACTTGTTTAGAAGTCCACTTTTGACCAATCTCCCAATCCTATTGAGGTCGATATGGCCTAACCTCAAGTGCCAGAGATAGGTATCTTGAGAAACTCTTCGCTTTTTAGGTTGAGTCTCAACAATTTTAAACATCTCGTGATTTAAAATAGCTTTAGACTCAATTGGTCTTAAAACATACAATCTATTCTCCATGTTTGCAGAGCAAACATCAATACGTCTGTTAGTTATGAACGCTTCATTAACAGAAAAAGAAATTGAACAACCTTGTTCAATTAAACAAGATAGAGAAATCAAATTTCTTTTAATTTTCGGAACTATGTACACATTATCTAATATCATGTAACGTTCCTTGGTGAAGAATAATTTTATGTCTCCCACTGCAATAGCCGAGATGACTTCTCCTGTTCCGACTTTAAGAGTCATCTCTCCAGCTCTTAGCTGTTGCCAGGAACTCATTCCTTGAAATGAAGAACATACGTGATTAGTGGCACCTAAATCGAGTATCCAGGCAGAATCGTCGTTTTCCACTAAACACATTTCCAAGACTAATAAATCGTATTTAGAGTCGTGGATCATGTTTTTCTTGGCTAAGCAGTTAGTATGAGGACATTCCTTAATTGAGACCAAACCTAAATTGTTTGCCACGTGTTTAGCATTCAAGTTAGTATTCTTAGTCGTATGTACTAAACCGTTTAATTTGGCATTTGACAAAGCACATACGTTTTTCGACATATTGCTGAAACAAACAAATTAATTGATGACATGCAAAAATGTCATCATTTTCCTATTAATTTTAGCTAGTTTTGTGCATGAATTGGAGCTTTAATGAATTTTTATGTTGATTTTGTAGAAAACCAAGTTCGAGAAGCAAAACCAAGAATTTTACCAACTTTGGGTATAAAAAGAAGACTTTGGACCATAAAAGAAGAAAAGAAAAGAGAACATTTTGAAGTGGAGGCCCAAAAAGCCCAAAAGAAAGAAGAAAAGAGGCAAAAATTCGTGTTTAAGGCTTTTAGAAGGCCTAGCGTCTCGACGCTAGGACCAGAGCGTCTCGACGCTAGGTGATCAGTGAAGATTGAGTTAGGACTATGGATCAAGATCATTTTGGCAAGATTATTTCCATTTGTGAGTAGATCTTGAGACCTAGGGTCGTTATTCTAGTTAATTGGATATTGTAGCGCAATTACTTGGATTATGTAATGAATTTCTTCATATTTCATCTATGCAATTTATGCTTAATGCCTTTAATCCCTTGATCACGGATTGATTGATTCGTTGGTCTAAATTGATACTCGACAGAGAGAAATTAGATTAGATCCAAATTGCATGACAAACGATTTCTTGGAGCACGAGAGTGAAAGAGAATTGTTAGAAATTGATTATGAAGTTGCTTAATGCCATACTATGATTAACTAAGGAGATGGACACATGAATTAGTTATGTTAGTATGAGATGTGGAGGAGCTTGAAAGAGAAATCCGCTTATAATTACTTCTAGATTTATGAAATTGAAGATTATTAGTTACATACATCCATGTATTTGAGCTACATATCCAAAAAGCTAGTTAACACCTAGGTCAAGTTCCCTTAATCGGATATTTCCAAATTTTTTGTTGCATGTTTCTTTTTATTGGCTTCTTTAATTTTCGCTTAGCATTCAAATTCAACTTCTAAATAAAATTGATCAGGATGGTTCTTGGTACTTAATGGATATAATTCAAATTCCTTGAGGATTCGATACTTGGTATTACGTACCGTTTTATATTACTTGCAGCCCGTGCACTTTGCGGTCATCATTAATCCCTATTAGAAACTTGCACTAAACCCATTATTCATATTATCGAATCAGATTTACCAAAAGCAATCATCAACCCATATATACAATTGATTTATTTTGCAACGATACTTCAGGGGTTTAGAATAACCGCTACCGTATGGCAGTCAGCTACTCCTCCCCTGAATCGAGACAATCTCGGCCAAATACTATTACCAGAATAACTCTTACTCTAATAGTTATTAGCTAACGTTAATTTGGTCAAGACAATCTTGTAAGTGTTACCCATCATTTTCAGATCGCAGAGGACGGCCCAAACAATGCCACCGTAGGGAAGAGCTAATGTTGGGAATGGCCCTAGGAAACCCTATCCATTTCTGGAGTTTGCGTTGTTCCGAATCTCATGCACAAGCCCTCCGTAGGGTGATCGCTCCCAGGGCGACTCTCAGGCGGCGCATAGGAATCTCATGGTGCAACCTAATGGTGGAGACCACAGGATACTTTTGACACATTTCCTTCACCCACTTACTATGAACACTTTCCCCATTCACCTTGATATTAACCCATGCAAACACCATCCGTAGGGGGACACTCCCAGGGTGCCTCGAGGCCAAGCATGGATCTCACGGTGTGAACACAGGGGGACGTGAGAGTAGAAACTTAATATGAATATTTCGTTTCTATACTTTTCCTCCCACTAAAGTGTCCTAAGGATTTAGGGTCTATTACTTAGGTAAATTCCGGCCAAATGAATCTATCTAAGTCCATGCCTTATTAAACAAGGTCGTTACACTAAATGTCTAGGTGAATTAAACTCTTTTAATAACCTAGTGACATTGCATGCTTAGTAAGACTATGGTTAATTCAACTCAGGTTCCGGACCATTTGCCGGGAGAGTTCCCTTATAACCAAGGTCTTATGTCCTACTTACTCGAATTTTAAAACTATTTAAAAATCTAAGTAAGACATATTTCTAATCCTATTAGAAAAGGTGATCTTAGGTCTATTTCATTTTAAACCATTTAAAATATGACAAGATCCTAAGATCCTATGTTAGCATGCAACTCTTTGTTATAGGTTTTACGGTTTCTATTCATTAACTTTTATAACTCTTATAACTTTTAATGAATTAGCCCTATAACATGCTTTCTAATGGCGATTTAAAGCATATAACAATCAATCATTCAAGTTATAAATAAAGCACCATTAAGAAACATCTTATGTCTAGGTGTGTATAACCCTTGATACTACGATGTCTAGGTGATAACACTTTAAAACCTCACATCGCTCATGCATGCTCATAAAACTTGGGTTAACCTAACTCAAGTACCGATTTGATGCCCAGGTAGGAGGTGTTCCGTATACCGTCAACTTAAATACCTCCAATCTTAGACAACATCTTACCGGGTGAGTTCTCTTGTAACTGTTGTGGGTACCGCAAGCGCACGGTATCTCAAGTAATATAAAACGGAAAGAATTCCGAGTATCGAATCCACAGGGAGGCGAAGCGAAAATTAAGCAAGCAAAAATCTCTTGAGCACTAAAAATAGTTAGGAGAAATAATATTTAGGGGACAGTTCATGCAGTTAAAAAGGACTCAAAAATCAAAGTAGTTAAAGAAAATAATTTGATCAATCGGAAAAAAATAAAATGGAGAGAAAGAGTTTTTTTAATGGGAAGAGGGGTCTTTGAAAATCAATTATTAGCCAAACAATTGTTATAATTATCCTATCTCATTGCCCAACTAATTATAATCCTAGAATCTCCGTTAATCACATAGATTCTCCTGTTGGTTTCCCCTAATTGTAATTAATTCATTTTAACAACCTAAGTGTCCTTAGCGCTATTAAAAATTATTAATTATTACGCTCTGATTCATTTTAGGAATCTAAGTTTAATCAACTAATCTCGGTGTCACGACGGGCAATTAAACTAGTTGCATGGATTATGATCTATCCTTACTTCTCTCCGTCGAGTTTCCATTAAGAATCGAATCATTACACAATTGGCCAGATTGAATAAAGCATTAAGCACCTCCATACAAATAATTAGGAAAAAAGGGCAAGAGACAGGTAATTATAACAACATTTTGTCTATAATTTCATTTCAAGACCCCAAATTGGGGTTTAGCTATACATAGCTAAAATATCCACAACATTTACAATAGAAAGCATAATTAAGAGCATAAAAGGAAAGGAATTGACCGTCGAAGAACCCCTTTGCTGACGCTCAGAGCTCCGTCGAACACTCCTTGAGCCTCCTAGGATGCTCCCCAAAATTCCCCAAATATTTCCCACTAAGAAATCTCTCAAAAAGGCTAGAAAGCCTTGAGAGAGGCTCCAAAGGAGCCAATGGAGGGAGGGAGGAAGGAAAGAATGGATTGATTGATTGATGATTGATGCCAAAATGAGGCACCAAGAGGTGCCTTTTATAGGCCCGGATTGGAGGTAGCGTCGCAACGCTGCTATGCACGCGTCGTGTTGCCCAAGAAATGGACAGTGTCGCGACGCTATGCCATTTTCCAGCAATTCCAGCTTTGGTTTGGGCTAATTTTTGGGCCTTCTCTTCACTTCCTTTTGGGCTTTTCCATCATGATTGGCCTCTTTGGATCCCCTTTTGATCCACGCTTGGATTTGGGCTTCCTTAGCTTCATTTTCAGCATTTTTTCTCCCAAAATCACCGACTTTGCTCCTAAGGACCAAATAACAGAATACATTAAATATTGTCATTAATAACACGATTAAAGCACAGAAAAGCCTAATAAATTGGGACTAAAATAGCGACATTTTTGGCTTGCTATCACACCCCCAAACTTAAGCTTTTGCTAGTCCCGAGCAAAATAAATTCTAAAGATGCATGAAATAGAATCGCTCAAGCCTCAATGATTTTGGAATTCCTAAGATAGAATGGAAAACATGCAAGTGGAATAAGCAAGCACCGCATACTCTTGAAGAAATCTTAAACTAGTTTGAACTTAAGATTAATGAATAGCATGCTCAAGACTTATCTATTGATTCTTTTACTAACCTAGATTAGTCTTATGGCTTTCTCCATTTGTTTTCCCCTACACTGACTAAGAGCCCCTAATAGGTCGGAGTCCTTCTATCATGCAAAAAAAAGAAACTAGGGCACCTGTCATTTTCTTTTTCATGGGGGAGCAAAACTCACAATTGATTTTTCTTTTTCTTTTTCTTTTTCTACTCCCCCAAACTTGCATTTTGATATCTAATGGTACTAGCTTTCACACTACGGTGCAGGGACCCTTAACCCAAATTTTATTCTCTGGTCGGCCTAACTGATCACACCGCAGGTAGCTCTTTTTACCCCTAGGCTTTTCTTTTGTGCAAGCAAAAATTTTTCTTTTTCAACAGATTTTTCTTTTTCTCTCATTTTCTTTTGTTGCTTTTGCTTTTCTCTCAGCAGGCATAGCATTTTTTCTACCTAGCTCTTTAGAACAATCAAGCATGAACTTCCTAGTATTAGAAACTAAGCCTATCGGGGTGATAACAAACTTTAAAAATCATAATAAGAATCTAGATTTTCAAAGACGTCATTAGATAAGACTATTGCATGCTTTAGACATCAAAACTAAGTACCAAAAAATTTTAAAATTTGACAATTTCTGTCGTGCTCCCAGATTCCACAACATATAAACCATTTTCTCCCAAAATTTCTAAAATCACATCCTTGGCTATCATAGCTATCTGTTCATGCATCCAAAAGAATTCAAATATGCTCAACACAGCGAAAGCCTCCCCCCCAAACTTAAATTAAACATTGTCCCCAATGTTTTAAAACAGTAAAGCAAATAGAGGGATACTGAAACTTCCCTGAGCTAGGAGCTCTTCATCCTCTTCCTTTTGGATTAAAAAAAATAGGATTCTTGGAATTTTGGGATTTGCTTAAGGTCATCCTGCAAAACAAAATTGGATCACGAAGCAAAGAAAATTATTTACCTCAAAAACAACTATCTAAACTTAAATCCTTGGGTTGCCTCCCAAGCAGCGCTTTCTTTAACGTCTTTAGCTAGACGAGGCTCGGCAGGCTTACGAAGGCTCGAAATAAAAGTTTTCATCATCCTCCGGGCCCTGCAAAAAATCACGCACCGAATTACACACAGCAAACAGGGGAGAAAAAAAACTTTCCCCTGGCCCATCTTCGCTAAAGAGATTATCATAATAACATTTCAGAAAATATGCAACAGCATCAAATCTCTTTTCTAGATCTCTATTCTCAAAACAATTGTTAACATAGTCATCAAGCGTTATGATATCAACTGGTCTGGGATCTAAAGATGGCCTATCAATCATGCCGGTCCATTCATCAGATTCAATATCTATATGCTCAGAAGATTCCTCAGACTCAGAATTAAAAAATGATTCGACTAGGCTATCATATGACTCACTATCAGAATTAAAGAATTCAAGCTCTTCAGGGTCAGATTCTATACTATGCACAGATTCAAGTTCCTCTGGGTCAGATTCTATGCAATATACATCATCAGGACACGAATCAAAGGTATTAACATTGTCAGGTTTCATGCACTCAGGAATATCAAGATCAGACTCAATAGATTCAGTGTTATCATGATTAAACTCAAAATTATCTATCAAGTAATCTTTTCTATACAATTCATGCTCATCCTCAATGTCAGGCAAATCAATATCATCATCAAAATCATTGATTTCAGGTAAGTCTAACTCATTCTCAAAAGAAGGTAAATCGTCAACTGCAGACTTTTCATTCTCATAAGCAGGCAAGTCTAATTCATTTTCAAAGTCAGGCAAATCTAACTCATTCTCAAATAGAGGGTCATTCAAATATGCATTATGATCAAAATCCTCATCATCCATAGGCACTTCCCCTAAGCCTAAGCCAAGATTGAACTCTACCTCTTCATCATCGTCAATCAAGTATTCAGGACCAATAGAAAAACAAGTATGCAAACTACATACAGACTCATCTTGGCCAAAAATACTAAACACAACTTTTTCATCATCAATGTTCAAGGTAAGCTTACCTGTATGCACACTAATCTCAGCTTTACCTGTTGCTAAGAAAGGTCTGCCTAGAATAATGGGCACTTCTCTGTCCTCCTGCATGTCTAGTACCACAAAGTCTACAGGGAAGATAAATTTATTGACCTTCACCAACACGTCCTCCACAACACCCATTGGGTGGGTAATTGATCTATCAGCAAGCTGGAGAGTGACGTCGGTGTCCTTCATTCCTGTTAAACCAATCCTCCTGTAAACAGAATAGGGCATCAAGTTTATACTAGCACCTAAGTCACACAGAGCCCTATTAAAAGATACTTCTCCTATGGTGCAGGGAACAGTAAAACTCCCTTGGTCTTTATGTTTTGAAGGCATCTTTCTAGAAATTATGGTACTACTACTTTCAGACAATTTAAAATTTTATTTTTTCAAACTTTTCTTCCTAGAAAGAATTTCTTTCATGAATTTCCCATAATTAGGCATGTTATACAAGGCATCTACTAAGGGAATATTCACAGACAATTTCTTAAACATTTCAAGGAATTTCTGAAACTGCTCATCTAATTTAACATTCTTAAAGCGCTAAGGAAAAGGTAACTCCATGTAGTCAAAGGTTGGACATTCCCCCCTCCGCTTGGGCGGGTTGATGTGCGAGCCTTTGTCATGATGGTTGCATGGAACCACTTCTTCCTCGTATAGTTTCTCTTCATGACTTCCATTCTTCTTTTCATCTTCTTTCTTTCCTGCAAAAGAGTTAGAAAATTCATAATTTAAATCAATAGAGTTAGGAGGATGTTGGGACCTTTCAGAGGAGGCTTTTTGTGCCTCAGCCCTTTCATCTTCATCCTTGCTCTTTTCTTCTTCTTTCTTCTTTTCTGAACTGATCTCCAGCTTTCTACCACTTCTTAGTGTCACCATCTTGCACTGCTCTCTTGGGTTAGGCTCACTGTCGTTTGGAAATTTTCCCTTCTGAAGGGCATTCACTGCTGAAGCGATCTGTCGTATCTGCACTTCCATGTTTTTCAGAGCTGTGTCGTGGTTATTGACTACTGTCTGAAGATTCACGTTCAATACTTTCTGTTCCTTTATAAACATAGCCACCAACTCCTCCAGGTTATTCTTCTTTTTAGGCGCACTCGATGATGCAAAACCTGGCGGCGGCTGCAAAACATTCTTCGTATTTGAGTACGAGAAGTTCTCGTGATTGCGCAGATTTGGGTGGTAGAAGTTCGGTATTCCTTGCGTAAATGGTCTGTTCCCCACGTACTGGACTTCTTCCACATCCTGACCTTCCTTCTTCGAATAGCCTTCAGCTAAGGTGGAAATGGATTTGACCACCTCAGATGAAGTTAACTTGTTCAGGGCGTTGGTCAGCGATGCCATCTGAGCTTTCAACGAACTCGACTCATCCAATTCATAGATTCCAGCCTTCTTTGAAACTGCTCCCCTCTCCGTCGGCCATTGATAACTGGTTGCCGCCATTTCCTCTAGCAAATCCTTGGCTTCTGTCACCGTCTTGGAAAGAAAACTTCCTCCTTCTGATGTGTCTAGGACTGTCTTGGTGGAGGGATTCAATCCATTGTAAAATAACTGCACTTGGAGCCAATCAGGATATCCATGCTGGGGGCACCGCCTAAGCATCTCCTTGTATCTCTCCCATGCCTCGTACAACTGCTCCTCGTCAAGCTGTCTAAATGTCCCGATCTCAGTTCGGAGCTTGGTACTTTTGGCAGGCGGGAAAAATTTAGTCAAGAAAGCCTGGGCTAGCTCGTCCCATGTACTAATACTGCCCGTCTCAACTGATTCGAGCCAATCTTTAGCTTTGTCTTGCAGAGAAAATGGAAATAACCTCAATCTTATAGCGTCTGCCGGAACTCCATTCATCTTTACTGTCTCGCATATTTCCAAGAATGATCTCAGATGTGAGTGTGGATCCTCTGAAGGATGTCCCTTAAAAGAATTATCGCGCGCCATCTGAATCAATCCCGTCTTTAACTCAAAATTTGTAGCTTGGATTGGGGCGTAAACAATTCCAGAATTCTCGGTCGGGAGAACTGGCTGTAAAAAGTCTCTAATCACCTTGGGAGCTTCTTGTTAGGCCATTGCTTCTGCTAATCTTTTTTCTCTACGAATGGTTTTAAGAGTCCTGTCAATTTCAAGATCTAGCGGAAACAAATTAACCACCTTGTTGCTTCGCATACAATACTCCCAATCAATCAAGAGAACCAAACAAAAAACAAAAACAAAATAATATTCACAAAATAATAAAAAGAAAAATATTTACACCTAAATTACTATTTATCCCTTTCTTTTCGATGTCAAGAAAATTTGATTTGCTTAAAAATCAAGCCTCCCCGGCAACGGCGCCAAAAACTTGTTGTGTGGGTACCGCAAGCGCACGGTATCGCAAGTAACATAAAACGGAAAGAATTCCGAGTATCGAATCCACAGGGAGGCGAAGCGAAAATTAAGCAAGCAAAAATCTCTTGAGCACTAAAAATAGTTAGGAGAAATAATATTTAGGGGACAGTTCATGCAATTAAAAAGGACTCAAAAATCAAATCAGTTAAAGAAAATAATTTGATCAATCGGAAAAAAATAAAATGGAGAGGAAGAGTTTTTTTTATTGGGAAGAGGGGTCTTTGAAAATCAATTATTAGCCAAACAATTGTTATGATTATCCTATCTCATTGCCCAACTAATTATAATCCTAGAATCTCCGTTAATCACATAGGTTCTCCCGTCGGTTTCCCCTAATTGTAATTAATTCATTTTAACAACCTAAGTGTCCTTAGCGCTATTAAAAATCATTAATTATTACGCTCTGATTCATTTTAGGAATCTAAGTTTAATCAACTAATCCCGGTGTCACGACGGGCAATTAAACTAGTTGCATGGATTATGATCTATCTTAACTTCTCTCCGTCGAGTTTCCATTAAGAATCGAATCATTACACAATTGGCCAGATTGAATAAAGCATTAAGCACCTCCATACAAATAATTAGGAAAAAAGGGCAAGAGACAGGTAATTATAACAACATTTTGTCTATAATTTCATTTCAAGACCCCAAATTGGGGTTTAGCTATACATAGCTAGAATATCCACAACATTCACAATAGAAAGCATAATTAAGAGCATAAAAGGAAAGGAATTGACCGTCGAAGAACCCCTTTGCTGACGCTCAGAGCTCCGTCGAACACTCCTTGAGCCTCCTAGGATGCTCCCCAAAATTCCCCAAATATTTCCCACTAAGAAATCTCTCAAAAAGGCTAGAAAGCCTTGAGAGAGGCTCCAAAGGAGCCAAAGGAGGGAGGAAGGAAAGAATGGATTGATTGATTGATGATTGATGCCTAAACGAGGCACCAAGAGGTGCCTTTTATAGGCCCGGATTGGAGGTAGCGTCGCGACGCTATATTGCACAGCGTCGCGACGCTGCTATGCACGCGTCGTGTTGCCCAAGAAATGGACAGCGTCGCGACGCTGTGCCATTTTCCAGCAATTCCAGCTTCAGTTTGGCCTAATTTTTGGGTCTTCTCTTCACTTCTTTTTGGGCTTTTCCATCATGATTGGCCTCTTTGGATCCCCTTTTGATCCACGCTTGGATTTGGGCTTCGTTAGCTTCATTTTCGGCACTTTTTCTCCCAAAATCACCGACTTTGCTCCTAAGGACCAAATAACAGAATACATTAAATATTTTCGTTAATAACACGATTAAAGCACAGAAAAGCCTAATAAATATGGACTAAAATAGCGACATTTTTTCTCGCTATCAGTAACCTTAGCTTTACAAGATATCGACCAAATCTATGAAAGTTGATCAATTTGGAGGTTCGTTAACCTAAGTGAGCATGCATTTATCTTGTTATAGATTTTAAGTCTATCTCGGTTTATAACGCTTATAACGAACGAAAAAACCATAACTAGCTTTATTTGAATATAACCATTATAAACAAGCTAAGGAAGTTTCATGCTACATGCTTGATTCATTTTCATTTTATTAATATAACATTTATATTAACTAATCATAAATGAAATTAAACCATCCAACATGCATCTCCTAAATTAATATAACTATTATACTAATTTCATGAAACTTTATTCATGCATTCAATTAATATCATAACTCTTATAACATATTAATTAATGCAAGATTCATGCTTTCCTATGGTGGGATTTTAAATCTAAATGGCATACATTATGCACATAAAATACTATTTAATTAAAACATACACTCAATAATGCATAATTAATTAAATTAACTAAAGTGAATTGGTTTTGGGACTTTTAATCAAGCAAAAACAAAAACTAAAATTATTACAATAATAAATTCAAATAGGGCTTGGACCGCTCCCGAACCATTCGAACCGACCCGAACTGCCCTTGGATTGCTTGAACCGGACCATTTTGCCTTTAAGTGAAGAACACACTTGGGCTGGAACTAAAAAACAGCATGCTGGAATTTTCGGCCAGCAGCGAACAGTCTCCGAATTTCTTCAAATTGACGGCCTAAATGGACTCTATTGACTCTCAAATTTTACAGACTCCATATGAACACATTAATGCCCATAAACCTGTAGGCAATTACAATTAATTCCAACGAATTAAACGAGAATTAAATTCAATCCCAAAACCAATTTTCTTTAGTTTCTACATAGTTTCATCATATGAAAAGCTACCCACCAAGCTAAAATTAATGCATGTTAGGTGCCTTAATCATTCTCTGATACCAATTGGAGGTGTTCATATAACACATGCGGAAGCAATTTTAGGATCGGAGGCACTTAACTACATCAATTTTAGAAAATGAAAAATGCTGTCCAAATACCGTTAATAGAGAGCAGAATTTGTACCAACCTTTTGCAGACCGATTCAACAACTCCTTTTGATTCCTTTGATCACGAACGGTGTGTTGACCACCTATAGTGTCTTCCCCGCTAAGCTCCTGCCTTAGAACGACTTGTGGGAGTCTATGGTGATAGGGATTAGAAGGGATATGCTTGAACACTACAAGCTTTTAGAGAGAATTGAGAGAGTGAGGTTGAGAGTGAATTTTGGCAGCATAACATTACTCCAAAAATTTCATACTTCTCCATCTTCTAATCCCCTATTTATAGAGGGTTTTCATGCATCATAGATTCATCAATGTAAGACAAATGGAGAGGAGAACGTCCATAGTGGATTCTAGGTGTGCAATGGAGAATACATGCATCTTTGCATGATTGAGGTGTTATTCCACTTTCTTCATCCATGCAAGAGTGGATTTAATTGTGTAATTCCACTATCTCCATCCATGCAAGAGTGAAATTCTACTCTTGGATTTAATTTAAAATGCAATTCTCAATTGCCTTTCAAATTACAATTTAATTGAACAATTTCAATTAATCATATGACGTTAATCAAATTAATTCATATCACCTAATTAAATCCACTAATCTTGAATTTCCATAAATTCAAGATTGAAATCTCTATCTCAAATTTTAATTAAAAACAATTCATAATCATTTTTAAATTAAAACAATAATTAATTAAACAATTTAATCAATTATGTAATATTAATTTAATATCATATATCAAATTAATACTATGCACCCAATATGAATCCCTATTCATATATATTGTATTTAAATCATATTTAAATACTTTACTCTCTCAATTAATAGTTTAATTCATAATTAAACTATTTTGTCGATAATATCGTATATAGTCGACACTAATTCCCTAAACCGATTTTGAACGATTCAAACTTTCCTATCACTAAGTTCTAAGGTATAATCCGTATGAGCTAGCAAGGGGACCTAATGGACCTACAGATTATGGGCTCCAACGATCCGAGGTTAACCGGCTAATCTCATGAACCTAGCTAACCAACATTCGTTAACTACCGAGACACTCCACTATAGCCCTGTAGTTGCACTCCCCTCACTGTAGATATATTTCTGTCCACCTGATATAACCATGATTAGTAAGTCGATCCTTCACAGGTTGTTCGTAACTATAGCTGGGTCAAATGTCCCTTTTACCCCTATAGTACTTCTTGTTCCTTAAGTCCCACTGATCCTCTAAGGAACAATTGGTTTATGGACCAACCAACAAACTGAGTCCCTCTCGGGCCAATGAGAGGATGGGATCCCTTTGTTCAAGCCTCGGATACAACACTTAAGGGAACAACCTCTCTACTATCCCTAATTCGGGTAGGAGCGAATTCCTTCTTGTAGAACTATGTCCCCAGCTATCTACCCGTTCCTATCCCTTAAATGGGAGGCTTATTGAGTCGGTGATGCTCAGCCACTCTCACCCATGCAGATCTAAGGATAAGTCCAAATAAACAGGAGTTCATAGTTAGCTCAGGATTAAGATCAAGTTACCTAGGTCATCACATGAAATAGTCAGTTTTGTCAGTAAACGACGTTATAAAGCAAGAGTGACTTATTTCTCGATCCTGGTCTTATGCAAACTCATTGCATAGGACGCCCCCACTCGCATGTCTCTATATGGACGATTTAGGATCACATCGTCTGTATTATCTACAAAGTGGGTCACGTCTCATAGTGTCCCTAGGTAACCAGCCCTATCCCTATACTATAGACCGTTTTGGCTATTACTCGAGCCTGATCCACTTTTATGTCTCTACATAAAGCTCAAGTGTTCATCCTATAGCCAGGGATCTTAGTTTATTGGATTTGGGTTATTTAACGTTCAATTTACTTATTCAGTAACAACTTTACTGAATGAATCTCGACAACGACTTTATCGATCAAGTATATAATTCGTTTGACATTCACTATCTACGAGTTTTAGGGCACCAATCCCAACATCTATCGCCATTTCATTACAGGCTTCTCGCACATAACGAAGCCATTATGCGCATTGTTGGAGGCAAACAAGAAATTTTAATTTTCAAAAGAATGCATGAAAGCATTATGCAATCTGAAGCATGCGCTGGTATCAACGTCAGTCCTCACAATGCCTGACTGGGATGAAACATTCATTCTCATGTGTGACGCAAGTGATGTGGCTATTGGCGCAATGCTAGCGTAGAGGAAGGAAAAGACAATTCACCCTATTTATTACACCAGCAAGACCTTGAATGATGCGTAGACAAACTACACAACTACCGAGAAAGAATTATTGGATGTCGTTTATACGTTCGATAAATTCCGTGCGTATCTGATTGGTTCAAAAGTCACTGTCTACACTGATCATGCGACTATTAAATACTTGATTTCAAAAAAAAGATGCCAAGCCATGATTGATCTGATGGATTTTATTACTTCAAGAATTTGACCTAGAAATCATGGACAGAAAGTGAAGTGAAAACTAGGTAGCTGATCACCTGTCGCGATTCGACAATCCTAGGAAAGTGGATGCGCCTGGCATTCTCATTGCAGATGAATTTCCAAACGAAAAGCTGTTAGGAATCGAAAGTAATGCGCCTTGGTATGCTGACGTATAAAATTATCTTATCGCAAGAGTGATACCTAAAGAGTGTTCAGTGCAACAATGTAAGAAATTCTTTCATGAGTTAAAATTTTATTTTTGGGATGATCCTTTTCTTTATCGTAGAGGACCAGACCAGGTAATTTTCCGATGCGTTGGAGAAGGAGATGCGATGATGATCCTGACGGAATGCCATGAATCACCTTATGGCGGTCACTTTGGAGGTCAACGCACAGCAGCAAAAGTGCTACAAAGTGGATACTGGTGGCCTGCCCTATTTCGTGACGCAAGAGCTTATGTAACGCAATGTGACAGATATCAGAGCACGAGAAACATCACCACAAAAAACGAAATGTCACAGAACTATGTGCTGGAAGTTGAACTATTCGACGTCTGGGGGGATTGATTTCATGGGACCCTTCCCATCATTGCAAGGATATCAATATACTCTTCTTGCAATCCATTTATGTGACTAAATGGGTAGAACTTATAGTTTGCGTTAGAAATGATGCAGCCACTGTAGCAAAATTCATCAAGAAGAACATATTCTCGCAATATGGAGTGCCAAGACGACTCATCAGTGATGAAGGGACACATTTTTTTAATCGAATCATGAGCAAGCTTCTGATGAAATACAATGTGAAGCATAATGTAGCTACCGTATATCACCCTCAGAGCAATGGGCAAGCTGAAGTGTCCAACAGAGAAATCAAAGGAATTCTAGAGAAAGTAGTCAACGCATGAAGGAAGGACTGGAATGTCTCCTTATGCGTTCGTTTTCGGAAAAACATGTCATTTACCACTTGAATTGGAGTATAAGTATCAGTGGGTGCTAAAGCGATTAAACCACGACTTAGCTGCGGCAGGAAAAGCTAGAATGCGTTAGATATTAGAGCTAGAGGATTTCAGGCTTAGTGCATACGAGAATGCCATGATCACTAAAGAAAAACAGAAGAAGTGGCATGACAATTTGATCAAGAAAAGGTACTAAAAGAGGGAATGAAAGTTTTGTTGTTTAACTCTTGTCTATGTCTTATTCCAGGAAAGCTGAAATCAAGGTGGTCGGGCCCTTACATTATCAACAAGATATATCCCCACGGAGCAGCAAACTTACATTCGACTGATGGACAAAGAATATTCAAGGTCAACGGACAACGAATCAAACCATATGTTGACGGGACTTTTGATGAGGTGGTTGAACTCGTCACTCTGACAGGTCCACCTTGAGCGTAGAAGGAACTTAGGTCCAACAAAGAGGAGCTCTCGTACTGTGGCAGGACCTAGTGCATCTATTGAAGGATTTGGAATTCCCTAATTCCATTAAAGCGGAAGCGTAATTGGAACCGATTCGTAGTTAAGTTTGTTTATCCAAAAATACCATTACATTGGCAAATATCATAGAACAAATTCTATAGAAACTTAGGGCTAAGAATACAAAAATTAGATCTAAATCTATAATAAAGAAAAGAGAAGGAAACCTTCGTTGACGTCTGTGAAAATCAAGAATGATTCTTGATTGCTTTGCAACAACGAAGAACACCACCATTTGGTTACATCGGTATATCTCTGAGACTACTGGAGCAGGAGACTGGTGGGAGTCTTTTAGGAGAGGTCTCTGAGAGAAGTAGAATGAATGGAAATACCTTTCACCCCACCCCAAGGGTCCTATTTATAGGTAAAGGTCAAGACCTTTTTCCTAATAGGAAAAGGTTATGAATAAGATCAAATCTATTATCTTCTTCATATCTAATTTTAATAAATAATTAATTAATTACCCAATTAAATAGCACATATTTAATCTTTGGGATTTTATTAAATTATATATATCAATATGAATCCAATTCATATTAATTATTTGAACTCTTTCAAATATTTTCTCTCAAGAATTAATTTTGAAATTAATTCAAAATTATATTATAAAGTTTCATAAACTTTATATTATAATGTATCAATATACATTATATGATTCCCCTAAATAAATTGAGCACTTTCAATTTACAATTTATACTTAATTGCCTCAAGTCTCTTTACGAGCTACCAGGGGGACCAAATGGACCTACAGATCAAAAGCTCCAACAATACGAGACTAATAAGCTAAACTCATTAACCAAGATAGTCAATATTCGTTAACTGGACCCACAGCTGCACTCTTCTCACTACAGAATATTTCTGTGTCCACGAATATCAACCAATAACAGCAAGTTAGTCCTTCACGAGTGGTCGTAACTCCAGCTGGGTCAAGTTACCGTTTTACCCTTGAGTTACCTTTACCTCCTTAAGTACTAGTGCTCCTCTAATGAACAACCTGTTTGTGGTCCAACCATCAAACAGAAACCCCTCTCTGGCCAGTGAGAGGGTAGAACCATTTGTTCAAGACCCAGAGACACCACTTAATGAAACACTCATCTACTTCCTCAAAAGTCAGGAAGGAGTGAATTCCATCTTGTGTGATTATGTTCCCAGCTCCCCACTCGGTCTTGTCCCCAAAATGGTAGGCTTATTGAGTCGGCGTACTGGCCACTCTCACCCATACAAATCAAAGGACAATCCCTCGTGAACAGGAGTCCATAATCCACTCAGAATTCAGACTAAGTTGCCTAGGTCATTGATAAATCTCCAAAAGGAAGTTATTTTGACCTTATTTCTATAGTGATTTGTGTGTCTTTTGTGCAAAATAGGGTTGCTTCTAGATATATATTATATTTTTTAACATATTTGGAAGAATGGATGCTTTGGAAGTTATTTTGTGCAAAATATATTGCTGAGCGACTTGAGGGAGCAAATTCTGTGCTACACCAAAGCAAGGAGCAAAACTGCCACGTCACAGCTCGTTATCCATTTTAATGAGCCAAAGTTTGTTGAGCTATTCTCGGATTTAAGAAGCAAGGAGAGCCATCCACGTGTCCAATTTGACCTAATTAGGGCTTGCTATCACCCTATAAAAGGAGGAGTCGTCTCAAGTCAAATGTATTCCATTCTGGGGAGGGACATTCCACTCTTGGAAAGTTCATTTCCATTATTGGGAGCCGAATAGAGGAGAAAGATTGGAGACTCAAGAAGACCATCAATTACGAAGTCAATCAAGGGAATTAGTATTTTCTTGTGCTATTTTGTAATTATGGATGCACTTACTCAGATTGTAACGTGTGTCTCTATGCACTTTATGAACTAAGTAACTTTAGGTGTTGGTTAGGAAATATGTAATTGTCGTGCTTAATCTCTATGCAATAAATGTTGATTGATGCATCTTGATTATTTGTTGTGCTCATTTATATTTTATGCCCGCCTAGCCAGCCGGTATGAATATCACTTCCTAGTTTCAGGGATGATTTAGGGAGTGTGTGGCATTTAATCACGCCAGTGACTGAGCTAGGGATAGCCAGTTGCCTAGTGCTTGATCGGTAGTACGTCATTGGAGTTGAAACACATTCTAAAAAATCCGGAGTTCTGGGAGGAATCCGCTAATAAGACAGCGAGAGTTTTGCATGATCAATAATATTGCTATAGCATCTTTTAAAACAATTACTAAATTCTTACCAACGCCTGTTTCTAATCTGTCTGCTTATTTGTTTACTTTCTGTTATGTCATTTCTTTTGCTTCAGCATTATATTAAAATCAATCATTTTAACCACCTTTGAAACTATTGAAAAGTTATATAAAATAGATAAAGTGAGAGCTAATTCAGACCTTGGATTCGATAAATACTTATTATTTGCTGCGGATTATGTATACTTGCACAGAGTTCTAGAGTTAATTTTTACCTTATTTTTACTCACTCTGGAAGCCCAACAAGTTTTTATCGCCGTTGCCGGGGACTTGAATAAGTTTTTATCTGATCTGTTTTGTGTATGTGTTTTAGTGGTTTGGTGCTAGAACTTTTTGATTGTTTCTTTTGTTTTTGCAGGTGTGAGTTTGGTGCATGAGTAATCCGCCTGAGGTAAGGTTCGAGCTTGATCCAGAAATCGAGAGGACATTCAGGAGAAGAAGGAGAGAGCAGCGTAGAAACCAAAATTCAATGGCTTACGTGTCGGGTCTCCCGCAAGGTCCAAAAGATCCAGCGAACCCCTAGCAGAATCATTTGCTGCAGCAAAATCCACTGCTGGAGCAAAATGAACAGCAAAATAATCAGGCTGAGAATCCTATCTTGGTAGCAAACGATAGGGCCAGAGTCATTCGAGCGTATGCTTTTCATATGTTTGATGAGTTAAATCCAGGGATTGCACGTCCTCAAATTGAGGCAGAAAATTTTGAAATGAAACCGGTAATGTTTTAGATGTTGCAAATCGTGGGTCAATTCCATGGTTTGTCATCTGAAGACCCTCATTTGCATCTTAAGTCTTTTCTAGGAGTTAGTGATTCTTTTGTAATTCAAGGAGTGCCTAGAGATGCCCTTAGATTAACTTTGTTCCCGTATTCTCTTAGGGGTTGTTTGGGGCGTTGAATTGGTTATAATATCTGGTGGGGATTATAATAGTTTGGGGGTTATAATAATCTGTGTTTGGGGTGCAGATTATTATAGTATGGGATAAAATAATCTGTGTTTGGGGTGTAGATTATTTTAGTCTGGGATAAAATAATTTGTGTTTGGGATGCAGATTATTTTAGTCTGGGTTAAAATAGTCTGTGTTTGGATTGCTAATATGTTTAACATGAGATTCTGAATCAAATGTTCTAGTTGACTGTTTTTTTCTTGACTTTTTTTTTTAATTTTCCTCATACAACTTTGTATGTCAAATTTCATATTTTGCAAATATCAATAAAAATTGTTTGGATTCAGTTGTAAAAGAAAAAAAGTATTGGGTATACGGGTTAAATGTTGTGTTTAACTTAAAAGGAAACAAAATTAACCTAATGTAAGAGTTGATTTTCTTTGTTTTAGGGTCATGATTTTTTCACAAAAGAAGTCATTTTATGATTTCATATTGGAAAACAATATTTGTTTCATTTCTGTATTTTCAACGTAAAAATGGTAAATGCTTATGTACAAAGAAATTATATAATAAAACTCCATATTTATATATGTAGAAAGACAACTGAGAAACTGGTAAGTGTTTCTAACATGGAATGACCAAAAATCGCTTTTTTCTTTTTCTTTTTTCCTTTTTTTTCATTTTCTTCCTCCATCTTTATCTTCTTCCTCCATCTCCATCATCTTCATCTTATTCCTCCATTTCTATCTCCATCTTATTCCTCCATTTCCATCTTCATCTTCATCATCTTCTTCCTCCATTTCCATCATCATCTCCATCTTCTTCCTCAACCTCAAACTCCATCTTCATCATTTTCTTCTTCCTCTAACCCTAATGCCAGCAATGTTTTGAACAACTTTTCCGACGGTTGCCGACAAATTTTTCGACGACCAAAATTTTTTTCCTCGTTTTCTTTATTTTTTTTCTTTTTTTTATCTTTATTTTCATTTTTTATATTTTCAAAATGAAAATGAGAAGAAATATGAAAAAAAGGGAAAAAAAAATCAGTTGCCAGAAAAGTCATCGGCGATCGGCGGAAAAGTAGTCGGAAAAGTGGTCGGCGACCGTCGGAAAAATCGCCGGAAACTTCACCGGCCGACGACGACCGGCGGTCGTCGGAAAAGTCAAGGAGTCGCATGGAAGAAGAGAGGAGAGAGTTACTGTAGAAAATGGATAGAATAATCGGGTGGGTTGAATGATGGTTACTGTAGAGAATGGATAAAATAATCGGGGGTAAAAATAACCCACCTCACCATTTATTTTTGTTGATGCCCAAACATTGAATAGGTTATAATAAAGGGGGCTATTATAACCTATTCAGTGCCCCAAACAGCCCCTTAGAGATGGAGCAAAGGCATGGTTAAATTCTTTTGCTCCAGGATCAATTAGGACATGGAATAAGTTAGCAGAAAAATTTTTGAGTAAATATTTCCCACCAAACACGAATACTAAACTGAGGAGTGAAATAGTAGGGTTTAGGCAACTTGAAGATGAAACTTTTAGTGAGGCTTGGGAGAGGTTTAAGGAGCTTTTGCGAAAGTGTCCCCACTATGGTTTGCCACATTGTATCCAAATGGAAACATTTTACAATGGGTTAAATGGAGCAACCCAAGGTATGGTTGATGCTTCGGCTAGAGGGGCCCTTTTGGCAAAAACTTTTAATGAAGCCCATGAAATTTTAGAAAGAATATCAACGAATAGTTGTCAGTGGTCGGATGCTGGAGGCACAAATAAAAAGGTTAAGAGTGTGTTAGAGGTTGATGGTGTGTCCACCATTAGGGCTGATATTGCAATGTTAGCTAACGCTCTTAAAAATGTGATAGTGGTTAGTCACCAGCAGCCGCTAGCTGTGGAGCCTATTGCAGTGGTGAACCAAGTTACAGAGGAAGCATGTGTCTATTGTGGTGAAGAGCACAACTACGAGTTTTGCCCCAACAATCCAGCTTCGGTGTTTTTTGTAGGTAATCAGAGGAATAACCCTTACTTTAACTTTTATAATCCAGGTTGGCGCAACCACCCTAACTTCGCATGGGGAGGACTAGGAAGCAATGTGCAAGCACAGCCAAAGGTGAACCAGTCGGGATTTGCTAAAGCGCAAGTATTGCCCCAGCAAAATAAGCAGGCTTTGCCCCAGCAAAATTCGAAGAGTTCTCTTGAGCCAATGATGAAAGAATATATGGCTCGTACAATCGCCGCAATTCAAAGTAATCAAGCTTCAATGAGAGCCCTGGAATTGCAGGTGGGCCAGCTAGCTAATGAGCTGAAGGCAAGGCCTCAAGGGAAACTTCCTTCAGATACTGAACACCCTGGAAGGGAAGGTAAGGAGCAGGTAAAGGCAGTGACTCTAAGGAGTGGTAAGCCACTAGAAGAGAGAAAAGAGCCTAGTAAACCCAGGATGTAGGAAAGAATTGTGATAAAAATATTGTTGATGAGAAAGAGTTGGAGTCTGGTCAAGGTGCTGGAGGCAGCAATAATGATGCTAGAGCATCTGGATCTGTTCCAGATGTGGAACCACCGTATGTGCCGCCCCCGCCTTATGTACTACCTCTACCATTTCCACAAAGGCAAAGGCCTAAGAATAAGGATGGTCAATTTAAGAAGTTTTTAGAGATTCTTAAGCAATTGCATATAAATATCCCGTTAGTAGAAGCTATAGAACAAATGCCTAATTATGTTAAATTTCTTAAGGATATTTTAACTAAAAAGAAGACGTTAGGTGAGTTTGAAACTGTATCTCTTACTGAGGAATGTAGTGTTATTCTTAAGAATGGGCTACCAACCAAGGCTAAGGATTCAGGATCATTTACTATACCTGTGTCTATAGGTGGAAAGGAGTTAGGTAGAGCACTTTGTGATTTAGGTGCAAGCATTAACCTTATGCCTCTTTCGGTCTATCGAAAGCTAGGTATTGGTGAAGCTAGGCCTACTACAGTCACACTCCAATTAGCTGATAGGTCTATCACATATCCTGAGGGTAAAATTGAGGATGTCTTAGTAAAGGTAGATAAGTTCATATTTCCGGTTGATTTTATTAACTTAGACTGAGGCTGATAAAGATGTCCCAATTATTCTTGGTCGTCCATTTTTGGCTACTGGTAGAGCGTTGATAGATGTTCAAAAAGGGGAATTAACAATGAGAGTTTATAATGAGGAAATAAAATTTAATGTTTGTAAGGCCATGAAGTATCCAGACGAAATGGAAGATTGCTCTTTCATTAGGATTCTGGAGAACACAATTGTTGAGACAGCAATACAAGATTCGGCAAACAAACATTTGGAAGATCATGGAGAGGTTAGTGTAGAGGATTTAGAAGTTTGTTCTTTAGAAAGAAAAAATGAAAAAGAAGTGTTTAGGTGTGAGGATGTTTTTGAGTCTTTAGATTTTGATCAAAGGAAGGCTCCTCCTATTAAGCCATCCCTAATTGAGGCACCCACTTTAGATTTGAAGCCCTTGCCGGATCATCTAAAGTATGTGTATCTTGGGGAGGGTGAGACGTTGCCCATTATTGTTGCATCAGATTTAATGCCGGAGCATGAAGAGGCCTTAATAAAATTGCTGCAGCAATATCGCAAGGCAATAGGTTGGACATTGGCTGACATTCAGGGAATTAGCCCATCTTTCTGTATGCACAAAATCACTCTAGAGGAGGGATCCTTTAGGAGTGTTGAGCAACAGAGAAGGCTTAACCCTACAATGAAAGAGGTTGTTAAAAAGGAGGTGATTAAATGGTTGGATGCTGGGATCATTTATCCAATTGCAGATAGCAATTGGGTAAGCCCTGTCCAATGTGTTCCTAAGAAAGGAGGTGTCACGGTGGTGAGTAATAAAGACAATGAGTTGATCCCAACCAGGATAGTAACTGGCTGGAGGGTTTGCATGGATTACAGGAGGCTTAATAAAGCTACCCATAAGGACCATTTCCCTCTATCATTTATTGACCGAATGTTGGATAGATTGGTTGGTCAGGCCTACTACTGTTTCTTAGATGGTTATTCTGGGTATAACCAAATTACCATTGCTCTTGAGGATCAGGAAAAAACCACTTTCACCTGCCCTTATGGGACGTTTGCTTTTAGGTGAATGTCTTTTGGCCTTTGCAATGCTCTAGCAACATTCCAGAGGTGTATGTTAGCAATTTTTTCTTATATGATTGAGTCCACTGTTGAGGTATTTATGGACGATTTTTCAGTTTTTTGAGGGTCTTTTCAGATTTGTTTGGATAATTTAGGTAAGGTGTTAAAGAGATGTGAGGATACCCATCTAGTTCTTAATTGGGAGAAATGCCACTTCATGGTGAAGGAGGCCATTGTGCTAGGTCATAGGATTTCTAAGAATGGTCTAGAGGTTGATAGAGAAAAAATTCAGGTTATTGAAAGATTAGAACCACCGAGTTCAGTGAAAGGGATTCGGAGTTTTTTAGGTCATGCAGGATTTTATAGAATGTTCATAAAGGATTTTTCAAAAATTAGTAAACCTCTTTGTAACTTATTATGCACTAATCATGTTTTTTACTTTAATGCATATTGTATGAAGGCTTTTGAAACTTTAAAGGCTGCTTTAATCTCAGCACCCATTCTTTGTGCACCTAATTGGAATTTACCATTTGAGGTTATGTGTGATGCGAGTGATGTTGCAGTAGGTGCTATGTTGGGGCAAAAGCAGGGCAAATTTGTCCATCCTATATATTATGCAAGCAGGGTTTAAATGAGGCACAGGTCAACTATACAACTACTGAAAAGGAGTTGTTAGCTGTGGTGTTTGCTTTTGAGAAATTACGGCCATATTTGGTTGGGTCCAAAGTCACAGTTTTCACGGATCATGTAGCAATAAGGTATTTAATGTCTAAGAAAGATGCAAAGCCTAGATTAATTCATTAGGTTTTATTATTGTAGGAATTCGACTTGGAGATAAAGGACAATAAGGGATCGGAGAATGTCATTGCAGACCATTTATCTCGTCTTGATCCAACATCATCTTTGATGAAGCAATCTGCCATTTTAGATTCTTTTCCAGATGAGCAGCTCTTTGCTGTTGAGGTAAAGGTAGTCAAGGATGTCCATTCATATGCTGATATTGCCAACTTTTTAGTAAAGGGAGTCACTCCTATTGATAAAGATTGGAGGCAGATGAAAAAGTTTAAGCATGATGTAAAATTTTTCTATTGGGATGAGCCATTTATGTATAAGCAATGCTCTGATGGTATTATTCATAGGTGTGTTTCAGGTGATGAAGCAAAGAAAATCCTGGAGCAATGTCACTCTTCACCGTATGGAGGCCATTTTAGTGGTCAGAGGACAGCTATGAGGATTTTGCATTGCGGATTCTTCCGGTCTTCCTTATTTAAGGATGCCCATTGGTTCTACAAGCAATGTGATGCTTGCAAAAGAAGAGGAAACTTGGGGCCTAGAGATGAAATGCCTCTTACTTACATTTTGGAAGTGGAATTATTCGATGTGTGGGGTATTGATTTTATGGGGTCATTTCCCCTTCTAATGGTAATGTTTTTATCTTATTGGCAGTTGATTATGTGTCCAAGTGGGTGGAGGCCATTGCATGCCATCAGAATGATGCTAAGATAGTGTTAAGGTTTCTTAAATCACACATTTCTGCGCGGTTTGGGATGCCTAGAGCTCTAGTGAGTGATGAGGGTACACATTTTGTTAACAATATCTTAACTAAGCTTTTAGCTAAGTATGGAATTAAGCATAGGATAGCTACCCCTTATCACCCACAAGCAAATGGTCAAGCTGAAATTAGCAATAGGGAAATAAAATCTATTCTAGAAAAAGTAGTTCATCCATCTAGGAAGGATTAGTCTTTTAGGTTGGATGAAGCTCTTTGGGCTTATAGGACAGCCTATAAGACTCCTCTAGGTATGTCTCCCTATAGGTTAGTATATGGGAAAACTTGTCATTTACCATTAGAGCTCGAGCATAGAACGTTTTGGGCTCTGAAAAAATTAAATTTTGATCTGAGTCGTGCAGGGACAATAAGAATGCTGCAACTTAATGAGTTGGAGGAATTTCGCCAATTTTCTTATGAAAATTCGAAAATGTATAAAGAAAAGACTAAGCTGTGGCATGATAAGAAAATTAAACCTAAAGAGTTTGTCAAAGGTCAGAGAGTTTTGCTTTATAATTCTAGATTAAAATTGTTTTCTGGGAAACTAAAATCTAAATGGTCAGGGTCATTTGTTGTGATTGAAGTTTTTCCCCATGGAGCAATTACTTTGCAGGATGAAAAAGTTGGGAGAGTGTTCAAAGTTAATGGACAGCGTGTGAAACATTATTGGGGTGAGGAGTTCCAGACGAAATATCCTTCCCTAAAGTTGATTGATGAATGGGAGCATTTCACAGAGCAATATTTTTAAGCTCCCAGTGGTTGTTTTTATTTCTCGCAGATTTGGTTTAGTTTGAATTATTTTTATTAGATTTGGTTTGAATTTAATTATTATTAATCGGATTATGTAAGTTTGAATTTTATTTGATTTATTTTCGTAGATTTTATTTTCGGTTTATTTATTTATTTAGCCGAGTTAATTTTTAATTAATCTGATTAGTTTAGATTAGATTTTAGGTTGTATTTGTGTTATTTAAATTTTGGATTAGATTAGGGTGTAATAAAGATTTTTCCTGATTTATTCGGCGGAAGATAAAGATAAAATTAGATTTGATTTAAGCGGTTATTTAAATTTCCTGGTTTGATTTGATTTTTATCTAAATTTGAAATCTTCCTTGTACAATATCCTTCTAGAAGGAAATCTTTGTGATGATAAGTTTGTTTTTGCAATCTTTTGGCATAATCAAATATTTCGTCCCAGGTGAAGGGATTGGTTAAGGATTAATTGATTTTACCGTTTGAGAATTTGACTTTTCAGTGGGAAGGTGAATCGCTTGCCAACGTCTGATGCTTCCACGTGTTCAGCATGAAGAATCTGATGGCCAGCACAACATTTACGTGTCACGAGATTCAAATTTTACCTTTCCCTTAAATTTTATTACATGCAAATAACGGTAATATCATTTAATTAGGAGCAAATATTTTTGGTTAAGATTTTATTTTGCTGGAGCCCTATTTATTAACAATCTTCGGTAAGTTTTTCTTCACTTCGTCTTCTTGCTTTCATCTCTTGTCGTTTCTATTTTTCCTTTTTGCATCTATTTTCTATAAATCCTTTAAGTCTCTAATGGCAAAAACGAGAGTAAGAAAAGAGAGGGATAGTGAGGAAGAGGAGGTACCTGTTACCCCCGAAGTACCGAAAACGAAGGCAAAGAAAAAGAAGACACCGGAAGAAAAAGAAGCTAAGAGGAGAAGAAGACAGCAGAGGGCTGAGGATCAAGAAATTGTGCAGAAGGTAGTAGAGGATGTTGCTGCCGAGGTAGTTGAAGAAGGCAATCTGAAGGAACCTGAAGGACAAAACCCAGAGCAGACTGACCCGATAGTTGCGGATACGGAGGAAGTTCAAGAAGAAAATACGGAGGAAGTTCAAGAAAAACAGATTGAGGATGCGCAAGAAGGACGGACAGAGTTTGCGCTTGAAAAAGGTAATGAACAAGAGTCGAAGGCTCGAGTAGAGGTTATCATGCCGGAAGTGCCACGACGTCGCCGTCGGAAGCAAACGCCGTTCGTGTTAAGGTAGTCCGAACTGATACTCCCTCGCCGCCAACCACTGATTCTGAGAGAGAAAATGCAGAGGAACAGGAGAAAAAAGAGGCCGAAGACAAAGCAAGAGAGGAAGCAGAGAAAAAGGCTGAGGAAGAAGTTTTGCTCAAACAAAGGGAAGACAAGGGCGAGGGTATTGCTGAAGCATCGCTGGAACCAGAAGATAGCGAAACAGAGGAACCAAGGTTGCCGTACAATCGCTTTATCAACAATCTTGCCAGAGCAAAGTATGTTGAGCTGATGAAGAGAGACTTCCTGTTTGAGAGAGAATTTAGTGGTGATCTTCCACATTTTTTGCGGGTCGGCATTACGAACCACGGCTGGGAGTTATTCTGTTCCAAGCCTGAATCTGTGAAAGAGCATGTAGTGTGCAAGTTTTATGCAAATATTGACGAGGAAGAGGGTTTCCAAGTTATCGTTCGAGGAGTAGCAGTTGACTAGAGTCCTGCTGCCATTAACGCCCTGTATAACCTTCAAGATTTCCCCCACGCAGGATACAATGAGATGGTTGTGGCGCCATCTAATGAGCAATTAAACGATGTTGTTCGGGAAGTTGGTGTTGAAGAGGCGCAGTGGAGACTTTCGAAAACAGAGAAAAGGACATTCCAGGCAGCCTATCTAAAGAATGAAGCAAATACATGGATGGGATTCATCAAACAAAGGTTGCGCTTCCAACGACTCATGACTCGACGGTTTCTAGGGAACGTGTTCTTCTGGCTTTTGCTATTTTAAGGTCTCTCAGTATTGATGTGGGCAAGATTGTTGCGAATGAAATATTTGGATGCTGGTGGAAGAAAGTTGGGAAGTTGTTTTTCCCAAATACGATTACAATGCTTTGCAAGCGAGCAGGGGTTCCGGAAAATGAAGAAGATATCATATTATTCGACAAGGGAATCATTGATACGCCTAACTTGGCACGGCTTCAGCGCACGCAAGAAGCACGTCAGGGTGGTCTTGTTTGTGGCATTCACACGATTTTAGAACGACTGGCACTGTCGACCAGCAGGCAAGAGTTTGTTGAGAGGCAATCTCAAAATTTCTGGATCTATGTTAAATGTCGTGATGCCAACCTGAAGAAGGCGCTACAGGAAAATTTTTCCAAACCGTATCCAGCCCTTCCATTAACCCTGAGGATTTATTGAACCCCTGGATTCCGCCCCCACCAATGCAAAGAGAAGAAGCGGATGATGAAAATGAGTAGGGTCAGGAGGACTGACGGATGAAATGACCCTGAGCGAGCAGGATTTTTGTTCTGAAATTTTTGTTTGCTCGCGCATTTTCTAACCTCATTTTCTTTGGATGTTTTCAATTTTTGTTTCTATGTTATTACTTTTTTTAGGCCATCAAATCTTTTTCTTTGTAAATCTTTTCGCTTTGTTAATGAAATTTCCATGAGTTGTTTGTTCTATGGCACTGAGTAATTATGACTTAACTAATTTTCTTCTGAATTTTTGAAGCTTGGACTGGTTAAGCTTAATTAGATCAAGGTATTTTGATCTCCAGAAACCTTTTGCTTGAGCATTTCTTCTAGCCTGGTCGTTGCTGCGGCGAGAAGATTCTAAGGTAGTGTTGACTTATGTGATCCACCTTAAGCTTAGTTCTAGTCTCACGCTTAGTTTGAAAATTCAGATAGAAAAATTTAAGTTTGGGGGTAAAATTCATGAAATTAATGATTCATTGGAGACAATGAATAATTTAAGTTTGGGGGACTTTTTGCTACTCCAATTGTTTTGCTCGAGCATTCCTCTCCTTCATTAAATAATTTGCTAGGTTGTTGAGTAACCAGGGACATTTGTGATACCCACAGTTTGTCTTTGCGTCAAAAGATAACCTAGGAAATATGAAAAATGAAAAAAAAAAAAATTCTGACAAAAAAAGTGATTGTTGAAAATTTTGCTGAGAAAAGTCATGGAGCAAAACTTTTGAAGGATGAATGATAATCCAGCAGTTTTTCTGTCTCCCAGAACTTAGGTGAGCTTCATCATAAAATGTTTCCATTCTGAGGGGCAAGAGATAGAATAACTATGGATTTTTTAGCTTTACAATGAGTATTTAGCCTATTTGGTGATGAGTTTGAGGCAAGGGTATACTGCACCATAAAGTGGGTCATCCCATGCTTAAAAGCTTATGACTGTAAGGTTTCTTTAAGTCTGAAAAACGAGAATATAAACCCCTTAAAAATGTGTTTTAATATGTCTGATAATAGAGCTAAGCTGTGGTAAGTTCTTAGAATTGAGTTAAAAGTGGTGATTATTTGTCCATGCCAGAAGAACTATATTGCTGCAGCAGTCCTTGGTTTTGCAGAATGCTCAGGTTAAGGTTGAAGGTAGTGTTGGATTATCTGTTTTGATTGAGTTGTGCTTTTTCTGATGTTTTGAATTCTCAAGAGAAGGTTGGTTAGTATTGCTCAGGACGCGCAATACTTCAAGTTTGGGGGTATGATAACACTCCAAAAAGGAGTTATTTAGACCTTATTTCTATAGTGATTTGTGTGTCTTTTGTGCTAAATAGGGTTGCTTTTAGATATATATTATATGTTTTAACCTATTTGGAAGAATGGATGCTTTGGAAGTTATTTTGTGTAGAATATATTGCTGAGCGACTTGAGGGAGCAAATTTTGTGTTGCAGCAAAGCAAGGAGCAAAACTGCCACGTCACAACTCGTTATCCATTTTAATGAGCCGAAGTTTGTTGAGCTATTCTCGGATTTAAGAAGCAAGGAGAGCCATCCACGTGTCCAATTTGACCTAATTAGGGCTTGCTATCACCCTATAAAAGGAGGAGTCGTCTCAAGTCAAATGTATTCCATTCTGGGGAGGGACATTCCACTCTTGGAAAGTTCATTTCCATTATTGGGAGCCGAATAGAGGAAAAAGATTGGAGACTCAAGAAGACCATCAATTACGAAGTCAATCAAGGGAATTAGTATTTTCTTGTGCTATTTTGTAATTATGGATGCACTTACTCAGATTGTAACGTGTGTCTCTATGCACTTTATGAACTAAGTAACTTTAGGTGTTGGTTAGGAAATATGTAATTGTCGTGCTTAATCTCTATGCAATAAATGTTGATTGATGCATCTTAATTATTTGTTGTGCTCATTTATATTTTATGCCCGCCTAGCCAGCCGGTATGAATATCACTTCCAAGTTTCAGGGATGATTTAGGGAGTGTGTGGCATTTAATCACACTAGATCATTGTGTATTGGTGAACGCCAGTGACTGAGCTAGGGATAGCCAGTTGCTAAATGCTTGATCGGTAGTACGTCATTGGAGTTGAAACACATTCTAAAAAATCCGGAGATCTGGGAGGAATCCGCTAATAAGATGCGAGAGTTTTGCATGATCAATAATATTGCCAGAGCATCTTTTAAAACAATTACTAAATCCTGACTAGCGCCTGTTTCTAATCTATCTGCTTATTTGTTTACTTCCTGTTCTGTCATTTCTTTTGCTTCAGCATTATATTAAAATCAATCATTTTAACCACCTTTGAAACCATTGAAAAGTTATACAAAATAGATAAAGTGAGAGCTAATTCAGACCTTGGATTCGATAAATACTTATTACTTGCTACGGATTGTGTATACTTGCACAGAGTTCTAGAGTTAATTTTTACCTTATTTTTACTCACTCTGGAAGCCCAACAGTCATCCTAGTGAAATAGAAACCTAACTAGTTAACGGTGTGACAACTACCGGTTACTGTTTCTCGGTCCGGTCTTATGCAAACTCATTGCATAGGATACCCTCTCATGCATGTCTACTACATGGACACTTTGGATCAATACGTCTGTATCAAATACAAAGTGGGTCGTATCACATAGTGTTACCAGGATAAGGTACCCAGTTTTATTCTTGTACTATAGACCTTTTAGGTTGTTACTTGAACATCGATCCCCGTATGTCCCCACATACTAGTTCAAGTTACATACAAACAACCTTGGATCTTAGTTTATTGGATTTGGGTCAAATTGTGCAATATTTAACAATAACATTTTATTGCATAAACTCAATAACACCTTATTAAAACAAGTATACAATTTGTTTACATTCACTATCTATGAGTTTTAGGGCATAAAACCCAACAAACTCCCACTTGAACTAAAACTCTAGTCTAGTGGGATGTACAATAATTTATTCAGCAGTGGGTGTATAAATACATGTATAAAACATATACAATGTACAAATACAATAAACTAGGGCATCACTATACCCATTACATAAAGGTATCACTATACCCATTACATTTCTCCCACTTGCCCTAGATTTCATCTTTGTACATAACTCGTAGACCTAGACCTTCTAGATGACCCTCATACCCTTTAGCCGAGAGAGCCTTCGTGAATTAATCATCAATATTCCATTAAATTAAATGTGCTTGCTTGTCTTGGGCTGCAAGGTTCTTTTGAATTTGCCACAGCACCACTGTATCACTATAAAGTGTGATGGGCAAGTTCACATTTGGAACACATTCCAAATCAGTCAAGAACTTACTAAGCCTTACAGTCTCTATCGCTGCTTCACAATCAGCTATATTTTCGGCCTATATGGTCAAGACTGTAATTATGACACACTATAGCTCCTTCGTAAAGTTTGACAATGGATATCGATGTAGATTTCCTCAATTCCTTATCAGTCTTAAAATCCATGTCAGTGTATCCTGTAAGGATCAAATTCTTAGTCCCATACACGAGCATATAGTTCCTCTTTCTTCTCAGATACTTGAGGATACTCTTAACGGTTTTCTAGTGATCAAATCTTGGACTAGATTGATACTTATTGACAATCCCTATTGCATAGGGCATTCGTCTCATGTCCTCAACTTCTTGAGGTGTCTCAGGAAACAGTTTCTTAGACAAAATGAATTCCACACCTGAAAGGTGGTGAACCCTTCTTGGAATTCTGCATCTTATATCTAACTAATATCTTGTAGATATAAGAAACTTGAGTCAAGGCTAGCTTT
This sequence comes from Luffa aegyptiaca, assembly GCA_017139565.1. Classification (NCBI taxonomy): domain Eukaryota; kingdom Viridiplantae; phylum Streptophyta; class Magnoliopsida; order Cucurbitales; family Cucurbitaceae; genus Luffa; species Luffa aegyptiaca. The sequence goes on along the minus strand of CM029400.1, from coordinate 30,629,182 downwards.
TTGTTCTTACAGTTCCTAACAATTTGGATCGAAAGAACAAACTTAGCTTCTCCCAAATTTTCATTTGGAAATGAGTTGCTAGCTCATTTTACTAGTCAGTAAGATAACCTACATCATTCCCAATGACTAGGATATCAATCACATACAACACTAATAAAGCTACTAAACTATTGACGATCTTTAAGACAAGATTCATCAATGTTTTGATCAAAGCCAAAAGATTTGATCACAGTATCAAATCTTATATTCCAAGGTCGAATTGCTTAGGTCAATCCATGAATGGATCACTTAAGCTTTGTAAACCCTTTTGCTTTTGATCTTGCTAAATGAACCATTCTGGTTGAGACATGTAGATACTCTTCTTAAGATTACCATTCAAAAGGGTAGTCTTGACATCCATTCAAAATGGACAAGAGTTCTAACAGACTTCAGCATGACGACAGGAGATAAGAATTTCTTACAGTCCCCTGTCTCTGGGTATAACCCTTTGCCATAAGTCTAACTATAAGATTATGTCTCGTTTCTTCTTGTAGATTCATTTGTAATCTATAAGTGTTACCCCATTAGATAGATCTACAAGATCCTAGATGGAATTGAAATCACATTTTTTAATTCCAGGTCCATTGCTTTAATCCAATTGGTTCTTGTTAACATCATTCATTGCCTTGCTCTAAGATAATGAATCCTCAAAGTCATCATCAGGTATGAAGATCTGGGCTTCAATTAAGCCCATGTAACGATCAGATTGTAGAACAACTCTCCCACTATATTGAGGCACTCTCAACTCTTGAGATAGATGTAACTAACGAGTTGTATTGGTCCTATCAACAACTCTTGTTAAAGGTCCAGCATCATCAACAACCATTGTTGACCTATCAACCACTCTTGTTGATATTTCTGTAGCTTCATCAGTTAATTCACTTAAAATGACCTTACTTTGTGGCTTATTATTTCTCATGTGGTCTTCTTCTGAGAATGTAGCATTTGTCGATACAAATTCCTTATTCTCTTATGGATTGAAGAAGTTTCCACATTTCTCGTATCCTTGGGGTGGCCTAGGAATAGGTACACTTTTGAACAGTGTTCCAATTTCTTTTGGGTTAGCCACAAGCACGTGTGTTGGACTCCCAAAAAGTAACGTAAACTACTTTTACGCCTAATTCAAAAGATGTTTCAGAAACACTTTTGATGGAACGTTGTTCGAAATATGTACTGCAGTCAACACTGCATGACCCCAAAACGAGTCAGACAAATGAGCATAGCTCATAATGAATCGAACCATATCCAATAGGATTCTATTTCTCCTATTTGATACACCGTTTTCCTAAGGTGTTTCAAGGGTTTGAGAGTTGGGATGTAATTCCATGTTCTATCAAATAATCTTGGAATCTCAAGTCCCATATAATTTACACCTCGATTAGATCAAAGTGTTTTTATCATCTCACCTAACAAGTTTCCAACTTCAGTCTCAAACCACTTTGAATTTCTCAAGAGCTTTAGACTTAAGTTGCATTAGGTTGAGATACCCATACCTTGAATAATTATCTATAATATAGATGAATTATTCATCTCCTCCCACTGCTTTAACATATTGGACCACAAGGATCCAAATGTACAAGCTCCAAGAGCTCTTTGGCTCTATAGTTTTTTTCAAGCAAAAGAATCTATTAGTCATATTGCCCTTAAGGCATGACCTATAAGGTAGCAGAGAGTCATCTTCTAACTTGCTTAGAAGTATACTCTTGACCAATCTCCCAATCATATTGAGGTAAATATGTCCTAACCTTAAGTGCCAAAGAAAAATATTTTCCTTTAGGAGAAATCTTTGCCTTTCATTTCTTTGAGTAGTAGCAGCCTCAAGCAACTCAGTGTTCATGACTCCTTTACTCTTGATTAGTCTTGAAACATTTATGTTATTTTTCAGTCCAGCTAAACAAAAGTTAACTCCCTTCCTTGAAATGAACTGCGTTAGCAGGGAAAGGTGAAGAGTAACATTGTCCCAGCTAATAAGATACAGAAATCGAATTTCTTTACACATTATCTAGTAATATGTATTTGCTCCCATTGGAAAAAAAATAACTTAACGTTCCCCATTGCTATAGCCAAGATAGCCTCTCTAGTTGAAAATTTTGAGAGTTATCTCAATAGCATCAAGCTATTACCAGGAATTCATTCCTTTTAATAAGAAGAACAAACGTGATTTGTGACTATGAATCAAGTATTCGGGTAGAATATCCATTCTTCACAAATTACGCTTCCAAGACTAGTAAATCGAATTTACTGTCTTTGGACAAGTCTTCTTTGGCTGAGCAAGGCTCAATGTAACATTCATTAATAACACTTCTTAATGAATTAAACATTTGGGGCATGAGAACATTTCTCTGTTAACACTAATCTTAAATTATTCACCACAAATTAATCGTTTAAGTTTGTTGTATAATCACCGTTATTTATTTAATAGGCGTAAGACTATGCACATATTTAATCATTGAATCGTTGAAATAACAAATTACTTGATTATTTATCGCACTAACCCATTACAAGAGCAATACAAACAATTGCATACAATCCAATCAGTTTAGCAAAAGCAAGCAATCATAGAACCCAAAGACTATTGATTTAGTTTTGCAACGATGTTTCAGAGGTTTAGAGCAACAGCCACCGAAGGGTGATCAGCTACTCCTCCTTTGAAATAAGACATTTCTCAGCTAATTCTAATTCCAGAATAACTCATATTCCTATAGACATTAGCCACCGTTATTCGGTCAAGGATTTGTTAACACACTTAACTCATCCTCGTAAGTGTAACCCTCCCACTTTCAGATCTCAGAGGCACACACCAACAGGCTACCGTGAGGAAAGACAACTATTGGTAATTAGCCTAAGTGACCCTATCCTTTTCAAGAGTTCACGGTGTTACGAATCCTATGATCGGGCCCTCTGAAGGGATGGTTGCTCCAGGACAACACGCAGGCGTATCATAAGACTCTCACGGTGTGACCTATGGGTGGAGACCGAGGGATACGTTGACATGTGTCCCGCTCCGACTTACTATGGGCACTTTCCCCATTCACCTTGTTATTGACCCATGCAAACGCTTTCCGAAGGGAGGCCGCGCTTAAACGACACAAAGCCGAGCATGGATCTCAAGTTGTGAATATAGGGACGTAGGAGTAAAAACTTGATTTAAATCAAGTTTTGATTTTTCCTCCTACTAACGTGACCTACCATATGTTTTAGGGTTTATTAACCTAGATAAATCCGGCTAATTCAATTTATCTAAGTCTAATCCTATTATAACTATTATAATGAGAATTTTACTGTAATGTTCTAGGCAAATTAAACTCTTTTAACATACCTAGCAACATCGTATGTTAACATGACTATGATTATTTCAACTCAGGTTCTGGGTCTGTTCCCAGGTAGCAGGTATTTCGTAAACTGTCAGCTTAAATACCTCCAACCTTAGGCAGAACTTAACCGGGAGAGTTCCCTTTTAACCATAGTAATGTAAAGTCTTTACTCTAAAGATCTAGGTGTATTAAACTCTTTTAATAAACCTAGTGACATTGCATGCTAACATTTAACTATGATTAATTCAACTCCGGTATTCCGGGTCAGTTCCCAAGTAGGAGGTGTTCTGTAAACCGTCATCTTAAGTACCCCCAGCCTTAAACAGAACTTAATCGGTGGAGTTCCCATATAATCATAATAAAGTTTTTCCTACTTAGTCAATTAAAACTATTTTTAATTCTAAGTAAGAATAATTCTAATCCTATTAGAACCTGATCTTAGGTCTAATTAATTTTAAACATTTTAAAATTAATCCATTTTTCCTAAGATCCTATGTTTGCATGCAATTCTTTGTTATAGGTTAACGATTTCTATTCATTAATTTTATAACACTTATAAATTTTAATGAATTAATCCTATAACATGCTACTATGGTGATTAAATTAACAATAAAATTCTAATTAATATATAAAACATATATTAGCATACATGACATACCAAAAATATAACAATTATATTAAACTAAGGTAATGTCACGCGCAATGCAATTTAATTTCCTTTTAATTAATCTAACTCTTAAATTAATGATCCAAGAAAATTAAAAGTAAGCATTACCATTTTCATACATTAACATAACACTTTATATTAATAGCTTATGAAAATTAATAAGCATATAAATTACTTTCATAAATATAACTCTTTATATTCTTTACTAAAGTAATTTCGTGCTCAATGCTTCTCAATTTTCATCCATTTAATATAACACTTTATATTAAAAGTCCATGAAAATAAAATTCATACATATTTCACACATTATAACATTTATAATAATAAATATCCATGAATATGCTTAACCTATGGTGGGATTTTAAGCTATATGACATCTATAAAACAAAATAAATAGCTAAGTAGACAGGTTTTGGCATCCTAGGACAAAATAAATTAGAAAAATTACAATAATTAATCTAAGAATGCCCTATCCTTCGGTGAACCAGCCCGAACCAGCTTTGAACTAGGCTGAAACTGCATAAACCGCTTCAAAAACGTGTAAACCGGTCAAAATTGGCGAGAACCAGTCAAAATCACGTTGAACCCGTCAAAATCGAGTGCAAACCGGTCAAAATCGCGTCGAACCGGTCAAAAAATTCCACAGAGCCGATCAAAAAATTCCACGGAACCGGTCAAAGAAACAAGAACCGATCAACAATTGGAAGAAACTACCCGTGAACCGTGCTCAGATGCCGAACCGGAGACCGAACCGCCCCAAACCGCAACAGACCACGCAGTACCGCTCCAGACAGCGCCAGAGCTGAGCTGAGCCGTCTGCTGTGTAGGGCTGACGTCAGCTATTTCGTCTTCTTTGAAATGTTGACGTCAGCATCGCCGTTTTTTTTTCAATTCCAGCCTCTGTTTTCCCAGTTATTCCCTTCTTCCAGCATCTGTATTGCTTCGATTTAGGCCCTGATTTCTTCAAATCTTCATGGAATTTCACCAAAAACCATTGACACGGACTTACAGACTCGATTGCAATTAAATGCCCAAAACACCGGGCCCTTACATTGATCAAATCAACTAAAAAATTGAAAAACTAATGCCAAAACCTTAAACATCTACTAGCAAACCTTTATACATCAAATGTAGAAAATTCCCACCAAAGAACCAATGCAAATTTTAGGAAACAAAATTAAAATCTACGATCGGCTCTGATACCAATTGAAGGATTTGGAATTCCCTAATTCCATTAAAGCGGAAGCGTAATTGGGACCGATTCATAGTTAATTTTGTTTATCCAAAAATACCATTATATTGGCAAAAATCATAGAACAAATTCTATCGAAACTTAAGGCTAAGCTTACAAAAATTAGATCTAAATCTATAATAAAAAAAAAGAGAAGCAAACCTCCATTGACGTCTCTGAAAATCAAGAATGATTCTTGATTGCATTGCAACAACGAAGAACACCACCATTTGGTTATACCGGTATATCTCTGAGACTACTAGAGGCAGGAGACTGGTGGGAGTCTTTTAGGAGAGATCTCTAAGAGAAGTAGAATGAATGGAAATGTCTTTCACCCCACCCCAGGGGTCCTATTTATAGGTAAAGGCCTAGACTTTTTCCTAAGACTTTTTCCTAATAGGAAAAGGTTATGAATAAGATCAAATCTATTATCTTCTTCATATCTAATTTTAATAAATAATTAATTAATTCCATAATTAATTAATTACCCAATTAAATATCACATACTTAATCTTAGGGATTTTATTAAATTATATATATTAATATGAATCAAATTCATATTAATTATTTGAACTCTTTCAAATATTTTCTCTCAATAATTAATTTTGAAATTAATTCAAAATTATATTATAAAGTTTCATAAACTTTATATTATAATGTATCAATATACATTATATGATTCCCCTAAATAAATTGAACCCTTCAATTTACAATTTATACTTAATTGCCTCAAGTTTCTTTACGAGCAACCAGTGCGACCTAATGGACCTATACATCAGAATCTCCAACGATACGAGACTAATTGACTAAACTCATTAACCAAGTTAGTCAACATTCGTTAACTGTGGGTCACTCCACTAAAGACCCACAGCTGCACTCTTCTCACTGCAAAATATTTCTGTGTCCATGGATATCGACCAATAACTGCAAGTTAGTCCTTCACAAGTGTTCGTAACTCCAGCTAGGTCAAATTACCGTTTTACCCTTGAGTTACTTCTACCTCCTTAAGTACCAGTGCTCCTCTAATGAACAACCTGTTTGTGGTCCAACCATCAAACAAAAACCCCTATTGGGCCAGTGAGAGGGTAGGGCCTTTTGTTCAAGACCCGAAGACACCACTTAAGAGAACACTCATCTACTTCCTCAAAATTCGGGAAGGAGTGAATTCCATCTTGTGTGATTATGTTCCCAGCTCCCCACTCGGTCTTGTCCCCAAAATGGTAGGCTTATTGAGTTGGCGTACTGGCCACTCTCACCCATACAAATCAAAGGACAATCCCTCGTGAACAGGAGTCCATAATCCACTTAGGATTCAAACTAAGTTGCCTAGGTCATCCTAGTGAAATAAAAACCTAACTAGTTAACGGTGTTACAGCTAGCGGTTACTATTTTGCAGTCCGGTCTTATGCAAACTCATTGCATAGGATACCCCCACTCGCATGTCTACTACATGGACGCTTCGGATCAATACGTCTGTATCAAATACAAAGCGGGCAGTATCACGTAGTGTTACCAGGATAAGGTACCCAGTCTTATCCTTGTACTATAGACCTTTTAGGTTGTTACTTGTGAAGGATTGGAATTCCCAATTCCGTTACAGCGGAAGCAATTGGACCGTTCGTAAATTAATTTTGTTCTACAAAATACCAATACATTGGCAAAAGGTTAAGCGGTGAGAAACATACCTCCGTTGACGACTCTAAATACTTCAACGGACACCACCATTTGATCTTCCCCGCTATAACTCTGAGATTAGGAACGTAGTTGTGGGACTACCTAATCTTGAATGGGAAAAACTCTAGAGAGAAAATTCTCCCTAGAGTTCTTGAGTTGAGAGAATATGAGAGGGCCTTATGGTGGCCATATGTTGTAGCACCTAAACCCTAGGGTTAGTGTTCTATTTATAGGAGAAAGGCCATGAATAAAATATTCATTTAAAATCAATTATTTCCATAACTGATTTAATCTTTTTCATAATCAATCAATTCCATAACAAATCAATTTCATAATTGATTAATCTTTTCTATAAATGATTGATCACTTCCATAAGTGATTAAATCATTTCCATAAATGATTAATTACTTCCATAAGTGATTAATCATTTTCATAATTGATTAATTTCCAATTAATTAATTCTTTAAATTAATTAATCACCAATTAAATATCATATATTTAATTTCAGACCTTCTATTAGTTAATTAATTAATTACCCAATTAAATATCATATATTTAATTTCAGGCCTTTAATTAATTAATTCTATAATATGACTCAAATTCATATTAAAATTGGAACTCCTTCCAATTCTCTTATATCCTATAAATTTAATATGAATCAAATTCATATTAATATTTGAACTTCTTCAAATATTTATTTCTCTCATAATAATAAAGTTTAATTCCAAATTCGACTTTACATTTTAATGTATCATTATACATTATATTAATTTGTATCTCATACAATTAACTTAATTCCCAATATGAATTTGAACTATCCAAATTCTCTCAAGATATAATTGTTCCTAATTACTCTTTACGAGCTAGCAGGGGGACCTAATGGACCTACAGATCAGAAGCTCCAATGATATGAGGTTAATAGATTAAACTCATTAATCAGGTTAACCAATATTCATTAACTGTGGGTCATTCCACTAAAGACCCACAGCTGAACTCTTCTCACTGTAGAACATTTCTGTGTCCACGGATATAGACCTATACCGGTAAGTCAATCCTTCACGAGTGTCCGTAACTACAGCTGGGTCAAATTACTGTTTTACCCCTGTGTTACATCTGTCTCCTTAAGTACCAGTGCTCTTCTAATGAACAACCTGTTTATGGTCCAACCAATAAACAGAAAGTCCCTCTCGGGCCAGTGAGAGGGCGGGATCCCTTTGTTCAAGTCCCGGAGTCACCACTTAAGGGAACACTCATCTACTTCTCCTATAAGTGGGAAGGAGTGAATTCCTTCTTGTGTTATCATGTCCCCAGCCTCCCACTCGGTCTTGTCCCCAAAAAGGAAGGCATATTGAGTCGGCATATTGGCCACTCTCACCCATGCTAATCAAAGGACAATCCCTCATGAGAAGGAGTTCATGACACACTCAGGATTAAGACTGAGTTACCTACGTCATCCTATTGAAACAGTAACCTAACTAGTTAACGGTGTTATATCTAGTGGTTTACCATTTCATGGTCCGGTCTTATGCAAACTCATTGCATAGTATACCCCCGCTCGCATGTCTACTACATGGACGCTTTGGATCAATACGTCTGTATCAAATACAAAGCGGGCCGTATCACATAGTGTTACCAGGATAAGGTACCCAACCTTATCCTTGTACTATAGACCTTTTAGGTTGTTACTTGAACACCGATCCCCGTATGTCCCCACATACTAGTTCAAGTCACATGTAAACAACCTTGGATCTTAGTTTATTGGATTTGGGTCAAATTGTTTAATATTTAACAATCACACTTTATTGTAGAAACTCAATAACACTTTATTGAAACAAGTATACAATTTGTTTACATTCACTATCTACGAGTTTTAGGGCATAAAACCTAACAAACTCCCACTTGAACTAAAACTCTAGTTTAGTGGGATGTACAATAATCTATACAGCAGCAGGTGTATAAATACATGTATAAAACATATACAATGTACAAATACAATAAACTAGGGCATCACTATACCCATTACATAATGGTATCACTATACCCATTACATTTCTCCCACTTGCCCTAGATTACACCTTTGTACATATCTCGTAGATCTAGACCTTCTAGATGACCCTCAAACACTTTAGCCGAGAGAGTCTTTGTAAATGAATCAGCAATATTTTATTCAATTTAATGTGTCTGCTTGTCTTGGGCTACGATGTTCTTTTGAATTTGCCACAACACCACTATATCACTATAAAGTGTGATGGGCAAGTTCACATTTGAAACACATTCCAAATCATTCAAGAACTTTCTAAGCCATACAGTCTCTATCGCTGCTTCACAAGCAACTATGTTTTCCGCCTATACGGTCAAGACTGTAATTATGCCATACTATAGCTCCATCGTAAAGAGTGACCACAGATACTGATGTAGATTTCCTCAAATCCTTATCAGTCTTAAAATTTGTGACAGTGTATCCTGTAAGGATCAAATCCTTAGTCCCATACACGAGCACATAGTTCCTCGTTCTCCTCGAATACTTGAGGTTATTCTTAACGATTTTCCAATGATCAATTCTTGGATTTGATTGATACTTACTGAAAATCCCTACTGCATAGGGCTTATGTCTCAAATCCTCAACATCTTGAGGTGTCTCAGGACATAGTTCCTTAGACAAAAGAATTCCATGTCTAAAAGGTAGTGAATCCTTCTTGGAATTTTGCATCTTATATCTAACTATCATCTTGTAGATATAAGACACTTGAGACAAGACCAGCTCAGCTTCTCCCAGATTTTTATATGGAAATGAGCTACTAGCCTCTTTTAATGTCAGTAAGATAACCTACATCATTCCCAATGATTAGGATATCAATCATATACAACACTAAGTAAGCTACTGAACTATTGATGATCACTTGTAAACACAAGACTCATCAATGTTCTGATTAAAACCAAAAGATTTGGTCACTATATCAAATCTTATATTTCAAGATCGAAATGCTTAGGTCAATCCATGAATGGATCACTTAAGCTTGCAAACCCTTTTGTTTTTTATCTTGTTGTATGAACCCTTCTGGTTAAGACATGAATGTCTCGTTTCCTCTTGTAAATCCACTTGTAACTAATAGGTGTTACCCATCAAGCAGTTCTACAAGACCCCAGATGGAAGTGAAATACAAAAGACTTCATTTCTAGGTCCATGGCTTTAATCCTCTGATCGTTGTCAACATCATTCATTTTCTTTCTAAAAGAAAATGAATCCTCTATGCCATCATCAGGTATGATGACCTAGGCTTCAATCAAGTTCATGTAACGTTCAGGTTATAAAACAACCCTCCCAATACATTGAGGCACACTCAACTATTGAGATGGATGTGTCTGACCAGATGCATTGGTCCATCAACAATTCTTGTTGAACAGCCAGCCTCATCAACAACTCTTGTCGATGTTACTGTAGCTTCATTAGTTAACTTACTTAAACCGACTTTTTACTTTGTGGTTTATGATTTTTGATGTGGACTTCTTCTGAGAATTTAGCATTTGTCGATACAAATTCTTTATTTTCTTGTGAATTGAAGAAGTATCCACTTCTCGTTTCCTTTTTGGGGTTGCCTACTGCAGTATGCAATGCAGTCAACACTGCATGACCCCAAAACGAGCCAGACAATTGAGCATAGCTCAACATGGAATGGACCATATCCAATAGGGTTCTATTTTTCCTAAATGAGATTTAGGGTGTGATCCCATGTACTATCAAATAGTCCTGGAATCTCAAATCCCTATACTCAACACTTTGATCAGATCGAAAGTTTTTATCATCTCACCTAACAAGTTTTCAACTTCAGTCCTAAGCCCCTTCGAATATCTCAAGAGCTTCAGACTTAAATTGCATTAGTTAAAGATACTTATACCTTTGAATAATCATCCAAAAGAGATGAATTATTCACGCCCTCCCACTGCTTTAACATGTTGAACCGCAAGGATCCAAAAGTACAAGCTCCAAGGGTTCTTTGGCTCTTAGATCTTTTCCAGTAAAAGACCTATCAGTCATATTTCCCATAAGGCATGACTTACAAGGTAGTAGAGAGTCATCTTCTAACTCGCTTAGAAGTTCACTCTTGACGAATCTCCCAATCAAATTGAGATTAATATAGTCTACCTTAAAACCAAAGAAAGGTATTTTCCTTTAGGAGAAATCCTTTGCCTCTTTTCTTATTGAGTAATAACAGTCTTAAACAACCCAGTGTTCATGATTGTTTTACTCTTGATTAGTCTTAAAACATTTAGGTTACTTTCCAGTAAAGCTAAACAAATGTTAACTCCTTTTCTTGAAACAAAACTGCGATAGCAGAGAAAGGTAAAGAGTAACATTGTTCCAGCAAATAAGACACAGAAATCAAATTTCTTTTGATCTTAGGAATTACATACACATTATCTAATAATATGTATTTTCTCCCACTGAGAAAAATAACTTAATGTTCCCCACTGATATAGTCAAAATAACCTCTCTAATTCTAACTTTGAGAGTTATTACACAAGGAGCAAGCTGTTGCCAGGAACTTATTCCTTTAAAAGAAGAACACACGTGATTTGTGACCCCTGAATCAAGTATTTAGGGAGAATCATTATTCTTCACTAATCACGTTTTCAAGACAGGTAAATGAAAATTACGGTCTTGAACAAGTTCTCTTTTTGCTAAGTAGAGTTCTATGTCATATTCACCAAGAACAATTCTTAATGAATTAAACATATGGGGCATGAGGACATTCCTCATTTAAGAATAATCCTAGACTTATTTACCACAATTTGTCGTTTAAGCTTGTTGTATTACCGTTATTTATAAAATGACGAAAGACAATACACATAAAATTATTATATAATTGTTGAACTAACAAATTACTTGTATTATTAATTGCACTAACCCATCACAAATAATCCAATCAAATTCTGCAAAAACAAATAAGCAATCAAAGAAACCCTATAAAACTATTGATTTAGTTTTTGCAACGATACTTCAAAGGTTTAGAACAACAGCCACCGAAGGGTGGTCAGCTACTCCTCCTCTGAATTGAGACAATCTCAACCAAACTCTAACACCAGAATAACTCATATTCCGTTAGCGTTTAGTTATCGTTGTTTGGTCAAGGATTAGTTAACACATTTAACTCATCCCCGTAAGTGTAACCCTCCCACTTTCAGATCTCAGAGGCACGCACCAACAGGCTACCGAAGGGAAAGACAACTGTTGGTAATTAGCCTAAGAGTTCCTATCCTATTCAGGAGTTCACGATGTTCCGAATCCTATGATCAGGCCCTCCGAAGGGATGGTTGCACCAGGACAACCTGTAGGCAGATCATAGGACTCTCACGGTGTGAACTAGGGGTGGAGACCGAGGGATACGTTGACACGTGTCCCGCTCCCACTTACTCTAGACATTTTTCCCATTCACCTTGTTAATGATTCATGCAAACACTTTCCGAAGGGAGGCCGCTCCTAGGGCGACTCGAAGCCGAGCATGAACCTCACGTTGTGAATATAGGGACGTAGGAGAAAAACTTGATTTAAATCTCGTTTTGTAATTTTCCTCCCACTGAAAATGTCCTAAGGTTAATTTAGGGTTGTTTAACTTAGATAAAATTCGTCTAAGTCAATCTATCTAAATTTGATCCTATTATAACAATTATGGAAAGGATTCAACCGCAATGTTTTAGGTGAATTAAACTTCTTTTAATAAACCCAACATTGCAAGTCAACATTACTATGGTTAATTCAACTCAAGGTTCGGGTCAGTTCCCAGGTAGGAGGTGTTCCGTAAACCGTCAACTTAAATACCCCCAACCTTAGACAGAACTTTACCAAGAGAGTTCTCTTATAACCACAGTAATGTAAGGTCTTTACTCTAAATATTAAACTCTTTTAACAAACCTAGTGTCATTGCATGCTAACATTTAACTATGATTAATTCAACTCCGGTATTCCGGGTCAGTTCCCAGGTAAGAGGTGTTCCGTAAATCGTCAACTTAAATACCCCCAGCCTTAGACAAAACTTTACCGGTGGAGTTCCCTTATAATCATAGCAATGTTTTTCCTACTTAGTCAATTAAAACTAATTTTAATTCTAAGTAAGAATAATTCTAATCCTATTAGAAATGTGATCTTAGATCTAATTAATTTTAAACATTTTAAAATTAATTCATCTATCCTAAGATCCTATGTTTGCATGCAATTCTTTGTTATAGGTTAACGGTTTCTATTCATTTATGTTATAACTATGATAAATTTTAATGAATTAACCCTATAACATGCTACTATGGTGAATAAATTAACAATCAAATTCTAAGTATTAAACACCATAACGCTCATGACGCCGGTAACGATAATATAACGATTATATTCATCTAAGGTGGTGTCATGCTTCATGCAATTTCAATTTCATTTAATTAATATCAATTATATTAATTAATCATCAACGAAATTAAATTACATGAAATTAGACATTAATATAATATAACTCTTATATTAATCTAATTAATGTCATGCTCAATGCTATTCCATTTTCAGTTAATTAATATAACATTTTATATTAAATCATACATGAAAACAAGCATTGAAATTTATTTCCATTCATAATATAACTATTATATTAATACTCATGAAAGTAAATCTAAGCATGCATGCTACATTAATAAAATATAACATTTTATATTTTTCTAATTAATGTCATGCATCATGCTTTTCATATATTTAATATAACAATTATACTAAATAACTCATGAAATTTAAATTCATGCATAATTATCATATATTATAACATTTATAACATAAAATGCATGAAACATGCTTAACCTATGGTGGGATCTAGCAAAATGACATTCATAAAGCAATAAATAGCTAAAAAATCGGTATATTGGCCCCTAGGATAATTAAAATAAACAAAAATTACAATAATTTCAATTTAATTATCCTTCTGAGTCTTGAACCGCTCCAGAACCGGCCCGAACCAGCTTGAACAGCTTCAAACCGGACCAGAAAAACTCGAACCAGACCAAACTGCAAGAAAACCGGATCTAAGTGGCCCAAACTGCCTTGAACCAGACCGCACGGGAAAAAAAATACTAAACTGCCTACGTTGAAGCTCAAACCGCTAACCTCCCGAATGCTAGTAACACGCGCTACCAACTCCTCCAGCGCCCCAGTTCGAAACTTAAAGAACGCAAAATAATTATTATTTGTAACTGCTCAAATAACCACCAGTATTCACGTTCCGCAAATCCGAAAATTCCCGTCAGCGTCGAGTCGCTGTAGGCAAAGCGTCTCGACGCTGTCCCGATTTTTTCCAGCCTTTGTTCTTCAGCGTCGCGACTCCGTTGAGTAGGGTCACGACGCTACGCCTCTAGACAGCCTACTGCCTTCGTTTCCAACAGCAATCTTTCACCAAATTGAACCCCGATTCGAGCACCGATCAACAAATTGATTCCTAATTTCTAGACACAGACTTACAAGACTCGATTTACAATATTTTTGCCCCAAAAACATGGGCCCTTACATGATCATATCATACAAAATTGTAAATCTATGGTCAAATATAACCAAAACAGTTTTTCAACAAACCACATTCATAATGCATAATCCCACCAAAAACAACCAATGCAAATTTTGTAAAACAAAATTAAATATACGATCGGCTCTGATACCAATTGAAGGATTGGAATTCCCAATTCCGTTAGAGCGGAAGCAATTGGACCGTTCGTAAATTAATTTTGTTCTACAAAATACTAATACATTGGCAAAAGGTTAAGCAGTGAGAAACATACCTCCGTTGACGACTCTGAATACTTCAACGGACACCACCATTTGATCTTCCCCGCTATAACTCTGAGATTAGGAACGTAGTTGTGGGACTACCTAATCTTGAATGGGAAAACACTAGAGAGAAAATTCTCTCTAGACTTCTTGAGTTGAGAGAATATGAGAGGGTCTTATGGTGGCCATATGTTGTAGCACCTAAACCCTAGGGTTAGTGTTCTATTTATAGGAGAAAGGCCATGAATAAAATATTCATTTAAAATCAATTATTTCCATAACTGATTTAATCTTTTCCATAATCAATCAATTCCATAACCAATCAATTCCATAATTGATTAATCTTTTCTATAAATGATTGATCACTTCCATAAGTGATTAAATCATTTCCATAAATGATTAATTACTTCCATAAGTGATTAATCATTTTCATAATTGATTAATTTCCAATTAATTAATTCTTTAAATTAATTAATCACCAATTAAATATCATATATTTAATTTTAGACCTTCTATTAGTTAATTAATTAATTACCCAATTAAATATCATATATTTAATTTCAGGCCTTTAATTAATTAATTCTATAATATGAATCAAATTCATATTAAAATTGGAACTCCTTCCAATTCTCTTATATCCTATAAATTTAATATGAATCAAATTCATATTAATATTTGAACTTCTTCAAATATTTATTTCTCTCATAATAATAAAGTTTAATTCCAAATTCGACTTTACATTTTAATGTATCATTATACATTATATTAATTTGTATCTCATACAATTAACTTAATTCCCAATATGAATTTGAACTATCCAAATTCTCTCAAGATATAATTGTTCCTAATTACTCTTTACGAGCTAGCAGGGGGACCTAATGGACCTACAGATCAGAAGCTCCAATGATATGAGGTTAATAGATTAAACTCATTAATCAGGTTAACCAATATTCATTAACTGTGGGTCATTCCACTAAAGACCCACAGCTAAACTCTTCTCACTGTAGAACATTTCTGTGTCCACGGATATAGACCTATACCGGTAAGTCAATCCTTCACGAGTGTCCGTAACTACAGCTGGGTCAAATTACTGTTTTACCCCTGTGTTACATCTGTCTCCTTAAGTACCAGTGCTCTTCTAATGAACAACCTGTTTATGGTCCAACCAATAAACAGAAAGTCCCTCTCGGGCCAGTGAGAGGGCGGGATCCCTTTGTTCAAGTCCCGGAGTCACCACTTAAGGGAACACTCATCTACTTCTCCTATAAGTGGGAAGGAGTGAATTCTTTCTTGTGTTGTCATGTCCCCAGCCTCCTACTCTGTCTTGGCCCCAAAAAGGAAGGCATATTGAGTCGGCATATTGGCCACTCTCACCCATGCTAATCAAAGGACAATCCCTAATGAGAAGGAGTTCATGACACACTCAGGATTAAGACTGATTTACCTACGTCATGCTATTGAAACAGTAACCTAACTAGTTAACGGTGTTATATCTAGTGGTTTACCATTTCATGGTCCGGTCTTATGCAAACTCATTGCATAGTATACCCCCGCTCGCATGTCTACTACATGGACGCTTTGGATCAATACGTCTGTATCAAATACAAAGCGGGCCGTATCACATAGTGTTACCAGGATAAGGTACCCAACCTTATCCTTATACTATAGACCTTTTAGGCTGTTACTTGAACATCGATCCCCGTATGTCCCCACATACTAGTTCAAGTCACATGTAAACAACCTTGGATCTTAGTTTATTGGATTTGGGTCAAATTGTGCAATATTTAATAATAACACTTTATTGTAGAAACTCAATAACATTTTATTGAAACAAGTATACAATTTGTTTACATTCACTATCTACGAGTTTTAGGGCATAAAACCCAACAACTTGAACATCGATCTTCGTATGTCCCCACATACTAGTTCAAGTTACATACAAACAACCTTGGATCTTAGTTTATTGGATTTGGGTCAAATTGTGCAATATTTAACAATAAAATTTTATTGCAGAAACTCAATAACACCTTATTAAAACAAGTCTATAATTTGTTTTCATTTACTATCTACGAGTTTTAGGGCATAAAACCCAACATCTATGGGAGCACTCGCAAGTTAGTATGTTTATTTTCCGTATCGCATTTATTTTAATTTGTACATTGCGTTAGCATAGTTTAGTAGGTTTAGTCTAGTGCCTTGATAGTAGTTTGACCGCAAGCCTTGCACAAATGAGGAAAGAGCACTGTAAGTCAGTCAATATGACTCTCAGTCTTCGTGTCGTCGCATCAGTTTCTAATGCACTCAAGTAAATCATATCACGTGTACAACACTCGAGATAGGGCATCGTTCCCCCACGATCATCATTTACTATCTTTGTGAGTGGGATTTGAAAAGGCATGATTACATGGAGAACCGTTTGGATTCCCATTTAATGCAACATGGGCAAGTATATATCCTGAACGCAGAACATGTGTGCCCTCATTTCAACTTCTTCCTTAGCCTTGTCGTTTCTCCTTTGTCTCTCAAGCCCTAAACCTCTCTGTGCGCAATCTTCTCACATCTCCACCATGTCTCTCGACGACTCTCAGAATGTATTCGCCGGTGGATACGACGACGACGACGACGATGAGGTCCCGTCCTCGCCAGAGGTTCAAGGGCCATATTGAGGAGTTTAGCTCTCATACGATAGTAACGACGACGTGCTGCCGGCGCTCGAAAATGAAAATGCTCCTAGTCCGGTGGAGGAGCCCGAAGTCGTCGACGGTAAGCGGTCGTCTGCGGATAGGACCAAAATAGTCCTATTTTATTACCTGTAATCTAAACTTGTTAGAGGAATTTTATGTTTTATTTGTCTTACTTACAAGTACTTCGAGCTTAGGTGGTGTCGGGAGCCAACCACACAATTTGGTGTTAATTCGAGCGAATTATGAAGTTTTGGAGCCATCTCAGTGTTCTTGGACGACGAGGAGGTGAAAAAACCCAAGTGGATCGAAGCGGGCCTGAAGAACGACACCAAGGACCGAAGGTTGAAGCCCATATCGAGAAATAACGAGACAAAACCGAGAAAAAGGCAGCAAGGCTCGGATTAGGGATGGCGTCACGACGCAACCCCTAGCGTCTCGACACCGACGCGATCTCGACATGGAGTACAAAATTCATAGCGTTGAGTCGACGAGCCTGGCGTCGAGATGCTGCGACGTTTTCTATAAATATAGGGCTTCGATTTAGTCCGTCGTTGGACTAGAATGTGGGGACATACGGGGATCGGTGTTCAAGTAACAACCTAAATGGTCTATAGTATAGGGATATAAGGTTGGGTACCTTATCCTGGTGACACTACGTGATACGGCCCACCTTGTATTCAATATAGATGCATTGATCCAAAGCATCCATGTAGGAGACATGCGAATGGGGGTATCCTATGCAATGAGTTTGCATAAGACCGAACGATAAAATAGTAACCACTAGATGTAACGTCGTTGACTAGATCAGGTTTCTATTTCAATAGGATGACCTAGGTAACTCAATCTCAATCCTGAGTCTGTATGAACCCATTTTCAGTAGGGATTGTCCTTAGATTTGTATGGGTGAGAGTGGCTAGTTTACCGACTCAATAATCCTACCATTTAAGGGGCAAGACCGAGTAGGGGTTGGGAACATGACAGTACAAGATGGAATTCACTCCTTCTCCTGTTGGGGTAAGTAGATGTGTGTTCCCTTAAGGGTTGATTCCGAGGCTTGAACAAAGGCGCGTCGTCCTCTCCTGGCCCGAGAGGAACTCCTGTTTCGTGGTTGGACCCTAAACAACTTGTTCATTAGAGGGATCAGTGGTACTTAAGGATCCAGAGGTAACCCAGGGGTAAAACGATAATTTGACCCACCTGGCATTACTAACACTCGTGAAGGATTGACTTACCGTTATGGTCGATATCCGTGGACACAGAAATATTCTACAGTGAGAAGAGTGCAGCTGTGGGTCTTTAGTGGAGTGACCCACAATTAACGAATGTTGATTAACTTAGTTAATGAGTTTAGCCAATTAATCTCGTATCGTTGGAGCTTCTGATCTGTAGGTCCATTAGGTCCACCAACTAGCTCGTAACGCGTTCTGAGATTAATGAGTCTTGAATATTAAGGGAATTTTAGTTAATACAATTAATATAATGTATGGAAAAGCATTCCCTCACGCTTCCCTCATGCTTCAAAGAAGCATTCGTGCTTAACTTCTGAAAAAAAAAATTCTCTCTGCTCTCAATCACTCTTCCTCACTCTCATTCTCTTTCAGAGAAAAAGAACAGAGACTTCTTCCTTCTCTGTTGAAAAAAAAAATCCCAAAAAATCAAGATTAGTGAATCCCACAATTCAGGTTCCTAATCTCAGAAGATAGCGGAGAAGGCCATGTGGTGGTGTTCTTCGTTGTTACAGAACGTTCAAGAAGGTGTTCTTGAATTCAGAGTCGTCAGACGATGGTGAGTTTTCTTAGCCTTAAATTTTGTAGAATTATGAATTTTGTATTGTTGCCAATGTATTGGTATTTTGTAGAACGAAATTAATTGCGAATCGGTCCAATTGCGCTTTTGCTTTATCGGAATTGGGAATTCCAATCCTTCAATTGGTATCAAAGCCAATCATAATTTTAATTTTGTTTTACAAAATTTGCATTGGTTGATTGGTGGGATTAATTCGTACATTGGATGTATGGAATTTTCCTAGTAGATGGTTTGGGTTTTCGGCATTTAGAATTTGAAAATTCATTGATATGATCATGTAAAGGCCTGTTGTTTTGGGGCAATTTTGTTGCAAATTTGAGTCTGTAAGTCCATGTCTTAAATATTGTATCAATTGAGGAAGAAATTCAGAGCATTTTGATACAATTTGGGCAAAAATGGAGCAAGTACAGTGCCTGAAATCAATTAATGCTGGAAATCCCGAAGCCAGACGGAAGAAATCGCAGCAGACCGAAATCGTGCAGTTTTTCAAAAAAAAAGAAAAGGGAAAAAGGAAAAACGTGTTCGACTGGGCTCGAACGCATGCGCATGGGGCGGTTTTTCTCGTGTGGCCAGCGGGAAGCTGACACGTGTCTTGCTTCAGGTGAGTGAAAGCGTGTATTCACGCGTGAGGGTGGAGGTTCGAACCTGGTCGCGGACAAAATAAATAAATAAATAAATCGAAAAAACACGCACGCTGGGGCTCGAACTAGGGCGTGAGTGTCACAGAGCAGTTCGTGGAGCGTGTCAGACGTGGGTCGTTGGGCTGAAACTTCCGTGCAGTTTTCAGGTTGGTTAGTGGTTCGGTCCGATTCAATCATTTATGGGGCGCGGTTCAGTGCTGTTTGACTGATCTTTGACTGGTTCACATTGGTTCACGCGGTCTGAGTGAGTTTCTTGACTGGTTCGCATGGTTCAGTTGGGTTTTGACCGATTCAGCGGTTGTTGACTTGGTTCCTATGGTCTAGGCTGTTTTCCGTCCAGTTCGGCACGTTTTAGGTCGATTCAAGTGAGTTTTGAGCTAGTTCGGCACGATTTAGCCTATTTTCTCATCGGTTCGAAGAGTTTGGACGCGGTTCAAGGCTGTTTTGAGCTGATTCACGGCATGATAGGACTTTAATAGATTGATTAATGTAATTTTTCTATTATTTTGAGTCCTAGGATGCCAAAACTCGTCTACTAAGCTATTTAATTGCTTTATGAATGTCATATAGTATTTAAATCCCACCATAGGTTAAGCATATTCATGCATATTTATTATTATAAATGTTAGAATTATGTAATATGTATGGATTTATTTTTCATGAGTATTTAATGTAAATCGTTATATTAAATGGATAAAAATTGAGAAGCATTGAGCATGAAATTACTTTAGATTAAAAAATATCAGTGTTATATTTCTATAAGTAATTTATTTGCTTAATTTATTTTTCATGGGTATTAATATAAGGAGTTATATTAATTTATGAAAAAGTCAATGCATGATATTAAATTTTCGTGGTTAATTAATTTTAAGAGTTAAATTAATTAAAGGAAATTAAAATTGCATTGAGCATGACATTATCTTAGAATTAATATAAATGTTATATTATTTAATGTCACGAATGCTAAGGTATGGTAATAAATTAATTGGAATGTGATTGCTAATTTATTCACCATAGTAGCATGTTATAGGTCTAATTCATTAAAATTTATAAGTGTTATAAAATTAATGAATAGAAATCTATTAACAATTAACAAAGAGTTGCATACAAACATAGGATCTTATGGAAAATGAATTAATTTTAAAATTGTTTAAAATTAATTAGACCTAAGATCACTATTTCTAATAGGATTAGAAATTATGTCTTGCTTAGTATTTTAATATGTTTAAAATATGATAAGTAGGACAAATAGGATTTTGGTTATAAGGGAACTCTCTCGGTGAGGTTCTGTCTAGGCTGGAGTTATCTCCTACCTAGGAACTGACCCGATACTTGAGTTGAATTAACCAATGTCCTATTAGCATGCAATGTCACTAGGTAATTAAAAGGGTTTAATTGACCTAGACATTAGTGTAAAGACCTGATTATAAGAGTTATAATAGGCATAGACTTAGATAGATTACTTTAGTCGGGTTTATATAAGTTAAATAACCCTAAAAATATGGTAGGACATTTCAGTGGGAGGACAAATATAAAAATGAGATTTTCATATCGAGTTTTTATTCTCACGTCCCCTTGTGTTCACATCGTGAGATCCATGCTCGGCTTCGTGTTGTTGGGTTTTATGCCCTAAAACTCGTAGATAGTGAATGTAAACAAATTTTATACTTGTGTTTAATAAAGTGTTATTTAGTTTCTGCAATAAAATGTTATTGTTAAATATTGCACTATTTGACCCAAATCCAATAAACTAAGATCCAAGGTTGTTTGTATGTAACTTGAACTAGTATGTGGGGACATACGGGGATCGATATTCAAGTAACAACCTAAAAGGTCTATAGTACAAGGATAAGGCTGGGTACCTTATCCTGGTGACACTATGGATACGGCCCACTTTGTATTATGATACAAACGCTATGATCCAATGCGTTCATGTAGTTGACATGCGAGTGGGGGTATCCTATGCAATGAGTTTGCATAAGACCGGACCGCAAAATAGTTAACCACTAACTGTAACACCGTTAGTTGGCTTGGTTTCTATTTCACTAGGATGGCCTAGACAACTCAGTCTCAATCCTGAGTGGATTATGGACTCCTGTTCACGAGGAGTTGTCCTTTGATTTGTATGGGTGAGAGTGGCCAGCACGCCGACTCAATAAGCCTACCATTTTGGGGACAATACCGAGTGGGGAGCTGGGAACATAATCACACAAGATGGAATTCACTCCTTCCCGACTCTAGGGTAAGTAGAGGTGTGTTACCTTAAGTGGTGTCTTCGGGACTTGAACAATGGGCCCAACCCTCTCTATGGCACAAGAGGGACTTCTGTTTGTTGGTTGGACCTCAAACAGGTTGTTCATTACAGGAGCACTGGGGACTTAAGGACAAAGATGTAAACAAGGGGTAAAACGGTAATTTGACCCAGCTGGGATACGAACACACGTGAAGGACTGACTTGTAGTATTGGTCGATATCCGTGGACACAGAAATATTCTGCAGTGAGAAGAGTGCAGCTGAGGGTCTTTAGTGGAATGACCCACAGTTAACGAATGGAGACTAACTTGGTTAATGAGTTTAAGCAGATTAGTCACGTATCGTTGGAGCTTCTGATCTGTAGGTCCATTAGGTTCCACTGGTAGCTCGTAAAAAGACTTGAAGCAAACAAATATAAATTGTAAATAGAAAATGTTCAATTTATTTGGGGAATCATATAATGTATATTGATGCATTATAATATAAAGTTTATGAAACTTTATAATATAATTTTTGAATTAATTTCAAAAATTAATTCTTGAGAGAAAATATTTGAAAGAGTTCAAATAAATTTAATATGAATTGGATTCATATTAATTTTAATAAAATCCCTAAGATTAAATATATGATATTTAATTGGGTAATTAATTAATCATGGAATTAATTAATTATTTATTAAAATTAGAGACCTTTTCCTATTAGGAAAGAAAATATTTGAAAGAGTTCAAATAAATTTAATATGAATTGGATTCATATTAATTTTAATTTTAATAAAATCCCTAAGATTAAATATGTGATATTTAATTGGGTAATTAATTAATTATGGAATTAATTAATTATTAAAATTAGATATTGTTCAGATAATAGATTTGAACTTATTCCTAGACCTTTTCCTAATAGGAAAAGGTCTTGGCCTTTACCTATATATAGGACCCCTGGGGTGGGGTGAAAGGCATCCCATTGTCTCTCCTTCTCTTAGAGATTTCTCCCAAAAGACTCCCACAAGTCTCCTGCTTCAAGAAGTCTTAGAGATATACCGGTGTAGCCGATTGGTGGTGTTCGCACAAGAGGGTTGCTGCGTCCTCAATCTTATTGGCAAGAAAAGGCGAATTGATCAAGACTTTCTACAAAAGTAAGTTTTCTATGAAATCCTTGATCACTAGGATCAATCTAGTTGATCTTTTAGCATGTTTATAGCCTATGTACAGCCCATTAAATATATATTTATTGCTGAAATATTTTGCAAATTGTATTGGTATTTCAATTAGAATCTAAGACTCTGAGTAGGTTCGGTAATACTTTCCGCTGCGTGGGGCGTTTATCCCTTCAATTGATATCAGAGCCAACTCAGTTGTTCTTGATTTTAAATTGGAATTTGCAATTTGTTCTTGGTGGGATTTATGCATTATGAATGTTATGGTTTGCGTATAAATGGTTTCGATTAATTTGGTCATAGATTTACAATTTTTGATGCGATCAAATGTAAAGGCCCCTGCGTTTTTGGGCAATTTAAATTGTAAATTGAGTCTATGTAAGTCCGGGTCTAGTTTAGATTGAAGAACGATGAAGATCGGGACCAAATTTGGCCAAAAGCGGCCGAAAACGACAAAGATTTGCGGCAATGCAGTTTTTTTTCCAGAAAATCGAAAAAAAAGGACGAAAGTCGGGCTCGAACTCGCACGCACGCGCACATGCTGAGAATTCACACACTCCATCAACCACTGAAGCAACAACGGTTTTTTGATTTCCATACCGGTTTGGTTAATTATATCAATTTCGTGCGCAGTCCAGCTGAGGAGGCATGGTTCCAAGTGGTTCTTTGACCGGTTCAGCGCGGTTCAAGCGAGATTTGACCGGTTCGTTGACTGAGCAGCGGTTTTTGACTGGTTCAGTGGTTTTCCAACTGGTTCAAGCGGTTTTGACCCATTTTTTGGCGGTTTTGACTCGGTTTGGACGGTTTTGGCACGTTTGGAGCGGTTTTGGTCCGGTTCGGAGCTGCAGAAGGCTGTAATAGGATAAAATAGCTTAAATTATTGTAATTTATGTGCTTTATTTTATCCTAGGGGCAAATTAATCGGTTTATACGCTATTTAAATGCTTTATGGATGTCATTTAGATTTAAAATCCCACCTTAGGTTATAAAGCATGCTCATGCATTTTATATTATAATTAGTTATAATTTATGGATTGAAATGCATGGTTTATTTTCATGAGTTTTTAATATATAGTTGAGTTATATTAATATCATGAAAAAGGATAAGCATGATGCATACAATTACCTAGTTAAATATAAATAGTTATATTTAATAAAATTGTTTGCAGCATGCTACTTTGATTTAACAATTTTTGACAATATTTTAATTGTTAATTTATTAATAATGGAAATCAAAGTTGCATTGGGCATGAAACATCCATAGTTTAATATAATTGTTATATTAATTTCATGCAATGCAAGGCAATATATATATATAGTTTTATTATATTAACTTGAATATGATTGTTAATTATTTTAAAACTATAGTATGCATGATTATAGGGCTAATCATTAAAATTTTGAATAGTTTAAAAATTGATGATTAGAAACCGTCAACCTATAATAAAGATTGCATGCAAACATAGGATCATAGGTAAATGTATTAATTTTAAAATGTTTAAAATTAATTAGACCTAAGATCTCGTTAATTCTAATAGGATTAGAATTAAGTCTTGCTTAGTTTTTAAAAAATAGTTTTAACCTACTAAGTAGGACAAACATTACTATGATTATAAGGGAACTCTACCGGTAAAGTTCTGTCTAAGGTTGGGGGTACTTAAGTTGACGGTTTACGGAACACCTCCTACCTGGGAACTGACCCGGAATACCGGAGTTGAATTAATCATGGTTAAATGTTAGCATGCAATGTCACTAGGTTTATTAAAAGAGTTTAATACACCTAGATCTTTAGAGTAAAGACTTTACATTACTATGGTTAAAAGGGAACTCTCCCGATTACGTTCTGTCTAAGGCTGGAGGTATTTAAGCTGACGGTTTACGGAACACCTGCTACCTGGGAACAAACCCGGAACCTGAGTTGAAATAACCATAGTCATGTTAGCATACGGTGTTGCTAGGTTTGTTAAAAGAGTTTAATTCACCTAGAACATTACAATTCTCATTATAATAGTTATAATAGGATTAGACTTAGATAAATTGAATTAGCCGGATTTATCTAGGTTAATAAACCCTAAAATGTACGGTAGGTCACTTTAGTGGGAGGTAAATTTTTTACTCCTACGTCCCTATATTTACAACGTGAGATCCATGCTCGGCTTCTTGTCGTTTTAGCGCGACCTCCCTTCGAAAAGTGTTTGCATGAGTCAATAACAAGGTGAATGGGGAAAGTGCCCATAGTAAGTGGGAGCGGGACACGTGTCAACGTATCCCTCGGTCTCCACCCATAGGTCACACCGTGAGAGTCTTATGATCCGCCTGCGTGTTGTCTTGGAGCAACCATCCCTTCGGAGGGTCTGATCATAAGATTCGTAACACCGTGAACTCCTGGAAAGGATAGGGTCACTTAGGCTAATTACCAACAGTTGTCTTTCCCTTCGGTAGCCTGTTGGTGCGTGCCTCTGGGATCTGAAAGTGGGAGGGTTACACTTACGATGATGAGTTAAGTGTGTTAACAAATCCTTGACCAAATAACGGTGGCTAATGCCTATAGGAATATGAGTTATTCCGGAATTAGAATTAGCTGAGATGTGTCTCATTTCAAAGGAGGAGTAGTTGATCACCCTTCGGTGGCTGTTGCTCTAAACCTCTGAAACATCGTTGCAAAACTAAATCAATAGTCTTAGGGTTCTATGATTGTTTGTTTTTGCTAAACTAATTGGATTGTATGCAATTGTTTGTATTGCTCTTGTAATGGGTTAGTGCGATAAATAATCAAGTAATTTGTTATTTCAGCAATTCAATGATTAAATATGTGCACAGTCTTACGCCTATAGCGGTGATTATACAACAAACTTAAACGATTAATTTGTGGCGAATATTTTAAGATTAGTCTTAACAGAGAAATGTTCTCATGCCCCAAATGTTTAATTCATTAAGAAGTGTTATTAATGAATGCGACATTGAGCCTTGCTCAGCCAAAGAAAACTTGTCTAAAGACAGTAAATTCGATTTACTAGTCTTGGAAGCGTAATTTGTGAAGAATGGTGATTCTACCCGAATACTCGATTCATAGTCACAAGTCACGTTTGTTCTTCTTATTGAAAGGAATGAATTTCTGGCAACAGCTTGATGCTATTGAGATAACTCTCAAAGTTTTGAACTAGAGAGGTTATCTTGGCTGTTGCAATGGGGAACGTTAAGTTATTTTTTCCAGTGGGAGCAAATACATATTATTAGATAATGTGTATATAATTCCGAAGATCAAAGAAATTTGATTTCTGTATCTTATTGGCTGGAACAATGTTACTCTTTACCTTTCCCTGCTAACGCAGTTCATTTCAAGAAAGGGAGTTAACTTTTGTTCAGCTGAATTGAAAAATAACATAAATGTTTTTAAGACTAATCAAGAGTAAGGCAGTCATAAACACTTTGTTGCCTGAGGCTGCTACTACTCAAAGAAATGAAAGGCAAAAGATTTCTCCTAAAGGAAATACCTTTCTTTGGTTCTTAAGGTGTTTGGCTAGTTTTGATCTCAATATGATTGGGAGCTTAGCCTAGAGTATACTTCTAAGTTAGTTAGAAGAACACTCTCTAATACCAATTAAGTCATGCCTTATGGGCAATATGACTGATAGATCTTTTACTGGAAAAGAACTAAAAGAGCCAAAGAGCCCTTAGAGCTTGTACATTTGGATCCTTGTGGTCTAATATGTTAAAGCAGTGGGAGGGCATGAATAATTCATCTATATTATAGATAATTATTCAAGGTATGTGTATCTCAACCTAATGCAACATAAGTCTAAAGCTCTTGAGAAATTCAAAGTGGTTTGAGACTGAAGTTGGAAACTTATTAGGTGAGATGATAAAAACACTTCGATCTGATCGAGGTGTAGAGTAGATGAGACTTGAGATTCCAACATGGAATTACATCTCAACTACCCCTGAAGCACCTTAAGGAAACGGTGTATCAGATAGGAGAAATAGAACCCTATTGGATGCGGTTCGATTCATTATGAGCTATGCTCATTTGCCTGACTCGTTTTGGGGTCATGCAGTGCTAACTGCAGCACATATTTTGAACAACGTTCCATCAAAAGTGTTTCTGAAACATCTTTTGGATTGTGGATAAGACGTAAAAGTTGTTTACGTTACTTTTTTGGGAGTTCAACACACGTGCTTGTGACTAACCCAAAAAGAAATTGGAACACTATTCAACAGTATACCTATTCGTAGGCTACCCATGAAAACGAAAGATGTGGATACTTCTTCAATCCGCAAGGGAATAAAGAATTTGTACCGACAAATGCCACATTCTCAGAAGAATACCGCATAAGAAATAATAAGCCACAAAGTAAGGTCGTTTTAAGTAAATTAACTGATGAAGCTACAAAAATATCAACAAGAGTTGTTGATTAATCAACAAGGGTTGTTGATGATGCTGGACCTTTAACAAGAGTTGTTGATAAGGCCAATACAACTGGTTAGTTACATCTATCTCAAGAGTTGAGAGTGCCTCATTATAGTGGGAGGATTGTTCTACAATCTGACCGTTACATGGGCTTAATTGAAGCCCAGATCGTCATACCTGATGATGATTTAGAGGATTCATTGTCTTAGAGCAAGGCGATGAATGATGTTAATAAGAACCAATTGGATTAAAGTGATGGACCCGGAATTGAAATATGTGATTTCAATTCCATCTAGAATCTTGTAGATCTATCTAATGGGGTAACACCTATGGATTACAAATGAATCTACAAGAAGAAACGAGATATAATCTTATGGTTAGACTTATGGCAAAAGGGTTATACCCAGAGACAGGGGACTGTAAGAAATTCTTATCTCCTGTCGTCATGTTGAAGTCTGTTAGAACTCTTGTCCATTTAGAATGGATGTCAAGACTACCCTTTTGAATGGTAATCTTGAGAAGAGTATCTACATGTCTCAAGCAGAATGGTTCATTTAGCAAGATCAGAAGCAAAAGGGGTTTGCAAGCTTAAGTGATCCATTCATGGATTGACCTAAGCAATTCGATCTTGGAATACAAGATTTGATACTGTGATCAAATCTTTTGGCTTTGATCAAGAACATTGATGAATCTTGTCTTTACAAGAAGATCGTCAATAGTTCAGTAGCTTTATTAGTGTTGTATGTGATTGATATCCTAATCATTGGGAATGATGTAGGTTATCTTACTGACTAGTAAAATAAGCTAGCAGCTCATTTCCAAATGAAAATTTGGGAGAAGCTAAAGTTTGTTCTTCGGATCCAAATCGTTAGGAACCGTAAGAACAAAAAGCTAGCCTTGTCTCAAGTGTCTTATATCTACGAGATGTTAGTTAGATATAAGATGCAGAATTCCAAGAAGGGTTCACTACCTTTCAGGCGTGGAATTCATTTTGTCTAAGAAACTGTTTCCTGAGACACCTCAAAAAGTTGAGGACATGAGACGAATGCCCTATGCAATAGGGATTGTCAGTAAGTACCAATCTAATCCAAGATTTGATCATTGGAAAACCGTTAAGAATATCCTTAAGTATCTGAGGAGAAAGAGGAACTATATGCTCGTGTATGGGACTAAGGATTTGATCCTTACGGGATACACTGACATGGATTTTAAGACTGATAAGGATATCTGTCTGACGTAAAAGAATGGCTAGCGGCCCAATTCCAAATGAAAGATTTAGGAGAGGCCTAATATGTTCTTGGAATCCAAATAATCCGGGATCGGAAGAACAAAACGCTAGCCCTGTCTCAAGCAACGTATATTGACAAAATGTTTTCTCGATATTCGATGCCGAACTCCAAGAAGGGCTTATTGCCTTTCAGGCATGGGGTTCACTTGTCTAAGGAATATTGTCCTAAGACACCTCAAGAGATTGAGGATATGAGACAGATTCCCTACGCCTCCGCTGTGGGCAGCTTATTGTATGTAATGCTTTGCACGAGGCCTAACATCTGTTATGCTGTAGGGATAGTCAGCACATATCAATCAGTATCCATGGTCAAACTTTACAATGGAGCTATAGTGTGGCATAGTTACAGTCTTGACCATATAGGCCGAAAATATAGCTACTTGTGTAGCAGCGATAGAGACTGTAAGACTTAGAAAGTTCTTGACTGATTTGGAATGTATTCCAAATGTGAACTTGCCCATCAGACTTTATAGTGATACAGTGGTGCTGTGGCAAATTCATAAGAACTTTGCAGCCCAAGACAAGCAAGCACATCGAATTAAATTGAAATATTCACGAAGGCTCTCTCGGCTAAAGGGTATGAGGGTCATCTAGAAGGTCTAGGTCTACGAGTTATGTGCAAAGGTGAAATCTAGGGCAAGTGGGAGAAATGTAATGGGTATAGTGATACCATTATGTAATGGGTATTGTGATGCCCTAGTTTATTGTATTTGTACATTGTATATGTTTTGTACATGTATTTATACACCCACTGCTGAATAGATTGTTGTACATCCCACTAAACTAGAGTTTTAGTTCAAGTGGGAGTTTGTTGGGTTTTATGCCCTAAAACTCGTAGATAGTGAATGTAAACAAATTTTATACTTGTGTTTAATAAAGTGTTATTTAGTTTCTGCAATAAAATGTTATTGTTAAATATTGCACTATTTGACCCAAATCCAATAAACTAAGATCCAAGGTTGTTTGTATGTAACTTGAACTAGTATGTGGGGACATACGGGGATCGATATTCAAGTAACAACCTAAAAGGTCTATAGTACAAGGATAAGGCTGGGTACCTTATCCTGGTGACACTATGGATACGGCCCACTTTGTATTATGATACAAACGCTATGATCCAATGCGTTCATGTAGTTGACATGCGAGTGGGGGTATCCTATGCAATGAGTTTGCATAAGACCGGACCGCAAAATAGTTAACCACTAACTGTAACACCGTTAGTTGGCTTGGTTTCTATTTCACTAGGATGGCCTAGACAACTCAGTCTCAATCCTGAGTGGATTATGGACTCCTGTTCACGAGGAGTTGTCCTTTGATTTGTATGGGTTGAAGGTGTTCATATAACACATGCGGAAGCAATTGAAGATCGAAAGCACTTAAGACATTCAATTTTGCTCCTAAAGCATGCATGTTCTATAAAAGACAGAATATAGAGTTGAGAGAACACCAACCTTTGTAGCTCACTTATGTGGAACTCCTTGTGGTGTTTGCCTCTCCTATGCTCCTTGGACAACCTCTAGAGTCTTCCCTACTATTCTCTTGGGCCTAGAAAGACTTGTGGGAGTCTATAGAAGAAAGAAATAGGAAGGGAATGCTTGATGGTACAAGCTTTTGGAAGGAGATGAAATGAGAGAGAATTTGAGGGAGAAAATTTGCAGCATAACACTAAATGAAAGCTTGCTCTTCTTGAATCTAATTCAAGCCCCTTTTATAGACATCTCCCATGCAAAGACAAGCTTCATGACACTTAGCCACATGGTCAAGATGCAACTCAAAGTGGATTCTAGGTGTCTACTTCACAACACATGCATCTAATGCATGTTTGTGTTGTTTTCCACTATGTATCATTATGCAAGAGTGGAAAAATCACTAAATCCACTATGAATTGAATCCTAATTGTGAATTTTAAGCTTTCAATTCATTTCAAATTCAATTCAAAATTGAAATTTATTTCTAGGCAATTGATTGGGACATTTCCAAGTAATTTTGATATGATTGATCCAATCAATCTTTATCACCTAATGCCATGAATTATATATGATTCCTAATACATATATATGGTATTTAAAACACTTTTAAATACCTCATCTCTCAATTCCTAATTTAATTCATAATTAAATCATTGTGTCGAACATGTTTTACGATAAAACCCTATTTCCCGTTTTTGAACGATTCAAAGTTTCCTATCAAAATATTCTAGGCTTTAATCCGATATGAGCTAGTAGGGGGACCTAATGGACCTATAGATCATGGGCTCCAACAATTCAAGGCTAACCGACTAATCTCATTATCTAAGCTAGCCAACATTCGTTAACTATCGGGACACTCCACTATAGCCCGATAGTTGCACTCCCCTCACTATAGATATATTTCTGTCCACTTGATTTAACCATGTTTAGTAAGTCGTTCCTTCACAGGTTGTTCGTAGCTATAGCTAGGTCAAATAACCGTTTCACCTCTATAGTACTTCTTGTTCCTTAAGTTCCACTAATCCTCTAATGAACAATCGGTTTGCGGTCCAACCATCAAACCTAAGTCCCTCTCAATCTAACAAGAGGGTGGGGCCCCTTGTTCAAGTCCTGGAGTTAGTACTTAAGGGAACAACCTATCTACTAACCCTGAAAAGGGTAGGAGTGAATTCCGTCTTGCGAAACTATGTCCCCAGCTATCTATTCGATCTTATCCCCAAAATGGTAGGCTTGTCGAGTCGACGATGCTGGCCACTCTCACGCATGCAGATCAAAGGATAATCTCGCATAAACAGGAGTTCATAGATAGCTCAGGATTAAGAACGAGTTACCTAGGTCATCTATGAGAAATAGTCAGTTTCTTCAGTAAACGGCGTTATAAAGAGAAAGTGACTTATTTCGTGGTCCAGTCTTATGCAAACTCATTGCATAGGACGCCCCCACTCGCATGTCACCACATGAACGATTTAGGATCTCATCGTTTGTACTTAATACAAAGTGGGCCGCGTCCATAGTGTCTCCAGGATAAGGTACCCAACCTTATCCTTATAATATAGACTATTTTGACTATAAACTTGAACTTGATCCTATGATATGTCCCTACATATAGTTCGAGTATTCATTTTATAGCCAAGGATCTTAGTTTATTGGATTTAGGTTAATCATTCGCAATTTACATATTCAATAACATCTTTTACTGAATAACCTCAATAACGTCTTTATTGGAAATAGAATATGTTTAATGATTTACAAACTACGAGTTTATAGGACATTAAACCCAACAAACTCCCACTTGGACTAGAAACTCTAGTGGGGTACATAAAGTTAGGTGTGAGAGAAGTATAAAGACAATAAACTAGGGCATCAACCATACCCTTACATTTCTCCCACTTGCCCTAGTCTAATAAAGCTCGTAATCCTAGATTAACTAGGTGACCCTCAAAAACTTTAGCCGTGAGGGGTTTTGTAAACGGGTCAGCCATGTTGTGCTCCGAAGCAATCTGCGTGACGATCACATCTCCTCATTGCACGATCTCCCTGATGAGATGGTATTTGCGCTCAATATGCTTTCCTCGCTTGTGACTTCGAGGTTCCTTAGAGTTTGCAACTGCACCACTGTTGTCACAATAGAGGGTGACAGGTAGTTGCATATTTGGAACAATTTCCAACTCTGTTAGGAATTTTCTTAGCCATACTGCCTCTTTTGCTGCTTCACAGGCGGCTACGTACTCTGCTTCCATGGTGGAGTCAGCAATGCAACCTTGCTTAATACTCCTCCATACTATCGCTCCTCCATTTAGAGTAAACACAGATCCCGATGTTGATTTTCTTGAATCTATATCGGTCTGAAAATCTGAGTCAGTGTATCCTGTAAGGATCAGATCCTTAGCTCCATACACGAGCGTATAATCCCTAGTTCTCCTTAGCTCCATACACGGCAGTCCAATGCGCATGACCAGGATTGGACTGAAATCTGCTGACAATTCCTACGGCATAGCATATGTCGGGTCTGGTACACAGCATGGCATACATCAAACTACCAACTGCTGATGCGTAGGGAATTCGTCTCATTTCCTCAACTTCTTGAGGTGTCTTAGGACTTTGTTCCTTTGACAAGTGAACCCCGTGTCTAAAAGGTAATAATCCTTTCTTGGAGTTCTGCATCGAATATCGTACCAACATTTTGTCGATATATGATGCTTGAGACAGTGCTAGCGTTTTGTTCTTTCTATTTCTAATGATTTGAATGCCTAGAACAAATTGAGCCTCACCCAAATCTTTCATTTGGAATTGAGTCGCTAGCCATTGTTTTACGTCAGTCAGGAATCCTACATTATTCCCAATAAGTAGGATATCATCTACGTATAGAACTAGAAAAGCTACAATGGATTTGACGATTTTCTTGTAAACACAAGGTTCGTCAATATTCTGGTCAAAGCCATACGTTTTGATCGCAGTGTCAAAACGTATATTCCAGGATCTTGATGCTTGTTTCAATCCATAAATGGATCGTTTAAGTTTGCAAACCTTTTGCTCTTCACCCTGGACTATAAATCCCTCTAGTTGAGCCATATAGATAGTCTCTTCAAGATTGCCGTTCAAAAAGGCTGTCTTGACATCCATTTGCCATATTTCATAATCATAGTATGTGGCAATGGATAAGAGTCTTCTAATCGACTTAAGCATGGCAACAGGGGAAAAAGTTTCTTCATAATCCACTCCTTCCCGCTGGGTAAAACCCTTTGCCACAAGTCGAGCCTTAAAGGTTTGAACCTTACCAGCTTGGTCTCGTTTTCTTTTGTAGATCCATTTACAACCAATAGGTTTTACCCCATCCGGCTGTTCTACAAGTTCCCAGACCGAATTGATGTACATTGACTCCATTTCGAGATCCATGGCTTTGATCCACTGGTCCTTATCAACATCATTCATTGCCTGATTAAAGGACAATGGATCCTCTACACCATCATCAGACATGATGGTTTGAGTTTCTGTTAAACCCATGTAGCGGTCTGGTTGTATCATAACCCTCCCACTACGTCGAGGCTCTCTCACTATTTGAGATGGATGTGTTTGATCAACAACTTTTGATGGACCAGTTTGATCTACAACTTTTGTAGATTCTTTTGTAGTTTTTCTTGAAATCTCATCTAATACTAGCTTACTGCGAGGTCGATGATCTTTTATGTGATCTTCCTCAAGGAACGTAGCGTTTGTCGATACAATCACTTTATTATCCTGAGGATCGTAAAATAGACCACCTTTCGTTTCTTTAGGATATCCTACAAATAAGCACAGTTTTGAACATCGTTCCAACTTCTTTGGGTTTTGTACTAACACGTGTGCCGGGCATCCCCAAATCCTGAAGTGACGTAAACTACCTTTACTCCCTTTCCATAGCTCATAAGGTGTTTCAGAAACACTTTTAGAGGGAACCATGTTCAAAATGTATACGGCAGTCTCAACTGCATATCCCCAGAACGAATCAGGCAACTGAGCATAGCTCATCATTGATCGAACCATGTCTAACAAGGTTCGGTTTCTCCTCTCTGATACACCATTTTGTTGTGGTGTAGCAGGGGCTGAGAGTTGGGACGTAATTCCATGTTCTATCAAATAGTCTTGGAATTGTAGGTCCATATATTCTCCACCTCGATCTGATCGTAGTGTTTTAATCGTTTTACCTAAGTGGTTCTCAACCTCGGTCTTGTGCTCCTTGAACTTTTCAAGGGCTTCAGACTTATGATGCATTAGGTAAAGGTAGCCATACCTTGAATAATCATCAATGAAGCTGACGAAATATTCATACCCTCCTCGTGCTTTGACATTCATAGGACCACAGAGATCCGAATGCACGAGTTCTAAGGGTTCTTTGGCCCTATAACCTTTTTCCGAAAAAGGTCGTTTAGTCATTTTTCCCTCGAGGCAGGACTCACATGGTGGTAACGAGTCATCTTCTAACTGATTTAGTAGTCCACTCTTTACCAATCTTTCAATCCTATTGCGATTTATGTGGCCTAATCTCAAGTGCAAAAGATAGGTATTAGGAGAAACTTTTCGCCTTTTGTTTTGAGTTTCTGCTACTTTAAACATTTCCGTATTAAAAATAGCTTTAACTTGAATTGGCCTTAACACGTATAAGTTGCTTTCAAGTTTTGCAGAACATATATGCATACCTCTTTTGTTAACAAACACTTTATTAATATCAAAAGATACTTGGTATTCATGTTCAATCAAACAAGAGATAGAAATTAAGTTCCTTTTTATATCGGGAACGTACAAGATATTTTCTAGTAACAAAAATCTATCTCCAAAAAACAACTTAAGAGTTCCTGAAGCTCTGGCTGTGACGACCTCTCCAGTTCCAACTTTGAGAGTTACTTCGCCGTCTTCCAGCATATGCCAGGAACTAATTTCCTGTAAAGAAGAGCATACATGGTTAGTCGCTCCTGAATCTAATATCCAGGCAGAGCTATCTTGCTCAACTAAACATGTTTCGATAACGAGCAAATCATATTTACCTTGTTTTTCCTTTTCAGCCTTCTTTTCCGCAAGGTACTTGGGACAATTGCGTTTCCAATGTCCGTCTACATTACAATGGAAACATTTTCCTTTATCTGCAGCTTTAGTTTTTGCCTTGCTTCCCACTGGAGCTTTTCCTTTCCCTTTATCCTTCTTTTTCTTCATTTGAATACTCTTATTCTTTGAAGTGGAAGGTCCAGACTTGGTTCCTGAGGATGATCCCTTTTGGAACCTTTTGGTTGTAGCAACATTTGCCTCCCCTTCATGTCCCCTCTTAGTGAGACTTTGGTAAGTCTGGAGCTCGTTTAGCAAAGTAGTCAGGTTAAAGTCTATTTTGTTCATGACAGCGTTTGTCCTGAACTGAATGAAGCTCTTCGGAAGAGACTCCATTATGAAACTTACTTGACTACCCTCGTCAATTGTAGCACCGTTTACTTCAGCAATGTTAAACTGAACCATCATGTTCAAAACATGTTCCCTAACTGAAGCACCTTCCTTCATTCGGGAATTGTAAACATTCTTGAGAGCTTCGTGCCTAATTTGTGAGGACGGTTGTCCAAACATACCTTGCAACGAAGTCATGATCTCCCTCGCGGTGATCATCCTCTCGTGCTTTTTTGACAAGACATCTGAGATGTTTGCTAAGATATAGACCCTTGCCTTATCATTA
This sequence comes from Luffa aegyptiaca, assembly GCA_017139565.1. Classification (NCBI taxonomy): domain Eukaryota; kingdom Viridiplantae; phylum Streptophyta; class Magnoliopsida; order Cucurbitales; family Cucurbitaceae; genus Luffa; species Luffa aegyptiaca. The sequence goes on along the minus strand of CM029400.1, from coordinate 30,593,074 downwards.
GCTCGAGTCCATTTCTCATATGCTTCCCGAACAATTCGGTTTGTTGACGAGCCAGGGTTAGGCGGACACTCTTCGGTAAGGACAAATCTAAGATCCTCGATTACTAGTATTGTGTTTAGATTAGACTTCCAAGTTCCATAGTTATCCCCATTAAGCTTATCCGAAGCGAGTAATTGTACTAATGAGCTAGACATGCTGAAAAATTAAACAAAACTATTAGAAATTGCTTATTAACCATTTTTAGACAAAATCCAATTAGGTTTTAGCAAAAGTAATAATGTACCCAAGATTATTATTTTGCAACGATACTTTAGTGAGTTAGAGCAACCGCTACCGAGGGGCAGTCAATTACTCCTTCACCAAACCAAGACGTTCTTGACTAAATACTAATCCCAGAATAACTCTTATTCCTATAGTTGTTTAGTTATCGTTACGTTTGGTCAGGAATTTACTAACACTTAGTAACCCTTGTAAGTGTGACCCGCCGTTTTAAGATTACAGAGAACGGCCCCAACAATGCTACCGAATGGAAAAGCTAATGTTGGAAATGGTCCTAAGTAATCCTATCCATCTCTGGAGTTTGCGTTGTTCCGATCTCCATGTTACAACCCTCCAAATGGTTAGTAGCTCCAGGGCATACAAGCAGGCGCAACATGGAAATCTCACGGTGCAACCTAACGGAGGAGACTGCAGGATGTGTTGACACACTTCCTTCACTCACTTACTATAAATACTTTCTCCATTCACCTTGTTATTGATTTATGCAAACACCTTCCGAATGGAGCAGTTGAGGTATAATCAACACGAGGCCAAGCATAAATCTCACCTTGTGAACAAAAGGGAGAACGTGAAAGGGAAATGGATTTGATATATCTCTCCCCTCCCACTAAGTATTTTAAACGGTTTTGGGTATACTTATACTTAGGCGAATTCCGGCTAATTGAATAACCCTAAGTCTAAGTTCATTTAAACTTACGATGTCTAGGTGATAACGATTAAAACCTCACATCACACACGTGCATGCTCATAAAACTGGGTTAACTTTAACTCAAGAACCAACTCGATGCCCAGGTAGGAGGTGTTCCGTAAACCGTCAACTTAAATACCTCCAGCCTTAGACAGCATCTCGTCGGGTGAGTTCTCTTGTAACCTATGTTTTACAAGCTTATCGACCTATTTGAATCTAATTGAAATCGATCGAGAGTTGGATCAAATTAACCCTAAGTGAGCATGCACCTTTTTCTTTGTTATAGATTTTAAATTTCTATGTGATTTATAACAATTATAAATCTAAACTATAACAAATTTGCCTTTTGAATATAACTCTTATAAACAAAATTCTAAGGAAATTTCATGCTTCATGCTAGGTTAATTTTATCTTTTGATTAATATAACTTTTATATCAATTAATCAATTTTAATTAACCATTCAAGCATGAATCTCCCTAAATCAATACAACATTTATATCAATTTAAACATAAAATTTCCCTCATGCATTTGAACTATTAATAACACTTATTAAAAATGCATGAACATGCTTTCCTATGGTGGGATTTTAAACTATATGGCATGCTCATAATGCACATACATTTAATCCAATTAAACCATACATTCTCAATGCATAAAAGAAATTAAATCAAGCTAAAATGGAATGGTTTGACAATTTAAAACAAACAATCAACTAATTATTACAATAATAATCAATAAAATTGCTTGTGATGATCCCGAGCTTTACGAACCGACCCGAACCAACCCTCCATGGAGTGAACCGGCCTTCAAATGTGTGTAAATAAGCTGCAGCAGACCGAACCGGACTGGAAAAGAAGAAGAAAAAAAAAACTGCTGCTGGAATTTTCATTTTCTGCTGCGTCTTCTCCGGTTTTTCTTCGATTTTACAGCCTATATGGACTCTAATGACTATAAAAATTACAGACTATAGTACACACATTAACGCTCTTACATATCCGAGCAATTACAATTTCATGAAGGTTTGAATGCTCAAAAAATTGCAAAACCAGAACACTTCCATTTTAGCACACAGAAAATTCAATTTCAAAATGGTACCCACCAAAGCAAAATTAAAATGAATTAAGTGCTCTAATCATGCTCTGATACCAATTGAAGGTGTTCATATAACACATGCGGAAGCAATTGAAGATCGAAAGCACTTAAGGCATTCAATTTTGCTCCTAAAGCATACATGTTCTATAAAAGACAGAATATAGAGTTGAGAGAACACCAACCTTTGTAGCTCACTTATGTGGAACTCCTTGTGGTGTTTGCCTCTCCTATGCTCCTTGGACAACTTCTAGAGTCTTCCCTACTATTCTCTTGGGCCTAAAAAGACTTGTGGGAGTCTATAGAAGAAAGAAATAGGAAGGGAATGCTTGATGGTACAAGCTTTTGGAAGGAGATGAAATGAGAGAGAATTTGAGGGAGAAAATTTGCAGCATAACACTAAATGAAAGCTTGCTCTTCTTGAATCTAATTCAAACCCCTTTTATAGACATCTCCCATGCAAAGACAAGCTTCATGACACTTAGCCACATGGTCAAGATGCAACTCAAAGTGGATTCTAGGTGTCTACTTCACAACACATGCATCTAATGCATGTTTGTGTTGTTTTCCACTATGTATCATTATGCAAGAGTGGAAAAATCACTAAATCCACTATGAATTGAATCCTAATTGTGAATTTTAAGCTTTCAATTCATTTCAAATTCAATTCAAAATTGAAATTTATTTCTAGGCAATTGATTGGGACATTTCCAAGTAATTTTGATATGATTGATCCAATCAATCTTTATCACCTAATGCCATGAATTATATATGATTCCTAATACATATATATGGTATTTAAAACACTTTTAAATACCTCATCTCTCAATTCCTAATTTAATTCATAATTAAATCATTGTGTCGAACATGTTTTACGATAAAACCCTATTTCCCGTTTTTGAACGATTCAAAGTTTCCTATCAAAATATTCTAGGCTTTAATCCGATATGAGCTAGTAGGGGGACCTAATGGACCTATAGATCATGGGCTCCAACGATTCAAGGCTAACCGACTAATCTCATTATCTAAGCTAGCCAAGATTCGTTAACTATCGGGACACTCCACTATAGCCCGATAGTTGCACTCCCCTCACTATAGATATATTTCCGTCCACTTGATTTAACCATGTTTAGTAAGTCGTTCCTTCACAGGTTGTTCGTAGCTATAGCTAGGTCAAATAACCGTTTCACCTCTATAGTACTTCTTGTTCCTTAAGTTCCACTAATCCTCTAATGAACAATCGGTTTGCGGTCCAACCATCAAACCTAAGTCCCTCTCGATCTAACAAGAGGGTGGGGCCCCTTGTTCAAGTCCTGGAGTTAGTACTTAAGGGAACAACCTATCTACTAACCCTGAAAAGGGTAGGAGTGAATTCCGTCTTGCGAAACTATGTCCCCAGCTATCTATTCGATCTTATCCCCAAAATGGTAGGCTTGTCGAGTCGGCGATGCTGGCCACTCTCACCCATGCAGATCAAAGGATAATCTCGCATAAACAGGAGTTCATAGATAGCTCAGGATTAAGAACGAGTTACCTAGGTCATCTATGAGAAATAGTCAGTTTCTTCAGTAAACGGCGTTATAAAGAGAAAGTGACTTATTTCGTGATCCAGTCTTATGCAAACTCATTGCATAGGACGCCCCCACTCGCATGTCACCACATGAACGATTTAGGATCTCATCGTTTGTACTTAATACAAAGTGGGCCGCGTCCATAGTGTCTCCAGGATAAGGTACCCAACCTTATCCTTATACTATAGACTATTTTGACTATAAACTTGAACTTGATCCTATGATATGTCCCTACATATAGTTCGAGTATTCATTTTATAGCCAAGGATCTTAGTTTATTGGATTTAGGTTAATCATTCGCAATTTACATATTCAATAACATCTTTTACTGAATAACCTCAATAACGTCTTTATTGGAAATAGAATATGTTTAATGATTTACAAACTACGAGTTTATAGGACATTAAACCCAACATGGGTGAGAGTGGCCAGCACGCCGACTCAATAAGCCTACCATTTTGGGGACAATACCGAGTGGGGAGCTGGGAACATAATCACACAAGATGGAATTCACTCCTTCCCGACTCTAGGGTAAGTAGAGGTGTGTTCCCTTAAGTGGTGTCTTCGGGACTTGAACAATGGGCCCAACCCTCTCTATGGCACAAGAGGGACTTCTGTTTGTTGGTTGGACCTCAAACAGGTTGTTCATTAGAGGAGCACTGGGGACTTAAGGACAAAGATGTAAACAAGGGGTAAAACGGTAATTTGACCCAGCTGGGATACGAACACACGTGAAGGACTGACTTGTAGTATTGGTCGATATTCGTGGACACAGAAATATTCTGCAGTGAGAAGAGTGCAGCTGAGGGTCTTTAGTGGAATGACCCACAGTTAACGAATGGAGACTAACTTGGTTAATGAGTTTAAGCCGATTAGTCACGTATCGTTGGAGCTTCTGATCTGTAGGTCCATTAGGTTCCACTGGTAGCTCGTAAAAAGACTTGAAGCAAACAAATATAAATTGTAAATTGAAAGTGTTCAATTTATTTGGGGAACCGTATAATGTATATTGATGCATTATAATATAAAGTTTATGAAACTTTATAATATAATTTTTGAATTAATTTCAAAAATTAATTCTTGAGAGAAAATATTTGAAAGAGTTCAAATAAATTTAATATGAATTGGATTCATATTAATTTTAATAAAATCCCTAAGATTAAATATATGATATTTAATTGGGTAATTAATTAATCATGGAATTAATTAATTATTTATTAAAATTAGAGACCTTTTCCTATTAGGAAAGAAAATATTTGAAAGAGTTCAAATAAATTTAATATGAATTGGATTCATATTAATTTTAATTTTAATAAAATCCCTAAGATTAAATATGTGATATTTAATTGGGTAATTAATTAATTATGGAATTAATTAATTATTAAAATTAGATATTGTTCAGATAATAGATTTGAACTTATTCCTAGACATTTTCCTATTAGGAAAAGGTCTTGGCCTTTACCTATATATAGGACCTCTGGGGTGGGGTGAAAGGCATCCCATTGTCTCTCCTTCTCTCAGAGATTTCTCCCAAAAGACTCCCACAAGTCTCCTGCTTCAAGAAGTCTTAGAGATATACCGGTGTAGTCGATTGGTGGTGTTCGCACAAGAGGGTTGCTGCGTCTTCAATCTTATTGGCAAGAAAAGACGAATTGATCAAGGCTTTCTACAAAAGTAAGTTTTCTATGAAATCCTTGATCACTAGGATCAATCTAGTTAATCTTTTAGCATGTTTATAGCCTATGTACAGTCCATTAAATATATATTTATTGCTGTAATATTTTGCAAATTGTATTGGTATTTCAATTAGACTCTAAGACTCTGAGTAGGTTCGGTAATACTTTCCGCTGCGTGGGGCGTTTATCCCTTCACGTGTAGCCTTGGGCGCGGCCTCCCTTCGGAAAGTGTTTCCATGGGTCAATACAAAGGTGAATGGGGAGAATTTCTATAGTAAGTGGGAGCAGGATGCGTGTCAATGTATCCTACGGTCTCCACCCCTAGGTCGCATCGTGAGATTCTTATGATCCGCCCGCGTGTCGTCCTGGAGCGACCATCCCTTCGAAGGGCCTGATCATAGGTTTTGGAACACCGCAAACTCCAGAAATGGATAGGGTCACTTCTTTCCTTTCAGTAGCCTGTTGGTGCGTACCTCTGGGATCTGAAAGTGGGAAGGTTACACTTACGAGGATGAGTTAAGTGAGTTAACGAATCCTAGACCGAACAACAGTAATTAAACACTAACGGAATATGAGTTATTCTGGTGTTAGGGTTTGGTTGAGATTGTCTCAATTCAGAGGAGGAGTAGCAGACCACCCTTTGGTGGTTGTTGTTCTAAACCTTTGAAGTATCCTTGCGAAAAGTAAATCAATAGTTTTATACGGTTTCTTTGATTGCTTGTTTGTTTTTGCAGAATCTGATTGGATTAGTTTTAATGGGTTAGTGCGATTAAAAATACAAGTAATTTGTTACTTATGTATAATAATTTGTATGTGCATTGTCTTACGCCAGATTATTAATAACGGTAATAATACAACAAGCTTAAACGATAACTTGTGGTAAATAAGTCTAGGATTAGTCTTAACTGAGGAATGTCTTCATGCCCCATATGTCTAATTCATTAAGAATTATTCTTGGTGAATATGAAATAGGACCCTGCTTAGAAAAAGAGAATTTGTCCAAGACTATAATTTTTATTTACTTGTCTTGAAAACGTGATTAGTGAAGAATAGTGATTCTCCCTGAATACTTGATTTAGGGGTCACAAATCACGTGTGTTCTTCTTTTAAAGGAATGAGTTCTTAGCAACAGGTTCCTATTGAAGTAATAACTCTCAATGTTAAAACTAGAAAAGTTATTTTGGCTGTAGCAATGGGGAACATTAAGTTATTTGTCCCAGTGAGAGAAAATACATATTATTAGATAATGTGTATGTAATTCCTAAGATCAAAAGAAATTTGATTTCTGTATCTTATTTGTTGGAACAATGTTACTCTTTACCTTTCTCTGCTAACACAGTTTCATTTCAAGAAAGGGAGTTGACATTTGTTCAGCTGGACTGAAAAATAACCTATATGTTTTAAACTAATCAAGAGTAAAGCAGTCATGAACACTAAACTGTTTAAGACTGCTACTACTCAATGTGAAAAGAGGCAAAGGATTTCTCCTAAAGAAAAATACCCTTTCTTTGGCACTTAAGGTTAGGCCATATTAATCTCAATTTGATTGAGAGATTGGTCAAGAGTGGACTTCTAAATGAGTTAGAAGATGACTCTCTACTACCTTATAGGTCATGCCTTTAGGGCAAGATGACTAATAGGTCTTTTACTGGAAAAGAACTAAAGAGCCAAAGAGCCCTTGGAGCTTGTACATTTGGATCCTTGTGGTCCAATATGTTAAAGCAGTGGGAGGGCATGAATAATTCATCTATTTTATAGATGATTATTCAAAGGTATGAGTATCTTTACCTAATGCAACTTATGTCTGAAGCTCTTGAGATATTCGAAGGTGCTTAGGACTGAAGTTGAAAACTTGTTACGTGAGATGATAAAAACACTTCTATCTGATTAAAGTGTTGAGTATAGGGACTTCAAATTCTAGGACTATTTGATAGTACATAGGATCACATCCTAAATCTCAGTTAGGAGAAATAGAACCCTATTGGGTTTGATCCATGTTGAGCTATGCTCAATTGCTTGACTTGTTTTGGGGTCATGCAGTATTGACTGTAGTAGGCAACCCCAAAGGAAACAAGAATTGGATACTTCTTCAATCCACAAGAGAATAAAGAATTTGTATCGACAAATGCTACATTCTCAGAAGAAGACCATATGAGAAATCATAAACCACGGAGTAAAGTCGATTAAGTAAGTTAACTAATGAAGCTACAAGAACATCACCAAGAGTTGTTGATGAGGCTGGCTATTCATCAAGAGTTGTTGATGGACTAGTGCATTTGGTCAGTCACATCCATCTCAAGAGTTGAGAGTGCCTTGTGTAGGGATAATAGCCCTAGGCAGCGGAAGATTTCAGAGACCTAACTCAATTTTAAACAACGATCGGAATACCGATACGTTGGCAAATATTTCACTGCAGTAAAAACATACATAATACTTGCTGGAAAACATTATAAAACACGCTAATATTGAAAATAAACCTAGATCTAATCTAGATATATAAACCCTATTCATCAAGAACCGAATTACTCACTTTCGTGGACGTTCTTGATCGAAAATCACCAAATTCGTTGACAAATCTCAGAAAAAAAACAGCAAGCTAACGTGATCCTTTTTGCTGCAATTTTCTGCACGAACACCACCACAAGTGTTGCACCGGTATTCTCTTTGGGGATGCTTGTGGGAGCAAGAGTTTCCAAGGGATTTTGAGTGATTTCTTTTCTCTATAAACGAGAGAGAGAGCAAGAAGATCAGAGGATGTGTGAGAGAGAATAACTTGCATGAGATTGTCTTAGGGTTTTCAGTGAGGAGGTTGTTCAACGGATGAATAAACTTCCCACTCCTAAAAACCCTCCTCTTCACGCGTAGCACCAGGTAAGTGGGAAGACTGATTTTTTAATCAGTTGAAACAACTGATAAAAATCAAATTAATAATCAAAATTATTAATTAATTTATTTATTAAATTAACAATTAATTTAATATTATTATTTACATAAAACACTTTTATATAAATCTCCCACATAACCTATAGTTTTAATGAAATTCAATTAAATTAAATTAAAACAATAATTAATTAATATTATAATTACATATCACATATTTAACTATATCTCTCTCCTATAAACTATAGTATTAATGTACATCAAATGTGCATTAACTATAACCTATAGTTTTAATATGAATCAAATTCATATTTTAACTTTATATTCGAACCCTTTCGAATATTCAATTTTCCCTAATAAATTTACCTCAACGCCCTAAATGAGCTACTGGTAGGACCTTATGGACCTACAGATCAGAAGCTCTAACGATATGAGATTAATTGGCTAAACTCATTAACCAAGTTAATCAATGTTCGTTAACTGTGGTTCACTCCAATTTAGAACCACAGCTGCACTCTTCTCACTGCAGATATATTTCTGTGTCCATAGATATTGACCATCAACAACAAGTCAGCCCTTCACGTGCGTTCGTACCCCAGCTAGGGTCAAATTACCGTTTTACCCCTAGGCTACCTCTTTATCCTTAAGTACCAGTGTTTCTCTAATGAACAACCTGTTTAGGTCCAACCAACAAACAGAAGTCCCTCTCGTGCCATAGAGAGGGCAGGGCCCATTGTTCAAGACCCGGAGACACCACTTAAGAGAACACACCTCTACTTACCCTAGAGTCGGGAAGGAGTGAATTTCATCTTGTGTGACTATGTTCCCAGCTCCCCACTCGGTCTTGTCCCCAAAATGGTAGGCTTATTGAGTCGACGTGCAGGCCACTCTCACCCGTACAAATCAAAGGACAATCCCTCACGGACAGGAGTCCATAATCCACTCAGGATTGAGACTAAGTTGCCTAGGTCATCCTAGTGAAATAGAAACCAATCTAACTAACGGTGTTATAGTTAGTGGTTAACTATTTCGCGATCTGGTCTTATGCAAACTCATTGCATAGGATACCCCCACTCGCACGTCAACTACATGAATGCGTTGGATCATTACGTTTGTATCATAATACAAAGTGGGTCGTATCCGTAGTGTCACCAAGATAAGGTACCTAGCCTCATCCCTATACTGTAGACCCTTTAGGCTAAATCTTGAACACTGATCCCTGTATGTCCCTACATACTAGTTCAAGCCTCATTCTATTAGCCTAGGATGTTTAGTTTATTGGATTAGGGTTAATAAGACAAGATTGCATAATACAAACACAAATAAATAAATAATACATCATTTTATTAATGTTCGGTCAAAGGTACATTTACTATCTACGAGTTTTAGGGCATAAAACCCAACACCTTGATGTAGTGGGAGGGTTGTTTTATAACCTGAACGTTGCATGGACTTGATTGAAGCCTAGGCCATCATACATGATGGTAACATAGAGGATTCATTGTCCTAGAGATGAGCAATGAATGATGATGACAAGGACAAGTGGATTAAAGTCATGGACTTGGAATTGGATTCTTTGTATTTCAATTCCATTTGGGACCTTGTACATCTGCTTAATGGGTAACACCTATAGGTTACAAGTGGATTTACTAGAGGAAACGAGACGTTAAGGTCTCAATCAGAAGGGTTCATTGAGCAAGATCAAAAACAAAAGGGTTTGCAAGCTTGAGTGATCCATTCATGGATTGACCTAAGCATTTCGATCTTGAAATATAAGATTTGATATAGTGACCAAATCTTTTGGCTTTAATTAGAACATTGATGAGTCTTATATTTACAAGTAATCATCAATAGTTCAGTAGCTCACTTAGTGTTGTATATGATTGATATCCTAATTATTGAGAATGATGTAGGTTATCTTACTGACATTAAAAGAGACTAACAGCTTATTTCCAAATGAAAATTTGGGAGAAGCTGAGTTTGTTCTTGGGATCCAAATTGTTAGGAACCATAAGAACAAAAGGCTAGTCTTTTGTCTCAAGTGTCTTATGTCTACAAAATGTTAGTTAGATATAAGATGCAGAATTCTAAGAAGAGTTCACTACCTGTTCAAGGATGGAATTCTTTTGTCTAAGGAACTGTGTCCTAAGACACCTCAAGAAGTTGAGGACTTGAGATATATGCCCTATGCAGTAAGATTTTCAGTAAGTATCAATCAAATTCAGGATTTGATCTCTGGACAACCGTTAAGTACTAAAGGAGTGATTAACACTCGAGCGGAAGCGTTTGACGATCTTAGGCATCGATTTTCATTAATTTTGAAGATTAAAAGCATGCTAAATAACAACGAAAAACAAAGCATTAGAAAACCGACCTTTGAAGCAAGAATTCGTGAGCTCTCTTGGATGATTCTTTACACGATCGAGTCTTGGACGACCACCGAGATCTTCCCCGCTATTCTTCGGCCTTAGAATGGGCTTGTTGGAACCCGAGCATGATGAATTTGAGGGAGAAAGATTGAGAAAGATATGGGTTTTCTAGAGAAATGGAAGTCAGGGTTTTCTTTGAATTTTAAGAGAGAAAATTCAGCATGTGTGTTGTGTTTTTCATCCAGCAAGCTCCATTCTGCTCTTTGTACATAATGCAAGCCTTATATATGAAGAGGTAATTCCAATTACATGAATTATTATAGTAATTTAGGTGTCAAACCCAAATTACATGAAAAACCAACTCATATGGTTATGTGTCTCCAATTTGGAATTAACCTCTTGCATATATTTCAATTTCAAAAAACTGAAATTATTAATTTGAATTAATTCATGTAATTAATTCAATATTATTAAAACTAATTTTAATGTTTTAATTTTAAATAAAATCAATTCCAATAATCAATTTTAAGTAAAATTAAATATTTTAATTCAATATCAAATATTAAATTAATAGCTCACATTATTATCGACTTCTCTCAAAATCAATTTCACGAACATGAATCCCTATTCATGTGTGTAATACTTAAATCGAATTTAAATAATTACAAATCTCTCAATATATAGTTTAATATACAATTAAACCGATACGTTAAATTATATCAAATATAATTAATGATATCTCCCTTAATTGAATTTGAACGTTTTCAAATTCTTTCATCACTCTGTTCTAAGGTTTATTCCGTATGAGCTAGCAGGGGGACTTAATGGACCTACAGATCATGGGCTCCAACGATCCGAGATTAACTAGTTGAACTCTTTCAATCCTAGTTAACCAACATTCGTTAACTAACGAGACACTCCATTATAGCCCGTAGCTGAACTCCCCTCACTGTGGATATATTTCTATCCACCCGATATAACCGTGATCAGTAAGTCAATCCTTCACAGGTTGTTCGTAACTATAGTTAGGTCAAAAGTTTGTTTTACCCCTATAGCACTTCTTGTTCCTTAAGCCTTCACTGAGTCCCTAATGAACAATTGGTTTGTGGCCCTACCACTAAACCTAAAACCTCTCGGGCCAATGAGAGGGTCGTCTTTGTTCCTATCCTTGAATACGGGTAGGAGTGAATTCCATCTTGCAGGACTATGTCCCTAGCTATCTACCTGGTCTTATCCCCAAAGTGGTAGGTTGTTGAGCGGCACTTTTTCGCCACTCTCACCCATGCAAATCAAAGGACAATCCCGAATAAACAGGAGTTCATAGTTAGCTCAAGATTATGTAATGGGTATAGTGATGCCCTAGTTTATTGTATTTGTACATTAAATACGTTTTATGTATTATACATGTATTTATACACCCACTACTGGGATAGATTATTTTACATCCCACTAAACTAGATTTTTTGTCCAAGTGGGAGTTTGTTGGGTTTTATGTCCTAAAACTCATAGATAGTGAATGTTAGCGAATTGTACACTTGTATCAATAAAGTGTTATTGAGGTTTATGCAATAAAGTGTTATTGTCATTTTAAGTCTAAAATTGCACAATATGACCCAAATGCAATAAACTAAGATCCAAGGTTGTTTATATGTAACTTGAACTAGTATGTGGGGACATACGGGGATCAGTGTTCAAGTAACAACCTAAAAGGTCTATAGTATAGGGATAAGACTGGGTACCTTATCCTCGTAACACTATGAGATACGACCCGCTTTGTATTCGATACAGACGTATTGATCCAAGGCGTCCATGTAGGAGACATGTGAGCGGGGGTATCCTATGCAATGAGTTTGCATAAGACCGAACCACGAAATAGTAAACCACTAGATCTAACACCGTTAACTAGTTAGGTTACTGTTTCAATAGGATGACCTAGGTAACTCAGTCTTAATCCTGAGTGTGTCATGAACTCCTTCTCACGATGGATTATCCTTTTATTAGTACGGGTGAAAGTGGCATGCACGCCGACTCAATAAGCCTACCTTCTTGGGGACGAGATCGAGTGGGGGGCTGGGGACATGACAACACAAGATCAAATTCACTCCTTCCTGCTTCTAGGGGAAGTAGATGAGTGTTCCCTTAAGTGGTGACTCCGAGTCTTGAACAAAGGGATCCCGCCCTCTCACTGGCCTGAGAGGGACTTTCTGTTTACTGGTTGGACCATAAACAGGTTGTTCATTAGAGGAGCATTGGTACTTAAAAAGCCAAAGGTAACTCAGTGGTAAAACGATAATTTGACCCATCTGAAGTTACGAACACTCGTGAAGGATTGACTTACCAATATTGGTTAATATCCGTGGACACAGAAACATTCTACAGTGAGAAGAGTACAGTTGTGGGTCTTTAGTGGAGTGACCCACAGTTAATGAATTTTGGTTAACTCGATTAATGAGTTTAGTCAGTTAACCTTATATCATTGGAGCATCTGATCTCTAGGTCCATTAGGTCCCCCTACTAGCTCGTAAAGAGTAATTGGGAACAATTTATCTTGAAAGATTTTGAATAGTTCAAATTTATCTTGGGAATCAAGTTAATTGTATGAGATACAATTAATATAATGTATGGTAATACATTATAATATAAAGTTTAATGTGAGATTAAACTTTATTAATTGAGAGAATAATATATATTTGAAGAAGTTCAAATATATGACTAATTAAATGTGAGATATTTAAGTAGTAAATAAATTAATTAAGTATGAATTAATTAATTATTCAATTTAGTCTAATTAAATGTGATTTAATTAAACTATGATACATGAGAGATTAAATTAGAATATGATTCTAATATGTAATTAATTAAATATGTGATATTTAATTAATCACAATAATTAATTATTCGATTTAATTTAGTTAAATGTGATTTAATTAAATTAATAACTATAGATTAATTTTAATGTGAATATGATTCATATTAAAACTATAGGTTATAAGAGAGATGCAATTTTGAATATGATTCAAATGTATAATTAATTAAATATGTGATATTTAATTTATTTAAGAATTAATTGATTGTGAATTAATTAATTGTGTAGTTTAATTAATTTAGTTAAATGTGATTTAATTAACTTTTAATTTAAACTATATATTCAGTTAGGGTTGTGCATTTAATATGATTCAATGCACATATAATTAAATATGAGATGTTTAATTATATACTTAATTAATTAAATGGTTTAATTAATTAATGTTTAATTAACTCATATTATAATGTATTTATATTATGATTAATTAATTAAATAACCAACTCCCCAATTAGGGGAGTGGTTATGAGATCCCACGTTAGAGGGGTCTATTCCCTCACGCTTCAGATAAGCATTCGTGCTTAACTCCTGAAAAAGAAATCTCTCTGCTCTCAATCACTTTCCCTCACTCTCATTCTCTTTTAGAGAAAAAGAATAGAGACTTCTTCGTTCTCTGTTGAAAAAAAATTCCCAAAAAATCAAGATTAGTGAATCCCACAATTCAGGTTCTTAATCTCAGAGGATAGCGGGGAAGGCCATGTGGTGGTGCTCTTCGTTGGTACAGAACGTTCAAGAAGGTGTTCTTGAATTCAGAGTCATCAGACGACGGTGAGTTTGCTTAGCCTTATATTTTGTAGAATTGTGAATTTTGTATTGTTGCCAATGTATTGGTATTTTGTAGAACGAAATTAATTGTGAATCGGTCCAATTGCGCTTCCGCTTTAACGGAATTGGGAATTCCAATCCTTCACCTTGTGTGTACACGAAGATCAATAAGAAGAAAGTAGCTTTTCTAGTACTTTATGTGGACGATATCCTACTCATTGGGAATGATGTAGGATACCTTACTGACATTAAGAACTGACTAGCAGCTCAATTTCAAATGAAAGATCTGGGAGAGGCTCAATATTTTCTTGGGATCCAAATCATTAGGGATCGCAAGAACAAAACGCTAGCACTGTCTCAAGCAACGTATATTGACAAAATGTTGTCTCAATATTCGATGCAGAACTCCAAAAAAGGTTTATTACCCTTCAGGCATGGGGTTCACTTGTCTAAGGAACAGTGTCCTAAGACACCTTAAGAAATTGAGGATATGAGACACATTCCCTACGCCTCAACTGTGGACAGCTTAATGTATGCTCTGCACTAGGCCTGACATATGTTATGCAGTGGGAGTAGTCAGTAGGTACCAGTCTCATCCAGGGTTAGACCACTAGGGAGCGGTTAAGAATATCCTCAAGTATCTTCGGAGAATGAGGGACTACATGCATGTGTATGGGGCTAAGGTTTTAATCCTTACAGGATACACTGACTCTGACTTTCAAGCTGCCAAGGATTCAAGGAAATCCACATCAGGGTCAGTGTTCACCCTCAACGGGGGAGCTGTAGTTTGGAGGAGCATCAAACAAGGATGCATAGCAGACTCAACCATGGAGGCTAAGTATATAGCTGCTTGCGAAGCAACTAAGGAAGCAGTTTGGCTTAGAAAGTTCTTGACAGATTTGGAAGTTGTTCCAAATATGAACGTGCCCATAACATTGTACTGTGACAATAGTGGGGCTATAGCCAACTCAAAAGAACCTTGAAGCCACAAACGAGGAAAACACATAGAGAGGAAGTATCACCTGATACGGGATATTGTGCAACGAGGAGATGTGATCGTCACCAAGATCACTTTGGAGCACAACATCGCTGATCCATTCACGAAGGCTCTATCAGCTAAAGTGTTTGAGGATCATCTAGAGGGTCTAGGTCTATGAGATATGTATGTCGTTTGATCTAGGGCAAGTGGGAGATGTATAATGGGTATAAGGATGCCCAAGTTCATTGTATTATTATAGTATATTTACTTTATGCAATATACAATACACATGACATTTCCAGCTTTAGATTATTACATTTACATCCCACTAACTAGAGTTTTAGTTCAAATGGGAGTTTGTTGGGTTTTATGCCCTAAAACGCGTAGATAGTGATCTAACGATTGACCAAATATTAATGAAATAATATTGATGTATTTTTTCAATTAAGTGTTATTAGTTATATTATATTTGTCTTTGCCTAAATAACCCTAATCCAATAAACTAGACATCCTAGCCTGTATGAGTCTTGAACTGTATGTGGAGACATACGGGGATCAATGTTCAAGATACAGCCTAAAGGGTCTATAGTATAGGGATAAGACTAGGTGTCTTATCCTGGTGACACTATGGATATGACCCACTTTGTATTTGATACAAACGCCATGATCCAACGCGTTCACGTAGGAGACATGCGAGTGGGGGTATTCTATGCAATGAGTTTGCATAAGACCGGACCGTGAAATAGTAACCACTGGTTATAACAACGTTAACTAGTTAGGTTTCTATTTCACTAGGACGACCTAAACAATTTAGTCTTAATCCTAAGTTGGTTATGGACTCCTGTTCATGAGGGATTGTCCTTTGATTTGTATGAGTGAGAGTGGCCAATACGCCGACTCAATAAGCCTATCATTTTGGGGATAAGACCGAGTGGGGAGCTAGGAACATAATCACACAAGATGGAATTCACTTCTTCCCGACGTTAGGGAAGCAGATGATTGTTTCCTTAAGTGGTGACTCCAAGTCTTGAACAAAGGACCCTACACTCTCAATGGCACGAGAAGGTTGTTTGATCGTTGGACCACAAACAGGTTGTTCATTAAAGGAGAACTAGTACTTAAGGACATAGAAGTAACCTAGGGGTAAAATAGTAATTTGACCCAGCTGGTGTTACGGACACTTGTGAAGGACTAACTTGTTGTAATTGGTCTATATCCGTGGACACAGAAATATGTCTACAGTGAGAAGAGTGCAACTGTGGGTCTATAGTGGAGTGTACCCACAGTTAATGAATAATGATTAATTTGGTTAATGAGTTTAACCAATTAATCTCATATCGTTGGAGTTTCTGATTTGCAGGTCCATTAGGTCCCACTGGTAGCTCGTAAAGTAAATTGAGGCAACTAAGTCATATATGTAAATTGAAGATGTTCAATTTACTAAGGGAAACAACATAATGTATGATGATTCATTATGAGAGAAATAAATATTTGAATTAATATGAATTTGATTCATATTAAATTTATAGGATATAAGAGAATTTGAAGGAGTTCAAATTTTAATGTGAATTAATTAATTAAAGGCCTAAAATTAAATATATGATATTTAATTGGGCAATTAATTAATTCAAGGCCGAAAATTAAATATATGATATTTAATTGGTGATTAATTAATTAATATGGTAATTAATCAATTATGTAAATGATTAATCACTTATGGAAGTAATTAATCATTTATGGAAAAGATTAATCATTTATGGAAATGATTAATCAATTAAGGAAATAATTGATTATTGGTGAAAATTATATTCATGGTCTCTCCTATAAATAGAACACTAGACCAAAGGTTTAGGACACACTGATATTCACAATACAAGACTGAAAGGTTGTCTCTTATATTCTCTCAAATCTCCCTCTTAGAGAAAGACTCCAACCAGTTCATTGCCTCTTAGTGGTTGTGTTTTAGAGAAGCAAAGTTCCAGTGAAGGAACTTAACGGTTGCTGTGTTTTCAACACAAGAACGGAGTTGGTGAAAATCGTTCCAGTCTACAACGAAGGTTTGCAACAGTTTTCTCTTTTCTCTTTGAAAAGCATGTAAATATAATAAGTTTTATTTTTGTTTTCCAGCATGTTTAAACCAATTTACAGCGGCTTTAATGTATGATTAAAGTAGTGTTTTGCCTTTCGTATCAGTATTCAATATAGATTAATATACGGTGTGAGATCCTCTCGATACGTTTCCGCTACACTAGGGCCCCAAATCCCTACAATTGGTATCAGAGCCTCTGTTGTCCCTATTAATTGATGTTAAAATTTTCGATAGGCTCTAATAGGTGGGATTAATGCATAATGTATGTATGGTTTGCATTGGACTGTTTAGGTTAATTTTATGGCTATAGATTTTAATTTTTATGTGATTTGATCGTGTCGCCCTATGTTTCGAGCATTTAAATGTAAAATCGAGTCCTATTTAAGTTCGAGTCTAGATTAGGTTTGTATGAGATGAAGATCGATGAAATCGCGACAAGATTCGAGGTCAAAAGACGAAAAACAGCCGCGGATTTACCCAAGAAGAAGTCCAAGGCCTGCAACAAGGCCCATTGCGCCATCCCCCGCTCCCAACACAACTCTAAAGCAGGAAATCTCTGTCTGCTCTGAGAATCGAGAGACCTCTCCACCGCATCCTGATTCCCCGTTGCACCACCATCAAGAAGAAGAACTCTTGACGTCTGTGTGTCAAGTCCAAGTTTGCGATCAGCAGACTCATCAAGAAGAAGGCCAGCACCAACAAGAGTAATCTCCTGAGCCTCCTCAGCATCCTGGTGCCTCCGCCAACACGATTGCACCTGCGCTCTTGCACCACAAGTAATAGATGTGGATGTAGGCCAAGTCTATGCGGAAATGCGACGACACTTAGAAGAGATTGTTGAGCCACTGAGAAAAGAGCAGGAGGAGATGAAGAAGCGCCTTGACACGTTAATGTTGTATTTGGTGCGGTGGATGGATGTTTTTGGCAATCTGCCTCCTGTGCCAGCTAATCTGATAATCAGGTCTCGTCCACCGCAAAGGCCAAATGGCGTAGGTCCTTTTCAAGTGCGCCCGAATATGCCACCACCTCTACCAAGGGAGTGACTTTCTGATCTATTTATCTGTTATGTAATTTTGTGATGCATTGCACTTCATTTTGTATTCTCCCATCACATCAATGAAAAACTAATTTTGAGTCTTTACCGCAATCTTAAGTTAAAGCCTTTAATGCATGCCTTAGTCGCAAAAATTTCTCTGCGTTAGCTCCTTTAATAAGCGTTTAGAGTTTGAATTTTCCAAGTTTTTTTTTTCTACCGCAGCTCAGTTAGATGATTTCTCTTGCTTAGCTTTCCCTTTTGCCTTAGAAATTTTTTTTTCTAGTGTCTGATGCTTTGATGCTGTCGCAGAGCAATAAGCAACTACTTAGCACATCACATAAGCATTTCCATGTTTAAGTTGGGGGGTGCATTAGATGTTTTAGCGCAGTTATAACAAATGCGTTCCGCTGGTTTCCTTGCGCTAGTAGCCGGGGGCATTCATGACACCCATCGTTTGCCACAGTGTGAAGGCGCATAAGTATTCCATGAGCATTTAGGGCAGTAAAAAAATGTAATGCCCGTAGTTGGATGCCCTTCATCACAAATGTGGGTAAGCGAAAATGAAAGCATGCGTTTTGATGTTGATCGTTATGTTTTCTATATATATATATAGATATATATATTGCCCCTTGCGTCTGAGCTTATAGTGTTAGCAAGCTAGTCTGCGTTGTTTCAGATAGGAGAGTCTAGTGCAGGGATAAAATCCTTAGTCAAGAGGGAAAGCTTAGTGAAGGCTAAATTCTTTAGTTTGGCTTTGGTGAGAAAGAGCTAGAAGATTCTTGATGATGAGTGCAAAATTTTTAGAGCTAAGTTATTTTCGCAGAGAGACTAGAAGGCATTGCTTGAGGACAAGCAATAATTTAAGTTTGGCGGTTTGATAACTTGCAAAAATCAAGTTATTTCTCACCTAAAATTAAATTAAATAATGCTAGAAAAGAATATTGATGCGCCACATAGACACATAAAAGCTTAGAATTGAGGCAAACGAGTCTTCAGGGTATATTTCCTTGATGCAGCGAGAAAATGCATATATTTTATCATCTAACACATATATATTGTAGTTTCTTCCCTTGCCCAAGTTATCGTATAGCGCAAGCATTGGATCCAGCACGTGAGAAGGTACATTGACACTCTATTCGGCGTTGGAGCTAACATGTGGCAGAACTGCAAGCTGACAATTTTCGAATGGAACACGCAAGCTCATTTCTTGGAGAAGTCAGCATCCTCAAGCCTATTTATTCTTCGCCCATTTCATCATGAAGAGAGAGGTGGAGAGAGAGGAGACTAGTGAAGAAAAGAAGAATCCTTGTTCAGCGCAGCTAATTCCTATTGTAAATGTATTGCGCTATGTATTCATTTAGTAGCATGAGCTAATTTCCTTTATCAAAGCTTAACCTAGGCGCCCATGCGACGATAGACTTTTCTGTATGCGTTATATTTTGAATGAATGAAGTTGATGTTTTCTACTTAGATGCTTTAATATTTTCATTACTAATGCCCTCCTAGCCAGTCGGTTGCGGTAGCAGCATGATAAATCCCGAAAGGGTAATGCATGTGAAAATGTCTAAGTAGAGCAATATAATGCATTGCATGTAGTCTAGGTTGTGTTAGGATTAGCGCTGCCACAAGAGATAATTCATGAATGTGTTTAGACTGTTTTAGGGATAACTCAATTACTTGCAAGTAAGTAAGAGAACTGCGCTAATGCATGAACTAAGTGAACAGAAACGTTTTTAGTCCTACACCAAACGCATGTGTAATATCGGAATGGAATCACATGTTTGTTTCTCACTTAAGCATCAATAGCATTTCATTCATAGTGTGCACTACAGGATAGTTCATCAACGCATGTGCTTGCTGCGGTGAAAGCCTTGATAGCCTCTCTCATCTGTCTTTACCTTTATCGCAAGTCTTCTTTTTATTCTCTCTATAGCATTATCACTATTGCAATCTTCTTTCAGTTTTATTTCAAGTGTCATACGTCTGAGTATATGTTGATTAGTACTGTTAAGATTATTTCTTTCCCTTCCATGTGTTCTGACCCTGGAATGCCCCAGGTATTACTTGGTTATGCATGATTTATACTTTGATTAATGCATAACAGCGATACATTCTCTGATTATTCTGCATAATATTGAGTCATTATAGTGCAAACCATGTTACCATTACAAGAGAAAACGAGACGTAAAAGGAAAGGTATAAACCTTTAAAGTTAGGCTTGTGGGAAAGGATTATACCCAAAGGGAGGGAGTGGACTATGAGGAAACTTTCTCTCCTGTTGTCATGTTAAAGTATATCAAGATACTCTTGTCCATTGCCATGTTTTATGACTGAAATTTGGCAAATGGATGTCAATATTGTCTTTTTGAATGACAATCTTGAGGAGAGTATCTATATGTCTCAACCAGAAGGGTTCATTTAGTTAGTCAAGAGCAAAAGGCCAAGCTTAAATGATCCATTTTATGGGTTGAAGCAAGCATTTCGATCTTGAAATATAAGGTTTGATACTGCGATCAAATCTTATGATTTTTACGAGAATGTTGTGTTTACAAGAAGATCATCAACAACACTATAGCTTTCTTGGTATTATATGTCGATGATATCCTACTCATTGAAAATGATGTAGGTTTCCTCACTGACATTAAGAAGTGGTTAGCAACTCAATTCCAAATGAAAGATTTGGGAGAAGCTCAGTTTGTTCTTGGGATTCAAACCATTAGGAATTGTAAGAATAAAACGCTAGCTTTGTCTCAGGCGTCTTATATCAACAAAAAGCTTATCAGATTTTTGATGGAAAATTCCAAGAAGGGTTCACTACCTTTCAGGCATGGAGTTTCATTGACACAATTCGGACAGTTCAGAAGCCAAACTCGTAATTTAAACAATAATTAATGAAAAGATTGTGAGATTCACAAAATAAAGAATGAAAATGAAATTATTATACTTCTAGAAATTAGATTACCTTTTTCTATAAGTGATTTCCAAATTTATGATATGTCCCACCAATTTATTCTATTCTTGCATTTTACTAAAACCATTAGAGAGAATGAAAATTAACTGAGCAGTCTTAGGGTCTGTTTGGAATACATTTTAATTAAAATGCTTTTCAAGAATGCATTTTTTTAAAAACATTTTGTATAAAAATTGTTTAGAATTTAAACACTCATATATTTGGTTGCATTTCCTCATAGGTGCTTTTATACACAAGTTATTGTATGCTAAAGACTTTTTAAAAACGTTGGTTTCAAGTGTTTCTCTCAAAATAGTTTATTTATTAATCTCATTTTCTAATAAGTCATTTTTAGTGGTTGCCAAACACTATAAATTTTTTCAAAATTAAACACTTTAAAAGTTAAACCAAACACACTCTTAATGAGAAAAAATAATATGGAATTTAACCGGTTGATACTAATAGTTACCATCCAAAATATGTTATTCCAATTAAATGATACATATCTCCACAATATTAAATTAGGAAAATTGCGGTGGGTGGCAAATTGGACCAAATTAATAGCAAATATAGCACCATGTAAAAAAAATTGCAAATATAGCAAAATCTATCGAAGTCTATCTGATAGACTTCGATTATCAGAGTTTATCAGCGATAAACTCTGATTAATCAGAATCTATCAGTCTACTGATAGACTCCGATTATTCAGAGTCTATCAGTGTCTATCGCTAATAAACTCTGATTAATCAAAATCTATCAGTGTCTATCAGTGTCTATCAGTGACTATCACTGATAGACTTTGATTAATCGAAGTCTATCAGCGATAGACACTGATATACTTTGAATAATCAGAGTCTATCAGTGATAGATACGGATAGAATCCGACAACAGCTTTTTGGTTTTGTACAATTAATTTTGCTATATTTGCAATTAGTTTGAAACTGTGCTATATTTGCTATTAATTTGGTCCAATTTGCCATCTATGCAACTGCCCCATTAAATTAAATACATATATGTTATCAACAATAAATAAATAAATAAAATACATATAAAAGAGATGCTTAGAAGCTGGGTATATTAGTATTTAGAATACTTTTTTTTTCTCAATACGCATTGGACACTTTCACAAGTATTCTAAATTTTAGACATCTCTAATCTCTAATATATAAAAAGCCAGGATCTTGAAAAAACATTTTTGGACATATTTACCCCCTATTTTTTTTACATAATTACAAATGTGCCCTTGTGATTTATTTAACACTACAATAATTATATAACTATAATAAATATGCAATTCAAGTTTAATTCCAATAATTGTGCAAATTAGATTTAATTTAAAAACCATTTAAAGACAATTGTTTTTTTATTCGAATCTCTTTTTTTTTTTTAAAGATCTATATGACTAATATAAATTTTAAATCATTTTGTCTTTTTTTTTTTTTTAAATCATTTTTTTTAATCACTTTGTCATTTAGTTTATATAAATTTTTAACACACATAATTTTTAATAATTATGCAATTCAAGTTTAATTACAAATAGTTGTGCAAATTAGATTTAATTTAAAAACCATTTAAAGACAATTGTTTTTTTTCGAATTTATGATACATCTCTAATATTAATATTATTAATATTAATATCTTATGTCCCTTTCCTAATTTCTAATTTACTAGGTATGCTACTAAGAGCTAATTATCCATGACCAACCAATTTTTAATGACTTTAATTTAATTAATTACAATATGAAGTTAGGAATAGGGAGAGGTTGAATATGAAAAGTTATACTTATTTATTTCTAGCCATTTATGATTTTATGTTTAAGTGAAATTAATAATGGAATTCAAAAGGTGTTGGAAGTGCAAAAGTTTTTTAACTTATTCATCTCCTACGTGTATATATATGGAGTTTACTCACTTCTTTTCACAACGTACGGTTTGACTCTTTTGAGGGAAAACTAGCTACCTATCCATATGATTGCTTGAAGAGCAATGGAAAAGAGACCATCTGAAATGTGGTTGGAAGATTGGCCATCGGATACCACACCAATGATCAATCAGGATCCAATTGAGCTTCAAATTGTGAAGGATACCTACGAAGAGAACAGAGAAACAAACATTTTGAGAGTCAACAACAACATGCATGACTTGGATAAAAAGATGGAAAATGAAGGAGGTGTTAGTGAAAGAAGGCTATTTGGAAGCGGAGAATCTGGCCCACATTTTTTTTTAGCATTTTTTCTCTGTCTAAACAAAATCTCCTTTTAGTTTTTTATTTTTCTCTTTTCGTCTCTGGGTTCTTCTTATTAATTGTTTTAGATGACCAAGCATATTTGCAAGATATAGGTATTAAATCCCTTCTATAAATATGTTACAATTAGTTTTGTTGTTATTTTTTTTCTTCTAAAAGTTTGTGCATGGTTTATAAGTTAAAAAAATAAATCGTGGTTGTTTTTCTTTTAATTTATTGAGTTTATATGATTTATTTATCAAATTTCTTTTCTTCTAAAATTGATGAGTTAATAATACTAAAATTTAGACAAAAAAACTCAATTAATGTTTTATTCGTAAAATATAAAATTAACTTTCAATAAATAAAAAAATAAAATACACCACTGATAAATGTATGGAATTTAAAAAAGTTGAATATAAAAAATTGTCCTTTTATTTTCTAAAAATATTTTATCTTTAATCATAATTAATTATAGAACTTTAATTGAATTGGTATTTCAAAAGTTTTACCATTTTTCCACTCTTTATAATTATAAAAGGTGGTTTTCTTTCACCATTTTTTCACCAACAAACTTAAGTTACATTATTTGTCTAGCAATTCGTAAACACTTCTCAATTTTCTTCTTTGTTATTATTTCTTTAAAAAATCAATGGCATTTTTTAGATCTTTTATAGATATTAATATAAAATGAGATTTTTTTAAAAAAATAAATAAAAAAAATAAAAATAAAAAACACTACGTGCAATGCAACAATCAACTTTTTTTAGAAAAAAAGGTATGAATACAAGTAAGAAACTTTTTTTGGACAACATTACCTTCAATTTTTTATATAATACCCATATTAAATTTTTGGAATTTCAAAGGTTTTTTTTTTTTTTAACTTGTTTATCTCCTACAACTATATATAAAAACCTATTTTTTCTACTTTATTTTCACACAAACTTGAGTCTTTCTCTCGGTTGTTTTTCTCCTTTAGCACTATATTCCTCTTCAATAATTTATCTCATTTAATGTGACAAATCTCGCTCTTAATCAATTGTGTGATGGATATTAATTTTAGAAAGTTTTATTTGAGTACTTAATTAAAAAATATTCATACCTTAATTTTTTCAATAGATGAATTTCTATATTAAAAAAAAAATCTTATTAAATAACTTTTCATTTCTAAAATTAAATAGATTCTCATTATACTTTGGATTTTTTTAAAAAAATACTCAAATTATCTTTTTATTTTAAATAAAAACTTAGAAATTCATATTTTACGTTAAAACAAAATGTAATAAAAAAAATATACCTATATATATATTCACTTGGATAAAAAAAAAATGAATACATAACGTGCAAAGCACGTGCTAAAATACTAATATTTCTAAAAGTAACATGGGAAGGGCAGTTACGTCATTGGGACTTTCCTTTGACAATCTATTTGAGAGTTGCAGCCTTGTTTTACTTAGAGGGAAGCTCAAGAATCTGCCAAAACTCCCATTCATTCAACCTTCTTTTGGACACTGTCTTCTTTTTTAAATATAGCAGATTGATCCTGAAGTCCTGTCATTGAAATGCCAAAAAGTGTTTCATTTTTCTAATATGGAACATGGCTTAAGGGACTATCAAAATGGGAAACAACTAAATCATTTAAAGCAATAAGAGAATGTTTAAATTCTATTTTGGTTCCTAAATAAACCTTGTTTTGATACTATAAAACACTGGTTAAATTATCAAAAATACCTTGGTTGGTTTCAATTCCACCCTGAACTTTCAAAAGTTTTATTTTAGTCTTTGAAGTTTGAATTTTATTTCAAAACAACCCTTGAAGACATTTTCGTTAAATTCATTAACGAAAAATGGCGTGTTTGCATATGTATTGTTGCTTATGTGAACATATTTGAACATATATGAAAAAAAAAAAAACAACAAAAACATATGTGAACACATCATTTTCCATCCATAAATTTAATGAAAATACGTCTTCAAGGGTTGTTTTGTACAAAATTCAAACTTTAAGGGCTAAAATGAAACTTTTGAAAGTTCAAGGGTATAATTGAAACCAACCCCATAGTTCAGAGCTATTTTTTATAATTTAACCTAAAACATTTCGTTCTAATTTTTTAACTTTATTTTTCCGTTTCTTTTAATTATTTATTAGAAACTTGAAATAAATATGTTTTTCATACAATTACCCAAATAGATATTTACATGGACAAGCATTTGAACTATTTGAACCAATATATAGTGGGTCAAATGCAGAGTTTTCAAGCTTTTTTTTTTAAAAAATATTAATAAAAGAACTAAAATGACTAAAATAGATTCTAAAGAAACAAAAACTAAAATAGATCTTCACACAAAGTTTAAGAAATTCAAACAAAACTTTGAAGGGGACTAAGACGAGAAATCACAGCAAAATAAGTATAAAGTTCATGAAGAAAAATAGATTTTTAGAAAAATAATAAAATAAAATAAAAACTATAAATGTAATCTTACCATACTTCACAACTCACAACCATCAAACACATATGAATGCATGCATGTACCTCGGATGAAAATGAACAAAGGATGTTACAAACTATAAAGGACAAATGTAGCTTCTCTCTTTTCTTTTTATTTTGCACTTTGTAAATGTAATCGTAAATTAAAACCCTAGTCTCCATGTTTTATAACTGTGATTCTGGAGGGTTCCACTCGTATTATGATCCAAACCTATCCTCATTAATTTCTAGATTGACTTAGCTCATCCTAAGATCATGACTCACTTTTGAGAGAACCTCCAAACATTCCAAATCCTAGTACCTTGGTGACAATAATTACAAAGAAGAGAAAGCTAGTGTTTGTGTTCTTGTAGGGTAAGTAACATAAGTAGGATGGGAGGAGGGAAAGTGGTTAGGATTTCTTCTTCTTTATTTTTGGTAAGAAATCGAGCTTTCATCCAGAAAAATGAAAGAAAAAGAAGTGCATACAAAAACAGACCATCAAAACAGCAACAAAACAAGAGATAGCCCAAAAACTAACTACAGAAATGACTCCAATCCAACGAAATGGTGGGACTATTTCTATGCATGTAAGTTATAAATGGTGGAACTTTTTTAACCTGTTGTTTCATGTGAGCACAAGTTTGAGGGATAACCTGTTGAAGAGAACATTTGTACAACAGCCAAGAACTTAGGTAATTGCCCAAAACTTCTTTCTACAGATCAACACAGATTCTGGGTTCTTTTCTTTAGTTTGCAGTGTCTGCATTTCAACGTCCCATAGATATTTTGGTGCGATTTCATGTATTCTTGACGTGAACGAAGGCTCATCTCTAATGATTATGTATCCCTGTAAATGAAAATTATCTCAGTCCTTATTCAATGGCCATTTGAAGCATAAATCAGCAACAGTGGAAGACAAGGCAGATTAAGCTTCAGTTTCTAAATATTCACAATAAAGCAAGAGTTCTTTACTGCAAGGCACTGAGAAAAACAATAATGTCACGCCCATGTAATATTACAAAGAAGCAAAAACAGATACACCAACGTGGTGACATGCTATTTTCTAGGAATCTTAGGTACAAACATTGCAAGGACGTTTTTATTGGGATATCCCATTTTTATACAATATTAGAAGATACATTTTAAAAATATTTTTATACTTGTTAATAATTCCCCTTAGAACTCAAATGACACAATCATACAACCTATAGAACAGGGTCAAAAATAAAATGAAAACAAACCCTCAACTCCCAATCAAAATTGTTACGAAGAAAAATAATTACATAGTGGCAAGAGAAAATGTATCTCAACAAGCAATGTTCATAACGTTCATGCCAGAAAAATGGAGGTCTCAGCATTGCATTAATATTCAAAAGTATTTTTTTTTCCATTTTTTGTTTCTTCATGTGGCTACAAGCTTGAAAAATTACAGGAACCAAATTAATTACCTGAGGTCGTATAATGCGGTCCATTTCCAGCATTATATCCTCCAGCAAGCAACCTTCTTTTTCACTTTTATGCTGAGAAAAAAGATGGTACGCATGCAACAAATCGTATGTGCGTGGATAGGTTGAAAATGGTTCGCACCTACATGACACGAGATATTTGATAACTAAACTTTCATTGAGACAAATGGAAGAAAACAAACCGGCAGTACCAAAAAAAAGCCTATAAAAAAGGGACTCTGATAAAAGTTACAAAAATCCTTAGACACCAACACCTAGAGAAAGCGTGAAACTTGATCATGGCTCACACCTCCCAAGAGTTTTGACCCTCAAAAGATTCTCCCATTTCTTTCAAAGTCGAATGCTTGCATGCCAAAAAATATAATACTGCTAATATTTTGAAGATGCTAGAAAAGAAATAACTTACCAATCATGAAATGCACCAATCAGACCTCGGTCGTATATAGCAGAGAGCGTATTTTGCATCTTTGCAGGAACTACATTCATAACCCAAACTGGAAAATCGCTCAATGCCACTGCAAATCCCCCATAAAGAGCATTCATGTCCATGACATTTCGAATATCTGATTTAGTGGCATTCATCAATTTCCAGTACTGGTTGACTTGATCTTTCCAAAATGTGGTATCCAAATCAAATTCCTCTTGACCAACACCTGAAAGTAAAGACAACAATTTTATCGGTTAAAATGTCGATGTCGAAGGAATGTCGAGGTCTCAATTTTATGGAAATGTCAATGGAAATATCGACAAAATGTTGATGTCGATGGACATTCCTGGAAAAATATTTAAAATAAAAAATTCAAAAAAAATATTTAAAGTAATAAAAAAATGTTTTACATTTTTAAAATAAGTTAAAATACTTATTATGAATATTATCTCCACACTAATTACATTTTGCTGTTATCTTAATCGATTTTTCTACAGTATAATGGAAATGTCGATTCACCCCTCATGTCAATGTCGAACCCATAGACATGTGGAAATGTCGATGGAAATGTCGACATGTCGACGGAAATTTAATACATTATAACACAGCAACCAGATTTTTAGGCAAGAGAAAATAGTCCTAACTTAATATAATTAAAGATAATTCTTGGGAAAGTGAACTAACAAAGCTTAATCTCTTACCATTTGCTAGCCGAGTGGGGTTAACTGTTACGGTTAATGAACAAAGGTCCTATTGACTTAAGAATGAGAATGAGAAATAATTGGAAAGAAAATCAATGGGAATAGAAACGGTAATCTTTCTACGATGTTGTTTACTTGAAACAAACTATAAATAGAATTAGAAGCCTATACATGCTATTTATTGCAATAGAAATAGGAATAATACATATTATAATTACTAAAATACTTCTTCAATACACTGACTTACATATTATAATTACTAAAATACTTCTTCAAGACACTGACTAATTAAGAATGTATTAGTTAACAAATGCTAGAAGAATTTTTCATTAGAAAACAATTACTAATAATAAATTTTAATTTATTTTATTGTTAATAAATATTAATGAAATATATCTTAACAATTTATTTGATATCAACATAGAAGTCTGAAATATTTCATAATAAAAGTTCAACTGAAAAAGGAAAGGAACAACTAGTGATAAAAAGTATTATTAAAATATTTGTCATTTTTTGGGCATTCTTTTCATTGTATTTTGAATTAACAGCTGAGGTTCAATAATAGATAGACTTTAAATCCTTCATAACTTTAATTAGTAATATATTAAATAAATAAATAAGTTTTTCGGGTTAAATTACAAGTTTAGCTCCTAAACTTTCATGTTTGTGTCTAATAGGTCTCTAAACTTTATAAAGTTTCTAATAGATCCCTGAACTTTCAATTATTTGTCTAATAGGTCTCTGACATATTGTACATTTTGCAAAATTATCGAATTTGTTAGACATAAAACTGAATTTTGTATCTTATGGGATATTAACCTTTAAATTTTATATCCAATAGGTTCGTGAATTTTGAAAAAGTTGAAAAGATCAAGGACGTATTAGACACAAAATTGAAAGCTCAGAGACTTATTCGACACAAAATAAAAGTTTAGGGAATTATCAGACACTTTTTTAAAGTTTAAAGATCTATTAGGCACGATATTGAAAGTTCAAGAACTTATTAGACACTTTCTAAAGTTCAAGGAACTATTTGACATAAAAGTTGAGGGACTAAACTTGTAATTTAACCTTTTTTTTTTTAAACTGAATTTAACTAAGTTTTTTATAAGAAACACGAAATATATTAAAAAAAATAAGTTACCTTCCAAACAGTTTTTTAAAGTGAAAATGACTTTAAACAGTTATCGAAGTTATTATTCACAAGTCTCTTTTGAAAAAACTTTCAGAAAGTACACAAATAAGCCATGAAAGTTCTTGAATGTTTTTCTAAGTTGATTGATTTCTGCTTTTGAATGACGATTGGCTATAAATAATGAGCTGAAGAACAAAAAACAACTAGGAGGATTTCTTTAGAAAGAAAACAGTCACCTATTTTCCTGAGACTCTTCGAATATACTGAAAGGCGATCCGGTCTCAGAGGTAACTTCTGAGAATATGACTGATCAGTTGCTTGAATACAGTTTCTTAAAGGTATATTCCATGATGGTTTAGAATCATCCACAGCATCACATATTTCCACAATGTTGTTCTGCGCATTGATGAGGAGGCATGATGGATTTTCCTGTTTGATCCAGATTGCAGTCTGAACCTTTCTGGCAATGAGCTTCCAGCACATAGCTGTTGTCAGATTTACCAGTTTCTCCCATATCATTGGGTATTCTTTATCTTTTCTATAGGCAGGGGGAGCTGAATAGACAAAATATCCATTCGGTCGCAGAAGCCGATCAACTTCTTTGAGTAAAATACCATCTGCAGAAAAGAAAGGCAGTGTAACTTCAATGACTCGGAAGTATACATCAGAAAAGTCAACTTGACAAGATCAGAATGAAGGTATGTAACAGCCTTCATCAAAATTTCAGTGTTTCACATCAGATTTATCACCTGGAACAGAATCTGAACTTACTCAGCGTCAGCACTAGTAAGGTAAATAAGTAGCAACTTTCCTAAAGTTGGTAATTATAATCGTGAACATGGAACATTGCATCATGGTTTTTCATTATCTTGCCACAAGATGTTAGAAATTTATATGAACCGCAGGTTCTCAAATACTGCTCTTGGGATTACTGCCCAGCGTGAAATATGGCATATTGCCTACCAAACGAAAGAATGCCACTTCAGGTCTCCTTTGCAACATTTAGAATTAGTCTATGAACGGATTCCTTTTCTTGTTATGTTCTTTTTTTACTCTAGTTTTCCTACCCAAAAAAGTTTCAGAACTTGACAGCAAGAGAAAGTAAATAAAAATCCCAAGAAACTACAAATTTTAATCTTGCCATAATTTCCATAAAATGGCAATCTATATACTGCAGCAGGGTAGTTTGTCAAAATTATTAATATTCCTTATTTGCACAAGACGAGACCTTAAAGTGCATAAAGTGGCTGTAATGAATAATGAATAGCGACAGTATGTATGCATAAAAAGTACTGAAATACCATTTTCATGCCAATCCACACGGCACCTTGAGCAGTGGACCATCTCAAAGGAACCTGTGGGATATGGCATTTGTTTTGTTGCCAAGGCAGAAATCATTGCACCAATGCCTCTCTCCAGTGCAAATTGAATCTGGTTCTCATGTCCATCCTTGGGAGCGAAGGACATCGTTTGTATGTCCAAGGGAAGAAGATAAGCTGAGAAACTAGCAACGCCACAACCAACATCTAGAACCTGAGATACTCCAGCAGAGCGTAGAGTGCCTGTCTCATTTGTCGTCATATTTCCTAATCTGCATTGGCATAAAATCTGATAAATTTTTTTTATTTTTTTTTTTTTGATAAAAAACCGGGCTTTCATTGAGAAAAAATGAAAGAATACAAGGGCATCCAAAAAAACCAAGCCCCAAACAAAGGAAACCAACTACAGAAAGGGTTTCCAGTCAACCAAAATCATGCCTAGCGTATAATTACAAAAAGCCTTAGAAACAAAGGCCCATAAAGAGACAGAAAATTTAATATTATCCTAAACCTCACAAGGATGTCTCTCGGTCCCTCTAAAGATTCTATTGTTCCTCTCCCCCCACAAACCCCACAAAATGGTGCAAACACCAGCGTGCCATAAAAATCTTCCTTTCTCTCGAAAAGGCGGATGGAGGAGGAACTCCTCGATCATCTCCCTGCAACGACGCTGACCCACCGTCTGATACCCAAAGACCTCAAAGAAGCGGCTCCAGACAAAGCGGGCAAACTCACAGCCCCACAACATGTGATCAAGATCTTCCTCCGCCTTCCGGCAAAGAATGCAACAAAAAGGGCCAACCACGGGGGGCATCACTCTCGAAAGCCTCTCAAAAGTGTTAACACGACCCAAGATGGCTTGCCAAACAAAGAACAAAACTTTCTTTGGAACTTTAACCTTCCACAGACACGAAAAGACAGACTCTCTACTGGAGGAGGGATTTAACAAAGATTGCAAGAACGAGCTACAAGAAAAGCCCCCAGAGGGCTTGGGACTCCACAAGCGAATATCCCTCCTACTCGGTCTCAGACTAACCCCCTCTAGCAGAGAGAGAAGGGCCAGGATGTCCGTGGTTTCTCTATCAGATAACGAACGAAGAAAGCCAAAGGAAAACGAAGGAGAACTCCCCGCAGAGCCAAGGATGGCATCCACTGTGCGATTTTTCATGGAAGATAAAAGATATAAGCGCAGGAACAAGGAGCAAAGGGGACGATCCCCTACCCACGTGTCCTCCCAGAAGTAAGTGTCCCTCCCATCACCCACAATGCAATGGACTAAGGAAGAAAAAGCGGGGAGCTCCAAAGAAATGTCTTTCCAGGGATTTCCGTAGGTGCCTTTGATCCCACCCGATAGCCACTTGAAGGGATGTTGACCGTATTTACTCACAATGACCCTAACCCAAAGAGAATCGGATTCAAGGCAAAATCGCCAAAGCCACTTAGCAAGTAAGGTTCTGTTACGAGTTCTCAAGTTACCCAATTCTAAACCAGGCTCACAGGTTTTCCAATAGTCTCCCAGCTCACCAGGTGATCCCCTTTTCCTTCTTCCACCCCTTCCCAAAGAAATAAAATCTGATAAATATTATTTATTAAAATCTGATAAATAAAACAGTCTGAAAAAGAAAAAGATAATCAGTTATCCAGATTGATCAGCAATTACATGGAAGCTTTTTAACTATCAGTTCCCTAAATGACTATTGAATTAAAACAACTGGACAGATTAATATGATCCCATGATTAAAGGGTCTGAGTAAATTCACATCCCAATAAGGAAATAAACAAAAGAGGAAAAATGAAAGTTTAATAAGCCAACAACCAACCTTTGGATGTACTCGGGCGCCCCATGTTTGAAATGAGTACCACCTCCAGGAAACCACCATAATTGGTTCTTCTCATGCACCCAATTTTGTCCTCCTTTAACTTCAGCAAGGCGTGTATGATTCACATTGCTTCGCCACACATAATCCCGACTGGTTGGCCACTTTACTGGGATCTTGTAGTCTTCTGGTGGTGGTACCAAGCAAAACAAGCGGTTTTCAAGTGGAGGGCAGTGCCTCTCAAGTTCTTCTTTTCTTGAAAGATCCAACGTTGGAAGTAATTCTTTTAGGTAAGAAATGTCATGGCAAGGAATATACTCGTTGTATTTTAATGGACACACATCAATACCATTCTCTGGAATTGAAAGTGGTACCTTCCTATAAGTGGTTGAAACTTGGTTTGGAATTGTGGAATTTCCTGCATTGAAAGTGATAAACTTGAGTCAAGGAATTGATTGTAACAATAACATCAGACCTTTGAAGTTCCCTAGAAACACGAGGCTTTGTCAACAAACCCAGAAGGTAAAAAAGGAGTGTTGTTAAAGATGAAGGATACACATAGAGCAGGTCAGATATTGCTTTATAAAATACGTTCTACATTTCTTAGGCTACATCATTGACTTGAAATAAAGCAACTAAAAGTTCCAGCAGAGTGAAAAATTGTCTGAGGACCAATTTTAATGTGAAACTGTAACCAATGTCCCACGTTACAGAGAGAAACTGGGTTTTTTGATCTAGTTATCATACAAAGTCGTGAGCATTACCTTAATTTCATTAGAATAATCTATTATTCACCCACTAGACTAATTCAAAAGGCTGGAGTGGATGAAGTTTAAGTTTAGTTCAAGCACGAAAAAGATAGGGGTAAATGGTAAAATAGTCATAATCCAAAATGGAGATAATTTGTTTACTAAGTATCTCCTTTCTAAGTGACATTTTCCCGCCCCAACTGATTGTAGGCCTTCCTTCAAGAAGTAAAGCATCACTATCAGAAACAAGGCAACATCCTAGATATGCTCAATTTTTTTCTTAATATCTACACTATATAAACTCCCTAGAAAATGGAGCAAAAAAGAAAAAAGAAAAAAAAAGAAAAAAAAAAACAACAACAACCCATCAACAAACCCAATCCAGAACGCAGAATTCTTGCAGGGCGCAAGGAACAATACAAGATCTAAACCAAAAACTAAGCATTAATTGCATACAAATAGCGAAGTCAAAAGATGAAAAAAAAAAATTACGGAAACTAGGCTATCTTTCCAAACAAGTAACATAGAGAGACGAAAGTACCAAGTGATGACGAAGAAGTGGAATTGGAAGGAAGGTGAGAAACATAAATAGGAACATTGTTGCCGAAGAGAGTGCCAAAATAGAAGGATCCAACCATAAGTAGCAGAGCAAGCATTATCATCTGCCATGACTGCAAAGCAAAAGCCGAACTCAGCCCATAGCCACCACCCATTGTCGCCCCCAGAGAGCTTGGATCTCGAAAACGAGTTCTCTCTTCGAAGCTTCAGAAATTCATTAAGACCCAAATGGCATTACCATTTGAAAGATCTCTGAGTACGAATAGCTACGAATGTGAAAGTAATTTGAAGCCTAAAGCTGAGATTTGAGGAAGATGGGTTCAAGATTTCTCAATTGAAAGCTGAAGCTCTCTCGCTTTCACAAATCTTGTTCTTCTTCTTTTTTTCGTTTTTTAATTGTCATTTCCTCTCTCTCTTTTTTTTTAAAAAACATTTCCTCTCTCTCTTCTTGGATTTTTTTAATTTAGTCCAAAATTTTAAAAAGTGTTTATTAGGTGTCTCTCCCATTTTATCTAATAACAAGGGTCCAAAATTTTATATTGATCTTAAACTTTTAATTTTGTTTTCTTAAAAAAAACTTTTAATTTTGTATCTATGAATTTTCAAAATGTCGAATAGGTCAGGTATCTATTAGATACAAATTTGAAGAATCTATCGAACACAATAATAATATTTTAAGAATGTATTATATACTTTTCAAAGTCTATAGACTTAATGAAAAAAGATTGAGAGTTTAAATACCTATTTGATACTTTTTAGCTCAAAGATCAAATTGACACAATTGGAGATTAAATTTGTAATTTAACATTTTTTTTAATTCAACAAATCGGAACGACATCTCTAATATTTGGATATTTCAATTTTGAAAATCAACCAAAAATTTCAAATGTATTTTGCAAAAATGAAGCCTAGTTTCAAAATAGTTACGAGGAAAATAGAGGATCGTTGATTTCCATTTACAGAAATGAGGCCTAGTTTCAAAAAGAAAATGAAGAAATGAGGCTAACTGGATGTTTGGGATTCATTTTGGAAGGGTCAAAAACAATTATCGGATAATTTTTACTTTTTTGGTAAAACTGATTATCCATTTGAAGTTAGATTTTAATTTTAAAAATTTAGTCAGTGAATAGGACAGATTTTCAGTCAAATTAATTACTTTTAAAAACTGCTCGGTAGGATTTGGAGGAAAGGAGCAAATAAAGTTTTAATTATATTAGAATTTGTGACATTTTCTTTTCTCTTTTTTCTTTTTTTGTGAATTTGAACCTACCTGTGTCAATTACTGCTAAGTTATGTTGACTTTGACGTTGAAATATAACTGACGCGTAAAATTTGATTGTTTCTCCTCAATTTAAAGTACAACGTAATTAGTAGCTTTTAACTCAAAGCGTATGTATATATCTGTGTGCACGTGTGTGTATATATATAATATAGTTTTTTTAAGGAAAAATACACTTTTAGGGTATATATATATATATATATATATTATAGTTTTTTTTAGAGAAAAATACACTTTTAGTCCCTGAGGTTTGGGTTAGGTTTCATTTTGGTCCTTGAGTTTTCAAACTCAACAATGTAGTCCCTGAGGTTTGGTTTTAGTTTCATTTTAGTCCCTCCATCCAATTTTCTGTTAAAAGTTAACGGATTGCTGACATGGCAAAAATTTTTTATTAAAAAAATTATTTAAAAGTTTTT
Source organism: Luffa aegyptiaca (assembly GCA_017139565.1). Taxonomy (NCBI): domain Eukaryota; kingdom Viridiplantae; phylum Streptophyta; class Magnoliopsida; order Cucurbitales; family Cucurbitaceae; genus Luffa; species Luffa aegyptiaca. The sequence continues at coordinate 30,557,276 of CM029400.1, read as the reverse complement.
TAAAATATAAATATAATAAAATAATAAATATATTATTGTTTTATAATTATTTTATTTCTTTCCCCTCTCTCTTTCTTCTTCTTCACCCAACTTCTTACCCTAACTCCTTCTTCTTTTTCAACTGGTCCCCGGCGGCGGTAGTGGCTGTCGGCGGCAGGCCGTCGCCGATGTGGTTTTTTTTTTTTAAACTCCATTTCCTTTGATTGTGGCGATGTTGGTTTTCAATCAGCTCGAAACGAAATACAGAGGATAAGTCAGAGACGAGGTTTTCGACTTTCTCGACGAAGGCTCTGGCGAGTGGGCCGTCCTTCAAGACAAGGACGTTGACGACGAAAACGCCGAATAGGGCGGGGATTCCGATTAAATCGGTGAAGAATCCGGCGGCGAGGACGATGGATAGAGTGGCGCAGATGTAGATTTCGCTCACGGGCTCGCTCCGACGACGGACTTTTGCGTCAACGCCTCCAATTTCTCATCTTCTGACGGCACTGCCCCCATCTCCGCCTCCAATCAGCTGCATAACCAACCAAACCCATCGGATTCCAATCGAAACCCCCAGATCTGAACAAAACGAAACGCCCAAAACCAATTAAACCCACTGGATTCCACCCAAACCCCTAGATCTGGCTTAAACGAAATGCCCAGATCCCAAATCAAACCCACCAAATTCCAACCCAAACGTTCCAGCTTCTCCTCCTCTGCCTAATACCATCCCAAATCCCTTACCACCGTCACGCGAGTACTCGAAAAGGAGGTCGACGCTACGCGAATATTTTTTCCCTTTCTTCGAACGCCCAGATCTGGTCGAAAACGAAACCCCTAGATCTGTTTTTTATGCCCTAAAACTCGTAGATAGTGAATGATGACAAATTGTTCACTTGTCTCAATACGTTGTTATTGAGGCTTGTACAATAAAGAGTTATTGTTACTAAAATTGCACAATTTGACCCAAATCCAATAAACTAAGTCCTAGGTTGTTTAGATGAAACTTGAACTAGTATGTGGGGACATACGGGGATCAATGTTCAAGTAACAACCTAAATGGTCTATAGTATAGGGATAAGGCTGGGTACCTTATCCTGGTGACACTATGTGATACGGCCCACTTTGTATTCGATACAGATGCAATGATCCAAAGCATCCATGTAGGAGACATGCGAGTGGGGGTATCCTATGCAATGAGTTTGCATAAGACCGGACCGCGAAATAGTAACCACTAGATGTAACACCGTTAACTAGTTTAGGTTTCTATTTCAATAGGATGACCTAGGTAACTCAATCTCAATCCTGAGTATGTTATGAACCCCTTTTTAGAAGGGATTGTCCTTATATTTGTATGGGTGAGAGTGGCCAGTTCGTCGACTCAATAAGCCTACCATTTCAGGGGCAAGACCGAGTGGGGGCTGGGAACATAACATTACAAGATGGAATTCACTCCTTCCCCTATTGGGGTAAGCAGATGTGTGTTCCCTTAAGGGCTGATTCCGGGTCTTGAACAAGGGCGCCCATCCTCTCCTGGCCCGAGAGGAACTGCTGTTTATTGATTGGATCATAAACAGATTGTTCATTAGAGGAATCAGTGGTACTTAAGGATCCAGAGGTAACCAAGGGGTAAAACGGTAATTTGACCCAGCTGGCGTTACGAACACTCGTGAAGGATTGACTTACTGTTATTGGTCAATATCCGTGGACACAGAAATATTCTACAGTGAGAAGAGTGCAACTGTGAGTCTTTAGTGGAGTGACCCACAGTTAACGAATGTTGACTAATTTGGTTAATGAGTTTAGCCAATTAGTCTCGTATCGTTGGAGCTTCTGATCTGTAGGTCCATTAGGTCCACCTGCTAGCTCGTAAAGGGTTCTGAGGTTAAATAGTCTTGAATAGAATTTGAAGTGTGTTCAAATTCGTTAAGGAAATTTTATTGTATTTGATACAATTAAAATAATGTATAAAGATACATTATAATATAAGTTTAATTGATGAATTAAACTTTATATTATAAAATTAATTTTGGATGTGATTCAAAATTAATTAATGAGAGAATTAAATATTTGAAAGAGTTCAAATATTAAATATGAATTAGATTCATATTGAAACTATAGGTTAAATTTAATGTGAATGAGATTCATATTAAAACTATAGTATATGAGAGAATTATTTGAATAATGATTCAAATAGTAAATTAATTAAATATATGATATTTAATTAATGAATTAATTAATTGGAGAATTAATTAATTTAATTTAATTAAATGTGATTTAATTAAATTAATTCTATAGTTAATATTAATGTACATTATGATGCACATTAAAACTATAGGTTAAATGAGAGAGATTAAAATTGAATATGATTCAATTGTAATATTAATTAAATATTGGATATTTAATTAATGTGGATTTAATTAATGAGATTAATTGAGTGGCCAATTTAATTCAATTTAATATGATTCAAATTGAATTAAATACCTTATGTTATAATTGATTTAATTAATATTGTTTTAATTAAATTAATTATAATTAATTAATTAATTAAATGATTATTATTATTTAATTAATAGACGGCCAAGATCGTTTGGATTAGATCCAACGATCGAGATCTAGTAGGGTAATAACTCCCTCCCCACTTATCGTACAGGGGAGAGGGAGTTCCCCAACGGAGGCTCATTCTCTCATTCTCACGTAGAAGACAGAGATGTGAAATTCTCTCTCAAGCTTTTTCTCTCTGAGATTCTCTAAAATTTTTCTAGCAACATTCTGCTGAAAATTTTTTCCTATTCAAGATTGGATCCCACAATCCAAGTCTCAACGATCCTAGAGGATAGCGGGTGCTCTTTGATGGTTGTGTTCAATAGATCGTGACGAAGTGTTCGTTGAGGAGCATAGTGCTGTGAAGAACGGTCTTCAACATGTAAGTTTCATGTATGTAAAATTATTTTAGATCTGTACAGCATGCTTAGCGTTAGAAAATAATTTTCTATTTTGCCCAACGTACCGGTATTCGAAATAATTGAAATTAAATCACGCTCGATTAATTTCGCTTCCGCTGAGGATTCAATTCCTTCAATTTCGAGAGTATTTAATTAGTATAATCAATATTAATTAAATGGAAATTGAAATATCATGAAGCATGACACCACTTTAGATTAATATAATCGTTATATTAATTAACTTTATCGGCGTCATGAATAATATGGTGTTTAAATATAACTTGAATTAGATTGTTATTAGGAAACACCATAGGAGCATGTTATAGGGCTAATCATTAAAACTTGAAAAAGTTATAAAAATGGTTAGAAACTGTCAACCAATAACAAAGAGTTGCATGCAAACATAGGTCCTTAGATTAAAATTGAATTAATTTTAAAATGTTTAAAATTAATTAGACCTAAGCTCACCTTAATTTTAATAGGATCAGAATTATTTTTCTTACTTAGAATTAAAATAGTTTTAATGAACTAAGTAAGAAAAGCATTACTATGGTTATAAGGGAACTCTCCCGGTGAAGTTCTATGTAGGCTGGGGGTATTTAAGTTGATGGTTTACGGAACACCTCCTACCTGGGAACTGACCCGAAACCTGAGTTGAACTAATCATAGTCTAATGTTAGCATGCAATGTCACTAGGTAATTAAAAGGGGTTTAATTCACCTAGACATTAGAGTAAAGACCTATATATAAGAGTTATATAAAGGCATAGACTTAGATAGATTCACTTAGCCGGAATTTACCTAAGTAATAAACCCTAAAATTATAAAGATACTTAGTGGGAGGAAATATGACAAAACAAGATTTTAACAAATCAAAGTTTTGCTCTCACGTCCTCAAGAGTTCACAATGTGAGGTCCATGCTTGGCCTCGAGTCACCCTGGGAGTGACCCCCTACGGATGGTGTTTGCTGTTAGCTTTACGAGCTTCAATCATACTATATGTTTTGATGATAACAAACTTTAATTTACTAATGATTTTGGTGTTTTAAAGTGTTCATGATGTAGAGCTTGGAAAGACGATTCCAACGCAACTTGAATAGCTCAAATCGGAGCTCAAACGAAGAAGTTACGACCAAAAAAAAAATTGAAGAAGAAATCCTATGTGGCAATGACATGTGGCACTATGCTGACGTGGCATCCGACGTGGCGGCTGATGAGGACGGTCAACGGTCAACTTTGATGACGTGGCATCTCAAACGGTCAAATTTTACTGACGTGGCAGTGACGTGGCAAATGATGTGTCGATGCATGGCCTAATGATATTGTGACAAGTGGAAGTCGAATTTTTTAATAATAAAGAAAGTCAAACGGTCAACTTTTGAATATAATATTATTTTAGTATTAATTTTGATTTTCTTTTATTGCAGCCAATCAGAGAGCGACACGTGGCAGCCAACGGTTAGTTTAGTCCTTTTTGGTCTATTTAAGGCTCGAAAAAATTCCGAAAAAATGAAAAATAATTCTGAAAAATACTACTCATGCATCTTGGAGAGCATTTCAACCATTTTTGAGAAATTTTTGAGCTTCAATTTTCTCATTTCCTTCAATTTTTAATTTTTCAATTCATCCAAATTCTCCAAAATTTCACCAAATTTCACCTCATTCAAATTTGATTTATTTCCAAAATTCACATCCTTCAAATCCTTAATTTATTCTCAATATCTCCAAATTCCAAATCTTCAAAATTTCACCCTTAATGTTGAAATCCTTTCCTTTTCTATTTAAATTCAATCTCCACCCTCCATTTTCAATTATATCCAACGACCAATATTTATCCTCCTTGCCTATAAATTCGAGTTGATTTTCACTCTTTATTCATACACTCAAAGACATCAAAGTCTTAAGCTCTCAAGTCTCCCTACTCTCCATTCTTGTCCAAATTCCTCCTTTGCTCCTAAATTGGCCTATTGTTATTTTGTGAGGTTTTTATTAGAGTGCTCAACTTTATGTACTTAGCCTTCAAGAGGTATTTTATTTTGTGAGGTTCTTTTCTTCTTTTATTTATTATTGGGAACTTGTAATAAGGTGTGGGTGCACCTTGGGAATGAGTGAGTGGTTTAATCCTAAACCCGAAAAAGGATTTGTAGTGGTTTGATCCTGAACTCGATTAAAAGGATCGTAGTGGTTTTGATCTTGAACCCGTTTAAAAAGATCGGTATAGGTTGGATCCTGAACCTGTAAAAGGATCGGTAGAGGTTTACTCTTGAACCTGGAAAAAGAGTCGGTTTGATTCTCACCCGTAAGAGAGTCGTTGCAGTAAAATACCCAAGGAGTCTTGGAGAGTGGAGTAGGGATTTCCGAACCACTATAAAATTTTCCAGTGTTATCTCTTTCTCTCTACTCTTTTAACTTCCGCTATCTTATTTTTTTGAGTAGATTGCATGCCTAGGAAAATTGTCAAATATTTCTTGCATATTTTAGAGTGCTTATTAAATTAGTTTAATTTAGCAATTTAGGTTTTCCTAGTTTATGCATTCTATCTAACAATCCATTGTCCTTAATGCGATTAAAATCTAATTAGTGAGACGTCATTAGTTAGATTCTTAATTAGGTTCTGGTCTCGATGCATTGGTCAGGTTAGAAATAACTGGGATCATTAATCCCGCTGGCTTTTCTAGTGGGTAGTTAGACAATTAACCAATAATTTGTTAAATAAGAGAGTTTATGATTTGGAATTGCCAAACTGAATTCGGACAACCAACTACGCGATCCTGAGGTAAGATTAGCCAGTCCATTCTTCTATTTTCTAGTTATTTAAAATTTTGTAATTTAATTTCTAGCATTTTTATTTGTTTCATCTTCCAATTCTTCCATGCCAAACCCTCCCTCCGGTTACTAATTGAAAAATCTTAAGTCAAGATAATTAATTCGATTGCTCCCTACGTTCGACCCTGGTCACTATTTCTACAAAAATAGTTGTAGTGCCGTGGAATTATAAATTTATTTGATACAACCCTCGACAAGGCGTCTACCAAGGACACGTGTCAACGTATCCTACAGTCTCCTCCATTAGGTTGCACCGTGAGATTCTCATGATCTGCCTGCGAGTCGCCTTGGGAGCGATCACGCTACGGAGGGTTTGATAATGGGATTCAGAACAACGCAAACTCTAGAAATGGATAGGGTTTCTTAGGTCCATTTCCAACTTTGACTTTCCCTACGGTAGCATTGTTGGGGCCGACCTTTGAGATCTGAAAATGGAGGGTCACACTTACGAGAAATTGTTAAGGTGTTAATAATTTCTTGACCGAAAAACGGTAGCTAAGAACTATTAAAATATGAGTTATTATGGGAATAGGGATTGGCTGAGATTGTCTCAATTCAGGGGAGGAGTAGCTGACTGCCCTATGTTAGCTGTTGCTCTAAACCTCTAAAGTATCGTTGCAAAATGAATGTTTATTCTATGGGTCGATCATTACTTTTGCTAAATTGATTGGATAAAAATAATACTATTTTATGTAATGGATTAATGCTACAACACTAATTAAATTAATTTGTTTGTTTTCAGCATGAATCGTTCTGTGAATGCCTTAAGTAACGTCAATTGTAATAAATATGGTATATCTAATACAACTAATAAATTGGACTTAGACACTAATTGCGTGGAATTGGTATTAATTGAGGATTGTCCTCAGGCCTGTTGGGTTTTATGCCTTAAAACTCGTGGATAGTAAATGTGAACATTTGACTGAACATTAATAAAATGATAATTCATGTATTATTCATTTATTATTGTTTGTTTTACGTATATTTTGCCTAAATAACCCCAATCCAATAAACTGAACATCCTAGGCTATTAGTATGAGACTTGAACTAGTATATGGGGACATACGGGGATCGCTGTTCAAGTTACAGCCTAAAGGGTCTATAGTATCGGGATAAGGCTGGGTACCTTATCCTGGTGACACTATGGATACGACTCGCTTTGTATTATGATACAAACGCATTGATCCAACGCGTTCGTGTAGAGGACATGCGAGTAGGGGTATCCTGTGCAATGAGTTTGCATAAGACCGGACCGCGAAATAGTTAACCACTAGCTGTAACACCATTGACTAGATAGGTTTCTATTTCACTAGGATGACCTAGGAAACTTAGTCTTAATCCTGAGTGGGTTATGGACTCCTATTCACGAGGGATTGTCCTTTGATTTATATGAGTGAAAGTGTCCTGCACGTCGACTCAATAAGCCTACCATTTTGGGGACACGACCGAGTGGGGAGCTGGAAACATAATCACACAAAATGTAATTCACTCATTCCCGTCATTTGGGTAAGTAGAGGTGTGTTCCCTTAAGTGGTGTCTCCGAGACTTGAACAAAGTGCCCTGCCCTCTCTATGGCATGAGAGGGACTTCTGTTTGTAGGTTGGACCTCAAACAGGTTGTTCATTAGAGGAGCACTGGGGACTTAAGGATATAGAGGTAACCCAGGGGTAAAACGGTAATTTGACCCAGCTGGAGTTATGAACACACATGAAGGACTGACTTGCTGTTATTGGTTAATATCCGTGGACACGGAAATATATCTGCAGTCAGAAGAGTGCAGTTGTGGTTCTTTAGTGGAGTGAACCACAGTTAACGAACATTGGTTAATTGATCAATGAGTTTAGTCAATTAATCTCATATCGTTGGAGCTTCTGAATTGTAGGTCCATAAGGTCCCACCGATAGCTCATTTAGGGTGCTGAGGTAAATTTACTAAAGGTGAATTGAATATTCGAGGTGGTTCGAATATTAAGCTTATAATATGAATTGGATTCATATTGAGACTATAGGTTAAAATTAATGTGCATTAGATACACATTAAAACTATAGTTTAAACGAGAGAAATATAATTGTATGTTTTAATTTGTTTAAATTAAAGCACATTAAAACTATAGGATAAATGAGGATAATTTATTTAATTAAATATGATTTAATTAAATATTATTAATTTAATTAATACTGATTAATTAAATTAAATTGTTTTAATTTTAATGTTATTTTAAAATTTAAAAATCCAACAACTGACTTAGTCAGTTTTTTCCTAATCGTGTGGTAGGTCATCATCAATTATCTCCTAACGTATAGAAGATGGATTTTTTATTCAGTTGAGTGGTTAACTCTAAGATTCACGATTTTCCCTCTCTTTCTCTCGATTTTGGTGTGTTCTCACAGAGAAGAAAAAAAAATCCCTTTGTGTGGTTCCCACAAGCCTCTCAACAACATCCCTAGGAGACTATTGGTGGAATTTGTGTGGTGGTGTTGATGGGACGGGAGTTGTCGGGGCTCCTAGTGTCAAAACGAATTTATAATCACCGATCACTAAACTACTTGCAGTAGTGGCCGGGGTCCATCACAGGGAACAACTGGTTTACTTCTAACCTCTTTTGTGTTTGGTAGCAGAGAAAGGGGGGTTTGAGACAAATGGTGAAAATTGTGGGGAAGTAAATATATAAGAAAGTAAACTGACAGAAAATTAAATCATAAGAAAGTAAACTGACAGAAAAATAAATGAGGAGGTTGGTGATAGCGAGCATAGCTAGCTATTTTTCACTATTTATTTTAGTTAGTCTTTGAGTAATTCGTAGCCATTTTATTGCACTTTAATGTTTATTTTGTAGGAAATTGTTATTTTGAGCTAAGACGAGAATTTGGAATTGATCGAGTGTTCAGGATGCCAAGAGAAGATAAGGAGCCGAAAAGAATCAAGTTGGAAGCTTCTAAAAGTGGATTTGACCGAGAGCTAGCGTCGAGACGCTAGGCTTGTGGCATCTCGACGCTCCTATATTTCCCTAAAACAGAATGGGCGGTAAAGGCGACAGCATCGCATGCCGCCCTAGAGCGTTTCGACGCTGTTGATATTTTCCTTTATTACTTGAGGCGACAGAGGACAACGTCGCGACACTGTCCATAGCGTCTCGACGCTGTCGACAGATTTCCTATATATTCATCTTTTTGTGCTACGGATGGGGGGAGTCCAATTTGAGAGATTTTAGCCCTAATTTTGACTAGAGACCTTTTGTGGGAGTTGAAATAAGGCCAATGAGCGGGAACCTAGCTCGGAGGCGTTGAGATCGTGACGGGGTCGTGCCGGTTTCGACGACTTCTAGCGTTTTCCCTCCTTTCCCTTATCTTTAGTTAGATTTAATGGCTTTTTCATACTTAGTTTATCTCGTAACGCCATGTATGAGTAGCTAAGCTTGTTACTTAGGGATTGATGTAGTCTTTTAAGTTTATGGATTGATCTATGGGATGAATTGTGCAATTGTTTTATGTTTGCAATCATGTTTAAATGTGTTCAATTAATTGACCACTAGTTGAATGATCTAAGTGTTGAGTCTTGCTCGGGAGAGGGGATTTAGCGTAAACTTGCTTAAGATTGCATGACTAAAGTAGAATTTCTAAGCTCGTGACGGAATTTAGAATTGTTGGGTTTAATGTCCTATAAACTCGTAGTTTGTAAATCATTAAACATATTCTATTTCCAATAAAGACGTTATTGAGGTTATTCAGTAAAAGATGTTATTGAATATGTAAGTTGCGAATATTTAACCTAAATCCAATAAACTAAGATCCTTGACTATAACATGAATACTCGAACTATATGTAGAGACATGTCATAGGATCAAGTTCAAGTTTATAGCCAAAATAGTCTATAGTATAAGGATAGGGTTGGGTGCCTTATCCAAGGGACACTATGGACGCGGCCCACTTTGTACTAAGTACAAACGATGGGATCCTAAATCGTTCGTGTAGAGACATGTGAGTGGGGGCGTCCTATGTAATGAGTTTGCATAAAACTGGACCAAGAAATAAGTCACTTTCTATTTATAACGCCGCTTACTGTAGAAACTGACTATTTCTCAAGATGACCTGGGTAACTCGATCTTAATCCTGAGCTAACTATGAACTTCTGTTTATATGAGATTATCCTTTGATCTGCATGGGTGAGAGTGGCCAGTCTTCGCCGACTCAATAAGCCTACCATTTTGGGGATAAGATCGGATAGATAGCTGGGAACATAGTCTCGCAAGACGGAATTCGCTCCTACCCATTTTAGGGATAGTAGAGAGGTTGTTCCCTTAAGTACTAACTCCAGGACTTGAACAAGGGGCCCCACCCTCTCGTTGGACCAAGAGGGACTTAGGTTTGATGTTTGGACCACAAACCGATTGTTCATTAGAGGATTAGTGGAACTTAAGGAACAAGACGTACTATAGGGGTAAAACAGACATTTGACCCAGCTATAGCTACGAACAACCTGTGAAGGATCGACTTACTGAACATGGTTATATCAAGTGGACAGAAATATATCTATGGTGAGGGGAGCGCAGCTATTGGGCTATAGTGGGGTGTCCCGATAGTTAACAAATGTTGGTTAGCTTGGTTAATGAGATTAGTCGATTAGCCTCGAATCTTTGGAGCCCATGACCTATAGGTCCATTAGGTCCCCCTACTAGCTCATATCGGAATAAAGCCTAGAACAATAAGATGGGATACTTTGAATCTTTCAAAATCGGGAAAAAGGGTATTATCATAAATTGTGTTTGACACAATAATTTAATTATGAATTACATTAGAAAATGAGAGATAAAGTATTTAAAAGTGTTTTAAATACTATATATATGAATAAGGATTCATATATAAAGGATTGCACAAGGTTGGTATGAGTAATTGGATTTAATCATATGATATTAATTGGAAAATGTTTCAAATTAATTACCTATTATTAACTTCAATTTGGAATTGAAATTAATGTTAAAATGCAAGCTAGAAATCAGATTATTAATCTAAGATAGTGGATTTACTTGGATTCCCACTCTTGCATGGTAATTCAAAGTGGAAAACAACACATCCATGCACTAGTTGCATGTAATGTTATAAGAACACCTAGAATCCACTATAGCTTGCATATCCAACATGTGTTTTGCATCTCAAGGCTTCTTCTTGCATGGATTCACTCTATAAATAGAGATTGAATCAGATTGAAGCTTAAGAGAGCCATTTCCATACTGTTATGCTGCTGGTTTTTGGTCTCAAACTCACTCATCTCCATATATCGCTCTAGTGCTTGAACCTTCAAGCATTCCCTTCCCATTCTCTATCTCTATAGACTCCCACAAGTGGTTCTTGGCCCAGAGAATAGTAGGGAGGACACTAAGGGTTGTCCTAAGAAGATTGGAGAAGAAAAGAATCCACGGAGGTCCACCTATTGAGCTGTAAAAGGTTGGTACTTCTAAACTCTCTATTTCTGGTTTCTTTAGAACAAGCATGCTTTAGGAGTAAAATTGATGTAGTTAAGTGCTTTCGATCTTCAATTGCTTCCGCATGTGTTATATGAACACCTTCAAGAATAACTTTAGAATTGGTAAAAAGAACTAAAAGCCTTGCATGTTAATGAACTTAGATAAGGATATCAAGTTAGTTAGATGCATGAGAATCAATTATGCTTGGGAGAGGTAGTTGTGATTAAAGGTTCTTCTAGACTCATAGAATAATTGTGCATTATAATTCATTCCCTAAAATCAATCCGAAACTAAACTGACGAAATCAATTCCCTAAGTATTCTTTCAATTGAATTTCACATCTTTAATTTGCATTACCTTTGTTTCCAAAACTCACTACTTTTCGGTCCCTAAAATAAAATTGAGCAAGAATATTCATGGTAGTTAATTTAACTTAAAATCCAATCCAGAGGACGACATTCGACTTCACAATCACTATATTATTATTTGACCAGTGCGCTTGCGGTAGGAAAAGTCCACATCAAATTTTTGGCGCCATTGTCGGGGATTGGTACATTTAATTAAATTAATATTGTGAAAAAATTGTTTGGTCTTAATTTAGGGTGTATTTTTATTTTCCTAGGTAGATTGTATTTTTTTCCTTTTTGTTTATCTTTCCATATTTGTTGCTTTCCTAGTTTAGTATTTTTTCTCATGTTTGTGTAATTTTTTTCCTTATTTGTTTTTGCTACTATTATTTGTCTTTGATTTTTTTCTTTCCTTCTTAGTTGGATTCTTTCCTTGTTGGTGATTTTTCCTTTATTGTAATTTTTCATATTTGCTTTTGTTTTCCTTAATTAGTTAGTATTTCCTTTTCTAGATTATATTTTCATTATTTAGTTTAGTTGTTTCCTTTTCTAGTTTCTTTCCTTAATTGTTTTCTTTCTTTTTTAGGGTAGTTTAGATTGTGTATGCAAAGGAATAGGGATTTGGCCTTAGTATCTTTGGATCCTGAGATAGAGAGAACAATTCATAGGCTTCGAAGGGAGACTAGAGAAAATATCCAAATGGCCGACCCAAATCCACCTTAGGAGCCCAAGCCCATTAGAGACTATTTTCAGCCCGTGTTTCAAAGGCAACAGTCGGGGATTGTCTATGCCCCAATCAATGCCAACAACTTTGAGCTGAAGACTGTTGCTGCTCCGCAAGCGTACGGGTCGTCACAAGTAATATAGTGATTTTGAGTATAGAGTATCGTCTCCACAGGGATTGGATTTATTCAATTAATTACTGCAAATAATCTTGCTTAGCTTTATTTAGAGAACAAAATCTAATGCCAAAAAGATAAAATAGACATAAAGCTAATCTAAAAAGCAAAAGATAAATGGAGACACAATTTGGAGGGATAATTCTTAGAGGGTTGATTTAATCAATTGGACCTTTAATGCTTAATCAATTAACTAATATGGATTAACTAATCATTTGATTCATAAGTCTAGAAGCCTAATGACAAGGACTCTCCTGTCGGTCTCCTCCTATCTCATACCTTTCAATAAAGAATCTCCTTTCAGTCTCATCTTTATTTACTTAGCATGGCATTACGACCCTTCAGTACAACCTCTAACGTTATTTATTTTATCCCGTGTCACCCGGGTAAATAAGCGTTAGTCATGCATTCAGTTCTAGTCTAAGCTTTTCTCCGTCGAGTTTCCACTTAGTAACGATTCATTTAATCAGTGATCAGTTGATTAAAAGCATTACGGACAAAATGCACAAATGAACAATAATGACATTTAAACCACATCAATTCATTAATCAAGCAAAGGTTCAACATATTAAATCAAACTCGTTGAATTTAGGAATTAACTACTCATAATCACTAAAATTCAATAATTCCTAATCACAACAATTCTAGAAACTAAAACATAAAGGAAAAGGGAAGAGAAATGCTCATAAAAGTGTCGATCTCCTCGATCCCGCGCCGACCTCCATCAATCCCGAGCTCCAAAGATCTTCAACAAGGCTCCAAAACTCTCCCAAAAATCCCCAATTTTAGTGTGGATTCTAGAATGGGGTGAAAACCCACAAATTGGCACACCAAACTTGGATGCAAATGGCCCCTTTTATAGGCTCCCAGCAGGCGTAGCGTCGAGACGCTACGTCACAGCGTCGCGACGCTCTGACGTCATCTTTTCTTGGGCTCCAAGACGTCGCAGCGTCGCAACGCTACCTAGACAGCGTCGCGACGCTATCGCGATTCTAGAACTCTCCACGCGGCTGGCTAGCGTCGGGACGCTCCAGGCTTAGCGTCTCGACGCTAGGTCCTGAATCTTCAATAATGGCCTGATTTTGACTCCATTTTTGGGCCTCCAACTTTCTTTTGGCCCAAATACTTCATGCAATGGATTTTGGGCACTTTTCTTGACCCAACTTGATAATTTAAAACTTGAAATTCATGAATTTGGGCTTCTAACTCATTCTTCTTGGCTTTTTGGATTTGGGTCTTCAATGTAATTCTTCAAATTGCTCCAAAAGCCTCCAAAATCATCTAAAATCTCTCAAAATTCTGATTTTTCTTCTTTGACTCGGTTTTCTGAAATTTAAACAGAAAATAGCATTAAAGAACACAATTCAAGCATAAAACTAGCTAAAATTTATAGGAAAATGATGACATTTTTGCATGTCATCAAAGACCGGTCTCATCCAGATGGCTCGTGATTGTGCTTTCAGAGGACCGCCCACCGAGGACCCAAACTCTCATCTAAAATCATTTTTGACATTTGTGGGACAGTAAAAATTAATGGAGCCACTGAGGATGCCATTCGCTTACGCTTGTTTCCTTTCTCTTTGCAGGATAAAGCTCGAGATTGGTTGCAATCTATTCCCCCTGGAAACATTACCACCTGGGATGCTTTGGTCAAGGCCTTTTTGAAGGAAATTTTCCCTCCTGCAACGACGGTCAAGCTGAGGACCGAAATTGGAACGTTCCAGCAGCAGTTTGATGAACAACTATTCAAGGCATTATTGGGTTTAATGTCCTATAAAATCGTAGTTTGTAAATCATTAAACATATTCTATTTCCAATAAAGACGTTATTGAGGTTATTCAGTAAAAAATGTTATTGAATATGTAAGTTGTGAATATTTAACCTAAATCCAATAAACTAAGATCCTTGGCTATGACATGAATACTCGAACTATATTTAGGGACATATCATAGGATCAAGTTCAAGTTTATTGCCAAAATAGTCTATAGTATAAGGATAGAGTTGGGTACCTTATCCTGGGGACACTATGGACGCGACCCACTTTGTATTAAGTACAAACGATGAGATCCTAAATCGTTCATATGGAGACATGCGAGTGGGGGCGTCCTATGAAATGAGTTTGAATAAGACTGGATCGCGAAATAAGTCACTTTCTCTTTATAACGCCTTTTACTGTAGAAACTGACTATTTCACAAGATGACCTAGGTAACTCGATCTTAATCCTGAGCTAACTATGAACTCCTGTTTATACGAGATTATCCTTTGATCTGCATGGGTGAGAGTGGCCAGACATCGCCGACTCAACAAGCCTTCCATTTTGGGGATAAGATCGGATAGATAGCTGGGGACATAGTCTCGCAAGATGGAATTCACTCCTACCCTTTTCTGCGATAGTAGAGAGGTTGTTCCCTTAAGTACTAACTCTAGGAATTGAACAAGGGGCCCCACCCTCTCCTTGGCACGAGAGGAACTTAGGTTTGATGGTTGGACCACAAACTGATTGTTCATTAGAGGATTAGTGGAACTTAAGGAACAAGAAGTACTATAGGGGTAAAACGGACATTTGACCTGGCTATAGCTACGAACAACCTGTGAAGGACCGACGTACTAAACATGGTTATATCAAGTGGACGGAAATATATCTATGGTGAGGGGAGTGCAGCTACTCGGCTATAGTGGAGTGTCCCGATAGTTAACAAATGTTGGTTAGCTTGGTTAATGAGATTAGTCGGTTAGCCTCGAATCGTTGGAGCCCATGATCTATAGGTTCATTAGGTCCCCCTACTAGCTCATATCGGAATAAAGCCTAGAACAATAAGATAGGATACTTTGAATCGTTCAAAATCGGGAAAAAGGGTATTATCGTAAATTATGTTTGACACAATAATTTAATTATGAATTAAATTAGAAAATGAGTGATAAAGTATTTAAAAGTGTTTTAAATACTATATATATGAATAACGATTCATATATAAAGGATTGCACAAGGTTGGTATGATTAATTGGATTTAATCATATGATATTAATTGGAAAATGTTTCAAATTAATTACCTATTATTAACTTCAATTTGGAATTGAAATTAATGTTAAAATGCAAGCTAGAAATCAGATTATTAATCTAAGATAGTGGATTTACTTGGATTCCCACTCTTGCATGGTAATTCAAAGTGGAAAACAACACATCCATGCACTAGTTGCATGTAATGTTATAAGAACACCTAGAATCCACTATAGCTTGCATATCCAACTTGTGTCTTGCATCTCAAGGCTTCTTCTTGCATGGATTCACTCTATCAATAGAGATTGAATCAGATTGAAGCTTAAGAGAGCCATTTCCATACTGTTATGCTGCTGGTTTTTGGTCTGAAACTCACTCATCACCATATATCTCTCTAGTCTTTAACCTTCAAGCATTCCCTTCCCATTCCCTATCTCTATAGACGCCCACAAGTTGTTCTTGGCCCGGAGAATAGTAGGGAAGACACTAAGGGTTGTCCTAAGAAGATTGGAGAAGAAAAGTATCCACGGAGGTCCACCTATTGAGCTGTAAATGGTTGGTACTTCTAAACTCTCTGTTTCTGGTTTCTTTAGAATAAGCATGCTTTAGGAGTAAAATTGATGTAGTTAAGTGCTTTCAATCTTCAATTGCTTCAGCATGTGTTATATGAACACCTTTAATTGGTATCAGAGCATGATTAAAGCACTTAATTTGCATTAATTTTACTGTGGTGGGTACCATTCATAAGATGAATTTTTTGTGTGCTAAAATGGATGTGTTCTGGTTTGGCATTTTATTGAGCTTTAATTTCTTCATGAAAATGTAATTGCTCGGTAATGTATAATGTTTAATGTGTGTTCAAGGGTCTGTAATTTTTATAGAGTCAATAGAGTCCTTATAGGCTGTAATTTCGAAGAAATTTGGAGAAGACGCAAGCTGGAAACAGAAAGCAGTGGCTGCTGGTCGAGACAACGTCGGGACGCTGTTCATGAAGCGTCTCGACGTTGTTCATAAATTCATCCAGGCGCGTCAGTTTTCTAGATCCAATTCGGTCCAGGCGGTTCTTTTGGGTCCGGTTCGGTCAGAAATTAGGTGGTTCAGCCCTTTTACACATTTTAGAAGTCCGGTTCAGTCCTTGGAGGGGCGGTTCGGGATGGTTCGTGAAGCTCGGGATCGTTTCTAGCAATTTTAATAATTATTATTGTAATAATTAGTTAATTGTTTGATCGAAAATGCCAAACCAATCCACTTTAGCTCAATTTTATTTAGGAAAAAATACACTTTTAGTCCTTGAGGTTTGGGTTAAGTTACACTTTGGTCCCTGAGTTTTCAAACTCAACAAAAATACCCTTGAGGTTTGAGATAAGGAGCACTTTGGTCCCTACCGTCCATTTTTCTGTTAAACTCTAACAGTTTGCTGACGTGGCACCAATATTTTAATAAAAAAATTATTTAAAAATTTTTTAAAATAAAAATATATTAAAATAATATAAATATTATTATTTTATTAATTCTTTTTAATTCTTTCTCTCTTTCTTTTCCATCTTCTTATTCCTTCCTCATCCTTCCCCATCCTTCCCCATCTCCTTCTTCTTCAACTCCAGTGGCCGGCTATCGGAATTTTTTTTTTCTTCTTTCTTCTTCTTCTTCTCTTCTTCTCCTTTCTTTTCTTTCTTTTATGTTTTTTTTAAAAAAACAGACTGAAGAGGAGGAGGAGCCTCCTCCCGCCGGAATCGGGGAGGAGAAGCTCCTCCTCCTCCCCGATTCCGTCCCCTTCCCGTTTCAAAGCACGTTGGAAACGACGAAGAAACAACCTGAAAGCTTGCTGGTCGCACCTAACGGTACTGCCGTTGGAAAATACTACAATCTCGACCCTTCCCACGCTGCTGCAACAAGAAGAACAGAGAAGGGAGAGACGGGGAGTGAGAGATCGACGAGGGAGAGAGAGATTTGCGAGAAGAAACACCCAAAGAAGGATGGAACTCACCTGCCGACCGAACGATGAAGGCTTCGCCGGAACATGAGCTACCTGTCGCCGGCATCGGGGCTGCTGCGGTCGACGAAGAAGAGGGGAAACGGAACCAGACGGGCATCTGAAACGGGAAGGGGAGCCCGATTTGGTATGTTTTAAAAAAAATAGAAGAAAGAAAAGAAAGGAGAAGAAGAGAAGAAGAAGAAGAGAAGAAGAAGAAGAAAAAAATTCCGGCAGCCACCACCGCCTGCCGGCCATCGCCGGCCACCGGAGTTGAAGAAGAAATAGATGGGGAAGGAAGGAGATGAGAAAGGATGAGGAAGGAAGAAGGAGATGGAGAAGAAAGAGGGAAAGAATTTTTAAAATTAATAAAATAATAATATTTATATTATTTAAATATATTTTTAGTTTTAAAAATTAAAAATGAATTTTTTAATTAAAATAATAGTGCCACGTCAGTAGTCCGTTAGTATTTAACGGCAAACTGGACGGCAGGGACCAAATTGCTCCTTATCTCAAACCTCAGGGTTTAGGGTTAACAAAGATAAGGTGCATGCTCACATAGGGTTAATATGAATCCAAATTTCGATTGATTTCAATTAGATTCAAATAGGTCGATAAGCTTGTAATACATAGGTTACAAGAGAACTCACCCGACAAGATGCTGTCTAAGGCTGAAAGTATTTAAGTTGACGGTTTACAGAACACCTCCTACCTGGGCATCGAGTCGGTTCTTGAGTTAAGTTAACCCAGTTTTATGAGCATGCACATGTAAGATGTGAGGTTACAAATCGTTATCACCTAGACATCGTAAGTCAAAATGAACTTAGACTTAAGTTTTATTCAATTAGCTGGAATACGCCGAAGTATAAGTATACCCAAAGCCGTTTAAAATACTTAGTGGGAGGGAAGAGATATATCAAATCCATTTTCCTCTCACGTTCTCCCTTTTTGTTCACAACGTGAGATTTATGCTTGGCCTCGTGTTGATTATACCTCAACTGCTCCATTCGGAAGGTGTTTGCATAAATCGATAACAAGGTGAATGGAGAAAGTATTTATAGTAAGTGAGTGAAGGAAGCGTGTTAACACATCCTGCGGTCTCCTCTGTTAGGTTGCATCGTGAGATTTCCATGTTCCGCCTGCTTGTATGCCCTGGAGCTACTAACCATTCGGAGGGTTGTAACATGGAGATCGGAACAACGCAAACTCCAGAAATGGATAGGATTTCTTAGGACCATTTCCAACATTAGCTTTTCCATTCGGTAGCATTGTTGGGGCCGTCCTTTGGAATCTTAAAACGATGAGTCACACTTACAAGGGTTACTAAGTGTTAGCATATTCCTGACCAAATGTAGCAATAACTAAACCACTATAGGAATAAGAGTTATTCTGGCATTAGTATTTAGTCAAGAACGTCTTGGTTTAGTGAAGGAGTAATTGACTGCCCCTCAGTAGCAGTTGCTCTAACTCACTAAAGTGTCGTTGCAAAATAATAATCTTGGGTACATTATTACTTTTGCTAAAACCTGATTGGATTTTTATAAAAAATGGTTAATAAGCAATTTACTGATAGTATTTGTTTAATCTTTTCAGCATGTCTAGCTCACTAGTTCAATTACTCGCTTCCGAAAAACTAAATGGAGATAACTAAGGGACTTGGAAGTCGAATCTGAACACTATACTAGTAATCGATGATCTGAGATTCGTCTTAACCGAGGAGTGTTGATGACCGCAAAGTGCACGGGCCGCAAGTAATATAAAACGGTAGGTAATACCGAGTATCGTATCCTTAGGGAATTTGAATTATATCCATTAAGTACCAAGAACCATCATGTTCAATTTTATTTAGAATTACAACTCGAATGATAAAGCAAAAATTAAAGAAACTAATAAAAAGAAACATGCAACAAAAAAATTTGGAAATATCCTATTAAGGGAACTTGACCTAGGGTGTTAACTAGCCTTTTGGATATGTAGCTCAAATACATGGATGTATGTAACTAATAATCTTCAATTTCATAAATCTAGAAGTAATTATAAGCGGATTTCTCTTTCAAGCTCCTCCACATCTCATACTAACATAACTAATTCATGTGTCCATCTCCTTAGTTAATCATAGTATGGCATTAAGCAACTTCATTATCAATTTCTAACAATTCTCTTTCACTCTCGTGCTCCAAGCAATCGTTAGCCATGCAATTTGGATCTAATCTAACTTCTCTTCGTCGAGTATCAATTTAGACCAACATATCAATCAATCTGTGATCAAGGGATTAAAGGCATTAAGCATGAATTGCATAGATGAAATATGAAGAAATTCATTACATAATCCAAGTAATTGTGCTACAATATCCAATTAACTAGAATAACGACCCTACACTACAAGAAAAATCACATACGATAGCATTCAAAAAACGCTATCGTAAGGCTACGATAGCGTTTTATGAAACGCTGTCGTAGCCCATGTTATTGAAAGTCTGAGACTTTTAATAGCGTTTTTTTACCGCTATCGAAATCGCTGTAGAAAGTCTATTTTTATTGCGTTATTTTAATGTTATGGAAATTTTTCATAGCGTTGGAAAAAACGCTATGATTTCTCTTTAATAGCATTTTTTATAGCTGTGAAAAAACGCTATAAAAGACATATTATAGCGTATTTACCACGTTGTTGTAGCCGATGTTATCGAAAGTCTCTAACTTTTTATAGCGTTTTTTCAACGCTATTGAAAATGCTATAAAAAGTCTATTTTTATTGCGTTATTTTAATGTCATGGAAACTTGTCATAGCATTGAAAAAACGCTATGATTTCTCTTTAATAACATTTTTTCATAGCCATGAAAAAACGCTATAAAAAACATATCATAGCGTTTTTAGGCACGCTGTCATAGCCGATGTTATTGAAAGTTCTTGACTTTTCATAGCATTTTTTCAACGCAATAGAAAGAGCTATAAAAAAAGTTCATTTTTTATTGCATAATTTTAATGTTATTAAAACTTTTCATAGCATTAGTAATTACTAGAAATTATTTTTGATAAAATTTACTTCAAGTGCTCATTCTTAGCTAAATCCACACACAAGAAATAATTCATAACACATTAAATACCATGATTTCCATTCATAATTGAAATTTCATAATCTATTTACATTACAAAATAAAACATTCAATAGTTTCCTAGAATAAAGAAGTTATCCAAATGATACAAGATGAAGTATTCATTGGATATAATTTCCAACAACATATACTAGTTCATAAAATACAAAAAGATTGCCAACTAGTCCATAAGCCAGTGAAGACCTCAAAAAGATCACCGACGAGTCCATAGTCAGCAACCTGCATAATAGAGTTCACCTTCCTCTCTTTGAATTCTTGATGGGCGAGGATTATTCTAAAAGTTCACCTTCCCTACATCCTTTGAGCAGCTTCATTGGCAAGGAGCTTCTCCTTTGCTTTGGTTTTGGCCTATGACTTGGAACCCATGATTTCACCACCCCACAACTTCCTATACTTGTCATTGAAGTTTCCCTTTGCAAATAGAACACAACAGCTCATTCTCACTCAAATCCCTTATCCATGGTATGAATAAGCAATATGTTGACATGGATGTACTGAAAATTTATTATGTTTATCGACCAAATCACAAAACTAGAAATTATTTATGAACTTCACTTACAGGACGACAAGGGCCTGCATCAATCCAATGACATCGGAAATCCAGTAATGATCTGTAACAAGGAGAGAATACAACTGATTAAAACCGCATGAGACTGAGAGAAGTCAATTAAAGAGGTAAAAACACTCGAGTCAAGGAGTTCTAATGTGACAAAATCACACAAGTTCAAAGGAGTCTCACAATGTGGCCACTTGAAGAAATCCAATGTTGTATGGAATCTCCCCTGAGATCTGGTTGTAGGATATATCCCTGAAGAAATATACAAGAAAGACTAATAAAGATATCACAATTGGATTATGTGAAGAAACAACAAAACATACATCAGAGAAAAATAAGTTGAAATAACTATGAAGCCATAATAACCTTTAACATAATTTAACAAGTGGCCAGTGTGCCAAACAGAGGATATTCTACTTCTAAAGGAAAGAGAGAGAGAGAGTCAAAGAGAATAATAACTCTACCGAACTGCGATATGGTTCTTTGCTTCCAACTAACTTAGAAAGACCCTCAATGTCAGCAATCAAACAACAATTATGGCTTTTGGTGTTTAAAGGATGATAAACTAGTGACTGGTGAGGAGATCAACATCTGCAGATTCATTTATGCAAAGTACAACTAAAATGCATTTATGCAAAGTACAACTAAAATGCATTTATGCAAAGTACAACTAAAAAAGACACTTCACATCAAACGTGGACTAAATGTATAGAAATTACTAGATGACTTTAAATTCAAACAATTATGCCATAGTTTGTATTTATAATCAATTTGGTTATCTTCAAATTCAAACAATGCCCAAGATGGGGTATCCTGTCAAATTTTTGACATATTTAGAGTTTCTTTTCACCTAAAAAACATGCCCAGACAAATAGAGTAAGAAATATAGAGAAAGTAAAGATACAGACCTTAAGCCCATCTATTATCCCGCTTTTTCTTCTTCCACGAAGATTCGGACAAAACCGAGCTTAGATGGAACTGAACAAGATTTGGCAAACGAATACAAAGCGCCTCCCTCCCCCTTCCTAAAGAAAAGCCCAAAAAAGAAAAGGAGCAGCTTACCTATATGGCACTTCAGCAACTGTAAAGACATGAGGACTCAAGTCTCCAAATCTGAAAGCAAATGGGAACTTAATAATAGAGCTAAAAGGATCCTATATTTTCAATATAATTGATTCGTTGAATGAAAATCAAACTTTGAAACAAAAATGAAAAATGAAAAACCATAAGCATACCATAATCAGTAACTCCAAAAAACCTAGATGGCAAATTCATACCACAATCAAAGGGGTTAGATTTAGTTAAAACTAAGCAAATTCATACCTTAATCAATAGCTACAAAAAAACCTAGTCATGAGTATCAAACATCTCTCCTTCAATATAATCGACAAATAGACCCTAAATTGATAAATACTCAACTTACCTCCCAACCTTCTTCAACCACATGCTCTAAATGTCTCTCTTGTCAACCAATCAACCATAAGAGACCCTGAATCAATGAAGATGCAGAGGTTTTGAGGGATATGAAGTCATAGAAGATTAAAGAACCAAATTTCAAAAACAGTATGGTTGTAGAGTATCAAGTTTGTTGAAAATAAATAGTATGGTTGTAGAGTATCATTCAAGTTCCCATGAGAAACTACCTTTTAGTTGAACGGGACTTCAACTGTGACACTTTCTCAAGGCCAATCTTATCATTTAAACCCAACTTCAAGTCAGGCCTTCCAAAAAGAAAGGACTTCATAAGAATCTTCCACTGTTTATTCTTTTGAAATTGTCTTCTTATCCACCTACAGTAACTAATCGAATGTGTGACATAATACAGAACAATGGTAGGGAGATTACAATATTTGTGTCACACTCGTCTTGATAAAGTGTACACAACGTATCGCTTGACCAATATCTTTCAGCTACAGTAACTAAGCCATTGCTATTAGCACAGGGTCGCCAGATACTATAACTTAGAGGTTTGAAAACAAAACCAACCTATAATCACTCGTTATTCCAATTACAATGAAAGTAATTAATAATAATACGTCCTTAAGAGATAAAATTGACAACCTACAGTGCCAAACACTCTAGTGATCTGGTCTTATCTTGAGTTCATAGTAAAACTCAAGCAAATAGACAAAAACCCAATTCCAACACAAAAGAGGTTGAGTTGAAAAAGAAGAGCAAGCTTTATCAATTACCTTATCTTGACTGCACATCCTTATATCTTTCACGATGAAAATTAAATCAAATCTGGAGAGAATTGTTGTCTGCAAATCAATGTTATCCTGTGCCGTCTGCAATGCAGATGAATGAACACATAGTATATTAAGCTAGGCCATTAAGAAACTAAAAAATGGGAATTGTAAACAATAAATACGAATAAGGAACTTAAGATCATCATAATGTCCCGATGGAGGATTAACAGCCGCAAACACTGAGGTTCTGGAATTAAGAACCGTTGTTATTCCTGCTTTAGCAATTGATATTGTCTGTTGTTCCATGGCTTCATGAATTGCAACTCTAAAAGCAGAATGAGGATTTAAAAAATTAGATAAGGAACTTAGATGGATATAACCAAAGTCTTTTTAGGTTTACCTATCTTCTGATCTCATTTTGTCAAACCCATCAATGCAGATAACACCACCATCAGCCAAAACCATTGCACCTCCTTCAAGATAAAACTCTCGCTGGAACGCAGAAGTGAAAAAATCAAGCAACTTTTTGGATCATAAGGTAAGAAGACACCTCCATTTAGTTGAAAATGTTTTTGGAGAACAATGCAAAACCAGACTTTAAACCAATGCTTATTCACAAAGCATAATTAAGAAAATGATTGTGCACAAAGCAAAATAAAAATGAGCACCCACAGAGCTGATATCTCGTATCACTGAAGCTGTAAGACCAGCAGCCGATGAACCTTTTCCAGAAGTATAGACAACAACTGGAGTTGTCTTCTCAACAAACTTGAGAAACTGGGTAGGGGAATCGTGGATTTTGTATTAAAACGAAGGAATATGGACTACAACAAATGGCAAATTACAGTAGCATTTCATGATTTGAATATTAGCATATCCATAATCTCTTGAAGCAACCTGTAATTTAGCTGTAGACGGGTCCCCCAAGAGTAATACATTAATGTCACCTCTTAACCCTATCTGGCAAATTCTGCTCATTGAAAAAATTGAGCATTAATAGAAACCAATAAATAATTGAAGTTAAACATCCTAGTCCGTTGCATACCTTCCTGGATCCTCCAAATAGAAGACAAGCCACGACCTTCTTCACATCATCATGACCAAATATAGAGGGGGCAATCTTTGAACATATGCTTTTATAGACATCAGACTCTACTGTAAATTTTTGGAACTCTTCATCTGTGAATTTTCCATATGCAATAGTAAATGAGACTTGCCTCATCGACACTAATCAGATGTGCATAAACTGAAAGGACGTGCTGTCAACATGCAACTTTGGGGAAACCTATCAAGAATTTGGAAATCACGCTAAAGACAAATTCAAGATATACATTGACGTAGTAAATGGCAAAATTAAATATTCATTTGATGTAAACCAATTAACTAGTATTCCATTGTACCAATGTGCCTTTTAAAACATATTGCCCACATGTTATAAGAATTAACATCGTGTAAAGGATGATAGAATTCAATAAATTTTTAGCGATGATTGCACCACTTACATCTTCTGCTGTGAAAGATGCAGGGCCCCGAGAGTTAGCTTAATTAGATTCTTCAATTCCTACTACCCTGATATAAGGCTGTCTGATTGCAACTGCTCCTTTGTGGCTGCAAAGTTATGTTCAGAAAACTTAGCCATTGAGAGAAAGAATATGCAAAAGCATTGATGATATACATCAAAGGATGATGATTCTCACGATGCGGAAGAATTGGCAGCTTGATAAATACTGTATATCCCCATGATGGTCAATCTAGTACCTGGAACAGTTGTTTGAACAAGATGGCGATCTACTGATAGAAGCATGTTCCTAGGAAGTTCCCCAGTAGGTACATCCTTCAAAATCCAGAAGAAACAACGTTACTTGCTGCACATAAGCTACATGGAAAACTAATCTTCACCATAATTTGTTACAATCAAATCCTTACTTCTGGGTTTTCCTGCAGTTTTAAAGTCCGTTGATCAACATACATGCTCTTACCAGGAACCACAATCCAAGGATCCAGTGGGCAAGGTTCTTCTCCAGCCTACATGAATTTCAAACCTCATAATATCTTTAGTTAAAATTAACAAACTTCAACTAATTTAAGGAAAATGATAGCAAGGGATATACCTGAGGTATATGATTACATGATCGAGGGACAATCGCCCCTCCAAGTCCAGGCTGACATGGAACTCTTTGTGTACTTCTACCATTTTTGCACATTAAGGTCACATATGTTGCCTTTGCCTTGGTCCTTGACGCAGTGATTGTGATTCCAGATATTTTAATAAGTTTTGAAATGTATTGAGCCTGCCCATGAATGCAGAAATATTCAGGTCCGACGAATACTAGTACATATTGGCCTTTAATTGAAGTTAGGAACTTTCATTTTGATCACTTCTTTGATATGGGGAAGGTGAACTATGAAGTTCTTCACCATGTGGGCATACTGCATCAATTTTGAATATCTCTATCAATGTGGGCATACCTGAGATATTTTTAGCATGCTAACACAATCCATAACCAAGATTAAATATGAATAGTTTATACATTCACATATATCAGACTAACCACTCACATATCAATATCTTACATAACCTTAACAACAATTTGGAATATCTCTATCAACATTAAATTTCGTAAAATAAAAGCAAAATATTGCTCAACAACATACATAACAATTCTATAGGTTTTTGTTTTTTTTGTTTTTTTTTGTTTTTCCTATCGAAGTTACCTCTTTGTTAACTTATATATCCCTTGCCATTTAGATGTGACATATCTTATTCACAATCTTCTGTTCTTCAAACCGTAAAAATTCTAATAATTCTAATATTGAAATTTTATTTAAACTTGTCTAATCTGCTTACAATAGAAAAAAGGAAAGAAAAATTAGAAGCATCAAGGTTAATTCATATTCAATGTGCCCATACCTCTCTCTTCACCAATACTTATATTCATTCATATCAAGCTTACAACTTCTCATCTAAATATAAATAACATCTTGGCCACAAGGACTACATTTTCAAATTAGCAATATTTAAAGTGATACTATATATTAAGATGAGAGTATGTACTCAAAGGACTGATGAAAGTTAGTTATCTGTCATATACTCTAAGAAAAATAATAAGTAGCTTTAGAAAAACTCAATCGATTATGAGTGTTAGATGTTTAGTTCCTCCAATAGCAATCTCTAAAATCTGTTTCAAAAAAAAAAAAAAAAAAATAGCAATCTCTAAATATCTCTCCTTCAATTCATTGACCATGAGATTTTTAATAAGTAAAGACCCAAAACTTTTTCAAAAAGCTTCAGATACCTCTCGACCAACACTAAATCGATGAAGGTGTGGATTGTTCTGGAAAAATGAAACAAAATTAGTTGTGTAGGGCATCAGCTAAAGTGGAAGACTCCAATTCAAAATGTGAACGGTAAACCTACTTAGCTTTTTAAGAATGAAAATTTTATGGATCCCTATCGTACCTTCAAGTGTTTTGAGTTGGATATATCCAAATAGGCACAAAATCATGTTTCTGGTGAAACCGGTGCTTGACATGAAACCCCCATCAAGAACATTCTTCTCCTCATCAATTTCCAAGTCAAATAGATGTGAAAAGGACTTGCAATCGAGAACAACAACTCGTTTTTGGATCAGTGACGAAGAAAGGGAACAACAGAGAAACATTTGTCCCCAAAATCGTGCCTAAATCTTTCTCCATTCAACTCCTACAAATTTTTTCTCTGGTCCTTGAAACAAGAAATAATCCAACCAATTGTCAAGAGATTCAAACAACGCTCAGCCGCGACTGCACCCAAATCCAGTAATTGCTCCCATGTCCTATTTTCGTCCTCTATTTTCAGATCTGCCCGTCTGCCGCATCTGCAACAACCTTGAGGGTTTCGACTCCCTTGGTAGCGATCTCTACCGTAGTGTTTAGGTTAGGAGAAAGATGAGAGGAAAATCTTGAGTTGCAGCAGCGATTTGATGAGAAGGATGAGAGGGAGACTCCGATTTCTGTGAGGGTTTGTAAGAGAGTAAGAGATCCATAGTTTTTCTTTTCATTTTGAGGGTTTGTGAGAGATTGAGGAGTGACCGTCAATGAGGGTTTTTTTCATTCAGATTTTGGTAGGAAGCACAATAGGGGAAAGGAAATGTTATTACACTTGTTTTTATTTTTTTCATAGCGCGCCACTTACGTAGACGGGCGGGAGGTGGAACGCGCGCAAATTTTTCAACTGTTTCTATAGCTTTTTATTAATAATGCTATAACTTAATGCTATTAAAACTATAATTTGTTGTAGTGCTAGGTCTCAAGATCTACTCACAAATGGAAATAATCTTGCCCAAGTGATCTTGATCCATAGGCCTAACTCAAATTACAATAAGGAATTATAAAGAAGTAAGGAAGAAATAATCGATAAGTTGATCCCAAGCTCCCGTCACGATCATCTCGAATCTTGAGCCTTGGAATCTCGCTCAATTCCACATTTTTCCTCACAATTCTTCTCACTTTTTCTCTCTATTGAGCTAGGGGAGAGCTCCCCAAAAAATGGATGATTTTCACCTTTGGGAAGGGGGCTATTTATAGGAGCAGAAACGGACCTTTCTTGCTGCCCAAGACCCACAGCGTCTCGACGCTACGTCACAACGTCTCGACTCTGTGACGCCAGGTTTTCTTGGAGCAGAAGTTGTCGCAGCATCGCGATGCTACGCGGACAGCTTCGCGACGCTACCGCGATTTTGGAATTTTCTTCATTGTTCACCTAGCATCGAGACGCTAGGCCTTCTAAAAGCCTTAAACACGAATTTTTGCCTCCTTCTTTCTTTTGGGCTTTTTGGGTCTCCACTTCAAATGTTCTCTTTTCTTTTCTTCTTTTATGGCCCAAAGTCTTCTTTTTATGCCCAAAATTGGTAAAATTCTTGGTTTTGCTTCTCGAACTCGGTTTTCTAAAAAATCAACATAAAAATACATTAAAGCTCACAATTCATGCACAAAACTAGCTAAAATTAATAGGAAAATGATGACATTTCTGCATGTCATCAAGTGTCCACCTAATCCCGGCTCGTCAACGAACCGAAATGTTCGGGAAGCTTATGAAAAATGGACTCGTGCCAATGACAAGGAAAAAGTCTATATCTGAGCAAGCATATCGGATGTCTTGTCTAAGAAGCACGAGAGGATGGTCACCGCAAGGGAGATCATGACTTCGCTACAAGGAATGTTTGGGCAATCGTCCTCACAATCTAAGCACGAAGCTCTCAAATACATTTACAACTCCCGTATGAAGGAAGGTACTTCTGTAAGGGAGCATGTTTTGAACATGATGGTCCATTTCAATGTGGCCGAAGTAAATGGTGCTACCATAGACAAGGGTAGTCAGGTTAGTTTTATAATGGAGTCTTTTCCAAAGAGCTTCATTCCGTTCAGGACAAATGTAGTCATGAACAAGATAGAATACAACCTAACTACTCTACTGAACGAGCTGCAAACCTATCAAAGTATCACGAAGAAGGGACAAGAAGGTAAAGCAAACGTTGCGACTACCAAAAGGTTCCAAAAAGGATCGTCCTCCGGAACCAAGTCTGGCCCATTTACTTCATAGAACAAAAATGTTCAGATGAAGAAAAAGAAAGGAAAGGGAAAAGGAAAAGCTCCGATGGCAGGCAAGGGAAAGACCAAAGTTGCAGAGAAAATGTTTCCACTACAACGTGGATGGACATTGGAAATGCAATTGTCCAAAATACCTTACAGAAAAGAAGGCAGAAAAAGAGAAACAAGGTAAATTTGATTTGCTCGTTATTGAAACATGTTTAGTTGAGCAAGACAGCTCTGCCTGGATATTGGATTCAAGAGCAACTAACCATGTATGCTCTTCTTTGTAGGAAATTAGTTCTTGGCACATGCTGGCAGATGGTGAGGTAACTCTCAGAGTTGGAACAGGAGAGGTTGTCTCAGCCAGAGCTACAGGAACTTTAAAGTTGTCTTTTGGAGATAGATTTATTTTACTTGAAAATGTCTTAAATGTTCCCAATATCAAAAGGAACTTAATATCTATCTCTTGTTTAATTGAACATATGTACCAAGTATCTTTTGATCTTAATGAAGTGTTTATTAACAAAAGAGGTATGCAAATATGTTCTACAAAACTTGAAAGCAACTTATACGTGTTAAGACCAATTCAAGTTAAAGCTATTTTTAATACGAAAATGTTTAAAGTAGTTGAGACTCAAAACAAAAGGCGAAAAGTTTCTCCCAATACCTATCTTTGGCACTTGAGATTAGGCCACATAAATCGCAATAGGATTGATAGATTGGTAAAGAGTGGAGACAAAGGCTAATTCTACCATGCAAGCCCAGATCAAGGCTATCCACAACATGATGATGGGAATGACTATGAGCAATCAAGCCAACATAGCCCCTGCCAATGCTATTTCTTCTCCCTGCTGTGAAATTTGTGGTGAGGAACACATTGCTGATAACTGTCCACTAAATCCCGCATCTGTATTTTATGTAGGTCAACAAGGGAACCAGAACTAGAATCGATGGAATCCATACTCGGCCACGTGCAACCCAGATTGGAGACAGCATCCAAACTTCTCTTGGGGAGGACAAGTCGGTCCAAGTAATTCCAACACAAATCAATTCTGAAAACCTCCTACACAATAGCAGCCGCAAAAGAACTTCCAACCAGTCCAAGTGTAGAGTCAAGAGTCAAATCTAGAGACTCTTATGAAGGAGTACATGGCAAGAAACGATGCTGCAGTTAGAAATCTGGAAGTACAGATTGGACAGATTGCTCAGGAAATTAAAAACAGACTACAAGGGACGTTGCCAAGCAAGACTGAGATCCCTCACAGAGAAGGAAAAGAAGAGTGCAAGGTAGTCACCTTGAGAAGTGGACTAGAATATGATGGCCCAAAGTACCCAGTGAATCAAGAAGTAGAGATCCCAGAAGAAGCTCAAGAAAAGACTTTAGAAAAGAAATCAGATATTACCTCAGATGTTATACAGAATAAAAACAATGAAGAAAAGATGAAGGAGCATGAAGCCTTGGTAGAAAAAGAAAAAAAATCAAACTCAGAGAAAAAATAGGGGAATGCGACCGCAAAACCTAGAAAGTTTGTTCTAGATCCAGAATATAGACCACCTCCTCCATACCTCAAAGATTTAAACATGTTTCGCAGGATGTACAGTTCAAAAAGTTCTTAGATGTTTTAAAGCAGCCACATATCAATATTCCATTGGTAGAAGCGCTTGAACAGATGCCTACCTACGTGAAGTTCCTGAAGTATATTCTATCAAAGAAAAGAAGGTTGGGAGAATACGAAACTGTTGTACTCACTGAATGTTCCAGTGCATTGGTCAAGAATGAGATCCCTCCCAAACTCAAAGGCCCAGGAAATTTCACCATTCCATGCTCCATGGGAGGACGGGATGTAGGCAGAGCTTTATGCGACTTGGGAGCGAGTATAAACCTGATGTCATACTCAGTTTTTCAACAGTTGGGGATAGAAGAAGCAAGACCAACAACTGTAACCTTACAGTTAGCTGACAGATCACTTACACAACCTATTGGAAAAATTGAAGATGTGTTGGTCAAGGTTGACAAATTTCTACTCCTAGAAGATTTCATCATTCTGGATTGTGAAGCTGATAAGGACGTGCCAATCATCTTAGGATGACCATTTTTAGCCACTGGCAGAACCTTACTTGATGTGCAGAAAGGGAACTGACCATGAGGGTCAATGATCAACAAGCCACTTTCTGTAAACCCGAGACTTCCCTTGGATTATTTTCTCTTGTCATCTATTGTGGAAGTTGAATTAAAGTTGTTGTTGTTCATTGTTGAAGAAAATGACAAAGGTTTGTGGTTTCATTGTGGTTCCATTGTTTGGATTAAAGTTGTTGGAATTTATTGATTTTTTTTTTAAAAAGAAAGAAACAACAACAACAAAGAAAATGAAAAGGAAGCTAAAGGAAATAAAAGGAAAGAAAAGAAAAGGAAAGGAAAAAGGAAAAAAAAAATGAAAGGAAATGGAAAGCACTTTCGGTTAGTGTTTTAAGTCAAGGATCCACCAGCGCCTCAGCCCATTTTCAGCCATTTTGCTCATCCTTTTCCCATCCAATTTACAGAGCATTTCAAGAGAGCGAGTGAAGGAAGAATAAGAAGGAGCTTGCTTGGATTTTGAGGTTGAAGAAGAGAGGAAAAAGCTCAAGCAAAAGCAACCATGGCAAAATCTGGGTTCAACCTGCCTATCTCTGGTTTTTGATTCGGTTTGAGCTACACAAGAAGAACTAAGAGGTGAGGCCTAGTTTTCTTGAACGTTAATCCATTTTCTAACAAATTTCATGAAGGAAGCTTGAGCTAAATCTGATGTTAAGTTAGTGGTTTTTGAAATGGAAAACAGAGCACAAAATTTTCGTACAAATCAGAAGGATCTCTGGTTTTCTCTGGTTTTTCGAGCATTCTGGGGTGTACAGATTGAATTAGAAGCTCAATGTGGTATGGTTGGAAATTGTTTTCAATTTCCTATAACTTTCATGAAGAATTCTTGAGCCAAAAATGACTAGAAGTAGGTTTAATTTCAGGAGAAAAGTAAAGGGTAGCAGAGAAGCACGAATCTAGATTTGCTGAGTTCGGGGGATTTCTGGGCAAATCCGTTGGGAATCTCGTTTTCATTCCTTCAGGTATGTTGTAGAGGGTTCCAAAATGAAGAGTTTGATATATAGTACATTAAGTGTGGTCAAGTATTGAGGAAGGTATAGGTGTTTGAAGTTAGGGTATTGAATCTGGAAAATCTGGAGAAAAATGTGGAATGTGATTTTAATTCTAGTGTTTAGAATTCATGAGCATAGAAAGACAAGACTAATATAGTTCTAATGCTCGGTTTTGGTTTGATTGACAGGCCAAGAAGAAATAGGTCGAGTCTACAGACTAGGGAACTAGCCAAGACTGTGAGTGACAAAACGAATTTCGAAAATGATTTCTAAATTGTTATTTATGCTTAAATGGTTTACATGCTTGAATATGAACTTATGAATGATACATGATTTCTATGAATGATTTCAAGCATAAGTTTTGGGCTTAGATTTTCTTATGAAATTTATATGTGAGCACGTGATTATTGATTTTCTGAAAAGTAGTTGAAATGATATCATTTTAAGCAAAGTACGTATTAGTGAGTACTATTTAAAGATTTTCAGTTTTCCACGAGCAAGCTGAGTAAGCTTGAGTTTTACGAAAGATAAAGATAAGCAGTCATGTTTAAATGTTTTCATGTGATTTTCTGAGACTTTTATTGACTACATGACTGAGATATTGAGCCCGAGGCTATATGGAATCGTGTGCACACAGGTTATATTCCGTTATTGACGTTGAGTGTACTCCGTGACAACGATGCTGTCATGAGTGCTGGACGGGCCCCACTACATCGTAGACCTAGTAAATGTTGGTTGTACTGGGCGTGCCCTACACAACGTAGACCTGTCATGTTAGTTAAAATGTTTGATATACTTGATATGCCTTGCTAGATTTTAATGACTACTTGCGGAGTATTTGAGAAAGCTTATATCAATACATGTTTATGTTTAACGCTTTGATTGAACAGATTTATAGGTTTAAAGGTTAATCACGTGTTATGATTTGCGGATTTACAGTTTTAAATTTAGTCACTCACTGGGCTTCGTAGCTCACTCTTTCAAAATGTTTTACCACTTTTCAAGTAGAGATCGAGCTCTCGGTGCCTGATACACTGCCAATGTATGCTGAAAGCTCCAGATCGACTTCCAGTACGTGGGTGGAGTTCTACATTGAGTCTTTTTGTATTGTAAATGTCTTTGTAAGAAGTGGATATGTTTTTTGTTGTAATAGCTCTACCAGGTTTATTTTCCAAACTGAGTTAAGTCAGGGCTGCACTTCATGTATGTTAAAAGGTTTTCAGGATTCTGCAGTGTTGTGTTACATGTAAAGTATTGTATATCTAAGACTAGTATGTTTATCAGGTTCAATGATTCAACAGGGTCAACGGGTATCGTTAGAGGAGGACGATGTCTGTTGGCTTCACGCCATCTCCCTGTCTAAGCTAGCAGGTAGTTTGGGAGGGGGTGTGACACTTTCAATGTGATGAATGCAATTAAATATCCAAGAGACTTCGAGGAGTGTTTGATGATTGATAAAATTGATGAACTGTCTCAGTCTACTTTTCAGGAAATGATGAAAGGAGAAACACTAGAAGATTTACTTGGAGAACAAGAAGAAAAAGGTGGGAAAAAGATTGAAGTAGAAGAAATCAATCAACCCATGAAAAGACAAAGAATCAAACCCTATTGGGGGAAGGGCTTTAAGGATGAAGAAACCCATGTTTCTGTGATTGACCTGGTATGATTACTATCCTTGAGAAATTATATTTGTATATTGTGGATCTATAGTGAAAAAAAAAATAATATATGTTGGGATTGGTGTCCTAAAACTCGTAGATAGTGAATGTTAAACGAATTATATACTTATTCGATAAAGGCGTTATCGAGACTAATTCAGTAAAGTTATTACTGAATAAAGTAAATTGCACATATAATTACCCAAATCCAATAAACTAAGATCCATGGCTATAGGATGAACACTTGAGCTTTATGTAGAGACATAAAAGTGGATCAAGCTCGAGTAATAGCCAAAACAGTCTATAGTATAGGGATAGGGCTGGATACCTTATTCTGGGGACACTATGAGACCCAGCCCGCTTTATAGATGGTATAGACGATGTGATCCTAAATCGTCCATGTAGAGACATGCGAGTGGGGGCGTCCTATGCAATGAGTTTGCATAAGACCAGGACCGAGAAATAAGTCGCTCTCGCTTTATAACACCGTTTACTGATGAGACTGACTATTTCATATGATGACCTAGGTAACTCGATCTTAATCCTGAGCTATCTATGAACTCCTGTTTATTCGGGCTTATCCTTAGATCTGCATAGGTGAGAGTGGCTCAGTATCGCCGACTCAATAAGCCTCCCATTTCAGGGATAGGAACGGGTAGATAGCTGGGGACATAGTCGTGCAAGAAGGAATTCGCTCCTACCCGAATTAGGGATAGTAGAGAGGTTGTTCCCTTAAGTGCTGACTCCGGGGCTTGAACAAAGGGATCCCGCCCTCTCATTGGCCCGAGAGGGACTCGGTTTATTGGTTGGACCATAAACCAATTGTTCATTAGAGGATCAGTGGGACTTGAGGAACTAGAAGTACTATAGGGGTGAAACGGCTTTTTGACCTAGCTATAGATACGAACAACCTGTGAAGGATCGACTTACTAATCATGGTTAAATCAAGTGGACAAAAAAATATGTCTATAGTGAGGGGAGTGCAACTATCGGGCTATAGTGGAGTGTCCCGGTAGTTAATGAATGTTGGCTAGCTTGGATAATGAGATTAGTCGGTTAGCCTCGAATCGTTGGAGCCCATGATCTATAGGTCCATTAGGTCCCTCTACTAGCTCATATCGGAACAAAGCCTAGAACAAAAAGATAGGAAGGTTTGAATCGTTCAAAATCGGGAAAACGGGTATTATCGTAAATTGTGTTTGACACAATAATTTAATTATGAATTAAATTAGAAAATGAGAGATGGAGTATTTAAAAGTGTTTTGAATACCATATATATGTATTAGGAATCATATATAATTCATGGCACTAGGTGATAAAGATTAATTGGATTAATCATGTAAAAATTACTTGGAATTGTACAAATTAATTGCCTAGAAATCAATTTCAATTTTGAATTGAAATAGGAATGAATTGCAAGCTGAAAATTGAGAATTTAGATTCAATTTTAAGTGGATTTAGTGGCATTCCCACTCTTGCATGTTGATGCATAGTGGAAAACAACACAACCATGCACTAGTTGCATGTGTTGTGAATTAAACACCTAGAATCCACTTTGAGTTGCAATTTCACCATGTGTCTAGTGTCATGAGGCTTCTCTTTGCATGGAAGATGTCTATATAAGGAGTATGAATCAGATTCAAAGGAAGTAGAGCCATTTTCCATATTGTTATGCTGCTGGATTTTGGTCTCAAACTCACTCATCTCCATATATCTCTCTAGTGCTTGAACCTTCAAGCATTCCCTTCCCATTCCCTATCTCTATAGACTCCCACAAGTCGTTCTTGGCCCGGAGAATAGTAGGGAAGACACTAGAGGTGGTCCACACACCGTTCGTGATCAAAGGAATCAAAGGGAGTTGTTGAATCCAAAAGGTTGGTAAAAATTCTGCTCTCTCCTTACGGTATTTGGACAGCATGTTTTCATTTTCTAAAATTGATGTAGTTAAGTGCCTCCGATCCTAAAATTGCTTCCGCATGTGTTATATGAACACCTTCAATATAGATGGGAACCCGAAATATATTGGACAAGAGTAAGCACTCTATCTAGGAAAATCCTGTCTAAGAAAGGGTACTTAAGTTGACCGTAGGGAACACCTTTTCCTGGGGATTTACCTGGTAGTTTTGAAAAGTCCATATTATTTTGTATCCAATCTATTTTAAAAGAAAGGAAAGAAAAAATAAATCATGATTAAGCATGTGAACTTCTAACATGTTTGTGATTGTCTCAGTGAATAAAAGAAAGAAGAAAATCCAAGGGAAAATGAAAAAGTTAGAAAAAAAATAAAGGCAGAGTACTGGGGAAATGCGATCGCATTTCTCCCCAGTGTATTTGGGAATGCGATCGCATTTGCCAAAAGTAAGAGGGCAGTGATGTCATTTTAAATGACCATCACGTGACCTAATTTAGAAAACTATAAATAGCTGACTTTAGTCTTTCCCTCTTCACCAACTACTCAAACCTTTTTCATTCAAGTTAAAACTCAAGAACTTTCCATATTCTCTCATCTTGAAACCGAAACCCACATCAAGGACACCATGAAGAACACGCCGAAATCATCATCATCTCGTAAGATCACTCGACCCCTGAGTGCTCAAACTACTCAAGAAACTGTAGCTAACGTTCAACGTCAAGAAGAGCACCCCGACGCCCCCATGCACGACACGAGAAGGATGAGACCTTCGGGTTCTTTGCCGACGATTGTGAACCAAGAAACCGCAGCTCAACCTCCTTTTTCCTCGACAATGCCGGCCACCTCGAGGGAGAATCCGAGTTCGTCTCAACTTAGGAGGTCCACGTGCGTGAATACCATCCATAAAACCCAGAAACCTGCAAGCCAACAGTTCAGAAAACGTTCAAGGGAGTGGTTTTCGACTAACCACTCTTCGTCTTGCAGGAACAAACCATTCGTTACTTACAGTGCAAGGAAGAGGAGTCCCAAGAGAGTTGCACCCGAAAAGCCTCTTGTAATCGAGCCCCTCAAAACCGCAAGAATGCCCCCGGATGTGTTCGAGGACATAATCTGCCAAGCCGTGGCAAAGGCTCTCGTGATTGCTGAAGGTTACAAAGCTGAACAAGAAGCCTTGAGAGAGATTGAGGCTGAAAAGGAAATTGAAAATCAAAGTATGAGGGAAGAGGATGAATTGGCAAGAAAAAAAGATCTTGAAGAAGAAAAGAAAAATGAAGAGAAAGGCAAGAGGCCGAGAGGGCCAAGATAGTTGAAGAAGAGGAAAGAAAGTTACGTGAAAACCTTAGGAGGGCAGCTGTTGAATTGCAACTCCTTGAGGATGAAGGGTTAAAATCCCTTTGGCAACGGAAGCAAACAAGACCAATCTCGAATTAAATTTCAATTTCAGAAAAACCGATACGTTGGAAATAATTTAGAAACAATTCCTAAGATTAAGCATGCAATCTAAACTAGTTTTAGATCCGAAAATTTACATGAATAGTGCTGGAAAATTCTGCACAATGCTCCCAATTATATTCTTTGATTCCCAAATGGACACCACCACGCAAGAACACCCGCTATTCTCTTGGGTTATCTTGAGATCTCGATTGTGGGATCGATCTCGCCTTGGGAAGGGAATTTTCTACAGCAAATGGAGGTTGCTGTAGTTTTTTGGTTGAGAGAGTTTTGGAGAGAATCAACTCTCTGTTTTTGCGTGAGAATGAGAGAATGAGGATTCGTTGGGGAACTCCCTCTCCCTTGTACGATAAGTGGGGAGGGAGTTATTACCCTACTAGATTTCGATCGTTGGATCTAATCCAAACGATCTTGGCCGTCTATTAATTAAATAATAATAATCATTTAATTAATTAATTAATTATAATTAATTTAATTAAAACAATATTAATTAAATCAATTATAACATAAGGTATTTTAATTCAATTTGAATCATATTAAATTGAATTAAATTGGCCATTCAATTAATCTCATTAATTGAATCCACATTAATTAAACATCCAATATTTAATTAATATTACAATTGAATCATATTCAATTTTAATCTCTCTCATTTAACCTATAGTTTTTAATGTGCATCATAATGTACATTAATATTAACTATAGAATTAATTTAATTAAATCACATTAAATTAAATTAAATTAATTAATTTTCCAATTAATTAATTCATTAATTAAATATCATATATTTAATTAATTTACTATTTGAATCATAATTCAAATAATTCTCTCATATGCTATAATTTTAATATGAATCTAATTCATATTTAATATTTGAACTCTTTCAAATATTTAATTCTCTCATTAATTAATTTTGAATCACATCCAAAATTAATTTTATACTATAAAGTTTAATTCACCAATTAAACTTATATTATATAATGTATCTTCATACATTATCTTAATTGTGACAAATACAATTTAATTCCCTTAGCGAATTTGAACACACTTCAAATTCTATTCAAGACTATTTAACCTCAGAACCCTTTACGAGCTAGCCGGTGGACCTAATGGATCTACAGATCAGAAGCTCCAACGATACGATACTAATTGGCTAAACTCATTAACCAAATTAGTCAACATTCGTTAACTGTGGGTCACTCCACTAAAGACCCACAACTGCACTCTTCTCACTGTAGAATATTTCTGTGTCCACGAATATCGACCAATAACGGTAAGTCAATCCTTCACGAGTGTTCGTAATGCCAGTTGGGTCAAATTACCGTTTTACCCCTGGGTTACAT
The DNA here is from genome assembly GCA_017139565.1 of Luffa aegyptiaca. Classification (NCBI taxonomy): domain Eukaryota; kingdom Viridiplantae; phylum Streptophyta; class Magnoliopsida; order Cucurbitales; family Cucurbitaceae; genus Luffa; species Luffa aegyptiaca. The sequence goes on along the minus strand of CM029400.1, from coordinate 30,518,922 downwards.
CTGGATCCTTAAGTACCACTGATCCCTCTAATGAACAAGTTGTTTAGGGTCCAACCACTAAACAGGAGTTCCTCTCGGGCCAGGAGAGAACGGCGCGCCTTTGTTCAAGCCCCGGAATCAGCCCTTAAGGGAACACACATCTACTTGCCCCAATAGGGGAAGAAGTGAATTCCATCTTGTATTGTCATGTCCCTAGCCCCCCACTCGGTCTTGTCCCCAAGAAGGTGGGCTTATTGAGTCGGCGTGCAGGCCACTCTCACCCGTACTAATCAAAGGACAATCCCTCGTGAGAAGGAGTTCATGACACACTCAGGATTAAGATTGAGTTACCTAGGTCATCCTATTGAAATAGTAACCTAACTAGTTAACGGTGTTACATCTAGTGGTTTACTATTTTGTGGTCCGGTCTTATGCAAACTCATTGCATAGGATACCCCCGCTCACATGTCTCCTACATGGACGCCTTGGATCAATACGTCTTTATCGAATACAAAGCGGGCCGTATCACATAGTGTTATCAGGATAAGGTACCCAGCCTTATCCCTGTACTATAGACCTTTTAGGTTGTTACTTGAACACTGATCCCCGTATGTCCCCACATACTAGTCCAAGCCTCATGTAAACAACCTTGGATCTTAGTTTATTGGATTTGGGTCATATTGTGCAATTCTAAACTTAATATGACAATAACACTTTATTGCATAAACCTCAATAACAATTTATTGATACAAGTGTATAATTCGTCAATCATTCACTATCTACGAGTTTTAGGACATAAAACCCAACAACGGAAGAAAAACAAATAAGAGAAGAATTGAAAGAAGATGAGAAATGAAGAAAGAAGACTTCGTTGCAGCTTTTGAGTCATTCCACAAGGCTCAAAGTGAGGCTGAGATGCTGCAAGGAAGAGAAGAAAAGGCCCATCAGGGGCCAAATGAAGAAAATAAAGAAAAAGAAAAAGAAACAGAAGCAGTGGATGAAGGACAGAATGCGATCGCATCTGGGCCACATTCTAAAGAAGGCCAGGAAATGGCCACGAAAGCTCAACCAATTGATGAGGTTTTGGAACCTCTATTCAAATATGACCCATCAGCAGCTGATAGCACCTCTTCGGGAGAAAATACGGAGGAAGAAGAAAAAAAGAGCAAGGAGGCCGAGACCTCTAGTGATTCAGAGACAGAATCTGATTCAGAGATCAAGGAATTGGATGACGACCAAGTTCCCATCTCTGCAGCATTGAGGAAAAAGAGAAGAAGAGAGATTAGAGCTGAAAGGAGGACCAAAAACAAGAATGATCCCATATTTTCCAAGAGGCCGAGGACTAGGTCCATGGACGCCTCTCCTGCAGCTCCTCCTACCGTCTCACCCGCCAAGTCGAAAACCAAATCTCCTAAGGCTGCATCTCCTAAAAATCCATTCCCCGAAGTATTTAGAGATGTAACTTTTCAGGAAAGGATGGAGATCATGAGAAAAAGAGATTTCCTCAACGATAAGGGATTCTCTAATAGAGCAGGAGCACTGCCAGAGTTCGTAAGCAGAGTTATCTCACAGTACAAGTGGTAGGAGTTCTGTGCTCACCCTCAGGAGGCCGTCGTGCCTTTAGTGAGAGAGTTTTATGCCGGCCTGAGGGAGGAAAGCATCAGTATGACGGTAGTGAGAGGAAAAATGGTCATCTTCTCTTCAGTAGACATCAACAGGGTGTACAGAATCAAAGCACCCTTGCATCCAAGAGGGAATGATGTCATTAGGAACCCCTTGGCCAAGCAAATGAAAGAAGTGCTGAAATTAGTGGCCAATAAGGGAGTTTAGTGGAAAGAATCCCAAACAAAGGTGAAGACTTTAGTTCCAAGCGACCTAAAGCCAGAATCGGCAGTGTGGCCTCACTTTCTTAAGAAACGATTGATGCCGACCACCCACGATAGCACCATCTCAGTAGATAGAGTCATGCTCCTCTACTGTATTATGAAGGGGTTGGAGATCAATATTGGGAGTATAATCAGGGAGAAGATTCTAGCCTGTGGAAGGAAACGAGCAGGTAAACTTTTCTTTGGATCACTTATCACCCAGCTTTGTCAGAGGGTGAAGATAGTTTCGGGCAAGGACGAGGAGCGTCATTTCTTCAAGCCTACCATTGACCTATCCTTGATTGGGAAGCTTCAACAGAATAGCCTCCAAAGGAAAGACAAAGCCTTCTCCATCCCAACACACTCCTTTTACAGGGCCTTCACCGTCATCTGAAGCGCTAGCCATTGCCTACCGACAGCTAGATCAAATAAGGGACAACTTGAGGACTTATTAGGCATATGGAAAGGAGAGAGATGAAGCCATTAGAGAGTTGATAAGTCAAATTTGTTATACACTTAGAATCTCCCAATTTGCTTATCTTAGTTGAATTCCTTGCGAAAAATGCTTTAAAATGAGTATAATATGTCTATAGGTCCTCGTCGGAGCTTTGGAAGTAATTCGAGGCTTAAACGAGCAAAACCGGAGCGTAAAATGACTATTCTGCCCCTGGAGCCGTCACAGCGTCGAGACGCTACCATCAGAGCATCGGGACGCTGCGCAAATTAGGAAAAGATCTTGAAGTTCGCACGCGAGGCGAGAGCGTCGAGACGCTGCTGCCCTAGCGTTGCGTCAAATCCGAGACTTTTTCCTATTCTGTAGGGGGTAGCATCGCGATGCTGTTGCCCTAGCGTTGCGACTCTGCGACTGGGTATAAAATGTATTTTGCAGATTTTTGTGTCTTCTCTTGGCCTTTTTCCCTTAGATCCGATTTCTCCCTCTTCTTCCTTGTACTATTCTGAATTCCCTTGTAATTTTAGTAAGTTTTATTATATTTTGGGATGGTTAATCGAACCAAGGAGCTTAGTTGGAGCGTTTCGATGACCGACTAAGTTCACGTCGTTGCAATTGGGACTTCTAATGTAAGCTAGGCATACTCTTGAGACCTTGTTTATGGTTTTAGTTGAATTATTGTTGGTTATGTCTTGAATTCCCATTCTCAAATTACAATTGCTTAGATAGAATAGTTTGACAAACTATTTGCTTGATTTAAAGAAATTGCTCTACTAATTGGTTAGTGATAAATTTATTGTGTGATTGTGTTGAATGGAGTGTTATCTCATTTGATATATTTGCATGATAGATCTAGGAATTTGAGCTTAGAATTGTATGAATTTAGGTTGTTCCTAGTTTATGTGAATTTACTCAACGATCCAATTCGCTTAATGCGGTTAGGTTCATGTTCATGAATTCTAATTAGATTCTAACTTTGATGTTTTTGTCAAGTTCGAAGGTTATAGATCTTAATCATTGGTTTCAATGAATGTTGAGTAATCAATAATAATTTTTTAAATTTGAGTGTCAATGATTGAGTAGCCTAACCCAAGTTAGAATTGAAGGTGTTCGTATAACACATGCGGATGCAATTGAAGATCGAAAACACTTAGCTCATTCAATTTTACTCCTAAAGCATGCATGTTCTAGAAAAACAGAACAGAAAGAAATAGAGAACACCAACCTTTGTAGCTCACTAAAATGGAACTCCTTGTGGTGTTTTCCTTCTCCAACTTCTCTTGGACAACCTTTAGTGTCTTCTCTACTATTCTCCTTGCCTAGAATGACTTGTGGGAGTCTATAGTGATAAGAAAAGGGAAGGGAATGCTTGAAGGAACAAGCTCTTGAGAGATCTATGGAGGTGAGTGTATTTGAGAGTAAATTCCAGCAGCATAACAGTAGGTAATTCATTCTCTCTTCACCTTTGAATCTGATTCTAGGTGTTTAACTCAATACACATGCAACTAGTGCATGGTTGTGTTGTTTTCCACTATGCATCATCATGCAAGAGTGGGAATGCCACTAAATCCACTAAAATTTGAATCTTAATTCTGAATTTTCAACTTGCAATTCATTCCAATTTCAGTTCAAAATTGAAGTTGATTTTTAGGCAATTAATTGGGACAATTCCAAGTAATTTTGACATGATTAATCTAATTAATCATTATCACCTAGTGCCATGAATTATATATGATTCCTAATACATATATATGGTATTTAAAACACTTTTAAATATCTTATCTCTCAATTTCTAATTTAATTCATAATTAAATCATTTTGTCAAACACTTTTTACGATAATGCCCTATTTCCCGTTTTTGAACGATTCAAAGATTCCTATCATTATGTTCTAAGCTTAAATCCGATATGAGCTAGTAGAGGGACCTAATGGACCTATAGATCATGGGCTCCAACGATTCGAGGCTAACCGACTAATCTCATTATCTAAGCTAGCCAACATTCGTTAACTACCGGGACACTCCACTATAGCCCGATAGTTGCACTCCCCTCACTATAGATATATTTCCTTCCACTTGATTTAACCATGTTCAGTAAGTCGTTCCTTCACAGGTTGTTCGTAGCTATAGCTAGGTCAAATAACCGTTTTACCCCTATAGTACTTCTTGTTCCTTAAGTTCCACTAATCCTCTAATGAACAATCGGTTTGTGATCCAACCATCAAACCTAAGTCCCTCTCGATCCAACGAGAGGGTGGGGCCCCTTGTTCAAGTCCTCGAGTTAGTACTTAAGAGAACAACCTCTTTGCTATCCCTGAAATGGGTAGGAGTGAATTTCGTCTTGCAAAACTATGTCCCCAGCTATCTATTCGATCTCATCCCCAAAATGGTAGGCTTGTTGAGTCGGCGATGCTGGCCACTCTCACCCATGCAGATCAAAGGATAATCTCGTATAAACAGGAGTTCATAGTTAGCTCAGGATTAAGAACGAGTTACCTAGGTCATCTATGAGAAATAGTCAGTTTCTTCAGTAAACGACGTTATAAAGAGAAAGTGACTTATTTCGTGGTTCTGTCTTATGCAAACTCATTGCATAGGACGCCCCCACTCGCATGTCTCCACATGAACGACTTAGGATCTCATCGTTTGTACTTAATACAAAGTGGGCCGCGTCCATAGTGTCACCAGGATAAGGCACCCAACCGTATCCTTATACTATAGACTATTTTGACTATAAACTTGAACTTGATCCTACGATATGTCCCTACATATAGTTCGAGTATTCATTTTATAGTCAAGGATCTTAGTTTATTGGATTTAGGTTAATTATTCGCAATTTACATATTCAATAACATCTTTTATTGAATAACCTCAATAACGTCTTTATTGAAAATAGAATATGTTTAATGATTTACAAACTACGAGTTTATAGGACATTAAACCCAACAAACTCCCACTTGGACTAGAAACTCTAGTGGGGTACATGAAGTTAGGTGTGAGAGAAGTATAAAGACAATAAACTAGGGCATCATCCATACCCTTACATTTCTCCCACTTGCCCTAGTCTAACAAAGCTCGTAATCCTAGATTAACTAGGTGACCCTAAAAAACTTTAGCCGTGAGGGGTTTTGTAAACGGATCAGCCATGTTGTGCTCCGAAGCAATCTGCGTGACGATCACATCTCCTCGTTGCACGATCTCCCTGATGAGATGATATTTGCGCTCAATATGCTTTCCTCGCTTGTGACTTCGAGGTTCCTTAGAGTTCTCAACTGCTCCACTGTTATCACAATAGAGGGTGATAGGCAGTTGCATATTTGGAACAATTTCCAACTCTGTTAGGAATTTTCTTAGCCATACTGCCTCTTTTGCTGCTTCACAGGCGGCTACGTACTCTGCTTCCATGGTAGAGTCAGCAATGCAACCTTGCTTAATACTCCTCCATACTATTGCTCCTGCATTTAGAGTAAACACAGATCCCGATGTTGATTTTCTTGAATCTATATCGGTCTGAAAATCTGAGTCAGTGTATCCTGTAAGGATCAGATCCTTAGCTCCATACACGAGCGTATAATCCCTAGTTCTCCTTAGATACTTAAGGATGTTTTTAACGGCAGTCCAATGCGCATGTCCAGGATTGGACTGATATCTGCTGACAATTCCTACAGCATAGCATATGTCGGGTCTGGTACACAGCATGGCATACATCAAACTACCAACTGCTAATGCATAGGGAATACGTCTCATTTCCTCAACCTCTTGAGGTGTCTTAGGATTTTGTTCCTTTGACAGGTGAACCCCGTGCCTAAAAGGTAATAACCCTTTCTTGGAGTTCTGCATCGAATATCGTACCAACATTTTGTCGATATATGATGCTTGAGACAGTGTTAGCGTTTTGTTCTTTCTATTTCTAATGATTTGAATGCCCAGAACAAATTGAGCCTCACCCAAATCTTTCATTTGGAATTGAGTCGCTAGCCATTGTTTTACGTTAGTCAGGAATCGTACAGTATTCCCAATAAGTAGGATATCATCTACGTATAGAACTAGAAAAGCTACAGTGGATTTGACGCTTTTCTTGTAAACACAAGGTTCGTCAACATTCTGCTCAAAGCCATACGTTTTGATCGTAGTGTCAAAACGTATATTCCAGGATCTTGATGCTTGTTTTAATCCATAAATGGATCATTTAAGTTTGCAAACCTTTTGCTCATCACCCTGGACTATGAATCCCTCTAGTTGAGCCATATAGATAGTCTCTTCAAGATTGCCGTTCAAAAAGGCTGTCTTGACATCCATTTGCCATATTTCATAATCATAATTTGTGGCAATGGATAAGAGTATTCTAATCGACTTAAGCATGGCAACAGGGGAAAAAGTTTCTTCAAAATCCACTCCTTCCCGCTGGGTAAAACCCTTTGCCACAAGTCGATCCTTAAAGGTTTGAACCTTATCGGCTTGGTCTCGTTTTCTTTTGTAGATCCATTTGCAACCAATAGGTTTTACCCCATCCGGCTGATCTACAAGTTCCCAGACCGAATTGAAGTACATTGACTCCATTTCGAGATCCATGGCTTTCATCCACTGGTCTTTATCAAAATCATTCATTGCCTAATTAAAGGTCAATGGATCCTCTATACCATCTTCAGATATGATGGTTTGAGTTTCTGTTAAACCCATGTAACGGTCGGGTTGTATTATAACCCTCCCACTACGTCGAGGCTCTCTCACTATTTGAGATGGATGTGTTTGATCAACAAATTTTGATGGACCAGCTTGATCTACAACCTTTGTCGATTCTTTTGTAGTTTTTCTTAAAATCTCATCTAATACTACTGCGAGGTCGATGATCTTTTATGTGATCTTCCTCAAGGAATGTAGCGTTTGTCAATACAATCACTTTATTATCCTGAGGATCGTAAAATAGACCACCTTTCGTTTCTTTAGGATATCCTACAAACAGGCACAGTTTTGAACGTCGTTCCAATTTCTTTGGGTTTTGTACCAACACGTGTGCCGGGCATCCCCAAATTCTGAAGTGACGTAAACTACCTTTACGCCCTTTCCATAGCTCATAAGGTGTTTCAGAAACACTTTTAGAGGGAACCATGTTCAAAATGTATACAGCAGTCTCAACTGCATATCCCCAGAACGAATCAGGCAACTGAGCATAGCTCATCATTGATCGAACCATGTCTAACAAGGTTCGGTTTCTCCTCTCTGAAACACCATTTTGTTGTGGTGTAGCAGGGGCTGAGAGTTGGGACATGATTCCATGTTCTATCAAATAGTCTTGGAATTGTAGGTCCATATATTCTCCACCTCGATCTGATCGTAGTGTTTTAATTGTTTTACCTAATTGGTTCTCAGTCTCGGTCTTGTACTCTTTGAACTTTTCATGGGCTTCAGACTTGTGATGCATTAGGTAAAGGTAGCCATACCTAGAATAATCATCAATGAAGCTGACGAAATATTCATACCCTCCTCGTGCTTTGACATTCATAGGACCACAGAGATCCGAATGCACGAGTTCCAAAGGTTCTTTGGCCCTATAACCTTTTTCCGAAAAAGGTAGTTTGGTCATTTTTCCCTCGAGGCAGGACTCACATGGTGGTAACGAGTCATCTTCTAACTGGTTTAGTAGTCCACTCTTTACCAATCTTTCAATCCTATTGCGATTTATGTGGCCTAATCTCAAGTGCCAAAGATAGGTATTAGGAGAAACTTTTCGCCTTTTGTTTTGAGTTTCCGCTACTTTAAACATTTCCGTATTAAAAATAGCTTTAACTTGAATTGGCCTTAACACATATAAGTTGCTTTCAAGTTTTGCAGAAAATATATGCATACCTCTTTTGTTAACAAACACTTCATTAATATCAAAAGATACTTGGTATTCATGTTCAATCAAACAAGAGATAGAAATTAAGTTCCTTTTTATATTGGGAACGTACAAGACATTTTCAAGTAGTAAAAATCTATCTCCAAAAGACAACTTGAGAGTTCCAGAAGCTCTGGCTAAGACGACCTCTCCAGTTCCAACTCTGAGAGTTACTTCGCCATCTGCCAGCATATGCCAGGAACTAATTTCCTGTAAAGAAGAGCATACATGGTTAGTCGCTCCTGAATCTAATATCCAGGCAGAGCTATCTTGCTCAACTAAACATGTTTCGATAACAAGCAAATCAAATTTACCTTGTTTTTCTTTTTCAGCCTTCTTTTCCGCAAGGTACTTGGGACAATTGCGTTTCCAATGTCCGTCTACATTACAATGGAAATATTTTCCTTTATCTGCAGCTTTAGTTTTTGCCTTGCTTCCCATTGGAGCTTTTCCTTTCCCTTTTTCCTTCTTTTTCTTCATCTGAATACTTTTATTCTTTGAAGTGGAAGGTCCAGACTTGGTTCCCGAGGACGATCCCTTTTGGAACCTCTTGGTTGTGCCAACGTTTGCTTCCCCTTCATGTCCCCTCTTGGTGAGACTTTGGTAGGTCTGGAGCTCGTTTAGCAAAGTAGTCAAGTTAAAGTCTATTTTGTTCATGACCGCGTTTGTCCTAAACTGAATGAAGCTCTTCGGAAGAGACTCCATTATGAAACTTACTTGACTACCCTCGTCAATGGTAGCACCGTTTACTTCAGCAATGTTAAACTGAACCATCATGTTCAAAACATGTTCCCTAACTGAAGCACCTTCCTTCATTCGGGAATTGTAAACATTCTTGAGAGCTTTGTGCCTGATTTGCGAGGACGGTTGTCCAAACATACCTTGCAACGAAGTCATGATCTCCCTTGCGATGACCATCCTCTCGTGCTTTTTAGACAATACATCCGAAATGCTTTACTCGAGTCCATTTCTCATATGTTTCCCGAACAATTCGGTTTGTTGACGAGCCAGGGTTAGGTGGACACTCTTCAGTAAGGACAAATCTAAGATCCTCGATTACTAGTATTGTATTCAGATTAGACTTCCAAGTTCCATAATTATCTCCGTTAAGCTTATCCGAAGCGAGTAATTGTACTAGTGAGCTAGACATGCTGAAAAATTAAACAAAGCTATTAGTAATTTGCTTATTAACTATTTTTGACAAAATCCAATAAGGTTTTAGCAAAAGTAATAATGTACCCAGGATTATTATTTTGCAACGATACTTTAGTGAGTTAGAGCAACCGCTACCGAGGGGCAGTCAATTACTCCTTCACTAAACCAAGACGTTCTTGACTAAATACTAATCCCAGAATAACTCTTATTCCTATAGTGGTTTAGTTATCGTTACATTTGGTCAAGAATATACTAACACTTAGTAACCCTTGTAAGTGTGACCCGCCGTTTTAAGATTACAGAGAACGGCCCCAACAATGCTACCGAATGGAAAAGCTAATGTCGGAAATGGTCCTAAGTAATCCTATCCATTTCTGGAGTTTGCGTTGTTCCGATCTCCATGTTACAACCCTTCGAATGGTTAGTAGCTCCAGGGCATACAAGCAAGTGCAACAGGGAAATCTCACGATGCAACCTAACGGAGGAGACCACAGGATGTGTTGACACACTTCCTTCACTCACTTACTATAAATACTTTCTCCATTCACCTTGTTATTGATTTATGCAAACACCTTCCGAATGGAGCAGTTGAGGTATAATCAACACGAGGCCAAGCATAAATCTCACCTTGTGAAGAAAAGGGAGAACGTGAAAGGGAAATGGATTTGATATATCTCTCCCCTCCCACTAAGTATTTTAAACGGTTTTGGGTATACTTATACTTAGGCGAATTCCGGTTAATTGAATAACCCTAAGTCTAAGTTCATTTAATCCTACGATGTCTAGGTGATAACGATTAAAACCTCACATCACACACGTGCATGCTCATAAAACTGGGTTAGCTTTAACTCAAGAACCAACTCGATGCCCAGGTAGGAGGTGTTCCGTAAACCGTCAAGTTAAATACCTCCAGCCTTAGACAGCATCTCGTCGGGTGAGTTCTCTTGTAACCTATGTTTTACAAGCTTATCGACCTATTTGAATCTAATTGAAATCGATCGAGAGATTTGATCAAATTAACCCTAAGTGAGCATGCACCTTTTCTTTGTTATAGATTTTAGATTTCTAAGTGATTTATAACAATTATAAATCTAATCTATAACATGCTTTCCAATTTGATTATAACACTTTATAAACAAATACTAAGAAAATTTCATACTTCATGCTAGGTTAATTTTATCTTTTAATTAATATAACTTTTATATCAATTAACCAATTTTAATTAACCATTCAAGCATGAATCTTCCTAAATCAATACAACACTTATATCAATTAAACATGAAAATTCCCTCATGCATTTGAATTATTAATAACACTTATTAAAAATAAAAAGGCATGATCATGCTTTCCTATGGTGGGATTTTAAACTATATGGCATGCTCATAATGCACATACATTTAATCTAATTAAACCATACATTCTCAATGCATAAAAGAAATTAAATCAAAACTAAAATGGAATGGTTTGGCAATTTAAAACAAGCAATTTAACTAATTATTACAATAATAATCATTAAAAAATAGCTTGTAGCAATCCCGAGCTTCACGAACCGACCCGAACCAACCCTCCATGGAGTGAACTGGCCTTCAAATGTGTGCCAAGGGGCTGAACCGGCTGCAGGCAAATCAAATCGGACCAAGACAGAAACAGTTAAACCAAACCGGGCTGGAAAACTATGCTGCTGGAATTTTTGTTGAGCAGCGTCGGGACGCTACTTGAAGAGCGTCCCGACGCTATCACGAACAGCAGCCTCCTGCTGCTGTTTTTCTGCTGCGTCTTCTCCAGTTTTTCTTCGATTTTACAGCCTATATGGACTCTAATGACTCTATAAAAATTACAGACTCTAGAACACACATTAACGCTCTTACATTTCCGGGCAATTACAATTTCATGAAGATTTGAAAAGCTCAAAAAATTGCCAAACCAGAACACTTCCATTTTAGCACACAAAAAATTCAATTTCAAAATGGTACCCACCATAGCAAAATAAAAACGAGTTAAGTGCTCTAATCATGCTCTGATACCAATCGAAGGTGTTCGTATAACACATGCGGAAGCAATTGAAGATTGAAAGCACTTAGCTCATTCAATTTTACTCCTAAAACATGCATGTTCTAGAAAAACAGAACAAAAAGAAATAGAGAACACCAACCTTTGTAGCTCACTAAAATGGAACTCCTTGTGGTGTTTTCCTTTCCAACTTCTCTTGGACAACCTTTAGTGTCTTCTCTACTATTCTCCTTGCCTAGAATGACTTGTGGGAGTCAATAGTGATAAGGAAAGGGAAGGGAATGCTTGAAGGAACAAGCTCTTGAGAGATCTATGGAGGTGAGTGTATTTGAGAGTAAATTCCAGCAGCATAACAGTAGGTAATTCACTCTCTCTTCACCTTTGAATCTGATTCAAGCTCTTAAATAGACCTCTTCCATGCAAAGACAAGCTTCATGACACTAGACACATGGTGAAAATGCAACTCAAAGTGGATTCTAGGTGTTTAACTCACAACACATGCAACTAGTGCATGGCTGTGTTGTTTTCCACTATGCATCATCATGCAAGAGTGGGAATGCCACTAAATCCACTAAAATTTGAATCTTAATTCTGAATTTTCAGCTTGCAATTCATTCCAATTTCAATTCAAAATTGAAGTTGATTTTTAGGCAATTAATTGGGACAATTCCAAGTAATTTTGACATGATTAATCTAATTAATCATTATCACCTAGTGCCATGAATTATATATGATTCCTAATACATATATATGGTATTTAAAACACTTTTAAATATCTTATCTCTCAATTTCTAATTTAATTCATAATTAAACCATTGTGTCAAACACTTTTTACGATAATGCCCTATTTCCCGTTTTTGAACGATTCAAAGATTCCTATCATTATGTTCTAAGCTTAAATCCGATATGAGCTAGTAGAGGGACCTAATGGACCTATAGATCATGGGCTCCAACGATTCGAGGCTAACCGACTAATCTCATTATCTAAGCTAGCCAACATTCGTTAACTACCGGGACACTCCACTATAGCCCGATAGTTGCACTCCCCTCACTATAGATATATTTCCTTCCACTTGATTTAACCATGTTCAGTAAGTCGTTCCTTCACAGGTTGTTCGTAGCTATAGCTAGGTCAAATAACCGTTTTACCCTTATAGTACTTCTTGTTCCTTAAGTTCCACTAATCCTCTAATGAACAATCGGTTTGTGATCCAACCATCAAACCTAAGTCCCTCTCGATCCAACGAGAGGGTGGGGCCCCTTGTTCAAGTCCTGGAGTTAGTACTTAAGAGAACAACCTCTCTACTATCCTTGAAATGGGTAGGAGTGAATTCCGTCTTGCAAAACTATGTCCCCAGCTATCTATTCGATCTCATCCCCAAAATGGTAGGCTTGTTGAGTCGGCGATGCTGGCCACTCTCACCCATGCAGATCAAAGGATAATCTCGTATAAACAGGAGTTCATAGTTAGCTCAGGATTAAGAACGAGTTACCTAGGTCATCTATGAGAAATAGTCAGTTTCTTCAGTAAACGGCGTTATATAGAGAAAGTGACTTATTTCGTGGCCCTGTCTTATGCAAACTCATTGCATAGGACGCCCCCACTCGCATGTCTCCACATGAACGACTTAGGATCTCATCGTTTGTACTTAATACAAAGTGGGCCGTGACCATAGTGTCACCAGGATAAGGCACCCAACCGTATCCTTATACTATAGACTATTTTGACTATAAACTTGAACTTGATCCTACGATATGTCCCTACATATAGTTCGAGTATTCATTTTATAGTCAAGGATCTTAGTTTATTGGATTTAGGTTAATCATTCGCAATTTACATATTCAATAACATCTTTTACTGAATAACCTCAATAACGTCTTTATTGAAAATAGAATATGTTTAATGATTTACAAACTACGAGTTTATAGGACATTAAACCCAACAAGAATAACCAATTGCTCGATACCGAGGTGAGATTAACTAAACTTCGTTTACTTCTCTTTTATTTTACTTCATTGCAGTTTTATTTGTTTACAAATTAATCCATCTTTCAAAACCCCCCTTTTTAGCTACTAATTGAGAAATCTAATTAAATTAATTAATTACGTTGCTCCCTATGATCGACCCCGACCGCTACTGCTACAAGTTAGCTTTAGAGGTTGAGGATTATAAATTTATTTGATAAGAGACCTCGACAATCTCTTCCATCAAGAGTTCTATCTCGCTATCGCCCCGAGTATTGCTCCAGTCTTTCCCAATTTCCCTCAATCGCTGCTGCCTCAAGAAGACAAGGATTCTAATGAAGAAGATGATGAAAATGATGATGAAGAAGATGAAGAGAAAGAGAGTTCCTCGGACGAGGACTAGGGGAGTTTTCTGATCCCCTTTTACAAGCTGTTGTTTTTTTTTTTTTTTTGTGAATAATACTGTTTTGTTCCTCGCTATTTTTTTTTTAGTTTTAGCATGTTTACATTATGTTTTTGATTCTTTAGTTGCTGTTTTGATTGCTTTAATTGATTAGTTTGTTGATAGTTATGTTCATAGAGTAGTTTTAGATAGCTTGTTGATAGAATAGATTAGGTAAACTTGGGTTTTCAATCTTTTCTTAGAAAAAATCTACTTGCTGTTTTTGAGCTTAACCTATGAATTTTTTGAGGAAAAATCAACGTTAAGAAAAATTGCTTGATAAAAAAATGTTGTGGAAGAAAGCATGTTTCAAAGGAGTTTTCTTTTAGGCCCTTGATGATGAAAACTAGAGCTTTGTTCTATCTGAAAAGTGCCACCGTCACAACTGAATTGTTTTCTAGTCATAGGCTTTCCATTAGTCTTTTTCTTTATAGAATTTTCTTAAGTCTAAACTTCCTCATGTTTAACCTTTCTAACACCCTAGGAGAGTTTAGCCTTAAATTTTTGAAAAATAAAAAAGCCTTATGCAAAGCCCGTGCCTCAACAACAAAGCCAATGAGGGCATTGTCTAACTTTAAGTTTGGGGGGTGCTTTACTTTGTAAATATTGACCTGCTGGAAAAGAATTTGTGCTTAGTATATATCACCTTAAATATATATAATGAAAAACCGAGAGTTACTCCTCCTTCCTAGAGTTTACTGAGTAACCAGGGGCATTCATGACACCCATGGTTTGCCACTGCATGAAAGGTTTTTCTTAGGGAAGTGAGTATTATTCCAAGCTTGTGAACTTTGCTCGTAGCTAGATATCTTCACCATAAAGTGTCGATAAGCTAGAACGAAGGTAAAGATGACAGCAAGGATACTCTTGGGAGAAAAAGAAGTTGAATAAAAAGAGCACCAGCAGTCAAATAAGTTTGGGGGAGATAGGAAAAAGGTCTAGTAACTCATGTATGCTCATTTTTACCTCAAGATTGTTTTTCTTAACTAAGAGGACTACACTAGGCTCAATGAGTAGAAGTTAGGTAGTTTAAACAAATTGGTTAGGACGGACTAGGGACAGTTTTGCTTTGAGAGTCACATTTGTCAAATTATGCTCAGTTGTGCTTGAAAAGACTCAATTTTAAGGGAATTTGACTAAGTTTGTTACCGTGCAGAAAAACAGAGGAAAGGCTGGAATTTACCCAAAAATGCGATCGCATTTCTGGAAAGGCTAAAATCAAATGCGACCGCATTTATGGAAAACAGAGGCAGTTCCGAGTCTTTCACGGGTCGTTTTGAACGAGACTTCTTCGCACCTAACCAGCTGTTTTGACCCCGAAACTAACTGGGCTACCTACCAGCACCTATTTTGCAGCTTCTCAACCATTTCTAGCACTATATAAGCTCGTGATTCGAAGTCAAATTCAAGCAGAACTCATTTGGAAGAAGAGGGTGGTGACAGAACCCTAGTTGACGCCTATGAGTAGGGATGCCCGAGGTCCTTCTTAGATGACTAAATTCTAACCTTAGTTAGACATCAAACCTTAGGGTTTGTAGGGATTTTCACCCATTCCCACTTTTGTAAAAGCGAGAGAGTGGAGTGTTGAGCGAACTCTAGAAGGATTGGATAAAATAGAAAAAACCATAGTATTTAGCTACTGTAATTATTTCCAACTTGTGTTACTTTTCATTTATCTGTATTCTTTACATCTTTTTTTCAATGAAAAGGTATTCATTTGCACTTTATCTCACCATGAGTAGCTAAATTCCGTTGAGGGGTTCAATATGTTGAATTCCCTTATGGTTCAATAGCTTGAAAGTGTTTTATTTGCTTAAGTATTGTTCAATGCATGTCATTCTTTATTGACTATCATTCTGATCTTGCTGAGTTTAAATTGATCACTTAGACTTTGCATGCCATGTGAGTTTGATCTCGAAAGGGACAGACGATATCGGTTCTCATAAAGGTGATATAGGAGAAAAAACTCGAAAGAGATTGTTCGGTGGTATAGGGCAAGCTGCCTAAGGCACCCTATATCAAATATAAGGTTATAGATTGCATTCGTGAATCATCTATGTCGGAGTTGAGTCACAGAAATGTGCATAACGATACTCGCTTAGCCTTCTAACGGTTCTTGGGAGCAAGGCCAAATAGAAGTTAAATCTAACCCAATGCATTGAATAGGCTTAAGTTGAATAATCCATGATTAAAGTTATTGCCTTTGGGATGAATCCATGTTGAATACCTCGTTTTATTTATTATTGTTATTCTTTATTATTTACTTGTGTTATTTACTTTTCTAAAAATCAATCATCAATCATTTCTTTGGTTACATATTTAAAACAATCATTTGAGCAGTTTCTTCATCAAATCTGAATTTGCAATTTAGTCCTCGTGGGATCGATACCCTTGGAATACTTCTAAGGTTTTTATTACTACATGCAATAGTGTATACTTGCACTAAGGTTGACTGAATTTATCCTTATTATTATTTATCATCTTATCTCACATCCATCATTCAGCCTCTGCCACACCAGTTCCCTCAAAGAGTGTTTCTGAAAGACCTGGAGATGGCGTAAAGCTAGTTTACGTCATTTCAGAATTTGGGGATGTCCTGCACATGTGCTAGTGGCAAACCCAAAGAAATTGGATTCACGTTCAAAATTATGCCTATTTGTAGGCTACCCAAACGAAATAAGAGGTGGATATTTCTTCGATCCACAAGAAAATAAAGTGTTTGTATCGACAAATGCTACTTTCTTGGAAGAAGACCACGTTAGAGATCATAAGCCACGCAGTAGAATGGTGTTAAGTGAACTTTCTGGTGAAGCTACAAATGAATCAACAAGAGTTGTTGATGAGGCTAGACCTTTAACAAGGGTTGTTGATGAGCCCAGTATAGTGGTTGGACCTTCAATAAGAGTTGTCGATGAGCCCAGTACATCTGGTCAAGCCCATCCTTCTCAGCAGTTGAGAATGCCTCAACATAGTAGGAGGTTTGTTATTCAACCTGAACGCTATCTGGGTTTAGCAGAAAGTCCAGCTGTCATACCTGATGATGGAGTTGAGGATCCATTGACCTTTAGACAGGCAATGAATGATGTGGACCATGACCAGTGGGTCAAAGCTATGGACCAACCTGAAGAGGTTAAACCCATAGGGTGCAAATGGATCTACAAGAGGAGACAGGACGCAGCTGGGAAACTACAGACTTTCAAAGCTCGACTTGTGGCAAAGGGTTATACCCAAAAGGAAGGGGTAGACTATGAAGAAACCTTCTCTCTAGTTGCCATGTTTGTTGGGTTTTATGCCCTAAAACTTGTAGATAGTAAATGTAACTTTTGACCGAACATTAATAAAATGATGTATTATTCATTTATCTGTGTTTCTATTGAGTAATCTTGTCTTATTAACCCTAATCCAATAAACTAAACATCCTAGGCTGTTGGTATGACGCTTGAACTAGTATGTAGGGACATACGGGGATCAATGTTCAAGATACAGCCTAAAGGGTCTATAGTATAGGGATAAGATTGGGTACCTTATCCTGGTGACACTATGGATACAACCCGCTTTGTATTATGATACAAACGTAATGATCCAACGCGTTCATGTAGTTGACATGTGAGTGGGGGTATCCTATGCAATGAGTTTGCATAAGATCGAACCGCGAAATAGTTAACCATTAGCTCTAACACCGTTAGTTAGTTCGGTTTCTATTTCATTAGGATGACCTAGACAACTTGGTCTCAATCCTGAGTGGGTTATGGACTCCTGTCCGTGAGGGATTGTCCTTTGATTTGTATGGGTGAGAGTGGCCTGCACGCCGACTCAATAAGCCTACCATTTTAGGGACAAGACCGAGTGGGGAGCTGGGAACATAATCACACAAGATGGAATTCACTCCTTCCCGACTCTAGGGTAAGTAGAGGTGTGTTCCCTTAAGTGGTGTCTCCGAGTCTTGAACAATGGGTCCTTCCCTCTCTATGGCACGAGAGGGACTTTTGTTTGTTGGTTGGTGTTGCCAATATCGCAAGTGCACGGGTCACAAGTAATATAAAATGAAAATATTCCGAGTATCGAATCCACAGGGAGGTGAAGCGATAATTAAGCAAAGCAATAATTCCTTGAACACTAAAAGTACTTGGGCGAAATAATATTTAGGGACCAAACCATGAAACAAATATGAATTTTAAAATTAAAGCGATTGAAGATTATAAATTAATCAATCAAGGAAATAAAAAAAATATGGAGAAAGAGTTTTGAATGAGAAGCAGGGTCTTGAAAATAAATTAATAGCTAAATAATTATTACAATAATCCTATCTCTTTGCCCATCTAATTATAATCCTAGAATCTCCGTTAATCACATAGGATCTCTTGTTGGTTTCCCCTAATTCTAATTAATCCATTTTAACAACCTAAGTGTCCTTAACGCCATTAAAATTCGTTAATTAATACACTCTGATTCATTATTGGAATCTAAGTTTAATCAACTAATCCTGTTGTCACTACGGGCAATTAAACCAGTTGCATGGATTATGATCTATCCTAATTTCTCTCCGTCGAGTTTCCATTAAGAATCGGATCAATATACAATTGGCCAGATCGCAAACAGCATTACGAGCATCCATACAAATAATTAGTAAAAGGGGCAAGAGATAGGCAATTATAATAACATTTAACTATAGATTTTCATTTCAAGACCCCAAATTGGGGTTTAGCTATACATGGCTATAATATCCACAAGATTTACGAAAGAAATCATAAATTGAGCAAAATAAGAGAAAAGGAAATGACCGTCGAGAACCCCGTCGCTAGCGCTTGGAGTCCCTTCGAGCACGCCCCGAGCCTCCTAGAGTGCTCCCAAAATAATGGTGGTGAATTGATTGATGAGAAAAATGGGCACCATGGGGGGCCTTATATAGGCCCGAAATAGGGACAGCGTCGCGACGCTGTGACGTCATCCAACTTGTCCGCCAAGAAATGGGACAGTGTCGCGACGCTGTCCCCACAGTGTCTCGACGCTGTGCGGTTTCTAGACCAGCAGGCACGGATTTGGGCTTGAATCTTGGGCCAACTTCAATTCTTTTTGGATCTTCTCTACATGGTTGACTCTTGGGGCTCCCCCTTTGACCTATGGATGGATATTTGGCTTGGATTGCTCTTTTTTGGGCCTTTTTCCACCAAAAATCCATAAAATGCTCCTAAAGACAAAATAGTAAATTATTTTAGATTTCTTCAATAAAAACACAATTAAAGCGCTCAAAAGCTTAATAATTTAGGACTAAAATAGCGACATTTCTGTCCGCTATCACACCCCCAAACTTAAGCTTTTGCTAGTCTCGAGCAAAATAAATTCAAAAGTTGCATGAAATAGAATCACTCAAGCCTCAATGATTTTGGAACTTTTAAGCTAAAATGGAAAACATATGCAAGTGGAATAAGCAAGCACCGCCTACTCATGAAGAAATCTTAAAAGAATTTGAACTTAAGATTAATGAATAGCATGCTCAAGACTTTTCTAATGATTCTTTTACTAACCTAGATTAGTCTTATGGCTTTCTCCATTTGTTTTCCCCCTACACTGGCTAAGAGTCTCTAATAGGTCAGAGTTCTACTATCATACAAAAAAAAAGAAACTAGGGTGCCTGACATTTTTTTCTTTTTCATGGGGGAGCTAAACTCACAAATATTTTCCACTTTCTTTTTCTTTTGCTTCTCCCCCAAACATGCATTTATATATCTACTGGTACTAGCTTTCACACTATGATGCAGGGACCCTTAACCTGAATTTTATTCTCTGGTTGGCCTAACTGATCACACCGTAGGTAGCTCTTTTTACCCCTAGTCTTTTTCTTTTGTGCAAGCAAAAATTTTCTTTTTCAACAAATATTTCTTTTTTTTTTTCTTTCTTTTTTTGCTTTTTCTCTCAGCAAGCATAGCATTTTTTTTCTACCTAGTTCTTAAAACAATCAAGCATGAACTCCTAGTGTTAGAAACTAAGCCTATCGGGGTGACAACAAACTTTAAAAATCATAACAAAAATCTAGATTTTCAAAGATGTCATAAGATAAGTCTATTGCATGCTTTAGACATTAAAACTAAGTATAAAAAAATTTTAAAATTTCACAATTTCTGCTATGCTCCCAGATTCCACAACATATAAACCATTCTCCCCAAAACTTCTAAAATCACATCCTCGACTATCACGGCTATCTACTCATGCATCCGACAGAATTTAGATATGCTCAACACAACGAAAGCCTCCCCCCCAAACTTAAACTAAACATTGTCCCCAATGTTTACAAATAATAAAGCATAAAGAGGGATACTGAGACTTCCCTGAGTTAGGAGCAACTCATCCTCTTCCTTTGGATCCAGAAAATGGGATTCTTGGAGCTTTGGGACTTGCTAAGGTGATCCTGCAAAACAAAATTGGATCACGAAGCAAAGAAAATTATTTACCGCAAAAATTACCTAAACTTTCAATCCTTGGGTTGCTTCCCAAGCAGCGTTTTCTTTAACGTCTTTAGCTAGACGAGGCTCGGCACGCTCATGGAGGCTCGAAATAAAAATTCTCGTCGTCCTCCGGGCCTTGAAGAAAATCTCGTACCGAATTACAAACTGCAAACAGGGGAGAAAAAAAACTTTCCCCTGGCCCGTCATCACTAAAGAGATTATCATATAACATTTTAAAAAATATGTAACATCATCAAATCTCTTTTCTAAGTATCTATTTTCAAAACAGTTATTCACAGAGTCATCCAGCATCATGATATCTACTGGTCTAGGATCTAAGGATGGCCTATCAACTATGTCTATCCATTCATCAGATGCAATATCTAAATGCTCATGAGATTCCTAAGACTCAGTATTAAAAAAAATGACTCAACCAAGCTATCATATGACTCATCATCAGAAGAATCAAAGAATTCAATCTCAACAGGGTCAGATTCTATACTACTATCAACACTATCGGGACCCGAATTAAAACTATCAACAACTTCAGGGTCCGACTCTATATACTCAACAATGTCAGGATCAGACTCAATAGATTCAGCATTATCATGATCAGACTCAAAATTTTCATCTATCAAGTAATCCTCTCCATTCAAAGCATGCAAATCGTCTAACGCAGGCATTTCTACCTCATTCTCAAAATCAGGCAAATCTTCTTTTGCAGGGATTTCTATTTCATTCTCAAAAGCAGGCATTTCCAATTCATTTTCAAAAGCAGGCATTTCCAATTCATTTTCAAAAGCAGGAATTTCTATATCTATCAGCTCATTTTCAAACAAAGGGTCATCAAAAAATGCATTAGGATTGAAATTCCCATCATCCATAGGTGCCTCTCCTAATCCTAGGCCTAGATCATATTCTACCTCTTCATCATCATCAGTCAAATATTCTGGACCAATTGAAAAACAGGTATACAAACTACATACAGACTCATCCTGTCCAAAAATACTGAAAACGACCTTTTCATCATCCACATTTAAGGTTAACTTACCAGTCTGCACACTAATCTCGGCCTTACCTGTGGCTAAGAAAGGTCTGCCTAAGATAATGGGTACCTCTTTGTCTTCTTGCATGTCGAGCACCACAAAATCTACAGGGAAGATGAATTTGTTGACCTTCACCAGCACGTCCTCCACAATACCCATCGGTTGGGTGATCGATCTATCAGCAAGCTGGAGGGTGATGTCGGTGTCTTTCAAACCTGTCAGACCAATCTTCCTGTACAATGAATAGGGCATCAAATTTATACTAGCTCCTAAGTCACACAGAGCCCTATCGAAAGATACTTCTCCTATAATGCAAGGAACAATAGAACTCCCTAGGTCCTTTTGTTTCGAAGGCATCTTTCCTGACACTATGGTGCTACTGTTTTCAGACAACCTAAAAACTTCTTTTTTCAAACTTTTCTTCCTAGATAACATCTATTTCATGAACTTCCCATAATTAGGCATATTATACAAAGCATCGACTAAGGGAATGTTCACAGATAACTTTCTAAACATTTCTAGGAATTTTTGAAACTGATCATCTAATTTAACATTTTTAAAACGCTGAGGAAAAGGTAACTCCCTGTAATCAAAGGTAGGACATTCGCCACTCCTCTTGGGCGGGCTGATGTGCGACCCTCTATCATAGTGGTTGTATGGGACTACTTCTTCCTCGATCAGCTTTTCTTTCTGCTTTTCATCTTTCTTTGATCCTGCAAAAGAGTTAGTGCATTCAATATCAAAATCAATAGAGTTAGGAGGATGTTGGGACCTTTCTGAGGAGGCTTTTTGTGCCTCAGCCCTTCCATCTTCATCCTTGCTCTTCTCTTCTTTCTTTAGCTTCTTCTCTGAACTGACCTCCAGTTGTCTACCACTTCTCAGTGTCACCATCTTGCACTGCTCTCTAGGATTGGTTTTAGTGTCGCTTGGAAACTTCCCTTTCTGAAGGGCATTCACTGCTGTAGCGATCTGTCCTATCTGTACTTCCATATTCTTAAGAGCTGTGTCGTGGTTATTTATCGATGTCTGGAGATTCACATTTAAAACCTTCTGTTCCTTGATAAATATGGCCACCATCTCCTCCAGGTTGCTTTTCTTTTCTGGAACACTTGATGAAGCAAATCCTGGCGGTGGCTGCAATACGTTCTTGGTGTTCGAATACGAAAAGTTCTCATGATTGCGTAGGCTTGGATGGTAGAAGTTCGGTACTCCTTGAGTGAATGCTCTATTTCCCACATACTGAACTTCTTCGACATCTTGATTTTCCTTCTTTGAATATCCTTCAACTAAGGTGGAGATAGATTTGACCACCTCAGATGAAGTAAGCTTATTCAGGGCGTTTGTCAATGATGCCATCTGTGCTTTTAGAGAGCTTGACTCATCAATTTCATAAATGTCAGCCTTCTTGGAAATTATCCCCCTTTCAGTCGAGCCACTGGTAACTGGTCGCTGCCATTTCCTCCAAGAGATCCTTGGCTTCCATCACTGTTTTGGAAAGAAAACTCCCACCAGCTGATGTGTCTAGAACTCTCTTGGTAGAAGGATTCAGTCCATTGTAAAATAATTGCACCTTGAGCCAATCTGGATAGCCATGCTGCGGGCATCACCTAAGCATCTCTTTATATCTCTCCCAAGCCTCGTAAAGTTGCTCCTCGTCCAACTGTCTGAATGTTTCGATCTCTGTACGGAGCTTCGTAGTCTTGGCAAGCGGGAAAAATTTTGTCAGGATTGCCTGGGCAAGCTCGTCCCATGTGCTAATGCTTCCAGTCTCGACTGATTCGAGCTAATCTTTTGCCTTATCTTGAAGAGAAAATGAGAATAACCTTAATCTAATCGCGACAGCCGGAACTCCATTCATCTTTACTGTCCCACATAACTCCAAGAATGATCGCAGATTCGAATGTGGATCCTTCGAAGGATGTCCCTTAAAAGAATTGTCTCGCGCCATCTGGATCAGTCCCGTCTTTAACTCGAAATTATTTGCTTGAATAGGGGTGTAAACAATGCCTGAATTCTCGGTCGGGAGAACTGGCTGCAAAAAGTCTCTGATTGCTTTGGGAGCATCGTCTTGTTGGTGGGCCATTGCTTCCGTTAATCTTTTATCTCTACGAAGAGCTCTAATCGTCCTGCTAATTTCAAGATCTAGCGGAAATAAATTAACCACCTTATCTCTTCGCATGCACTACCCCCGAATAAATCAAGAGTAAAAAAAATAAAAAATAAAAATATTCACAGAAAAAAAATATTTACAGCCTAAATTAATATTTATCCCGTTTTTTTGAATTTCAAGAAGAAATTATTTTGCTTAAAAATCAAACCTCCCCGGCAACGGCGCCAAAAACTTGTTGCCAATATCGCAAGTGCACGGGTCGCAGTAATATAAAACGGAAATATTCCGAATCGAATCCACAGGGAGGTGAAGCGATAATTAAGTAAAGCAAAAATTCCTTGAACACTAAAAGTACTTGGGCGAAATAATATTTAGGGACCAAACCATGAAACAAAAATCAATTTTAAAATTAAAGCGATTGAAGATTAAAAATTGATCAATCAAGGAAATAAAAAAAAATATGGAGAAAGAGTTTTGAATGAGAAGCGGGATCTTGAAAATCAATTAATAGCTAAATAATTATTACAATAATCCTATCTCTTTGCCCAACTAATTATAATCCTAGAATCTCCGTTAATCACATAGGATCTCTTGGCGGTTTCCCCTAATTCTAATTAATCCATTTTAACAACCCAAGTGTCCTTAGCACCATTAAAATTCGTTAATTAATACGCTCTGATTCATTATTGGAATCTAAGTTTAATCAACTAATCCCGTTGTCACTACGGGCAATTAAACCAGTTGCATGGATTATGATCTATCCTAATTTCTCTCCATCGAGTTTCCATTAAGAATCGGATCAATATACAATTGGCCAGATCGCATACAGCATTACGAGCATCCATACAAATAATTAGTAAAAGGGGTAAGAGATAGGCAATTATAATAACATTTAACTATAGATTTTCATTTCAAGACCCCAAATTGGAGTTTAGCTATACATGGCTATAATATCCACAAGATATACGAAAGAAATCATAAATTGAGCAAAATAAGAGAAAAGGAAATGACCGTCGAGAACCCCGTCGCTAGCGCTTGGAGTCCCTTCGAGCACGCCCCGAGCCTCCTAGAGTGCTCCCAAAAGCTCCCCAAAATTTTCCCACTCTAAACTCTCAAAAGGCTAAAAAGCCTTGAGAGAATGCTCAAAAAGAGCAAAGGAAAGAAAGGAAAGGAATGGTGGTGAATTGATTGATGAGAAAAATGGACACCAAGGGGGGCCTTATATAGGCCCGGAATAGGGACAGCGTCGCGACGTTATTGGCACAGCGTCGACGCTGTGACGTCATCCAACTTGTCCGCCAAGAAATGGGACAGCGTCTCGACGCTGTGCGGTTTCCAGACCAGCAGGCGCGAATTTGGGCTTGAATCTTGGGCCAACTTCAATTCTTTTTGGATATTCTCTACATGGTTGACTCTTGGGGCTCCCCCTTTGACCTATGGATGGATATTTGGCTTGGATTGCTCTTTTTTGGGCCTTTTTCCACCCAAAATCCATAAAATGCTCCTAAAGACAAAATAGTAAAGTATTTTAGATTTCTTCAATAAAAACACAATTAAAGCGCTCAAAAGCTTAATAATTTAGGACTAAAATAGCGACATTTCTATCCGCTATCAGTTGGACCTCAAACAGGTTGTTCATTAGAGGAGCACTGGAACTTAAGGATAAAGAGGTAGCCCAGGGGTAAAACGGTAATTTGACCTAGCTGGGGTATGAACACACGTGAAGGGCTGACTTGCTGTTGATGGAATTTTTCTACATAAACGAAAAAGGCGATTTTTCCGATCAAGGCTCCTTCTAAGATTAAGTGTTTTGAACCTTGAACAATAGGATCAATTGTAGAATTGATCTAGGTTATTTCTTATTAGATTAAGCATGTTTTATAACCGTTTTCGAGCAAGCTTTATTCTAAATTTTATTGGTGTAAATTGATTTGCGAACCGTATTGGTATTTTAATAATGGTAAAAACACAGTGTGGTTCTGTAATTCTTCCGCGGCGTAGGACTTTAGTTCCTTCAATTGGTATCAGAGTCATCTCTGTAATTTTTATTATTGATTGAAATTTGCAGTTTGTTTATGGTGGGATTAATTGCATTATGAATGTTTGGTTTGCGATGAACTGTTTAGATTTAATTTGGCCATAGATTTACAGTATTTTTCATTGATGTGATCATGTAAAGGCCCCTGCGTTTTGGGCATTATTTTGTAAATCGAGTCTTGTAAGTCCGGGTCTAGAATTAGGGTGTTTGCTGGTGAAGATCGCGACCAAACGAAGCCAAAAATGCGAAGAACAGTACGGATTTTTCCCAGATTCTGGCTCCAGACACAACAGCGTCGGGACGCTGTTCCCTAGGCGTCTCGACACTGTCGCGATTTCACCCAGTGGACAGTTGAAATCACGCCAGCGTCGGGACGCTGTTCATCAAGTATCTCGACGTTGTCGCGATTTCGTGCGATGGTTAGCTTTTCGTGCAGACATGATGGTGCAGCCCTAATTTTGGCTCCGGTTCGCGTGGATTGGTTAAGCTGGGACTAGTTTGGTCCGGTTCAACCTAAATTTGGAGCGGTTTGGGTTTTTTGTGTCCGGTTCGGGTCTGTTCAGAGCGGTTTGGGTGGTCCAGCTTAATTCTAGAGCGGCAAAAGATTGTAATAAGATAGATTATTTGCTTTTTTATTGTAATTAAGCTCTAATTTATCCTAGGGCCCAATTAAATCAGTTTAATCGTTGTTTAAATGCTTTATGGATGTCATTTAGATATTAATCCCACCTTAGGTTGTAAAGCATGCTCCTGCATTCATGTGAAGTTTAATATATAGTTGAGTTTTATTAAAATCATGAAAATGGAAAAGCATGATGCATGCAATTACCTAGTTAAATATAAATTGTTATATTTAATGAAATTGTTTGCAACATGCCACTTTGATTTATCATGATTGGAAATATTTTAATAGTTAATTTATTAATAATGGAAATCAAAGTAGCATTGAGCATGAAACATCCATAGTTTAATATAATTGTTATATTAAAATTCATGCAATGCAAAGTTGTATAGTTTAATTTTAATTAACTTGAATATGATTGTTAATTGCTTTTAAACTATAGTATGCATGATTATAGGGCTAATAATTAAAATTTAAATAGTTTAAAATTAATGATTAGAAACCGTCAATCTATAATCAAGATATGCATGCTCACATAGGACCATAGGTTAAAATTGATTAATTTTAATGAGTTAAAATTAATTAGACCTAAGGTCACATTCTAATATGATTAGAATTATTCTTACTTAGTTTAAAATAGTTTTAATGAACTAAGTAGGACAAATATTCCTATGATTATAAGGGAACTCTACCAATGATGTTCTGTCTAAGGTTGGGGGTATTTAAGTTGACGGTATACGGAACACCTCCTACCTGGGAACTGATCTGGATCACCAGAGTTGAATTAATCATAGGTTAATGTTAGAATAATGTCACTAGGTTTATTAAATTTGTTTAACTCACCTAGACGTTAGATCTTATTATAATAGTTATAATAGGACTACACTTAGATAAATGACTTAGCCGGATTTATCTAGGTTTAATCAAACCCTAAAATATTCGATAGGTTACTTTAGTGGGAGGAAAATTACAAAACTTGATTTAAATTAAGTTTTGCTCCCACGCCCCTATATTCACAACGTGAGATCCATGCTCAGCTTTGTGTCATTTTAGCGCGACCTCCCTTCGAAAAGTGTTTGCGTGGATCAATAACAAGGTGAATGGGAGCGGGACACGTGTCAACGTATCCCTCGGTCTCCACCCCTAAGTCACAACGTGAGATTTCTATGATCCGCCTGCGTGTTGCCCTGGAGCAACCACCCCTTCGAAGGACCTGATCATAGGATTCGGAACATCGTGAACTCCTGAAAAGGATAAGATCACTTAGGCTAATTACCAACAGTTGTCTTTCCTAACGGTAGCTTGTTGGTGCGTGCCTTTGAGATCTAAAAGTGGGAGGGTTACACTTACAGGGATAAGTTAATTTGTTAACAAATCCTTGATCGAATAACGGTGGTTAATGCCCATAGGAATATGAGTTATTCTGGAATTAGAGTTGACTGAGAAGTGTCTCATTTTAGAGGAGGAGCAACTGATCACCCTTTGGTGACTGTTCTTCTAAACCTCTAAAACATCGTTGCTAAACACAATCAATAGTTTTATTAGGGTTCCTTGATTGATTGTTTGCAAAATTGATTGGATTTGTCCAATTGTTTGTATTGCTTGTGTGATGGGTTAAGGCAAAGATAACTAATACGGTCAATTGTTTGTTTTTCAGCAATGTCTTCCTCTATAATCGCATTACTCAAAAACGAAAAGTTAACTGGCGAAAATTTCCCTACGTGGAAATCAAACCTGAATATGATCCTGGTTGTTGAGGATCTCAGGCTTGTCTTGACGGAGGAGTGTCCTCTAGTTCCTCATCGCACTGCCGCTCAGGCAGTAAAAGGTGCCCTTGAACGCTGGACTAAGGCCAACGAGAAGGTCTGAGTCTACATCCTGGCCAGCTTAAATGAAGTCTTGGCCAAGAGGTATGAGACCGTGGAGACAGCAAGGGAAATTATAAATTCCCTGCAGGAGATGTTTGGACTTCCGTCCTATCAACTCCACCACGATGCTCTGAAGAATGTCTTCAACGCCTGTATGCAAGAGAGGCATCCTGTTCTCGACGTGATGAACCAGCTTAACATTGCAGAGGCAAATGGCGGGGTCGTCTGCGAGTGGAGTCAGGTTGCGTTCATACTGCATTCGCTTCCTCCTAGCTTCATGCAGTTTAGGACGAATGCTAGCATGAACAAAATAGAGTTCAACCTGACCACCCTCCTCAATGAGCTACAGATTTACGAGTCCATGCTGAAAAGCAATGGCAAAAGTGTGGTTAAAGGAGAGGCCAATGTGGCCCATTCCAAAGAGAAGTTCCTGAAGGGTTCATCCTCAAGAACTAAATCTGTACCTCAGGCTTCTTCATCGAAGCAAATTCAAAAGAGGAAGGGTGACAAGGGGAAGACTCCTGCTCAGGCTGTTTCGGGCAAGGGAAAGGCCAAGGTTGAAGATGGTGAGATGACTCTCAAGGTTGGAACGGGAGAAGTCATTTCAGCAAGAGCAATGGGAGCTGCTAAGTTGTTTTTTAGGAATAAGTTTTTAATTTTGGAGGACTTGTACTTGGTTCCTAAAATTAAAAGGAACCTTATTTCTGTATCTAGTTTGTTAGAACAAAATTATTCTATTTCATTTATGTTGAATGAAGCGTTCATTTCTTGAAATGGAGTATTTATATGTTCTGCTAAATGTAAAAACAACTTGTTTGTGTTAAGACCTACCGATACTAAAGCTATTTTGAATCACGAGATGTTTAAAACGACTGAAACTCAAAATAAAAGGCAAAAGATTTCTCCATTAAGTAACAATACATATCTTTGACACTTATGTCTTGGTCATATTAACATCGATCGGATCGGTCGTTTGGTGAAAAATGGACTTCTAACCGATTTAGAAGATGATTCTTTACCACCCTGTGAATTGTGTCTCGAGGGTAAAATTACTAAGAGGCCTTTTACTGGAAAACGTTATCGTGCCAAAGAACCTCTAGAGCTGATACATTCGGATCTTTGTGGTCCAATGAATGTAAAAGCTCGAGGAGCTAGGTTATGAATATTTCATCTCTTTCATAGATGATTATTCACGATATGGTTACTGATGCGCAATTTGCTACCGCAAGTGTACGGGTCAAGTAATAATATAGTGTTTTTCGTGTAAAACGAGTGTCGTCCTCTGGATTGGTTTTCTAGCAAATTAAGTACCGTGAATAATCTTGTCCAATTTTATTTAGGGAGCAAAACTCAATGATAAAGATAAAAGTAAAGACAAAAAGCATAAAATAAAAGTGGAGACTCAAATGGAAAGACTCTTAGGGAATTGATTTCGTTGATTAAGACCGAGGATTGATTAATAGGAATGAATTGACCGTGCAATTATTCTACAAGCCAAGGAAACATTTATCACGATTACCTCTCCCGAGTATAATTGATTCTCATGCATATAAACTAACTTGATATCCCTATCTAAGTTCATTAACATGCAAGGCATTATTCGGTTCGGTCCTTGTTACGCTTCTAAAGATATTCCAAATCCCGTCACAAACTTAGAATTTCTACTCTAGTCATGCAATTAAACAAAGTAAGTCTTAGGCCAAATCCTCCCTCCCGAGTTAGATTCAACACTTAAATCATTCAATTAGTGATCAAGTAATTGAAAGCATTACACATAAAATTGCATGAATAGAATAAGAACACATTCATACCCAAAATTCAATCCAACAATTTAAGCAACTACATCAATCCCTAAGACAAACAACTAGCAATTCATAGTCTTTAAACTACAAACTCTAATTGAAAGAAAAGCCATAAAAACTACAAGAGTTAAGGGAAAGAGAAAGGAAAACTCGAATACGCCGACACCGCACGTCCCCGTGACGATCTCCACGTCTTCTCGCTTGATTCCCGCTCCTTGGCCTTGCCTTTAGCTCCCACAAAAGGTCTCTAGTCGAAATTAGGGCTAAAATCTCACCAATTGGACTCCCCTTGGCCGTAGCATGAAAAGATGAATTTATAGAAAATCTGGCGACAGCGTCGAGACGCTATGGACAGCGTCGCGACGCTGTCGCGATACCGCATTTTTGGAAATTTTTTCCTATAGCGTCGCGACGCTATGATTTTTTTTTTTTTTTTTTTTTTTTTTTTTTTAGATTGAAGACTCCATTTGACTCCAATTGCTGAATTAAGCTTCAAACACATACTTCCTACAAATAAAACATAAAAATGCATAAATTTGGGCAAATAATTGTAAAAGACTAGATTAATCAATCAGAGAAAAATAGCTAGCTATGCTCGCTATCAAATACCCCCAAACTTAAGCTTTTGCTAGTCCTCGAGCAAACTAAAAATCAAGCATACAGTGGAAGAATGGATGCAACAAACATGACTCAATCCTCAAGGCTCAAAAGTCAATAGTCAAGCAATCAAGAGACATGCACATAAAGACCAATGAGGGAGACAAATCAAAAGTTTTCCAAAATTAACTTGCACAAGCGAGATCTAACTCAACTAGATCAGACTCTACTAGCCCGGGATTGGATTATTAAACTCTCAACTCATCTTCCCTCTACACTGGCACTAAGGATTCACTAACGAGTCAATGGAACAAATTAGTTTGTTTTCATCCACACTTAGGTGCTTATAATTGAAAATTTAATCAAGCATTTATATGTGGCACTAGCTTTCACACACCTATTGCAGGGACCCTTAACCTAAGTTTTCTCTGGTTGGCGTAACTGATCACACCAGGGGTAGCTCTTTTTGCCTAAATCTTTATTACTCATTGCAAACTGTGCACAGGCCATGACTTTTTTTTTTTTCTTTCAAATTGTGACAACAAGAATGATTTTTCTTTAAGAGCATGATAAGCATATATTCTTTCATTTCCTCCTAAGCAAGATCAAACATGCTAATTTGCAAAAAATTAACTCTTTAGCTCTTCCCTACACCTATCGAGGTGACAACAAGCATATGAACCTAATAATTCGCTCCTAAGCATTCAAATCCAAATCTAGCCAAGACAAATACTCTACTCATGCAAGACATCTCCTAGAAAAAGTTTAAAAAGTCTCCCTTTTTTTGGGCACTCATGCTTACAACTCATCTTGAAAATTGACAAGAAAGCCTATCCTAGGAAATCATAGTCATGCAAAAATAGCATCCAGAAAACAACCATATGCTCAATTCAAAGAAAGCTCAAAACTATAGCCCGAACTCAGATGCTCAAGGGCTCCACAAACATGCTATTCCACCCCCAAACTTAAAACATGCATTGTCCTCAATGTATAAATCAATAAAGCATACATAAGCATGAGAACAAGAAAAGAATGGAAGGGGTGAACAATACTGCCCTGGAATGATGACCTTTTCATGAATGCTTGGCAAAGGCGAGAACACGGGAACACCTACAAAACAAAAACAACAAAAAGATCAAAGACATAAAAGAGAAAAAACAAACTAACTTGGGTTGCCTCCCATAAGCGCTTGTTTAACGTCTTTAGCTCGACGTGCTCGTGCAGTCTGTCAAGGCACATAAAAATTCTCGTATTTCTTTGGACCCTTCTTTCTTGAATCGATAAAACCAACGATCGCTAGCAAACTTACTAGCTTCTCATGGGCCCCTGAAATAGGATTATTTTTTGAATTTTTGAACAAAATAAGCATAAAAGGAGAAATATCAAAATAAAGAGACTCTGACTCTATAACTGACTCGTGAGAATAGAAAAAAGAACAATCAAAATCTACAAGGGATGAAGAAGATAAAACAGACGAAAGCTTTTCAACCTCAAACTCTACCTCCTGAACTTCCTCTGTCACTGCAAGCTCATTTTCTTTTTCTTCCTCACAAACATGCTCTTGATAGGTGCTACAACTCTCCAATTCTTCCCCACTATTCATGCAACTCACCCCTAAATGCTCAACCATAGCAAAATCGAAAGAATTATGCTCCTGGATAGGTGCCAATGAATCATCGGCCACATGACTCACTAGACATCCTATGGAAGTGGATCCCACCTCACTAACTTCCTTTGGGGTCTGAAGTCCTTTTATAATTTCATCAAATTTTAGACTCCTCGCTCTAGACTCCTCAATATAATTTTGAATTATGCTTTCTAAGGAAGAATTTTCTTTTAAAGGGGTAAAACTTGAAGATGAAAAATTGGAATATGGTGTTGAATAAAAAGCCATTCAATTAAAGCATCAATGATAATTAGGCTTCCAATCAAATAATAACCCAACAAGAACAAAGGACTAAGACTCAAACAAAAAAGGAAAGAAAGAAAAAAAATAAATAAATAAACAAAAGCAAATAAGGGAAAAAAATCAAACAAGTAAGGAAAGAACTAAAATAGGAAACTAACAAATATGGAAAGAAAACAAATAAGGAAAAAGAAAAGCAATCTATCTACAAAATAAAAATAAAGAATGCAAAAACAAATATGGCAAAAACAAATAAGGAAACTAGCAAATAAGGAAAAACTATACTAAAAAGGAAAAAACTAAAAAGAAAAATTCTATCTATGGAAAACTCAAACAAATATGGAAAAATCTAAATATGGAAAACAAACCAACAAAGGAAAAAAAATGCAATCTACCTAAAAACAAAACTAACAAAAATAACAAAAAATAAAATACACCCTAAACTAAGACCGGACAATTTTTCCACAATATTAATTTAACTAAATATGCCAATCCCCGACAACGGCGCCAAAAACTTGATGCGCAATTTGCTACCGCAAGTGTACGGGTCAAGTAATAATATAGTGTTTTTCGTGTAAAACGAGTGTCGTCCTTTGGATTGGTTTTCTAGCAAATTAAGTACCGTGAATAATCTT
This sequence comes from Luffa aegyptiaca, assembly GCA_017139565.1. Lineage (NCBI taxonomy): Eukaryota > Viridiplantae > Streptophyta > Magnoliopsida > Cucurbitales > Cucurbitaceae > Luffa > Luffa aegyptiaca. The sequence goes on along the minus strand of CM029400.1, from coordinate 30,486,112 downwards.
GTCCAATTTTATTTAGGGAGCAAAACTCAATGATAAAGATAAAAGTAAAGACAAAAAGCATAAAATAAAAGTGGAGACTCAAATGGAAAGACTCTTAGGGAATTGATTTCGTTGATTAAGACCGAGGATTGATTAATAGGAATGAATTGACCGTGCAATTATTCTACAAGCCAAGGAAACATTTATCACGATTACCTCTCCCGAGTATAATTGATTCTCATGCATATAAACTAACTTGATATCCCTATCTAAGTTCATTAACATGCAAGGCATTATTCGGTTCGGTCCTTGTTACGCTTCTAAAGATATTCCAAATCCCGTCACAAACTTAGAATTTCTACTCTAGTCATGCAATTAAACAAAGTAAGTCTTAGGCCAAATCCTCCCTCCCGAGTTAGATTCAACACTTAAATCATTCAATTAGTGATCAAGTAATTGAAAGCATTACACATAAAATTGCATGAATAGAATAAGAACACATTCATACCCAAAATTCAATCCAACAATTTAAGCAACTACATCAATCCCTAAGACAAACAACTAGCAATTCATAGTCTTTAAACTACAAACACTAATTGAAAGAAAAGCCATAAAAACTACAAGAGTTAAGGAAAAGAGAAAGGAAAACTCGAATCTGCCGACACCGCACGTCCCCGTCACGATCTCCACGTCTTCTCGCTTAATTCCCGCTCCTTGGCCTTGCCTTTAGCTCCCACAAAAGGTCTCTAGTCGAAATTAGGGCTAAAATCTCACCAATTGGACTCCCCTTGGCCGTAGCATGAAAAGATGAATTTATAGAAAATCTGGCGACAGCGTCGAGACGCTATGGACAGCGTCGCGACGCTGTCGCGATACCGCATTTTTGGAAATTTTGCCTATAGTGTCGCGACGCTGGTCATAGCGTCGCGACGCTAAACACATACTTCCTACAAATAAAACATAAAAATGCATAAATTTGGGCAAATAATTGTAAAAGACTAGCTTAATTAATCAGAGAAAAATAGCTAGCTATGCTCGCTATCAGTTACTTATACCTAATGGGTCATAAGTCTGAAGCTCTTGAAAAGTTTAAAGAGTTTAAGACTGAAGTAGAAAACTTATTAGGTAAAACAATTAAAACACTTCGATCAAATCGAGGCGGAGAGTATATGGATCAAAGATTCCAGGACTATATGATAGAACATGGAATCCAATCCCAACTCTCAGCACCTGGTACACCTCAACAAAATGGTGTATCAGAAAGGAGAAATAGAACCTTGTTAGACATGGTTCGTTCAATGATGAGCTATGCTCGATTGCCTAGCTCATTTTGGGGGTATGTAGTAGAGACTGCAGTACATATTCTGAACAATTTTCCCTAAAAAAGCGTTTCTGAAACACCTTTTGAGCTATGGAGGGGGCGTAAACCTAGTTTGCGTTACTTTCGTATCTGGGGTTGTCCTACACATGTGCTAGTGACAAATCCTAAGAAACTGGAACCCCGTTCTAGAGTATGCCAATTTGTTGGATACCCTAAAGAAACGAGAGGTGGTCTTTTCTACGACCCTCAAGAAAACAAAGTTTTTGTATCGACAAACGCTACTTTCTCGGAGGAAGACCACATTAGAGATCACAAACCACGTAGTAAACTAGTATTAGGAGAAGCTACAGAAGAGTCTCCTACATGGACGCCTTGGATCAATACGTCTGTATCGAATACAATGCGGGCCGTATCACATAGTGTTACCAGAATAAGGTACCCAACGTTATCCCTGTACTATAGACCTTTTAGGTTATTACTTGAACACTGATCCCCGTATTTCCCCACATACTAGTTCAAGTTACATTTAAACAACCTTGGATCTTAGTTTATTGGATTTGGGTTATATTGTGCAATTTTAGACTTAAAGGACAATAACACTTTATTACTTAATCCTCAATAACACTTTATTGATACAAGTGTATAATTCGTTAACATTCACTATCTACGAGTTTTAGGACATAAAACCCAATAGTTGATGAAGGTTGTCCTTCAACAAGAGTTGATGTAGGAGCCAGCTCTTCACGTCAACCTCATCCTCCTCACATAGTGGGACAGCCTCGATGCAGTGGGAGGGTTGTAATTCAACTTGATCGTTACTTGGGTTTAACAGAAACACAAGTAGTCAAACCTGATGACGGTGTTGAGGATCCATTGTCTTATCGTTAGGCAATGAACGATGTAGATAAAGACGAATGAGCCAAAGCCATGGACCTTGAGATGGAGTCTATGTACTTCAATCAAGTTTGGGAACTTGTAGATCCACCGAAAGGGGTCAAACCCATAGGGTGTAAATGGATCTATAAGAGGAAAAAAGATGTTGCTGGGAAAGTACACACTTTCAAAGCAAGACTTGTAGCAAAGGGTTATACCCAAAGAGAGGGGTGGACTATGAAGAAATCTTCTCCTGTTGCTATATTAAAGTCAACAAGAATTCTCTTATCCATAGCCACTTATTATGATTATGAGATATGGCAAATGGATGTCAAGACTGTCTTTCTGAATGGTAATCTTGAAGAGAATATCTTCATGTCTTAGCCCGAAAGGTTCATAACCAAAGGTCAGGAGCAAAAAGTTTGTAAACTGAATCGATCCATTTATGGGTTGAAACAGGCTTCCAGATCTTGGAATATTAGATTTGATACTGCGATCAAATCTTTTGGCTTTGACCAAAATGTTGATGAGCCTTGTGTATACAAGAAAATCAACAAAAACAAAGTAGCTTTCCTGGTACTTTATGTTGATGACATCCTACTCATTGGGAATGATGTAGGATATCTGTCTGACGTAAAAGATTGGCTAGCGGCCTAATTCCAAATGAAAGATTTAGGAGAGGCCCAATATGTTCTTGGAATCCAAATTATTCGGGATTGAAAGAACAAAACGCTAGCCCTGTCAAAAGCAAAGTATATTGACAAAATGTTGTCACGATATTCGATGCATAACTCCAAGAAGGGCTTATTGTCTTTCAGGCATGGGGTTCACTTGTCTAAGGAACAGTGTCCTAAGACACCTCAAGAAATTGAGGATATGAGACGGATTCCCTACCTCGACTGTGGGCAGCTTAATGTATGCAATGCTCTGTACGAGGCCTGACATCTGTTATGTTGTAGGGATAGTCAGCAGATATCAGTCAAATCCAGGGTTAGACCACTGGACCTCTGATAACTGCCCAAAAGGTAGTTATTTAGGCCTCATTTATATAGGGTTTTGTGTGTCCTTTGTGCTTATTAGGGTTGGTTTTAGATATATATTACATGTTTTAACCCATTTGGAAGAATGGAAGCTTTGGAAATAATTTTGTGCAGAATCTGTTGCTGGGCGACTTGAGGGAGCGAATTTTATGCTGGAGCAAACCCGGAGGCAAAACTGCCACGTCACAGCTCGTTAGCCAACTTCATGAACCGACTTCTGTTGAATTATTTTCGGGATAAAGGAGCAAGGAGAGCCCTACACGTGTCCATGTTGACCTAATTCAAGCCTCCTACCACCTCTATAAAAGGAAGTAGCCGTCCAAGTCAAAAGCATTCTAACTTTCCTTGGAAGCCGAATAGTATAGAAAGATTGGAGATTACCAAGAACACCATCATCCGCAAGCTGATTAAGGAGATTATTATTTTCTTTATTATCTTGTGATTATGGACATGCCTACTCAGATTGTAATTCGTATTTCCATGCCTATTATGAACTAAGTAGCTTAGGTGTTGGTTAGGAATAATGTGATTGACGTGTTTCATCTCTAGTAATATATTGACTATCGTATTTTGGTTAATTGTTGTGCTTATTTCCATTTTATGCCCGCCTGGCCAGCCGGTGTGAATAGCTCTCTCTAGTTTCAGGGATGATTTAGGGAGTGTGTGGCAATTATCCACACTATGATCATTGTGTATTGGTGAACGCCAGTGACTGAGCTAGGGATAGCCAGTTGCCTAGTGCTTGATCGGTCGTACTTCATTGGGGTTGAAACACATCCCAAAAGATCCGGAGTTCCGGGAGGAATCCGCTAATAATCTGCGAGAAATGCATGATTAATAATATTGCTAGAGCATCTTTTAGAACAATCACTAAATCCTAACCAGCGCCTGTCTTCAATCTGTCTATCTATTTGTTTACTAGTTGTTCTGTCATTTATTTTGCTTCAGCATAATTCTTATAAAACCAAATTATTTTACCATCTTTGAAACCATTAGAAAGTTACACAAAATAGGTAGAGTGGAAACTAATTCAGGACTCGGATTGATAATATTACTTGCTGCAGATTGTGTATACTTGCACAGGAATTCTAGAGTCTTTTATATCATATTTTTACTCACTCTAGGAACCCAACAAGTTTTTGGCGCCGTTGCCGGGGACTTGAATAAGTTTTTATCTGATCTGTTTTGTGTATGTGTTTTAGTGGTTTGGTGCTAGAACTTTTTGATTGTTTCTTTTGTTTTTGCAGGTGTGAGTTTGGTGCATGAGCGATCCGCCTGGGGTGAGGTTCGAGCTTGATCCAGAAATTGAGAGGACATTCAGGATAAGAAGAAGAGAGCAGCGTAGACAGCAGAATCAAATGGCTGACGTACCGCATCTACCGCAGGGTCCTGAAGGTCTAGCGAACCCCCAGCAGAATCGTGTGCTGCAGCAAAACCCGCCGCTGGAGCAAAATGAGCAGCAAAATAATCAGGCTGAGAATCCTATCTTGGTAGCAAACGATAGGACCAGAGCCATTCGAGCTTATGCTTTTCCGATGTTTGATGAGTTGAATCCAGGGATTGCACGTCCTCAAATTCAAGCGGCGAATTTTGAAATGAAACCGGTAATGTTTCAGATGTTACAAACCGTAGGTCAATTCCATGGTTTGTCATCTGAGGACCCTCATTTGCATCTTAAGTCTTTTCTAGGAGTTAGTGATTCTTTTGTAATTCAAGGAGTGCCTAGAGATGCTCTTAGATTAACTTTGTTCCCGTATTCTCTTAGGGATGGAGCGAAGGCGTGGTTAAATTCTTTTGCTCCAGGATCAATTAGGACATGGGATGAGTTAGCTGAAAAATTCTTGAGTAAATATTTCCCACCTAATAGAAATGCTAAATTACGGAGTGAAATAGTAGGGTTTAGGCAACTTGAAGATGAGACTTTTAGTGAGGCTTAGGAGAGGTTTAAGGAGCTTTTGCGAAAGTGTCCCCACCATGGCTTACCACATTGTATTCAAATGGAAACATTTTACAATGGATTGAATGCAGTAACTCAAGGTATGGTTGATGCTTCGGCTGGAGGGGCCCTATTGGCAAAAACTTTTAATGAAGCCTATGAAATTTTGGAAAGAACATCTACTAATAGTTGTCAGTGGTCGGATGTTAGAGGCACAAATAAAAAGGTTAAGAGTGTGTTAGAGGTTGATGGTGTGTCCACCATTAGGGCTGATCTTGCTATGATTGCTAACGCTCTTAAGAATGTGACAGTGATTAGTCATCAGCAGCCGCCAGTTGTGGAGCCTGCTGCAGTGGTGAACCAAGTTGCAGAGGAAGCTTGTGTCTGTTGTGGTGAAAACCACAACTACGAGTTTTGCCCCAACAATCCAGCTTCTGTGTTTTTTGTAGGTAATCAGAGGAACAACCCGTATTCTAACTTTTATAATCCAGGTTGGCGCAACCACCCCAACTTCTCTTGGGGAGGACAAGGAAGTAATGTGCAAGCACAGCAAAAGGTGAACCAGCCGGGATTTGCTAAAACGCAGGTATTGCCCCAGCAAAATAAGCAGGCTTTGCCCCAGCAAAGTTCGGGGAATTTTCTTGAGGCAATGATGAAAGAATTTATGGCTCGTACAGACGCTGCAATTCAAAGTAATCAAGCTTCAATGAGAGCCCTGGAATTGCAAGTGGGTCAGCTAGCTAATGAGCTGAAGGCCAGGCCTCAAGGGAAACTTCCTTCAGATACTGAACACCCTAGAAGGGAAGGTAAGGAGCAGGTAAAGGCCGTAACTCTTAGGAGTGGTAAGCCACTAGAAGAAAGAAGAGAGCCTAGTAAAACCCAGGATATAGATAATAATTGTGATAGAAATGTTGTTGTTGAGAAAGAGTTGGAGTTTGGTCAGGGTGCTGGAGGCAGCAATAAAGATGCTGGAGCATCTGGTTCTGTTCCAGATGTGGAACCACCTTATGTGCCGCCCCCGCCTTATGTACCACCTCTACCTTTTCCACAAAGGCAAAAGCCTAGGAATCAGGATGGTCAATTTAAAAAGTTTTTAGAGATTCTTAAGCAATTGCATATAAATATCCCTTTAGTAGAAGCTATAGAGCAAATGCCTAATTATGCTAAATTTCTTAAGGATATTTTAACTAAAAAGAAGAGGTTAGGTGAGTTTGAGACTGTATCACTTACTGAAGAATGTAGTGCTATTCTTAAGAATGGACTACCACCCAAGGCTAAGGATCCAGGATCATTTACCATACCTGTGTCTATAGGTGGAAAAGAGTTAGGTAGAGCACTCTGTGATTTAGGTGCAAGCATTAACCTTATGCCTCTTTCGGTCTATCGAAAGCTAGGTATTGGTGAAGCTAGACCTACCACAGTTACACTCCAACTAGCTGATATTTCTATCACATATCCAGAGGGTAAGATTGAGGATGTCTTAGTAAAAGTGGATAAATTCATATTTCCTGTTGATTTCATTATTTTAGACTATGAGGCTGACAAAGATGTCCCAATTATTCTAGGACGTCCATTTTTGGCTGCTGGTAGGGCGTTAATAGATGTTCAAAAAGGAGAGTTAACAATGAGAGTCTGTAACGAGGAAGTAAAATTTAATGTGTTTAAGGCCATGAAGTATCCAGACGAGATGGAAGATTGCTCTTTCATTAGGATTCTGGAGAACACAATTGTTGAGACAGCAATTCGGGATTCGGCAAATAAGCATTTGGAAAATTATGGAAAGGTTAGTGTAGAGGATTTAGAAGTTTGTTCTTTAGAAAGAAAAAATGAAAAAGAGTTATTTAGGTGTGAGGATGTTTTTGAATCTTTAGATTTAGATCAGAGGAAGGCTCCTCCAATTAAGCCATCCCTGATTGAGACACCTACTTTAGATTTGAAGCCCTTGCCGGATCATCTGAAGTATGTGTATCTTGGGGAAGGTGAGACGTTGCCCATTATTGTTGCATCAGATTTAATGCCGGAGCATGAAGAGGCCTTAATAAAATTGCTGCAGCAATACCGCAAGGCTATTGGTTGGACATTGGCTGACATTCAGGGGATTAGCCCATCTTTTTGTATGCATAAAATCACTCTAGAGGAGGGATCCTTTAGGAGTATTGAGCAACAAAGAAGGCTTAACCCTGCAATGAAAGAAGTGGTTAAAAAGGAGGTGATTAAATGGTTGGATGCTGGCATCATTTATCCAATTGCAGACAGCAATTGGGTAAGCCCTGTCCAATGTGTTCCTAAGAAAGGAGGTGTCACTGTGGTGAGCAATAAAGATAATGAATTGATCCCAACCAGGACAGTAACTGGTTGGAGGGTTTGCATGGATTACAGGAGGCTTAACAAAGCCACCCGTAAGGACCACTTCCCTCTACCATTTATTGACCAGATGTTGGATAGGTTGGCTGGTCAGGCCTACTACTGTTTCTTAGATGGTTATTCTGGGTATAACCAGATTACTATTGCTCCTGAGGATCAGGAAAAAACCACCTTCACCTGCCCTTATGGGACGTTTGCTTTCAGGCGGATGCCTTTTGGCCTTTGCAATGCTCCAGCAACATTTCAGCGGTGTATGTTAGCAATTTTTTATGATATGATTGAGTCCACTGTTGAGGTCTTTATGGACGATTTTTCAGTTTTTGGAGGGTCTTTTCAGAGTTGTTTAGATAATTTAGGTCAGGTGTTGAAAAGATGTGAGGATACCCATCTAGTTCTTAATTGGGAGAAATGTCACTTCATGGTGAAGGAGGGCATAGTGTTAGGTCATAGGATTTCTAAGAATGGTCTAGAAGTTGATAGAGCAAAAGTTGAGGTTATTGAGAGATTAGAACCACCGAATTCAGTGAAGGGGATTCAGAGTTTTTTAGGACATGCTGGATTTTATAGAAGGTTCATAAAGGATTTTTCAAAAATCAGTAAACCTCTTTGTAACTTATTGTGCACTGATCATGTTTTTGACTTTGATGCAGAATGTAGGAAGGCTTTTGAGACATTGAAGGCTGCTTTAATCTCAGCACCCATTCTTTGTGCACCTAATTGGAATTTACCGTTTGAGGTAATGTGCGATGCGAGTGATGCTGCAGTAGGTGCAATGCTGGGGCAAAAGCAGGGCAAATTTATCCATCCTATATATTATGCAAGCAGGATTATAAATGAGGCACAGGTCAACTATACAACTACTGAAAAGGAGTTGTTAGCTGTTGTGTTTGCCTTTGAGAAATTTCGGCCATATTTGGTTGGATCCAAAGTCACGGTGTTCACGGATCATGCAGCAATAAGGTATTTAATGACAAAGAAAGATGCAAAACCTAGACTAATTTGTTGGGTTTTATTATTGCAGGAGTTCGACTTGGAGATAAAGGATAAGAAAGGATCAGAGAATGTCATTGCAGATCATTTGTCTCGTCTTGATCCATCATCATCTTTGCTGGAGCAATCTGCCATTTTCGATTCTTTTCCAGATGAGCAGCTTTTTGCTGTTCAGGTAAAGGTAGTCAGGGATGTCCCTTGGTATGCTGATATTGCCAACTATTTAGTGAAGGGAGTTACCCCTATTGACATGAATTGGAGGCTGAAGAAAAAGTTTAAGCATGATGCGAAATTTTTCTATTGGGATGAGCCATTTATGTATAAGCAATGCTCTGACGGTATTATTCGTAGGTGTGTTTCAGGTGATGAAGCAAAGGAAATCCTGGAGCAATGTCACTCTTCGCCGTATGGAGGCCATTTCAGCGGTCAGAGGACAGCTATGAGGATTTTGCATTGCGGATTCTTTTGGCCTACCTTGTTTAAAGATGCCCACTGGTTCTACAAGCAATGTGATGCTTGCCAAAGGAGAGGAAACTTGGGGCCTAGAGATGAAATGCCTCTTACTTACATTTTAGAAGTCGAATTATTCGATGTATGGGGTATTGATTTTATGGGGCCATTTCCCCCTTCTAATGGCAATGTTTTTATCTTATTGGCAGTAGATTACGTGTCTAAGTGGGTGGAGGCCATTGCATGCCATCAGAGTGATGCCAAGACGGTTTCAAGGTTTCTCCAATCGCACATTTTTGCGCGGTTTGGGACACCTAGAGCTCTAATAAGTGATGAGGGTACACATTTTGTTAATAATATCTTAACTAAGCTTTTAGCTAAGTATGGAATCAAGCATAGGATAGCTACCCCCTATCACCCACAGGCTAATGGTCAAGCTGAGATAAGTAATAGGGAAATTAAATCAATTCTAGAAAAAGTAGTCCATCCATCTAGAAAGGATTGGTCTTTTCGGTTGGATGAGGCTCTTTGGGCTTATAGGACAGCCTATAAGACTCCCCTAGGTATGTCTCCCTATCGGTTAGTATATGGGAAAGCTTGTCATTTACCATTAGAGCTGGAGCATAAAACGTTTTGGGCTTTGAAAAAGTTAAATTTTGATCTGAGTAGTGCAGGAGCAATGCGAATGCTGCAGCTTAACGAATTGGAAGAATTTCGCCAATTTTCTTATGAGAATGCGAAAATTTATAAAGAAAAGACTAAGTTGTGGCATGACAAGAAAATTAGGCCTAAAGAATTTGTCAAAGGTCAAAAAGTTTTGCTTTATAATTCTAGATTAAAATTGTTTCCTGGGAAACTAAAGTCCAAGTGGTCAGGTCCGTTTGTGGTGATTGAGGTTTTCCCCCATGGAGCAGTTACTTTGCAAGATGAAAAGGATGGGAGAGTGTTCAAAGTGAATGGACAGCGTGTCAAACATTATTGGGGAGAGGAGTTCCAGATGAAATATTCTTCCCTAAAGTTGGTTGATGATTGAGAGAGCAGGTTTTTTTACGGGAGCATTTCACAGAGCAAACTTTTGAGCTCCCAGAGTTGCATTAATTTTATTTTTCGCTGATTTATGTTAATTTCGATTAGGTTAGATTTCATGTTGCATGGTTTGCTAAATTTTATCTTTAAGTATTTTTATCATTTTTGGTAGTTTAGATTTTATCTATTTCATTTTTGATTTTATTTTATTTTCGAGTTATTTATTTGAATTATCTTGTAGTTAGATTAGACTTTATCTAGATTCTATGTTCAGTTATTTGAATTCTAGTTTTAATTAATAAAGATTTTCTCTAATTTATTCGGCCTTGCTTGAAAAGAATTCGATTTGATTTGATTGGTTAATTCAAATTTGAATCTGAAAGATTTGATTTTCTTATTTTGAAATTTAAAATTCCGTATGTAAGATTCTTCAGGGTCAGAAGGTTGATGCGGCAAAGTTAGGGCTGAAGCAAATCTTTCGTCCGAATAGGAAGGGGTTTTGTTGAAGATTAATTTCTTTTTACCGTTTGAATTTTAAATTTCCGTGTGCAGGAAATTGAATGAGGAATTATGATGATGCCACGTGTCGAACAGTGATCATCCAAGGGCGTTGATGGTGGACAGCACATGATTATTTACCATAGGCGGTTTGAATTCTGGATTTTACCGTTGGATGGTTGAATTCTATTGGTTGCATGCGATTTAGAAATGGTAATTTCAATTTAATGACAGCAAGATCTTTCTGTTAGGATTCTATTTTGCTCAAGCCTTATTTATTGGCAACTCACGGTACGTTTCTCTTACTTCATCCTTCTTGCTTCAAACTTTTGCTTTCTTTTTCGTTTTCATTCTCTGTAAATCCCTTGAGTCTTCCATGGCGAAAACAAGAGCGCGAAAAGAAAGGGAGAATGAGGAAGAAGAGGTACCTGTTACCCCTGAAGTGCAGAAAGTTAAAGCGAAGAAGAAAATGACCCCAGAGGAGAAGGAAGCCAAGAGACGAAGACGACAACAGAGGGCTGAGGAACAAGAAAAGGCAACAGAGATTGTTGCTGCGGCAGTTGAAGAAGGAGACCCGCAAGAACCTGATATACAGAACCCAGAGGAGGGTGAGCAGAGAGTTGTGGATACGGAAGAAGAGGAGCGAACAGAAGAAGTTCAAGAGGAGCGGCCGGAAGTGCAAGAAGAAGTTCAAGAACAGCAGGTCGAGGATGTTCAAATGCAACAGGAAGAAGAGGTTCAGGTACCGGATAATGAGCCAGTACAGGAGGCTCAAGTGGAAGTGATCATGCCGGAGGTGCCAAAGCGTCGCCGCGTTAAGAGAAAAGCAGGCCGCGCTAGGGTTGTCTGGAATGATACTCCATCGCCTCTGACCACGGATTCTGAAAGAGAGAATGCAGATAGAGTAGAGCGTGAGAAGAAGGAAGCCGAGGAAAGAGCAAGAGAAGAGGCAGAGGAAAAGGCTGAGGAAGAGCGGTTGCTCAAGCGAAGGGCGGAAAAGGGCAAAAATGTTGCTGGAGCATCAGAAGAGCACGATGAAATAGAAGAGCAACAATTACTGGATGATCGCTTCGTCAACAATTTTGCCAGAGCAAAATACGCTGAGCTTCTGAAAAGGGACTTCCTGTTTGAGAGGGGATTTAGTGGTGAGCTTCCGCATTTTCTGAGGACTGGTATTGCGAATCATGGGTGGGAACGATTCTGTTCAAAACCCGAATCTGTAAACGCGCAGTTAGTGCGCGAATTCTATGCAAATATCGACCGAGAAGAAGGTTTCCTAGCAGTTGTTCGAGGTATTGAGGTCGACTGGAGTCCTAGGGCTATCAACGCACTGTATAACCTTCAGAACTTCCCCCATGCGGCATATAATGAGATGGCTGTCGCGCCATCTAATGAGCAGTTAAGTGATGCTGTGTGGGAGGTAGGTATTGAAGGGGCACAGTGGCAGCTATCCAAGACTCAGAAGAGGACATTCCAATCGACTTATTTGAAAAGGGAAGCAAACACGTGGATGGGATTTATCAGACAAAGGATGCTTCCAACGACTCATGACTCGACAGTTTCTAGGGAACGAGTGCTTTTGGCTTTCGCTATTTTGAGGTCTCTCAGTATTGATGTGGGAAAAATTATTGCTGATGAAATATTTGGTTGTTGGAAGAAGAAAGTGGGGAAACTATTCTTTCCGAACACAATCACAATGCTTTGTAGAGGAGCAGGGGTTCCGGAAGATGAAGGGGATGTGATTCTGTTTGACAAGGGAATCATTGACACGCCTAACTTGGCACGGCTCCAACGTATGCAGGAGGTACGTCAGGGTGGGCTGGTCCACGACATCAACACGATTTTAGAACAACTCGCACTTTCGGCCAGCAGGCAGGAGTTTGCTGAACGGCAAGCTTTGACTTTCTGGAGCTATGTTAAGAATCGTGATGCCAATCTGAAGAAGGCGCTGCAGGAGAATTTTTCGAAACCATATCCAGCCCTTCCAGCATTCCCTGAAGATTTATTCAACCCCTGGATTCCGCCCCCACCAATGGAAGGAGGAGAAGAGGAAGATGAAAATGAACCGGGCCAAGAGGACTGAAGGATGAAGTGGCCCTGAGTGAGCATGATTTTTGTTCTAACTTTTTGTTTGCTCGCGCATTTTCTACTTTCCTTTTCTGTTGATGTTCTGTTTGTTTCTTTTTAATATTTCTGCCTCTAAAAAATATATCTGCTGATGTACTTTCTTTCTCTATATTTTTAATGAAATTTCCAAATGTTTTGTTCTATAGCACTACGCATTCTAACTTAACTACTTTTCTTCTAAATTTTTGAAGCTTGGACTGGCTAAGCTTAATTAGATCAAGGTATTCTGATCTCCAGAAACCTTTTACTTGAGCATTTTCTTCTAGCCTCGACTGTTGCTGCGGCAAAGAAGAATTCTGGAGGTAGTGTTGATTTATATGATCCACTTTAAGCTTAGTTCTAATCCCACGCTTAGGTTAAAAATTCAGATAGAAAAATTTAAGTTTGGGGGTGTCATTTAAAATTTTAATGATTCATTGGGGACAATGAATAATTCAAGTTTGGGGGACTTTTTGCTACTCCAATTGTTTTGCTCGAGCATTCCTCTCCTTCATTAAATAATTTGTTAGGTTATTGAGTAACCGGGGACATTTGTGATACCCACAGTTTGTTTTCGCGTCAAAAGGTAACCTAGGAAATATGAAAACATTATTATGAAAAATTATTTGCTGAAAAAATGATTGTTGAAAATTTTGCTGAGAAAATTCATGGAGCAAAAGTTTTGAAGGATGAATGATGATCCGGCAGTTTTTCTGTCTCCCAGAACTTAGGTGAGTTTCATCATAAAATGTTGCCATTCTGAGGGGCAAGAGATGGAATAACTAAGGATTTTTGAGCTTTATAAAGAGTATTTAGCCTAATTGGTGATGAGTTTGAGGCATGGGTATACTGCACCATAAACTGGGTCATCCCGTGTTTAAGAGCTTATGACTATAGGGCTGCTTTAAGTCTGAAAAACAAAAATATATTTTGATATGTCTGATAATAGAGCTAAGCTGTGGCAAGTTCTTAGAATTGAGTTGAAAGTGGTGATTATTTGTCCATGCCGGAAGAATTATTTTGCTGCAGCAGAGCTTGGTTTTGCAGAGTGCTCAGGTAAAGGTTGAAGGTAGTGTTGGATTATCTGTTTTGATTAGGCTATGCTTTGTCTAATGTTTTGAATTCTTAAGGGAAAGTTGGTTAGCATTGCTCGGGACGCGCAATAGTTCAAGTTTGGGGGTGTGATAACTGCCCAAAAGGTAGTTATTTAGGCCTCATTTATATAGGGTTTTGTGTGTCCTTTGTGCCTATTTCCGAGCTCAAAACATGTTAATTTGATAAGTTAGGGTGTTGAGAGTCACTTGTGTTGAATTATGCTTATTATGCTTAAAAATACTTGATTTGAAGCAAATTTAACTTAGTTTGCTGTTGTGCAGAAAAACAGAGTTGAAGCTGGAATTCCCAAGAAATGCGACCGCATTTTTGGGAAGGCAAAATGGAAATGCGACCGCATTTCTGGAAAAACAGAGACCGTTCCGAGTCGCACGCGGGTCGTTGTTGACGAGTCTTCTTCGCACCTAACCGGTTGTTTTGACCCCGAAACTGACTGGGCAACCTCCCAGCACCTATTTCGCAGCTCCTCAACAAATTTCTACACTATATAAGCTCGGGATTCGAAATCAAATTCAAGCAGAACTCATTTGGAAGAAAAGGGTGGTGACAGAACCCTGGCTCGACGCCAATGAGTAGGGATGCCCGAGGTCCTTTTTAGATGACAAATTCTAACCTGAGAGAGAGAGTTAGACATCAAACCTTGTGGTTTGTAGAGAGCTAGTTTCACCCATTCCCATCTTGTAAAAGTGAGAGAGTGGAGTGTCTTAGCGAACTCTAGAAGGATTGTGTAAACAAAAAAACCCATAATATTTAGCTATCTCTTTTAATTCCAGCTCTTGAATCTTTTCATTATCTTGTATTCTTTTCATCATTATTCCAATGGAAATGTGTTCATTTGCTTTTTATCCCATCATGAGTAGCTCAATCCCGTTGAGGGGTTCAATGTGGTGAATTCCCTTAGGGTTTAATGGCTTGAAAGTGTTTTATTTGCTTAAGTAGGGTTTAATGCATGTCATTCTTTATTGAATATCACTCTGATCTTGCTGAGTTTAATTTGATCACTTAGACTTTGCATGCTATGTGAGTTTGATCTCGAAAGGGACGAACGATATCGGTTCTCATAAAGGTGATATAGGAGAAAAAGCTCGAAAGAGATTGTTCGGCGGTATAGGGCAAGCTGCCTAAGGCACCCTATATCGACTATAGGGTTATAGGTTGGTTACATTCGTGAATTATCTATGTCGGAGTCGAGTCCCAGAAATGGGCATAACGGTACTCGCTTAGCCTTCTTATGGTTTTTGGAGACAAAGGCCAAAAGGAAGTTAAATCTGACAATGCATTAAACAGTCTTAAGTTAGATATTGCATAAGTATGGTTGTTACCCTAGGGATGAATCCATGTTGAATACCTCGTTTTATTTTATTTTTATTCTCTATTAATTATTTGCATGTTTTATTTATCTTTTCGAAAACCCAATCAATCAACTTATTATTTTCTTTGGTTACCTTTTTCCAAAAGCAATCATTTGAGCAGTTTCTTCATTAAAGCTGAATTTCCAGTTTAGTCATCGTGGGATCGATACCCTTGGAATACTTTCTAAGGTTTTTTTTATTACTACGTGCGACAGTGTATACTTGCACTTAAGTGTTGGCTGGATATTTCTTTATTATTTCATTTATCATCTTATCTCACATTGCATCCATTCAGCTAGCCACGCACCAGAAGGCCCTCTCTGCTAAAGTGTTCGGGGGTCATCTAGAAAGTCTAGGTCTGCTAAACATGTATATAGTATAATCTAGGGCAAGTGGGAGATGTGTAATGGGTGTAAGGATGCCCTAGTTTATTGTATTTTGTATATTTACCTTTTATGTAATGTACAATATACATTTACCATTTCCAGCTTTGGATTATTTTGTATATACTTTTCCATTATCTTGTGTTTTAGTTCAAGTAGGAGTTTGTTGGGTTTTATGCCCTAAAACTCGTAGATAGTAAATGTAACTTTTGACCAAATTAATAAAATGATGTATTATTCATTTTTATGTGTTTGTATTGAGTAATCTTGTCTTATTAACCCTAATCCAATAAACTAAACATCCTAGGCTGATGGTATGAGGCTTGAACTAGTATGTAGGGACATACGGGGATCAATGTTCAAGATACAGCCTAAAGGGTCTATAGTATAGGGATAAGGTTGGGTACCTTATATTTGTGACACTGTGGATACAACCCGCTTTGTATTATGATACAAACGTAATGATCCAACGCGTTCATGTAGTTGACATGTGAGTGGGGGTATCCTATGCAATGAGTTTGCATAAGATCGTACTGCGAAATAGTTAACCACTAGCTCTAACACCGTTAGTTAGTTCGGTTTCTATTTCACTAGGATGACCTAGGCAACTTGGTCTTAATCCTGAGTGGGTTATGGGCTCCTGTCCGTGAGGGATTTTCCTTTGATTTGTATGGGTGAGAGTGGCCTACACGTCAACTCAATAAGCCTACCATTTTAGGGACAAGACCGAGTGGGGAGCTGGGAACATAATCACACAAGATGGAATTCACTCATTCCCGACTCTAGGGTAAGTAGAGGTGTGTTCCCTTAAGTGGTGTCTCTGGGTCTTGAACAATGGGCCCTGCCCTCTCTATGGTACGAGAGGGACTTCTGTTTGCTGGTTGGACCTGAAATAGGTTGTTTATTAGAGGAGCACTGGAACTTAAGGATAAAGAGGTAGCCCAGGGGTAAAACGGTAATTTGACCTAGCTGGGGTACGAACACACGTGAAGGGCTGACTTGCTGTTGATGGTCCATATTCGTTGATGTTGTTGCTGTTGATGGTCTTTGCTTGATGCTACGCCAGACTGCAGCTCCCCCGTTGAGGGTAAATACTGACCCTGATGTGAATTTCCTAGAATCCTTATCAGTCTGAAAGTCAGAGTCTGTGTATCCTGTAAGGATCAAATCCTTAGAGCCATAAACAAGCTGATAGTCCCTCGTTTTCCGAAGATACTTGAGGATGTTTTTAACTGCAGTCCAGTGGTCTAACCCTGGATTGGACTGGTACCTGCTGACTATCCCAACTGCATAGCAAATGTCAGGCCTAGTACACAACATGACATACATAAGACTGCCTACAGCTGAAGCATATGAGATCCGTCTCATATCCTCAATTTCTTGAGGTGTCTTAGGACACTGTTCCTTAGACAAATGAACTCCATGCCTGAAGGGTAGTAAACCCCTCTTGGAATTCTGCATCATATATCTAGACAACATCTTGTCTATATACGATGCTTGAGACAGGGCTAATGTTCTGTTCTTACGATTCCTAATAATTTGGATCCCTAGAACATACTGAGCTTCACCCAAATCTTTCATTTGGAACTCAGTCGATATCCATTTTTTAATGTCAGCTAGATATTCTACATCATTCCCAATGAGAATAATATCATCTACATGCAACACCAGAAAAGCTACTGAACTGTTGATAATCCTTTTGTAAACACAAGGCTTATCAACGTTCTGGTCAAAGCCATAAGATTTGACAGTAGTGTCAAACCTTATATTCCAAGATCTGGAATCTTGCTTCAACCCATAAATTGATCGTCTAAGCTTGCAAACTTTTTGCTCCTGACCTTGAGCAATGAACCCTTCTGGTTGAGACATAAAGATGTTCTCTTCAAGATTGTCATTCAGAAAAGCAGTCTTGACATCCATTTGCCAAATCTCATAATCATAAAACGTGGCAATGGACAAGAGTATCCTTATCGACTTTAACATGGCAACTGGCGAGAAGGTTTCTTCATAGTGGACCTATTCCTTTTTGGGTATAACCCTTTGCCACAAGTCGAGCTTTGAAAGTCTGTACTTTCCCAGCTACGTCTCGTTTCCTCTTGTAGATCCATTTGCACCCTATGGGTTTTACCCCTTCAGGTTGGTCTACAAGATCCCAGACTTGATTGAAGTACATAGACTCCATCTCTAGGTCCATAGCTTTGACCCACTGGTCATGATCCACATCATTCATTTCCTGTCTAAAGGTCAATGGATCCTCAACCCCATCATCAAGTATGACAGCTGGAGTTTCTACTAAACCCAGATAGCGTTCAGGTTGAATAACAACCCTCCCACTACGTCGAGGCATTCTCAACTCTTGAGAAGGATGGGCTTGACCAGATGTACTGGGCTCATCAACAACTCTTGTTGAAGTTCTAGCGTTTGAACTGGGCGCTCATCAACAACTCTTGTTGAAGGTCCAGTCTCATCAACAACTCTTGTTGATTCATTTGTAGCTTCACCAGAAAATTCACTTAACACAATTTAACTGCGTGGTTTGTGTTCTCTAACGTGGTTTTCTTCCAAGAAAGTAGCATTTGTCGATACAAACACTTTATTTTCTTGTGGATCGAAGAAGTATCCACCTCTTGTTTCTTTTGGGTAGCCTACGAATCGGCATAATTTTGAACGTGAATCCAATTTCTTTGGGTTTGCCACTAACACATGTGCAGGGCAGCCCCAAATTCTAAAATGACGTAAACTAGCTTTACGCCCTTGCCAGAGCTCAAATGGTGTTTCAAAAACACTCTTTGAGGGAACAACATTCAAAATATAAACTGCAGTCTCTACTGCATAACCCCAAAAAGAACTAGGCAACTGTCCATAGCTCATCATAGATCGAACCATGTCTAACAAGGTTCTGTTTCTCCTTTCAGATACACCATTCTGCTGAGGTGTACCTGGTGCTGAGAGTTGGGACGAGATCCATGTTCTATCAAATAGTTTTGGAATTTTAAGTCCAAATACTCTCCACCTCGATCAGATCGAAGTGTTTCGATGGTCTTACCTAACAAGTTCTCAACTTCTTCAGACTTATGACTCGTTAGGTATAAATAACCATACCTTGAATAATCATCTATAAAAGAGATGTAATATTCATACCCTCCTCGAGCTCTTACATTCATTGGACCACAGAGATTCGTATGTACGAGTTCTAAGGGCTCCTTGGCGCAATAACCTTTTCCAGTAAAAGGTCGTTTGGTCATCTTACCTTCGAGACATGACTCACATGGAGGTAAAGTACCATCTTCTAACTGGCTTAGAAGTCCGTTCTTAACCAATCTCCCAATCCTATTGAGATTTATGTGGCTAAGTCTCAAATGCCAAAGATAGGTACTTTGAGAAACTTTTTGCCTTTATGGTTGAGTCTCAGCTGTTTTAAACATTTCATTGTTCAATAGCCCTAGACTCTATTGGTCTTAAGACATACAAATTGTTCTCCATTTTTGCAGAACATATATCAGCACCCCTTTTAGTAATGAAAGCTTCATTCACTGAAAAAGACACTGAATACCCTTGTTCTAGCAAACAAGAAATAGAAATCAAATTTCTTTTTATTTTGGGAACTATATATATGTTAGCTAATAACATATAGTGTTCCCTGGAGAAGAACATTTTAATATCTCCCACTACTTTAGCTGAAATGAGCTCCCCAGTCCCAACTCTGAGAGTCATTTCCCCAGCATCCAACTGTTGCCAGGAGCTTATTCCCTCAAAGGAAGAGCATACGTGATGAGTGGCACCTGAATCAAAGATCCAGGCTGTATCATCATTTTCCACTATACACGTTTCAATGACCAATAAATCAAATTTATTTTCATTGAGATGTGCAAAGCAGTCTATGTCATATTCATCATGAACAATTTCAGATGAATTAGACATGTGGGTTTGAGGACCGTCCTCAGTTAAGACCAATTCCACGCAATTAATGTTTAAGTTCATTTTCTTAGTTGTATTAGAAATACCAGTTTTGTAGTTGGCGTTATTCGAGGCATACAAAGAACGTTTCATTGCTGAGAACAAACAAACTAACTTAATAAGTATTGTTGCATTAACCCATTACACAAAATAATAATATTATTTTAATCCAATTAATTTAGCAAAAGTAATGATCGACCCATAGAATAAACATTCATTTTGCAACGATACTTCAGAGGTTTAAAACAACAGCTACCGTAGGGTAGTCAGCTACTCCTCATCTGAATTGAGACAATCTCAGCCAATCCCTATTCCTGGAATAACTCATATTCCAATAGTTCTTAGCTACCGTTTTTTCGGTCAGGAAATTATTAACACCTTAACAATTTTCCGTAAGTGTGACCCTCCATTTTTCAGATTTCAGAGGTCAGCCCCAACAATGCTACCGTAGGGAAAGTCAAAGTTGGAAATGGACCTAAGAAACCCTATCCATTTCTGGAGTTTGCGTTTGTTCCGACTCCCATGATCAAGCCCTCCGTAGGGTGATCGCTCCCAGGGCGACTCGCAGGCAGATCATGTGGATCTCACGGTGCAACCTAATGGAGGAGACCGTAGGATACGTTGACACGTGTCCTGCTCCCACTTACTATAAAATACTCCCTCATTCACCTTGATATTAATCCATGAAAACACCATCCGTAGGGGGTCACTCCCAGGGTGACTCGAGGTCAAGCATGAACCTCACGTTGTGAACTTTTGAGGACGTGAGAGCAAAACTTGATTTATGAAAATCTTGTTTTGATATATTTCCTCCCACTAAGCGTTTTTATAATTATAGGGTCTATTACTTAGGTAAATTCCAGCTAAGTGAATCTATCTAAGTCTATGCCTGTATATAACTTATATATATATAGGTCTTTTCTCTAATGTCTAGGTGGATTAAACACTTTTAATTACCTAGAGACATTGCATGCAAATATAACTATGGTTAATTCAACTCAAGTTCCGGCTCAGTTCCCAGGTAGCAGGTGTTCCGTAAACTGTCATCTTAAGTACCTCCAGCCTTAGACATAACTTTACCGGTAGAGTTCCCTTATAACCAATAGTTATGATAAATCTGTACTCTAAAGATCTAGGTGAATTAAACTCTTTTAATTGACCTAGTGACATTGCATGCTAACATTTAACTATGATTAATTCAACTCCGGTATTCCGGGTTAGTTCCCAGGTAGGAGGTGTTCCGTAAACCGTCATCTTAAGTACCCTCAGCCTTAGACAGAACTTAACCGGTGGAGTTCCCTTATAATCATCGTAATGTTTTTCCTACTTAGTCAATTAAAACTATTTTTAATTCTATGTAAGAAAATAATTCTAATCCTATTAGAATTATAATGAGCTTAGGTCTAATTAATTTTAAACATTTTAAAATTAATTCATTTTAACCTAAGGTCCTATGTTTGCATGTCACTCTTTGTTATAGGTTGACGGTTTCTAATCAATTTTATAACTTATTATAAAATTTTAATGATTAGCCCTATAACATGCTTCTATGGTGTTGGAAAAATAACAAACATATTCTAATTATTAAACACCATATTATTATGACGTCGAATATAACGATTATATTAATTTAAAGTGGTGTCATGCGTCATACAATTTCAACTTCATTTAATTAATATCGATTATATTAATTAAACATCCATAAAATTAAATTACATGAAATTTGACATTAATATAATATAACTCTTATATTAATCTAATTAATGTCATGCTCAATGCTATTCCATTTTCATTTAATTAATATAACATTTTATATTAAATCATACATGAAAACAAGCATTGATTTATATTTATTATTTTCATTCATAATATAATTAATTATATTAATTCTCATGAAATAATCCTAAGCATGCATGCTACATTAATTAAATATAACAATTATATTTAGCTAAATTAATGTCATGCATCATGCTTCACCAATTTCATATATTTAATATAACAATTATACTAAATAACTCATGAAATTAAATTCATGCATAATTACCATACATTATAACAATTATAACATAAATATGCATGAAAACATGCTTAACCTATGGTGGGAATTTAAGCAATATGACATCCATAAAGCAAATAAATAGCAATTGAACCGGTTAATTTTGGCCCCTAGAATAAAATAAAGCATAAATTACAATAATTATAGCTAAATTCTATCCTAAAAGTCCTTCTGCAGCTCCAAATACTGGTCTAGACCGTCTGAACCGACCCGAACCACTTCGAACCCGCTACGAAAACCACAAATCGAGCCAAATTCCAGCTGAACCGGACCAAATCGGTCCCAGCCCAGCTAGACCGCATGAATCGGACCGCCCAACTGCCTTGAACCGTCCTGTTGCGAATCCTTAACGTGTGCTGTAATCGTGACAACGTCGCGATTTCTCCGATTTTTATCTCATAAAAAACCTATTCTAGACCCGGACTTACATAGAACTCGATTTTACATAAAATACCCGAAACACTGGGCCCTTACATGATCAAATCACATAAAAACAATAAAGTCTATGGCCATAAAATTAACCTAAACAGTTCAATGCAAACCATACATACATTATGCATTAATCAATCCCACCAATAGCCAATGAAAATTTTAGAGAAACAAAATTAGATCTACGATCGGCTCTGATACCAATAGAAGGATTGGAATTCCGTAATTCCGTAAAGCGGAAGCATGATTGGGTCCGATTCGTAATTAATTTTGTTTAATCTGAAATATCAATACATTGACAATAGTATTAGAACTATTCTAAAAATATATTAAGGCTAAGCATACATAATTATTAGATCTAAATCTAATTTATATAGTAACAAATTACTTACGCTCGTTGACGACTCAGATTAAATTCACCAACTGCTTGTGAATTAATCACGAACTAGTGCGAACACCACCACTATGGCTACACCGGTATGACTCTGAAACTTCTAGAGGCAAGAGATTGGTGGGAGTCTAGAAGAAGCCTTGAGGGGAATTCCCTGAGAGTAGAAGAATGAATGGGATGCCTTTCACCCCACCCTAGGGGTCCTATTTATAGGTAAAGGCCAAGACTTTTTTCCTAATAGGAAAAAGTCTCTAATTTTAATAAATAATTAATTAATTCTATAATTAATTAATTTCCCTAATTAAATATCATCTATTCAAACTTAGGAATTTTATTAAAATTAAAATTAATATGAACCCAATCTATAATAATATATTAAAAAGCAAGAATTCGTGAAAAACATTTTTAGACTAAAATACCCCTGTAAATTTAAGATAATTACATAATTAGTTTTCAAATTCCAGAATCAAATTTCGTAATTTAATAAAAATCAAAATATAATATATTAAAATATGAAATTTTGAAAAAAAAAAAACTTAAGATAATTATTTTAATTAAAAAAGTAAAAAAAAAGGAAAAAGAAACCATTACGTGAGATTTAAAATATGAAATTTTGAAAAACAAAATCTTAAGATAATTATTTTAATTAAAAAGTTAAAAAAAAAGAAAAAAAAGAAAAAGAAAAAAACCATTACGTGAGAATTAAAATATGAAATTTTGAAAAAAAAATCTTAAGATAATTATTTTAATTAAAAAGTAAAAAAAAAAAAGAAAAAGAAAAAGAAAAAAACCATTACGTGAGAATATTAATTTGAAATTTTGAAAAAAAAAACAAATCTTAAGATAATTATTTTAATTAAGAAGTAAAAAAAAGAAAAGAAAAAAAAAACCATTACGTGAGAATATTAATATGAAAATTTGAAAAAAAAAAACAAATCTTAAGATAATTATTTTAATTAAATATACACTCTATCTAAAATCTAATCAAATTATCATATGATCTATATACACTCTATCCAAAATCTAATCAAATTAAAATTTGAATCTAAATCTCTCTATAAATTGTTCACCTTCTCCCATTAGTTTTCACATCAAAACTATTCGACTATTCAACCCCTCCATTGTTGGTTTCAGGTACATCTCTTATAATATTTTTGTTATGACTGACTGACTTTAATTTCTTTTTTCCCTCAAACTTTTTTTTTCAGGTGTAAAATTACTTATCTCTTCCAATTTCTTCCAATTGTTCATTTATATTTCAGGTATTTTCCAATTTCTTCCAATTGTTCGTTTATATTTGAAGTATTTTTTTTAGTTTGACTTTTTAATTGATGTGTTTGAATTAGAAAGGTTTAGGTTAGAGATAAATTATATATTTTATGGCTTTGATTAATTTATTATTAAAGTTTCATCAATTTAAGAAATAATTATATATTTTATGGTTATGTTGTGTTTCGGTTGAATTCTGTTTTAGTTTGGATTTGTTTTTTTTTAGAATGTTTTAGTTTGGATTTGTTGGATCAATGGCGTCTTCTTTCTTCATCTCGAAGATTTCGTGTTATTTGTAATTTGGATATGTTTGTTTTTGGTTTTTATGAAATTCTTGATTAAAAAAATTAAAAAATAATTGATTGGTTGGGATTTGCATAGAATTTGTAAATTTCTGCCATTTTTATGTGTTTTATTTATAAAAAAAATTGCAAAATCTGAATTTGTTTCCTTCCGCTAACATATCAATTCCTTATGGGATGCAATCCAAAATTAAAAATATTAATTTTAAAAAAAGGATAGAATTGATTGAATGGATTCAGTTTTTTTTACGGTTTTTTTAGTACAAATGTTTTTTTACGGTTAATTCCATGTTCCGGTGTTGTTTTCAATTATTTCTTAAATTGATTTATCAATTCTTTGATTTGAACCATCATTCTTTACAAACTTGATTTTAGTGATATTTTGCATTGAATGAATTATTATTATTATTATTATTATTATTATTATTATTTTCTTTTTCATACGTGTTAGATCATTTTTTAAAATATAAGTTCAAAAAAATTATTGTTCCTCTTCTTTATTTTTTAATGAAATTCCTGATTAAAAAAATTAAAAAGTAATTGATTGGTTGGGATTTGCATAGAATTTGTCGATTTCTGCCATTTTTATGTGTTTTATTTAAAAAAAAAATTGTAAATTTTGAATTTGTTTCCTTCGGCTAACATATCAATTCCCTATAGGATGCAATCCAAAATTAAAAAGATTAATTTTAAAAAAAAGGATTGAATTGATTGAATGAATTCAATTTTTTTTACGGTTTTTTTTAGTACAAATGTTTTTTTATGGTTAATTCCATGTTTCGGTGTTGTTTTCAATTATTTCTTAAATTAATTTATCAATTCTTTGATTTGAACCATCATTCTTTACAAACTTGATTTTAGTGATATTTTGCCTTGAGTGAATTATTATTATTATTATTTTCATATGTGTTAGATCATTTTTTAAAATATAAGTTCAAAAAATTATTGTTCCTCTTCTTTTTTTTGTTAATGAAATTCTTGATTAAAAAAAATTAAAAAATAATTGATTGGTTGGGATTTGCATAGAATTTGTCAATTTCTGCCATTTTTGTGTGTTTTATTTAAAAAAAAATTGTAAAATTTGAATTTGTTTCCTTCCGCTAACATATCAATTCTCTATAGGATGCAATCCAAAATAAAAAAATATTAATTTAAAAAAAATGATAGAATTGATTGAATTGATTCAATTTTTTTACGGTTTTTTTTAGTACAGATATTTTTTTACGGTTAATTCCATGTTCCGGTGTTGTTTTCAATTATTTCTTAAATTGATTTATCAATTCTTTGATTTGAACCATATCATTCTTTACAAACTTGATTTTAGTGATGCACAAGCAAAAATTAGTTGGCAAAAATAAAGCGACAAATATTTTAAAATAATTATTAATGACCACGAGGTCTGTGGTTCAAATCCCCCACCCCATATTGTCAAAAAAAATATATATATATTTTAAGATAATTATTTATTTATTTTTTAAATAAGAAGATAATTATTTATTTTATGTCATTTATGCATTCAATGTCTTAATTGTTGGGTTTTATGCCCTAAAACTCGTAGATAGTGAATGTAACCGTTGACCGGATATTAATGAAATAATATTGATATATTTTTTCATTAATTGTTATTAGTTATTTTATATTTGTCTTTGCCTGATAATAACCCTAATCCAATAAACTAGACATCCAAGGCTGTAATATGAGTCTTGAACTATATGTAGCGACATATGGGATCATTGTTCAAGAAACAGCCTAAAGGGTCTATAGTATAGGGATAAGACTGGGTGCCTTATCCTGGTGACACTATGGATACGACCCACTTTGTATTTGATACAAACGCTGCGATCCAACGCGTTCGTGTAGGAGACATGCGAGTGGGGGTATCCTATGCAATGAGTTTGCATAAGACCGGACCGCGAAATAGTAACCACTGGTTATAACACCGTTAACTAGTTGGTTTTCTATTTCACTAGGACGACCTAGACAACTTAGTCTTAATCCTGAGTTGATTATGGACTCCTGCTCATGAGAGATTGTCCTTTGATTTGTATGGGTGAGAGTGGCCAATACGCCGACTCAATAAGCCTACCACTTTGAGGACAAGACCGAATGGGGAGCTGGGAACATAATCGTACAAAATGGAATTCACTCCTTCCCGACTTTAGGGAAGCAGATGAGTGTTCCCTTAAGTGGTTACTCCGAGTCTTGAACAAAGGGCCCTACCCTCTCAATGGCACGAGAGGGTTTTCTGTTTGATGGTTGGACCACAAACAGGTTGTTCATTAGAGGAGAATTGGTACTTAAGGAAATAGAGGTAACCTAGGGGTAAAACGGTAATTTGACCCAGCTGGTGTTACGGACACTCGTGAAGGACTAACTAGTCGATATTGGTCTATATCCGTGGACACAGAAAATATGTCTGCAGTGAGAAGAGTGCAACTGTGAGTCTATAGTGGAATGAACACACAGTTAACGAATATTGATTAATGTGGTTAATGAGTTTGACCAATTAATCTCACATCATTGGAGCTTCTGATCTGCAGGTCCATTAGGTCCCACTGGTAGCTCATAAAGTAATTTGAGGCAACTAAGTAATAAATGTAAATTGAAAATGTTCAATTTACTAAGGGAAACAAATATAATATATATTGATATATTATTATGAGAGAAATTAATATTTGAAGAAATTCAAATATAAATTTATGGAAGTTTGAAAGAGTTCAAATAATGAATTAATTAATTTAAGGCCTAAAATGTGTTTGGGCAAATTAATTAATTCTAGGCCGGAAATTAAATATGTGATATTTAATTGGTGGTTAATTAATTAAAGAATTCATTAACCGGGAATTAATCAATTATGAAAATAATTAAACACTTATGGAAGTGATTAATCATTTATGGAAATGATCTAATCACTTATGGAAGTAATTAGTCATTTGTGGAAAAAATTAATCAATTATGGAATTGATTGATCATGATTGATTAATTAAGGAATAAGATTGAATCAATTTTGGAAAAGATTGATTTAATTGAATATTTTATTCATGGCCTCTCTTCTATAAATAGAACACTAGACCTAATTGGTCCAGGATACTTGACACTTTGCTCTTGCTCTTAGACTCTCAAGACAAGACCTAGAATTCTCTCTAGCCTCCCTCTTAGAGAAAGACTCCCACAAGTCTTTTGCCTTCTAGACCTAAAGTCATACCGGTGTAACCTCTGTGGTTATTGTGTCATTCAAGAAGAATTTTCCAGCGATCACAAGACAAAGGAGGCTGCTGCGTTTTGTTCGTTGGAGCATCGTTGGCGACGAACGGTCAAGTCTACAACGGAGGTTTGTAACGGTTCTTCCCCTTTTCTTTAGAAAAGCATGAAAATAAATTTAGATTTATTTTTAAGCATGTTTAAACTGATTTTCCAGCAACTTTAAAGAGTGTTTAAAGTTTGTTTGAGTTTTCGTAACGACATTTTAATGTTAATTAATATACGGCGTAAGGTCCAATCGATGCGCTTCCGCTGCGTGGGGACTTTTATTCCCTTCAATCGGCATCAGAGCCATCACTGTCCCTATTAATTAATATTAAAAGTTGCGATAGGCTCTAATAGGTGGGATTTATGCATAATGTATGTTCGGTTTGCGTTGAACTGTTTAGGTTAATTTTATGGCCATAGATTTTATTTTTATGTGATTTTGATCATGTAAGGCCCGGTGTTTCGGGTATTTTATGTAAAATCGAGTCCTATGTAAGTCCGAGTCTAGAATAGGTTTTTATGAGATGAAAATCGAAGCAATCGCCGCTGAAATCGAGGCCAAAACCGAAGAAAACACTGCTGTTTTGCCCAGATTCTGCCTCCAGACGCAACAGCGTCGGGACGCTACCTCAACAGCGTCTCGACGCTGTCTCGATACCGCAGGCGCCAGATATGGAAAGCGCACAGCGTCGAGACGCTGTCACGATGGCAGCGCGCATTAGTGCTTCAACAGGCGCGGTTCAAGTTGTGGGCGGTCCGGTTCGGACCGGTTCGGCTGAGCTGGGACCTATTTGGTTCGGTTCAGCCAATTTTTGGCATGGTTCGTGATTTTGGAAGCCGGTTCGAGGTGGTTCGGGGCGGTTCATGCTGTCTAGACCAATTTTGGGACCTGCAGAGGGATTTTAGGATAGAATTTAGCTAAAATTATTGTAATTTAATGCTTTATTTTATCCTAGGGGCCAAAATTAACCGGTTCAATTGCTATTTATATGCTTTATGGATGTCATATAGAATATTTAATCCCACCTTAGGTTATAAACATGCTCATGCATTTTTTTATATATTATAAATAGTTATAATGTATGTTTAAATGCATGGAATTGTTTTCATATATTTAATATAAGTGTATATTGATTATATGAAAAATTTGGAAAGCATGAAGCATGTCATTACTTAAATTAAATATAAATAGTTATGTTTAATGTGATGAATGAAGCATGCTTGATTGATAATATAATAGTTATATTATTCATGCAATAAGTGTGGTTTAATTATTTAATTTGAATGAGATTGTTAAATGAATTAAACCCTAGATTCTTGATTATAGGATTAATCATTAAAATTTGAAATAGTTCTTTAATATTAATGATTAGAAACCGTCAATCTATAATCAAGATTTGCATGCAAACATAAGATCATAGGATAAATTGGATTAATTTTAAATTGTTTAAAATTAATTAGACCTAGATCAGTTTCTAATAGGATTAGAATCTTTTCTTACTTAGAATTAAAAATAGTTTTAATTGACTAAGTAGGAAAATCATTGTTGTGATTATAAGGGAACTCCACCGGTAATGTTCTGTCTAAGGTTGGGGGTATTTAAGTTGACGGTTTATGGAACACCTCCTACCTGGGAACTGACCTGGAATACCGGAGTTGAATTAATCATAGTTAAATGTTAGCATGCAATGTCACTAGGTTTATGTTGCTCACCGCAAGCGTACGGGTCGTCACAAGTAATATAGTGATTTTGAGTATAGAGTATCGTCTCCACAGGGATTGGATTTATTCAATTAATTACCACGAATAATCTTGTTTAGCTTTATTCAGAGAACAAAATCTAATGCCAAAAAGATAAAATAGACATAAAGCTAATCTAAAAAAGCAAAAGATAAATGGAGACACAATTTGGTGGGATAATTCTTAGAGGGGTTGATTTAATCAATTGGACCTTTAATCGCTTAATCAATTAACTAATATGGATTAACTAATCATTTGATTCATAAGTCTAGAAGCCTAATGACAAGGACTCTCCTGTTGGTCTCCTCCTATCTCATACCTTTCAATAAAGAATCTCCTTTCGGTCTCCTCTTTATTTACTTAGCATGGCATTACGACCCTTCAGTACAACCTCTAACGTTATTTATTCTATCCCCTGTCACTCGGGTAAATAACATTAGTCATGCATTCAATTCTAGTCTAAGCTTCTCTCCGTCGAGTCTCCACTTAGTAACGATTCATTTAATCAGTGATCAGTTGATTAAAAGCATTACGGACAAAATGCACAAATGAACAATAATGACAATTAAACCAAATAAATTCATTAATCAAGCAAAGGTTCAACATCTAAATCAATCTCATAGAATTTAGGAATTTACTACTCATAATCACTAAAATTCAATAATTCCTAATCACAACAATTCTAGAAACTAAAACATAAAGGAAAAGGGAAGAGAAATGCTCATAAAAGTGTCGATCTCCTCGATCCCGCGCCGACCTCCATCGATCCCGAGCTCCAAAGATCTTCAACAAAGCTCCAAAACACTCCCAAAAATCCCCAATTTTAGTGTGGACTCTAGAATGGGGTGAAAACCCACAAATTGGCACACAAAACTTGGATGCAAATGGCCCCTTTTATAGGCTCCCAGCAGGCGTAGCGTCGAGACGCTACGTCACAGCGTCGCGACGCTCTGACGTCATCTTTTCTTGGGCTCCAAGACGTCGCAGCGTCGCGATGCTACCTAGACAGCGTCGCGACGCTATCGTGATTCCAGAATTCTCCACGCGGTTGCCTAGCGTCGGGACGCTCCAGGCTTAGCGTCTCGACGCTAGGCCCTGAATCTTCAATAATGGCCCGATTTTGACTCCTTTTTTGGGCCTCCAACTTTCTTTTGGCCCAAATACTTCATGCAATGGATTTTGGGCACTTTTCTTGACCCAACTTGATAATTTAAAACTTGAAATTCATGAATTTGGGCTTCTAACTCATTCTCCTTGGCTTTTTGGATTTGGGTCTTCAATGTAATTCTTCAAATTGCTCCAAAAGCCTCCAAAATCATCTAAAATCTCTCAAAATTCTGATTTTTCTTCTTTGACTCGGTTTTCTGAAATTTAAACAGAAAATAGCATTAAAGAACACAATTCAAGCATAAAACTAGCTATAATTAATAGGAAAATGATGACATTTTTGCATGTCATCACACCCCCAAACTTAAATCTTTGCTAGTCCCGAGCAAAGCTAAAATCACATATATGAATCAAATATTGTAAATGCATGACTCTAAGCTCAATGATCAAAATAATGAACTCTAACAATTAAAGGAAATATTAAAACACATTCATTCATCACGAAATTTAAATTTAAACTCTTCATCCCTTGCGTGTGTGTGTGCGAGCTTCCTTATTAGGTCTTTACTAGCCTAGAGAAGGTTTATAAAATCCTCAGTTCATCTTCCCCCTACACTGGCCCTAAGCTCTAATTATCCAGCTTCCCAACAATCAAGAAAGCAATATCCCACTAAGGTGCCTGAAATGACGGGGTATGCCTCCCCCAAACTTGCATTTTTTTTTTTTATTGAGAATCCTTTTAGATGTAGCGCCTTCGTTCTGGCTTGCCAACATTGGTGATGAAAGCATCCAACTACGAGCGCCTCATCTTTCAGGTTGCCGAGGCATGCTCATTTCTTTTCAGCGTTTTCATGCAAAGGCAAACGATGGGTGTCATGAATGCCCCTGGTTACTAACGCTGTCAAGAAAGTGGAGCATTTTTTATTTTTTTTTAATTTTTTTTTTATAAATATATTTTTTTTTCGCACTTTTCTTTTCTCATTTTTTTTTCTCTTCTCTTTTCTTTGCAGGCTAATAATCATGATTTTTCTCCCAAGTAAAACATTACAAACTCTCATGCAGTTCAACTTTTAAATCAGATCTTAAGCCTATCGGAGTGACAACAAACATCTAGATAATATAATCCAGTTCTAAGAATTCAAAACCATATAAGTAGGCTAAGTGCTCAACATGTGCAAGGAAATCAAAGAAAAAATTTAAATTTACATGAATCTTGAACATGCTTTCATATTTCACAAGAATTGTACAGAATACATTATCTAGATCATATCACAGATTGTCCTCATCAAAACAGATGCAATAGAATCATCATGAAAAATTTTTTAATCAGCTCAGATCAGAACAACAAAGTCTCCCCCCCAAACTTAAATCGTACATTGTCCTCAATGTATTAATTATTCAGACTCATTAAGCATGCATAAGGACAATTAAAAAGATACAGGGAGAATGGTACTGCCCTGAAATGTGAGAGAAACCATGGATGCTAGCCTTCAACATTCATTGGGGTTGTTTGGAAAAAAATTGTGTTCTCGAGCTGCTTCAAATTGATCAACAGGAACGAAAGATCAACATGCTCTAACTACAAAAAAAAACTGAAAAACAAAGAAAAGAAAATTAACGGAAAAATAAACTTGGGTTGCCTCCCAAGAAGCGCTTTTTTAACGTCTCTTAGCTAGACGAGTTTGTGCGGTCTTTCAAGGCACATAAAAATTCTCGTATTTCTTCGGGCCCTTCTTCCTTGAATCAACGAAGCACTCTATCGCTAGCAGACTTACTAGCTTTTCATGGGCCCCTGAAGCAGAAATATTTTTGGGATTTTTTAATAATAAAAGCATAAAAGGAGAAAGATCAAAATAAACGGACTCAGACTCAGACACAGACTCGTGAGAATAGGAAAAAGAACACTCATTATCAAGAGAGGATGGGGAGGATAGAACAGACAAAGGCCTTTCAACCTTAAACTCTATCTCAAGAAACTCCTCAAACACTATAGGCTCATTTTCTTTTTCTTCCTCACTAACTTGTTCTTGATGGGTGCTAAGACTATCCAATTCTTCCTTACTATCGATACAACTCACCCCTATGTGCTCAAACTCAGCAAAATTGAAAGAATTAGGCTCCTGAATCGGCGCTAATGAATCACTGGCCACATGACTCACTAGACACTCTATGGAAGTGGATCCTACTTCCTTATCCTCCCTTTGGGTCTGGAATCTCTCCATAGATTTTTCTAATTCGAAATTCATGGCTCTGGACTCCTCAATAAAATTTTCAAGCAAGCTTTCTAAGGAAGATTCTTCTTCTATGGAAGTGGGTTGCACTTCACTCACCTCATCTTGGGGATGTAATAACCCCTTGAATTCTAGAGCTAATTTGGTGATTTTATTGTCCTCTATAAATTCTTTAAGTAGGCTCTCTAGGGGAGATTTTTCTTTAGAGGGGGGACAATTTGAAAAGGAATAATTGGACAATGGTGTTGGTTCTTCGGGCTCAGATTCCCTAAAGGGCCACCCAAAATTATAAAAAGCCATTTAAAACAATAAATCAACAATAATCAGGCTTTCAGTCAGATGCAAACACCAATTAAATGCACAACAAGAACAATGGATCAGGATAAAAATAAAACAAAATAAAACAAAACAAAACCTCTAATCTAAAGCAAGCAATTTCTTCACAATATTAATTGAATGAAATTAGCCAATCCCCGGCAACGGCGCCAAAAACTTGTTGCTCACCGCAAGCGTACGGGTCGTCACAAGTAATATAGTGATTTTGAGTATAGAGTATCGTCTCCACAGGGATTGGATTTATTCAATTAATTACCACGAATAATCTTGTTTAGCTTTATTTAGAGAACAAAATCTAATGCCAAAAAGATAAAATAGACATAAAGCTAATCTAAAAAAGCAAAAGATAAATGGAGACACAATTTGGTGGGATAATTCTTAGAGGGGTTGATTTAATCAATTGGACTTTTAATCGCTTAATCAATTAACTAATATGGATTAACTAATCATTTGATTCATAAGTCTAGAAGCCTAATGACAAGGACTCTCCTGTCGGTCTCCTCCTATCTCATACCTTTCAATAAAGAATCTCCTGTCGGTCTCCTCTTTATTTACTTAGCATGGCATTACGACCCTTCAGTACAACCTCTAACGTTATTTATTCTATCCCGTGTCACTCGGGTAAATAACATTAGTCATGCATTCAATTCTAGTCTAAGCTTCTCTCCGTCGAGTCTCCACTTAGTAACGATTCATTTAATCAGTGATCAGTTGATTAAAAGCATTACGGACAAAATGCACAAATGAACAATAATGACAATTAAACCAAATAAATTCATTAATCAAGCAAAGGTTCAACATCTAAATCAATCTCATAGAATTTAGGAATTTACTACTCATAATCACTAAAATTCAATAATTCCTAATCACAACAATTCTAGAAACTAAAACATAAAGGAAAAGGGAAGAGAAATGCTCATAAAAGTGTCGATCTCCTCGATCCCGCGCCGACCTCCATCGATCCCGAGCTCCAAAGATCTTCAACAAAGCTCCAAAACTCTCCCAAAAATCCCCAATTTTAGTGTGGACTCTAGAATGGGGTGAAAACCCACAAATTGGCACACAAAACTTGGATGCAAATGGCCCCTTTTATAGGCTCCCAGCAGGCGTAGCGTCGAGACGCTACGTCATAGCGTCGCGACGCTCTGACGTCATCTTTTCTTGGGCTCCAAGACGTCGCAGCGTCGCGACGCTACCTAGACAGCGTCGCGACGCTATCGTGATTCCAGAATTCTCCACGCGGCTGCCTAGCGTCGGGACGCTCCAGGCTTAGCGTCTCGACGCTAGGCCCTGAATCTTCAATAATGGCCCGATTTTGACTCCATTTTTGGGCCTCCAACTTTCTTTTGGCCCAAATACTTCATGCAATGGATTTTGGGCACTTTTCTTGACCCAACTTGATAATTTAAAACTTGAAATTCATGAATTTGGGCTTCTAACTCATTCTCCTTGGCTTTTTGGATTTGGGTCTTCAATGTAATTCTTCAAATTGCTCCAAAAGCCTCCAAAATCATCTAAAATCTCTCAAAATTCTGATTTTTCTTCTTTGACTCGGTTTTCTGAAATTTAAACAGAAAATAGCATTAAAGAACACAATTCAAGCATAAAACTAGCTATAATTAATAGGAAAATGATGACATTTTTGCATGTCATCAGTTTATTAAAAGTGTTTAATGCACCTAGATCTTTAGAGTAAAGACCCTACATTACTGAGGTTATAAGGGAACTCTCTCGGTAAAGTTCTGTCTAAGGTTGGGGGTATTTAAGTTGACGGTTTACGGAACACCTCCTACCTGGGAACTGACCCGAACATTGAGTTGAATTAACCATAGTAATGTTGACTTGCAATGTTGGGTTTATTAAAAGAAGTTTAATTCACCCAAAAGATTGCAGTTGAATCCTTTCCATAATTGTTAAAATATGATCAGACTTAGATAGATTGACTTAGCCGAATACTATCTAAGTTAAACAACCCTATATTAACCGTATGACATTTTCAGTGGGAGAAAAATTACAAAACGAGATTTAAATCAAGTTTTGCTCCTACGTCCCTATATTCACAACGTGAGGTTCATGCTCGACTTCGAGTCGCCTTAGGAGCGGCCTCCCTTCGGAAAGTGTTTGCGTGAATCAATATCAGGGTGAATGGGAAAAATGTCTAAAGTAAGTGGGAGCGGGACACGTGTCAACGTATCCCTCGGTCTCCGCCCATAGTTCACACCGTGAGAGTACTATGATCCGCCTGCAGGTTGTCCTGGCGCAACCATCCCTTCGGAGGGCCTGATCATAGGATTCGGAACATCGTGAACTCCTGAATAGGATAGGAGCTCTTAGGCTAATCACCAACAGTTGTCTTTCCCTTCGGTAGCCTATTGGTGCGTGCCTCTGAGATCTGAAAGTGGGAGGGTTACACTTACGAGGATGAGTTAAAAGTGTTAACAAATCCTTGACCGAACAACGGTGGCTAATGTCTATAGGAATATGAGTTATTCTGGAATTAGAATTAGCTGAGAGGTGTCTCATTTCAAAGGAGGAGTGTCTGATCACCCTTCGGTGGCTGATATTCTAAACCTCTGAAACATCGTTGCAAAACTAAATCAATAGTTTTAGGGTTCTTTGATTGTCTGTTTTGCTAAATTGATTGGATTGTGTGCAATTGTTTGCTTGTATGATGGGTTAAGGCAAAGATAACTAATACGGTCATTGTTTGTTTAAATTTCAGCAATGTCTTCCTCAATTGTCTCTCTGCTTAAAAATGAGAAATTAACCTGCGAAAATTATGCTACGTGGAAGTCGAACCTGAATACGATTCTTGTTGTCGATGATCTGCGGTTCGTCTTAACGGAGGATTGTCCTCCAGCCCCTGCTCGTAATGCATCCCAAGCAGTTAAGGATGCTTATGACCGCTGGACAAAGGCCAATGATAAGACTCGCGTCTATATCCTAGCCAGCTTATCTGAAGTTTTGGCTAAAAGGCATGAGGGCATGGTAACAGCGAGGGAGATTATGAACTCTCTCCAGGAGATGTTTGGACAACCGTCCTACCAACTCTACCATGATGCTCTCAAATACGTTTATAGCTGTCGCATGAAAGAGGGCACGTCTGTTCGGGAGCATGTCCTAGATATGATGGTCCAATTCAACGTGGCAGAAGCAAACGGGGCGGTCATATATGAGCGTAGTCAGGTTGCATTCATCTTAGAATCTCTTCCGAAGAGTTTTGTGCAGTTTCGAAGCAATGCAATGATGAATAAAATAACATTCAACCTGACTAGCCTCCTGAATGAGCTACAACTCTATCAGTCTCTTCTTAAGAATAAGGGACAGATAGAAGGAGAGGCAAACGTTGTTCACTCTAAAAGAAAGTTCGAGAAGGGTTCATCCTCTGGAACTAAATCTGTAGCCACTTCTTCAAAGAAAACTCAGAAGAAGAAAGGAAACAAGGGGAAAGCTCCCAGTACTGCTGCTAAAAGCAAGGGAAAAGCCAAAGCTATGGCAGATAAGGGCAAGTGTTTCCACTGCAATGTAGATGGACATTGGAAGAGAAACTGCCCAAAGTACCTTGGTGAGAAAAAGAAGGAAAAGGAAGGTAAATTTGATTTACTTGTTTTAGAAACATGCCTGGTAGAACATGATGAGTTTACCTGGATACTTGATTCAGGAGCAACTAATCATGTTTGCTCTTCTTTTCAGGAAAATAGTTCCTTTCGGCAGTTGAACGATGGGGAAATGACACTCAGGGTCGGAACTGGAGAAGTCATTTCAGCTAAAGCAGTGGGAGCTGCGAAGTTATTTTTTAGAAATAGATTCTTACTTTTAGAAAGTTTGTTAATTGTTCCCAAGATTAAGAGGAACTTAATTTCTATTTCATGTTTGATTGAACAATCGTATACAGTTACTTTTGATATGAATGAAGCGTTCATTTATAAAAATGGTGTACTTATTTGTTCAGCCAAATTGGAAAATAACTTGTATGTTTTAAGACCAACCGAAAACAAAGCACTTTTAAATCACGAATTATTTAAAACTGCTGAAACTCAAAGGAAAAGGCAAAAGATTTCTCCAACAAGTAACAATACTCATCTTTGGCATCTTAGACTTGGTCATATAAACATCGATAGGATCGGTCGTTTGGTAAAGAATGGACTTCTAAGTAAGTTAGAAGATGATTCACTACCACCTTGTGAATCTTGTCTTGAGGGAAAAATGACAAAGAGACCTTTTACTGGAAAAGGTTACAGAGCCAAAGAACCCTTAGAGTTAATACATTCGGATCTATGTGGTCCAATGAATGTAAAAGCTCGAGGAGGGTACGAATATTTCATCTCATTTATAGATGATTATTCAAGATATGGTTACTTGTACCTAATGGGACATAAGTCTGAAGCCCTTGAAAAGTTTAAGGAGTTTAAGGCTGAAGTTGAAAACCTATTAGGTAAATCTATTAAAGTACTTCGATCTGATCGAGGAGGGGAGTATATGGATCAAAGATTCCAGGATTATATGATAGAACATGGAATCCAATCTCAACTCTCAGCCCCTGGGGAATCCAATCTCAACTCTCAGCCCCTGGTACACCTCAGCAGAATGGTGTGTCAGAAAGGAGAAATAGAACCTTGTTAGACATGGTTCGATCAATGATGAGCTATGCTCAATTGCCTAGCTCGTTTTGGGGGTATGCAGTGGAGACTGCAGTATACATCTTGAACAATGTTCCCTCGAAAAGTGTTTCTGAAACACCTTTCGAATTATGGAAGGGGCGTAAACTTAGTTTGCATCACTTTCGCATCTGGGGTTGTCCAGCACACGTGCTTGTGACAAATCCTAAGAAACTGGAACCTCGTTCAAAACTGTGCCAATTTGTTGGTTACCCTAAAGAAACGAGAGGTGGTTATTTCTACGACCCACAAGAAAATAAGGTGATTGTATTGACAAACGCCACTTTCTTAGAGGAAGACCACATGAGAGATCATAAACCACGCAGCAAAATAATATTAGGAGAAGCTACTGAAGAATCATCAAGAGTTGTTGATGAAGTTGGACCTTCAACAAGGGTTGATGAAGGAACTAGTTCTTCAGATCCATCCCGTCCATCTCAAACGTTGGGAATGCCTCGACGCAGTGGGAGGGTTGTATTACAACCTGACCACTACTTGGGTTTAACTGAAACTCAGGTTGTCATACCTAATGATGGCATTGAGGATCCATTGTCCTATCGACAGGCAATGAATGACGAAGATAAGGATGAATGAGTCAAAGCCATGAACCTGGAAATAGAGTCAATGCACTCCAATTCTGTATGGGAACTTACAGATCTACCAAATGGGGTAAAACCCATAGGGTGAAAATGGATCTATAAGAGAAAAAGAGATGCAGCTGGAAAGGTACAGACCCTCAAAGCTAGACTAGTGGCAAAGGGTTATACCCAAAAGGAAGGGGTTGACTATGAGGAAACCTTTTCTCCTGTAGCCATGTTAAAGTCCATAAGAATCTTATCCATAGCCACATGTTATGACTATGAAATATGGCAAATGGACGTCAAGACTGCCTTTCTGAATGGTAATCTTGAAGAGAATATCTTCATGTCTCAACCCGAAGGGTTCATAGCCCAAGGTCAGGAACAAAAGGTTTGTAAGCTCAATCGATCCATTTATGGATTGAAACAAGCGTCCAGATCATGGAACATTAGATTTGATACTGCAATCAAATCTTTTGGCTTTGACCAAAACATTGATGAGCCTTGCGTATACAAGAAAGTCAACAAAAGGAAAGTAGCTTTTCTAATACTTTATGTAGATGATATCCTACTCATTGGGAATGATGTAGGATACCTCACTGACATTAAGAAATGGCTAGCAGCCCAATTCCAAATGAAAGATCTGGGAGAGGCTCAATATGTTCTGGGAATCCAAATCATTAGGGATCGTAAGAACAAAACGCTAGCTTTGTCTCAAGCAACGTATATTGACAAGATGTTGTCTCGATATTCGATGCAAAACTCCAAGAAGGGACTACTACCCTTCAGACATGGGGTACACCTGTCTAAGGAACAATCTCCTAAGACACCTCAACAAGTTGAGAACATGAGACACATTCCCTACGCCTCAGCTGTGGGCAGCTTAATGTATGCTATGCTCTGCACTAGGCCTGACATATGTTATGCAGTGGGAGAAGTCAGTAGGTATCAGTCTAATCCAGGGTTGGACCACTGGGGAGCGGTTAAGAATATCCTCAAGTATCTTCGGAGAACGAGGGACTACATGCTTGTGTATGGAGCTAAGGATTTGATTCTTACTGGATACACTGACTCTGACTTTCAAGCTGATAAGGATTCAAGGAAATCCACATCAGGGTCAGTATTCACCCTCAATGGAGGAGCAGTAGTGTGGAGAAGCATCAAACAAGGATGCATAACAGACTCAACCATGGAGGCTGAGTATGTAGCAGCTTGCGAAGCAGCTAAGGAGGCAATATGGCTTAGAAAATTCTTGACTGATTTGGAAGTGGTTCCGAATATGAACGTGCCCATAACACTATACTGTGACAACAGTGGGGCTGTAGCCAACTCAAAAGAACCTCGAAGCCACAAACGGGGTAAACACATCGAGAGGAAGTATCACCTGATACGGGAAATTGTGCAAAGAGGAGATGTGATCGTCACTAAGATCGCCTCGGAGCACAACATCGCTGATCCATTTACGAAAGCTCTCACGGCTAAAGTGTTTGAGGGTCATCTAGAGGGTCTAGGTCTACGAGATATGTATGCCATCTAATCTAGGGCAAGTGGGAGAAATGTATAATGGGTATAAGGATGCCCTAGTTCATTGTATTATTTATATACATGACATTTCCAGCTTTAGATTATTGCATTTACATCCCACTAACTAGTGCTTTAGTTCAAGTAGGAGTTTGTTGGGTTTTATGCCCTAAAACTCGTAGATAGTGAATGTAACCGTTGACCGGATATTAATGAAATAATATTGATATATTTTTTCATTAATTGTTATTAGTTATTTTATATTTGTCTTTGCCTGATCATAACCCTAATCCAATAAACTAGACATCCAAGGCTGTAATATAAGTCTTGAACTATATGTAGCGACATATGGGATCATTGTTCAAGAAACAGCCTAAAGGGTCTATAGTATAGGGATAAGACTGGGTGCCTTATCCTGGTGACACTATGGATACGACCCACTTTGTATTTGATACAAACGCTGCGATCCAACGCGTTCGTGTAGGAGACATGCGAGTGGGGGTATCCTATGCAATGAGTTTGCATAAGACCGGACCGCGAAATAGTAACCACTGGTTATAACACCGTTAACTAGTTGGTTTTCTATTTCACTAGGACGACCTAGACAACTTAGTCTTAATCCTGAGTTGATTATGGACTCCTGCTCATGAGAGATTGTCCTTTGATTTGTATGGGTGAGAGTGGCCAATACGCCGACTCAATAAGCCTACCACTTTGGGGACAAGACCGAATGGGGAGCTGGGAACATAATCGTACAAAATGGAATTCACTCCTTCCCGACTTTAGGGAAGCAGATGAGTGTTCCCTTAAGTGGTTACTCCGAGTCTTGAACAAAGGGCCCTACCCTCTCAATGGCACGAGAGGGTTTTCTGTTTGATGGTTGGACCACAAACAGGTTGTTCATTAGAGGAGAATTGGTACTTAAGGAAATAGAGGTAACCCAGGGGTAAAACGGTAATTTGACCCAGCTGGTGTTACGGACACTCGTGAAGGACTAACTAGTCGATATTGGTCTATATCAGTGGACACAGAAAATATGTCTGCAGTGAGAAGAGTGCAACTGTAAGTCTATAGTGGAATGTACACACAGTTAACGAATATTGATTAATTTGGTTAATGAGTTTGACCAATTAATCTCACATCGTTGGAGCTTCTGATCTGCAGGTCCATTAGGTCCCACTGGTAGCTCATAAGGTAATTTGAGGCAACTAAGTAATAAATGTAAATTGAAAGTGTTCAATTTACTAAGAGAAACAATATAATATATATTGATATATTATTATGAGAGAAATTAATATTTGAAGAAATTCAAATATGAATGTAAATTTGAGTCACAATAAATTTCTGGAAGTTTGAAAGAGTTCAAATATGAATTAATTAATTTTAAGGCCTAAAATCTATTTGGGCAAAATTAATTAATTCAAGGCTGGAAATTAAATATGTGATATTTAATTGGTGGTTAATTAATTAAAGAATTCATTAGCCGGGAATTAATCAATTATGGAAATAATTAATCACTTAAGGAAGTGATTAATCATTTATGGAAATGATCTAATCACTTATGGAAGTAATTAGTCATTTGTGGAAAAGATTAATCAATTATGGAATTGATTGATCTTGGATTGATTAAAAAGGAATAAAGATTGAATCAATTTTGGAAAAGACTGATTTAATTGAATATTTTATTGATGGCCTCTCTTCTATAAATAGAACACTAGACCTAATTGGTTCAGTACTCTTCTCTTGGTCTTAGACTCACAAGACAAGACCATAGAATTCTCTCTAGCCTCCCTCTTAGAGAAAGACTCCCACAAGTCTTTTGCCTCCTAGACTTAGAGACATACCGGTGTAACCTCTGTGGTTATTGTGTCTTTGAAGAAGAAATTTCCAACAAAGAAATCAAGAGGGAGTTGCTGCGTTTTCGGTCGTTGGGGCATCGTTGGCGGAGAACGGTCAAGTCTACAACGAAGGTTTGTAACGGTTCTTTCCCGTTTCTCTAGAAAAGCATGAAAATAAATTTAGATTTATTTTTCAGCATGTTATAGCTATTTTCCAGCAACTTTAAAGCATGTTTAAAGTTTATTTTGCCTTTTCGTAACGGTATTTTAATATTAATTAATATACGGCGTAAGGTCCTTTCGATGCGCTTCCGCTGCGTGGGGACTTTTATTCCATACATGTTGAGCCCTTGAGCATCTGAGTTCGGGCTATATTTTTTAGCTTTCTATGAATTTAGCATATGGTTGTTTTGTGGATGTTATTCTTGTATGACTATGATTTCCTAGGATAGGCTTTCTTGTCAATTTTCAAGCTTTTGATGAGTTGTAAGCATGAGTGCCCAAAAAGGGCGACTTTTTAAACTTTTTCTAGGAGATGTCTTGCATTAGTAGAGTATTTTCCTTGGTTAGAATATGACTTGAATGCTTAGGAGCAAATTATTAGGTTCATATGCTTGTTGTCACCTCGATAGGTGTAGGGAAGAGCTCAAGAGTTAATGTTTTTGCAAATTAGCATGTTTAATCTTGCTTGGGAGGAAAGAAAGAACATATGCTATCATGATCATAAAAGAAAAATCATTCTTGTTTTCACTATGAAAAAAAAAAATTATGCCCTGGCTTGTGCACAAAATGTAATGTTTAATAATGTTTTAGGCAAAAAGAGCTACCCCTATTGTGAACAGTTAGGCCAACCAAGGGTTAAATTCGGGTTATGGGTCCCTACAATAGGTGTGTGAAAGCTAGTGCCACTTATAAATGCTTGATTTAATTTAATTTAAAAGCACTTAGGTATGGATGAAAACAAATTAATTTGTTTCATTGGCTCATTAGTAAATCCTTAGTGCCAGTGTAGGGGGAAGATGAGTTGAGAGTTTAATAATCCAATCCCTAGCTATTAGAGTCTAATCTAGCTAAGTTAGATCTCACTTATGCAAGTTAATTTTGGAGAACTTTTGATTTGTCTCCTTCATTGGGCCTTATGTGCATGTCTCTTGATTGCTTGATTATTGACTTATGAGCCTTGAGGAGTGAGTCATGTTTGTTGCATCTATTCTTCAACCAATGCTTGATTTTTAGTTTGCTCGAGGACTAGCAAAAGCTTAAGTTTGGGGGTGTTTGATAGCGAGCATAACAAGCTATTTTTCCCTATTTATTTTAGTTAGTCTTTGATATTAAATTGACCAAAATTATGCATTTTAGTGTTCTATTTGTAGGAATTATTTATTGGAGCTAAATTGAGAAAATGGGACTGATCGGGTGCTTGGGACATGAAAAGAGGCCTAAGAAACGTTGAATCGAAGTTGGAAGCTTGTTGATGAGTTCAATCTGTGAGCCAGCGTCGAGACGCTAGCATTTAGGCGTCTTGACGCTGGAA
Organism: Luffa aegyptiaca; assembly: GCA_017139565.1. NCBI lineage: Eukaryota > Viridiplantae > Streptophyta > Magnoliopsida > Cucurbitales > Cucurbitaceae > Luffa > Luffa aegyptiaca. Next base: position 30,443,485 of record CM029400.1, on the reverse strand, counting down.
CTTTCCATGTTTGATTTAGGCGGCAAAAGAGCACAACATCGAGACGTTGTGCTATAGCGTCTCGACGCTCTCAGGTTTTTCCTAAACAGTATGCACGGTTTGCGACAGCGTCGCGACACTGTGCCTATAGCGTCTCGACGCTGTCAACAAAATCCCTATAAATAGATTGCGACTAGGGCTAGCCAAGAGGACTTCTGTTGATGAAATTTTAGCCTAAATCTCGACTAAAAACCTTCTGTGGAAGTTGAAGCAAGTGGAGAGGAGCGGGATTCAAGGCTTTGTTTGTGGAGTTCGTGACTGGGACGTGCGGTTTCGGCGACTTAGTGTTTAATTTTTTTTCCCTCTTACTTTAGTTGTTTTTAATGGTTGTTTTAGACTTAGCTTATATCGTAATGCGTTGTATGAGTGATGGGCAATTTGCTTCCTTCAAGTATACGGGTCAAGTAATAATATAGTGTTTTCGTGATTAAACGAGTGTCGTCCTCTGGATTGGTTTCTAAGCAAATTAAGTACAGTGAATACTTTTGTTCAATTTTATTTAGGGAACAAAACTCAATGATAAAGATAAAAGTAAAGGCAAAAAGCATAAAAATAAAAGGTGGAGACTCAAATGGAAAGACTCTTAGGGAATTGATTTCATTGATTAAGATTGAGGATTGATTATTTGAAATGAATTTATCGTGCAATTATTTTACAAGCCAAGGAAAATTTTATCACAATTATTTCTCCCGAGCATAATTGATTCTCATGCATACAATAAACCCAATATCCATATCTAAGTTTATTAGCATGCAAGACATTATTTGGTTTAGTCCTTTTCATACTTGTAAATGAAATCTAAATTCCGTCACAAACTTAGAAACTCAACTTTAGACATGTAATTAAATAAGTGAGTCTAGGCAAAACCCCCTCTCTCGAGCAAGATTCAAAACCCAAATCATCCAATTAGTGATCAAGTAATGAAAACATTAAACAAAATTGCAAGAATAAAATAAAAACATATTCATACCAAAAATCAATCCAACAAACTAAAACAACTACATCAAACCCTAAGACAAACAACTAGCAATTCATAGTCTTGAAACTACAAACACTAATTGAAAGAAAAGCCATAAAAACAACAAGAGGTAAGGGAAAGAGAAAGGAAAACTCGAATCCGTCGACACCGCATGTCCTCGTCACGATCTCCACGTCTTCTCGCTTGATTCCCGCTCCTTAGCCTTGCTTCAGCTCCCACCAAAGTTCTCTAGTCGAAATTAGGGCTAAAATCTAACCAATTGGACTACCCCAATCCGTAGAACAAAAGGATGAATATATAGAAAATCTGTCGACAGCGTCGCGACGCTGTCCTCTGCACTGCCAAAACAGAATAGAAAAATGTCACAGCGTCGAGATGCTAAGGGACAGCGTCTCAACGCTGTCTCTATTACCGCCCAAATCAGATTAGGAAAGATTTGAGCGTCGAGATGCCACAAGGCTAGCGTCTCGACGCTAGCTCTCGGATATGCCCACTTTGTTATTGTAACGCCCCACGTTTCGAAATCAAGCCATTTTGGGATTTGTTAAGCGTTCTTATTCTAAATTGGAAAATTAGAATTTAAGCTTAGTCTTGGGTCGTTAAATTAAATTTCTATAACTTAGGGAAAATGAATTTTTAATTAAATCTTTGATTTCCTAAAGTTTAGAGGTTTAATATTCCACATTTATTTTAAATCTCAAAAGACCCAAATCCCTCTGGATTAGTTTTAATTCCAAATCATTTGGGTTATTTTCTATTCCAAATCTCTTAAGAGTTAGGAGGTTAAAGTGGAATTGATTTGGTTAATTCAAGACCTTTCCCCCTTTTCTAAAATGACTTTTCTTTTCTTAAAGTGATTTTTTTAAAAAGAAAATTAAAAGAAAAACCCTAAAGCCCATCTTTTCTCCTTCTTCCTTCTCACGTCGCCAACCCCCCTTGCAAGCTCCCTCGTTCATTCTCGTTCTCCCTCATCACGCGCAGAATGCATTTCCTCTCTCCCTCTCGTGTTTTCAGTCGTCGGCAGCCTCCCACCCCGTTTCCTTGCACTGCCGCCGTCTTCCTCCCTCCGTCGCGCCTCTCTCTCTTCCTCCCTCTCAGTTTGTTTCGCCGGCAGCAACACGGTATCAGCTCGTCTCTCCGTCTTAAGCTTCTGCGTCTTCGTCGAGCATACCCACGCTGGAAGTTTACTCATTGTTGAATATCTCTCTCTCCCCTTCGCAAGAGATCCATGAGGTTGTGGGTTTCTAGTGGTCGATCTATGAAGCCAAAATGAGTTCATGTCGTTTAGCCGCCCTCTCTCTCGGTCCAGCGAGTCTCGTGCTGTTTTCAACCCTCTTATATCGTTTGTTCGACGTTCTGGTTTAAGCTTCTTCGAACACCAACAAATGAGCTTTTGGGCTCGAATCTAATGTTCGACAATTACCCACAATTCGAACGGCCTCAAAACAGTTTACCCATAGTTCGATAACTTCAATTGTGCATTGTCGAACACCTTTGGTCACCGACCAACAAGGTCTCGAGGCCGTTTGGAGGCGTTCAGTAGTTTTGAATTGATTCAAAGTCTTCAATCTAGCTCTTAAGTTGTGTTTGAGAGCTTGCCATGGTAATTTAGAAGCGCTTTAAAAAGAATATGGTAAGTGGATTTCTACCTGTTGAGTCTGTTTGTTGTGTGCTAGCATGTTGTATGCCTTGTCCATGTTATATTTCTATGTGCTATACATATCGCTTCTTGAATTATACGTTGTGTGAGACATTGGCTAGATGTTTGTTGCGTATGTTGGATTGTTGGGATGTTTTGATAGATCTTGGTTGATTAGCTTGGTGCTTCATTATGATTGTCAAAATGAACATGTTATGTATGTTGTGAGCGTGCTGCATAGTTGTCATGTCTTTTTGGCATAAAGCATGGTCTAGTGGCATGATGTGTAGGATTCATGCATTCTAGTGAGATTGTGAGGTCAGAGGGCCTTGTGTGATTAAAAAGGAAAGTCAGGTGAATACCAGGTGCCTCGGGTAAAAATGGTCGAGGGGTGGTATGTCACCAATGGATTAAGAGGAGCATCGGGTGCCTTGGGTAATATGGCCAAGGGGCGATGTGATGAGCCTATATGTTGTGAAAGTCATTGGGTGCCTTGCGTAATATGGCCAAGGGGCGATGCACAGTTCGAGGCCTTGGGTAATATGGTCAAGGGTCGAACGCTGAGCGCCGTAGAGAAACATCGAGGCCCTGGGTAATATGGTCAGGGGTTGACGTGACTCGAAGGAGTCAGTCTCAGAGGCTTTGTGAGGGCTACGAGTGTTGAGCGAGCTCGTGGAGCTTGAGAGAAAACCGAGTATGCATGGCCTGATGTGAAATTCATGTGTTTGGAATGTGCATGGCATGGTGTGGAAATTCATGTGTTTAGGTGCATGGTTGTTGCACGATTGCATTAGTTGAGTATGCTTCCTTGTATTGATTGTTCATCTTGTATATGAGGCATGGTGATATTGTAGTTGAAAACCATGATATTTATCCTGTATATGTATGTTGTTTGATGGCTCTTCAGGCGTGAGCCACTTACTCAGTACCGTGGTTTTGTACTGACCCACCACCAAGTTTTGTAGGTGCTGTAAACATATTCGAACTTGGTGATGCAGAGGAGATATGGCGAGAGAAAGACCATAGTTAGCTGGTCTATGTAGACTTGTCTTTGATCATCTTTTTTTCTTATTTGTTCTTGGGTTTGAGCTCGGTTTAGGTTGTGGCCTAACTTCTAAGATGTCATTGATATCCTTTAGTTGATGATGGAGCAAGGGTTGGTGACAGTTTGGTTGTACTGTTTCAAATGTAGCATTAAACGTTACAAGTTTTCTTTATAAATGTTGTGGACTGTCTTGTTTATTTAGTTGTACTTGTTACGAGATTTGACTCGTGTTATACCTGCTTGAGATTTGAAGTTAGTTTTTAATTCAATGAGTATGTCGGAATGTTGTCAAGTGAAGTAGAGTTGTGATCTGGAATTAGAAGTGTATATTCTTGCTTTCCAAGTGTCCAAAATTTATGGGTAGCTATAGTTACGCAGTTATGTTGCCGAAATTTTCGGGGCATTAAGTTGGCATTAGGGTAAATGTTTAGTAATATCTCCTAGTTTAAACCGAATTTTGGGGTCGTTACAGTTAAACCTCTAACTTGATTCCTCTTTGCTTCTCTGGCTTTTTTTGGCATCCCGAACACCCGATCAACTCCAAATTCTCGTTTTAGCTCTAATACACAATTTCCTCCAAAATAAACATTAAAGTGGATTAAAATGACCAAGAATTACTCAAAGACTAACTATAAATTATCGGAAAATATAGCTCGCTATGCGCGCTATCAATGAGTAGCTAGGTTTATTATCTTAGGGATTCATGTAGCCCTTTGGGCAATTATGGATTGACTTTTGGGGTATGCTATGCTTTCATTTATGCATAATCTTTCCTTAATGCTTTCAATTTGTTGGCCATTAATTGAATGATGTTTTGTCTAAATCTTGCTCAAGAGAGGGTTTTTAGCTTAGATCTTGTTATGCATAACTAGGATAGTCTTGAGATCAGGAGATGAAAGATAATCTTAGAAATCGTTAAAAAAGGATTAAACTTAAGGCCTTGCCTGTTAATGAGTTTAGATAGGGATATTGTATTCATTGCATGTGAGAGAATTGTTTTTGCTCGGGAGAGATAAATATGATTTATGTCATTCCTAGATTTATGAAACATAGCATATTAAAATCATCCATTAATTAAGTCATAATCCCAATTGGTGAAATCGACTCCCTAAGAATTTTCCATCATTTGACTTCCATATTTTTAGCTTTGTGTTAATTTTCCATACACTTTCACTAAAGTTGTTTCCCTAGATAAAATTGGACTTGAGTATTCGCGGTAATTAAATTGATTAGAAAACCAATCCAAAGGACGACATTCGATTTAATAGATCACTATATTATAACTTGGTCCGTGCACTTGTGGTAAGCAATTTGCACATCAATGGGCTCCCTAGAAGCGCTTGATGCCAAACCCCTACAAAATATAACTTTATGCGAAATAATTATCGTAAAACTAGCAAGATTAAGGACAAATAAACATGGTCAATTTGGTCCCATCAGTGAGAGTGACTCATTTCTCGATCCGGTCTTGTGCAATCTTGTTATCCTTTATATAAATAAAGATGTTATTAAGTGAAATTGTTTATTTTGTATCTTGAAATCCAATAGAAACATCCATGGTTATAATATGAGATACTTGAACTATATCTTGGATATAGACAGGGATCAAGTTCATGTATATAACCTAAATTGTCTATAGTAAATGAATAAGGTTGGGTACCTTGTTCTGGTAACACTATGGATGTGGCCTACTTTGCGAATGAGGCAAACGACGTGATCCTGGATCGTTCATGTATAGAGACATGCAAGTAGGGACATCCTGTGTAAAAGATGTTTACACAAGACAAGACCAAGAAATAAGTCACTCTTACTTTATAAACACTGTTTACTGTGAAGACTGACTTTTTCATACGATGACCTAGGTAACTCGATCTTAATCCTGAGCTTACTATGAACTCCTGTTTGTTTAAGGTTGTCCTTTGATCTACATGGGTGAGAGTGGTATAAAAGTATCTTTCAATAATCCTACCATTTTGGGGATAACACTAGATGGATCGCTGGGGACATAGTAAAGCAAGACGGAATTCACTCCTACCTGATTCAGGGATAGTACAGACGTTGTTCCCTTAAAGTGCTGAATCCAAGGCTTGAACAAAGGGCCCCACCCTCTCATTGGCCCGAGAGGGATCTTGTTTAATGGTTGGACCATAAAAAAATTGTTCATTAGAGGACCAGTGGACTTAAGGAACTAAGATGTACTATGGGGGTAAAACGGACATTTGACTCGATTATAGTAACGAACAACTTGTGAAGGATTGACTTACTAATCATGGTTACATCGAGTGGACGGAAATATATCTACATGAAGGGATAAAAGCCCTACGCAGCAGAAAGAATTACTGAACCTACTCAGAGTCTTAGATTCTAATTGAAATACCAATACAATTTGCAAAAATATTACAGCAATTAATCTATATTTAATGGGTTGTACAACGACTATAAACATGCTAAAAATTGATCCTAGTGATCAAGGATTTAATAGAAAACTTACTTTCGTAGAAAGCCTTGATCGATTCGCCTTTTCTTACTAATAAGATCGAAAACGCAGCAACCTTCTTGTGCGAACACCACCAATCGGTTACACCGGTATATCTCTAAGACTTCTTGAAGCAGGAGACTGGTGGGAGTCTTTTGGGAGAGATCTCTGAGAGAAGGAGAGTCAATGGGATGCCTTTCACCGCACCCCAGGGGTCCTATATATAGGTAAAGGCCAAAACCTTTTCCTAATAGGAAAAGGTCTATGAATAAGTTCAAATCTATTATCTGAACAATATCTAATTTTAATAAATAAATAATTAATTAATTACCCAATTAAATATCATATATTTAATCTTAGGGATTTTATTAAAATTAAAATTAATATGAATCAAATTCATATTAAAATTTATTTGAACTCTTTCAAATATTTTCTCTCAAGAATTAATTTTTGAAATTAATTCAAAAATTATATTATAAAGTTTCATAAACTTTATATTATAATGTATCAACATACATTATACGATTTTCCAAATAAATTGAACATTTTCAATTTACAGTTTATATTTAATTGCTTTAAGTCTTTTTACGAGCTACCAGTGGGACCTAATGGACCTACAGATCAGAAGCTCCAACGATACGAGACTAATTGGCTAAACTCATTAACCAAGTTAGTCAACATTCGTTAACTGTGGGTCACTCCACTAAAGACCCACAGTTGCACTCTTCTCACTGCAGAATATTTCTGTGTCCACGGATATCGACCAATAACGGCAAGTTAGTCCTTCACGAGTGTTCGTAACTCCAGCTGGGTCAAATTACCATTTTACCCCAGAGTTACCTCTACCTCCTTAAGTACCAGTGCTCCTCTAATGAACAACCTCTTTCACTACTACAAATATTGATATAGACCGCTCTTTCACTACTACAAATATTGATATAGACCACGGTCATTTGACCATGGTTTTCTCGATTAGACCACGGTTTTGTGACCATGGTCTACTCCAGTGTAGTCTATTGTATAGACCATGGTTTAATGTAAGTTGTGGTCTATATTATAGACCATAAGTAACGGCAACCATAGTCTATGACCGTATAGTTTACGACTGACGTTAGTTATGGTGTTTATTGATAGACTATGTCCAACGTTAACCATGGTCTATCCCCACAGACCACGACTCATATCAATTGTGGTCTATACCAATAGACCATCGTTCACATTAGTCCTAGTCTATTTTAAAGACGATATTTCATTTATTTTATTTTTAAAAAATATTATTTATTATCCTAATTTATTCCTATAAATTATTAATTAATAGGAATCAATTTTTAGAATTCTATATAGATATGAATAGTACTCTAAAAGAATCTTTAATTGTCCAAAAAAAAAAAGAGTAGCTTCAATTAAATGAACTCAACTAACTTTTGTACATTAAATAAAAGGAGTATAAATTTACACAAATAAAAGCAGACCACTATTAAAATTGTTGAACTAAAACTATTAAACAAAATTTCACTCTTCAATGTGAATTTCATCTATATCAACTTCACTACATATTCTTCATCATTGAACTGCAAGAAAGAGAAAAAACAAATATAAGTTTTTCATTATAGAGTTAATTAAATTGCATGAAAAAAAAAAAAAACCATACATTATTTGTCAATTGTACATAACAATCCTAACTCTTTAGGATCATAACAAATATTATTTTTCACTTAGACCATCATATTTTACTAAAGTTATTAATGGTCTAAACAAAAGTTATATAAAATAAAAAATTACCCATCTTTTATAACTAATATAATAAGGTTTAAATCTCAAACAATAACATGCTATTAGTATCAATAAAATGCATTTTTATGACTATAATTTCATCTCATTTCATAGAGTGGTTGTGATCCTAATCCTTTACATCTGTTTGCAAACTATATCAAAGTTTAGTTGTTGAAAGAACCTAGATTGATATTCATCCAACAAAACAAATTTGAAAAAATAGAACCTGAATTAGTAAAAACTTATATGAATTATCATCCTAACGTGTCTTCAAATTTGAAAACAAAATCCTTAAAATAAGTGATGTGTGATGAATATAAGAGAAGCTTTGTCTTTGAAATTTTTGGTTCAAAGAATAATCTTATTGAAGAGTAATGAAAGCATCTATATATAATTGTATGATTATGAAGAAATATTACGAAAAATATGAGGACCCAGAGAGGTATGGATATCATTAAGAGCTAGTAGAAAAAATAATCTAAAAGTATTATAAAAACTAATTACCAAGACATTTCATAAGATAGAGAACATACTAAGATGAGTGGACTGTAAGCAATGTTAGGACTCCAGACAAGACTACAACTGCATTAGTAACCAAACAAGATAGTAAGTAAATTAATAAATTCATAGATATACTAAACCAAAAAATCAAATTAGCTACAAAATAATTTACAAATAGATATAAAATCAAGTATATTTAATTTCTATTTCTACTTTCACAGTGTCAAAATAAACTATGACCCTAAAATATTGTATTCATAACTACACATCAATTGCACTCTTTTAGAATAAATAAGAAGAACTATAATGTGCAAAAACTTTCAAGCATGAATAACATTCTACTCCAAACTAGGAAAAAAATAAAAGCTATATTCTATTTCAACTAGATAGAAAATGATATAGTTTGCATGAGTTGTATATTTGGGATCCTCCTATGATAGATGGAAGAACCAATAAATGATAAAATTTACACTATGTTACGCTAGATTACTTTCTAATCTTTATTTTGTTTGAATGAATTTTTCTTAAAGAAAAAAAATAATAATTAGGGTAAGCACAAATTAAAACATATATTTCAAATATACCAACCATAATAACACTGAGAAATTAAAGAGAAAAAAAACTCAAATTAATTTGAATAATTCTAAGTGCTCTTGAATTAAGAAATTTTTATTCAATTCGCTAGACATTTACATTGTAATTCTAGTATAAGAGAACAATAACAAGCAAAATGAAGCAATTGGGGATGAAGACACAACATTCTATTTCCAATTTAGAGATAACCTTCAAAATGAAGATATCACAATAATTGCGAAACAAATTACCTTATTCGATAATATCCGACTAGAGATGCAATAGGAGAGACCAAATTGACGCACTAGGCAGATGGTGAGACGATCAGCAATCGAAGAGGGGAGCAATTGAGCGATTTTTGGAGTTTGCGAGTGATTGAAATTGACAACCGCAGGGCAATATAAGGGTTACTGATTTTTAGGGCTTTTTTTTTTATTTATTTGAAAAGGATATTTAGGGCTAAATTATAATAGTAAAAATTATTATTTTAATCACACAGTTTAAGAAGATTGGATTTTAGTATGCATTTTCTTTTCCGTAAATTTATTGATAGTTAAGATTTATCTTTGAAAAAAAAAATCTAAGATTTTAACTAGATTCAATTTCTATAAAATTAAAGATTAAGTTTTTAGACCAAATTAACCATATGTTGAATTTAGAACTAAAAAAAATTAAGTTGAATATTAAATTTTCATTATAAAAAAAAAAAAACAAATCTAAACTTAAAAAAATATATAAATTTAATATTTTAATTAATATAAAAATTTAAGTGGTAAAAAAAATTACCTATAAACTTGGCAAGCAATTTCTATCATAAACTTTCAATTTCATTAAATTGAACTTTTTTTTTTTTTTTTGAAACATTCATTAAATTGAACTTTAAACTTACACAACTATTTAAAATCTTAAATGTAAGACAAAACTCTCTCCAAACTCATTGGTTTCAATAAAAACTAAGTTTTGCATAAAATTAGATAGGATCAATGCACAAACTAAAAATTAATAAAATAAATTTAAGGATAGATTTTAGACTATTATTTTTTTTAAAAAAAATTGTGGTGTCAAATTAGATTTTAGACTGTGGTTTCTTAAAATTAAAAAAAAAAATGTAGTGTAAAGCTAGATTTTAGGCTATGGTTTTAAAAACTATGATGTAACAATAAATTTTAGACCATAAATTTTTTAAGTTGGGGTATAAAACTAGATTTTAGACCATCGTTCTTTAACTATGATATAAAGTTAACTCTTAGACCATGTTTTTTTTTAAAACTATGGTGTAAACCTAAGTTTTCGACCATGGTTCTTTTAAACCATGATGTAAAGCTAGATTTTATACCATGGTTCTAAAAAATTGTGGTGTAATGTTAAAATTTACACTATGGTTCTTTAAAATTATGGTGTAAAAGCTAGGTTTTAAACCATGGTTTTCCAACCGCAGTGTAAAGATCAATTTTAGACCATGATTTTTTAAAATTATGGTGTAAAATTAGTTTTACACCATGGTTTTTTAAAACTATTGTGTAAAAGCTAGATGTAACAACCATGGTTTAAAAAATAGTGGTGTAAAGTTGAGTTTTACACCATGGTTTTTTTAAACTATGTTCTAAAAGTTAGATTTTAGATTATGGTTTTCTTCAACTGGATGTAAAGCTAAATTTTACACTATGATTTTTTAAAAATGTGGTCTAAAGTTATATTTTAGACCATGGTTTTTAAAATTGTAGTGTAAACTGAGATTTTAGACCATGGTTTTTTTTAACCATTGTGTAAAAGTAAGTTTTAGACTGTGACTTAAAAAACCATGGTGTAAAGTTAAATTTTAGACCATGGTTTTTCGTAACTGCGATGTAAAGCTAGATTTTAGACTATGGCTTTTTCAAACTGTTGTCTAAAGATAGATTTTATACCACAGTATTTTTAAGACTATAGTCTATAATCGGTTTTGGACCACGATTTTAAAAAAAATGTAGTGTATAAACAAGTGTATTTTTTTTAGACCATGGTTAAACCAATTACTAACACAATAGACTACGGTTTTATGAGAAACCATGGTGTAATATTTAAAATCAAGTATGGTCTATACTAAAATTTGTAGTAGTGTTTGTGGTCCAACCATCAAACAGAAACCCCTCTCGGGCCAGTGAGAGGGTAGGGCCCTTTGTTCAAGATCTGGAAACACCACTTAAGGGAACATTCATCTACTTTCTCAAAAGTCGGGAAAGAGTGAATTCCATCTTGTGTGATTATGTTCCCAGCTCCCCACTCGGTCTTGTCCCCAAAATGGTAGGCTTATTGAGTCGACGTACTGGCCACTCTCACCCATACAAATCAAAGGATAATCCCTCGTGATCAGGAGTTCATAATCCACTCAGGATTCAGACTAAGTTGCCTAGGTCATCCTAGTGAAATAGAAACCTAACTAGTTAACTGTGTTACAGATAGCGGTTAATATTTCGCGGTCCGATCTTATGCAAACCCATTGCATAGGATACCCTCACTCGCATGTCTACTACATGGACGCTTTGGATCAATACGTCTGTATCAAATAGAAAGCGGGCCGTATCAAATAGTGTTACCAAGATAAGGTACCCAGCCTTATCCTTGTACTATAGACCTTTTAGGTTGTTACTTGAACATCGATCCCCGTATGTCCCCACATACTAGTTCAAGTTACATACAAACAACCTTGGATCTTAGTTTATTGGATTTGGGTCAAATTTTTCAATATTTAACATTAACATTTTATTGCAGAAATTTAATAACATTTTATTAAAACAAGTATACAATTTGTTTACATTCACTATCTACGCGTTTTAGGGCATAAAACCCAACACTACAGTGAGGGGAGTTTAACTACTAGGCTATAGTGGAGTGTCCTGGTAGTTAACGGATGTTGGTTAGCTAGGTTAAAATAGTTTGGCTAGTTTAACCTCGTACCGTTTGAGCCCATGATCTGTAGGTCCATTAGGTCCCCTTGCAAGCTCGAGACTAACCTTTGGAACAATATGATGGATAAAATATGAATTACTTTAAGTTCATGTTGAGAAAAATGAGTAGAGGTGATAGGGGTTGTCGGTACGTCGTGTTTTTGTGAAAACCGTGTATGTGAGTATTTAATATTTAAATATGATTTAAATACTGAAAACATGAATAGGGATTCATGATTGAAAATAAAATTTTGGAAATGTTCGGGATAGGTGGCAAAATATTCATTTAATATTAAATATTAAATTAATAATAATTGATTTTTTTAATAATTATTTTAAATTAGTATTGAATTAATTTAAAATTGAAAAATTGAAATTCATTTTTTTATTTTTCAGATTATTAAAAATTAGATAATTATCCAATTAATTTAGGATAATTATTGTTTTAATTAAATTCATAAATCATGAATTTTTGGAGGTGGAGTGCATGGTGACTAAACCCATGCACTCCCCTCATGTTAGCCACCCAAATTCCCACCATCTTCATGGCTGATTTGGTGTCAATTGCTGGGGATTTTCTTCTTCCTTAATCCCTCTATATAAATGAAGAAGAAGGCTGAAAGAAGATAGAGAAAAAGATAGTGAATTGCTGCCAAATTGAATACTCACCAAACCCACCTCCATAAGCTTGTTCTTCAAGCTTCTTCTCTTCAATTCCATCACTTGAGGATCCCACAATCCGTTCCAAAGGCTTGAGGATAGCAAGGAAGATCCTTTGGTGGTTTGTGACTCGTTGGTGAAGAAAAACAAGAAGTAAATCCAACCAATTTCTCCATTGAATCAAGGTTGGTAAACTGTCTCTGTTTTTCTCTATATGAACAACATGCAATATTTGATCAAATTGAGCTTCTTATGTGCCTAAGATCCAAAATTGCTTCCGTATTTTAGATATTAACACTTTCAATTGGTATCAGAGCATGGTTTGGGCACCTAATTTGCTTTAATTTGATCATGGTGGGTAGCATTTTGAAATTCAATTTGCATGGGTGATGAAATGAATATATTACGATTTTGGCAATTTTTTACTCTTCAATTTGTTGATGAAAATGTAATTGCTGACATGTATATGAGCATTAATGTGTTGAGAAGAGTCTGTAATTTTTGGAGAGTCATTAGAGTCCATTTAGTATTGTAATTGATCGAAAAAAGGAGAAGAACACATGCTGGCTGAAGAACAGGGGGCTTCCAGTCGCGACAACGTCACGACGCTGATGAATTTTAAAGAATAAGCACGAAAATTTCCAGATCTCGACGGTTCAAAGAAACTTGGTTGGTTCGGTTCAAATCTCGGAGGGTTCAGTCCTTTATGGTTTGATTCAGTGATGACTAAGGCTTGGGAGGTCCGGTTCAGGTCTTTTCAAGGCGATTCGTGATGGTTCAAGATTCCCGAGAGCTTCTCAACTCAATATTTGATTATTATTTGTAATAATTTAGTTAATTGCTTGCTTACATTGCCAAAACCTGTCCATTTCAGTGTGTTTAATTATTTATGCTTTATGAATGCATGTTATAATTAATTATGAATGAGATATGCATAAGAGTATGACATATAGATTTAAAATCCCACCATAGGTAGCATGATTCATGCATTTAAGTATGTTATAAAAGGTTATAATATAAGTATGCATGATTTAGGTTTCATGTTAGATGCATGTTGAATGATTAGTTCTCGTTAATTATAATCGTTATATAATTTAAACGAAAATGAACGAGCATGCAACATGAAATTACCTTAGCTCGATTTTAAAGCGTTAACGTCGAATAGAAAGCATGTTATAGGTTGATCTCTATTATAATCGAGTTATAAAACGAGATAGACGTAAAATATATAACAAAGATAAATGCATGCTGATAGCGAGCAAAAATGTCACTATTTTAGTCCCAATTTATTAGGCTTTTCTGTGCTTTAATCGTGTTATTAATGAAAATATTTAATGTATTATGTTATTTGGTCCTTAGGAGCAAAGTCGGTGATTTTGGGAGAAAAAGTGCCAAAAATGAAGCTAATGAAGCCCAAATCCAAGCTTGGATCAAAAGGGGATCCAAAGAGGCCAATCATGATGGAAAAGCCCAAAAAGAAGTGAAGAGAGGCCCAAAAATTAGCCCAAACCGAAGCTGGAATTGCTGGAAAATGGCACAGCGTCGAGACGCTGTGAAGACAGCGTCGCGACGCTGTCCATTTCTTGGGCAACACGACGCGTGCATAGCAGCGTCGCGACGCTGTGCAATATAGCGTCGCAACGCTACCTCCAATCCGGGCCTATAAAAGGCACCTCTTGGTGCCTCATTAATCAATCAATCAATCTATTCTTTCCTTTCTTTCCTCCCGAAGGAGCCTCTCTCAAGGCGTTCTAGCCTTTTTGAGAGATTTCTTAGTGGGAAATATTTGGGGAATTTTGGAGAGCATCCTAGGAGGCTCAAGGAGTGCTCGGCGGAGCTCTGAGCGTCAGCAAAGGGGTTCTTCGACGGTTAATTCCTTTCCTTTTATGCTCTTAATTATGCTTTCTATTGTAAATGTTGTGGATATTTTAGCTATGTATAGCTAAACCCCAATTTGGGGTCTTGAAATGAAATTATAGTCAAAATGTTGTTATAATTACCTGTCTCTTGCCCTTTTTTCCTAATTATTTGTATGGATGTGCTTAATGCTTTATTCAATCTGGCCAATTGTGTAATGATTCAATTCTTAATGAAAACTCGACGGAGAGAAGTTAGGATAGATCATAATCCATGCAACTAGTTTAATTGCCCGTCGTGACACCGGGATTAGTTGATTAAACTTAGATTCCTAAAATGAATCAGAGCGTAATAATTAATGATTTTTAATGGCGCTAAGGACACTTAGGTTGTTAAAATGAATTAATTACAATTAGGGGAAACCGACAGGAGAACCTATGTGATTAACGGAGATTCTAGGATTATAATTAGTTGGGAGATGAGATAGGATAATTATAACAATTGTTTGGCTAATAATTGATTTTCAAAGACCCCTCTTCCCATTAAAAAACTCTTTCTCTCCATTTTATTTTTTTTCGATTGATCAAATTATTTTCTTTAATTGCTTTGATTTTTGAATCCTTTTTAACTGCATGAACCGTCCCCTAAATATTATTTCTCCTAACTATTTTTAGTGCTCAAGAGATTTTTGCTTGCTTAATTTTTGCTTCGCCTCCCTGTGGATTCGATACTCGGAATTCTTTCCGTTTTATATTACTTGAGATACCGTGCGCTTGCGGTAGCGACCAACACATGCTCACCTAGGTTTAAAACGAACCAAATTGATCAATCTCTTAGAATAGGTCGATAACTTGTAAAGCTAAGGTTACAAGAGAACCCACCCGGTTCGATGTTGTCTAAGACTGGAGGTATTTAAGTTGACAGTTTACGGAACACCTCATACCTGGGTATCGGGTCGGTACTTGAGTTAGGTTAACCTAGATTTTACGAGCATGCATGAGAGAGATGTGAGGTTATAAAACACCTAGACATTGTAGGTTAGTTATAACCTAGACTTAGGATTATATTCAATTAGCCGGAATATGCCTAAGTAAACAATTTACCCAACATCCTTAAAATACTTAGTGGGAGAAAAAGATAATACATAGCTTTCCTCAAGTTCTCCTTATAAAAAATTCACACGGTGAGATTTATGCATAGCCTCTTGTTACTTACTAACGTAACTATTCCATTCGGAAGGTGATTGCATAAATCAATATCAAGGTGAATGGATAAAGTATTTATCGTAAGTGGGAGAAGGAAGCGTGTCAACGCATCGTACGGTCTCTTCCATTGGTTTACATCGCGGGGTCTCTATGTTTGCCTGCTAAGCAAGCCCTGGAGCTGCTACACCATTTGAAGGGTTGTAACATAGGGATTGTAGCACAGTGAAACCCAAGTAAGGATAAAGGATTTCTTAGGGCCATTCCCACCATTAGCTTTTCCAATCGGTAGCATTACTGGGACCGTTCTCAGAAATCTAAAAAATGGAGGGTCACATTTACAAGATAAACTAATGGTTAGCTTATACTTGACCAAAGTAGCGATAACAAAAATGATAACAGAAATAAAGAGTTATTTTGGTTATAGGATTTTAGTTAAGAATGTCTTGGTTAAGTGAAGGAGTATTTGACTACCCCTCGGTAGCAGTTATTCCGACTCACTGAAGTATCGTTGCAAAATAACTAATGAGATGGGTACATTATTACTTTTGCTAAAACTACAATTGGATTTATTTAATATTCATTTCACTGATAAAGAATTTTATATTATTTCAGCATGCCTAGCACATTAGTACAACTATTAGCTTCAGAAAAACTTAACGGCAACAACTATGGAATCTGGAAATCGAATTTAAATACCGTATTAGTGATTGATGACCTTCGATTCGTCTTAACGAAGAATGTCCTCCTAACCCTGGCCCGACAGGATTCGAGTGAATCGAGGCACCTATGACAGATGGACTAGAGCCAATGATAAGGCAAAGGTCTTTATTTTGACGAGCATAAGCGATGTTCTGTCTAGAAAGCATGAGGGCATGGAAACAACAAGGGAAATAATGGACTCACTGCAGGCCATGTTTGGACAGCCATCCTCATCCCTTTGCCATGAGGCCCTCAAGTACGTTTATAATTCTCGGATGAAAGAAGGAACTTCTGTTCGAGAACATGTGTTAAATATGATGGTGCATTTTAATACAGCCAAAGTAAATGGTGCTGTCATAGATGAAAGTAGTTAAGTTAGTTTCATTATGGAATCTCTCCTAAAGAGTTTCATACAATTTCGTACCAATTTAGTTATGAACAAAATTGAGTGCAGTCTGACGACTCTCCTGAACGAGCTTCAGACCTACCAGTCCCTTACTAAAATTAAAGGACAAGAAAACGAAGCACATGTTGTTTCAGGTAGGAAGTTCCTAAGAGGATCAAACTCTGGGAATAGGTCTGAGTCTTCTACTTGTAAGAACAAAAGAATTCAGTTGAAGAAAAAGAAGAACAAGGGAAAGGGGAAAGCTCCCATTACCAAGAAAGGCAAAAAGAAGATTACAGATAAAGGAACTTGTTTCCACTGTAACCAGGACGGTCATTGGAGAAGAAACTGTCCTAAGTATCTTGCTGAGAAGAAAGCAGAAAAGGCTGAAGCTGTCAAAATAGGTAAATACGATTTACTTGTAATTGAATCATGCTTAGTAGAAAATGATAACTCCGTATGGATATTAGATTCAGGAGCGACTAATCATGTATGTTCTTCTACACAGGAAACTAGTTCCTGGAAAACTCTTGAAGAAGGCGAGTTGACACTCAAAGTAGGGACGAGAGATGTCGTCTCAGCAGAAGCAGTGGGAGACATGCAACTTTGTTTTAGAGATAGATATATTTTGTTAACAGATGTTTTGTATGTTCCTCGCATGAAAAGGAATTTAATATCTATCTCTCGTTTAATGGAACGAAACTATAATGTATCTTTTGAAATCAATAAAGTGTTTATATTCAAAAGAAATTTCCAAGTGTGTTCTGCTAAACTTGAAAACAATTTGTATGTGTTAAGACCAAATGAAACAAAAGTTGTTTACAATACTGAAATGTTCAAAACAGCACAAACCCAAAATAAAAGACAAAAGGTTTCTCAAGATACCCTTCTTTGACATCTAAGACTGGGACACATAAATCAAAAACGTATTGAAAGGCTGGTTAAGAGTGGATTTTTAAACGAGTTAGAAGATGACTCATTACCACCATGTGAGTCCTGTCTAGAAGGTAAAATGACTAAACGACCTTTCTCTGAAAAAGGTCAAAGAGCCAAAGAAACCCTCGAGCTTATACATTCTGACCTCTGTGGTCCCATGAATGTTAAAGCACGAGGAGGATATGAATATTTCATCAGTTTCATTGATGATTATTCAAGATATGGGTATGTTTACCGAATGGTTCAAAAGTCAGAAGCTCTTAAAAAATTCAAAGAGTATAAAGCTGAAGTTGAAAATAAGTTAGGTAAATCCATCAAAACTCTACGATCTGATCGAGGAGGGGAGTACATGGATTTAGAATTCCAGGACTACTTGATAGAACATGGAATCTCCTCACAACTCTCAGCACCTGGTACACCCCAACAGGATGGTGTATCAGAAAGAAGAAACAAAACCTTATTGGATATGGTTCGGTCTATGATGAGTTATGCACAACTGCCCGATTCATTTTGGGGTTTTGCAGTGGAAACCGTTGCATATATTCTGAACATGGTTCCCTCTAAAAGTGTTCCAGAAACACCTTACGAATTATGGAGAGGACGTAAAGGGAGTTTACGACACTTCAGAATTTGGGGATGCCCAACACATGTGTTGGTGCAGAAACCAAAGAAATTGGAACGACGTTCAAGAATATGCCTTTTTATAGGATACCCTAAAGAAACAAAATGAGGTATGTTTTATAATCCTCAAGACAACAAGGTAATTGTTTCGACCAATGCCATATTCCTTGAGGAAGATCATATAAAAAATCATCGAACACGCAGCAATCTAATACTTAAAGAAAATTCCAAGGAAACTACAAACAAACAAACAAAAGTTGTTAGCAAAGCTGGTCCTTCGAAACCATCTCAAGATATGAGTATGCCTCGTCGTAGTGGGAGGGTTCGAATACAACCTGACCGGTAAATGGGTTTAACTTAAACTCAATTCATCATACGTGATGATCAAGTAGAGGATCCATTGTCTTATAGACAAGTAATGGGTGATAAAGATAAGGACCAGTGGATCAAAGCCATGAACCTTGAGATAGAATCCATGCATTTAACTCATTCTGGGAACTTGTAGATCAACCAAGTGATGTACAACCTATCGGCTGCAAGTGAATCTATAAGAGAAAACGAGACCAAACTGGCATGGTACAAACCTTCAAAGCCCGATTGGTGGCTAAAGGTTATAACCAAAGAGAAGGAATCGATTTTGATGAAACCTTCTCACCAGTACCGATGTTAAAATCGATAAAAATACTCATTTCCATTGCCACTTTCTATAATTATGAAATTTGGCAAGTGGATGTCAAGACTGCGTTTTTGGATGGAAATCTTGACGAGAGCATTTACATGGTCCAACCAGAAGGGTTCATAGTCTAGGGAGAAGAACAAAAAGTTTGGAAGCTTAACAAATCCATCTATGGATTGAAACAAGACTCAAGATCCTGGAATAAAAGATTTGACACTGTAATCAAATCTTATGGTTTTGAACAAAATGTAGATGAACCTTGTGTATATAAAAGGATCATTCATTCTACTGTAGTGTTCTTAATTTTGTATGTTTATGACATCCTGCTTATAGGAAATGTAGTGGGAGTCTTGTCTGACATTAAGCAGTGGCGAGGAGCTCAATTCCAAATGAAGGATTTGGGAGAAGCTCAATATGTTCTCAGGATCCAAATACTTAGAGATCGAAAGAACAAATTACTAGCATTGTCTCAAGCATCCTATATCGATAAAATTCTAAATCGATATTGGATGCAAAATTCCAAAAGGGGATTGTTGCCCTTTAGACATGGAATGCACCTATCAAAGGAACAGAGTCCAAAAACACCTCAAAAAGTTGAGGATATGAAACGAATTCCTTACGCATCAGCGGTCGGAAGTATAATGTATGCAATGCTATGCACACGTCTCGACATATGTTATGCAATAGGCGTTGTCAGCAGATATCAGTCCAATCCTGCTCAGGCACATTGGACTGCCGTTAATAATAACCTCAAATACCTGAGGAGAACAAAAGACTATTCGCTGGTGTATGGATCTAAGGATTTGATCCTTACTGGATACACTGACTCAGATTTTCAAACCGACATAGACTCTAGGAGATCTACGTCAGGATCTGTGTTCACTCTCAATGGAGGAGCAGTAGTGTGGAGAAGTATTAGACAAGGATGTATTGTCGACTCCACAATGGAAGCTGAATATGTTGCAGCCCGTGAAGCATCAAAAGAAACAGTGTGGCTTAGAAAATTTCTAAATGAGTTAGAAGTTGTTCCTAACATGCACTTGCCTATCACTCTCT
The DNA here is from genome assembly GCA_017139565.1 of Luffa aegyptiaca. Classification (NCBI taxonomy): domain Eukaryota; kingdom Viridiplantae; phylum Streptophyta; class Magnoliopsida; order Cucurbitales; family Cucurbitaceae; genus Luffa; species Luffa aegyptiaca. Next base: position 30,423,438 of record CM029400.1, on the reverse strand, counting down.
ATTGTGAAGATAGTGGAGCAGTTGCAAATTCGAAGGAACCTCGAAGCCATAAACGAGGAAAGCACATTGAACGCAAATACCATCTCATCCGGGAGATAGTACAGAGAGGAGACGTGATCGTCACCCAGATAGCCTCGGAGTAGAACATGGCTGATCCATTTACAAAACCCCTTTAGGCTAAGTGTTTGAGGGACATCTCCAAAGTTTAGGACTACGAGTTTTTAGAATATGATATATAGTTGAGTCACTGATAGGACCTAAATAGTCTTATTTTATCGCCTCTAATCTAAGCTTGTTAGAGTTATTTTATGTTTTACTTGTTCTATTTACAGGTTAATTGAGCTTAGGTCGTGTCGGGAGTCGATCACGCTAATTGGTGTTAATTCGGGTCAATTATGGAGTTTTTGGATCCATCTCGATGTCTTGGACGGAGAGGAGGTGAAGAGACCCAATTGTGCTGAAGTGGGCCTGAATTATGACACCGAAAGCCAAAGATTGAAGCCCCAAATCGAGAAGAAGCGAGACAAGACCGAGAAAAGGAGCAGGAAGTCGAGATTAGAGGCTGGCGTCTCGACGCCGACGTAATTTCGGGCCAAAGAAAAAAGTTTGCAGCGTTGAGACGTTGTGCCCTGGCGTCTCGACGCCGGCGCATTTTCTATATATATTAGATCTCGGTTTAGTCCGCTGTTAGGTTAGATTTTGGGTCCCTTTTACGATTCCTTTGCCCCTTTTACTTTCAGCACGTTTGTAGACCATTCTTGGTCATTTACTATGGATTCTTTCAGGTTATTTATCACTTTTACTTCATCTATGCGTAGCTAAACTTCTTTAGATCGTTGGATTGGATTTATGCTTTGATTTCTAATGATATTGGCTGAGTTTTCTGGTTTATAACTTATGTTCTTGTTGTATTTTCATTGAGTTTTGCATGCAATCCCATTTAAACCAATACATGACCGTTAGTCAATTAGGATTGACGCCCTATCCGATTATAGCTTGTGTATTCAATCAGTTATTTGAGATAGCCACTAGGTTGAGGCAAGCCACTCTCTACGTGAGACGACCCTTGATAGGCCTAGGATGCATGTTAAAGGTTATAGGATCTAGATTTAAATTGCATTTGAATTTAGTTCTTATAATTTCGGGCCCACGATCCCAAAGCGACTAGTTTTAATAGGTAATTGTAAAATTTCTTGTTAATAATCTAGTTAGATATAAGTAGTAATCGTTGCAGAGGTCTCGAATGGTTACTAAATTATGCATAAGGGGTGGCGAGCGATAGAGTCTATATTAATTAATATTGTTAATTGTTGAATTCACGATTAGCGAGTTAATTAGCACAGGTTAGTGTAGGGAGGTCTTCCGAGTAACCCAAAAGCTGACCGGACTAATGAAATCGGTTTAGAGCTACCATTAGAGAAAACTCGGAAGCCAATGAATTAGAATCAAGCATAATAAATCCTAATCCAATGATCCCTTTTTATGTATTTGATCCCGTCTTATTTCTTCTCAACATATTTTATTTTCGTGCCATTTAAAATTCAACATTCAGTTATTTTATTTTTTTTTTCTTGCTTGTCACTCATCACCAAAAATCCCCCCTGTTTTCATAAGCATAAAATCCTACACTTATTAGATCCCCCTTCCCTGTGTTCGACCCCGGCCGCTATTGCTAAAAAATTAGTAGTAGTGTCGTGGATTATAAATTTTATTTGACGACTTAGGGAGAATATGACACCCTCCTGGCGGTCCCATTAAGTTGGCGCCGTTGTCGGGGAAGGGTGTTTTCTTGTGTTTGTAGGTTTTTGTGTTTTTTGTGTCTTTTTGGGGTTTTGTGCTTTTTCCTTTTCTTTGTGATAGCATGCAAAAATGCTATCTTTTTCCTAGTTATTTTGGCTAGTTTTGTGCGTAAATTGTGAGCTTTAGTGTATTTTTATGTTGATTTTGTAGAAAACCGAGTTCGTGAGGCAAAACCATGAGTTTTGTTAATTTCAAGGACAAAATGAAGGCCTTTGGCCCATAATAGTTGAGTTGGAAAGAAGATATTTGAAGTGGAGGCCCAAAACGCCCAAAAGAAAGAGGAAAGGAGGCAAAAATCTGTGTTTAAGGCTTTTGGAAGGCCTAGCGTCGCGACGCTAGGACTAGAGCGTCTCGACGCTAGGCAGACAACAAAGAAAAATCCGGAATTGCGACAGCGTCACGACGCTGTCCATGTAGCGTTGTGGCGCTGCACCAACTTCTGCGGCAAGAAAAGTGTGACGTCATAGCGTTGCGATTCTGTGACGTAGCGTCGCAACGCTGTCGACTTGTTCAGCAAGAAATGGTCCGCCCATGCTCCTATAAATAGCCCTCCTTCCTTTGGTTCAAATCATCCATTTTTTAGGGGAGTTGTCCCCTAGCTCAAAAGAGAGAAAAAGAGAGTAGAATTGTGAAGAAAAAAGTTGAATTGAGCGAGATTACAAGGCTCGGGATTCGAGATGATGGTGACGGGAGCTTTGGAAAAACTTATCGGTTATTTCTTCCTTACTTCTTTGTAATTCTTTATTGTAGTTTGAGTTAGGCCTATGGATCAAGATCACTTGGGAAAAATTATTTCCATTTGTGAGTAGATCTTGAGACCTAGGGTCGTTATTCTAGCTAATTGGATATTGTAGCGTAATTCCTTGGATATTGTAACGAAGTTCTTCATATTTCATCTATGCAATTCATTCTTAATGCTTTTAATCTCTTGATCACGGATTAATTGATATGTTGGTCTAAATTGATACTCGACAAAGAGAATTTAGATTAGATCCAAATTGCATGGCTAACAATTGCTTGGAACACGAGAGTGAAAGAGAATTGTTAGAAATTGATTATGAAGTTGCTTAATGCCATGCTATGATTAACTAAGGAAATGGACACATGAATTAGTTATGTTAGTATGAGATGTGGAGGAGCTTTAAAGAGAATTCCGCTTAAAATTACTTCTAGATTTATGGGATTAAAGAATTGTAGTTACATTCATCCAATTATTTGAGCTACAAATCCAAAAAGCTAGATAACACCCTAGGTCAAGTCCCCTTAATAGGATATTTCCAATTAATTGCATGATTTCTTTAGTTTCCTGTTGGTTCTTTATTTCATTAGAATTGAGCTTCTAAATAAAATTAAACATGATGGTTCTTGGTAATTAAAGGAATTAAATCAATTTCCTTGAGGATTTGATACTCGGAATACTTCCGTTTTAATATTACTTGGGCAACCGTACGCTTGCGGAAAAGTGCAACAAGTTTTTGGCGCCGTTGCCGGGGAAATTGTAATTTTTCCCTGAGGATTCTTATACCTTGCACTCTGTGTGCAAGTTTAATTTATCTATGATGGAGCAAATAAAAAAGAAGAGGAATAAAAAGGATGTAATGAAAATCAAAGAGGTTGATTTTGGATGAGAAACGAGGAGAATGTGCTCGAGTAAAAGACATTAAACATTTGTACTCAATAGTTTTTCTACTTTCTGTTATTTCAATTCTTAGATAGGTTTATTTTTATTAGTTGCTTTTATGTTTGTTTCCTTGTTTCTGTTTGTTCTTTAGGATTGGCGGTACCAAAACGAGATTCTATATTTATAAGAAAGCATGATTCACCACCCATGAGCACAACATTCAGGGACGTTCTATTCTTTCCCTATGCATTGTTTGTTTCTTCATGTTTTATTACATTGAGTGCAATGTAAAATTTTAGGTTGGGGGTGGGGAATTTACTTCACATTTTTGTTGGGCCTTGAGCATCTGAGCGTCAGACCAACGTTTGTGCTTAATTAAATATCTCGCATGCTTGTTGTGTATATGCTTGTTTAAGTGATAATGATTTCCTAGGATTGACTCAATTTTTTTAAAAAATTTATAGCTTTTGATGAGTTGTGACCGAGAGTGTTAAAAAAAATAGCCTTTTTAAAACTTTTCTTGGATATGTCTTGCACCTGTTGAGTGTCTATTTTGCTTTAAAGTATGACTTGAATACTTAAGAACGAATTACTTAGTTCATATTCCTGTTGTCACCCCGATAGGTGTAAGGTTGAGCGAGAAAGTCTAAATTTTTTGCAAAATAGTGTGTGGAGTCTTGCCTATAAGAGAAAAAGAAAATATGCCTGCATAAAAAAAAAAAAAGTGGAAAAATAAGTCAGGGGTGGCGAGGCAAAAGAAAAGAAAAAGAAAAAATTATATGCTCGCCATCTTTACTTAGAAAAAAAAAAAGAGAGCATGCTTGCATTGAGCCTCAACGCTTAGGGGTAAAAAGAGCTACTTGCAGTGTGATCAATTAGGCCAACCAAGAGTAAAACTCGGGTTATGTATCCCTGCACTGTAGTGTGAAAGCTAGTGCCCTATCCAAAAGAAATGCAAAAAGAAAAGAAAAAGAAGAGCGAAAAAGAAAGAAAAATAGAGAGAAAAGAAAAAGGAATTCCTTGATCAGGCACCTAAGTAAGAGGAAACAACCTAGTTTGTTCCATTTGGGCCTTTTAGCAAGACCATAGTGCCAGTGTAGGGGGAAGATAGGATGAGAGTTGAGTAATCCAGTCCCGGGCTAGTAAAGTCTTCTTTAGGTGGGATGGAGCTCTCTTGTGCAAGATAATCTTTGAAAAATTTTTATTTGTCTCCTCATTTGTCTCTATTGCGAATGTCTCTTGATTGCTTTAGTTTTTGGAATGTTTGAGTTTTGAGGATTAAATCACTTATCAATTATATGCACAACTCCTTTCTCCTTGTTTTGTGTGTGCCTTGCACGAGGACTAGCAAGATTTAGGTTGGGGGTATTTGATAGGACCTAAATAGTCCTATTTTATCGCCTCTAATCTAAGCTTGTTAGAATTATTTTATGATTTACTTGTCCTATTTACAGGGTAATTGAGCTTAGGCCGTGTCGGGAGTCGATCACGCTAATTGGTGTTAATTCGGCCCAATTATTGAGTTTTTGGAGTGTTGGGTTTCTAGAGTGGGGTAAAAATGTAGATAGAATTCACTTCAAAATAGCTCTAGAACACTGTGCAAGCATACACAATCCGCAGCAAGTGATAAAGCACGACAATTACATGATTCCTAACCCACACCTAAGTAAATTTAGCTCATAAGGTTCATAACAACGCAAGCTACAATCTGAGTATGTGCATCCATAACTATAAGAAATTACAAGAAAAGATTAATTCCCTTGATTAAATCTGTAGTTGATGGTCTTCTTGAAGTCTCCAATCTTTCTTCCTCTATTCGGCTTCCAAATATGAAAATTGGAATTCCCCAAAAATGGAATATTTTTTACTTGAGACGACTCTTCCTTTTATAGAGTGAGATAAAACCCTAATTAGGTCAATTTGCACACGTGGCAGGCTCTCCAAGCTTCTTAGATCCGAAAATACCTCGACTAACTTCAGTTCATTAAAATATATTACGAACTATTAAGTGGCAGTTTTGCTCCCTGCTTTGCTGGATCACAGATTTTGCTCCCTCAAGTCGATCAACAATATATTCTGCACAAAATAACTCCCAAAGCATTCATTCTTCCCAATGGGTTAAAACATATAATATTCATCTAAGAACAACCCTATTTAACACAAAAGACACACAAAACATTATAGAACTAAGGCCTAAATAACTCCCTTTTGGAGAGTTATCATGGAGCCATCACGATGTCTTGGACGGAGAGGAGGTGAAGAGACCCAATTATGCTGTAGCGGGCCTGAATTATGACACTGAAAGCCAAAGATTGAAGCCCCGAACTGAGGAGAACCGAGACAAGATCGAGAAAAGAAGCAGAAGTCGAGAGTAGAGGCTGGCATCTCGACGCCGACGCGATTCCGGGCCAAAGAAAAAAGTTTGCAGCGTTGAGACGCTGTGCCCTGGCGTCTCGACGCCGGCACATTTTCTATATATATTAGATCTCAGTTTAGTCCGCTGTTAGGTTAGATTTTGGGTCCCTTTTACGATTCCTTTGCCCCTTTTACTTTCCAGCACGTTTGTAGACAATTCTTGGTCATTTACTATGGATTCTTTCATGTTATTTATCACTTTTACTTCATCTATGCATAGCTAAACTTCTTTAGATCGTTGGATTGGATTTATGCTTTGATTTCTAATGATATTGGCTGAGTTTTCTGGTTTATAACTTATGTTCTTGTTGTATTTTCATTGAGTTTTGCATGCAATCCCGTTTAAACCAATACATGACCGTTAGTTAATTAGGATTGACGTTCTATGCGATTATAGCTTGTGTATTCAATCAGTTATTTGAGATAGCCGCTAGGTTGAGGCAAGCCACTCTCTACGAGAGATGACCCTTGATAGGCCTAAGATGCATGTTAAAGGTTATAAGATCTAGAATTAAATTGCATTTGAATTTAGATCTTATAATTCCGAACCCACGATCCCAAAGCGGCTAGTTTTAATAGGTAATTGTAAAATTTCTAGTTAATAATCTAGTTAGATATAAATAGTAATTGTTGCAGAGGTCTCGGATGGTTACTACATTATGCATAAGGGGTGGCGAGCGATAGAGTCTATATTAATTAATATTGTTAATTGTCGAATTCACGATTAGCGAGTTAATTAGCACAGGTTAGTGTAGGGAGGTCTTTCGAGTAACCCAGAAGCCGACCGGACTAATGAAATGGGTTTAGAGCTACCATTAGAGAAATCTAGGAAGCCAATGAATTCGAATCAAGCATACTAAATCCTAATCCAACGATCCCTTTTTATGTATTTGATCCCATCTTATTTCTTCTCTGCATATTTAATTTTCGTGCCATTTAAAATTCAACATTCAGTTATTTTATTTTATTTTCTTGCTTGTCACTCATCACCAAAAATCCCTCATGTTTTCATAAGCATAAAATCCTACACTTATTAGATCCCCCTTTCCTGTGTTCGACCTCGACTGCTATTGCTACAAAATTAGTAGTAGTGTCGTGGATTATAAATTTTAGGGAAAAATACACTTTTGGTCCCTGAGGTTTGGGTTAAGTTACACTTTGGTTCCTGAGTTTTCAATCTCAACAAAAATACCCTTGAGGTTTGAGATAAGGAGCACTTTGGTCCTTGCCGTCTATTTTTCTGTTAAATTCTAACGGCTGCTGATGTCGCACTAGTATTTTAATTAAAAATTTTATTTTTTAATAATTTTTTTAATAAAATAATAATAAATTAAATAAAATATATACTATTTGTATTTCTTTTTCCCTCTCTCTCTTCCTCCTCTTTTTCTTCCTCTTCTACTCCTTCATCATTTTCTTCCTCTTCTACTCCTTCATCATTTTCTTCCTTTTCTACTTCTTCAACCACCGACCGCCGGAGACAGTCGGCCGCCCCCGTCGCCGGCGCGATTTTTTTTTTAATCTTCTCTTTCCCTTATCTTCTCTTTCTCTTTCCCTTCACTTCTTCCTTTCTTCTTCTGCTTTTTTTAAAAAAGAAAAACTCAGAATATCACGGGGAGGGAGGGAGGGACCTCCTTCCCGCGATTCTGGCGTCGGAAACGGGGTGGGAAGTCCCTCCCTCCCTCCCTCCCTCCCCGTTACCGATCTGTTACGGGGAGGGAGGGAAGGACCTCCCTCCTCCGTTTCCGACGCCGGAATCGCGAGAGGGAGTATTCTGAGTTTTTTTTAAACAACAAAAACAGAAGAAGGAAGGAAGAAGTGAAGGGAAAGAGAAAGAGAAAAGAAGGGAAAGAGAAGATTAAAAAAAAAAATCGTTGCCGGTCGCCGGCTGTCTCCGGCAACCGGTGGTTGAAGAAGTAGAAGAGGAAGAAGATGATGAAGGAGTAGAAGAGGAAGAAGAAGAGGAGGAAGAGGGAGAGGGAAAAAGAAATAAAAATAATAATAATAAAATATTTTTTATTTATTTTATTACTATTTTAATAAAAAATTAAAAAAATAATTTTTTAATTAAAATAATAATTCCACGTCAACAACCGTTTGAATTTAAAAGAAAAATAGACGGCAGGGACCAAAGTGCTCCTTATCTCAAACCTCAGGGGTATTTTTGTTGAGTTTGAAAACTCAAGGACCAAAGTGTAACTTAACCCAAACCTCTGTGACCAAAAGTGTATTTTTCCTTAAATTTTATTTGACGACTTATGGAGAATTCGACACCCTCCTGGCGGTCCCGTCAAGTTGGCGTCGTTGCCCAGGAAGGGCGTTTTCTAGTGTTTGTAGGTTTTTGTGCTTTTTGTGTCTTTTTGGGTTTTTATGCCTTTTCCTTTTCTTTGCAGAGCTTAACGATGAAATCAGCATAACCTCGGCGTGGTAAGTTAGAGTGACATGGCTGAGTGCATGATGCAAGACCTAGTAGCACCTGATTTGAGTAATCTCCTATCTCTTGGAGACCATGAACTCACCAGAGAAATCACATACATCACCCAAGCGCTTGAGGAAGAATTTCACAAGTATTGGGATCGCTTCAAAAGGCTATGTGAACATCCTCATCGCCCATTGAAGCGTGACAGTGGTTGGTCTTGCTTCTCCAATCCCTAGGCGCTTCTAAACTGATAATGGCATTAAATTTACGCTTGCGCCTAGGTCGCATAACGCTCTGCCAACATCGATTCCTCCTATCGAACGAGGAATCGTGAAGCTTCCAGGGTCTTTTAACTTAGGTGCGAGCTTGTTGGCAAGTATTGCGCTACATTCACTTGCCAACGCAACAGTCTCAAATTCTTTCCATGGTCTTTTATTCGTCAAGATATCCTTCAAGAACTTTGCGTAGCTAGGCATTTTTTCCAATGCCTCCACAAGTGGAATGTTGATGTGAAGCTCTCTCATGACATTTAAAAATTTCTTGAACTGGGCTTCGTCATTCTTCTTTCTTAATCTTTGAGGAAAAGAGATTGCGGGCTTGTATGCGTCAGGCTCCTTCTTTGCATGAGCCTCTTTCTTTTTGGGTTCTTCTTCAGCTGCGTTTTATTCTTGCGTCTGGTTGCTGTTTGCTGCGGCTGCATTTTGATGCGCAATTTGCATACCGCAAGTGTACGGGTCAAGTAATAATATAGTGCTTTCGTGTAAAACGAGTGTCGTCCTCTAGATTGGTTTTCTAGCAAATTAAGTACCGTGAATACTTTTGTCCAATTTTATTTAGGGAGCAAAACTTAAAGATAAAGATATATCTAAAGACAAAAAGCATAAAATAACGGTGCAGACTCAAATGGAAAGATTCTTAGGGAATTGATTTCATTATTTAAGATTGAGGATTGATTAATAGGAATGAATTGATCGTGCAATTGTTCTACAAGCCAAGGAAACTTTTATCACGATTACCTCTCCCGAGTATAATTGATTCTCATGCATATAACTAACTTGATATCCCTATCTAAGTTCATTAACATGCAAGACATTATTCGGTTTAGTCCTTGTTATATTTCCAGAGATATTCCAAATCCCGTAACAAACTTAGAATTTCTACTCCAGTCATGCAATTAAACAAGGTAAGTCTTAGGCCAAATCCTCTCTCCCGAGATAGATTCAACACTTAAATCATTCAATTAGTGATCAAGTAATTGAAAGCATTACACAAAATTGCATGCATAAAATAACAACACATTCATACCAAAAATCAATCCAACAACTCAAACAACTACATCAAACCCTAAGACAAACAACTAGAAATTCATAGTCTTTAAACCACAAACACTAATTGCAAGAAAAACCATAAAAACTACAGAGGTAAGGGAAAGAGAAAGGAAAACTCGAATCCGTCGAAACCGGCACGTCCCCGTCACGATCTCCACGTCTTGTCGCTTGATTCCTGCTCCTTGGCCTTGCTTCAGCTCCCACCAAAGGTCTCTAGTCAAAATTAGGGCTAAAATCTAACCAACTGGACTCCCCTTGGTCGTGCAAGAAAAGGATGAATTTATAGAAAATCTACCGACAACGTCGAGATGCTATCCTAGTTTGCCGCCATTCTGTTTAGGAAAATATCGATAGCGTCGAGACCCTCTTGTCACAGCGTCGAGACGCTACAGGGCAGCGTCGCGACGCTACGCCAAATTCCAGCATACTACCTTCTCGGATTGGACAGCTTCTAATTCCTTTCTAATTAATTTCCTTTGCCTCCTTTTAGCATTCCGAGCACCCGATTAACTCCAATTTCACGTTTTAGCTCCAATAAACCAATTTCTACAAAATAAACATTAAAATGCATTAAAATGACCACAAATTACTCAAAGAGTAACTAAAATGTACCGGGAAACATAGCTCGCTATGCGCGCTATCAAATACCCCCAAACTTAAGCTTTTGCTAGTCCTCGAACAAACTAAAAATCAAGCATACAATGGAAGAATGGATGCAACAAACATGACTCAATCCACAAGGCTGAAAAGTCAATACTCAAGCAATCAAGAGACATGCACATAAGGACCAATGAGGGAGACAAATCAAAAGTTTTCCAAAATTAACTTGCACAAGCGAGATCTAACTTAACGAGATCAGATTTTACTAGCCCGGGATTGGATTACTAAACTCTCAACTCATCTTCCCTCTACACTGGCACTAAGGATTCACTAACGAGTCAATGGAACAAATTAGTTTGTTTTCCTCCATACTTAGGTGCTTATAATTGAAAATTACAACATGCATTTTTATGTGGCACTAGCTTTCACACACCTATTACAGGGACCCTTAACCCGAGTTTTACCCTTTGGTTGGCCTAACTGATCACAACAGGGGTAGCTCTTTTTGCCAAAACTTTATTAAGCATTGCATTGCGCGCATAAGTCATGACTTTCTTTTTTTTTTCTTTTTCTTTCAAATTGTGACAACAAGAATGATTTTTCTTTATGAGCATAATAAGCATATATTCTTTTCTTTTCTCCTAAGCAAGATCAAACATGCTAATTTACAAAAAATTAACTCTTTAGCTCTTCCCTACACCTATCGAGGTGACAACAAGCATATGAACCTAATAATTTTCTCCTAAGCATTCAAATCCAAATCTAGCCAAGACAAATACTCTACTCATGCAAGACATCTCCTAGAAAAAGTTTTAAAAGTCTCCCTTTTTGGGCACTCATGCTTACAACTCATCGAAAGCTTGAAAATTGACAAGAAAGTCTATCCTAAGAAATCATAGTCATGCAAAAATAGCATCCAGAAAACAACCATATGCTCAATTCATAGAAAGCTCAAAACTATAGCCCGAACTCAGATGCTCCAGGGCTCCACAAACATGATATTCCACCCCCAAACTTAAAACATGCTTTGTCCTTAATGTATAAATCAATAAAGCATAGTCAAGCATGAGAACAAATAAAGAATGGAAGGGGTGGACAATACTGCCCTAGAATGATGACCTTTTCATGAATGCTTGGCATAGACAAGAGCACGAGAACTCCTACAAAACAAAAACAACAAGACATAAAAAACAATAACGAAGTAACTTTCGTTGCCTCCCATAAGCGCTTGTTTACCGTCTTTAGCTCGACGTGCTCGTGCAGTCTGTCAAGGCACATAAAAATTCTCGTGTTTCTTTGGGCCATTCTTCCTTGAATCAATATAACCAACGATCGCTAGCAAACTGACTAGCTCCTCATGGGCCCCTGAAACAGAATTATTTTTGGTATTTTTGAATAAAAGAAGCATAAAAGGAGAAATATCAAAATAAAGAGACTCTGACTCTAAAACTGACTCGTGAGAATAGAAAAAAGAACAATCAAAATCTACAAAGGATGGAGAAGATAAAACAGACGAAGGCTTTTCAACCTCAAACTCTACCTCCTGAACTTCCTCTGACACTACAAGCTCATTTTCTTTTTCTTCCTCACAAACATGTTCTTGATAGGTGCTACAACTCTCCAATTCTTCCCCACTATTCATGCAACTCACCCCTAACTGCTCATCCTTAGCAAGATCGAAAGAACTAAGCTCATGAATGGGTGTCAATGAATCACCAGCCACATGACTCACTAGACAACCTATGGAAGTGGATCCCACCTCACTAACTTCCTTTGGGGTTTGAAGTCCTTTCATAATTTCATCAAATTTTAGACTCCTCGCTCTAGACTCCTCAATATAATTTTGAACTATGCTTTCTAAGGAAGAAATTTCTTTTAAAGGGGTAAAACTTGAAGATGAAAAATTGGAATATGGTGTTGAATAAAAAGCCATTCAATTCAATTAAAGCAACAATGATAATTAGGCTTCCAATCAAATAATAACCCAACAAGAACAAAGGACTAAGACTCAAACAAAAAAGGAAAGAAAAATAAGAACAAAGAAAACTAAATAGAAAAGGAAAACAAAAACAAAAAAGGAAATAAAACAAATAAGGAGAAAAAAATGCAATCTACCTAAAAATAAAATAAAAATACACCCTAAATTAAGACCGAACAATTTTTCAACAATATTAATTTAACCTAAATATGCCAATCCCCAGCAACGGCGCCAAAAACTTGATGCGCAATTTGCATACCGCAAGTGTACGGGTCAAGTAATAATATAGTGTTTTCGTGTAAAACGAGTGTCGTCCTTGTTGGGTTTAATGTCCTATAAACTCGTAGTTTGTAAATCATTAAACATATTCTATTTTCAATAAAGTCGTTATTGAAGTTATTCAGTAAAAGATGTTATTGAATATGTAAATTGCGAATGATTAACCTAAATCCAATAAACTAAGATCCTTGGCTATAAAATGAATACTCGAACTATATGTAGAGACATATCATAGGATCAAGTTCAAGTTTATAGCCATAATAGTCTATAGTATAAGGATACGGTTGGGTGCCTTATCCTGGGGACACTATGGACGTAGCCCACTTTGTATTAAGTACAAACGATGAGATCCTAAATCGTTCATGTGGAGACATGCGAGTGGGGGCGTCCAATGCAATGAGTTTGCATAAGACTGGACCACGAAATAAGTCACTTTCTCTTTATAACGCCGTTTACTGAAGAAACTGACTATTTCTCAGAAATGACCTAGGTAACTCGTTCTTAATCCTGAGCTAACTATGAACTCCTGTTTATAAGAGATTATCCTTTGATCTGCATGGGTGAGAGTGGCCAGCATCGCCGACTCAAAAAGCCTACCATTTTGGGGATAAGATCGAATAGATAGCTGGGGACGTAGTCTCGCAAGACGGAATTCACTCCTACCCTTTTCAGGGTTAGTAGATAGGTTGTTCCCTTAAGTACTAACTCCAGGACTTGAACAAGGGGCCCCACCCTCTTGTTAGATCGAGAGGGACTTAGGTTTGATGGTTGGACCGCAAACCGATTGTTCATTAGAGGATTAGTGGAACTTAAGGAACAAGAAGTACTATAGGGGTGAAACGGTTATTTGACCTAGCTATAGCTACGAACAACCTGTGAAGGAACGACTTACTAAACATGGTTAAATCAAGTGGACGGAAATATATCTATAGTGAGGGGAGTGCAACTATCGGGCTATAGTGGAGTGTCCCGGTAGTTAACGAATGTTGGCTAGCTTAGATAATGAGATTAGTCGGTTAGCCTTGAATCGTTGGAGCCCATGATCTATAGGTCCATTAGGTCCCTCTACTAGCTCATATCGGATTAAAGCCTAGAACATATTGATAGGAATCTTTGAATTGTTCAAAATCGGGAAATAGGGAATTATCGTAAAATTGTGTTCGACACAATAATTTAATTATGAATTAAATTAAAAAATGAGAGATAAGGTATTTAAAAGGGTTTAAATACAATATACATGAATTGAGATTCATATATAAAATACACAATAAAAGGATGATTAATTTGATTAATCATTTACAATTTGTGAGGCAAGCTTCAAAATTGAATTTGTGATTAATTTCAATTGAGAATTGAAATTACTATCATTCATGCTGAAAATACAATTGATTTTGAATCAAAAGTAAGTGGAAAAACTTGGAAATCCACTCTTGCATGAAGACTCAAAGTGGAATTACACCACATTCATGCAATAGTGCATGTTGTGTTGCTTGAACACCTAGCTTCCACTTTCACCATCAAGACCACCAAGTGTCTTGCATTTTGAAGGTCCTTCTTGCATGGATTCTCTCTATATATAGAGGAAGAATCAGATTATGGAAGGATATAGCATTTACCTTAATGTTATGCTGCTAAATTTCTTCCTCAATCACTCTCTCATCTCATATCTCCATAGAGCTTGAACCTTCAAGCATTCCCTTCCCATTCCCTATCACTATAGACTCCCACAAGTCGTTCTTGGCCCGGAGAATAGTAGGGAAGGCTCTAAAGGTTGTCCAAGAGAAGTTGGAGAAGGAAAACATCACAAGGAGTTCCTCTCAAGTGAGCTACAAAGAGGTTGGTACTCCTTTACTTTTTGTTCTGTTTTTCTAGAACATGCATGCTTTAGGTTCAAAATTGAATGTCTTAAGTGCTTTCGATATTCAATTGCTTCCGCATGTGTTATATGAACACCTTCAAATTGGTATCAGAGCATGATTAGAGCACTTAAGTCGTTTTAATTTTGCTGTGGTGGGTATCTTTTTGAAATTGAATTTTCTGTGTGCTAAAATGGAAGTGTTCTGGTTTGGCAATTTTTTGAGCTTTCAAATCTTCATGAAATTGTAATTGCTCGGAAATGTAAGAGCGTTAATGTGTGTTCTAGTGTCTATAATTTTTATAGTCATTAGAGTTCATATAGGTTGTAAAATCGAAGCAAAACGGGAGAAGACGCAGCAGAAAACAGCAGCAGAATGCTGCTGTTCGTGAAAGCGTCGGGACGCTCTTCAAGTAGCGTCCCGACGCTGATGAAGAAAAATTCCAGCAGCCCAGATTTTTCCAGATTCTGGTTCGGTTCAGCTGCTATCCTTGGTCCGGTTCGATTTGCCTGCAGCCGGTTCAGCCCCTAAGCACACTTTTGAAGGCCGGTTCACTCCATGGAGGGTTGGTTCGGGTCGGTTCGTGAAGCTCGGGATTGATTCAAGAAATTTCTTATTAATTATTATTGTAATAATTAGTTAATTGTTTGTTTTAAATTGCCAAACCATTCCATTTTAGCTTGATTTAATTTCTTTTATGCATTGAGAATTTATGGTTTAATTAGATTAAATGTATGTGCATTATGAGCATGCCACATAGATTAAAATCCCACCATAGGAAAGCATGATCATGCATTTTTTATTTTTAATAAGTGTTATTAATAATTCAAATGCATGAGGGAAATTTCATGTTTTAATTGATATAAGTGTTATATTGATTTAGGGAGATTAATGCTTGAATGGTTAATTAAAATTGATTAATTGATATAAAAGTTATATTAATTAAAAGATAAAATTAACTTAGCATGAAGCATGGAATTTCCTTAGTGTTTGTTTATAATGTGTTATAATCAAATTGGAAAGCATGTTATAGATTAGATTTATAATTGTTATAAATCACATAGAAATTTAAAATCTATAACAAAGAAAAGTGCATGCTCACTTAGGGTTAAATTGAATCCAATTTTTCGATCGATTTCAATTAGATTCAAATAGGTCGATAAGCTTGTAAAACATAGGTTACAAGAGAACTCACCCGACAAGATGCTGTCTAAGGCTGGGGGTATTTAAGTTGACGGTTTATGGAACACCTCCTACCTGGGTATCGAGTCGGTTCTTGAGTTAAAGTTAACCCAGTTTTATGAGCATGCACGTGTGTGATGTGAGGTTTTAATCGTTATCACCTAGACATTGTAAGATTAAATGAACTTAGACTTAGGGTTATTCAATTAGCCGGAATTAGCCTAAGTATAAGTATACCCAAAACCGTTTAAAATACTTAGTTGGAGGGGAGAGATATATCAAATCCATTTCCTTCTCACGTTCTCCCTTTAGTTCACAACGTGAGATTTATGCTTGGCCTCGTGTTGATTATACCTCAACTGCTCCATTCGGAAGGTGTTTGCATAAATCAATAACAAGGTGAATGGAGAAAGTATTTATAGTAAGTGAGTGAAGGAAGTGTGTCAACACATCCTGCGGTCTCCTCCGTTAGGTTGAACCGTGAGATTTCCATGTTGCGCCTGCTTGTATGCCCAGGAGCTACTAACCATTCGGAGGGTTGTAACATGGAGATCGGAACAACGCGAACTCCAGAAATGGATAGGATTACTTAGGACCATTTCCAACATTAGCTTTTCCATTCGGTAGCATTGTTGGGGTCGTTCTCTGTAATCTTAAAACGGCGGGTCACACTTACAAGGGTTACTAAGTGTTAGTAAATTCCTGACCAAACGTAACGATAACTAAACAACTATAGGAATAAAAGTTATTCTGGGATTAGTATTTAGTCAAGAACGTCTTGGTTTAGTGAAGGAGTAATTGACTGCCCCTCAGTAGCTGTTGCTCTAACTCACTAAAGTGTCGTTGCAAAATAATAATCCTGGGTACATTATTACTTTTGCTAAACCTGATTGGATTTTGTCAAAAATGGTTAATAAAGCAAATTTCTAATAGTTTTGTTTAATTTTTCAGCATGTCTAGCTCACTAGTACAATTACTCGCTTCAGATAAGCTTAACGGGGATAATTATGGAACTTAGATGTCTAATCTGAACACAATACTAGTAATCGAGGATCTTAGATTTGTCCTTACCGAAGAGTGTCCACCAAACCCTGGCTCGTCAACAAACCGAATTGTTCGGGAAGCATATGAGAAATGGACTCGCGCAAATGAAAAAGCAAGGGTCTATATCTTAGCAAGCATCTCAGATGTCTTGTCAAAAAAGCACGAGAGGATGGTCACCGCAAGGGAGATCATGACTTCGTTGCAAAGTATGTTTGGACAATCGTCCTCACAAATTAGGCACGAAGCTCTCAAGAATGTTTACAATTCTCGAATGAAGGAAGGTGCTTCTGTTAGGGAACATGTTTTGAACATGATGGTTCAGTTTAACATCGCTGAAGTAAACGGTGCTACAATTGACGAGGGTAGTCAAGTAAGTTTCATAATGGAGTCTCTTCCGAAGAGCTTCATTCAGTTCAGGACAAACGCTGTCATGAACAAAATTGACTTTAACTTGACTACTTTGCTAAACGAACTCCAGACCTACCAAAGTCTCACCAAGAGGGGACATGAAGGGGAAGCAAACGTTGCCACAACCAAGAGGTTCCAAAAGGGATCGTCCTCAGGAACCAAGTCTGGACCTTCCACTTCAAAGAATAAGAGTATTCAGATGAAGAAAAAGAAGGAAAAAGGGAAAGGAAAAGCTCAAATGGGAAGCAAGGCAAAAACAAAAGCTGCAGATAAAGGGAAATGTTTCCATTGTAATGTAGACGGACATTGGAAACGCAATTGTCCCAAGTACCTTGCGGAAAAGAAGGCTAAAAAAGAAAAACAAGGTAAATTTGATTTGCTCGTTATCGAAACATGTTTAGTTGAGCAAGATAGCTCTACCTGGATATTAGATTCAGGAGCGACTAACCATGTATGCTCTTCTTTACAGGAAATTAGTTCCTGGCACATGCTGGCAGATGGCGAAATAACTCTCAGAGTTGGAACTGGAGAGGTCGTCTCAGCCAGAGCTTCTGGAACTCTCAAGTTGTCTTTTGGAGATAGATTTTTACTACTTGAAAATGTCTTGTACGTTCCCGATATAAAAAGGAACTTAATTTCTATATCTTGTTTGATTGAACATGAATACCAAGTATCTTTTGATATTAATAAAGTGTTTGTTAACAAAAGAGGTATGCATATATGTTCTGCAAAATTTGAAAGCAACTTATACGTGTTAAGACCAATTCAAGTTAAATCTATTTTTAATACGGAGATGTTTAAAGTAGCGGAAACTCAAAACAAAAGGCGAAAATTTTCTCCTAATACCTATCTTTGGCACTTGAGATTAGGCCACATAAATCGCAATAGGATTGAAAGATTGGTAAAGAGTGGACTACTAAACCAGTTAGAAGATGACTCGTTACCACCATGTGAGTCCTGCCTCGAGGGAAAAATGACCAAACGACCTTTTTCAGAAAAAGGTTATAGGGCCAAAGAACCTTTAGAACTCGTGCATTCGGATCTCTGTGGTCCTATGAATGTCAAAGCACGAGGAGGGTATGAATACTTCGTCAGCTTCATTGATGATTATTCAAGGTATGGCTACCTTTACCTAATGCATCACAAGTCTGAAGCCCTTGAAAAGTTCAAAGAGTACAAGACCGAGGTTGAGAACCACTTAGGTAAAACGATTAAAACACTACGATCAGATCGATGTGGAGAATATATGGACCTACAATTCCAAGACTATTTGATAGAACATGGAATTACGTCCCAACTCTCAGCCCCTGCTACACCACAACAAAATGGTGTATCAGAGAGGAGAAGCCGAACCTTGTTAGACATGGTTCGATCAATGATGAGCTATGCTCAGTTGCCTGATTCGTTCTGGGGATATGCAGTTGAGACTACCGTATACATTTTGAACATGGTTCCCTCTAAAAGTGTTTCTGAAACACCTTATGAGCTATGGAAAGGGCGTAAAGGTAGTTTACGTCACTTCAGAATTTGGGGATGCCCGGCACATGTGTTGGTACAAAACCCAAAGAAATTGGAACGACGTTCAAAACTGTGCCTGTTTGTAGGATATCCTAAAGAAATGAAAGGTGGTCTATTTTACGACCCTCAGGATAATAAAGTGATTGTATCGACAAACACTACTTTCCTTGAGGAAGATCACATAAAAGATCATCGACCTCGCAGTAAACTAGTATTAGATGAGATTTCAAGAAAAACTACAAAAGAATCGAAAAAGGTTGTAGATCAAGCTGGTCCATCAAAAGTTGTTGATCAAACACATCCATCTCAAATAGTGAGAGAGCCTCGACGTAGTGGGAGGATTATAATACAACCAGACCGCTACATGGGTTTAACAGAAACTCAAACCATCATATCTGATGATTGAATAGAGGATCCATTGTCCTTTAATCAGGCAATGAATGATGTTGATAAGGACCAGTGGATCAAAGCCATGGATCTCGAAATGGAGTCAATGTACTTCAATTCGGTCTGGGATCTTGTATAGCAGCCAGATGGGGTAAAACCTATTGGTTGCAAATGGATCTACAAGAGAAAACGAGACCAAGCCGGTAAGGTTCAAACCTTTAAGGCTCGACTTGTGGCAAAGGGTTTTACCCAGCGGGAAGGAGTGGATTTTGAAGAAACTTTTTCCCCTGTTGCCATGCTTAAGTCGATTAGAATACTCTTATCCATTGCCACATATAATGATTATGAAATATGGCAAATGGATGTCAAGACAGCCTTTTTGAACGGCAATCTTGAAGAGACTATCTATATGGCTCGACCAGAGGGATTCATAGTCCAGGGTGATGAGGAAAAGGTTTGCAAACTTAAACAATCCATTTATGGATTAAAACAAGCATCAAGATCCTGGAATATACGTTTTGACACTGCGATCAAAACATATGGCTTTGAGCAAAATGTTGACGAACCTTGTGTTTACAAGAAAATCGTCAAATCCATTGTAGCTTTTCTAGTTCTATACGTAGATGATATCCTACTTATTGGGAATAATGTAGGATTCCTGACTGACGTAAAGCAATGGCTAGCGACTCAATTCCAAATGAAAGATTTGGGTGAGGCTCAATTTGTTCTGGGCATCCAAATCATTAGAAATAGAAAGAACAAAACGCTAGCACTGTCTCAAGCATCATATATCGACAAAATGTTGATACGATATTCGATGCAGAACTCCAAGAAAGGGTTATTACCTTTTAGGCACGGGGTTCACCTGTCAAAGGAACAAAGTCCTAAGACACCTCAAGAGGTTGAGGAAATGAGACGTATTCCCTATGCATCAGCAGTTGGTAGTTTGATGTATGCCATGTTGTGTACCAGACCCGACATTTGCTATGTCGTAGGAATTGTCAGCAGATATCAGTCCAATCCTAGACATGCGCATTGGATTGCCGTTAAAAACATCCTTAAGTATCTAAGGAGAACTAGGGATTATACGCTCGTGTATGGAGCTAAGGATCTGATCCTTATAGGATACACTGACTCAGATTTTCAGACCGATATAGATTCAAGAAAATCAACATCGGGATCTGTGTTTACTCTAAATGGGGGAGCAATAGTATCGAGGAGTATTAAGCAAGGTTGCATTGCTGACTCTACCATGGAAGCAGAGTACGTAGCCGCCTGTGAAGCAGCAAAAGAGGCAGTATGGCTAAGAAAATTCCTAACAGAGTTGGAAATTGTTCCAAATATGCAACTGCCTATCACCCTCTATTGTGATAACAGTGGAGCAATTGCAAACTCTAAGGAACCTCGAAGTCACAAACGAGGAAAGCATATTGAGCGCAAATATCATCTCATCAGGGAGATCGTGCAACGAGGAGATGTGATCGTCACGCAGATTGCTTCGGAGCACAACATGGCTGATTCGTTTACAAAACCCCTCACGACTAAAGTTTTTGAGGGTCACCTAGTTAATCTAGGATTACGAGCTTTGTTAAACTAGGGCAAGTGGGAGAAATGTAAGGGTATGGATGATGCCCTAGTTTATTGTCTTTATACTTCTCTCACACCTAACTTCAGGTACCCCACTAGAGTTTCTAGTCCAAGTGGGAGTTTGTTGGGTTTAATGTCCTATAAACTCGTAGTTTGTAAATCATTAAACATATTCTATTTTCAATAAAGTCGTTATTGAAGTTATTCAGTAAAAGATGTTATTGAATATGTAAATTGCGAATGATTAACCTAAATCCAATAAACTAAGATCCTTGGCTATAAAATGAATACTCGAACTATATGTAGAGACATATCATAGGATCAAGTTCAAGTTTATAGCCATAATAGTCTATAGTATAAGGATACGGTTGGGTGCCTTATCCTGGGGACACTATGGACTCGGCCCACTTTGTATTAAGTACAAACGATGAGATCCTAAATCGTTCATGTGGAGACATGCGAGTGGGGGCGTCCTATGCAATGAGTTTTCATAAGACTGGACCACGAAATAAGTCACTTTCTCTTTATAACGCCGTTTATTGAAGAAACTGACTATTTCTCAGAGATGACCTAGGTAACTCGTTCTTAATCCTGAGCTAACTATGAACTCCTGTTTATACGAGATTATCCTTTGATCTGCATGGGTGAGAGTGGCCAGCATCGCCGACTCAACAAGCCTACCATTTTGGGGATAAGATCGAATAGATAGCTGGAGACGTAGTCTCGCAAGACGGAATTCACTCCTACCCTTTTGAGGGTTAGTAGATAGGTTGTTCCCTTAAGTACTAACTCCAGGACTTGAACAAGGGGCCCCACCCTCTTGTTAGATCGAGAGGGACTTAGGTTTGATGGTTGGACCGCAAACCGATTGTTCATTAGAGGATTAGTGGAACTTAAGGAACAAGAAGTACTATAGGGGTGAAACGGTTATTTGACCTAGCTATAGCTACGAACAACCTGTGAAGGAACGACTTACTAAACATGGTTAAATTAAGTGGACGGAAATATATCTATAGTGAGGGGAGTGCAACTATCGGGCTATAGTGGAGTGTCCCGGGTAGTTAACGAATGTTGGCTAGCTTAGATAATGAGATTAGTCGGTTAGCCTTGAATCGTTGGAGCCCATGATCTATAGGTCCATTAGGTCCCTCTACTAGCTCATATCAGATTAAAGCCTAGAACATATTGCTAGGAATCTTTGAATTGTTCAAAATCGGGAAATAGGGAATTATCGTAAAATTGTGTTTGACACAATAATTTAATTATGAATTAAATTAGAAAATGAGAGATAAGGTATTTAAAAGGGTTTAAATACAATATACATGAATTGAGATTCATATATAAAATACACAATAAAAGGATGATTAATTTGATTAATCATTTACAATTTGTGAGGCAAGCTTCAAAATTGAATTTGTGATTAATTTCAATTGAGAATTGAAATTAATATCATTCATGCTGAAAATACAATTGATTTTGAATAAAAAGTAAATGGAAAAACTTGGAAATCCACTCTTGCATGAAGACTCAAAGTGGAATTACACCACATTCATGCAATAGTGCATGTTGTGTTGCTTGAACACCTAGCTTCCACTTTCACCATCAAGACCACCAAGTGTCTTGCATTTTGAAGGTCCTTCTTGCATGGATTCTCTCTATATATAGAGGAAGAATCAGATTATGGAAGGATATAGCATTTACCTTAATGTTATGCTGCTAAATTTCTTCCTCAATCACTCTCTCATCTCATATCTCCATAGAGCTTGAACCTTCAAGCATTTCCTTCCCATTCCCTATCACTATAGACTCCCACAAGTCGTTCTCGGCCCGGAGAATAGTAGGGAAGGCTCTAAAGGTTGTCCAAGAGAAGTTGGAGAAGGAAAACATCACAAGGAGTTCCTCTCAAGTGAGCTACAAAGAGGTTGGTATTCCTTTACTTTCTGTTCTGTTTTTCTAGAACATGCATGCTTTAGGTTCAAAATTGAATGTCTTAAGTGCTTTCGATCTTCAATTGCTTCCGCATGTATTATATGAACACCTTCAGTCCTCTGGATTGGTTTTCTAGCAAATTAAGTACCGTGAATACTTTTGTCCAATTTTATTTAGGGAGCAAAACTTAAAGATAAAGATATATCTAAAGACAAAAAGCATAAAATAAAGGTGCAGACTCAAATGGAAAGATTCTTAGGGAATTGATTTCATTATTTAACATTGAGGATTGATTAATAGGAATGAATTGATCGTGCAATTATTCTACAAGCCAAGGAAACTTTTCTCACGATTACCTCTCTCGAGTATAATTGATTCTCATGCATATAACTAACTTGATATCCCTATCTAAGTTCATTAACATGCAAGGCATTATTCGGTTTAGTCCTTGTTATATTTCTAGAGATATTCCAAATCCCGTAATAAACTTAGAATTTCTACTCCAGTCATGCAATTAAACAAGGAAAGTCTTAGGCCAAATCCTCTCTCCCGAGATAGATTCAACACTTAAATCATTCAATTAGTGATCAAGTAATTGAAAGCATTACACAAAATTGCATGCATAAAATAACAACACATTCATACCAAAAATCAATCCAACAACTCAAACAACTACATCAAACCCTAAGACAAACAACTAGAAATTCATAGTCTTTAAACCACAAACACTAATTGCAAGAAAAACCATAAAAACTACAGAGGTAAGGGAAAGAGAAAGGAAAACTCGAATCCGTCGAAACCGGCACGTCCCCGTCACAATCTCCACGTCTTCTCGCTTGATTCCTGCTCCTTGGCCTTGCTTCAGCTCCCACCAAAGGTCTCTAGTTGAAATTAGGGCTAAAATCTAACCAATTGGACTCCCCTTGGCCGTGCAAGAAAAGGATGAATTTATAGAAAATCTGCCGACAACGTCGAGATGCTATCCTAGTTTGCCGCCATTCTGTTTAGGAAAATATCGATAGCGTCGAGACGCTCTTGTCACAGCGTCGAGACGCTCTAGGGCAGCGTCGCGACGCTATGCCAAATTCCAGCATACTACCTTCTCGGATTAGACAGCTTCTAATTCCTTTCTAATTAATTTCCTTTGCCTCCTTTTAGCAATTCGAGCACCCGATTAACTCCAATTTCACGTTTTAGCTCCAATAAACCAATCTCTACAAAATAAACATTAAAGTGCATTAAAATGGCCACAAATTACTCAAAGACTAACTAAAATGTACCGGGAAACATAGCTCGTTATTCGCGCTATCACATTTCTAGTCAAATTTTCCTGTGTTGACGCAGGGTCAGTTGACTGCACTTGTCTTCCACTGCGGATAGTTAGAGCATGGCAGTGATCCTTCCCCTTTGGATCTTCTGTATTGCTAGGTAATGCTCCCGTAGGTCTATTTTTAAGCTCTGACGCAAGCTGTCCTACCTGCATCTCCAGACTGCGCAAAGATGCGGCCTGGCTTTGAACCACCGCATCACTCTTTGCCATATATTCCTTTTGACTCGCCATAAACTGTTTCATCATTGTTTCCAACGCATTTGAAGATGATGCTCTTTGGTTTCCACTGTCTGCGTTGATATTGCGCTGAAATTGGCCCTGCGATGACTGTTCACTGTTAGAATTAAATAATCTAGGCGCAGGGTTTACATTACCTTGTTGTGGCTGTTTATTTGCGCCACCATTCCATGAAAAGTTTGGGTGATTTCTCCATTCTGGGTTGTATGTGTTCGAAAACGGGTTGTTGCGCACAGCTCCTTGTGGTCCAACGTAGAAAATTGATTCTGGGTTCGAAGGACACTGGTCATGCGCGTGTCCCTCTCCACAAATCCCGCATCCAACTTCGTTGAGTTTCACGA
The DNA here is from genome assembly GCA_017139565.1 of Luffa aegyptiaca. Lineage (NCBI taxonomy): Eukaryota > Viridiplantae > Streptophyta > Magnoliopsida > Cucurbitales > Cucurbitaceae > Luffa > Luffa aegyptiaca. The sequence goes on along the minus strand of CM029400.1, from coordinate 30,399,179 downwards.
TCAATGGTTCTGTGCTAGTCGTCAGCGCATCCATTTTGGTTGTCAACACATCAATCTTTGCGTTGACTGAAGTCAATGGGTCAACCTCGAAACTTCCCGAGCTGGTCTTAATAGGTCTTCTTCTTCTGTCTTCCACAGTGCCCCACTCATAATTGTTGCGCGCAATCCTATCGAGGATTGCTTGAGCTTCATCATAAGTTTTTCTGAGGAGCGCACCATTAGCAGATGAGTCCACTAACACTTGCGAGTTCTTGTTAAGTCCCACGTAGAAGGTTTCTAGCTGTATGCAGAGTGGTAGTCCATGATGTGGGCACCTTTGCAGTAAGCTTTTAAAACATTCCCACGCCTCACTCAGTGTCTCATCTTCCATCTGCGCAAAAGTCATGATTTCCTTCCTTAGTCTTAAGTTTGCGGTGGGTGGAAAGTATTTTTCTAAAAACTTATTGGCCAAATCATTCCATGTCGCAATGGAATTTGCTGGTTGCTGATTTAGTCATACTTTCGCCGCATCTCTTGACGAATAGGGAAATAGGATGACTTGCAGTTGCTCATGTGTTACTCCTGGGATAATGAATTTATTACAAATGTCCAGGAATGACTTTAGATGAGAGTGTGGATCTTCAACTGGACTTCCTCCGAACTGCCCTGCAGCAGTCAGCATTTGAAACATAACAGGTTTTAGCTCAAACCTTTCTGTTTCTAAAGTGGGTTGTACTATCCCAGGGTTGAAATTACAGTTCGCTAGGGTTGCATAATCTATGATCCCTCTGGCCCTATCATCGGCCATTTGGATGGGATTTACTGGTCTGTTTGGTTGATTGGGTGCTGCCATTTCTCCTGGTTGTCTTCGAGCTCTTCGATTTCTTCTTCTTCTATGATAAGTTTGTCAATCTCAGGATCAACTTCGAAATCGATCTGGCGAGCAGCTCGCATGCAATCTCCGATTACCTGGAGAAAAAAGTACTCAATAGGAAACACGGTAATAATATCAAACAGAGTGTTAGATCAGAGAAATTATTAAAAATTTGTTGCCTCTCCCCGGCAACGGTGCCAAAAACTTGATCGGTTGTCAGTATACTTTACAAATTAATGCAAATTTTGTTGTAGATATATATCAATCCAAGTATAAATTGACAAAATCAAGTAATACCTAGTGAGTCTAGGGTCAAATCCACAGGGAAAAGTAATTTTCAAAGCTTTAATAATTTTTACTGATCTAAACTCGAAAACGTGTGATATTATATACAAGAATAAATAAGAGAGTTGGTGAGTTTGAAAAATAAATTGTGCAAAAAGTAAAACATGCGACAAGAGTACAAAGAGAAGTGTTGAGAAGAATGGTATCAAGGCTATTGTGGTCGCAACCTCATGCGTTTATAAGGACTTTGTAGCGCATACCATGACTAATTGATCCATTAATGCCTAAGTGAAAAAAAAAATCACAAGTTTCCCTTCCGGTACTCCTTCTGCATTTTGCATAAAACTATCAATTAGTTATTTGGCTAGTTCATGCGTGAGGCTTAGTTTTCTAAAAACTTACAAGGGATTGTGTTAGTCTTAACGCAATCAAAGCTCATGCATGCATTATCTTTTAGCGGTAGTATTTTAATGCTACCAAGACTACGTGTCATGCGCTAACTTGTTCTACTTAGAGATGTCCGCATGCATTACCTGTCAGAGATTTAGCATACTGCTACTGCATCTGGCTGGCCAAGCGGGAATTAGTAATGAAAATAGTATCACAACTAAGTAGAAGGCAATAATCTTTCATTCAATCAAAGTATGCGCTTACAAAATATACTTATCACCACATGAGGTGCTTGTGCTAAGCCTTGACACTACAACAAATATATCTTTTTATAGCATTTGAAGATAGCTTTTTATAAATAATGCTATGAAAAGAAATGAAAAAAAAAAAAGCGGAAAAGGAGGCGCTAAAAAAATTTTAGTTGCCCGCTCAATTTTACGAAAAGTCCAATGTCATCTCCTTCCCATTAAAACATTCATCCTTCTCACTATCTCCCTTTCACTTTCCCTTCTCTGTTCTCTACCATCACGCTCAAGAATGGGAGGTAAAAATGCGTTCTTCTTCTTCACCTTTTTTTTCTTCTTATCTTGTTCTTCTCCCCCCTTTGCTTTCATGCTCAAAATTTCTCATCTCCAAACTTTGTTTTTCTTCTACTTCAGTGCCCTAAACCTAAACTCCATTCCCTTTGTGAATCTTCGGTTCCTTCCATTGATTTGATTCTTCAAATACACTCAATCCTGCAAGGTAGTAGTAAAAGAAAAATGGTAGTTGAAGCCACGATCAAAGCTATCGGAAATAAAAACCCAAGGGGACGAAGCGGTGAGCAAGATCAAAAACTTGAGGAAGAAGAGATTGTTGGTGACGACGACCTGAACTCGTCCAATTTATCAGCGATGATTGTGCACCAGCCTCATCCTCTGGAGCACTCTCTTTGACCTTCTGGTTCGATAAACCCTTCCGCCAAGTTCAAGCAAGCTACTTAGGGTGCGTCTATTCAATAAATCTATACCCTCTCTATTATTGAGAAGTTTCGGAGGTAAAGTTTCTTTTGAAGTGTTTTACATCTTGGTTTCGTTTCTTATGTTTTTTTGGCGTTTCTTTGTTCGTTTTCTTGTTTGGGAAAATTACGAAACTTCAAGTGAGGATTTGGTATAGTTTTAGGAAGTTAAAATTTCTTCTATGTTATATATTATTTTAATTGTATTGGTCTTGTATTTAATTCAAAGCTGAGACAAAAATGATTATGAGGGCTGGAGAGAGGGGAATTATTGATGAGAAAATTTTAAAGGCTCAGCCGCGTTGGTGAAGACCAGAATATATTAGCTCTCTTTGGTTGGTGTTCTATTGACAGTTTTAAGAGGATTCTAAGCGTTGTTTTGTGTGCCTGATGAGGAGTTTTCTCTGTTTTTGGTTGTTGGCTGGTCTTTTTTTAGTTTAATGTTGAGATTTTTTTTTTTGTTCGGTTTTTGGTTTAATTTGTGAGTTTCTAAGTGGTGGTTTTTATCATTGAATGAAGCTCATGGTGAGACTTGAATTTTGGCCCTTTGAGTTTGCTTGATTGGGTTGCCAATTTTTGGGCTCAATTTTGAGCGTTTTGGTTGGATTTTTAGTTCCCTACTGCTTTGATTTTCTGATTCCACCCTTTTCTCTTCAATCTTCTCTGATGCCTCTTCTATCGACGATTTACTACTACCAATTTCTTAGTAAACATTCGTTTCGTTGAACCTTTAAAATCTCTCTTTATTTTCTGCCCTTGGATTATCTGTTGCAATATCCCACTCTTCTGAGGATTTTTACTGTTTTTCATAGAAATTTATGTCTGCATCTGCTTGCTGATGTATGCTAGTTTAGAAGATGGAAGTATTTCAAAGATTGGATGTTTTTATCATCGATGGTTAGTTGCTTAGTCTTTTTGATGCTTAAGAATTTAAGATGTATTTGCTCCAAAGAAGTCCAGGTGCTCTAATTTTTTTGGACTTGCATCAATAGTGTGGATGATAAAGAATGTAAAAGGTTAAGTTTACCATGCTTCTTTTAGAAGATTATTTGAGACATTAGGGTCAATGAGTATGTTCTTTTCTGGTCAGTCGGCTTCCTTGGAGAGTTAGGAATTAATTTTTGTTTTTCCAAATGAGAAAGCACTGTTAGTACTTGGTGGTTGTCGGAGGAATAATCCAAGAATTAGTAACTTGTATTATGATTTCATATTTGTCTGAACTGCAACCCCTTTGAGAGAGAAGTTTGAGTCTTACCTAATTGTTTTGGATCAATAAAACTAATATTGTTTTATACACTTGCCTGAGAAATTAAATAATTCCCCTTTGGTTTCCCTTTTCTTTTAGATGACAACAAACAAGAGTAAAAGGAAATAAGAAAATGTGGGGTTGGTGAAGCCGAGTGGGAATGTTCAACACTATTGAAAGAAAGAAAATAGTATGATGTTCTGGCTCTTGATTGTTTAGAATCTAGTTGCTTATATGGTGATCAATTTTATGTCAATGTAACATGAATAAACGATTATCATGTGCATGGGTTCCTTCTGAGCACGGTTACACACCTCATTAATTAGACTTGAATCAAGTGAAATATACTTACATTCTAAATACCCATGAACGAACATTTCTTTGTTATTGGTTGCCATCTGCAAACACACTTGGATACACGTTCAGTTTGTTTTGAGCTTCATAACCAAACTTTTATGAAATATGTTTATGTATTTATAGGCTTCATTTGATTCTGAATTTAAAAAGATAATTCTTTTTCATCATTTTGGGTGGCTTGGCAGATGGTGATTGTCTTTCATCATTATTTTCTTCGTGGGGCTGGATTGTGTCTGATGGTTAAGGATTGGTCTTCTCTTATGATGAACCTTGAAACAAAATAGTAAAGGATAAGAGGAAGTATTAAACATGCGTATTAATTGAATACAACACAGAGTTAAGCTTTCTCCATTTATTTGTTGCATCTTTCATCACGATTGAGTATGATTGCATTTTAGTTGGTACACGACAGTCCTTTTTATGTTCTGCAATTCAATCAAGTGCCTAATGAAAAAGGTAGTTATTTTAGTAGTTTTTCGCAAGGTTTTCTTAGTTTGAGTTTTCTTTTGAAGCATTTCTGTTCTTTAGTATTGATTTTCTTGATGCCTTATGTGATTGCCTGAAGTGTACGCTAAGACTAATTGAGTTGTCCATAACAAGTTAGTGAGTCATTTATCTAAAAAAAAATACATAGAAACTGTGATGTTAGATTGGAGAAACTATTGAATTCCACCTAAAGTTCTTGCGCCTAGTAGGAGATGTTTTCTGCAAATTCTTTAGCAAGCTTTTACTTTGACATTGCATCTTTGCATTTGACTGAAAGCTTACCATTTGAAAGTCATAAATTCTTAGGATAGTTAAGTATTTTTTGCAACCTTTGACTATTGGATAGATACTTCAAAATAAAGACTCCAACTCATTTTCATTCATGAAAACTCACAATTATACTTATTGTGTATCTCACTTTGTTACTTGAAGGCTCAATTAGTGAAGATCAAAATCAACTCTCTTTGGTCGATGTTATCTTGACGACTTTGAGGTGATTCTAAGCTCTGTTTCACATGCCAGGTGAGAAGTTTGCTTGTTTTTGGTGGTTGGGTTTTAATCTTGGCTTTTTCTAGTTCAATGTTTTGTTGGGTGGTTGTTTTATGAGCTTAATTTTGAGATTTTTGGTTTGGGAGTTTCTAAGTGGTTGTTTTTGCCATCGAATGGAGCTCATGGTGAGACTTGAACCTTGGCCTTTTATCCTCTATGAAATTTGGTAAATGTATGAGTTTTCTTTTGTTAGAAAGCATGCTAATGGTTGTGTTTTGAATCCATCTTAGAATGGTGATTTATTGGTTCTTGTTTATTGATTTGAATTTCTATACCACGTTAGAATGGTGATTTATTAGTTGTGTTCTGAATCCATGTTAGTTGTGTTATGAAGAATAAGGTAGGTTTGTGCATTTCAAGGGAGAAAATGCTAGAATAACTCTTGCATAATAAAACTACGTTTTGAACGAGGAGAATAAAGACAATATGTTAATCATGATTAGAGAGGCTAATCTTTGATTGTTCTTGTTTAGACTTAGGATGTCAAATGCTTGATTAGGACATGTGTACATTTGTTTTTGAGTGTTTTCTCTTGCATTCTTGAGGTATTTGAAGTTGGAAATTCCAAACTAGGATACTTTAAATTTAAGTTTTGTCTGCTTTGGAGGAGGGGGGGGGGGGAGGGGGAGGGGGAGGTGCAGTTATCACAATATGAAGATACTTGAATTTTTGTGGTTGTTTATATTAATTTGGATCACGGGTATAGTTTCACATCAACAAATCTTCTAGCTATTATGAGCTTGGAGTTGTTGATGAATTCTTTATACTTGGTTTTGTTTCTACCTAATCTTTTTCGTTTTATGGTTAGTTTCTCGTGTCATGGGGGTTGAAGCTTAGGGTAAGCAATATGTTTGTTTGATTCTATTTTCTTTTTCTTTTTGTACTATAATTATTGGTGTCATTTCTACCTTGTTTCAAAAAGACACAAAAGATATTACTCTTTGTTGAATTGGATTTGGTGCAGATGGTTTCAAAAGGACACAAGAGATATTACACTTAAATCTTGGCTTTTTGAGTTTAAATATTTGGTTGGGTTTTTGGTTTGGAAGTTTCTAAGAGGTTGTTTTTTCCATTGAATGGAGCTCATGATGACACTTAAATCTTGGCCTTTTGAGTTTAAATATTTGGTTGGACTACTGTTTTTCTAGCTCGATTTTGAGCATTTTGGTTGGTTTTTTTGTCTGGAAGTTTCTAAGTAGTTTTTTTCAATGGAACTCATGGTGAGACTTGAATCATGGGCTTTTGCGTTTTTAGTTTTTGAGTTTCTTGTGTAATTTTCTTTTTCTAAAGTTATTTAGTTCATCTCAACTCTAGTTTTTATAGATTATGTTCTATAGGTTTGTTGGGTGTATGTATAACATTATAATGCTACCTTTTATTTTATTTGCAACCTACCAACCATTAAATGAATGTTATTATATGTTTGTAGACTAAAATTATCTAAAAATCATATGTATCATAAAAGGACCAAATATATTGATGTGTGATTGCATTTTGTTAGAGATTCATTATGATCCATTTGGCCCTTGAAGTTTACGCTCCACTTATCTAGTCAAATTTTGAGAGTACAATTAATGCATTTTTATGTTCATGTTTTCTTATTATTTGACACTTTTTTACTTCTTCTAATTTTAGGGTAATACAAGTGAATAACATTCTAATGAAACGAATGAACTCATGGAGTCTACTCAGAAATGATGACATACATCGAAGCTTGTGACCACAAGATGTCAGAGTTTGGGTAGACTTGCCAAAGTATATCAATGGGGAATGTCTTGGCCACAAAAACTAGCTTGAGTTACTTTGATTTTGGATAGGAACACGTTTTGTAATGAATGAATAGTAGATTAATGTGAATCTTGTATGAATGTTTGCTTAAATAAAGACACATTTTAATTGTATCCATTTGTGGTGATCGTTTATTTATTATTATACTTCTAATTTGACATAAGGTATGGAACATGAATAGTATTATTATGAACATATCCTCAAAGCTAGAAAAGATACAATAATAGCATTCATTCATGTCATAAATAGAAAAAAGTTTGACCATTTAAAAGCTTATTATAACTTTAATTTAAAGTTATAAATAAATATTTATAGCTGTAAATAAATGCTATCATTGACAAACAATAACTTTTTATTTTTGCTATAGAAAGATTTTTATAGCTTTTAAAAAACGCTATCGTATGCTATAAGAAGAAGAAATTATGTTATGGAAAGACATCTATTATAGCATTTTGATGACGTTAATAAAACGCTATAAAAAGTCCAACTTTTTATAGCTTTTATAAAAGCGCTATAAAAAGTCCAGACTTTTTTATAGCATGGGCTGTCATGACTTTGCGAAAACGCTATAAAAGGTCTATCATAGCATTTTTTCGAAGCTATCATAGACTTTTTTTCCTGTAGTGTGAAGAGGAAAATTAGCTCATGCGAGCAAAACAATACATCATGAAATAATACATTGCAAACGCAAGTCTACTCTTAATCACAGTTCTCTGTGATTTCTCTTTCTCTTTAATCTTCGTCTTTTCCTCTCGTCCCTCAATTCTTGTATATTATGAGTTGTGTGTTTCCTTGAGCAGGAGGCTTCTATTTATAGGCGAAGGAAACTAACTTCTCCAAGTAACTTGCTTCAGTCATCTACGGCCAACTTGCAACTTTTCAGCCCCTTTTTAGCCCACTTGCGTCAGTTGTGTCAGTATTGTGCTTTCATCCATATTGTCTATCTCTTGATCGTCTTGGGATGTGTGACTGCGCTGAGAGAAACTTGGACAACAAACAACTGAATTAGCTGCGTTAGCGCCCTATATTTTTTTAATTTCTCACCGCATACATGAATATAGCATATCGCATAAAATCATCGCAGTTTCCTTCCTTCTTGCGTTGAGGTAACGCATCATTGTATCTTTTAGCCTATTTTTAGCTTAAGTTTAAAGGACAAATAACTTGCTTTTTGCAAGTTATCAAACCCCCAAACTTAAACTATTGCTTGTCCCCAAGCAATGCCTAATATCAACTCTGCGATGATTTACTTAGCTCTTCATCGCCTATGATCCTAACATCCTTTTTTCTCTTTTTCTTGCGCGCATCACTAACCAGGATTAACTTCTGCCAAATTTCCTTCATTGCTTAAGGAAATTCCTTTGCGATTAGATTCTACCTTGCGTTAACTCAGCCAATCTTCTCCTGCATGTCCTGGCGCATAAAAATTTACTCTTATTATGAAAGTTTTTTTTTAAGTAGCAATGGACATCAAAACGCATGCTTTCATTTTGGCTTACCCACATTTGTGATGAAAGGTATCTAACTACGGGCATTACATTTTTTTACTGTCCTATACGCTCATGGGATGCGTTTGCGTCTTCGGGCAGTGGCAAACTATGGGTGTCATAAATGCCCCTGGCTACAAACTCGTCGCATTCCAGAGGAACGCATGCGTTATTTATTTATGCACTGACTAACGCACTCCCCCAAACTTAAATTGGACAATGTCCCCATTGTCCCCCAAACTTACATTGGAGCGCAAAGACTTAAAGAGAGCAAGGTTGAGTTGCGACAAGGCGAAAATGCGAAGGGATTTTTCTTAAGGTTTGAGGAAATGAAGACAGATGTTAAACCAATTAAACTAATGCGGGCAAGAAAATTAAGAAAGTTAGATGCATGGATTTAAAGCAAAAGAGCTAACGCAAAGAATTTGTTAGATAAAGGCATTATATTAAGGCAGAAAGAAAATTACGAAGAAATAAAACGTCAAGTTATATTGATATAATGCGGGACAAAATTATAAAAACAAGGCGCATACATCTAAAGGAAACAAAAGAAAACAAGAAAACTAGGGAAGCGTTTTCTACTCCTGCGGTGGCGGTGGAGGAGGAGGTCTTGGATCCCTTGGCGCAGGTGCAGGCAAGGAATCGCGCACTTGTGATGGGCCTGCGCCGTTGGGTCTTTGTTGCGCAGGTGGCCGCATAAACAGATTTGGCGTGACTGGCAGGCGGCCAAAAGACTCATCCCATCACAACAAGAAGAGGACCAAGGAGTTCTCGCGTGTGGATAGCTCTTCTTGTTGCTTGCATAGTAGTTCTTGCTGCTGGCACATTCTCTCCTGTTGCCGACGCAGGGGTTCTGCGACTTCGTGAATCATTTGCCGCAGTTATGAGAATATAAGTGTTGTATCCACATCAAGTCGTGGATCAGCCGCAGCATCGCTTGTGCTCGCAGAAGGGGTGGCTTGCGGCGTGGCGCTTGGCGCAAGGACTTCTTCATTGCGAGGAGGGCTTGGCAATGGGGCTTCAAAAATCTCCTCTGAACGCAATTCTTCGTTTTGCTGCGGAGGAGGTGTTTGTTGGTCTGTTTGTTGCGATGGTGGTGGTGGAGGTGGTGGCAGTGGAGGTGGCAAGGATGTCTGAGGTTGGGCCTGCGCACTTGTGATGGGTCTGCGCTGATGGAACTGTTTGAGTGGTCCTTGCGGCCATCGGAGGGTTTCTGCCCGCGGTTTGCTTGCGCCTCTTATTCTTTGGTGCTTCAGACGCAGGCGCAGGTGCTGTTGGTTGGGATGCAGGGGCCGGTTGCTGGTTTCCTTCTTGCAGACGCATATTGTGGGTGCACGTAATGCGCGTCCACCATTGATAGTCAAATCCTTCCGCATGGGTCAAATTTCTTCGTCTGCTGCGGGCAAGAGGCCTGATGCACGACATAGACGGGTGACGAGACCAGGGCAAAACATTGCGCCCTTGAGTTTTGCGGCAATCTGGCACAATGTGTCGACAAGGATTTTGCCCAAGTCGAGGGGCATTCCCTTCATGATGCAGTTGACGAGAACCACCCTTTGGATGCTCAACGTGGCATCATGCGTTGTGGGCATGATGCGATTCTTCACCCAGTGCATCCAGCAAGTGGCTTCAAAGTCCAGTAGTTGCGACTTCAGGGTCCTCGCAGCTCCATGACCGTCCCATCTGGCTCTCGGACTGGCCACCGCAAGAAGCACTGCGTTCAAGAAATCGTCGTCCAGACAGTTGAGTAGCGCATTCCCCTCTGCGTCAGGGATGTCTCGCAGCTCGTATACGTTGTTGATGCACGCAGAGGAGAATGCGACTGCGTGGCCCCGCACCAAAACTTCGTCGACTTCTTCCTGCCATTGCGCCCGATAGAAGTCGTGGACTAACGCAGGGGCGAAGGTGCGAGGGTTTTCGCAAATCGTCTCCCATCTGTGGTTGGAGATTTGATCTGTCATTGATTGCGGGAGTGTGCAGCTGAATCCCCTCTCCTCCTGGAACTTTCCTTTGTCCTCACCCACTTTATCTGTGCCCACTTTTGCTATGCCTTTTTCTTTTGATGCGGTGGGCACCCCCTTTCTTTTCTTGCTTGGGGCCGCTGCAAGCCTTTCTGAGGGTTCTCGAATGACTACCCTGGTTGGTTGGAGGTTGTGTCGTGAGTCAATCACGCTAATTGGTGTTAATTTGGGCCAATTACGGAGTTTTTGGATCCATCTCGATGTCTTGGACAGAGAGGAGGTGAAGAGACCCAATTGTGCTGAAACGGGCCTGAATTGTGACACCGAAAGCCAAAGATCGAAGCCCCGAACTGAGAAGAAGCGAGACAAGACCGAGAAAAGGAACAGGAAGTCGAGATTAGAGGCTGGCGTCGAGACTGACTGGGTCGAGCCACCTGCTAGCACCTTTTTCGTGACTCCTCAACAACTCCCCATGCTATAAAAGGCCACGATTCGAAGGCAAATCCAAGTAGAACTCACTGAGAAAAATAAGGGGGTGACAAAACCCTAGTAGACGCCCATGAGTAGGGATGCCCGAGGTCCTTTGCAACGACACAAATTCAAGGTAAAATTACATATCTCTAATCTTGGGTTAGTTTGGGTTAATTTTATTGTGGAATTAGTGTAAAGTCGGGAATTTAAATGCAAGGATTTGGTAAATTGTAAATTAATTAATTTGGAATGGCATTTTTCGTAATTAAGTTCATTTTAGAGCCAAGCCCAAGAGTTTTTAAAGTTTGTGCACACAACCCTAGGTCTCATTCTACTTCTCCATCTTTCTCCTTATCCTTCACGATTTTTCAACCTTTCTTCTCTATCCCCTTTCTTTTCTTATCCACGGTAGCCACGCTCCCACACCCAAAGACCCATCATCGGCGTCCCTCCGACGAGCTCCATGGCGGCCCAATGACGGTACAACGGCGGGCAGCGGCACATTCGCGTTGGTTGCAGCGGTGGGCGTCTTTTCCGTATAGCAGCTGCGCTTTTTTTTTGTTTGTTCACACGATCTCTCTCCCTCTCCTTCCTCGTCACAGGCAGCCACGTTCAGTCTTCACTCGCGGCATTTACCGGCGTAGCGGGGTGACGCGTTTGCGGCAGTGGGCATCTTCTGGCGAGCTCCGTTGCTGCGTAGCAGCGGTGCAACTGCATTTGGGCTTGTTCGTTGTTTCCAGCGGCTGTAAGCTCGTGTTTAGGTGATTTTTGGATTGGGTAAGTTGATTTGAGAGTTTATTTGGCTGGTTGCAACATTTAATTGAATGCCCACTGATATTTGAAACCCGTTCAGCAAGTTTTTGGCGTTATCGGCAAGTTTGAGTAGTGGGTCTTTGAGTTTTAGCGTATGTGAGCAATTCCGTCTTTGGGTAAGCTTTGTGCAACAAGTCTTTCATGGATTTCGAACCAATTTTGGCTCCTAGTATTATGCCCATGAATAATTGATCCTTGAATGTAGGTACCTATTGGGATTGGAGGTTAAATCATTGATTTAGGAGCAAATTGGGTTATCAACCAACAAGCTAAAGGTTGGAAATTGGGTAAGTTTTGAGTGCTAAACCTTCTTTTAATCGGTTAGTTTCTAGAAGAGCAATGGGTTTAAGTCCTATTTAGTTTAAAGGAATTTTCCTTCTAATTTTGTAGCTTGCCAAAGTCTTGAAATCAAGAAGTTTGAAGAGGATTGGTTTGGTGATAATTAAGCCAAGGTACGTGACTTTATTGTTGAACTTTTTATTTGGGAGCGCATGTTTGATTTTCTAAAATTCATGTGTTATATGAGTTGTTTAATTTTGTACACGTTTATGAAAAATTGTTGAAAGCATTAAAATTTATTATTAATGCTTGAGATTGTTGATGTTTTGAAATCCTTGAGTTGGTGGTCTCTCAAAATTTCATTATATGTATGAGTCTAAATTATTTATGAGTTTTTCTTAAATTTCGAAAGAGTACATGAAATTGATGTACTTAAAGAGATGCCTACACAGGACTTAGAGACATGAAATTGATGTACCTAAGTCGAGGTTCGTGAAATTGACGACCTCCGTAGGAGACACATGAAATTGATGTGTCTAGGATATGCATGAAATTGATGTATATCCTCTAATTAATAAGTTTAAAATAAAGTTTAGAACCACCAAAAAGATATTTGTTATTGATTTTTAAAACGTGTTTAAGCTTGACCCAACCTCAACAGTAGGGTCACTTACTGAGTATTTTAAATACTCATTCTTTTCAAAAATATTTTTTTTTCAGGTAAATGCAAGGGCAGGTGCAAGGCAACTGATGAGAATCCATTAGGCAGCCATGAGGAAACCATGGACTTCATATTTTATTTTTTCTTCCGCTTTAAGAACTTTGTTTTATTTTATTTTGATTTGTAGACTTGTTTGAGAAATTTCCTAGAGGCCATGTATATTTATAGTTTGGAAATTATTTAAGAATATTTAAAACCTTTAAAATTAGGGATCCCGAATAAAAGTTTTTTTTTGAGTTTTTTTTTTACCTAAATTAGTGTTTATGTTTAAAAATGTTTTTATTTAAAAAAGACTTCCAAAGCATGAATGTCGTAACGGTCCCGAAAAGACACTTGTAAGAAGTCAGGTCGTTACATCCTTGCTAGAAGACTAAATTCTAACCTTAGTTAGACATCAAACTCATGTGTTTGTAGAGATTTCACCCTATTCCCACCTTGTAAAAAGAGAGTAGAGTGTCGTGAGAACTCTAGAAGGATTGGATAAAGTGAAAAAACCCTAGTTTTAGCTACTGCACAATATCTTTACAGCACTTGTTTCTTTTCATTATTCTGCAGTCTTTATTCATTATTTCAATGAAAAGTTGTTCATTTGCATTATATTCCATCATGCGTAGCTAAATTCCATTGAGGGGTTCGGTATAGTGAATTCCCTTATGGTTTAAATGGCTTGAAAGTGCTTATTTGCCTAAGTTCTATTTATTGCATGTCATCCTTTATTGATTATCATTCTAATCTTGCTGAGTTTAACTTGATCACTTAGACTTTGCATGCTATGTGAGTTTTGTACTGAAAGGGTCAAACAATATCAGTTCTCATAAAGGTGATATAGGAGAAAGGGCTCGAGAGAGTGTATTTGGTGTTATAGGGGATGGTCGCCTTATAACAACTATAGGGTCATAGGTTGCATGCATGAATAATCTATGTCGGAGTCGAGTCACAGAAATGTGCATAACGGTACTCGCTTAGCCTTCTAACGGTTCTTGGGAGCAAGGCCAAATAGGACTTAAACCTAAGCCAATGCATATCTAGACTTAGGTTGAATAAGCCATTACTAGAGTCATTTGTCTTAGGGTTGAAGCTTTACTGGACACCTTGCTTTATTATTATTGTTATTTCTTTACTTGTTTGTTTATTTACTGTCCAAAACCCAACATCAACTACTCTCTTTGGTTACCTTTATTAAGCAATTTAAGAGCAGTTTCTTCTTCAAATTTGTGTTTACTTTAGTCTCTGTGGGATCGATACCTTTGGAATATTTCTAGAGTTTTTATTACTACATGCGATAGTGTATACTTGCACTTGGTTGACTGAATTCATTCTTATTCATTATTTACCATATTTTCCAACATCCACCTTCAGTCCACATCGCATCAAGTTTTTGGCACCGTTGCTGGGGACTAAAAGTGAAACCATTTTTTTTTGTTTGTTGAAATTGCGATTCGATTGCTACTGCATTTTTATCTTAAGAATCTGACTTTGATTTGTAGTTTCTTTTGCAGGTTAAAGTTGTTGCATGAGCAAGGGGTATCAACTCCTTGAGATAGATCTTGAGATAGAAAGAACCTTTCGTCGTCGTCGTAGAGAGCAAAGGCAAAAGAAAACGGAATAGCAGAAGTTGAGCGCACGGGAACATCTTGAAGAAGCTGCTTACATTCAAGAACTTCCAATGGACCAACCCGGAGTCGATCCTCCTGTTGACCAACAGAATCGTGGAATGGATCAGAATGGTGGGAGAATACCACCAGTTCCACCGGTGCAGCAAAATGAAAATTCGATCTATATTGCAGAAGATCGAAATAGAGCAATAAGGGATTATGCCTTACCGGTTTTCCAGACTCTAGATCCAGGAATACTTGAGCCACCGATAGAAGCACCACAGTTTGAGTTGAAACCTGTGATGTTTCAAATGCTCAACACCATGGGCCAGTTTTCGGGACTTTCGAGTGAAGATCCGCGTAAGCATATCAAGCAATTTTTAAGAATTTGTAGTTCGTTTAAAGTAACAGTACCAGAAGACACATTGAAACTAAAACTTTTTCCTTTTTCATTATAGGGAGATGTTGAAGCTTGGTTAGATTCATTTCCATCAAACTCCATCACATCTTGGAATGACTTGGCAGAAAAGTTTCTATTGAAGTTTTTTCCGTCCAACAAGAATGCTAAGTACAGAGCAGAGATCATTTCCTTCAAACAATCGTACAATGAGCCTTTAGATGCAGCTTGGGAGAGATTCCAAAGGTTGGTCCGAAAGTGTCCTCATCATGGATTGCCTGCTTGTATCATTCTTGAGCATTTCAATAGTGGGCTCAATCAAGCTTCAAAAGCCTTAGTCAATGTGTCTGCAAATGGATCTTTCCTGAAGAAATCCACGAACGAAGCACATGCCATACTAGATACAATAGCCACGAATAACCGACATTGGGGGGAGATTGAACCTACAATTTTGAAGAATCTAGTAAAAGTTGTAGAGACGAAAGCGAACTCAACCATGCAAGCTCAGATTAAAGCTATTCACAGCATGATGGTGGGCTTGACTATGGGAAATCAAGCAAACATCGCTCCCGCAAATGCTATCTCTTCTCCTTGTTGTGATATTTGTAGTGAAGAGCATATTACTGATAATTGTCCACTAAACCCTGCATCTGTTTTTTATGTAGGACAACAGGGAAATCAAAACCGATGGAATCCATATGCAGCTACGAACAACCTAGGGTGGAGACAACATCCGAACTTCTCTTGGAGAGGACAAGTTAGTACCAGTAATGCCAGTACAAATCAATTCGAAAAAGCTTCATCAGGATTTAATTCCCAACCTACACAACAGCAGCAATAGAAAAATTTCCAACCAGTACAAGTTCAGAACACTAGCCAAGAGTCAAATCTAGAGGCTCTAATAAAAGAATACATAGCAAGAAATTGAAGGAGTGTAGAACACTCTAGCGGAAGCGATTTGAATCAATTGCGTTTTAATTTCGTTAATTTTATGATCAAAGCATGCTATGTATTAAGACCAAAAAACAGAGCATCGTTTTTACTAACCTTTTGGACGAAATTAACGAGCTCCTTAGATGAAATCTCAGCATGAATCACTTGTAGGACAACCACCGAGGTCTTCCCCACTATCCTCCGGCCTTAGAACGTGTTGTGGGACACGAATTTATGATGAATTTTTGAGGAAGAATGCTTGAACCATCTAGCCACGGTTTGGAGAAGAGAGATGAACTTTTGAGAGAATCTTTGTTTTTCTTCAGCCTCTTTATGTCTTCAGCAAAAACCCTCAGTTTTCCAAAGTCACTTTAATTACCTTTTAAAGAAGGTAATTTGCAAGATGTGTCTTGCAAGCTTTGACACCAAATGGAATTTACCTCTTGAATATCTTTATTTAAGAAATTCAATTTTGCTAATTAATTTTATATTAATAATTAATTCAAATAATTAATTTTAATAAAATTAATTTAAATAACTAATTAAACATATTTAATTAATTATTATATTTAATTGTAATATCAAATATCAAAATTAAATAATTGTACTAATCCCGATTTCTCTCAACCACGGTGTTCAAATATGAATCCCTATTCATATTTGAAACCAAAATATGTATCCTATACATAATAATATTTAAATCTTATTTAAATAATTTTTTTTACTCTCTTTAGTTTAATTCGTAATTAAACTTTAACGTTAAATATATGGAACGTATTTTAACGATAACTCTCTATAATGAATTTGAACGTTTCAAATTTTTCATCACACTTGTTCTAAGGTTTATTCCGTATGAGCTAGCAGGGGGACCTAATGGACCTACAGATCATGGGCTCCAACGATCCGAGATTAACCGGCTAAACTCTTTTAGCCCAGTTAACCAACATTTGTTAACTGCCAGGACACTCCACTATAGCCTAATAGTTGAACTCCCCTCACTGTCGATATATTTCTGTCCACTTGATATAACCATTATTAGTAAGTCGATCCTTCACAGGTTGTTCGTAACTAGAGCTGGGTCAAATGTCCGTTTTACCCCTGAAGTTACATCTTATTCCTTAAGTCCCACTGGGTCCCTAATGAACAATTGGTTTGTGGTCCGACCACTAAACCTAAAACCTCTCGGGCCAATGAGAGGGCGAGATCCCTTTGTTCACGTCCCGGGGTCAGCACTTAATGGAACAACCTCTCTACTATCCCTAAATTGGGTAGGAGTGAATTTCGTCTTGCAGGACTATGTCCCCAACTATCTACTCGGTCTTATCTGCAAAATGGTAGGCTTATTGAGTCAGTGATGTTGAGCTACTCTCACCCATGCAAATCAAAGGATAATCCCGAATAAACAGGAGTTCATAGTTAGCTCAAGATTAAGGTCGAGTTACCTAGGTCATCGCATGAAATAGGCAGTCTTGTCGGTAAACGACGTTATAAAGCAAGAGTGACTTATTTCTCAGTCCTGGTCTTATACAAACTCTTTTGCATAGGACGCCCCCACTCTAATGTCTCTATATGAACGATTCAGGATCGCATCGTTTGTACTAAAACAAAGTGGGTCACATCACATAGTTTTTCTTAGGATAAGGTACCAAGTCTTATCCCTATACTATAGACCATTTAGGCTATTACTTGAACTTGATCCACTTTTATGTCACTACATAAAGTTCAAGTGTTCATACCATAGCCAAGGATTCTAGTTTATTGGATTTGGGTTAATTAATATATAATTAAAACAATTATTCGACAACCATAAAGGGAATAACCTCGATAACGCTTTATTGATTATAATTGACTTTGTTACATTTACTATCCATGAGTTTTAGGACATAAAACCCAACAGAAATGATTCCACTGTAAGGAATTTGGAAGTGCAGTTAGGACAAATAGCTCAAGAGATCAAGAATAGATCCCAAGGGACATTGCCTAGCAAAACTAAAAATCCTCACCGTGAAGGCAAGGAACAATTCAAAGACGTTACCTTGAGGAGCGGATTGGAGTATGATGGACCAAAATACCCCATTAATCAAGAAGTTAAGAGAATCCCAGAAGAAGTCTCAGAAAAATCCACCGAAAAAGAATCAGAAGTCAATACAGAAGTTAGTCAGAATAAAGAAAATTCAAAAAAGACCAAGGAGCCAGAATCCTTGGAAGAAAAGATTGAAAGTTCAAGTACAGGTAAAAAGCAGGAAAATGCGACCGCAAAACCAAAAAAAATTCATCATTGATCCAGATTATAGACCACCACCACCTTATCCCAAAGATTCAAATACGCGTCACAAGATACACAGTTCAAAAAGTTCCTAGACATTCAAAAGCAACTCCACATCAACATTCCGTTGGTGGAAGCGCATGAGCAAATGCTGAACTACGTGAAGTTCCTGAAAGATATCTTGTTTAAAAAGAGACGATTGGGAGAGTACGAGACAATTGCATTAACATAATGCTCCAATGCATTAGTTAAAAGCAAGGTTCCTCCTAAGTTGAAAGATCCAAGAAGTTTCACTATCCCTTACTCCATAGGAAGACGGAACATCGGCAGAGCACTATGCGATCTGGGAGCAAGTATAAATCTGATGTCGTATTGAGTCTTTAAGCAGTTAGGAATAGGAGAGGCCAGACCGACAACTGTCACCTTGCAACTAGCAGACAGATCATTAACACATCCCATTGACAAAATAGAGGATGTACTAGTTCGTATTTCCAGCAGACTTTATTATATTCGATTGTGTAGCAGACAAAGAAGTGCCAATTATCTTAGGACGACCTTTCTTAGCAATTGGTAGGACCTTGATCAATGTACAGAAAGGAGAATTGACCATGAGGGTCAATGATCAACAAGTTACCTTCAATGTCATGAACGTGCTCAAATATCCAGGTGATTTTGAGGAATGTTCAGTAATTGATCAAATTGATGAGCTTTCTTTATCTACTTTGCAGGAATTGCTAAAAGGGGAAACGCTGGAAGAATTGCTTGAAGATGAAGAACAAGAGAAGACAGGTGATGCGCAATTTGCTAACCGCAAGTGTACGGGTCAAGTAATAATATAGTGTTTTCGTGTAAAACGAGTGTCGTCCTCTGGATTGGTTTTCTAGCAAATTAAGTACCGTGAATACTTTTGTCCAATTTTATTTAGGGAGCAAAACTTCATGAAAAAGATAAATCTAAAGACAAAAAGCATAAAATAAAGGTGGAGACTTAAATGGAAAGACTCTTAGGGAATTGATTTCGTTGATTAAGATTGAGGATTGATTAATAGGAATGAATTGACCGTGCAATTATTCTACAAGCCAAGGAAACATTTATCACGATTACCTCTCCCGAGTATAATTGATTCTCATGCATATAACTAACTTGATATCCCTATCTAAGTTCATTAACATGCAAGGCATTATTCGGTTCGGTCCTTGTTATACTTCTAGAGATATTCTAAATCCCGTCACAAATTTAGAATTTCTACTCTAGTCATGCAATTGAACAAAGCAAGTCTTAGGCCAAATCCTCTCTCCCCGAGTTAGATTCAACACTTAAATCATTCAATTAGTGATCAAGTAATTGAAAGCATTATACATAAAATTGCATGCATAGAATAAGAACACATTCATACCCAAAATTCAATCCAACAATTTAAGCAACTACATCAAACCCTAAGACAAACAACTAGCAATTCATAGTCTTTAAACCATAAACACTAATTGAAAGAAAAGCCATAAAAACTACAAGAGTTAAGGGAAAGAGAAAGGAAAACTCGAATCCGCCGACACCACACGTCCCCGTCACGATCTCCACGTCTTCTCGCTTGATTCCCGCTCCTTGGCCTTGCCTTTAGCTCCCACCAAAGGTCTCTAGTCGAAATTAGGGCTAAAATCTCACCAATTGGACTCCAATTGCTGAATTAAGCTTCAAACACATACTTCCTACAAATAAAACATAAAAATGCATAAATTTGGGCAAATAATTGTAAAAGACTAGCTTAATTAATCAGAGAAAAATAGCTAGCTATGCTCGCTATCAACAGGTGGGAAAAAGATTGAAGAAATAGAAGAATCAACCAAAAGTGGCTCTGCAGTAGCACGAATAGAAGCATTGAGAGATTCCTTGGAGTCAAGTAATGAGCGTACCGCAAGCGCACGGGTCGTCAAGTAATACAGTGATTTTGAGTATAAAAGTATCGTCTCCACAGGGATTGGATTTATTCACTTAATTACTGCAAATATTATTGCTTACCTTTATTTAGAGAACAAAATCTAATGCCGAAAAGATAAACTTAAAAGATAATCTAGAAAGCAAAAGATAAATGGAAACACAATTTGGAGGGATAATTCTGGAGTGTTAATTTCATTAATTGGACCTTTCGTTGCTTAATCAATTAGTTAACTCAGATTAATTAGTCATACAATTCATAAGTCTAGAAGCCTAAATTCAAGGACTCTCCTGTTGGTTTCCTCCTATCTCTTGCCTTTTAATAAAGAATCTCCTTTCGGTTTCCTCTTTATTTACTTAGCATGGCATTACGACCCTTTAATAACAACCTCTAACGTTATTTAGTCTATCCCGTGTCACTCGGGTAGACAACATTAGTCATGCATTCGGTTCTAGTCTAAGCTTCTTTGTCACACCCCCTCCAAAACTACCTGCTAGCTTAGTGAGGGAGATGGCGTGAAGCCAACAGACATCGTCCTCCTCTAACGATACCTGTTGACCCTGTTGAATCGTTGAACCTGATAAACATGCTAATCTTAGATATGGAATACTTTAAATGCAACACAACACAGCGGAACCTTGATAACCTTTAGACACACATGAAGTGCAGTCTTTACATAACCCAGTTTGGGAAATTACCTGATAGAGACATCACAACCAAAGCATATCCAACTTGGGTTTACACAACCACAATATCTGGAGCTTACACAAACAGTAAACTATCCAATCCTTACAAAAACATTTACAATATAAACAGACTCGATGTACAACTCTACTCACGTACTGGAGCTTGATCAAGAAGCTTTTAGCAGACTTTGGCAGTTTATCAGGCACCGAGAGCTCGATCTCTACTTGTAAAGTGGGAAAACATTTTGAAAGAGTGAGCTATGAAGCCCAGTGAGTGACTAAATTTAAAACTGTTAATCCGTTAATCAGAACACATGATAAACCTTTAAACATATAAATATGTTTAATCAAAGCGTTAAATATAAACGTGTAATGATAAAAGCTTTCTCAAATACTCAGCAAGTACATCATTAAAAATCTAGCAAGGCATATCATTTATATCAAACATTTTAACTAACATGACAGATCTACGTTGTGTAGGGCACGCCCAGCACTCCCATCGTCTTTGTCGTAGTGGGGCCCGCCCAGCACTCACGACAGCATCGTTGTCACAGAGTACACTCAACGTCAACAACGGAATATAACCTGTGTGCACACGGTACCATATAGCCTCGTGCTCAATATCTCAGTCATGTAGTCAATAGAAATCTCAGAAAATCACATGAAAACATTAAAACATGCCTGCTTATCTCTATCTTTCGTAAATCCCAATCTCACTTAGCTTGCTCTTGGAAAACTGAAAATCTTTAAACAATACTCGCTAATACATACTTTGCTTAAAATGATATCGTTTCAACTACTTTTCAGAAAGTTAATAATAACGTGCTCGTACATAAATCTCATTAGAAAATCTAAACTCAAAACTTATGCTTGAAACCATTCATAGAAACCATGCATCATTCATAAGTTCATATTCAAGCATGTAAACCATTTAAGCATAAATAATAGTTTAAAAATCATTTTCGAAATTCGTTTTGTCACTCACAATCTTGGCTAGTTCCCTTGTCTGTAAACTCGGCCTATTTCCTCTTCGCCTGTCAAACAAACCAAAACCGAGCATCAGAACTATAAACCGTCTTGTCTTTCCATGCTCATGAATTCTAAATTCTAGAAATAAAATCACATTTCATGTTTTTCCCAGAATTTTTCAGATTCAATACCCTAACTTCAAACACTCATAACTTCCTCAATACTTGACCAAAACTAATGTACTATATATCAAACTCTTCATTTTGGAATCCTATACAACTTACTTGAAGGAATGAAAATGAGATTCCAAATGAATTTGTCCAGAAATCCCCCGAACACAGAAAATCCATATTCGTGCTTCTCTGCTACCCTCTACTTTTCTCTTGCAATTAAACCTACTTCTAGTCATTTTTGGCTCACGAATTCTTCATGAACGTTATAGGAAATTGAATAAGATTTCCAACCATACCAAATTGAGCTTCTAATTCAACCTGTAGACCCTAGAATGTTCGAAAAACCAGAGAAAACCAGAGATCCTTCTGATTTGCACGAAAATTATGTGCTCTGTTTTCCTCTTCAAAAACCATTAACTTAAGATCAAATTTAGCTCAAGCTTCCTTCATGAAATTTGTTAGGAAATGGATTACCTTTCAAGGAAGTCAGGCCTCACCTCTTATTTCTTCTTGTGTAGCTCAAACCGAATTAAAAACCAGAGATAGGCAAGTTGAACCCAGATTCTTCCATGGTTGCACTTGCATGAACTTTTTCCTTCCTTCTTCAAACTCCAACCTACAGCAAGCTTCTTCTTCCTCTTCCTTCACTCTCTCTCTCGAAATGCCCTGAAAATCTTATACCATTAAGCACCGAATGGGTTTCCACTTCCTTTCATTTTCTTTTTTTTTTTTTTTCCTTTTTCCTTTTCCTTTTCCTTTTCTTTTCTTTTCTTTTTCTTTATTTTCTTTCTTTTCTTTTCTTTATTAATAAATTCCAAAATTATCAAAGACAACCTCAACCAAAAGTTTTGCCATTTTTCTTCAAAAATGGAACAACAATAGCTTAAATCCAACATCCTACAATATGTGACAAGAGCAAATAATCCAAGGAAAGTCTCGGGTTTACATTCTCTCCGTCGAGTTTCCACTTAGTAACAATTCATTTAATCAATGATCGGGTTATTAAAAGCATTAAGGACAAAATGCATA
Organism: Luffa aegyptiaca; assembly: GCA_017139565.1. Lineage (NCBI taxonomy): Eukaryota > Viridiplantae > Streptophyta > Magnoliopsida > Cucurbitales > Cucurbitaceae > Luffa > Luffa aegyptiaca. The sequence goes on along the minus strand of CM029400.1, from coordinate 30,376,515 downwards.
AATGAATGACATTGACAATCAAACCAAATTAATTCATTAATTAAGCAGAGATTCAACAAACTAAATCAATCTCATACAATTTAGGAATTAACTACTTATATCACTAAACATCCAATAATTCCTAATCACGCCTAATCTATAAACTAAGAGTAAAGGAAAGGGAAGAGAAATGCTCATAAAATTGTCGATCTCCTCGATCCCATGGCGACCTCCATCGATCCCAAGCTTCCAAGATCTTCAACAAAGTTCAAAAACTCTCCCGAAACCCCCGATTTTAGTGCTGACTCTAGAATGGGGTGAAAACCCACAAATTGGCTCACTTAATGCGATTGCAAAATGGTCTATTTATACTTGTTCAGCAGGCGCAGCGTCGTGACGCTGTTACGTCGTCAGCTTGGAGCGCAAGTCATCGCAGCGTCGAGACATTGTCCCATTTCCAGAGCCCTCTCTTCAGCTGGCTGCCTAGCGTCTCAACGCTAGGCCTCGGATGTCAACTTCAAGAATGACCCTTGGATCATAATCTTGGGCCTCTAACTTTCTTTTCCTAGGCTCTTGGGCTAGGATCTTCAATGAAATTCTTCCATTTGCTCCAAAAAGCCTTCAAAATCATCCATAATCTCTCAAAACTCCAGTTTTGCTTCCTTGGCTCGGTTTTCTGAAATTTAAACATAAAATAGCATCGAAGCACACAATTCAAGCACAAAATCTCAAGTAATAAAGATTGAATGTTTGTTTCCTTTTTTGCCTTTTTTTTTTTTTTTTTTTGCACAACAAATGATGAGCATGTATGGAATGAAGCAAAAATAGATTTTTTTTTTTTTAAACAAAACAAAAATATATGAGAGAAAATATGAAAGGAAAGCATAAAGAATGCGTTTATGAATATGTGACTATAAAAATATGTGAAAATCAAGGATATAAAGAGACATGTTGGATAAGCAAGAATAAATTAAATGAATAAATAAACGAATAATAAACACATGTAACTAAACTAAACCAATAAATTGCATAACTAAAATATGTAAATCATTATATGTGTGTTAAGGCTCTAATGTCTAACGAAAAAAGGTCCCCAAGCTGTCCTCGATTTCTTTCCTTTTCCAAGAAAATAAATCAAAGGCATGCTTATCAGCATCCTGAATAAGGTCGACTTGAGTGAGGGTTTTCATTTGCCTACACGGGAGTTATAACTCCACGAAGGTCGCCACTACTCATCCTCGATCCTAATCCTAATGGTAAAGCCCGGTAGGAGGCTTGTGTACGTGTGTGCTTAAAAGAAATAAAAGGAGAATAAATACAAAAAAGCCAATATATATATAAAAAAATAACAACACAAGAAAATAAAATGACCCGCTTACAAAAGGTCCCTAGTGGAGTCGCCAAGCTGTCGCTACGGGTTTGCGCGCGGAGCTGCCGACTTTGTTCCCAAGAGGAGGAAAATGGAGTCGCTACCAGTCTTGATTTAGAGGGTGTGACTGGGCACCCAACAATATGCTAAAATGGTCTGCAAATAACAGATTTAAGGTTCGGGGGTCGTTTGTGTATGGGGAAGGTATTAGCACCCCACAACACTCGTTAGAAAAATGAAATTTTATTTTTCTTGTGTTATTTAAGGAAATTGGCTATGGTAAATACTAAAGAAGATTTTTTTTTGTTGATTTTTAAATGTCCCACATTTTAATTCTCATTATTCCATAAATAAATAATGAGCAATAATTGTGGGTGACATAAAGCCCTTCAAAATTTGTATGAATTTAATTTGGCATCCCAAATGTAAATTCATTATACCTCAAGAATATTAGGAAAGTCAATATCTTGATTTCCTAATTTCCTTCATAGGAAAGTTTATTTTTTTTTTAAAACATTTGGTTTATTAATTTTGAAAATTGTGTGAGTAAAAATATTTTTTTAAGGAAAACTCTTAATTAATTTTATTTTTAAAAGCAAGTGACATTTTTATGGAAAATAGTTTTGGGTTGATTTATTATTTTGAAAATAAAGTTAATGAAATAAATTTAGCAAAAAGCTTTTAAAACATTCCTTTAAAAAGAAAATGCCTCTTATGAAATATGCCTCTTTGGAAAAAAAAAGTTTTCTTAAAAGGAAAATATAAAAATGGAAAGAAATATTAAAATCAAATCCCGACATCCCGAGATCTTATTTTTCCTCAAGAAACTCAAATATCGACATCCCGAAAATTCAAGATTCCATCGTTGGAAGATTTTTATTTTGGAAATATTTAATTACGAAAAGAAATATAGAGGAATGTAGATTAAATACAATATCATAACATAGTGAAATAAAAAAAAATCAACAATATACAATTGAGATAAAATGCTTAAAAAGAGAATAAAACTACCATATTCAAGAATTAAAAATTCATTAAATTCATTTGCTTTAAAGGAACCATATTGAAATCAAATCTCGGCATTCCAAGACATTGATTTCTTACCTCAAGAAAACTCAACATTGGCATTCCAAAAATTGAGATTCCGTCGTTGGAGATTCCTTTATTTTTTTAACACAATTAACCAAAGAAACATTGGTTTAGGCAAAGTATCTACATATTGATTTAATGAAAATATGTGGCTAAACTATAAATAATAATACTAGATTCCATTGCAAAAAAAATAAAATAAAATAAAATTAACAAGTTGAACATAAACAACATATAATAATCAACTTTAAACATTGAAGTACATAAAAATAAAAATTGTAAAATTGGAATTGAAATATGCATGCAATTGTCAAATGTTCCCTAAAGAAAAATCACATAACTTCCTAAATGTAAAAGAAAAAAATAAAGCAAATGAAAAAAATAAACTAACTTTATGAAAGCATGGAAAGTTTAATCTTATGAACAAAAGAAGACTATTGTAGAAGGAATTGAAAACAAAGTTAAAAAAAATACTTAAAAAAAAAACGCTTGTGACTACCGTTGGACGAAGTGGCTATATGGAATTGAGAGAGAGAGTAATGGTGAGTGGGAGAAAAACGTGAGGAGTAGGAGAAGGGAAAAATCTTGAGGAATAGGGGAAGGAAGTTAGGTGGAAAAGGGATTGAAGTGTATCTAGGGTTTTAAGAGGGAGAGATTTGGAGAGTCTATTTTTAGCCCTAAAAACACGTGTAGGAGGCCTCTTCCAAGGCCCAAAATCGTGTATTGCAAGATGGGAGGACTCCCTTTTTATAGCCAATTCCAACCACCACAAATTAGGAAAGTGATCAAATAAAATTAAATTATAAATAAATAAAATCTAATAAAAATGAAAAATGAATCAAATTTTCACCTCCCATATTTACATAATTTTAATTTCCAATCAAATAAACATAATATTTTGTTTAATTAACCTTGCCAAATAAACATAATATTTGATTTGGCAAATCAATTAAGTAAAATAAAATATTTGACCTAATTATTTCTACCATATTTAATAATATTTGAATTGGAAAATTAAATGCTCTAGAATATTCTTTTTTTTTCTTTTATTAAAAAAAAACAAAATCAATTAAAAGAATAAAATATCGGACAAATTTAGGGGTCTACACTAGTTAATCTAGGACTACGAGCTTTGTCAGACTAGGGCAAGTGGGAGAAATGTAAGGGTATGGTTGATGCCCTAGTTTATTGTCTTTATGTATCCCTCACACCTAACTTCCTGTAACCCACTAGAGTTTCTAGTCCAAGTGGGAGTTTGTTGGGTTTAATGTCCTATAAACTCGTAGTTTGTAAATGATTAAACATAATCTATTTTCAATAAAGTCGTTATTGAGGTTATTCAGTAAAAGATGTTATTGAATGTGTAAATTACGAATGATTAACCTAAATCCAATAAACTAAGATCCTTGGCTATAAAATGAATACTCGAACTATATGTAGGGACATATCGTAGGATCAAGTTCAAAATAGTCTATACTATAAGGATACGATTGGGTGCCTTATCCTGGGGATACTATGGACGCTGCCCACTTTGTATTAAGTACAAACGATGAGATCCTAAATCGTTCATGTGGAGACATGCGAGTGGGGGCGTCCTATGCAATGAGTTTGCATAAGACTGGACCACGAAATAAGTCACTTTCTCTTTATAACACCGTTTACTGAAGAAACTGACTATTTCTCAAAGATGGCCTAGGTAACTCGTTCTTAATCCTGAGCTAACTATGAACTCCTGTTTATACGAGATTATCCTTTGATCTGCATGGGTGAGAGTGGCCAGCATCGCCGACTCAACAAGCCTACCATTTTGGGGATAAGATCGAATAAATAGCTGGGGACATAGTCTCGCAAGACGGAATTCGCTCCTACCCATTTCAGGGATAGTAGAGAGGTTGTTCCCTTAAGTACTAACTCCAGGACTTGAACAAGGGGCCCCCACCCTCTCGTTGGATCGAGAGGGACTTAGGTTTGATGGTTGGACCACAAACCGATTGTTCATTAGAGGATTAGTGGAACTTAAGGAACAAGAAGTACTATAGGGGTAAAACAGTCATTTGACCTAGCTATAGCTACGAACAACCTGTGAAGGATCGACTTACTGAACATGGTTAAATCAAATGGACGGAAATATATCTATGGTGAGGGGAGTGCAACTATCGGGCTATAGTGGAGTGTCCCGGTAGTTAACGAATGTTGGCTAGCTTAGATAATGAGATTAGTCGGTTAGCCTCGAATCGTTGGAGCCCATGATCTATAGGTCCATTAGGTCCCCCTACTAGCTCACATCGGAATAAAGCCTACAACAAATTGATAGGATTTTTTGAATCGTTCAAAATTGGGAATAAGGGTATTATCGTAAAATTGTGTTTGACACAATAATTTAATTATGAATTAAATTAGAAAATGAGAGAAAGTATTTAAAAGAGTTTTAAAGACTATATACATGAATTAAGATTCATGTATAATTGATGCACAAAATTAAGATGATTAATTTGTTTAGTCATGCATAATTAGTGGGGCAAGCTTCAAGATTGATTATTATGATTAATTTCAATTTAGAATTGAAATTAATATCAATAATGCTAATTTGAAATCTAATTTTGAATCATAAAGTTAGTGGAAAATGGTGAAACTCCACTCTTGCATGAAGAGTAAAAGTGGAATTACACCACATTCATGCAATGGTGCATGTAGTATTGTTTGAACATCTAGCTTCCACTTTCACCATAAAGAGCACCATGTGTCTTGCATCTTGAGGCTCCTTCTTGCATGGATTCTCTCTATAAGTAGAGGAAGAATCAGATTGTGGAGAGACACAACATTTACCTTAATGTTATGCTGCTAAAATTCTTCCTCAATCACTCTCCCATCTCATATCTCCATAGAGCTTGATCCTTCAAGCATTCCCTTCCCATTCCCTATCACTATAGACTCCCACAAGTCGTTCTTGGCCCGGAGAATAGTAGGGAAGACTCTAGAGGTTGTCCAAGAAAGGTTGGATAAGAAAACACTACAAGGAGCATCACATAGTTGAGCTACAAAAAGGTTGGTGTTTACTATCTCTCTGTTCTGTTTTTCTAGAACAAGCATGTTTTAGGAGTAAAATTAATAGAGTTAAGTGCTTTCGATCTTCAATTGCTTCTGCATGTGTTATATGAACACCTTCAAACAGTTACGGGATGGCGATTCTGCATTGACTATAGCCGACTCAACAAAGTAACTAGAAAGAACCATTTCCCATTGTCGTTTATCGATCAGATGTTGGACAGATTAGCAGGTAAAGATTATTACTGTTTCCTTGATGGCTACTCAGGATACAACCAAATTACGATAGCCCCAGAAGATTAAGAAAAGACCACATTCACATGTCCATAGGGGATGTTCGCTTTTCGAAGAATGCCATTTGGACTCTGTAACGCTCCAGACACCTTCTAAAGGTGTATGATGGCAATATTCTCAGATATGGTGGAGCGAACTTTGGAAGTTTTTATGGATGACTTCTCTGTCTTTGGAGAAACTTTTGCAAATTATTTACATAATCTGGACCGCGTATTGGAAAGATGCGAAGAAACGAACCTGGTGTTAAATTGGGAAAAGTGTCATTTTATGGTACGAGAAGGAATAGTCCTTGGACACAAGATTTTCAGAAATGGAATTGAGGTAGACAAGGCAAAGATCAAGCTTATATCCAAACTACCTTTTCCCAAGACAGTACGAGACATCAGGAGTTTTCTAAGCCATGCGGGCTTTTACCGAAGATTTATTAAAGACTTTTCTAAAATTTCTAAACCTTTGTGCAGGTTGCTCAAGGTGGATAGACCTTTTGAATTTGATGAAGATTGCAAGCAAGCTTTTGAAACTCTGAAGAGTGCACTTAGCTCATCTCCGGTCATGATTGAACTAGACTGGACTCAACCGTTCGAACTAATGTGTGACGCTAGTGACTTTGCAGTAGGAGCTGTGTTATGCCAGAAAAAAGGGAAGATTGTGCAACCAATCTATTTTTCAAGCAAGACGCTTAACGAAGCACAGTTGAACTATACACTAACTGAAAAAGAACTACTTGCAGTGGTCTGTGCATTTGACAAGTTTAGATCCTACTTAGTTGGAACTAACGTCATAGTTCATAATGATCACTCAACCCTTAAACACTTGTTATCCAAGAAAGATGCTAAACCCCGACTAATCTGCTGGATTTTACTCTTGCAGGAATTTGATATTGAAATCCAGGACAGGAAAGGGACCGAAAATCAAGTCGTATATCGTCTGTCAACGCTTGGTGAAGAGGCGCAGGTGGAGAAGAGGCTGGACATTCGAGAGTCATTTGCAGATGAACAGATATTGGCAGTAAGGGAAATTGAGATTCCATGGTTTGTAGACTACATAAACTACTTAGTCAGTGGACTAAAGCCTCCATAAGCCACAACTCAACAACTGAAAAAGTTTCTGAAAGATGTAAAGGAATATTATTGGGATGAGTCGTACCTATACAAACTTGGTCCAAATCAAATACTCAGACGATGTGTAATAGAGGAGGAAGTACCATCCATTTTGGAATCCGGTCACTCGACTCCGTATGGAGGGCACTTCACAGGACTAAAAACTGCAACAAAAGTCCTTCAATCGTGGTACTTTTGGCTGAGTCTTTTCAAGGATGCACATCTATTTACTATGAACTGCAATCAGTGCCAGAGAACCGGGAATTTAACAGCTAAGAATGAAATGCCACTAAACTTCATACTTGAAGTGGAAATCTTTGATGTATGGGGAATAGATTTCATGGGTCCATTCCCTCCGTCCTTTGGAAATATCTATAGTCTGCTTGCAGTTGATTATGTATCAAAGTGGATCGAAGCCATAGCCACATCAACCAATGTTGCGAAGGTATTAAAGAAATTCTTTATGAAGAACATTTTCACAAGATACGGGACTCGTCAATTTATCATAAGCGATGAAGGTACGCATTTTTTAAATAAGATGATAGAAAATCTGTTTTCCAAATATAACATCAGGCATAGGGTTGCAACTGCTTACCATCTTCAGACGAATGGGCAAGTAGAGCTCTCTAACCAAGAAATCAAAGCAATTTTGGAGAAAACAGTAGACCCTTCTTGAAAAGATTGGTCGCTACGTCTTGATGAGGCACTATGGGCACATAGAACAACATATAAGGCATCCTTGGGAATGTCTCCGTACTTGATTATATTTGGAAAAGTTTGTCATCTACCTCTAGAACTGGAACACAAGGCATATTGGGCGTAGAAGAAATTCAACTTCAATATAGACAAAGCTGGAGTTAAAAGGAAATTGCAGCTGAATGAATTAGAAGAGTGAAGGGATAAAAGCCCTTTCGCAGCGGAAACGAACAGAACCTTAACTCAGTTTTAATTTGAACTAAAATACCGGTACGTTGGAAAATAAAAACACAGCAGTAAACATAATTTAACATGCTGAATTTTAATTATAAAACATGCTTACACCTTAGATCTAATCTAAATTGGATCCTATTGATCCAGGATTAAGGAACACCTACCGTAGATGAAGTCCTTGATCGTTTCGCCAAATTTCCTTCAAATTGCAGAAAATTCCAGCAGCAAAAGGTCTCCTTTTTCGCTGCAAATCCTTACGAACACCACCAAATAGGATTCACCAATATCCTCCTAGAGAATGGAGTTGAGAGGTTTGTGGGAACCAAGAAAATTCAGGGAATTTTTGGAGAGTTGTTCTCTGTATTCACTATAGAGAAAAAAACACAGAGAAAAGACTTCTGAGAGAGGGAGAGAGACGCACGAGAGAGTGAGAGATCTGAGAGGCCAAATTCAGATTAAACCCTAACTGAACTACTCAGTTACGTTAAGAAGCTAAAACTTCTCCTATCCTCACTCTACATCGTGCGTATTGCACAATTAGTGGGTAGGATTAATTCTTATCAGTTATCTTTAACTGATAAGAAAAATTAATTATTAAATTAATAATAATTAATTAAATAATATTAAGAATCCCAATTTATCTTAATATTATAAACATAAATCACATTTATGTCAACCTCCCACATAACCTATAGTTTTAATGTAAAGTAATTAAATCAAACTTAATTAAATTAAATTAAAACTAAAATTATTAATTAATTCATCAATTAATTAATATTATAATTAAATATCATATACTTAATTATATTTCTCTCTCATAAACTATAGTTTTAATGTACATCAAATGTGCATTAATTATAACCTATAGTTTTTTAATATGAATCCAATTCACATTTAAACTTAACATTCGAACACCTTTGAATATTCTATTCCCCTTTAGAATTTTACCTCAACGCCCCTAATGAGCTACTGGTGGGACCTAATGGACCTACAGATCAGAAGCTCCAACGATATGAGATTAATTGGCTAAACTCATTAACCAATTTAATCAATATTCGTTAACTGTGATTCAGTCCACTATAGAACCACAACTGCACTCTTCTCACTGCAGATATATTTCTGTGTCCACGGATATCGACCATCAACAGCAAGTTAGCCCTTCACGTGTGTTCGTACCCCAGCTAGGTCAAATTACCGTTTTACCCCTGGGCTACCTCTTCTTCCTTAAGTACCAGTGCTCCTCTAATGAACAACCTGTTTGAGGTCCAACCAACAAACAGAAGTCCCTCTCGTGCCATAGAGAGGGTAGGGCCCATTGTTCAAGACCCGGAGACACCACTTAAGGGAACACACCTCTACTTGCCCTAAAGTTGGGAAGGAGTGAATTCCATCTTGTAAGACTATGTTCCCAGCTCCCTTATCGGTCTTGTCCCCAAAATGGTAGGCTTATTGAGTCGGCGAATAGGCCACTCTCACCCGTACAAATCAAAGGACAATCCCTCATGGACAGGAGTCCATAATCCACTCAGGATTAAGGCCAAGTTGCCTAGGTCATCCTAGTGAAATAGAAACCGAACTAACTAACGGTGTTACAGTTAGTGGTTAACTATTTCGCAGTCCGGTCTTTGTGCAAACTCATTACACAGGATACCCCCACTCGCATGTCAACTACACGAACGCGTTGGATCATTACGTTTGTATCAAAATACAAAGCGGGTCGTATCCATAGTGTCACCAGGATAAGGTACCCAGCCTTATCCATATACTACAGACCCTTTAGGCTAAAACTTGAACATCAATCCCCGTATGTCCCTACATACTAGTTCAAGCCTCATTCTATTAGCCTTGGATGTTTAGTTTATTGGATTAGGGTTAATAAGACAAGATATAATACAAACATTGAATAATACATCACTTTTATTAATGTTCGGTCAAATGTACATTTACTATCTATGAGTTTTAGGGCATAAAACCCAACAAAGCTCCATCATTTCTCATACGAAAATGAAAAATTATATAAGGAGAAGGTCAAGAGGTGGCATGATCGAAGGATACATCCAAAGGAATTTCATAAGGGTCAGCAAGTGCTACTTTTTAATTCAAGACTGAAGTTGTTTCCAGGGAAGCTGAAATCGAGATGGTCAAGACCTTTCAAGATTGTGAGAATTTTTTATTATGGAACTTTAGAATTGATGGATCACCAAGGTATACATTTCAAAGTAAATGGTTAGAGGATTAAGCCATATTGGGGAAAGAGTTTTTGGGCAGAAGAAGCCCTTGTGTCTGTAATAGATCTGGTATGATTACTATTTCTAAGAACTTTTTGTATACTATGTGGATTAATATGAAAAGAAAAAAAGAAAGAAAGAGGATAAAAATAAAATAGAAAAGCAAAATATATGGGCAAGAGTAAACTCTGTCTAGGAAAAGGTATTTAAGATGACCGTAGGGAACACCTTTTCCTGGGGATTTACCTAGGAGTTGAAATGCCTAAGTTATTTTGCATTTGTCTAGAAAAAAAATATATAAATAATAATCATGTTTTAAGTGTGTGAACATTCTCAAAAGTGTGTTATTGTTTCAGCCATAAAAGAACGAAAGAAACCAAGAAAATCAAAAGAAGTGAAAAACAAATAAAGGAGCAGTGATGTCATTTAGTGACAATCACGTGACCTAATTTTTGGAAACCTATAAATAGTGGACTTACGTTTTCTTCTTCACAAATCACTTGGACTTCTTTGTATTCAAGTCAACCTACCAAACTCTCCACATTCTCTCTTGAAATCGCACGACCCACAAACAAGAAGCTATGAAGAACACTCTTCAATCCTCAATCCCTCGCAAGATTACTCGTTCTGTGAGTAATCAGAGTGCCCAACGTGCGGAACAAGATGATCAACGCCAAGAAAAAGGATCCACTCCAACGCATGCACGAGACAAGTAGCGAGAGACCTATGGGTTCTTCGAGAATCACTGTAGAACGAAGACCCACGGCCCCAACTCCCTCATCCACGCAAACGCCGACTTTTAAGGGGGAAAATTCGAGTGGTTCACGCCACAAGAAACCCACACCCACTGAATCCCTTCACTTTACTCAGAAAACCGGTGAGAAACCTCTCAAGAAGCGTTCCAAGGAATGGTACGCTATGATCCGAGAGATGGGGGCCAAGAGTCGTGCGGCCATAGAAGAAGAGGCGAGATTGCGTGAAACCAAAAATTTATTCCCTAACGCAGGCGAAAGCTCACAGCAAGGGGGAGTTTCAATGGGTAAAACTTCTAAACCTTTGACTGACTCTACTTCTTGCAGGGAAAAACCGTTCGTGACTTACAGTACAAGGAAGAAAATTCCTAGGGAAGTAGAGACTGAAAAGCCCCTGAATAACCAGCCTCTCATGAGAGCAAGGATACCAATCTATGTCTTTGAAAATATGGTTCGGCTAGCTGTTGCACAAGCACTTGTGATCACTGAAGGGTATCGGGTTGAACAAGATGCAATAAGTGAGATAAGGGCTGAGAAGGAGAGAGAGCTTCAGAGTATGAGGGTTGAAGATGAGCTGGCTAGAAAAAGAGATGAGGAGAATGAAAAGAAAAAGAAAGAAGCTAAAAAGAGATGAGAAGAAGAAGAGCAAAAGACCGAGAGGGCCATTCGAGAAGAAGAAAAACAAGAGGCCAAGAGGGTCATTGAGGCTGAAAAAACAAGAAAAGAAGATGAAGAACTAAGGAGGTTGGCTGATGAACTCCAACTCCTTGAAGAAGAGAAACCCTTCGGGAAGAAGAAGACCGAAGGAAAGAGGCCGAGGAATTTCTTGTAGCCTTTGAGCCTTTACACAATGCTCAAAGGGAAGTTGAATAATTGCAAGAAGAAGAAGAAAATGCCCCTTAAGGGCTAAATGTTGAAGAACCAAAAAAAAGAAGAAAAAGGAGACAGTAGAGGACAGAATGCGACCGCATTTGGACAGCATTCTAAAGAAAACCGAGGGGAGGCTATGGATGAGCAGCAAGCTGATGAGCCCCTCAATGCATTGTTCGAGTATGACATTAGGGGACCCTCACTAGTTGCTAAAAGTTCTTCTTCGGAAGAGAAAGAAGATGAAGAGAAAAATGATGAAAAAGAGGCCGAGACCTCTAATGATAGTGAGGTCGAAACAGATTTAGAGGTGAAGGAATTGGACGATGACCAAATTCCAATTTCTTCAACATTGAGGAAGAAAAGGAGAAGAGAAATTAGAGCTGAGAGGAGGACAAAGAACAAGAATGATCCTATATTCGCGAAGCGGCCGAGGACTAGGTCCATGGACGCCTCTTTTGTACCTCCTACCACCACACCTACCAAGAAAAAGGTTGCATCGCCAAAGAATCCATTCCCCAAGGTCTTCAAAGATTTGAATTTCCAGGAAAGAATGGAGATCATGAGGAAGCATGACTTCTTGAATGAGAAGGGATTCTCAAACCGAGCAGGGACCTTGCCTGGCTTCGTAACGAAGATCATCACTCAGTACAAGTGGCAAGAGTTTTGTGCTCACCCTCAAGAGGCCGTGGTGCCTCTAGTCCGAGAGTTTTATGTAGGGCTGAGGGAAGAAAGCTTGAATTTGGTGATTGTACGTGGGAAGATGGTGAGCTTCTCCTCAGTTGACATAAACAGGGTCTATCGGATCAAAGCTCCTTTGCATCCGAAAGGAAATGATGCAATAAAGAACCCTTTGGACAAGAAACTGAAGGAAGCGTTGAAAGTGGTGGCCAGGAAAGGAGTTCAATGGAAAAAATCTCAAACAAAAGTGAAGTCTCTTGTGCCAAGTGACCTAAAGCCTGAACCGGCAGTATGACTTCACTTCATTAAAAACAAGTTGATGCCCACCACCCATGATAGCACAATTTCAGTAGAGAGGGTCATGTTTCTCTACAGCATAATGAAGGGGCTGAAATTTAATATTGGGAGCATCATTAGAGAAGAGGTTCTATCCTGTAGAAGAAAGAGAGTGGGGAAGCTATTCTTTGGGTCTCTCATAACTCAACTATGTTGGAGAGTCAAGATTGTTCCTGGGAAGGACGAGGAACGACATTTTTACAAGCCAACCATTGACTTGCCTCTGATCAGGAAGCTGCAACAGAACAATGCACAAAGGAAAGATAAAGCTTATGCCTCCCATGCTACTCCTTCTTCGGGGTTGACAACCTGCTTCACCTCCAGCACATACTCCTGTTTCAGGCCCTACACCATCATCCGAGGCTCTTGCATTGGCTTACCGCCAGCTAGACCGTATTGAAGATAGAATGAAAACATATTAGGTCTACACGAAGGAGAGGGTGAAGCAATTAAAGAGTTTTATCTCTCTATCGCCCTGAGCATCACCCTTGTTTTTTCTGATTTTCCTCAAATCTTGCTGCCTCAAGATGAAGAAGAGTCTGACGAAGAAGAAGAAGAAGTAAAAGAAGGTTCCTCGGATATGGAATATGGGAGTTTTTTTATCCCCTTTTACATGTTTAAAACTGTTTTTGTGTTTCTGTTAGTTGTTGTTTTCAAGCATGTTAGTTTACTGTTTTTCTTATGTTAGTTGTTGTTTTTACTGCTTTGAAGTCATAGTTAGTTGTTAGTTGTGCTTCTAGATTTGTTTAATGATAGCTTGCTGTTAGGATAGGTTTAGAATAATTTGGGTTTTTGGAGTTGTTGGGTTTTATGCCCTAAAACTCGTAGATAGTAAATGAAACAAATTAATCGATCTCAATAAAGTGTTATTTGAGTAATTCAGTAATTTGGTTATTGAACAATCGAGTTTGCATTAATAAACCCTAAATCCAATAAACTAAGATCCAAGGTTGTTTAAATGAAACTTGGACTAGTATGTGGGGACATACGGGGATCGGTGTCCAAGTAACAACCTAAATGGTCTATAGTATAGGGATAAGGCTGGGTACCTTATCCTGGTGACACTATGTGATACGGCCCACCTTGTATTCGATACAGATGCAATGATCCAAAGCATCCATGTAGGAGACATGCGGGTGGGGGTATCCTATGCAATGAGTTTTCATAAGACCGGACCGCGAAATAGTAACCATTAGATGTAACGCCGTTAACTAGTTTAGGTTTCTATTTCAATAGGATGACCTAGGTAACTCAATCTCAATCCTGAGTCTGTTATGAACCCCTTTCAGGAGGGACTGTCCTTAGATTTGTATGGGTGAGAGTGGCCAGTTCGCCGACTCAATAAGCCTACCATTTCAGGGGCAAGACCGAATGGGGGCTTGGAACATAACAGTACAAGATGGAATTCACTCCTTCCCCTATTGGGGTAAGTAGATGTGTGTTCCCTTAAGGGCTGATTCTAGGGCTTGAACAAAGGCGCGCCGTCCTCTCCTAGCCTGAGAGGAACTCCTGTTTAGTGGTTGGACCCTAAACAACTTGTTCATTAGAGGAATCAGTGGTACTTAAGGAACTAGAGGTAACCCAGGGGTAAAATGGTAATTTGACCCAGCTGGTGTTACGAACACACGTGAAGGATTGACTTACTGCTTGGTCGATATCCGTGGACACAGAAATATTCTATAGTGAGAAGAGTGCAGCTGTGGGTCTTTAGTGGAGTGACCCACAGTTAACGAATGTTGACTAAACTTGGTCAATGAGTTTGGCCAATTAGTCTCGTATCGTTGGAGCTTCTGATCTGTAGGTCCATTAGGTCCCACTGGTAGCTCGTAAAGAGACTTGAGGCAATTAAGTACAAATTGTAAATTGAAAGTGTTCAATTTATTTGGGGAATCGTATAATGTATATTGATGCATTATAATATAAAGTTTATGAAACTTTATAATATAATTTTTGAATTAATTTAAAAAAAATTAATTCTTGAGAGAAAGTATTTGAAAGAGTTCAAATAAATTTAATATGAATTGGATTCATATTAATTTTAATTTTAATAAAATCCCTAAGATTAAATATATGATATTTAATTGGGTAAATTAATTAATTATGGAATTAATTAATTATTTATTAAAATTAGAGACCTTTTCCTATTAGGAGAGAAAATATTTGAAAGAGTTCAAATAAATTTAATATGAATTTGATTCATATTAATTTTAATTTTAATAAAATCCCTAAGATTAAATATATGATATTTAATTGGGAAATTAATTAATTATGGAATTAATTAATTAATTATTAAAATTAGAGACTTTTTCCTATTAGGAAAAGGTCCCTTTTCCTAATAGGAAAAAGGTTTTGGCCTTTACTATATATAGGACCCCTGGGGTGGGGTGAAAGGCATCCCATTCATTCTCCTACTCTCAGAGAATTCTCCCAAAGGCTCCCACAAGTCTCCTGCCTCAAGAAGTCTCAGAGTCATACCGGTGTAGCCATAGTGGTGGTGTTCGCACTAGTTCGTGATTAATTCACAAGCAGTTGGTGAATTTAATCTGAGTCGTCAACGAGAGTAAGTAATTTGTTACTTTATAAATTAGATTTAGATCTAATATTTTTGTATGCTTAGCCTTAATATATATTTAGAATAGTTCTAATATTATTGTCAATGTATTGGTATTTTAGATTAAACAAAAATAATTACGAATCGGTCCCAATCACGCTTCCGCTTTACGGAATTACGGAATTCCAATCCTTCAATTGGTATCAGAGCCGATCGTAGATCTAATTTTGTTTCTCTTAAATTTGCATTGGCTATTGGTGGGATTGATTAATACATAATGTATGTATGATTTGCATTGAACTGTTTAGGTTAATTTTATGGCCATAGATTTTACTGCTTTTATGTGATTTGATCATGTAAGGGCCCGGTGTTTCGGGTATTTTATGTAAAATCGAGTCCTATGTAAGTCCGGGTCTAAAATAGGTTTTTATGAGATAAAAATCGGAGAAATTGCGACGCTGTCACGATTACAGCATGCGTTAGAAATTCGCAACAGGACGGTTCAAGGCTGTTGGGCGGTCCGATTCACGCGGTCTGGCTGGGCTGGGACCAATTTATTCCGGTTCAGCTGGAATTTAGCTCGGTTCGTGATTTTCGTAGCTGGTTCGAAGTGATTCGGGTTGGTTCGGGCGGTCTAGACCAGTATTTGGAGCTGCAGAAGGACTTTAAGGATAGAATATAGCTATAATTATTGTAATTTATGCTTTATTTTATCCTAGGGGCCAAAATTAACCAGTTCAATTGCTATTTATTTGCATTATGGATGTCATATAGCTTAAATTCCCACCATAGGTTAAGCATGTTTCATGCATATTTATGTTATAAATGTTATAATATATGATAATTATGCATGAATTTATATTTCATGAGTTATTTAGTATAATTGTTATATTAAATATATGAAATTGGAAAAGCATGATGCATGACATTAATTAGATAAATATAATTGTTATATTTTATTAATGTAGCATGCATGCTTAGCATTATTTTCATGAGAATTAATATAATTAGTTATATTATGAATGAAAATAATAAATATAAATCAATGCTTGTTTTCATGTATGATTTAATATAAAATGTTATATTAATTAAATGAAAATGGAATAGCATTGAGCATGACATTAATTAGATTAATATAAGAGTTATATTATATTAATGTCAAATTTCATGTTATTTAATTTCATGGATGTTTAATTAATATAATCGATATTAATTAAATGAAATTGAAATTGCATGAAGCATGACACCACTTTAGATTAATATAATCGTTATATTATCATTATCGGCGTCATAATAATATGGTGTTGAATAATTAGAATATGATTGTTATTCTTCCAACACCATAGAAGCTGTTAGAGGGCTAATCATTAAAATTTTATAATAAGTTATAAAATTGATTAGAAACCGTCAACCTATAACAAAGAGTTGCATGCAAACATAGGACATTAGGTTAAAATGAATTAATTTTAAAATGTTTAAAATTAATTAGACCTAAGCTCATTATAATTCTAATAGGATTAGAATTATTTTCTTACTTAGTATTAAAAATAGTTTTAATTGACTAAGTAGGAAAAACATTACTATGATTATAAGGGAACTCCACCGGTTAAGTTCTGTCTAAGGCTGGGGGTACTTAAGATGACGGTTTACGGAACACCTCCTACTTGGGAACTAACCCGGAATACCGGAGTTGAATTAATCATAGTTAAATGTTAGCATGCAATATCACTAGGTTTATTATAAGAGTTTAATTCACCTAGATCTTTAGAGTAAAGAGTTTACTTTACTATGGTTATAAGGGAACTCTCCCGATGAAGTTCTGTCTAAGGCTAGAGGTACTTAAGATGACGGTTTACGGAACCCCTGCTACCTGGGAACTGACTCGGAACTTGAGTTGAATTAACCATAGTTATGTTAGCATGCAATATCACTAGGTCAATTAAAAGAGTTTAATTCACCTAGATCTTTAAAGTAAAGATTTATCATAACTATTGGTTATAAGGGAACTCTACCGGTAAAGTTCTGTCTAAGGCTGGAGGTACTTAAGATGACGATTTACGGAACACCTGCTACCTGGGAAATGAGTCGGAACTTGAGTTGAATTAACCATAGTTATATTAGCATGCAATGTCTTTAGGTAATTAAAAGTGTTTAATCCACCTAGACATTAGAGAAAAGACCTATATATATAAAAGTTATATACAGACATAGACTTAGATAGATTCACTTAGCCGGAATTTACCTAAGTAATAAACCCTATAATTATAAAAACACTTAGTGGGAGGAAATATATCAAAACAAGATTTTCATAAATCAAGTTTTGCTCTCACGTCCTCAAAAGTTCACAACGTGAGGTTCATGCTTGGCCTCGAGTCACCCTGGGAGTGACCCCCTACGGATGGTGTTTGCATGAATCAATATCAAGGTGAATGAGGGAGTATTTTATAGTAAGTGGGAGCAGGAACGTGTCAACGTATCCTACGGTCTCCTCCATTAGGTTGCACCGTGAGATCCCAATGATCTGCCTGCGAGTCGCCCTGGGAGCGATCACCCTACGGAGGGTTGATCATCGGAGTCGGAACAACGCAAACTCCAGAAATGGATAGGGTTTCTTAGGTCCATTTCCAACTTTGACTTTCCCTACGATAGCATTGTTGGGGCCGACCTCTGAAATCTGAAAAATGGAGGGTCACACTTACGGGAAATTGTTAAGGTGTTAATAATTTCCTGACCGAAAAAACGGTAGCTAAGAACTATTGGAATATGAGTTATTCCGGGAATATGGATTAGCTGAGATTGTCTCAATTCAGAGGAGGAGTAGCTGACTACCCTACGGTAGCTGTTGTTTTAAACCTCTGAAGTATCGTTGCAAAATGAATGTATATTCTATGGCTTGATCATTACTTTTGCTAAATTGATTGGATTAAAATAATAATATTATTTTGTGTAATGGGTTAATGTAACAATACTTATTAAGTTAGTTTGTTTGTTCTCAGCAATGAAACGTTCTTTATATGCCTCGAATAACGCCAACTACAAAACTGGTATTTCTAATACAACTAAGAAAATGAACCTAAACACTAAATGCGTGGAATTGGTCTTAACTGAGGACGGTCCTCAAGCCCATATGTCTAATTTATCCTATATTGTTCATGATGAATATGACATAGACTGCTTAGCACATCTCAATGAAAATAAATTTGATTTATTGATCATTGAAACGTGTATAGTGGAAAATGATGACACAGCCTGGATCCTAGATTCAGGTGCCACTCATCACGTATGCTCTTCCTTTGAGGGAATGAGCTCCTGGCAACAGTTGGATGCTGGGGAAATGACTCTCAGAGTTGGGACTGGGGAGCTCCTTTCAGCTAAAGAAGTGGGAGATATTAAAGTGTTCTTCTCCAGGGAACGCTATATGTTATTAGATAACGTATATATAGTTCCCAGAATAAAAAGAAATTTGATTTCTATTTCTTGTTTGCTAGAACAAGGGTATTCAGTGTCCTTTTCTGTGAATGAAGCTTTCATTACTAAAAGGGGTGCTGATATATGTTCTGCAAAAATGGAGAACAATTTGTATGTCTTAAGACCAATAGAGTCTAGGGCTATTTTGAACAATGAAATGTTTAAAACAGCTGAGACTCAACCAAAAAGGCAAAAAGTTTCTCAAAGTACCTATCTTTGGCACTTGAGACTTGGCCACATAAATCT
Source organism: Luffa aegyptiaca (assembly GCA_017139565.1). NCBI lineage: Eukaryota > Viridiplantae > Streptophyta > Magnoliopsida > Cucurbitales > Cucurbitaceae > Luffa > Luffa aegyptiaca. The sequence goes on along the minus strand of CM029400.1, from coordinate 30,357,580 downwards.
CAATAGGATTGGGAGATTGGTTAAGAACGGACTTCTAAGCCAGTTAGAAGATGGTACTTTACCTCCATGTGAGTCATGTCTCGAAGGTAAGATGACCAAACGACCTTTTACTGGAAAAGGTTATCGTGCCAAGGAGCCCTTAGAACTCGTACATACGGATCTCTGTGGTCCAATGAATGTAAGAGCTCGAGGAGGGTATGAATATTTCATCTCTTTCATAGATGATTATTCAAGTTATGGTTATTTATACCTAATGAGTCATAAGTCTGAAGCCCTTGAAAAGTTCAAGGAGTACAGGACTGAAGTTGAGAACTTGTTAGGTAAGACCATTAAAACACTTCGATCTGATCAAGGTGGAGAGTATTTGGACTTAAAATTCCAAAACTATTTGATAGAACATGGAATATCGTCCCAACTCTCAGCACCAGGTACACCTCAACAGAATGGTGTATCTGAAAGGAGAAACAGAACCTTGTTAGACATGGTTCGATCTATTATGAGCTATGCTCAGTTGCCTAGTTCTTTTTGGGGTTATGCAGTAGAGACTGCAGTTTATATTTTGAATGTTGTTCCCTCAAAGAGTGTTTCTGAAACACCATTTGAGCTTTGGAAAGGGCGTAAAGCTAGTTTACGTCATTTCAGAATTTGGGGCTGCCCTGCACATGTGTTAGTAGCAAACCCAAAGAAATTGGATTCACGTTCAAAATTATGCCTATTCGTAGGCTACCCAAAAGAAACAAGAGGTGGATACTTCTTTGATCCAAAAGAAAATAAAGTGTTTGTATCGACAAATGCTACTTTCTTGGAAGAAGACCACGTTAAAGAACACATACCACGCAGTAAAATTGTGTTAAGTGAACTTTCTGGTAAAGCTACAAATAAATCAACAAGAGTTGTTGATGAGGCTGGACCTTCAACAAGAGTTATTGATGAGCCCAGTACATTTAGTCAAGCCCATCCTTCTCAAGAGTTGAGAATGCCTCGACGTAGTGGGAGGGTTGTTATTCAACCTGAACGCTATCTGGGTTTAGCAGAAACTCCAACTGTCATACCTGATGATGGGGTTAAGGATCCATTGACCTTTAGACAGGCAATGAATGATGTGGACCATGACTAGTGGGTCAAAGCTATGGACCTAGAGATGGAGTCTATGTACTTCAATCAAGTCTGGGATCTTGTAGACCTACCTGAAGGGGTTAAACCCATAGGGTGCAAATGGATCTACAAGAGAAAACGAGACGCAGCTGGGAAAGTACAGACTTTCAAAGCTCGACTTGTGGCAAAGGGTTATACCCAAAAGGAGGGGGTGGACTATGAGGAAACCTTCTCCCCAGTTGCCATGTTAAAGTCGATAAGAATTCTCTTGTCCATTGCCACCTTTTATGATTATGAGATTTGGCAAATGGACGTCAAGACTGCCTTTCTGAATGGCAATCTTGATGAGAACATCTTTATGTCTCAACCAGAGGGGTTCGTTGCTCAAGGTCAAGAGCAAAAAGTTTGCAAGCTTAGACGATCCATTTATGGGTTGAAGCAAGCTTCCAGATCTTGGAATATAAAGTTTGACACTGCTGTCAAATCTTATGGCTTTGACCAGAACGTTGATGAGCCTTGTGTTTACAAAAGGATTATCAACAGTTCAGTAGCTTTTCTGGTGTTGTATGTAGATGATATTCTTCTCATTGGAAATGATGTATAATATCTAGCTGACATTAAAAAATGGCTATCGACTGAGTTCCAAATGAAAGATTTGGGTGAAGCTCAGTATGTTCTAGGGATTCAAATTATCAGGAATCGTAAGAACAAAATGTTAGCCCTGTCTCAAGCATCATATATAGACAAGATGTTGTCTACATATAAGATGCAGAATTCCAAGAGGGGTTTACTACCCTTTAGGCATGGAGTTCATTTGTCTAAGGAACAGTGTCCTAAGACACCTCAAGAAATTGAGGATATGAGACACATCCCTTATGCTTCAGCTGTGGGCAGTCTTATGTACGCCATGTTGTGTACTAGGCCTGACATTTGCTATGCAGTTGGGATAGTCAGCAGGTACCAGTCCAATCCAGGGTTAGACCACTGGACTGCAGTTAAAAACATCCTCAAGTATCTTCGGAGAACGAGGGGCTATCAGCTTGTGTATGGCTCTAAGGATTTGATCCTTACAGGATACACAGACTCTGACTTTCAGACTAATAAGGATTCTAGGAAATCCACATCAGGGTCAGTATTTACCCTCAACGGGGGAGCTGTAGTCTGGCGTAGCATCAAGCAAGGATGCATTGCAGACTCCACCATGGAGGCCGAATATGTCGCTGCTTGTGAAGCAGCTAAGGAGGCTGTATGGCTACGGAAGTTCTTGATGGATTTGGAAGTTGTTCCAAATATGAACTTGCCAATCACCCTTTACTGTGATAATAGTGGTGCAGTGGCAAATTCTAAAGAACCTCGCAATCATAAAAGAGGCAAGCACATAGAGCGCAAATATCATCTCATCAGAGAGATCGTGCAACGAGGAGACGTGATCCTCACGAAGGTAGCCTCTGAGCACAATATTGTTGATCCATTTACGAAGGCTCTCACGGCTAAAGTGTTCGAGGGTCATCTAGAGGGTCTAGGTCTGCGAGATATGTACATAGAATAATCTAGGGCAAGTGGGAGAAGTGTAATGGGTATTGTGAATGCCCTAGTTTATTGTATTTATCTGTATTTGTACTTTTCATGTATTATACAGTATTAATACAAACTACTATTCCTACTTCAATGATTATTCATTCAATTTTGATTGTTGATGTACATTGCCCACTAGAGTTTTAGTTCAAGTGGGAGTTGTTGGGTTTTATGCCCTAAAACTCGTAGATAGTAAATGAAACAAATTAATCGATCTCAATAAAGTGTTATTTGAGTTATTCAGTAATTTGGTTATTGAATAATCGAGTTTGCATTAATAAACCCTAAATCCAATAAACTAAGATCCAAGGTTGTTTAAATGAAACTTGGACTAGTATGTGGGGACATACGGGGATCGGTGTCCAAGTAACAACCTAAATGGTCTATAGTATAGGGATAAGGTTGGGTACCTTATCCTCGTGACACTATGTGATACGGCCCACCTTGTATTCGATACAGATGCAATGATCCAAAGCATCCATGTAGGAGACATGCGGGTGGGGGTATCCTATGTAATGAGTTTCCATAAGACCGGACCGCGAAATAGTAACCACTAGATGTAACGCCGTTAACTAGTTTAGGTTTCTATTTCAATAGGATGACCTAGGTAACTCAATCTCAATCCTGAGTCTGTTATGAACCCCTTTCAGGAGGGACTGTCCTTAGATTTGTATGGGTGAGAGTGGCCAGTTCGCCGACTCAATAAGCCTACCATTTCAGGGGCAAGACCGAATGGGGGCTGGGAACATAACAGTACAAGATGGAATTCACTCCTTCCCCTATTGGGGTAAGTAGATGTGTGTTCCCTTAAGGGCTGATTCTAGGGCTTGAACAAAGGCGCGCCGTCCTCTCCTAGCCTGAGAGGAACTCCTGTTTAGTGGTTGGACCCTAAACAACTTGTTCATTAGAGGAATCAGTGGTACTTAAGGAACCAGAGGTAACCCAGGGGTAAAACGGTAATTTGACCCAGCTGGTGTTACGAACACACGTGAAGGATTGACTTACTGCTTGGTCGATATCCGTGGACACAGAAATACTCTATAGTGAGAAGAGTGCAGCTGTGGGTCTTTAGTGGAGTGACCCACAGTTAACGAATGTTGACTAAACTTGGTCAATGAGTTTGGCCAATTAGTCTCGTATCGTTGGAGCTTCTGATCTGTAGGTCCATTAGGTCCCACTGGTAGCTCGTAAAGAGACTTGAGGCAATTAAGTACAAATAGTAAATTTAAAGTGTTCAATTTATTTGGGGAATCGTATAATGTATATTGATGCATTATAATATAAAGTTTATGAAACTTTATAATATAATTTTTGAATTAATTTTAAAAAAATTAATTCTTGAGAGAAAGTATTTGAAAGAGTTCAAATAAATTTAATATGAATTGGATTCATAATAATTTTAATTTTAATAAAATCCCTAAGATTAAATATATGATATTTAATTGGGTAAATTAATTAATTATGGAATTAATTATTTATTTATTAAAATTAGAGACCTTTTCCTATTAGGAAAGAAAATATTTGAAAGAGTTCAAATAAACTTAATATGAATTTGATTCATATTAATTTTAATTTTAATAAAATCCCTAAGATTAAATATATGATATTTAATTGGGAAATTAATTAATTATGGAATTAATTAATTATTTATTAAAATTAGAGACTTTTTCCTATTAGGAAAAGGTCTCCCTTTTCCTATTAGGAAAAAGGTCTTGGCATTTACTATATATAGGACCCCTGGGGTGGGGTGAAAGGCATCCCATTCATTGTCCTACTCTCAGAGAATTCTCCCAAAGGCCCCCACAAGTCTCCTGCCTCTAGAAGTCTCAGAGTCATACCGGTGTAGCCATAGTGGTGGTGTTCGCACTAGTTCGTGATTAATTCACAAGCAGTTGGTGAATTTAATCTGAGTCGTCAACGAGAGTAAGTAATTTGTTACTTTATAAATTAGATTTAGATCTAATATTTTTGTATGCTTAGCCTTAATATATATTTAGAATAGTTCTAATATTATTGTCAATGTATTGGTATTTTAGATTAAACAAAAATAATTACGAATCGGTCCCAATCACGCTTCCACTTTACGGAATTACGGAATTCCAATCCTTCAGGAGTTTCCTGAAAAATCTGCTTGCTATTTTTTTCCTTAAATCTATGAAATTTTGAGAAATGTTTTGAATAAACATGCTTTCATTTGAGTTTTCTTTTTAAGTCCTTGATGATGATAACTAGAGCTTATTTCTATCTCATAAAGTGCCGCCGTCACAATTATTTGTCTTCTAGTCATAGGATTTCCACTAGTCTTTTTCTTTACAAAATTTTCTTAAGTCTAAAATTCCTCATGTTTAACCTTTCTAGCACACTAGGAGAGTTTAGCCTTGATGTTTTGAAAAAAAAAAAGCCTCATGTTAAGCCCATGCCTCAAAAACAAAAGTCAATGAGGGCATTGCCTATCTTAAGTTTGGGGGGTGCTTTACTTTGTAAATATGCATTTTCTGTAAGTTTGTAGTGCTAGAAAAGATATATGCTCAGTATATATACTATGAAAAAAAAAAGAAACAAGAAAAGAGAAAAAGAAACCAAGAGTTACTCCTCCTTCCTAGAGTTTACTGAGTAACTAGGGGCATTCATGCCACCCATGGTTTGCCACTACATGAAAGGTGTACTTAGGGAAGTAAGTATTAGTCCGAGTTCGTGATCTTTGCTCGTAGCTAGATATTTTCACCACAAAGTGTCGATAAGCTAGATCGAAGGTAGAGGTGACAACAAGGATTCTCTTGGGGAAAAAAAAAGAGTTGAATAAAAAGAGCACCAGCAGTCAAATAAGTTTAGAAAACTCATGTATGCTCAAGACACCACAAGATTAGTTTTTCTTAACTTAAAGGACCACCCTAGACTCTATGAGTAGTAGTTAGGTAGTTTAAACATAATGATTAGGATAGATTAAGGAGTGATTTGCTTTGAAAAAGAAAGGTAGAAATCTTCATGCCTAGAAAACTTAGAAGTTGTGACGGCAGTTAGAGTAGAAACCTCTCCTAAAAGGCAACTTTTTAGAAAACGATCTTGAGAAGCATGTTTACTTGATTCCATAGGATTTATTCATGACATTTTGATTTGGAATTAAGTCAGACTCTAACATTCTGATTAGCAATTATATCTAATCAGTAACATTTTGTTTTGCAATTACAATTGAGTTCTAACATTATGATTGGCAATGTGAGTTGATCTTTAACATTTTGATTTGTTATTGCTTGAGGACAAGCAATGAGTTAAGTTTGGGGGTATGATAAGGGCCAAAACTATACCTATTTTGCCCTTATATTTTGCTCATTCTCTTGTCAAACTTGTATGTTTTAGATCAAAAACACTATTCCCAAGCTTAAAAAGTACTAAAGTTGATAAGTTAGGATGTTGAGAGTCATGTATGTCAAATTATGCATATTTGTGCTTAAAAGAACTCATTTTGGTGTGAATTTGTCTTGGTTTTGGTGTCTTGTAGAAAATAGCGGAATCTGGAGAAATTTCCAAAAATGCAACCTCATTTCTAGGTAAAGGCTGACAGTTTTCGAGTCCGTCACAAGTCATTTTAAACGAGTGTTTTGCGCACCTAACCGATTGTTTTGACTCTGAAACTGACTGGGCCACCTGCTAACACCAATTTCGTGACTCCTCAACCACTCCCCATGCTATAAAAGGCCACGATTCGAAGGCAAATCGAAGCAGAACTCACTGGGAAAAGAAGGTAGTGACAAAACCCTAGTAGACACGCCCATGAGTAGGGATGCCCGAGGTCCTTACTATAAGACTAAATTCTAACCATAGCTAGACATCAAACTCGAGTGTTTGTAGAGATTTCTCCCTATTCCCACCTTGTAAAAGGAGAGTAGAGTGTCGTGAGAACTCTAGAAGGATTGGATAAAGTGAAAGAAAAAAAACCCTAGTTTTAGCTACTACATGCACAATATCTTTCCAGCACTTGTTTCTTTTCATTATTCTGTATTCTTTATTCATTATTTCAATGAAAAGTTGTTCATTTGCATTATATTCCATCATGCGTAGCTAAATTCCACTGTGGGGTTCGGTATAGTGAATTCCCTTATGGTTTAAATGGCTTGGAAGTGCTCATCCTTTATTGATTATCATTCTAATATTGCTGAGTTTAACTTGATCACTTAGACTTTGCATGCTATGTGAGTTTGGTAAGGAAATGGTCAAACAATATCGGTTTTCATAAAGGTGATATAGAAGAAAGGGCTCGAGAGAGTGTATTTGGTGTTATAAGGGATGGTCGCCTTATAACAACTATAGGGTTATAGGTTGCATGCATGAATAATCTATGTAGGAGTAGAGTCATAGAAATGTGCATAACGGTACTCGCTTAGCTTTCTAACGGTTCTTGGGAGCAAGGCCAAATAGGAGTTAAACCTGACCAAATGCATATCTAGACTTAGGTTGAATAAGACATTACTAGAGTCATTTGCCTTAGGGTTGAAGCTTTACTAGACACCTCGCTTTGTTATTATTGTTATTTCTTTACTTTTTTGTTTATTTACTTTCCGAAACCCAACATCAACTATTTTCTTGGTTACCTTTATTAAGATATTTAAGAGCAATTTCTTCTTCAAACCTGTGTTTACTTTAGTCTTTGTGGGATCGATACCTTTGGAATATTTCCAGAGTTTTTATTGTTGGGGTTTATGTCCTAAAACTCGTGGATATTAAATGTAACAAAGTTAAATCATTATTAAGATAGTTCAATTTCTGGTTGTCGAAAGGTTAGTTTATCTATGTTTTTATTAACTCAAATCTAATAAACTAGAATCCATGGCTATGATATGAAATACTCGAACTATATGTAGTGACATAAAAATGGATCAGGTTCAAGTACATAGCCTAAAACGGTCTATGGTATAGGGATAAGACTGGATACCTTATCCTAGGAAAAACTATGTGATGCGGCCCACTTTGTTTTAATACACACGATGTAATCCTGTGTCGTTCATGTAGAGACATGCGAGTGGGAGCGTCCTCTGCAAAAGAGTTTGTATAAGACCGGACCGCGAAATAAGTCACTTTCACTTTATAACATCGTTTACTGTGAAACTGACTATTTCAAGCGATGACCTAGGTAACTCGATCTTAATCCTGAGCTAAATATGATCTCCTGTTTATTCGGGATTTTCCTTTGATTTGCATGGGTGAGAGTGGTCATAAAATTTTGCTCAACAACCTACCACTTTGGGGATAAGATCGGGTAGATAGCTGGGGACATAGTCCTGCAAGATGGAATTCACTCCTACCCATCTTTAGGGATAGTAGAGAGGTTGTTCCCTTAAGTGCTGACTCCGGAACATGAACAAAGGCGTGCCACCCTCTCATTGGCCCGAAAGTTTTTAGGTCTAGTGGTAGGACAACGAACCAATTGTTCATTAGGGACTTAGTGGAGGCTTAAGGATCAAGAAGTGTTATAGGGGTAAAACGGACTTTTGACCTTACTATAATTACGAACAACCTGTGAAGGATTGACTTACTAATCACGGTTATATCGGGTGGACAAAAATATATCTACAGTGAGGGGAGTTCAGCTACGGGCAAGTGGAGTGTCTCGTTAGTTAACGAATGTTGGTTAACTAGGATTGAAAGAGTTCAACCAGTTAATCTCGGATCGTTGGAGCCCATGATCTATAGGTCCATTAGGTCCCCCTGCTAGCTAAAAAGGAATAAAACTTAGAACAGAGTGATGAAAGAATTTGAAAATGTTCAAATTCGACTAAGGGAGATATCATTAAATTATATTCGATATAATACAACGTATCGGTTTAATTGTTAATTAAACCATATTTTAAGAGATATATAGTTATTTAAATATAATTTAAATATAACCCACGTGAATAGGGATTCACGTTCAAGAGAATTTGTTTGGATTTGAATAATGATTCATATTCATCGGTTATGAGAGAAATCGAGATTGGTGCATGATATTGATTAAATATTTGATATTTAGTTGATATAATTAATAAAAATGTTTAATTAATTTTGAATTAAAATTAATTATTTGAATTAATTTTAATTAAAAAGAAAATGAAAATGAATTTTTGGAAATTCATTTTAAAAGAATTGTAAAAAATTCAAATTGAATTTGGTTTTACAATTCTTAAAATTCAAGAGGTTAATTCTTGTAACTTGACACCTATCTTCACACATAACCTCTTCATAATGTTGCTGTCCAAGAATCCTCATATGATTTATGCATGTACTTGGGATATATATATAGGAGATTAAAAATGAAGAGGTGCTAAAATATTTCTTTCTCTCTCAAAATACCGTGAACAATAATGAAAAGAAACCCATTTTCTCTCTCATTTTCTTCCTTCCAAATTCATCATGTTCGGATTCCCACAAGCCCGTTCTAAGGCTGGAGAATAGCGGGGAAGGCTCTAGCGGTAGTCCATGTCGAGTTCGTGGGGAAAAACATCCAAAGAGAACCATGAATTTGAGCTATCATGGTCGGTTTCCTTTTCCCCTGTTTTTGTGCTTATTTTTGCATGATTTTAATCAACGAAATTAATGAAAATCGGTGCCTAAGATCCGCTAACACTTCCGCTCCAGTGTTCATCACTCCTTCAATTGGTATCAGAGCGTGGTTTGGGCACTTGATTCCCATTAATTTCGAGTTTGGTGGGTGAATTTCAATTGTTGAATGTGTTGTGGTTTCTAAAGTTGGATTCTCGGTTTTGGCATCAAATTAAGCTTTAATTTGTTGATTAAATTTGTAAGTGCCTATACGAATATGGGCTTTAATGTCTTGGCAAGAGTCTGTATCAATTTGGGAGTCATTAGAGTCGGATTTAGGCTGTAATCGATCGAAGAAGATGAAGTGGTCGCTGGCTGAAAAACAGAGCATGAAGAAATCTGCGTTCTCTGGGCTGCTGGATGAACAGCGTCGAGAAAATTCAAATGAGTTGAATTTTGGTGGTGGTTCGGTTCAGTGGCTTAAATCACGGTCTGGTTCACCGTTTCCCAGCCGGTTCGGTTGGTTCAAGGTCGGTTCAACCCATTTTTCAAACCCATTGGTTCCGTTCAAGCATATTATGGATGGTTCAACATGTTCGAGGTGTTCGGGGCCGGTTCGGGAGCTGTCGAAGGCTGGTTCACTAGTTTATTTAATTATTATTGTAATAATTTACCTTAGTTTGATTGTTTGGATGCCAAAATCGGTCCGCTTTAGTGTGTTTAATTATTTATGCATTAGGAATGTATGTTATAATTAAATTAGAATTGATTATGCATATAGTATGTCATATAGATTTAAAATCTCACCATAGGAAAGCATGTTCATGCATTAGTAATTAATTATAAGAGTTATAATAAAAGGAATGCATGATAGGTTTCATGATAAGATGCATGTTGGATGTTTAAATTTTCGTTTATGAATGTTTTATATAAGCGTCATATTAATAAACGAAAACGAACGAGAATGCAGCATGAAACCACCTTAGCGTAGATGAATGTTATAGGTTGTCTATATTATAATTTGTTATAAAAACGAGATAGACGTTAAAACCTATAACAAAGATAAATGCATGCTCACTTAGGGTTAATGAAATTCAATTTCGAATGATTCGCATAGAATAGATCGATATCTTGTAAAGCTAAGGTTACAAGAGAACTCACCCGGCAAGATGTTGTCTAAGGCTGGAGGTATTTAAGTTGACGGTTTACGGAACACCTCCTACCTGGGCTTCAAGCCGATACTTGAGTTAGGTTAACCTGGTTTTATGAGAATGCGTGAGAGATGTGAGGTTTTATCACCTAGACATCATAGCGTAATAGTTATGCCGTTAGAAATCACCTAGACGTAGGTTGTTTCAAAACGTTTATGCTTTGTGAATTGTGCTTTATTTTATATAACTTGAATATTGATTGTTATATGCTTTCATCATCATTAGAAACATGTTATAGGATTAATTCATTAAAATTTATAATAGTTATAAGGTTAATGAATAGAAACCGTCAAACCTATAACAAAGAGTTGCATGCTAACATAGGATCTTAGGTAGCACGAATTATTTTAAAACGTTTAAAATCGATTAGACTTGAGATCACTGTTTTCTAATAGGATTATAAGAGCTTCCTACTCAGTATTTTAATATATTAAGTAGGATATAAGGCTTTGGTTATAAGGGAACTCTCCGACAAATGGACCGGTACCTTAGTTGAATTAACCATGGTCTTATTAGCATGCAATGTCACTAGGAAATTAAAATAAAAAGGGTTTAATTTGCCTAGACATTAGAATAAAGACCTTATTTAAAAAGTTAAATATAAGGCATTAACTTAGATAGATTCGTTTAGCCAGAATTTACCTAAGTAAAAGACCCTAATCTTTAAAATACTTAGTGGGAGAAAAAACATATAAGATAATGAACTTTTCTTCTCACACTCTCCCTAAAGTTCACACCGTGAGATTTATGCATAGCCTCTTATTACTTACTAACGTAACCATTCCATTCGGAAGGTGATGGCATAAATCAATATCAAGGTGAATGGAGAAAGTATTTATAGTAAGTGGGAGAAGGAAGCGGGTCAACGCATCCTGCGGTCTTTTCCATTGATTTGCAAAAGCAAGGTCTCTATGTTCGCCTGCTAAGCATGCCCTGAAGCTGCGACACCATTTGGAGGGTTATAACATAGAGATTGTAGCGTCGTGGATTCACATAATGATAAAGGATTTCTTAGGGCCATTCCCAGCATTGACTTTTCCATTCGGTAGCATTACTGGGGCCGTTCTCTAAAATCTAAAAAATGGAGGGTCACACTTACAAGATAAACTAATAGTTAGCTTATTCTTGACCAAATAGCGGTAACTAAACAAATAAACAAGATATGATTGATTATAGTGTTGATGTTTAGTTGAGAATGTCTCAGTTCAGAGGAGGACTAGCTGACCACCCCTCGGTGGCAGTTACTCTGAACCTCTGAAGTATCGTTGCAAAAGAATTATGATTCATAGGGCGCTAATTCCTTTTGCTAAATTTATTGGATTAAAAAGGGGATTAAAACATTAGACAATCGAGTTAAAGTTTATTTGTTTATTTTAGCAATTAGTTCTATAAAATACCTCTTTAAATACGCCAAATTCATTATTGATATAAAAATATACAACTAAACAAACTTTAAACACTAGATCATGGTAAGTGATATGGAAGCGGTCTTAAAATGTAATATGTCCTTAAGATGTTATATCAATTTCATTCTCGTAATGATCATGATAAATATAACATAGAAAACTACCTGACCAAAAAGAACATGATCCAAGACTTGAAATATGATTTATTCGTCTTGAAAACGTGCTTAGTATGAATAGTGATTCAACCTGAATATTTGTTTCAGGATTCACTAAATCACGTATGTTCTTTTCAGGGAATGACTTCCTAGCACCAGGCTTGAACTAGTTAAGATAACTCTTAGAGTTAGAATAGAAGAGTTTATCTCAGCTAAGGCAGTAAGTCAAAACTATGAACCTTGAAGTGGAGCATGTGTACTTCAATTCAATCTGGTGTTGACCAAAAGGAGTTCATAGTCCAAGATCTAGAGAAAAAGGTTTGTGACTTTAACCGATCCATGCATGGATCGATTTGAAGGTTTCGATCTTGGAACATAAGATTTAATGCATGATTAAAACTTATGGTTTTTACCAGAGTATTGACAAGTCTTGTTTCGGCAGAAGAATTAGAAATAGTTTAGTAGCTTTCTTAGTTTGGTATATGCATGATATCCTATTCATTAAGAATGATATAGGTTATCAAAACTGGCATTAGAAGTAAGCTAGCAGCCTAATTCCAAATGAGAGAGTTGAAAAGGCTTAGTATGTTCTTAGAATCCAAAATGTTCGGAATAGCAAGAACGAATCGCTAGCTCTGTCTCAAGTATCTTATATGGACAAAAGTGTTGGCTAGATATAAGATTAGAATTCCAAGAGTGGTTAGTTACCTATCTGACATGGAATTCATTTGTCACAGGGGCAGTGTCCTGAGACGCCTCAAGAGGTTGAGGACTTGAGACGAAATTCTCGTGCCTCGACAATCAGTTGTCAGACTTGGCATAAGGTATGCATAAGGGATTGTCAGAAGATACCAATTCAGTCCAAGGTAAGGACATTGGACTGCCAAAGAAATATCCTCAAGTATCTTAGGAGAACGAGGGTTTATAGGCTCGTGTATGGTGCTGAGGATATGATCCTTACAAGATAAACTAATTCTGATTAGCACACCGATCAGGATTCATGGAAATCCACATCGGCATCAGAATTTATCCTTAACAGGGAGCTATAGAATGGCGTAGCATCAAGTAAGGATGCATTACAGACTTTATCTTGAAGGCCGAGAAAATTGCTACTTATGAAGCAAGCTCAAGAGTCTGTAGGACTTAGGAAGTTTATTTGGAAAGTTGTTCCAAATATGAGGCAAGTGTATAGAATAGAAACGTGCATCTCATCTGAGAGATTATGTGTTGAGAGGACGTGATTGTCACGAGGAAACCCTCAAGAGTAAAAAATTGTTGAATCATTTACGAAGGCCCTCATGGCTAAAAGTGTTCGAGGGACATCTAGATGGTCTAGGTTAACGAGTTATAAACATTCCACAAGAGTTTTAGTCCAAGTGGGAGTTTGTTGGGGTTTATGTCCTAAAACTCGTGGATATTAAATGTAACAAAGTTAAATCATTATTAAAATAGTTCAATTTCTGGTTGTCGAAAGGTTAGTTTATCTATGTTTTTATTAACTCAAATCTAATAAACTAGAATCCATGGCTATGATATGAAATACTCGAACTATATGTAGTGACATAAAAATGGATCAGGTTCAAGTACATAGCCTAAAACGGTCTATAGTATAGGGATAAGACTTGGTACCTTATCCTAGGGAAAACTATGTGATGTGGCCCACTTTGTTTTAATACAAACGATGTGATCCTGTGTCGTTCATGTAGAGACATGCGAGTGGGGGCGTCCTCTGCGAAAGAGTTTGTATAAGACCAGACCGCGAAATAAGTCACTTTCACTTTATAACGTCGTTTACTGTGAAACTGACTATTTCAAGCGATGACCTAGGTAACTCTATCTTAATCTTGAGCTAACTATGAACTCCTGTTTATTCGGGATTTTCCTTTGATTTGCATGGGTGAGAGTGGTCATAAAATTCCGCTCAACAACCTACCACTTTGGGGATAAGACCGGGTTAGATAGCTGGGGACATAGTCCTGCAAGATGGAATTCACTCCTACCCGTCTTTAGGGATAGTAGAGAGGTTGTTCCCTTAAGTGCTGACTCCGGAACGTGAACAAAGGCGTGCCACCCTCTCATTGGCCCGAGAGGTTTTAGGTTTAGTGGTAGGACCACAAACCAATTGTTCATTAGAGACTTAGTGGAGGCTTAAGGATCAAGAAGTGTTATAGGGGTAAAACGGACTTTTGACCTTACTATAGTTACGAACAACCTGTGAAGGATTGACCTACTAATCTCGGTTATATCGGGTGGACAGAAATATATCTACAGTGAGGGGAGTTCAGCTACGAGCTATAGTGGAGTGTCATGTTAGTTAACAAGGTCGGTTTCCTTTTCCCCTGTTTTTGTTCTTATTTTTGCACGCTTTTAATCAACGAAATTAATGAAAATTGGTGCCTAAGATCCGCTAACACTTTTGCTCGAGTGTTCATCACTCCTTCATTTATTACTACATGCGATATTGTATACTTGCACTTGGTTGACTAAATTCATTCTTATTCATTATTTACCATCTTTTCGAACATCCATCTTTAGTCCACATCGCATCACATACTGTGCCTCTCCTAAATCTTTCATTTGGAATTGGATTGCCAGCCAGTTTTTCACATTAGTAAGGTATCCTACATCATTCCCAATTAACAGGATATCGTCCACATAAAGTATCAAGAAAGCTACTTTTACCTTGATGATATTCTTGTATACACAAAGCTCATCAAGGTTTTGGTTAAAACCAAAAGATTTGATTGCAGAATCAAATCTGATATTCCAAGAACTAGAAGCCTGTTTCAACCCATAAATGTATCGATTTAGCTTGAAAACCTTTTGCTCTTGACTTTGGGTTATGAACCCCTTGGTCCTTATCTACGTCATTTATTGCCTTTTTTATAAGAAAATGGATCTTCAATGCTATCATCAGGTGTGACGACCAGAGTTTTAGCTAAACACAGGTAATGGTTAGGTTGTATTACAACCCTCCCACTACGTCGAGGCACTCTCAACGTTTGAGAAGGACGAGATTGACTTGAAGTACTGGTCCCTTCATTAACTTTTGATGATGGACCAGTTTCATCAACAACCCTTGTTGATTCTTCACTAGCTTTATTTAGTACTAACTTGCTCCGTGGTTGTGATCTTTTCGTTTATTTAGGGCACAACTTTTTGAAAGAAGTTCCAATTTCTTAGGATTTGTCACAAGCCTGTGTGCTGGACAACCCCAGATTCTGAAGTAGGGCAAATTAGGTTTATGCCTTCTCCATGACTCGAAAAGAGTTTTAGAAACACTCTTCAAGGGAACGTTGTTCAATATGTAAACTATAGTCTGTATTGCATACCCCAAAACGAGCAAGGCAATTGAGCAAACCTCATAATTGAATGAACCATGTCTAACAAGGTTCTATTTCTCCTTTCTGATACACCATTTTACTGTGGTGTATCAGGTGTTGAGAGTTGGGATTGGATTCCATGTTCTATCATATAGTTTTGGAATCTTAGATCCATATACTCTCCACCTCGATCAGATCGAAGTGTTTTGATTGTTTTACCTAACAGGTTTTCAACTTCAGCCTTATACTCCTTGAACTTTTCAAGGGCTTCAGACTTATGTCCCATTAAGTATGAGTAAGCATACCTCAAATAATCATCTATGAAAAAAATGAAGTATTCGTACCCTCCTCGAGCTTTGACATTCATCGGACCACAAAGATCCGAATGTATAAGTTCTAAGGGTTCCTTGGCTCTTTATCCTTTTCCAAAAAAAAAAGGTTGTTTAGTCATTTTTACCTCAAGACAAGATTCACATGGAGGTAATGAATTATCTTCTAACTTGTCTAGAAGTTCATTCTTTACCAATCTCCCGATCCTATCGAGATTAATATGACCTAATTTTAACTGCCAAAGATGAGTATCGTTACTACAAGGAGAAATTTGTTGCCTTTTATTTCTTTGAGTAGTAGCAGTCTTAAACAACTTAGTGTTCATGACTGCTTCACTCTCGATTGGTCTTAAAACATATAAATTATTTTCCAGTTTAGCTGAACAAATATTAACTCCCGTTCTTGAAATGAACAATTCATTCACTGAGAAAGATATGGAGTAATCTTGTTCAAGTATACAAGATATAGAAATCAAATTTCTTTTGATCTTTGAAACAACATACACATTATCTAATAATATGTATTTATTTTGACCGAAAAAATAATTTGATGTTCCCCACTACTATAGTGGTCGGGGTCGATCACAGGGAGTGGCAATGCTAGGGGAAAAGTAGTAAAAAAAAGGGGGGGATTGCAATGCTAGGGGAAATCAACATGCAAGAAATTAAAGGTGGGAATTTAAATAACAAGAAATTAAAAGACAGGAAACTAAATCGTAAGAAACATAAAATAGAGGGAAAATTAATTAAACGAGCAACGTCGATTAGGGAGATTCTTAGGGTTAAATGGTTTGCTTTGATCATTGTATTCTTACCTATTAAAGGCTTAATTTAAATTGCTTAATTGCCCAATCGATCTAATCTGAACCCAGAAAAGACCATAAGCCCACCTAAGCCATCTAACACGATCATACATCGTCCATCGAATTAGAACCTAATTGATTAACTAATTAATTCGATTAAACCATCAAACCAAACAATTAACCAATTGCCTTAAGTCTAGTGGATTGATTAGGACATTAGAAATAATTAGGCCTAGATTACTTCTAACGCTATTTTGGATCCTAGACCTATCATGCAAAGCAACAAAGTCAGAGAACTGCTCTTGGGACCCGTGCCCATGAATCAGTCTATGCACTACGAATATTAGCAAATAATAAACATACGAGCTGCGAGTTAAGGCGTCAATCTAACCTACTGCGCTTATTCTACAAACCGAATCCAAAATATAATTGCAATAGAAATTTAAAAGAGATATCAGAACAGGATACTCACAAAATAATCCATTTTATAACCCAAGAATCATCCAATCGGCGTCAATGAGTTTAGACGGCGGTAAAGCCGACTAAACCCTGCGACCTTATGCAATAATAAAGAAATACAAAGGAAATCAACTAAGATTCATACAAGAATGAGGAAATAATGTAAAAGACAGAGAACAATCAGAAAAGAAACCAAAAATTACAACCTACTGACCTAAACGACGAAATAAAATGAGGGTTTATATAGAAAAATTAGTCGTGGCATCTCGACGTTGGGTATGGCATCTTGACGCCACTATGTCTGGGCCTAGGGTTTGAAATCGGGCCAGCGTTGAGACCCTGGCCACGGCGTCTCGACGCCAGGCCTCTATCCAGCATGCCTCCACTCTTTATTTGGTCTTCCTTGTTGCTTGCTCAGTTTTGTTGACTCCTTGGAACCATTCTTCGGGCTCGTCACGATCCTCACGATCTTCTCACCTCCTTGAGATCCACAAACGTCATGATAGCTCGAAAACTCTCTAAATTTCCCGAATTAGCTCCAATTTGTGTGATTCGTCCCTAATGCCTTGAATGCACAAATTATCTACAAAATAGACAAATAAACCGTAAAACGAACTCTAACAGGCTTAGATTAACATCAAATAAATAGGACTAATTTGGTCAGAGAACCACATACAGCTCTTTTTACCCCTTATCACTCATGAACATTGCAAAGCATGCTTTTTCTTGAAAATGTAAACAAGAAAGACGAGCATATAATTTTTTTTAAAGCTCGCGCTCAGTAACTCATTTTTCTACTCACTTTCTTTTTCTTTTCCTTAAAGCATATTTTTTTTTCTTTTCTCCTAGGCAAGATATTACATGCTAATTTGTAGACATTTGACTCTCTAGCTCATCCCTACACCTATCGAGGTGACAACAAGCATATGGATTCTATAATTTGCTCCTAAGCTTTCAAACTAATCCTAGGCCTGCTAAGGTTTACTCTTGCAAGAAAAGTACTAGAAAATTTTTAAAAAGACTCAATTTTTGGGCAACATGCTTACAATTCAATAAAAACAATGAGATAAGCATAGATGGCATGTCATGGATTTTCATAATCTAAGAAAAGTAACAGTGTCATCCACACATCAACACTCAATTTATAAGATTTACTTAAAAATAGGTCCAATGCTCAGATGCATGGCCTCAATCCAGTGAAAACGAAGCAATCAAATAACGCATGCAAAATAGAGTAGTCTGATGCTCAAATGCATAAGGACTCATACAAAACATAGGCAAACAAAGCAAAGCATGCGAAGCACCCCACCCCCAACCTAAATTCTACATTGTCCTCAATGTATAAGAAGTAGAAAGAATAAGGGACAACTATAATAGGGAACATAAAACCTCCCTGAACAGATAGTGGTTAGGAGTTGGCTTGATTAAAAATGAATGCCCTCATTTATAATTCGCCAAAACCTAATAAAAAGCAAACAAATAAAACAGGAAAAAGAATAGCAGAACAAGCTAAGAAATAAATAAAGAAAGAAAAGGATAGAAAAAACTGCGAATGAGCCCAATGAAAGCGCATCACTCCTCATCCTCAGGAGACTCATAAGGTGGCAGCGACAGTGGCAGAGGTTGTCCAGACATCGAGGCAATCATGTACTGATGCAAATAAACGAACTGTGCCTTAGATCGTCTGAAATGCCTAGCCTCCCTACACTGCTAGCTCTGATATTGGCGCAGCTGCACAAGTCTCATATGCTCCATCCTCTCCTCCAACACCTTAAGCATGAAAGATGGATGCTCAATGTGAGGCTGCTCTTTCTGCTCTTCTAGCTCTTCTTCTGGTTCTTCCTACTGTGGCAGCGGTGGTGGGTGGGCTACCCTAGGTCTAGGCTCCCTAAGTCTGGTCATGATGAAGTTCCCACTCGACCCCAGCATTCCTACAGAGTGCTGTGATGAGGGAATGGTGTCCTAGACCTACGGTGGTGGGTCCTCTGCGAATCCGGTGCATGGAACTATGAATCACTTTCCCTACATCTATTGAGCGACCGGTCACGATAGCAAATAACAGAGCTGCCCTTTCCTTAGTCACATCACTCAGATGTAACACATGCATAAGCTTGGCACACATAAAACTATGCCACGCTCTGTTATCCACTGTCAGAGCAGAGGATTTGAAGTTAATACCCTCTCACCGCCTTATTAACCATTCTGCCCCTGGCCTACATAAGTGCTCAATGATCTGATGGGCATCGAAATGGTTACTCGTGTAATCGTTGTACCCATCTCGATCTATGTTAGGAAGGCCATAGAACTGGTTAATAGAGGCCGAGTCAAAGGGAAAGGTTTTACCCTTAACAAAGGAAGTAGTGGATCCTTCCACCATGTTAGCGTAAAACTCCCCAACATCTCTCTATTATGCTATGGGCGAGGTCTGGTTGAGATTGGGCACTTGGAACTAAACCTCTCTCTGGAATAACCACCCTATTCACCACATATGTGTTGAAGACCGTCTCGGCATCCCTACTAATTAATTTTAGCTTATCAAATGGTATAGAGGATGAAGAAGCTACGGACCTCCTTGATCTTTTAGCACTCATTGTGGTGGGATAAAAAGGGTAAGGAACTAAAAATAAGCTAGAGGTTTAAAAACAAGGATGGGTGTTCCCTAAAAAGATCTAAAAACAACTTAAAGACAAGGGAACTCAGAATTTATCCACAAAAGCTCCAAAAACTTCAACTCTTTTTAGCCCTTCTGCCTTTATATAATATAAACAAACCAAGCAGAAAATACCAACAAAATAAAGCAGAAAAAATAGATAAATAAACTCAAAAACAGCAGCTCAATACTTCCAACAACGATTTTCAGCAGAAAAATTCACAAGAACATGTTCAAAGTAAACCCATTCATCTTCTATCTTAAGTAGATGCTTATAAAACTAGAAAACCAAGTAAAAATTAGAAGAATGAGCTGAAAATTCGTTACCCACTGCTTTTAGCACGAAAAATCGCCCAAAACCATGAAAAACCCACGAAATCACTACTGCAAATCTGAAAAACTTGAAGAAAAGTGGTTGAATCCGTGAAGTAATCGTGAAATAATGAAGAAATTTGGTGAAGTTTAGTGGGAGAATGAGTGAGAAGTGAAGAAATTGGGAGAAAAATTGTCAAGGGCTCCAAAACTATTTCCCGAATCTATCGAAATCTGGGAATTAAATCCTAGATTTTGGACCAGCATCAAAACGCCAAGAGTCAAGAGTCTCGACGCTAGCTCTCGGGTTTTGCCCAATTCGCTTTTTTTTTTTTTAATCTAACTCATCCTTTCCTTCTTTTAAAATATGAATTAACTACAAAACATGAAGAGAAAGATTCAGTTAGATTCGGAGAAAATTAAAAGAAACAAAACTAAGAAAAATAAAGAACAAAAGAAAAGAAAACTTAAAAATTTGGGTTGCCTCCCAAAAGCGCCCTGTTTAACGTCTTGAACTCGACGGAGTTCTTCTTGAACTCATTCGAGATCCAAGTTTTTCCGCTCCAGAACATTGATCGCCTTGGATCTAGAAACCTTGTGCCTACTTACCTGAATCTTATGGGAAATATTTAAGCAGGCAAGAGAAGAGTTAAGATGACCTAAAATGTCAGAATGAAAGCAACTTCTTCTACCTCTAAATTCAACAGAAATGATCCCTTCACCTATATTCATTTTAACCTTGGCCGTTTTCATGAATGGACAGCCTAAAATTATTGATGTGGCGTTAGGTGAACCATTTTCATGCATGTCTATAATGAAGAAGTCGGCTGGAAATATTAACTCATCTATCTTAACTAAGACATTTTCACAAAGCCTTAGAGGTCTAATAAGAGATCTATCTGCTAATTGGATCAAATTACCTTTTTTCTTAATATGGGATAAATTAAGCTCACAAGCGAGTGCATGAGATATAACATTAATAGAGGATCCTAAATCTAACATGGCATGCTCAATTTCTATATCCCCTAAAATGCATGGCAATGTATAAATACCATGATCAAAACACTCATTAGGCAATTTCTTTAAAATACCATAAATGTTTTCACATACCTCTGGCTTACCTTTCCTGGAGCACCATTTTCTTAAAAATTTACCTACTTTAGGAATTTTTTTAACGGCATCTAGAAGCGGGATGTTGACCTCCACCTTCTTGAATAGGTCAATCATGTTCTTCTTCTCCTCTTCCTTGGAAGGCTTAGGCTGCAGCGCTAACCTGCTAGGAAAGGGAGCTTTAGGAACAAAAGAATTGAAATTCAAGGGAGGATCGAAATGTACTGATTAGTCTAATTTGTTACGCATTTAGAATATCCCAATTTGCTTATCTTTATTGAATTCGTTGCGAAAAATTCTTTAAAATGAGTATAATATGTGTATAGGTCCTCGACGGAGGTTTGGAGCCAATTCGAGGCTAGAACGAGCTAAACCGAAGCAAAATGACGAAAATACCCTAGGTCAACAAAAGTCAACGCACGCTAAAGGACAAATCAGGGTCGAGACGCCACTGTGTAGGGTTGAGACGTTGCAATCAGGGTCGAGACGCCACTTTGTAGGGTCGAGACGCCATCAACTTTCCAAAAGAGAATTTTTCCATATTTGAAGGGCAGCGTCGAGATGCTAGGCAAGATTCAGCGGATATAGAAATTCCTATTTAACCCATTATAGAAAAATTGTATCTGAAGCCAATCAGGGTATCCATGTTGTGGGCATTTCCTTAACATGTCCTTATATTTCCTTAACATGTCCTTATATCTTTCCCAAGCTTCATACAATTTCTCTTCCTCTAATTGTTTAAACATTCCAATTTCAGTTCTAAGCTTGGTAATTTTAGCTAATGGGAAAAATTTCGTAAGGAAAGCTTTAACTAAATCATTCCAACTAAGAATGCTATTTGAGGTTAACGAGTCTAACCAATCTCTAGCCCTATCTTGTAAAGAAAATGGAAACAATTGCAACCGAATAGCGTCAGAGCTAACTCCTCCTATCTTTACCGTTCCACAGATATCCAAAAATGATCTTAGGTGATGGTGTGGATCCTCTGATGGATTTTGAACACATTTTCTCTTACCATTTGAATGAGGCTAGCTTTGAGCTCAAAGTTATCAACAGCGATTGGCTCATAAGCTATTCCGGAGTAGTTTAATGGAAATTTAGGCAAGAAATAATCTCGGGTTGCTTTATCTTCTTGATCTGCCATGATTAAATCTCAAAGAAACAATTTATCCACCTTATATCTTCACAAATTTTGGCCACAACTTCTTAAACTAACAATTTAAAATGCAGAAATAAAATTTCTAAATTAAAATCAAACACTTAATTCTCAATATTAATGGAAAAATTACAATATCCCCGGCAACGGCGCCGAAAACTTGTTGCACTTTTCCGCAAGCGTATGGTTTCCCAAGTAATATTAAAATGGAAAGTATTCTGAGTATCAAATCCTCAGGGAAATTGAACTAAGTCTATTAATTACCAAGAACCATTATGTTTAATTTTATTTAGAAGCTCAATTTTAAAGAAATAAAGGACTAACAAGAAACTAAAGAAATCATGCAATTAATTGGAAATATCCTATTAAGGGGACTTGACCTAGGGTGTTATCTAGCATTTTGGATTTTGTAGCTCAAATAATTGGATGAATGTAACTACAATTCCTCAATTCCATAAATCTAGAAGTAATTTTAAGCGGAATTCTCTTTCAAGCTCCTCCACATCTCATACTAACATAACTAATTCATGTGTCCAATTCCTTAGGCCCCATTTGATAACCATTTGGTTTTTGGTTTTTGGTTTTTGAAAATTATGCTTGTTTTCTCCCAAATTCCCTACAATGGTTTTCATCTTTGTTAAGGAACCATTTGAATTCCTTGCCAAATTTCGAAAACAAAAACAAGTTTTTGGAAACTACTTCTTTTGGTTTTCAAAATTTGACTTGGTTTTTGAAAACAAGGAAAAAGGTAGATACAAAAACAAAGAAACTCATAGGTAAGAATAGGTGTGAATAAGCTTAATTTTCAAAAACCAAAAACTAAAAATCAAATGGTTATCAAACGGGGCCTTAATTAATCAAAGTATGGAATTAAGCAACTTCATTATCAATTTCCAAAAATTCTGTTTCACTCTCGTGCTCCAAGCAATTGTTAGCGATGCAATTTGGATCTAATCTAAATTCTCTCTGTCGAGTATCAATTTAGACCAACACATCAATTAATCCGTGATCAAGAGATTAAAAGCATTAAGAATGAATTGCATAGATGAAATATGAAGAACTTCGTTACAATATCCAAAGATTTAAGCTACAATATCCAATTAACTAGAATAACGACCCTAGGTCTCAAGATCTACTTACAAATGGAAATAATTTTGCCAAAGTGATCTTGATCCATAGGCCTAACTCAAACTATAATAAAGAATTACAAAGAAGTAAGGAAGAAATAACTGATAAGTTGATCCAAAGCTCCCGTCACGATCATCTCGAATCTCAAGCCTTGGAATCTCGCTCAATTCCACCTTTTCTCCACAATTCTACTCTCTTTTTCTTTCTTTTGAGCTAGGGGAGAACTCCCCAAAATGGGATGCTTTGAACCATTGGAAAGGGGGCTATTTATAGGAGCAAGGGAAGAACTTTTCTTGCTGAACAAGTTGACAGCGTCGCGACGCTGTGACGTCATACTTTTCTTGCTGCAGAAGTTGGTGCAGCATCGCGACGCTGTCGCGATTCCAGATTTTTCTTCGTTGTCTACCTAGCGTCGAGACGCTCTAGTCCTAGCGTCGCGACGCTAGGCCTTCCAGAAGCCTTAAACACGGATTTTTGCCTCATTTCCTCTTTCTTTTGGGCTTTTTGGGCCTCCACTTCAAATATCTTCTTTCCAACTCAACTATTATGGGCCAAAAGCCTTCATTTTGTCCTTCAAATTAATAAAATTCATGGTTTTGCCTCACGAACTCGGTTTTCTACAAAATCAACATAAAAATACATTAAAGCTCACAATTAACGCACAATACTAGCCAAAATAACTAGGAAAAATATAGCATTTTTGCATTCTATCAGACATGCAACAACCAAGGGTTGAAGAGGTTAAATGGGCTAAGGGCCTAAAGGTTATGTCATCTCGTTCCATTTCATTTCATTTCATTCATCCTGTAGTATGAGTCTCGTGATCAATTAATTCACCTACATAATTTGCCTACTCACTGAAGGTGCACATGTGGGTATTTTGGGAGATCTCTACTCCTTCTGATAGTAGAAGGCACCTAATCAGTGGAGCCAAGTCTCACCCATCAAGGCACTAATGTGCGCAAAGCGCTCTAACTACCAATTCACTGGTGGGGCATCCATGGGTTTTAAGTCGGAATTTAACTTCCACAATTAGTAAATGGCACCTAGTTTGCGAAGCCAAGTTCCGCCCATTTAGCTCCTCATTTCAGTCTAATACATCTCAATCCTAGGTGATTAATTGACGCGACCCCTTACTAGAGTAACAAGCCTATTCTTTTTCCTTTAAGGCCTCTTAGCACTCAAGCTAATTTAACTGCAACCTAACCAATGAAATTCATTCTCTCCAAGATTACTGACAGGCTAGACCGACAAGTACCATCCCAACTCAGTCAATTACAGGAAACCTACCAGACATTCAACACTTCTGAACAAAGAAACCACCACTTCTCGTTGTCTACATACATTGCCAGTCAAATTTTATCATAGTCAAGCACTCGCACCTATCTCATAGCACAAATACACAACAGCCAAATTCTTGAAAACAAAAGCATTCACTCAACTCAAACATATAATACAATCTCATGCCAGAAGTACAACTGACATATCAATGCATAAATTACATTTCAATTCAGCAAGTTAACTTACCATGAGGTAACTAACGCTTGATAAAGACACCAAACAATTTGATATAGCGCCAACCACAATATGCGAAAAGGTAGCTTAATACCACACACACAATGTTCTCACATCAGAGGCATTCCAATTTCAATAATTTTCCTAAGGACACAAGACTTGAGAAGGTCGAAAACTCACCCAAACGAAACCAACGCTTGCTACCCAGTTTCCAAATTTCGCTCCACCTTTAAGGATTCGACCACCACTTACTACGGATACCTTGGATTAAGATTCAACGTTAATGTGTATTCCATTAAAGGGCAAAAGACCAAATAGATCTGAAACTTACAACTTCCTTACCCACTGTTTGATTAGACGAATCTGTTGGGATTGGTGCCCTAAAACTCATAGATAGTGAATGTTAAACGAATTATATACTTGATCGATAAAGTCAATGTCGAGATTCATTCAGTAAAGTCGTTACTGAATAAGTAAAATGCAATAAACTAAGATCCCTGGCTATAGCATGAACACTTGAGCTTTATGTAGAGACATAAAAGTGGATCAAGCTCGAGTAATAGCCAAAACGGTCTATAGTATAGGGATAGGGCTGGGCACCTTATTCTGGGGACACTATGAGACGCGACCCACTTTATAGATAGTATAGACGATGTGATCCTAAATCGTCCATGTAGAGACATGCGAGTGGGGGCGTCCTATGCAATGAGTTTGCATAAGACCAGGACCGAGAAATAAGCCGCTCTCGCTTTATAACACCGTTTACTGATGAGACTGACTATTTCATGTGATGACCTAGGTAACTCGATCTAAAACCTGAGCTAACTATGAACTCCTGTTTATTCGGGCTTATCCTTAGATCTGCATAGGTGAGAGTGGCTCAGTATCACCGACTCAATAAGCCTCCCATTTTAGGGATAGGAACGGGTAGATAGCTGGGGACATAGTCGTGCGAGAAGGAATTCACTCCTACCCAAATTAGGGATAGTAGAGAGGTTGTTCCCTTAAGTGCTGACTCCAGGATTTGAACAAAGGGATCCCGCCCTCTCATTGGCCCGAGAGGGACTCGGTTTATTGGTTGGACCATAAACCAATCGTTCATTAGAGGATCAGTGGGACTTAAGGAACTAGAAGTATTATAGGGGTAAAACGGTCATTTAACCTAGCTATAGCTACGAACAACCTGTGAAGGATCGACTTACTGAACATGGTTAAATCAAGTGGACGGAAATATATCTATAGTGAGGGGAGTGCAACTACGGGGCTATAGTGGAGTGTCCCGGTAGTTAACGAATGTTGGTTAAGCTTGGTTAATGAGATTAAGTCGGTTAGCCTCGAATCGTTGGAGCCCATGATCTATAGGTCCATTAGGTCCCCCTACTAGCTCATATCGGAATAAAGCCTAGAACAATAAGATAGGATTCTTTGAATTGTTCAAAATCGGGAAAAAAGGCATTTTCGAAAATTATGTTTGACACAATATTTAATTATGAATTAAATTAGAAAATGAGAGATTATATATTTAAAAGTGTTTTAAATACTATATATGAATTAGGAATCATATATAATTAGATTGCACAAGGTGTCAATGATTAATTGGATTAATCATAACAAATTAATTGGAAATGTTTCTAATTAATTGCCATGAAATCAATTTCAATTTGGAATTGGAATTTGAATTAGAATGCAAGCAAAATCTGATTGAGGATCAAACTTAGTGGATTTAGATGGATTTCCACTCTTGCATGTTGATACAAAGTGGAATACAACACATCCATGCACTTGTTGCATGTGTTGTGACTTCAACACCTAGAATCCACTTTGGCTTGCATTACCACCATGTGTCTTGCATCTTGAGGCCTTTCCTTGCATGGAATATCTCAATAAGTAGATGCAAAATCAGATTAAGAGTTGAGAGAGCCATTTCCATATTGTTATGCTACTGGATTTTGGTCTCAAGCTCACTCATCTCCATATATCTCTCTAGTGTTTGAACCTTCAAGCATTCCCTTCCCATTCCCTATCTCTATAGACTCCCACAAGTCGTTCTTGGCCCGGAGAAGAGTAGGGAAGACACTAGAGGTGGTCCACACACCATTCGTGTTCAAAGGAATCAAAGGGAGTTGTTGAATCGGTCTCAAAAAAGGTTGGTACAAATTCTGCTCTCTGTTTACGGTATTTGGACAGCATGTTTTCATTTTCTAAAATTGATGTAGTTAAGTTCCTCCGATCCTAAAATTGCTTCCATATGTGTTATATGAACACCTTCAATTGGTATCAAAGAATGATTAAGGCACCTAACATGTATTAATTTTAGCTTGGTGGGTAGCTTTTCATATGATGAAACTGTGTAAAAACTAAAGAAAATTGGTTTTGGGATTGAATTTAATTCTCGTTCAATTCGTTGGAATTAATTGTAATTGCCTACATTTTTATGGGCATTAATATGTTCATATAGAGTCTGTAAAATTTGAGAGTCAATAGAGTCCATTTAGGCCGTCAATTTGAAGAAATTCGGAGACTGTTCGCTGATGGCCGAAAATTCCAGCATGCTGTTTTTTAGTTCCAGCCCAAGTATGTTCTTCACTTAAAGGCAAAATGGTCTGGTTAAAGCAATCCAAGGGAGGTTCGGGTCGGTTCGAATGGTTCGGGAGCGGTCCAAGCCCTATTTGAAATTATTATTGTAATAATTTTAGTTTTTGTTTTTGCTTGATTAAAAATCCCAAAACCAATTCACTTTAGTTAATTTAATTAATTATGCATTATTGAATGTATGTTTTAATTAAATAGTATTTTATGTGCATAATGTATGCCATTTAGATTTAAAATCCCACCATAGGAAAACATGAATCATGCATTAATTAATATGTTATAAGAGTTATGATATTAATTGAATGCATGAATAAAGTTTCATGAAATTAGTATAATAGTTATATTAATTTAGGAGATGCATATTGGATGGTTTAATTTCATTTATGATTAGTTAATATAAATGTTATATTAATAAAATGAAAATGAACCAAGCATGTAGCATGAAACTTCCTTAGCTTGTTTATAATGGTTATATTCTAATAAAGCTAGTTATGGATTTTTCGTTCGTTATAAGCGTTATAAACCGAGATAGACTTAAAATCTATAACAAGTTAAATGCATGCTCACTTAGGTTAACGAACCTCCAAATCGATCAACTTGCATAGATTAGGTCGATATCTTGTAAAGCTAAGGTTACAAGAGAACTCACCCGGTAAGATGCTGTCTAAGGCTGGAGGTATTTAAGTTGACGGTTTACGGAACACCTCCTACCTGGGCATCGAATCGGTACTTGAGTTAGGTTAACCCAAGTTTTATGAGCATGCGTGAGCGATGTGAAGTTTTAAAGAGTTATCACCTAGACATCGTAGTATAAAGAGTTATACACACCTAGACATAGGATGTTTCTAAATGGTGCTTTATACAACTTGAATGTTTGATTGTTATATGCTTTAAATCACCATTAGAAAGCATGTTATAAGGCTAATTCATTAAAAGTTATAAGACTTATAAAAATTAATGAATAGAAATCGTTCAACCTATAACAAAGAGTTGCATGCAAACATAGGATCTTAGGATCATGACATAATTTTAAACGATTTGAAATTAAATAGACCTAAGATCAACGTTTCTAATAGGATTAGAAAATGTCTTACTTAATATTTTAATAGATTTAAAATATGGTTAAGTAGGACAGAAGGCCTTGGTTATAAGGGAACTCTCCCGACAAATGGTCCGGAACCTGAGTTGAATTAACCATAGTCTTACTAGCATGTAATGTCACTAGGTTATTAAAAGAGTTTAATCCACCTAGACATTTAGTGTAAAGACCTTATTTAATAAGGCATAGACTTAGATAGATTCATTTAGCCGGAATTTACCTAAGTAAATAGACCCTAATCTTAAACAAGATGTCTCATATCAAGTTTTTTATTCCCACGTATCTCCGCAAAGTTCACACCGTGAGAATCATGCTCGGCCTCGTGTCACCCTAGAAGTGACCTCCCTTCGGAAGGTGTTTGCATGATTCAATACCAAGGTGAATGGAGAGAGTGTTTATAGTAAGTGGGAGCAGGAAGTGTGTCAACACATCCTTCGGTCTCCTCCATTGGTATATTCTGAGATCTCATGCTCTGCCTGCGTGTTGCCAATAGTGTGACCATCCCTTCGGAGGGCTTTGAGCATGGGGTAATAGGGCGAACTCCGTAATGGATAAGGTTTCTTAGGTTTTGCCCCAACATTGTCTTTCTTGATCGTAGCTTGTTGGGACGGACCTCTGGGATCTGAAGATGGCAAGTCACACTTACAGGAAATTATTAAATTGTTAATAATTTCTTGACCAAACAACGGTAATTAAACACTAACGGAATATGAGTTATTCTAGTGTTAGAGTTTGGTTGAGAACGTCTTAATTCAGGGGAGGAGTAGCTGATCACCCCTCGGTGGCTGTTGCTCTAAACCTCTGAAGTATCATTGCAAAAGATTTATGAAATATAGGGTGCTTAATTACTTTTGCTAAATTGATTGGATATGTATAATGGGTTTAGTGTAACATTATTAATACAAGTTATTTGTTTGTTTCAGCAATATGTCGAAAAACGTATGTGCTTTGTCTAACGTCAAATTAAATGGTTTAGAACATTGTACTAAGAATATGCGATTAAACACTGAAAAAGTGGCAAACGATTTATTGGTCTTAAATGAGGAACGTCCTCGACCAAACTGCTTAGCTTACGAGAACACTACCAAAGACTTACTAGTCTTGGAAACGTGCTTAGTGGAGAACGATAGTTCTGCCTGGATACTTGATTCAGGGGCCACAAACCACGTTTGTTCTTCGTTTAAAGGAATGAGTTCCTGGGAATAGCTTGGAGCTGGACAAATGACTCTCAGAGTTGGAATTGGAGAAGTTGTCTCAGTTATAGTAGTAGGAAGCATAAAATTATTTTTCCAAGAAAACAAGTACATATTATTAGATAATGTGTACGTAGTTCCAAAGATTAAAAGAAATCTGATTTTTGTGTCTTGTTTGCTCAAACAAACTTATTCCATATCTTTCTCATTAAATGAAGTTTTCATTTCCAGAAAAGGAATTAATGTATGTTCAGCTATAATGGAAAATAATTTATATGTTCTAAGACCAATCGAGAGTATAGCAGTTAACAATACCGAAATGTTCAAAACTGCTACTACTCAAAGTAATAAAAGGCAAAGAGTTTCTCCTAAAGAGAATACCTATCTTTGGCACCTGAGGTTAGGCCACATAAATCTCAATAGGATTGGGAGACTGGTCAAGATTGGAATTCTAAGCGAGTTAGAAGACGACTCATTACCTCCCTGTGAGTCATGCCTTGAGGGCAAGATGACAAAACGACCTTTTACTGGAAAAGGTTATAGGGCCGAAGAACCTCTAGAGCTCATACATTCAGACCTCTGTGGTCCGATGAACAAGCACGAGGAGGGTATGAATACTTCATCAGTTTTATTGATGATTATTCTAGGTATGGATATCTTTACCTAATGCATCATAAGTCCGAAGCCCTTGAAAAGTTCAAGGAGTACAAGGAAGAAGTTGAGAACTTATTAGGTAAAACGATAAAAACGCTTCGATCAGATTGAGGTGGAGAGTATATGGATTTAGAATTCCAGGACTATTTGATAGAACACGGAATCACATCCCAACTCTCAGCACCTGGTACACCACAGCAAAACGTTGTATCGGAAATGAGAAACAGAACCCTATTAGATATGGTTCGTTCCATGATGAGCTATGCTCAATTGCCTGACTCGTTTTGGGCTCATGCAGTACAGACTGCCGTTTATATTTTGAACAACGTTCCATCCAAAAGTGTTTCTGAAACACCATTTAAGTTGTGGAGAGGGCGTAAAACTAGTTTACGTTACTTTAGAATTTGGAGATGTCCAGCACACGTGCTAGTGACTAACTCAAAGAAACTGGAACCCCGTTCAAAATTGTGCCTATTTGTAGGCTATCCCAAGGAAACGAGAGATGGATACTTCTTCGATCCACAAGAGAATAAGGTATTTGTATCCACAAACGCCACATTCTTAGAAGAAGACCACATTAGAAATCATAAGCCACGAAGCAAAATAGTGTTAAGCGAATTATCGAACAAAGCTAATGAAACATCAACAAGAGTTGCTGATGAAACTAACACCTCGAGTCAATCACGTTCTTCTGAAGAAATAAGAGAACATCGACGTAATGGGAGGGTTGTCAGACAGCCTGATCGCTATTTGGGTTTAACTGAAACTCCAGTCGTCATACCTGATTACGGGATCGAGGATCCATTAACCTTTAAACAGGCAATGGATGACGTTGACAAGAATGAATGGATTAAACCCATGGACTTGGAAATTGAGTCCATGCATTTTAATTCAATATGGGATCTTGTAGAACAACCTGAAGGGGTTAGATCCATAGGATGTAAATGGATCTACAAGAGAAAACGAGACGCTGCTGGAAAGGTACAGACCCTTAAAGCACGACTTGTGGCAAAGGGTTTTACCCAGCGGGAGGGGATTGACTATGAGGAAACCTTCTCCCCTGTTGCCATGTTAAAGTCAATTCAGATTCTTTTATCCATTGCCACATTTTATAATTATGAAATATGGAAAATGGATGTCAAGACTGCTTTTCTGAACGGCAATCTTGAGGAAAGTATCTACATGTCTCAGCCAGAGGGGTTCATTTCTCGGGATCAAGAGCCAAAAGTTTGCTAGCTTAAACTATCCATTTATGGATTGAAACAAGCGTCTAGATCCTGGAATATGAGATTTGATACTGCGATTAAATCTTATGGCTTTGAACAAAATGTTGATGAGCCTTGTGTTTACAAAAGGATCATCAACAACTCCGTAGCTTTCTTAGTTACTGTATGTGGATGATATCCTACTCATCGGGAATGATGTAGGTTATCTTACTGACATCAAACAATGGCTAGCAACTCAACACCAAATGAAAGATTTGGGTGAGGCACTATATGTTCTAGGGATCCAAATTGTTCGGGACCGAAAGAACAAAACGCTAGCCCTGTGTCAAGCGTCTTATATCGACAAATTGTTGGTTAGATATAAGATGCAAAATTCCAAGAAAGGTTTATTACCTTTCAGGCACGGAATTAATTTGTCTAAGGAACAGTGTCCTCAAACACCTCAAGAAGTTGAAGACATGAGACAAATTCCCTATGCCTCTGTAGTAGGCAGCCTAATGTATGCCATGTTGTGTACAAGGCCTGACATTTGTTATGCAGTAGGGATTTTCAGTAGATATCAATCCAATCCAGGATTCGATCACTGGACAGCCGTGAAAAGTATCCTCAAGTATCTTAGGAGAACGAGGGACTATGTGCTCGTGTATGGCGCTAAGGATTTGATCCTTACAGGATACACTGATTCGGACTTTCAAACTGATAAAGATTCGAGGAAATCTACATCGGGGTCAGTATTCACTCTGAATGGAGGAACAATAGTATGGCGTAGCATCAAGCAGGGATGCATTGCAGACTCGACCATGGAGGCCGAATATGTAGCTGCTTGCGAAGCAGCGAAAGAAGTAGTATGGCTCAGGAAGTTCCTGGCTGACTTGGAAGTCGTTCCAAATATGCATCTGCCTATTACTCTATACTGTGATAATAGCGGTGCAGTTGAAAACTCAAAGGAACCTCGCAGCCATAAGAGAGGCAAGCACATCGAAAGGAAATACCATCTCATTAGGGAGATTGTGCACTAAGGAGACGTGATCGTCACGAAGATAGCGTCGGAACACTACATTGTTGATCCATTCACGAAGGCTCTCACAGCTAAAGTGTTCGAGAGTCATCTAAAAGGTCTAGGTCTGTGAGATATGTACGGGAAATAATCTAGGGCAAGTCGGAGAATTGTAACCGGTATATCGATGCCTTAGTATACTGGGTATTTAGATGCCCTAGTTTATTGTATTTTTACTCTGTTATTAATACAAGTATTTATTCACCCACTGCTGTTATGGATTATAGTACATCCACCTAAACTAGAGTTTTAGTTTAAGTGGGAGATTGTTGGGATTGGTGCCTTAAAACTCGTAGATACTGAATGTTAAACGAATTATATACTTGATCGATAAAGTCGTTGTCGAGATTCATTCAGTAAAGTCGTTACTGAATAAGTAAATTGCACGTTAAATAACCCAAATTCAATAAACTAAGATCCCTGGCTATAGGATGAACACTTGAGCTTTATATAGAGACATAAAAGTGGATCAAGCTCGAATATTAGCCAAAACGGTCTATAGTATAGGGATAGGGCTGCGTACCTTATTCTGGGGACACTATGAGACGCGGCCCACTTTATAGATAGTATAGACGATGTGATCCTAAATCGTCCATGTAGAGACATGCGAGTGGGGGCGTCCTATGCAATGAGTTTGCATAAGACCAGGACCTTGAAATAAGTCGCTCTCGCTTTATAATACCGTTTACTGACGAGACTGACTATTTCATGTGATGACCTAGGTAACTCGATCTTAATCTTGAACTAACTATGAACTCCTGTTTATTCGGGCTTATCCTTAGATCTGCATAGGTGAGAGTGGCTCAGTATCACCGACTCAATAAGCCTCCCATTTCAGGGATAGGAACGGGTAGATAGCTGGGGACATAGTCGTGCGAGAAGGAATTCACTCCTACCCAAATTAAGGATAGTAGAGAGGTTGTTCCCTTAAGTGCTGACTCGAGGGTTTGAACAAAGGGATCCAGCCCTCTCATATGCCCGAGAGGGACTCGGTTTATTGGTTGGACCATAAACCAATCGTTCATTAGAGGATCAGTGGGACTTAAGGAACTAGAAGTACTATACGGGTAAAACGATCATTTAACCTAGCTATAGCTACGAACAACCTGTGAAGGATCGACTTACTGAACATGGTTAAATCAAGTGGACGGAAATATATCTATAGTGAGGGGAGTGCAACTACGGGGCTATAGTGGAGTGTCCCGGTAGTTAACGAATGTTGGTTAAGCTTGGTTAACGAGATTAAGTCGGTTAGCCTCGAATCGTTGGAGCCCATGATCTATAGGTCCATTAGGTCCCCCTACTAGCTCATATCGGAATAAAGCCTAGAACAATAAGATAGGATTCTTTGAATTGTTCAAAATCGGGAAAAAAGGCATTTTCGAAAATTGTGTTTGACACAATATTTAATTATGAATTAAATTAGAAAATGAGAGATTATATATTTAAAAGTGTTTTAAATACTATATATGAATTAGGAATCATATATAATTAGATTGCACAAGGTGTCAATGATTAATTGGATTAATCATAACAAATTAATTGGAAATGTTTCTAATTAATTGCCATGAAATCAATTTCAATTTGGAATTGGAATTTGAATTAGAATGCAAGCAAAATCTGATTGAGGATCAAACTTAGTGGATTTAGATGGATTTCCACTCTTGCATGTTGATACAAAGTGGAATACAACACATCCATGCACTTGTTGCATGTGTTGTGACTTCAACACCTAGAATCCACTTTGGCTTGCATTACCACCATGTGTCTTGCATCTTGAGGCCTTTCCTTGCATGGAATATCTCAATAAGTAGATGCAAAATCAGATTAAGAGTTGAGAGAGCCATTTCCATATTGTTATGCTACTGGATTTTGGTCTCAAGCTCACTCATCTCCATATATCTCTCTAGTGTTTGAACCTTCAAGCATTCCCTTCCCATTCCCTATCTCTATAGACTCCCACAAGTCGTTCTTGGCCCGGAGAATAGTAGGGAAGACACTAGAGGTGGTCCACACACCGTTTGTGATCAAAGGAATCAAAGGGAGTTGTTGAATCGGTCTCCAAAAAGGTTGGTACAAATTCTACTCTCTTTTTACGGTATTTGGACAGCATGTTTTCACTTTCTAAAATTGATGTAGTTAAGTTCCTCTGATCCTAAAATTTCTTCTGTATGTGTTATATGAACACCTTCAGAATCGTCGAACGCTCAAGATCTAAAGCGGCTCGAGGCGGCGTGCAACTATTTGGCTGAAGGCGGCAGCGGTGTGCGGCTGTTTGGTTGTTGCAATTGAGAGAGACAAAGACAGTGAGAGTTGGAGATGAGCGAGTGAAAGACCGAGAGATAAAGAGAAGAGAGAGAAAAATGAAACCGCCTAACCAAGGAGCTCACGGCGGCGATGGCAGAGCAGACGGCGGCGTACGGTGAGCGACGATAGCAGCGTGCGGATCTGCAACGGAGAAAGGGCGACGGCGGTTGCTACACGAGAGTGAGAGAGAGAGATCTGAGACCGAAGGACAGAAACGGGAGAGAGAGAGAAATCTGAGAGGGAGATAAGGGCGTTACCGGCGGTGGCTTGCAGCGGCGTGCGACGATGAACGGTGAGCGGCGTGCGGCGACGTGCGATGAGATGTGTGCAACTAAGAGAGAGAGAGAGTTGAGAGGGAGAGAGAGTTGAGAGGGAGAGAGAGTATCGGGCAAGAAGAAAAACTCAGAAATTTTAATGTTCTTTTTTAAACGAACCTTTGACCGAATTTTGGGGGGAAGTTTCCCCCGTCTTTTCCCTTTTGACCGGGCAGATTGCCCACTTCCCTCCTTTTCCCTTTTTTTCAATCTGTTACAATCTCTCGATACAAAATTGTAGCAATCTTTCTCTTTAGTTTTCAAGAGTTCTTTTAAGTTTTCTTGGTCTAAGGGTCGGTTGATCGAGCCTCGAGCTTGGAGGTGCTTGTCCATGGCCAACTAAACTCGGATTGCTGTAATCGGGACCTCAGTTTGTAAGTTTGATTTAATTTTATGAGATTTTCATTCTTAATTGCTTAGGCCCCGTTTGATAACCATTTTTTTTTGGTTTTTGGTTTTTGAAAATTAAGCCTATGAACACTACTTCCATTAATAAGTTTCTTTGTTTTCTTCTCTACCCTCTTCCCATATTTTCAAAAACCAACCCAAGTTTTAAAAACTAAAAAAAAGTAGTTTCCAAAAACTTGTTTTTGTTTTTGGAATTTGGCTAGGAATTCAAATGTGACATTGACAAGGATGAACCAATTGTAAGAAATTTGGGAGAAAACAAGCTTAATTTTCAAAAACCAAAAACCAAAAACGAAATGGTTATCAAACGGGGCCTTAGTTAATTGTCTTTGTGATTTTAGTTCTTTGCATACAAGTTTAGATTGTGGTAGGTAAGATTTACAACCTTGACCCCGCCCTATCTAAATTTACTTGCTAAATCTAAGTAGCAAATAGGCTAACGTTTTGATATTCCTCATGCGTCCCTAGAACTAAATGATTTAATCAATTGTAATTGTGGTTTGTTGACCGTTGCATGTGAATTAATTCAACTAGATCCCAATGATGTTTAGATTAGTTAATAGATTAATTTAAACTATAATCAAACTTAGCGTTTGCATGTTTGTGATAGTTGGATCACGGCTCTCGGGTTGTTCCCGGAGTACGCCGGGCTTAGATAGTTAATTAAATATCGATTGATAATCGATGAATGAAATTAATCAAACTTAACATCGAGTTCAACCTCGATTACAGTGATCCTTGTGGTAAGATCAACTAACCTCGCCTTTACTTTCCTTCCTTATTTATTTCCGTCTTTACTTTATGTCTTAATCTTTTATCCATAAACCCCCCTTTTTGGTTACAAACACAAAATAATTTAGAAATAAACCGATTGTTCCCTGTGATCGACCCCAACCACTACTGCTACAAGTTAGCTTTAGAAATCGTGGATTATAAATTTATTTGACAAGAGACCGCGACAATCTCTTTCTTCATGTACCCCTCGCTTCCTTGGAAAGTCGAGATTGTCTGTTTTCTCGTTTTCAGGCTTCTTTGCTTCTGTGTTCTTCTTAAATGCTGGCAGAGAAGAAATTTGTGGATTGGAACTCAGGACTGTCCCACTCCTCAACGTTGTTGTGCATACATCTTCTCTTCTTGGGATATCAGGTTGAACAGGTAGCTTGCCCACTTTAGCCTCCAATTTACTGACATTGTCAGCCAACTGGGTAATTTGGGTTCCCAGTTGCTGCACCCAAGCTCGGGTCTCCTCTTGGAACTTGAGTTGACCTTCCTGCAAAACTTGAATGCTATCAGTTAAATTTTTAACTAAAATTTCTAAATTACGTGGACTCGATTCATGCTGCATATTAAGGCTTTGATCATTCTGGAAGTAGTAGCTTGGGTGGTCTCTCCAACTAGGAAAAAATTTATCTCAAACTGGTCAGGCGTCCATTGGCTTTGCATCGCTAGAAATCTCTTAATGGAAATCACTTCAGACGGAGATTCCTGCTCTGCAACCAACTGACGAATGAGAGTTTTAAGCATAGACAATTCAGATTTGAACTTACTTACCTCGCTGTCTGTGCTTGTTCTCTCAACCATAACAAAAAGAAGAAAAATAAATACTAAACTAAACTCAAAACTCAAAACTCAAAATAAAAAGAAAATAATTAATCATTTGCACTCCCCGACAACAACGCGAATTTGAGCGGTCTGAAGTTGTCGAGGCTCCAAGTTGTCAAATAAATTTATAATCCACGAACACTGACCTACTTGCAGTAGTAGTGGTCGGGGTCGATCACAGGGAGTGGCGGTTGGTAATTATTTCCTATTTACTTTGAGTTGAAAAGCAGTAAGAAAAGGGGGGATTGCAATGTTATCAACATGCAAAAAATTAAAGGCGGGAATTTAAATGATAAGAAATTAAAAGACAGGAAACTAAATCGCAAGAAACATAAAATAGTAGGAAAGTTAATTAAACGAGCGACGCCGATTAGGGAGATTGATAGGACCAGTTTGGCCCTATATATTTGTTCTTAATCTTGCTAGGTTTACGTTAATTATTGTGCTTAATTGTATTATTTTGTAGGTGTTAGGTGTTATAGCTTCTCGGGAGTCAATATTCCAAATTGACGTTAATTCGAGAATATTAACATGGTTTTGATCCATCTCGAAGTCCACGGGATGTCAAGGAGGTGTGAAGACCAAAGCGAAGCACTCAAGACTCGAAAACAACGTCAAAAGGAGCAAAATTGAGGCAACCAAACAAGGAAAACTCGAGAGGTAGTGTCTCAACACTACGAACTTGAAGGACTGGCTAAATCACCGTCAGCGTCTCGACGCCAATGCGATTATATAAATTGTTGTTTTTCTGACGGGACGAGCTATCGGGACTCGTGTCAAATAAATTTATAATCCACGGCACTATAACTATTTTGTAGAAATAGTGGCCGGGGTCGAACACAGGGAAAGGGATCTAGCAGATGCAGAATTTGGTGCTTATAAAACAGGGGGGTTTTGGAAAGCAGGGCAAACCAAAAATAAATGTTGAATGTAAAGGAGACAGAATAAAGCATGCAATGGAAAAATAAAGCAAAAATCAATATCATAAAGAGGGATCGCTGGATTGGGATTTCTTATGCCTGAATGCTATTTTACTTGGCTTCCTAGTTTTGTCTAAGAATTATTCTATGCCGATTTTTATTAGTCTAGTTGGCTTCTTGGTTACTTGGAGGACCCCCCCTACACTAACCTGTGTTAATTAATTCGTTAACCGTGAATTTTGCAATTAACAAGATTAATCAATTTTATCATTATTGATCGCCGATATTCCGAAACCTATGATCAATCCCTCCAAAGGGATGGTCGCGCCAGGACGACCTGCAGACGGATCATAAGAATCTCACGGTGCAACCTAGGGGTGGAGACCGTAGGATATGTTGGCACGTGTCCTTCTCCCACTTACTATGAACACTTTCCCCCATCCACCTTGGTATCGACCCATGCAAACACTTTCCAAAGGGAGGTCGTGCCCAGGGCAACACGAAGCCGAGCATGAATCTCACGGTGTGAACACAAGGGGACGTGATAGTAAAAACTTGATATTAACATCTCGTTTTTATACTTTTCCTCCCACTGAAGTGTTCTATTGGTTTTAGGGTTTATTTATTTAGATAAATCCAACTAAGTCAATTTATCTAAGTTTATACCTATTATAACCCTTATCACAAGGACTTAACTATTACTATGGTTAATTCAACTTAGGTTTCGGGTCAGTTCCCAGGTAGCAGGTGTTCCGTAAACTATCAGCTTAAATACCTCCAACCTTAGACAGAACCTCACCAGTAGAGTTTCCTTATAACCATAGTAATGTAAAATCTAGGTGTATTAAACGTTTTTAATTAACCTAGCGACATTGCATGCTAACAAAACTATGGTTAATTCAACCCAGGATCCGGGTTAGTTCCCAGGTAGGAGGCGTTTCGTAAACCGTCATCTTAAGTACCTCCAGCCTTAGACAGAACTTGTTCGCGCGTCACACCGCAAGTGCACGGGTCGCAAGTAATATAAAACGGAAATATTCCGAGTATCGAATCCACAGGGAGGCGAAGCGAAAGTTAAGCAAAGC
The DNA here is from genome assembly GCA_017139565.1 of Luffa aegyptiaca. NCBI lineage: Eukaryota > Viridiplantae > Streptophyta > Magnoliopsida > Cucurbitales > Cucurbitaceae > Luffa > Luffa aegyptiaca. Next base: position 30,318,383 of record CM029400.1, on the reverse strand, counting down.
AAAAATTCCTTTGAACACTAAAAATACTTGGGGGAAATAATATTTAGGGACCAAAACATGCAATTAAAATGAATTTAAAAATTAAAGCGATTAAGGAAATTAAATTGATCAATCAAGAATTAAAAAGTATGGAGAAAGAGTTTTTAATGGGAAGTGGGGTCTTGAAAATCAATTAATAGCTAAATAATTATTGCAATTAACCTATCTCATTGCGCAACTAATTATACTCCTAGAATCTCAGATAGTCACATAGGATCTCCTATCGGTTTCCCTTAATTCTAATTAATCCATTTTAACAACCTAAGTGTCCTTAGTGCCATTAAAATTCGTTAATTATTACGCTCTGATTCATTTTAGGAATCTAAGTTTAATCAACTAATCTCGTTGTCACTACGGGCAATTAAACTAGTTTCATGGATTATGATCTATCCTAATTTCTCTCCGTCGAGTTTCCATTAAGAATCGGATCAATATACAATTTGCCAGATTGCATACAGCATTACGAGCATCCATATAAATAATTAGTAAACAGGGCAAGAGATAGGCGATTATAACAACATTTAACTATATATTTTCACTTCAAAACCCCAAATTGGGGTTTAGCTATACATAGCTAAAATATTCACAAAATATTCAATCGAAAGCATAAATATGAGCAAAATAAAAGGGAAGGAAATGACCGTCGAAGACCCCGTCGCTGGCGCTTGGAGTCCCTCCGAGCACACCTTGAGCCTTCTAGAGTGCTCCCCAAAACTCCCCAAAAATTTCCCACTAAGAACTCTCCAAAAGGCTAAAAAGCCTTGAGAGAAGGCTCTAAAGGAGCCAAGAAAGAAAGGAATGAAAGGATTGAATGATGATTGATGGTAAAAAATGGCACCAAGGGGCGCCTTATATAGGCCTAGAAATAGGACAGCGTCGCGACGCTGTGACGTCACTCAACTTGCTGGCCAAAAAATGGGATAGCGTCGCGACGCAGTCCCCACAGCGTCTCGACACTGTGCGGTTTTCAGACCAGGCTGGCGCGGATTGGGCTTGAAATTGGGCCTTCCTTCATTTCTTTTTTGGATCATCTTTAATTGGATGACTTCTTGGGCTTCCCCTTGACCCATGCATGGAAATTTGGGCTTGGATGGCTCATTTTAGGGCATTTTCCACCAAAAATCCACAAAGTGCTCCTAAAGACCAAAAAACAAAATATTTTAGATTTCTTCAATAAAAAAACAATTAAAGCGCCTAAAAGCTTAATAATTTAGGACTAAAATAGCAACATTTCAGCTCGCTATCACAACTTTACTGGGAGAGTTCCCTTATAACCATAGAATATGCTTGTCCTACTTAGTTATATTTAAAACTATTTTAAAACTAAGACTTAATCCTAATCTTATTAGAATTAATGTGATCTTAGGTCTAATTAATTTTAAACATTTTAAAATTAATTCATTTTCCTATGATCCTATGTTTGCATGCAATTCTTTATCATAGGTTTATGGTTTCTAATCATTAATTTTAAAACTATTTTCAAATTTTAATGATTAGCCCTATAATCAAGCTTTCAATGGTTTTATTTAATTAACAATCAAATTCAAATTAAATAAATAAACCATACATTATGCATTGCATGAATATAACACTAATATTAAATCTATGGATGTTTCATGCTCAATGAATCTTTGATTTTTCATATTTAATTAACATAACTTCTTTACATTAAACCAAACATGAAAATCATTCAAGCATTCTTTAGACATTAAATTAAATATAACATTTTATATTTAAAATATATAATGTCATGTTATATGCTTATTTAATTTCATATATTTAACATAACCATTATATTTAATGACTCCCGTAATCCATCCATCATGCACTAATACCATACATTATAACATTTATAATATACTAAAATGCATGATCATGCTTAACCTAAGGTGGGATTATATCTAAATGACATCCATAAAGCATTTAAATAGCATATGAACTGATTAATTGGCCCCAAGGGTAAAATAAAAGCATAAAATTACATTAATTTTACAAATTTTATCCAAAAAAAAACTTCAGCCACACCAAAACCGGACCAGAAACGCTTGAACCGCTTGAAAACCGCTTGAGCCGTAAAAAAACCTCCTGAACCAAGTAAAAAACTAGTCAAAACCGCAAACAACAAACCGGATGGACCTAGGCTGAACTGCGCTGAACCGATGGATAACGTGAACCGAGCTGAACCGAACGTTGACCGCGCGCTAACCGTTGGACCGCGCCTGAACCGTGACCAAATCAGAGTGAATCGTGTGTATCTACTTGAACCGATGCGAACCGGGCGCATCAAGGCTGACGTCAGCTGCTTTCGCTTCACGCGTGATGCTAACGTCACGTTGATGTCAGCCACCAGATTTTTTTTCTCGAATTCTAGCCATTATACTCGACTCCAGCCTTTGATTTTCACCATTTTTGACCAAATTTGGTCTTCATCTTCATTGTTCTTCAGTCCATTGCTAGACACAGACTTACAGAGACTCAATTTACATGAATTATGCCAAAAAAGGCAGGGGCCTTTACAAATTAATCAAATCAAAACATATAAATCTAAGATCAATTAACCTCCAGTTCATAGCAAATTAACATTCCACAATTGCAATTCAATCCCACCTAAAAAACCAATGTAAATTTAAAAAATTCTAATTAATTTAACGATTTGCTCTGATACCAATTGTAGGGAATGGGGTCCAGACGCAGCGGAAGCGGTTTCAAGAACAATTCGCAATTAATTTAAAATCACGAAATACCAATACACTAGTAACATACATACATTCATAATCTAATGAATATCTAGATTAAGCATGCTGAAAATCTATAGAATCTAATTCTAATTTACATATAGTAACAAGTTACTTACTCTCTTTGACGACTCAGACTAAATTCAACAACTGCTTGAGAAATAATCACGAACAACTTGGAACACTACCATAGGGAAACAATGATATTCTCTGGGGAATTTGAGCCCAAGGTAGTGGTAACCTTCTTCTTGATTTTAGGAAGAATTCTATGAATTCAGAGAGAATGAGGGTCCGTTTGGAATACATTTTGATTTAAATGTTTTTCAAGAATGTATTTTTTAAAAAACATTTTCTATAAAAATTGTTTAGAATTTAAACACTCATATGTTTGGTTGCATTTCCTCGTAGGTGTTTTTATACACAAGTTATTGTATACTAAAGACTCTTTTTTTAAAAAGTTGGTTTCAAGTGTTTCTCTCAAAATGGTTTATTTACCAATCTCATTTTCTAATAAGTCATTTTTAGTGGTTGCCAAACACTAGAAATTTTTTCAAAATGATTTTTTTTCAAAATTAGACATTTGAAAAGTTAATCCAAACACACCCTGAATTGTTTGGAATGAATCAATTGGGAGGCATTCTATGGCTTATATAGAGTGTCATATCCCTTTCCTATTCATAATAGGTTAGGAACATATTTATGAAGGTGTTCATATAACACATGCAGAAGCAATTTTAGGATCGGAGGCACTTAACTACATCAATTTTAGAAAATGAAAACATGTTGTCTTTTAAACCGAAAAACAGAGTTGTTTTAGTACCAACCTTTTGGAGACTGATTCAGTAACTCCATGAGGTTTCTTTGATCACGAATGGTGTGTTGACCACCTCTAGTGTCTTCCCCGCTATCCTCTAGCCCCTTAGAACGACTTGTGGGAGTCTATGGTGATAGGGATTGGAAGGGATATGCTTGAAGGTTCAAGCTCTAGAGAGTATTGAGAGTGTGAGTTTGAGTAGAAATTTTGGCAGCATAACATTACTGAAAAAACTCATGTCTTCTCCATCTTCTAATCCCCTACTTATAGAGGATTTTCATGCATAAATTCACCAATGTAAGAGACATGGAGAGGAGAATGGCCTTAGTGGATTCTAGGTGTTCTATGGAGATTTCATGCAAGATTGCATGTGGTAGGTGTTATTCCACTTTCTTCATCCATGCAAGAGTGGATTTAGATGTGTAATTCCACTATCTTCATTCATGCAAGAGTGAATTTCTACTCTTGGATTTAATTTAAAATGCAATTCTCAATTGTCTTTCAAATTATCAATTAATTGAACAATTTCAATTAATCATATGACATTAATCAAATTAATTCATATCACCTAATTCAATCCACTAATCTTGAATTTCCATAAATTCAAGATTGAAATATCTATCTCAATTTTAATTAAAAAAACAATTCATAATCATTTTTAAATTAAAACAATAATTAATTAAACAATTTAATCAATTATGTAACATTAATTTAATATCATATATCAAATTAATACTATGCACCTAACATGAATCCCTATTCATATATATTGTATTTAAATCATATTTAAATATTTTACTCTCTCAATTAATAGTTTAATCCATAATTAAATTATTGTGTTGATAATATCGTATATAATCGACATTAATTCCCTAAACCGAATTTGAACGATTCAAACTTTCATATCACTATGTTATAAGGTATAATCCGTATGAGCTAACAGGAGGACCTAATGGACCTAGAAATCATGGGCTCCAATGATCTGAGATTAACCGGCTAAACTCTTTTAACCTAGTTAACCAACATTCGTTAACTACTGGGATAGTCCACTATAGCCCTGTAGTTGCACTCCCCTCACTGTAGATATATTTCTGTCCACCTGATATAACCATGATTAGTAAGTCGATCCTTCAAAGGTTGTTCGTAACTATAGTCGGGTCAAATGTTCGTTTTACCCCTATAGTACTTCTTGTTCCTTAAGTCCCATTGATCCTTTAATGAACAATTGGTTTGTGGTCCAACCAACAAACCGAATCCCTCTCGGGCCAATGAGAGGGCGAAATCCCTTTGTTCAAGCCCCGGAGTCAACACTTAAGGGAACAACCTCTCTACTATCCCTAATTCGGGTAAGAGTGAATTCCTTCTTGCAGGACTATGTCCCCAGCTATATACCCGTTCCTATCCCTGAAATTGGAGGCTTATTGAGTCGGCGATGTTGAGCCACTCTCACCCATGCAGATCTAAGGATAAGCCCGAATAAACAGGAGTTCATAGTTAGCTCAGGATTAAGATCGAGTTACCTAGGTCATCACATGAAATAGTCAGTCTTGTCAGTAAACGGCGTTATAAAGCAAGAGTGACTTATTTCTCGGTCATGGTCTTATACAAACTCATTGCATAGGACGTCCCCACTCGCATGTCTCTACATGGACGATTTAGGATCACATCGTCTGTATTATCTACAAACTGGGTCGCGTCTCATAGTGTCCCCAGAATAAGGTACCTAGCCCTATCCTTATACTATAGACCGTTTTGGCTATTACTCAAGTCTGATCCACTTTTATGTCTCTACATAAAGCTCAAGTGTTCATCCTATAGTCAGGGATCTTAATTTATTGGATTTGGGTTATCAAATGTGCAATTTACTTATTCAGTAACGACTTTACTGAATGAATCTCGATAACGACTTTATCGATCAAGTATATAATTCATTTAACATTCACTATTTATGAGTTTTAGGGCACCAATCCCACCAATTTAATTAATTAATAATTAATTACTCTTCCCAGTTGTAATAAGATTCGGATTTATTTAATTAAATAATTAATTAAATCATTTCATTTAAACCATATTTAAATGACTATTTCCCACATATCTTATAGTTTTAATATGAATCTAATTCATATTATTATTTGAACTCATTCAAATATTTAATTAATTTTGAATCATATCCAAAATTAATTATAATGTATCATTATACATTATATTATTTCCCTTATTAATCAAGACTTAATTTCCTCAATTACCCTTTACGAGCTACCAGTGGGACCTAATGGACCTACAGATCAAAAGCTCTAATGATATGACATTAATTGGCTAAACTCATTAACCAAATTAATCAATGTTCGTTAACTGTGGGTACACTCCACCATAGACCCACAACTACACTCTTCTCACTGCAGAATATTTCTGTGTCCACGGATATAGACCAATAACAACAAGTTAGTCCTTCACGAGTGTTCGTAACACCAACTGGGTCAAATTATCGTTTTACCCCTAGGTTACCTCTATGCCCTTAAGTACCAGTGCTCCTCTAATGAACAACTTGTTTATGGTCCGACCAATAAATAGAAATCCCTCTCATGCCAGTGAGAGGGTAAGGCCCTTTGTTCAAGACTTGGAGACACCACTTAAGGGAACACTCATCTACTTACCCTGAAGTTGGGAAGAAGTGAATTTCATCTTGTGTGATTATGTTCCCAGCCACCCACTCGGTTTTGTCCGCAAAATGGTAGGCTTATTGAACCGGTGATCTGGCCACTCTCACCCATACAAATCAAAGGACAATCCCTCGCGAACAGGAGTTCATAATACACTCAGGATTGAGACTAAGTTGCCTAGGTCATCCTAGTGAAATAGAAATCTTACTAGTCAACGAAGTTACATCTAGCAATTATTATTTCGCGGTCCGATCTTATGCAAACTCATTGCATAGGATACCCTCACTCGCGTGTCTCCTACACGAACGCGTTGGATCATTACATTTGTATCAAATACAAAGTGGGTTGTATCCATAGTGTTACCAGGATAAGGTGCCCAGCCTTATCCCTATACTATAGACCCTTTAGACTGTATCTTGAACACTGATCCTCGTATGTTTTGACATACAGTGCAAACCTCCATGAGCATGACGAGCCTCGTCTAGCTAAAGACATTAAAGAAAGCGCTGCTTGGGAGGCAACCCAAGGATTAAAATTTTTGTTAGTTAGTTTTTCTTTTTGCGGTAAATAAATCCCCCTTGCTTCGTGATCCAATTTTGTTTTGCAGGATTCGCGCAGCAAGCCCCAAGAATCCAAAAGATGCGTTTTCCCGACCCCGAAGGATGAGGACATTTTCTCCTGAACTCAGGGAAGTCTCAATATCCCCTATTTATGCTTTCTTGCTTTAAAACATTGATGACAATGTTTAGTTTAAGTTTGGGGCGGAGGCTTTCGCTGTGTTTGAGCATTAGTTAAATTCTTCTGGATGCATGTTAGGATAGCGATGATAGCCGAGGATTTGGTTTTTGAATTTTTGGGGGATATGGTTTATATGATTGTGGAATTTGGAAGCATAGCAGAAATGAGAAATTTTGAAAATGTTTTGTTTAGTATTAATGTCTAAAGCATGCAATAAACTTATTTTTTGAGATCTTTGAAAATCTAGATTCTTATTATGATTTTTATACGTTTGTTGTCATTCTGATAGGCTTAGTCTCTAACACTAGGAGTTATGCTTGATTGTTTTTAAGAACTAGGTGAAAAAGAAAAGAAAATATGTTATGCCTGCAAAAAGAAAAGCAACACTAGAAAAAGAATCATATGTTGAAAAGAAAATAATTTTTTGCTTGCAAGAAAAAATAAACTAAGGGTAAAAAGAGCTACCTGCGGTGTGATCAGTTAGGCCAACCAAGGGTAAAACTCGGGTTATGGGTCCCTGCATCGTAGTGTGAAAGCTAGTTCCACTAGAATCATAAAAAGCAAGTTTGGGGGAATTCCCCTTAGAAAAAGAAAAGAATCAGGCACCCTAGTTTCTTTGTTTGCGTGATAGAGAAATTCCGACCTATTAGGACTCTTAGCCAGTGTAAGGGGAAAACAAATGGATAAAGCCGAAAAACTAATCTAGGTTAGTAAAAGAGTCATTAGATAAGTTTTGAGCATGCTATTCGTTAATTCTAAGTTTCATTTTTTAAATTTCTTCATGAGTATGTTGTGTTTGCTTAGTCCTCTTGCATGTTTTCTGTATTCCCCTAAGAATTTTTAAATCATTGAGGCTAGAGCGATTCTTTTCATGCATCTTTAGAATTTAATTTTGCTTGGGACTAGCAAAAGCTTAAGTTTGGGGGTGTGATAGCAAGCATAAATGTTGCTATTTTGTCCTTAAATTTACTAGCTTTTGTGTGCTTTTATTGTGTTTTTATCATACATATCTATTTATTTGTGTAATTTTGTCCCTAGGAGATTTTTATGGATAATTGGAGAAAAAAAAAAAGAAAATAGCCCAATTTCATGGAGATCAAACTTTGAAGATCAAGTTGGGCCAAGATAAAATATCCCAAGACCCATCATGAAAAGTATTTGGGCCGAAAGAGGAGGGAAGCCCAAAATTCAGCTCAAAATCACTCCTGGAACATTCTAGAAATAGGACAGCGTCGAGTTGCTGTCCCCTAGCATCTCGACGTTGTGCTGACTTGCCGCCCAAGAAGACTACGTCACAGCGTCGCGACGCTACCCCATTTTCAGGCCTATGAATAGCGCGCTTCACCTCCCATTTTAATCATCAATCACCACTCCAATCCATTCTGTAGTCTCTTCCAAAGCTCTTAAAGCCTACCTTGAGGGTCGAGTTGTGAGGAAAGTGTGAAATCTTGTATTGAGCATTTTTTTGGTGTGCTTGAGAGCTTGTAACGGAGGGGATCCAAGGCGCAAGCAAGGGGTCTTCCTACGGTTCATCTCCTAACTCTCTTAATTGCTCTTTTATGCTTATTAGTATGTATTCTTGGGAAGTTTTGACACTCATGTATAGCTGAATCCCATTTGTGGGTTTTGAAATGAAAGATTATAGTTGATTATTATCTTAATTGCCTATCTTTGTGTCCAGATACTGATTATTTGTGTGGATGGTCTTAATGCTCTATAGAATCTAGCCAATTGTATAGTGATTAGATTCTTAATGGAAACTCGACGGAGAGAAGTTAAGATAGATCGTAATCCACTCAACTAGACTTAACTGCTCGTAGTGACAACGAGAGTAGTTGGTTAGGCTTAGAGACCGAAAATGAATCAGGGCTAATTAATTAACGAATTTAATAGCGCTAAGGACGCTTAGGTTATTTATATGAGTTAATTATAATTAGGGGAAACCGAAAGGAGAACCTATGTGCTAAATGGAGATTCTAGGTTTATAATTAGTCGGACACGAGATAGGACAATTAGGATAATGAATTAGCTATAATCCGACTTTCAAGACCCCGCCTCACAATAGGTTCTTTCTCCACCTTTTCCAATTTGATCGATCACATTGATTCTTTAATTACTTTAATTTTTTATTGCTTTTTATCATCACGTTTAGGCCCCTAAAAAATATGTTGTCTTTGTATTTTTATTGTTCGGTTCATTATCTTGCCTAATCACTATCCGCCCTGTGGAAATCGATACTCGGTATTACTGTACCGTTTTATATTACTTGGGCAACCGTACACTTGCGGTCACGCTAACAATTATTAGATTAAAAAAATTCACAATTTTGGGTCAAAAACCCAAGAGCAAGCGTCGAGACGCTATGCTCTCGGCGTCTCGATGCTGGTCCGAAATCTGGGATTAATACCTAGATTTTGACAGTCAGGTAAAAGGAAATTTGGAGCCCTAATCGATTTTCTCTCAAAATTTCTCACTTCTCACTCAATCTCCCACCAATTTCTACCAAATCTCTTTACCATTGCACGATTTCTTAACGATTTCAAGCTCTATTCTTCAAGATTTTTAGATTTTGAGCCTTGATTTCCTGGTTTTTCTTGAGTTGAGCGATTTCTTAAGGTGTTTCGACGATTTTCACGATTCAAGTCGTGGGTAAAGCATTTTTCAGCTTCTTCTTCTATGTTTTACTTAGCTCTTCAAGTTTAGAATTGTTTGTTTAAGACTCGAAGTTGTATGAGCATATTTTGAGCATAATCTTGTGAAGTTCTTGCTGAAAAATTGTTGTAAAAACATTGTGGTTGCTAATTTTTGTCTATTGTGTTGATTTTCTGCTTAATTTTGTTGGGTTTTTTGCTTGGTTGTTGGCATTTTGATTGTTAAGGCGGAAGGGATAAAAAGAGTTGGAGTTTTGGAACTTTGGTGCTTAGATTCTTAGTTTCCCTTGCTTCCAACTAGTATTTAGATCCTTTTAGGAAACACCCTTTTTCCTTTTAAACCTCTAGATTTTTAGTACCTAACATTTTTATCCCACCACCATGAGTGCCAAAAGGTCAAGAAGATCCTTAGCTTCTTCATCCTCTACACCTTTCGATAGGCTTAAATTTGCCAGTAGGGATGTTGAAACTGTCTTCAACACCTACGTGGTGAATAGAGTGGTCATTCCTGAGAGAGGTTTAGTTCCAAGTGCCCAATCCCAGCCTGACCTCACCCATAGCATAGTTGAGAGGGGTTGGGGTAGATTTACTAGGCACCTTGATGTCGCCATAGTCCCAATAGTGAGGGAGTTTTACGCCAACATGGTGGAAGGATCCAATACTTCCTTGGTTAGGGCTAAAATTATTCCCTTCGATTCGACCTCCATTAACCAATTCTATGGCCTTCCTAACATAGATCGTGATGGGTACAACGATTACACGAGTAACTATTTTGATGCCCATCAGATCATTGAGCATTTATGCAGGCCTGGGGCATAATGGTTAATGAGGAGGGGTGAGGCCATTAACTTTAAATCCTCTGATTTAACAGTGGATAACAGAGCTTGGCATAGTTTTCTGTGTGCCAAACTTATGCTTGTGTTGCATCTGAGTGATGTAACAAAGGAAAGGGCTGCTCTGTTATTCGCTATAGCGATTGGTCGCTCTGTAGATGTAGGGAAAGTTATTCATGCTTCCATGCGTCGGATTCGCAAAGGAGCCACCACCGTAGGGCTAGGACACCCTTCCCTCATCACAACACTCTGCAGGAATGTTGGGGTCGAGTGGGGACCCCGCGAAGAGATTAGTCATCCTACAACTGTGATTGATGGGAACTTCATCATGACCAGACTTAGGGAGCCTAGACCTAGGGTAGCCCACCCACCACCACCACCACAGTAGGAAGAACCAGCAGGTGAGCCCCTAGAGCAGGAAAAGCAGTCTCACATCAAGCATCCACCTCTCACGCTTGAGGCGTTGGAGGAAAGGATGGAGCATATGAGACTCGCGCAGCTACGCCAGTATGAGAGCCAGCAGCGTAGGGAGGCTAGACACTTCAGACGATCTGAGGCACAGTTCACTTATATTCAACAGTACATGATTGCCTCAGCGTCTGGACAGCCTCTTCCACCGCCGCTGCCGCCTTATGAGTTTCCTGAGGATGAAGAGTGATGCGCTGTCATATGAGCTCATTCGTGGTTTTTTCTATCCTTTCCTTTATTTTTTTTATTTTATTTCTTAGCTTGTTCTGCTTTTCTATTTTCTGTTTTATTTGTTTTCTTTTTTGTAGGTTTCGATGAAATATAAATGAGGGCATTCATTTTTAATCCAGCCAACTCCTAACCATATACTCAGGGAGGTTTTTTATAGGACCAAATTAGTCCTATTTATTTGTTATTAATCTAATCTTGTTAGGGTGCACTTTACACTTTATTTGTCTGTTTTGTAGATAATTTGTGCATTTAGGGCATCAGGGACGAACTACACAAATTGGAGCTAATTCGGGCAATTTAGAGAGTTTTCAAGCTAACTTGAGGGCCATAGATCCCGAGGAGGTGAGAAGACCGTGAGGATCGTGACGAGCTTGAAGAATGGTTCCAAGGAGTCAAAGGTTCGAGGCCTGAATTGAGCAAGAAACGAAGAAGATTAAAGACGAAGCACGTTGGCCCGTTTCAAGCCTTAGGTCCATTCGGCACGGCGTCGAGACGCCACGATTAAATCTCTATAAATTCCCCTCTTTTATTCCGACGTAGGAGAGTTTTTTAGGTTTTATTTTTGGTTTTCCTCTCAGTTCTCTCTGTTCTTCACGTCCAGAACTCGGAGGTGTAAGTTTTCATATTGATTTCCTTTGTATTTTCTTGTTATTGTAGCATAGGGTCGCGGGTTTTAGTCGGCCTAACCGCCGTCTAAACCTGTTAACGCCGATTGGATGATTATTGGGCTATAAAATGTGTTTCTTTGTGAGTTTTATGTTCTGAATGTCTTTTCAATTCCATATTGCAATTGTATTTTGGATTCAGTTTGTATTCTTTGCATGCGCAATAGGTTAGATTGACGCCCTAACTCGCAGCTCATATGTTAATAACTTGCTAAAGAATTGATTTCCAAGTAGCTAATGGATTATTAATTCAATAGTTAGCGCATAGACTGATTCATGGGCACGGGTCCGAAGAGCAGACTCTGACTTTGTTGCTTGACACGATAGGTCTAGGATCCAAAATAGCGTTAGAAGTAATCTAGGCCTAATTATTTCTAATGTCCTAATCAATCCACTAGACTTAAGGCAATTGGTTGATTATTTGATTTGATAGTCTAATTAGATTAATTAGTTAGTCAATTAGAGTCTAATTCGATGGACGTTGTATGATCGGGTTAGATGGATTAGGTGGGCTTTGGGTCTTTTCTAAGTTCATATTAGATCGATTGGGCAATTAAGCAATTCAACTTAGCCTTAATAAGGTAGGTAGACAATGATCAAAGTAAACCTTTTAACCCCAATAATTTCTCCAATCGACGTCGCCTAATTTAATTAACTCTCTTGCTTATTTATGTTCCTTGCAATTTAAATTCTTGTCCTTTAAATTTCTTGCCCATTTAAATTCCTGCACTTAAATTCTTGCACGTCCACTTTCCTAGTATTCCAATCCCCCCATTTACTCCTTTCATAAATCAAAATAAATAGGGAATAAGTAACCAACCGCCACTCCCTATGATCGACCCCGGCCACTACTATTGCAAGTAGTTTAGTGATCGTGGAATTATAAATTTTATTTGACCAACAGGAGCCTCGACATCTCCGGCCCCATCAAATTGGCGTCATTGTCAAGGAGTGCAAACGGTTAATTTTTTTTTTATCTTGAGTTTTTAATTTTTAGTTTGACTTTTATTTTTCTTTGTTATGGTTGAGAGAACAAGTGCAGACAGCGAGGTAAGTAAGTTCAAGTCTGAACTGTCTGAGCTTAAATCTCTCATTAGTCAGTTGGTTGCAGAGCCGGAATCCCCGTCTGAATGGAACACATATGAAGGATTTCCAGCAATGCAGATCCAACAGACACCAAACCATTATTTCCAGAACAATCAAAGCCTAAATATGCAGCATGGATTGAGTTCGGGTATTTTAGAGATTTTTGTTAAAAATTTATCTGATAGTGTTCATGTTTTATAGGAATGACAACTCAATTTCCAAGAGGAGACCAGAGCTGGGATGCAGCAATTGGGAGCCCAAGTTTCTCAATTGGCTGACACTGTCAGAAAATTGGAGGCCAAAATCGACAAACTACCTATTCATCCTGAGATCCCAAGAAGAGAAGAAGTATGTGCTACCACGTTAAGGAGTGGGACGGTCCTGAGTCCTAAGCCACAATTCCCTTCTTCATTTGCATTTGAAAAGAATAGAGAGGCAAAGAAGCCTGAAGAAAAGACGAGCAATCTCAGCTTTCCAAAGAAGCGAGGGGTACATTTCGATCCTCTTATTGATTTTAATTCTTATGTTCCTAAAGCTCCTTTCCCTAGCAGGTTAGCGCTACAGCCTACGCCTCTCAAGGAAAATGAAGAAAATGGCATACTTGACCCATTCAAGAAAGTGGAGGCCAACATCCCACTTCTGGACACCGTGAAGCAAATTCCTAAGGTAGGAAAATTCTTAAAGAAATGGTGCTCCAGGAAAGGTAAGCCAGAGGTATGTGAAAACGTTTTTGCTATCCTGAAGAAATTACCTAATGATCAGTGTTTAGATCATGGAATCTATACTTTGCCCTGCATCTTAGAGGATTTAGAAATTGAGCATGCCATGTTAGATTTAGGATCCTCTATAAATGTCATGTCTCATGCACTCGCTAGCAAGCTAAATTTTTCCCATGTTAAGAAAACAAGTAATTTAATTCAGTTAGCAGATAGATCCTTAATTAGACCTCTAGGGCTTTGTGAGAACGTCTTAGTTAAGGTAGATGAGCTTATATTTCCTACAAACTTCTTTATAATTGATATGCATGAAAACGGTTCACCTAATGCCACATCTATAATTTTGGGTCGTCCATTCATGAAAACGGCCAAGGTTAAAATGAATTTAGGCAAGGGAATCATTTCTGTTGAATTTAATGGAAAAAAGAAGTTGCTTTATTTCTGACATTTTAGGTCATCTTAAACCTTCTCTTACCTGTTCAAATATTGCCCATAAGATACAGGTAAACAGGCTTTAATGGAAAAAGCATGGCGTCTCGACGCTGCGACGTTTTCTATAAATATTAGGTCTCGATTTAGTCCGCCGCTAGGTTAGATTTTTGGTCTCTTTTCTATTGTTTTCGTTTCTTTACTTTTTCAGCTACTGTGTAGACCTTTTTAGGTCATATTCCATGTATTCTTTCATGCTTATTTATGGTTTTACCTTGTTCATGAGTAGCTAAACGTCTTGGATTGGGATTATGCCTTGATTTTTATTTAACTTGGCTGAGTTTTTTGGTATTTCAATTCTGTTCTTACTGCAATTTTACTGAGTTTTGCATGTTATCCCGTTTAAACCAATACATGAGGCTAGTGTCTTAGGCTTGACAACCCTAGGAGATTAACACTTGTGTACTCTATCAGTTATTTTTAGATAGCCAATAGGCTGAGGCAAGTCAATCTCTACGTGTGACGACCCTTGATAGGCCAAGGATGCATGTTAAAGGTTGTATGAATTAGATTTAAATTAAGTTTAAATTTAGTTAATACAATTCTGGACCCACGGTCCTAAAACGGATAGTTTAAGTAGGTAATTGCAATATTGCTTAATTTAGATTAGTTAGATATAATTTAGTGGCCATTGCGAGGTCTCGGATGGTTGTTACTTTATGTATGAGGGGTGGCGATCAATAATGATAAAATTGATTGATCTTGTTAATTGCAGAATTCAGGGTTAACGGGTTAATTAACACAAGTTAGTGTAGGGGGGGTCCTCCGAGTAACCAAGAAGCCAACCAGACTAATAAAAATCGGTATAGAATAATTCTTAGAGGAAACTAGGAAGCCAAGAAAAATAACATTCAGGCATAAGAAATCTCAATCCAGCAATCCCTCTTTATGATATTGATTTTTGCTCTATTTTTCCATTGCATGCTTTATTCTGTCTCCTTTACATTCAGCATTTATTTTTGTTTTGCCCTGCTTTCCAAAACTCCCTGTTTTATAAGCACAAAATTCTACATCTGCTAGATCCCCTTCCCTGTCTTCAACCCTGACCACTATTTCTACAAAATAGTTATAGTGTCGTGGATTATAAATTTATTTGACACGAGTCCCGATAGCTCGTCCCGTCAGTTTTCTGTTCCCTATTCTAATTGTCTCTTATTCTTTCTACTTCATATACATTGAGGACAATGTAGAATTTAGGTTGGGGGTGGGGTGCTTCGCATGCTTTGCTTTGTTTGCATATGCTTTGTCTGAGTTTTGATGCATCTGAGCGTCAGACTTCTTTATTATGCACGCATTATTGCTTCGTTTTGACTGGATTGAGGCCATGCATCTAAGCATTGGACCTATTTTTAAGCAAATTTTAAACATTTGATTGTTTATGTGTGGATGACACTGTTACTTTTCTTAAACTATGAAAATCCATGACATGTCATCTATGCTTATCTCGTTGTTTTTATTGAATTGTAAGCATGTTGCCCAGAAAATGAGCCTTTTTAAAACTTTTCTAGTACTTTTCTTGCGAGAGTAAACCTTAGTATGCCTAGGATTAGTTTGAAGGCTTAGGAGCGAATTATAGATCCAATGCTTGTTGTCACCTCGATAGGAGAAAAGAAAGAAAATATGCCAAAAGAAAAAAAAGAAAAGAGAGAGAGAGAGAGAGAGAGAAAGAAAAGAAAAATGAGCACGAGCTTAAAAGAAAATCATATGCTCGTTTATCTTATTTTTATTTTTGAAGAAAAAGCATGCTATGCAATGTTCATGAGCGATAAGGGGTAAAAAGAGTTGTTTGCGGTGTGATCAGTTAGGCCAACCAAGGGTTAAACTCGGATTATGGGTCCCTACATCGTAGTGTGAAAGCTAGTGCCCCGCCTAAAAAGAATGCAAAAAGAAAATGTCTTTTATTTTTCAGGCACCTCGATAATGAGAAAAGCAGTCTAATTTATCTTGTTTGCTCTTTGGTTAATTCCTAGTGCCAGTGTAGGGGGAAGATAGGTTGAGGGTTATATAATCCAATCCAGAGTCAATAAAATTGGTCCTAAGTAGACTAAGTGTGAGCTTTAGTCAGAAACTTCATGAAAAATTTAAACTTGTCTCTTTAACAGGCAATGTGTGCATGATTCTTAATTTCAATGATTTTAGCATTTTTAGCATTGAGATTTGAGTTTAAGAACTGCAACTGTTGAATCCTGTATCTAGGTTTGTTTGTCTTGCTCGAGGACTAGCAAGGTTTAGGTTGGGGGTATTTGATAGGACCAAATTAGTCCTATTTATTTTTTATTAATCTAAGCCTGCTAGAGTGCACTTTACGCTTTATTTCTCTATTTTGTAGATTATTTGTGCATTGAGGGCATTAGGGACGAATCACACAAATTGGAGCTAATTCGGGCGACTTAGAGAGTTTTTGAGCTAACTGAAGTCCATGGATCTCGAGGAGGTGAGAAGACCATGAGGATCCTGACGAGCCCGAAGAATGATTCCAAGGAGTCAAAGGTTTGAGTCCCAAACCGAGCAAGCAACAAAGAAGACCAATAAAAGAATGAAGGCACGCTGGACAAACGCTAGGCGTCAAGACGCTAGCCCGTTCTCGAAACCTAGGCTCGACGCCATGCCCAGCGTCTCGACGCCACGATAGTTTTTCTATATAAACCCTTTTTTTATTCCGCCGTTTAGGTTAGATTTTGTTCGTAATTTTTGGTCCCTTTTGCAGTTTCTCTCTGTTTTTCACGACCAACCCTCTGTATTGTATAATCTCTTGTTGAATTCTCTTGTATTTCTTGATTATTATAGCATAGGGTCGTGGGTTGTAGTCGGCTTCACCACCGTCTAAACCTGTTGATGTCGATTGGATGATTATTGGGATATAGTGTGTCTCTTTGCGAGTTTCATGTTCTGATTGCTTCTTTAATTTTATCTTGATATTGTATTTTGGATTCGGTATGTAAAATTAGCATGCGCAGTAGGTTAGATTGACGCCTTAACTCGCAACTCGTATGTTAATAATATGCTAAAGAATTAATTTCCAAGTAGCTAATGGATAGTTAGTTCAATAGTTAGCACATAGACCGATTCGTGGGCACGGGTCTCAAGAGCAGTTCTCTGACTTTGTTGCTTGACATTATAGGTCTAGAATCCAAAATAGCGTTAGAAGTAATCTAGGCCTAATTATTTCTAATGTCCTAATCAATCCACTAGACTTAAGGCAACTGGTTAATTGTATTATTTGATGGCTAAATCGGATTAATTAGTTAATCAATTAGGGTCTAATTCGATGGACGGTGTATGATCGGATTAGATGGCTTAGGTGGGCTTAGGGTCTTTTCTGGGTTCAGATTAGATCGATTGGGAAATTAAGCAAGTTAAGTTAGCCTTAAAATAGGTGGGAAGACAATGATAAAAATAAACCATTCAGCCCCAAGAATCTCCCTAATCGATGTCGTCAATTTAATTGATTTTCTTGCTAATTTATGTTTCTTGCAATTTAGTTTCTTGTCTTTAAATTTCACGTCATTTAATTCCTGCCTTTAGATTCCTTGCATGTTAAATTCACTTTTATGCAATCCCCCTTTTACCGCTTTTTAACTCAAAGTAAATAGGAAATAAATAACCAACCGCCACTCCCTATACTATAGACCATTTAGGTTATATAGACCATTTAGGCTGCATCCATAGTGTTACCAGGATAAGGTACCCAGCCTTATCCCTATACTATAGACCATTTAGGTTATATACTCGAACTTGATCCCTGTCTATATCCACGATATAGTTCGAGTATTTCATTTTATAACCATGGATGTTTCTATTGGATTTATAAAACAAACGATTCACTGAATAACATCTTTATTATAAAAGGATTACAAAACTTTAGTTTTAGGACACATAAAACCCAACATATAGTACAGGGATAAAGCTGGGTACCTTATCCTGGTAAGACTATGTGATACGGCCCGCTTTGTATTTAATACAGACGTATTGATTCAAAGCATCCATGTAGTAGACATGCGAGCGGGGGTATCTTATGCAATGAGTTTGCATAAGATTGGACCACGAAATAGTAAACCACTAGTTGTAACACCGTTAACTAGTTAGGTTACTATTTCATTAGGATGACCATGATTAGTCAGAACATTTGACTTCGCTGGCTTTGGAATTCTTCCTCTCTCTGATCTCTTCTCTCCCGTTGTCATCTCTCTTGCTCTTCAATCCAATGGGGGATTAAATAGGCTAAGGATGCTGCCTTCTCCAAGGA
Organism: Luffa aegyptiaca; assembly: GCA_017139565.1. Classification (NCBI taxonomy): domain Eukaryota; kingdom Viridiplantae; phylum Streptophyta; class Magnoliopsida; order Cucurbitales; family Cucurbitaceae; genus Luffa; species Luffa aegyptiaca. Next base: position 30,300,012 of record CM029400.1, on the reverse strand, counting down.
ATAGGCTTGCGTGCTCCACTATGCTTTTTGCCAGCTTGCAATTCAGCCACATGTCAGAATGATCACCAAACAGGCTGTCGATGTACTTTTCACGTGCTTGGTTTGACGCCTGCGCTAAAAGATTACTTGGGAATGGAAAGAGCTACAGAAGTCATGCGTTAGATGATAAAAATATGTGATGATTTCTCACTGCAACAAAGAAATGTGCTAGAAGATTGAATTACCGCAATTTGAAGCTGATATACGCCTAATTAGTGCATCATGATTATTTTCTAGCCTTATTTTATTTAATTTTAGGTGAGAAATAACTTGCTTTTTGCAAGTTATCACATAGTCTTGCAAGAAGGAATTCACTCCTACCCGAATTAGGGATAGTAGAGAGGTTGTTCCCTTGAGTGCTGACTCCAGGGCTTGAACAAAGGAATCCCGCCCTCTCATTGACCCGAGAGGCACTTGGTTTGTTGGTTGGACCACAAACCAATTGTTCATTAGAGGATTAGTGGGAAGTGGGACTTAAGGAACAAGAAGTACTATAGGGGTAAAACGAACATTCGACCCGGCTATAGTTACGAACCTGTGAAGGATCGACTTACTAATCATGGTTATATCGGGTGGACAGAAATATATCTACAGTGAGGGGAGTGCAACTACAGGGCTATAGTGAAGTGTCTCAGTAGTTAACGAATGTTGGTTAACTAGGTTAAAAGAGTTTAGCCGGTTAATCTCGTATCGTTGGAGCCCATGATCTGAAGGTCCATTAGGTCCCCCTGCTAGCTTATACGGATTATACCTTATAACATAGTGATAGGAAAGTTTGAATCGTTCAAATTCGGTTTTGGGAATTAGTGTCGACTATATACGATATTATCGACAAAATAGTTTAATTACGAATTAAACTATTAATTGAGAGAATAAAGTATTTAAATATGATTTAAATACAATTCACGTGAATAGGGATTCATGTTCGGTGCAAAAGTATTAATATAATATTTGATATTAAATTAATATTACACAATTGATTAAATTGTTTAATTAATTATAGTTTTAATTTAAAAATATGATTATCAATTGTTTTGAAATCGAGATAAAGAATTCGATCTTAGATTTTATGAAATTCAAGATTAGTGGATTAAATTAGGTGAAATGAATTAATTTGATTAATGTCATATAATTAATTGAAAATGTTCAATTAATCGATAATTTAAAAAGCAATTGGGAATTGTCTTTTAAATTAAATCCAAGAATCAAATTCACTCTTGCATAGATGGAGATAGTGCAATTACACCCCAAAATCCACTCTTGCATGGATGAAGATAGTGGAATAACACATAACTCATGCAAAGTTGCAAGTAAATTCCATTGCACACCTAGAATCCACTAATGTCATTCTCCTCTCCATCATTCTCCTCTTCATGTGTCTTACATTGGTGAATCTAAGATGCATGAGAATCCTCTATAAGTAGGGGATTAGAAGATGGAGAAGACATGAGTTTTGGAGTAATGTTATGCTACTAAAATTTCTACTCAAACTCACTCTCTCGATACTCTCTAGAGCTTGAACCTTCAAGCATATCCCTTCCAATCCCTATCACCACAGACTCCCACAAGTCGTTCTAAGGTCGGAGGATAGCGGAGAAGACACTAGAGGTGGTCCACACACCGTTTGTGATCAAAGGAACCAAACGAAGTTGCCGAATCGGTCTCCAAAAGGTTGGTACAAATTATGCTCTCTGTTTTATGGTTTTTGGACAGCATGCTTTTTGTTTTCTAAAATTAATGTAGTTAAGTGTCTCCAATCCTTAAATTGCTTTCGCATGTGTTATATGAACACCTTCAAGAAACATATGTTGAATTTGATTTTACAATCATTAGATATCTTAAACCCCTGATGGGTGATATATTTACTGCACAATTTGTTAATTGTCATTAATGAGACAAATTTTCCAACATTAGGGGAAAGAATTAAGAAGTTGGAAAAATAAATGAATTATCAGTGTCTCATTTAAATCTTGATGTAGATTAATGTGAACTAGAAGTTCGAAAAGTAATTTTCTAGAGATAATTTATTTGCAAAATTTTGCAAATCAGATGTAAGATGCATTTACAGAGATGCTAAATCATATATACCAGCTACAAATACATCATGTAGAATTGATATCCTAACACAACAAGTTGTCACAACTGGTGAATTAGTTACACGCCAGAAGCGTGGTAGACCGGTGAGTTCCAAAGATAAAACACCCTCAAAAAGGAAGAGTATACATTAATCGAAATAACTCAATTGAGAATATGTATATTCCAGAAGAAATTTTAAATATTACTAGTCATAAGAAATACTGAAAAAGGTCAAGTACCGGAGAATAATAGTGAGATCTCGATAAATTTTGTCATGACAGGAAAAAGATGGAACTGAAATTATATAGTTGTTGACAATATTTTTGTTTTACTGTTACTCATGATATTTCTAAAAATGAGGGTTCTGCACCAAAATCTGTTGAATAATGTCGACAATGATTGGCTTAAGTGGAAAGAAGCAATTTAAGCAGAATTAAACTCACTCTTAAAACATAAAGTTTTTGGAACAATAGTACAGACACCGAAGATGTCAAGCCTGTGGGATGCAAATAGTAATTTGTAAAAAAAAGAAATGAAAAGAGGAAGTCATAAAATATAAAGCAAGACATATTACACAAAGATTCTCGCAAATACCTAATATTGATTATGAGGAGACATATTCTCTTGTGGTGGATGCAATAATATATTGAAATAGTCTGACTGTGTATGAAAAGTTTGACATGCATCTTAAAGATGTAAGCACAATATATTCATATTGATCTCTTGGTAATGATATTTAAATGAAAATCCCTAAAGGATTAAAGATATCCAAAATAGTATATGTAAATTACTAAAGAATTATATTTGATCAAATTATTGAGATCATTATATGGTTTAGAACAATTCGGACAAATGTAATATAGTCTTAGTGAATATTTGTTGGAATAAGGGTATAAAAATAATCATATCCATGTATTTTTATAAAGAAATTACAGTCATGATTTGATACTATAGTTGTATTTGTTGATGATTTGAATATAATTCAAACTCCTAAAAAGCTTGCAAAGACAATAGAATATCTTTAGAAAGAAATTGAGATGAAAGATCTCATCAAACAAAATGTTGTCTTGTCTTGGCTTGGATATTGAGTATTTAGCTGATGGAATTTCATCAATCAACTTATACAACATAAGATTTTATATGAACAAAGTATATCTTCAACATTTTGATGGTAGTTCATCTACCTAATGTGAAGAACTTATTAGTCCTGAAGCACTATATATCTTAGTGAAATAAGTGCATTTATGTATCTTTACTAATAATACATGACTTACTATAGTATTTTCAGTAAATTTATTATTTAAATTTAGTATTTCTCTAATAGAAATATATTGGAATGGAGATCAAATATAATATGTCATCTTTGTGGTCAATATATATGATTTTATTTTATTCTAATGAATCTAAATTTGTTCCAATTGGTTGTGAAGTTGCAGGTCATTTATCTAACCTCATATAAAGTTAGATCTTAAACATGTTATTCAATATATGTGGTAGCACTATTATATTATGACAGTGAATGAAGTAGACAACAAACAACTACTTCCTCAATCCATGTTGAAATCATGGTGATACATGAGGTTGGTCAAGAATTTATATAGTCCAAGTCAAAGAAGGATATATCAAAGGAGATAAAATGAAGCATATATCACCAAAGCACTTTTACGCCCATGATCTTGAAGAAAACGGAGATATCATTGTTCAAGAAATTTTTTCAAAAGATAACCTGTCAAGCTTATTTACGAAGACATTACCTACCACAACATTGGATTGCAACAACTCTAAAATCTCAAATGATGTTTCTATGAGGAGGAGAAAATTTACTGCACTCTTTTTCCCTTGACTATGGTTTTATCCTAATTGGTTTTCCTAACAAAATTTTTAATAAGACAGCTATTAAAGTACATGAATAATGTACTTTTTTTCCTTCACTAGGATTTTTTCCCATTGGATCTTTTCCTAGTAAGGTTTTAACGAGGCATATATTCTATATACAATGGGCATCCAAAGGGGGAGTATTATGAATATTAGAATATTCTTATTAGATGCCCATAACCCCCATAGGTTACATTTCTCAATTAATCCCTCTCATTAACTCTTTCATGAGTTACACATTTTGAATTGTGTAGATCTTGTAACTTACACTCATGTAATTCCTATAAATAGTGATTATATCCACCTTGAACAACACACCTCAATAGAGAATCATTTTGCTCTCAACTTTCCTCTCTATCTTCTCTCTTGTGTTTTTCTTATTCTTCTTTTATTCCAATTTTATAACAAATAGAGATTAATAACGTCATTTTTATATTTGATCAATCACCCCTTAAATATAACATATGCACACAAAGCACCTCACTTAAATATAAGTGTTGTTTCAATCAAACTTTTAAACAACCAACCCATATTCTTTACATCAATTTTTTTCACTCAACATCAATCTAAACACCAAATATTTTAATGATTAATATTATAGTTTTCATATTTAATAGAGTTCACAATTTTGGGTTAAATTGTAATAATTGAGTGTATAACTAATACAACCCCTAGGTTCGGAAGGTGGTTCTAATACTTTTTTCATTTTGAATTCAATAACATGTAGGAATGAGAATTCAAATCTCTGACTTTTAATTGAAGGTATGTGTTTTAATTAATTGAGCTATGTTCAGATTAGCGGAATTTTTTCGTCAATTGATAATAAATCTAAACCAATTTTAGGAGAAGTTTTATATTAATAAAACTCAAACAATTTCATTTTTTTTTAGTAGAACGAATTTGGGATAAAGAGATTCAAACTTCCAATTTCAAAGAAAACAATACATGTTAATTATCGACAAACTTTTAACCTATTGAAATCTAGTTGGGTTGAATTTTCTAAGTCATCAAATATTTTAATACCCAAAATTCAATCATGGGGTGAATGGACAATTCTTTTTATCTCTTTTTTATTTTTAAAATTTTTTTGTCTCTATTATACAAAATAGTACTTCCAGTAGAAGCAAGAAAAGGTCCCCCATTCTGCCTGCCGCAGAGCTTTATGTAAGAGTCACAACAGCACAACAAAATTATTTCTTTCTCTCTCTTTTTTTTTTCAAGAAAAAAAGGTTTCACATTTAGGTATAAATTTGGTCAGACTGGCATTTTCTGAGAGCTTTGGACCTGAAACAGTGGCTTTAGGAATCAACCCACCAATTCCAAAGTCCACAAATTCAAAAAAATGATTAAAGAAAGCAAAAAACAGAGAAACAGATTCTACACTCACCCAACAATTTAGGCCCTTCTTTTTCCAAAGAGGTCCTCCCTCTTCTCTTTTCTTCTCAAGTGCCCCCACACCCCCACCACAAAAATAATAATAATAATAAAGTTACTTTTTTTTTTTATTAAAAAAAAAAAAGTTACAACTTATTTACATTGCATGTGTTGAAGGAGAAATTTCGGCCAATCACGAGTTGACATGTCATTATTTAAAACTAATGACAAAATTATAAATAGTTAGATTTGGGACCAATTATAAATTGGCATGTGTCCCAAATTTAATTTGAAGACAAATTTGGCCAATTATGAATTTTTAGGTCCAAATGTCCATTTGATCAATTAATTAAAAATAAATTATTTTGATCAAATTAATTAATTTGACCAATTAATTAAAGAAAATAATTAATTGGATCAAATTTCGGTCTTTTAAATATTTGGGTCAATATGGTTTTGGGTCAAATATAAACCATACCCAAGACCAAATAGTTGAACCCAAGATCAATAAAGCTCAAGCCCAAGTTGTTAGGCCCAAAAGTCACTAGGGCTCATCCAGCGAGAACTCTATAAATAGAGGGGTTCTCCTCCATTTCAAGGGTTCAGAAATTCAACACTCTCACCAAGACAAGAGTTCAGAGTTTCAAAGCTCTCAAGCAGAACCAGAGAATTCAGAGAGACTCCACCAAGTCTGAAGACCGAAGACTCTCTACAATTCATAAGTTCAAGTGTTGAGCACTTCTTGAAGACCAAACACTCTTCAAGACTTCAACACTCCTTGAAGACCAAACACTCTTCAAGACTTCAGCACTCCTTGAAGATCAAAGACTCTTCAGGACATCAACACTTCTTGAAGACCCCAACACTCTTCAAGATTTCAACACTCCTTGAAGATCAAAGACTCTTCAGGACGTCAACATTTCTTGAAGATTGAAGACTCCTTCAAGACTGGAAGACTTCAAGCTCCAAGAATCCATTGAAGCTTCAGACTCGAGATCAAGCGTTCCAGCCCTCGAGTGAAACACATTCACACATAAGAGAGAGAATCAGAGGATTAAAGTTAGAGAGATTGTACACCCACACGCATATTACATTAATACAAATATATTATTTATTCCACGTGTCTCCATCTCCGAAGTTACGTGTGAACAACATGCTTTTAGACTTCATCAACATAATTTTCAAAGTTTAAGCCTCATTTATTAATAATTTATTTTTAAAAATTGTGTTTGTTTTCTCACAATTTCTTGACAATGATTTTTATCTTTCTTAAGAAAATATTTGATTTTTTAATCGAGTTCTGAAAAAAATAAGTTTTTAAAAATATTCTTTTAGTTTTCAAAACTTGATTCGAAGTTTTGAAGAAAAGTAGATAACAAAACCACGAACCTCGTAAATGGAAGTAGAGTTTATAAACTTAATTTAGAAGAAAAAAAAAACTCCAAAATAAACAAATGATTATGAAGCAAAAACTTAGATACTAAATTTGAAATTTAATTAAAAATATTTTTTAAGAAATAAAGGTTAAAAAACACTTTTGGTCCCTCTACTTTCATGAAAATAACAATTTAGTCTCTAAACTTTTGTTTGTAACGATTTAGTCTTTGAACTTTTAACAATTTAGTATTTGAACTTTTGTTTGCCACGATTTAATCTTTGTAATTTTTAAACACACGTGGTCCGAATCAAGTTATCAATTATTATTTGTAAGAAATTTCATTAAATCTTAATAATAATTTTCATGACAAATACTAAATCGTTACAAATTTTAAAGTTCAATGACTAAATTGTTACATATGTTCAGAGACTAAACTATTACAAAGTATAGAGACCAAATCATTACAAACTAAAGTTTGATTAAATTGTTAGTTTTATGAAAGTTCGGGGACCAAATATTTATTTTAACCAAAAATAAATAAAACTCACTCCATTTGATTTTTTTTTAATATTACTTCATAAATAAATGATAAAGATTCAAACTCCCGAGCTATAAATAAAAAATAAATAAAAAAAAGGTGTAATTCAGTAATTGTGTACACAAGACTTGTTAAACTCTAAGTGCAATTTCTTTAACTTAAGGCTCCGTTTGATAACCATTTTGTTTTTTATATTTGGTTTTTGAAAATTAAGTCTATAAACATTATTTTTACCCACAAGTTTCTCTGTTTCTTATCTACATCATTTCCTATGTTTTCAAAAACCAAGCCAAATTTTGGAAAAAAAAAAATAGTTTTCAAAAACTTGTTTTTGGAATTTGAAATTTGACTAGGAACTCAAATGTCTTCTTAACAAATATGGAAATCATGAAATCATGGTAGGAAGATTGGGAGAAAACAATCACAATTTTCAAAAACCAAAAACCAAAAACGAAATGGTTATCAAACGGAGCTTAAACAATTGTGGAGATGGAAAAATAAAAAGATTTAATAAACTACAATTATAAAGACTATAATCAAATTATAATCAAATTCTAACTACCTTTAAATGATTGAAGATGAAAGCTACACAAGTAGACTTTTTTTTCTTTTTTTTTTTTTGTAAACATCTACTTCATTGTAGTGGGAACAGCCCCATAATTCAAAGGTGCTTTTTGTAATTTTCTAAACAAAAACCATAGACCATAATTAAATTAAAGACCATATTGTTCAACAATGACTGATATCTTTATTAAAAAAAAAAAAAAAAAAAAAAAGACTAATATCTCAATACAATGGAGGTCAATATTAAATTAATCTAAAAAAAAACCATCATGAATTGGTCCAATAAAACTTGGACATGGAAAAAGTTTTTCAAATTTTGAAATAATTGGATCCAAATCTATTTTTTTTTTCCCGACAACTAAATATTATAGGATTACAGTTGTATGGTTCAATTAAAGCAGTGTGAAAATTGATCCAAACAAAAAAATAATATAAAAATAATGAAAGAAATTAAAAGTCCAATAACAACAATTTCACAACATTAAATTAATCACAACTCAAAACCAAAACTTCCCAAAGAAAAAAAAAAATCAAATAAACAAAACAGCATTAAAAAAACTCCCAATCTACTTTAATAAAAAAAAAAATTGTACGTCTTTATTATAATTTTTTTTAATAAGGATGAAAGAGGACGGCATCTTTTCAGATCAATTTATTACATTTGCAACAGCGCCTTCGAGTTTAATAATCTTGAACGAATAAGAAGAACAAGAACAAAAAATAAAATAAAATAAAGTATAAGATATTTTTATCCTTCTCGTGAAATTCAAAATACAAAATATTCCGAATTACAGAAATGAAAACGATGATCGGAGGGGTCAAAACGCCGCCCAGATGCGACGGTCAAACGGGAAAAGAAATAATTAACAGAAGAGAAAGTGATGGATGGAAGTGGAGAAGAGAAAACGATCAAAAATTTTGGTGGATGAGAGATCAAAAGTCTTACTCATTCAAGGAATTCGTATATCCTATAGGAATATTCCGAAAATTTTTCTCGCCATGATTGTTCTTCGTCTTCGTTCAATTCAATTCAATCAATCTTCGAATCCAGTTTTTTGCCAAATCGCGTCTCGAACTCTGCTCAGATCTCTCCCTTTCAGCGTTCTTCCGATTCCTTCGTGAACCGAAAACGAAGCGATTCTCGTCCTCGCCAGAAATTCGTGCGGCGGAACCCTAAATCGGCCGTCCTCGAAGTCATCGCCGCCGTTGGCGTCTTCGTCGTCGTCGTCGTCGAAGCTATCTCTCCGATTCTCGATGTACTCGTTCCTCAGGATCTTCGACCAGTCCGGGATGTTGACCGGAAGCGACGCCGTCGTTACACTCCGGTCTCCCGCGTCGACGACCTTGGCGGACATCCGCTTCGAGATTCGCGTTTTGGAGGCCGGTCTTCGGAAATCCGGCGATTCGGCGGAGCGCGGCGAGTTGAAGAGGTCGGACTCGTCGAGTTCGAAAAGGGAGTCGCCGCAGCCGGCACTACGGCGGTGGTCGGGTCCGTCGCCGGCGGGAAGGAAGAGGAACTTGGAGCGAGAGAAGTAACTCTTACCAGTCGCCATGGGAGGAAAAAAGTAAGAGAAACAAAAAAATCTTCTCTGTTGTTTCTTCTCTTGTGTTTGGATTTGATTGTGTTGTCGTTGATTCTAACGGAGGGATTTTGATTTTTGGGGATTGTGTTCAGAGAAATGGAGAGAGGGCTTTTAAAAAGTTTTGGGGGTTGGAGAAGAAGAAGAAGTGGATAAGATTTTCCTGGAAAATTACCAAAAGACTCCCTTCTGATTTCTTCTTTTTCTTTCTTTCTTTCTTTTTTTTTTTTTTTTCTTTTTTTTCAAGTTCTCTCTCTCTCCTATTTCTATAAGGAATTGACAAGTTTTTGGAATTTGGGAATTTATAATTTAATTTATACCCCCAAATGATTCCAATTATTCTTTTTCCCCCTGATTTGATGCCTCCCTCACTGTCACATGCCTTTATTCCCCCTTTAAAAGTTGTTTTCCATTTTTTTATTTTTTATTATGAAACTTATTTTTTTTTTTTTTTGTGTTCAACTATCTCTAGAGAGAGAATTCAAATTTTTTTGACAATACGTGGAGGTGAAGGGATTTAAACCATAAACTTTTCAATCATTAGGATCAGCTTTATGCCAGTTAAGCTATGCTCATGTTGCCAGTTATGGCTCATGTTTAATTTGATATTTTAATTTTACTTTAATAAGTATACAAATTGCAAATTTATATATACACACATAGATGATGAATTGGAGTTTTTTAGGGTTTAAATATCATTTGGTACTTAAAACTTCTTATATTTCTTCCATTTTGATCTTCAACTTTTAAAATTAATTTTTAAGTTTAAAAAAAGTTAACATTTTTGTAACGCCCGAGTTAGGAGGGGTACATGAATGAACCGAGGCCACATCCGAATGAGAGGGATCCTGAGGACATGAAAGTATAATCAAGATAAGCTTAAAAGAATTGATAGATACTACCTATACCAACAAGGTGCACCTTCCTTTTCGGTGGCCCAATCATAGGAACTTTGAAGTTAAACGTGCTTGGTTTGGAGAAGTTCTATGTTGGGTGACCTCTTAGGAGCAGTTTCAGACAAGTATGGTGGCGTGGCCAGGTCGCAGGGGAATGCCGGGGCCGTTAAGGGCCAAGGTCCCGTTTGATAACCATTTGGTTTTTTGTTTTTTATTTTTGAAATTTAAGCTTGTTTTCTTCCAATTTCCTAAGAATGGTTTTCATCTTTGTTGACGTTACATTTGCATTCCTAGCTAAATTCCAAAAACAAAAACAAGTTTTTGAAAACTATTTTTTTTCAAAACTTGAGTTGATTTATGAAAACATGGGAAGAAGATATATAACAATACAAAGAAACTTATGGGTGAAAATAGTGTTTGTAGGCTTAATTTTCAAAAACTAAAAACCAAAAACCAAATGATTATCAAACGGGGCCTAAAAGATTAGAGGTTCAAAATTTACCTCTCACGTATCGAACTCAAGAAAAAAAAAATATCCACATTTTCAAAGTTGAGTAATTTATTAGTTAAACAATTAACAAATGGTTAGTTTTTTTTTTGTTACATCCATAAAATAACTTTGAATTTCTTAATTCTATTTACTTCTCAACAACATCAAAGTGTAGGAATAAAATTTGTAATTCTAATTCTATTTTTATCTATAGTTATTAAAAATCAAGTGTGTAAATCCCACTTAAAATTGTTAATGAGTATATTCTTGAATAATTCCCTTAAAAAGTAATAAAATATCCTTCATATTTTTTGAAACAATTTCTCTCTATTTATTTTGCCAAATGTATTTTTGAAAAGTTAAAAAGAAAAAACTTTAATTTTTTTACAAGAAAAATAGCAATTCTAATAAATATTACACTTTTTCTTGGGGCTATCGAACTTATATTTAGATATTATAATAATTTTTGAACCCCAAATAATATAGCATTAAAAATATAAAATTATATATTTGCTAGATTGTATAGATTAATTTGGATGTCTCTCCTGAAACAAAATAGTTAATTGTAATCATAAAAGTTAATTATTTGTATTGAAGTTAGAATTGTGAAATATCAAATATTATAACAATGAGACTAGAAATATCCATTTTCTTCGTTGGAACGAGACCCCATGAGAACCCGTCTCTAATGGAACTGAATATTCTCGTCTAAATGGAAAATGAGAGAGAGTGTAGGAGGAAAAATTCACTATGAACTAAACATGGACAATGATGGGAAATGTATCTCTCATCCCATTCTACACCCAGTTTATTTTTCTATCATTTTATTTTATTTTATTTTTTAATATATAAATTTAAAGTTTCATGGTAAATTATCTAGATAATTGGATATATTTGAGTTATATGGTTAAAAATTTGAATTACATGTATGAATAATTAAATAATTTGGTATGAAATATTATTTTTTTTAATTAAGAATTTTCTTTTACATATAGATTTTTTTAGGAAATTAACTATTTACAAATAATTAACTATCTAATTGAAAATCAAAATTAACTATTTGAAATTTTATCAAAAGAATTATTTGATTTAATTGATATTAAAAAATAAAATACAAAAAAAAAAAAAAAATACTCTTCGTGAAGAATTCGATCCCCACTATTCCCACAAAATTTAATGAAAAAAATCGTGAAAATGAGAATAATAGGGATGGAGTCGGGGACTTCCCGTCCCAATCCCATGGACATTTATTTAATAAACTTGCATGAACATACTTATAGAAGAAGAAATTTATTTAATATGTCGAGATATTAATTTACTTTATGGAAAAGCCGTGTTGAAAGAGTGTAATCTTTATTTATTGAATTATTATAATTTCTTTAACTGAAAGATTGCATTCTTTATATTTCAAAAAAAAAAAAAAAATTGCATTCTTTTGGTAAACTAAAGACTAAATCTTAAATGAAATAGAGGTCTTTGTCTGTCATTATTTTGGAAAAATGTATTAAAAAAAAAATATAGGTCAGTCATTTGGTTTTTGGTTTTTGGTTTTTGAAAATTAAGCTTATACACACATACTTCCACCTATAAGTTTCTTAGTTTTAGTATCAATCTTCTACCTTGTTTTCAAAAACCAAGTCCAATTTTGGAAAAAAAAAAAGTAGTTTTCAAAAACTTGTTTTTGTTTTTAGAATTTGGCTAGGAATTCAAATGCAACTTTAATTAGGATGAAAGTCATGGTAGGAAATTTAGGAGAAAACAAACATAATTTTCAAAAACCAAAAACAAAAAACCAAATGGTTATCAAATGGGTCCTAAGTAAATTGTCATTTCATTTTGAGGTTATTATTTTTTTTTTTTTCTAACAATATAAGGTGGTTAGAGATTCAAACTTCTAACTTTTTTTTTATTCGAATTATATTTTGATTGACCAAATTTATGACCTTCTAACAAAATTCAATCATTATAATTGCAACTTGAAAAATAAGTCCTATCATTCCTAAATTTTAAGGATTATTACAATTAAATACCAAATCCCTTCTTAAAAAAAAAAAAAAAAAAAAAAAAAAAAAAAAAAAAAAAAAAAAAACATCTATGCTATGTAAATTGTTGTAAATATAACCTCAAATTTATGAAATTATCGCAAATTAAAACTAACTACTAATAAGATTTTAACAATAAAGTGTTTAATTGCAATAATTTTGTGACTTGGGAGTAATTATTCTTATAGAAGGTTTGAGAATGTAATTCTAAAAATTAGAAATGATCTTTTATTTTAAGAAAGAGAAAATTAATTTTTATCCTTAAATTTAAGGTATATAAAATTTCAATATCTCGAACTAGATTCTAGACTTAGACTTAGGTGTTCTAATTTTTACTTTTAATTTAACTTTCACATAAATCGCCTATTGACTTTAACAAAAAGCAACATAAAAACTCATTTTCAAAAAGAAAAGAAAAAAAAAAAACTCTTAAAACTCACTCATTTCAACGGAAAAAAAAAAAACAAAGTTTTCAAAATAATAATAATAATAATAAGGTTAAAATACACATTTAGTCCCTGAACTTTCATAGTTGTGTCAAATAGGTCCCTGAACTTTCAATTTTGTGTCAAATTGGTCCCTACTGTTAACTTTATCTAACACCGTTAGTTAAATGCCTATGTGGCAAATAAAATTGCCACATCGGATAATTTTGGGACGACGAAGGGACTCTCTTATTTAACAAATTATTGGTTATTTAACAACCGATTGGGATCATTCTACTACTTTTTTTTTCTTTCAAAATTGGACTTGGTTTTTGAAAACAAGGAAAAAGATTATACTAAAACAAAGAAACTTATAGGTGGAAGTAGGTGTGTATAAGCTTAATTTTCAAAAACCAAAAACCAAAAACCAAATGGTTATCAAACGGTGCCTTAAAATTTCAAATTCTAAATCTACATACAAAAACAGTTTTCAAAGCACACATCTGTCAAACGCATATTCACTAAATTCAGTGAATTTGAAAACATACAACAAAAATCCGGATTGCCTATCAAACAGACCTTTAGGGTCCCAATAAACATAAAATTCAATTTTATATCTAATAAATTAGTTAATTTTTTAAAATCTCAGAATATGTCAAAGACTTATTAGACATAAAGTTGAAAGTTCATAAATCTATTAAACATTTTTTAAAACTTACAAACAAAATTGGTACAATAAGTTAATGGACTAAATTTATAACTTAATCTAAAATTTACAGGGGCAACTAGATAAATGACCATTTTTAATTGAGCATTTTGAAAAATGGCCATATGTTTTTTTCATTTGAAAAATGGCTAATTACTATTTTTAGTAGGTTTTTTTTACAACGAATCGGACAAAAATACCCCTGAATGAAATCTAAATCCAATGAACTGATAAAATTCAAATACAATGTAAATCCAGTGAACTATAAATTCAAATACAGTGTAAATGTTGGAGAAAATCGAGGGTTTACACTTAATACAAATAAATAACTTAACTGTATAAATTAATAATAGGGAGATAGTTGTAGAATTAAAAAAAAAATAAAATTTGTTGAACTTTTACCTTAAAAATAAGGTGAATCAAGGGGGATGGTTGATTGATAACAAAAATCAACCAAAATAGCATGAATCAAGGGGGAGAGTTGTAGAGTTAAAAAAAAATATGTTAACTTTGTGTGTATTTAAATTACTAAATTCATTTACACACAAAACCCTGTTTTCTTTTCCAAACCTTTACTAGATATTCTCTGGTTGGGTATTCAATAACCTAACTTCGAAGTGTATTTAGTAAACTTGCAGATAATTTCAATCATCTTGAAAAGGGGTAAAAATCATTACTCACAAATGTTACTATAACAATAAAAAAGATTAAGTTTATAAAAAGAAAAATTATACAAATACAGTAGTGCATTCAATAAACAAATTATGCAAATACAGTGTATATAAGTTAACTAACCTACTAGAAAAAATCTATGAGTTGTTCGAATGAACAATTTGAATCCACACACTGTTGACACCTTGAATCTAGTGTATTGATTGCAATTATCCCACAATCCATCGTACCATATAGAAAACAGAATAGAAGACATCTAGTTTTGAAAAGAAAGAGCAAGGATTACATTAATGAACAAAAAAATGAATGTGATTTTTTAAAAAATGAATACAATCATGCAAACCATACCTATGATACCAACAAATTGATGAACTTTCCTCCAAAAGATGATCGAGAGAGAGGATCGATGTTGTAGATTGTAAATGGGAAGAGAGATGATTGATTCTGTAACCATCATTCCCTTGTTTCATGGGATTGGAGGTTAATGATATATTTTTTAAAAATTTCATCAGATATGGGCAGCACAAATATAGGGGGGATGTGGAAAATTACTCAAAGGTAAAAATGAAGGATTGATTTGCACGAAAATAGATAAAAAATAACGGTGGACCATTTTCATTAAAAAAATCCAGTTTGGCTATTTTTCAAAACTACACTCTAATTTTGGTCATTTCTAAAGATATCCCAAATTTATATAATAAAAAGAAAAATGGTAGAGAAATTTCGAATATGGAAGAAAGTTTAAAACCGCGTTGGGAAGGTTCCAACCATTTTCGTCACGTGCCAAGTGCTGGACCAGCGATGACCGCCACGTGTGGAACCACCAAAAATCTTATCCTCGGAAGTAACAAAAATTTTACTTTAAAAAAAACCACCAACGGGTCAAAGGAGAAGGGAGGGTATTTTGGGGAAAAGTGAGAATTTTTGTCTCATTCGAAACCAAATTGAGGCTATGTGGACCCCACAGCCGAAGCCACATCGATGACTCATCTGTTTTTTTTCCGCTTTGTTTTGCTAGGTTGTTGTTGTTGTTTGTAGTACATTTGGGAATTTTGTCGCGACGCGATGGAAGGTGGTCCCCCCTCTTCCATTCCCTTGTTAATGGGATTGGTGACACGTGTTGTACTATCGCCACGTGGTCGCATTATGGCTTCGAGAGATCCATATTGCCACGTGAATGTGGGCCCCAGTGCTTGCCTGGGACTAGTGGGCTTTGTCTGTTACACGCGTCCCCCATTCTATTTTTTTCAATTAATTGATTATATTTAATTTTTATTTTAATATCAAAATTGGGGGACCTAAGCCAACAAGGGCCACAACAAATCCTACGGGTATTAAAATATTATATATATATATTAAAAAATATATATTTTATTTATTCATTTTTTTTTTTGATAGAATATATTTTATTTATTCATTGATGTTTCACTCACGGTTTTAATGCGTTAAGTCACAAAAAGTTGTCCAAAGTTATATCGGTTGAATTACAAATTCAGGATTTTGAAGATATGTCTATTTAGTTTCAATTATCTTCAATTTTGATTTTAACAAATTTTTATTGTTAATAATATTACTTTGAAATATATCATGCTTTCTACATAGGCAAATGTTTTAGTATAATTAAATTAAAATTGAAAGATTTTTAGGATGAATTCAAACTTTTAAATTTTAGAGATTAAATATATTAAAAAGAATTTATAATTGACCAAAATTATTAAAAAAATATTTATTGCATGTAAAATAAAAATTAGGCATAAATTCAAAATTATGAAACATTAGTTTTGGTAGTAGGTTGATATCAAGCAAACTCCAATAACAGATGTAAATTTGACTTTTTAATTGGTGAGCCTTACACTCTACAATCTAAAAATCAGTTCTCAACCTTTATCTCCAAGTATCTATATTAACGATTTGGATTTTTTCTATTTTTATTTTAGTCCATTGGTTTCTAAAGCTTCCACTTTACTTTAAAAATTTTTATATTTAATTCAGCTTAGTCATACAAGTTTTTTTTTTCTTTTTTTTTTTTTTTGAAAATTCTTAGTCATACAAGTTTAATCGGGTTATGAGACTTCAATTTTCCCTATCTTGTTTGTAATATAATATATTTTTTAACAAAAATAATATGTCAAATTTGGATTATTTTTAAAATAAAATTTCTAAGGGGAGATTTAATATAAAAGTCTACAAAAATTGAAAGGCATATATATAATATCATCGTTTACTGTTTTGAATTATACAAAATAGAAGTCGTTGTTGGCCATATATTGTACTGTGAAGAAATTGTTTTTTAAGAAAATGTTTTTAAGAATTTGCATACGAATAATGCTTACCTTTTCAATGAAGTTAGTAGGAATCTCCTACTAATAACCCTCAAGAATTTGACAATTAAGAAAGAAGAATGTAGAAGGAAGAGAGAGTTTTTTTTTTTTTTTTTTTTCCTTTTTCCTTTATTTTTTAAATCAAAATTTTAATGGTGGTCTTTCCACGATTTAATTAGTAGTTTAGGGTGTGTTTGGTAGTCAATTCGGATTCTATTTTATGTTCAGATTCACTGAATTCAGTGAATATGCGTTTGACAGATGTGTGTTTTGAAAACTGTTTTCGGATTCTGTGATCAAAATAGTGGAAATTCTGAAAAACAACTTTTTTGTGTTTTCCGTGTATCCAAATTTTGAATTTGAAAATTTTAAATGCAGAATTAAATTTAAGTAGATAAAAATTTTAATAAATATAGTATTTCACTTTATAAACTCAATTTATTTTTGTGAAATTAAAATTTGTATGATATAATGTATTATAAATTATATGATATTGTAAAATAATAATTATAAAAAATTTATAGCACATAACATGTGTTTTAAATTAATTAATAATAGTTTATATTCAACTTAGTTTTAGTGGATAACTATAAATAGTTTATGGTTTATAAATATATTATCCAACACATTTTGAACAATTGTTTAAATTGGGATACAATTTCTGAATCTGCTACCAAACACATATCTGAAAACATGAAATACAACTCTGTTTTCATTGAATCTCTTGTTTTCAAATTTATGTTTTCAGATCACCAACCAAACGACAAGTATTATTTATTTTCAATCTTTATTTAATTATTTAGAAGAGTAAATATAAAAACAAAATTCTTAAATAACAAGTTTAGTCTTTAAACTCTTAGATTTATATCCTATTTAATTCTTGAATTTTTAAAAGTGTCTAATAGATTCATGAACGGTCAATTTTGTGATTAGTAAGTTGTGAATTTTTTAAAAAATGTTGAATAGATCTAGGATCTATTAGACATAAAATTGAGAAATCAAGAATCTATTAAACATAAAATTGAAAGTTTAATGACCTACCTACACTTTTTAAAGTTCATACATCTATTAGACACTAAATTAAAAATTATGGAACCTGAAAAATTCAAAAATTAAACTTGTAATTGACCTATTGATATATCTTCATTAAGTTTGGGTTATATTATAAATTCGGTCAATATAAAATTTTTAGTTTATGATTTTATTTAATTTCGATTATGAGCCCTACTAATGAAAACACTTTAATTAAGTTGTATCTATAGCCTGTCTATTTGTCCACATACGTAAGGACATTGAACGTCATATCAAATTATTCACACCACCATTCTTCAAATAAACAAATTATTGTCGAAGTGAGCATAGTTCAGCGATAATTGACATGTACCCTCGACCATGAGGTAGAGGTTCGAATCTCCTACCCCAAATGTTGTTGAACTAAAAAAAATAGCTAGATCTCAAAAAAAAAAAAAAAAAAAATTATAGTAAATCATTTTTCAAAACAACTTCCAAACCACCCTTTCATATATTTTTTTTCCAAAACTACCCAATCCAAATTGTATCCTTATCTATGTAGTTTTATCACCCTAGTAATATAAATTAAACATCATTACTACTTCAATAATGGCATATTAATTTAAAAATTATCTAAGTTTATGTTGAAAAGACATTAAACTACTTAAAAAATGCATGGACACACACAACAAATCCATCATAATTGAATGTCCCTTATAAATTAATACCAAAGGCCCATAAAAAGCTTATCCCCTAGCAATAATAAATGTATTGGGCAAAAAGCATCTTGATACCATAAAAACTAAGGGCTTTGCAAAAAGATGCTCATATCCATTGTACATGAACCTTAATTATGTAATATAAATTTGGTTGTAACAACTAATAAAGCAATGGTTTTGAGTTGTGGGTATGGTTGGAAAGAAAAAGAAAAAGCCATTTTCAATCTCAATATACTTGAAAAAGGACAACTATCACTTGATTTGTCTATGCTTTAGAGGGTATTGGCTATTGATTCATAATCTCTTTTGTGGATCTTGTTTTCTATAAGGACAAATGTTTCGTTTTTTTTAAGTAAATAATCTTTTTTTTTTTTATTTACAAAAGTATATATATTTTTTTGAGTTCAACAAAATGTGGGTGGAGAATCTTCAACTTTATAGAAGGTTAATAGGTGTCTCATCCACTATGTTATGTTCGGATTGATGAAAGTACAACTGATTTCAAGTTTGATCCTGTCATTTCAAAAGTATCAACTATACCTCTATCTTATATTATTATAATTATTACGTTTTAAAAATACCATCCCTTAGTATTTTATGTTGAAATAAAATTGAAACCAATGCAAGTTTGAGGCATCTTGTGTGTTTAATTATTTGATTTCAAGACTTTACTATATAGGGCTGGTGTCAACTTTGCACCTAGCAAATTTTTTAAAGTTCCAATTTCATTGACCATCAATTACTTTAATTCTTGATGGACATTTTAACATAAATTACTTATGGAGTGCGGTGGCTCGATAAATTAAAAGAACAGAAACAAAATTAAAACTTTTGTAAGAGTAAGGACAAAATTGCAACCACTTATATAAATTATAAATAAGGGTGTTTTGTATTTAGGCTATATTTTAGTAATGTTATTCAAATTTGGTTAAATATAAGTTTATTGTTTTCTCAATTTTAATGTTTATTGTTTAAGAAGTTCCAATTTAGTCTTCTTCTATTTTTTTGGTGAATGTTAAAGTTAATTGATAATAAATTTCTATGAAACTTATAAATTTTGAAAATTTTGCCAACTTCTTAGAATTTTGGAGGATTAAAATTTTCTCTTTTAGGTGGGTAATTTCCATTTTAAAATAAAGAAATTTAGATTAAAAAAATAGCAAAAGACATATTTAGCTTAAAACTTTAGTGGCAGAGGCGATAATATTCTCCATTTAGTTTTTTTTTTAATATTAAAATAGATCATTTCAAATGACAAAAGATATCTTTGTCCCATCAATTTCACTTCACTAATATATACATTTTATTTTTCTAAGTGAGCACCCAATTGAATATTGAAGAGTTGTCATGACATGATTAGACCTTGTACCTATGATATAAAATGGCCATTAATATATGAGGTACTTATTCATGTTTGACGTTTTCATTTAATTGAGGGACTAACTACTATGCAATTTCTTCCCACTTTCTAGTTTAACCGCGAGAGGAAGGTGCCGCTCATTGTAGAAGCTGACGCGGCCGAAGTCATTAAAGTGCTCAATTTTGATTGTGAAGACCTCTCGGAATCCAATTCAGTCTTGACTGAGGTAGAATCCCTTGCGTTGGCAGCTAGAGTAATCAAATTCTCTAATTGCCCTAGGGGCATCAACAAGATCGCGCACACCTTGGCGCGTGGAGCGGCCGGTTTGTTCCTAGAGTTGGGTCTTGTGTCTCTGGGTTTGGCTGGCAAATTAGATGTTGATTTTGAGTTTTTTTGTAACCCTTCCATGCTGAAGGTGAATTTTTTTGGAGGGAGGGGAGAATCCCTACTTTTATTGCCTCCCTTTTGGGAGATGAGTTTGGTTGTTTTGGTCCCGGTTAGTTAATGAAGTTTCTTTTTTCAAAAAAAAAAAAAAAAAAAAAATTTATATATTATTATTTTTTAATTTCAACTTTTATATTTAAAAAAATTTAATTTTATCTTGAATGTTCGGATATTTTTCAATTGAGTCCCTACCTTCAATAATGTCCAGAATTTCTTGGTAGTATGTTACAGTGGCATTAAAGTATTATAAACGGTATGAATGCAAATGGAAAAATGTTAATACTATAAGAGGTAAAAATAAATATTGAAGAAAATATTAGGAAACAATTGAAGATTAAACTCCCGTTTGATAACCATTTGGTTTTTGGTTTTTGGTTTTTGAAAATTAGGTTTGCTTTCTCCCAATTTACTCATCATGGTTTTCATGTTTGTCAAGAACACATTTGAATTCCTAGTTAAATTCCAAAAACAAAAACAAGTTATTGAAAACTATTTTTTTTTTAGTTTTCAAAGATTGGTTTGGTTTTTGAAAATATGGGAAGAACGTATTTAAAAAAACAAAGAAATTTGAAGGTGGAGGTAGTGTTTATAAGTTTAATTTTCAAAAACCAAAAACCAAATGATTATCAAACGGAGCAAAAAAAAATCAAGTTTAGATTTATTTAGATTCTAGGGAGATATGCAAATAAAACTTTTGATCATCGAGACTACTAATTTCATTTGGGATATTTGTACGAATGACCCATTTTCGGGGGCCGTAATGAAATTTGACCTACCTTTTCAGAATAATGGAGAATGCTCTTTTGCTGATGTCACCGCACACATTTTATGACCACGTTGCCCCTCTAGCCCAGCCTTATCGATTCCCGCTCCCGATAAGCGATCACCAAAGAAAGAAATCAATACCTCAAAGATCATGCAACCGGGTTAGTCATGGTAAGTTCAATTCAATTAAATCATTAATTTCACTAATAAGTCAAAACAAGTTTAAGTCAGACGTATTCCGACAACAAACCGAGAACCATGATCCAACTATCACAAACATGCAAACGCTAAGTTTGATTCTAGTTTAAATTAATTAATATGCCTATTAACTAATCTAAACCGCATTGGGATCTAGCCGAATTAATTCACATGCAACGGGCAACAAACCACAATTACAATTGATTAAATCATTTAGTTCTAGGGACACATGTGTATAATCATAACGTTAACCTATTTGCTACTTAGATTTAGCAAGTAAATTTAGAGAGGGCGCGGTCAAGGTTGTCAATCTTTCCTACCACAATCTAAACTTATATAAAAAGAACTAAAATCACATAAATATGCTTTGATAATTCAAACAAGAAATTTCATTAAAAAAAGTTGAACTTACTCTTGACACCCCGGTTACATGAATGAAGAACTTAGCCTCTTATGAAGCAAAAACAAGCTTGATACATAAAAAAAACCAAGAAAGACTAAAAACTAAGAAGAATGGTGGAAAGGGGGAGAGAGATGGACTACAGTGGTGTAGTGAATTATGTGTTGAGGGATGATTCTAAACCTACACCAAGGCCCTCTATTTATACTGTTTCTTGGCCTTCAATTCGTGGTAAAATGGTGCTGAATTGGGTCTTCAAACAAGGAAAATTTCCAGCCAAAATAGGAAAAATTCGATTCTGGAAAACTGCCTAGCGTCGAGACGCTAGGACACAGCGTCACGACGCTAGGCCTTCAGATATGGAAATTATTTTGCAAATCAACACAGCGTCGAGACGCTATGGGTGGAGCCGCGACACTAGGCCTTCATCTTCACGCTCAAGTCTTTTCCTTATTTGAGCAGCGTCCCGACGCTTGGGAGGTAGAGTCTCGACGTTGGGATGGCTCCAAGGGCAGAATGGTCATTTAACGCTCCGGTTTCCCTTGTTTAAGCCTTGAATCGCTTCCAAAGCTCCGGTGAGGAGCTATAAACATATTATACTCATTTTAAAGAATTTTTTCGCAAGGAATTCAAGTAAGATAAGAAAATTGGGAGATTCTAAGTGTATAACAAATTAAACCGATCAACCAACAAGCTTGAAGTTATTCCTTGGTAAGTCTCGGTCTCAATTTAGGCTTTCTTGGTTAGTAGGATTAGTAAAGAAGTTAAGTGATTTATTTTGATGTTATGGGTAATTCCTATGTGAAAGGCAATCGTTTGGTTGAGATCAAGGGCGGCGTTGCTTGAGTTAGTTGGGATTCTAGATCGAGAATATTTAAGCCGAGGTAAGTGAACTTACTGTTGAACTTTTTAATTGGGTGCGTGTGTTTGATTTTCTAAAATTCTCGTGCTTATGAGTTGTTCTTGAAATTTATTATTATTATTAAAAGCATGAGAATTGTGCATGCAAATTTATTATTTTTAATTGAGTACGCATTTATGAAAATTGTTGAAAGCATGAAATTTATTATTTTTGCTTGTATTGTTGATGTTTGAAATATTTGATTGGTGGTCTCTCAAAATTCCATTAAAGGAATGAGTTTTAAATTCCATTAAAGGAATGAGTTTAAATTCCATTAAATGAATGAGTTTAAATTATTTATGAGTTTTATAAGTGTGCATGAAATTGATGTACATTCAGAGATGCCTACACAGGACTTAGGGACATGAAATTGATGTACCTAAGTCGAGGTTGTGAAATTGACGGCCTCCGTAGGAGACACATGAAATTGATGTGTCTAGGATATGCATGAAATTGATGTATATTCTCTCTCATTAGAAAGTTAAAAATAAAGTTACCAAAATTATATTTGTTGTTGATTTTTAAAATGTTTTTAAAGCATGACCCAACCTTAATAGTAGGGTCACTTACTGAGTATTTTAAAATACTCATTCTTTTCAAAAATATTTTTTTTCAGGTATAGGCAAGGGCAGGTGAAAGGTGAGTGATGAGAATCCGAAAGGCAGCCATGAGGGAACTATATTGAATTTCATATTTTATTTTTCTTCCGCTTTAAGAACTATGTTTTACTTATTGTAAATTTGCTTGAGAAATTTTCTAGAGGTCATGTACATTTTTATTTTAAAAATTATTTAAGAATATTTAAAACCTTTAAATTAGGGATCCCGAATAAAAGTTTTGTTTTAAAGTTTTTACTTAAAATAAGTGTTTATGTTTTAAAATATTTTTATTTAAAAAGGCCTCCAAAGCATGCATTGTCGTAATGATTCCTTTAAGGTTTTTTAAGAAGTTGGGTCGTTACAGCTGGGGACATAGTAAAGCAAGACGAAATTCACTCCTACCCGATTCAGGGATAGTAGAGAGGTTGTTCCCTTAAGTGCTGAATCTAAGGCTTGAACAAGGGGTCCCACCCTCTCATTGGCCCAAGAGGGATCTTGTTTATTGGTTGGACCATAGACAAATTGTTCATTAGAGGACTAGTGGACTTAAGAAACTAAAATGTGCTATAGGGGTAAAACAGACATTTGACCTGTCTATAGTAACGAACAACCTGTGAAGGATTGACTTACTAATCATGGTTATATCGAGTGGACAAAAATATATCTACAGTGAGGGGAGTTCAACTACTAGGCTATAGTGGAGTGTCCCGGTAGTTAACGGATGTTGGTTAATTAGGTTAAAAGAGTTTGATCAGTTCAACCTCGTACCGTTGGAGCCCATGATCTGTAGGTTTATTAGGTCCCCTTGCTAGCTCGAGACTAACCTTTGGAATAATATGATGGATAAAATATGAATTACTTTATGTTCATGTTAAAGGAAATAGATAAAGGTGATGGACGTTATCGATACGTCGGGTTTTGTGAGAATCGGGTTTGAGTGATTTAATATTTAAATATGATTTAAATATCGTGGACATGAATATGGATTCATGATTAGAAAATAACATTTCGGAAATGTTCGAGATTGATGGCAAAATATTAATTTAATATTAAATATTAAATTAATAATTAATTATTTAATTAATAATTATTTTAAATTAATTTTTCCATTTTTCAGATTATTAGAAATTGAATAATCAAATAATAAATTCAAGATAATTCTTGAATTTATTAAAATTAAAAAATGTTGAATTTTTGGAGGTGGAGTGCATGGTGACTAAACCCATGCACTCCCCTCACTTAAGCCACTTCAATCCCCACTAATTTGAGGTTAATTGTTGTCAATCTCAGGCTTCTCCATTTCAACTATGATCTCTCTATATAAGGGATGAAATTTCCTGAAGAAAACTATCTTGAAACCTACTGAATTGCTGCCAAAACTCAAACTCACCAAACCCACTTCACAAGCTTGTTCTTCAAGCTTTTTCCTTTCAATACCATCACTTGAGGATCCCACAATCCGTTCCAAAGGCTTGAGGATAGCAAGGAAGATCCAGTGGTAGTTCGTGAGTGATTGGTGAAGAAAAACAAGAAGGAAATCCAACCAATTTCTCCATTAAAGCAAGGTTGGTAAACTTTCTCTGTTTTTCTTCACTTGGACAACATGCAATAATTGATCAAATTAAGCTTGTTATGTGCCTAAGATCCAAAATTTCTTCCGTATTTTAGATATTAACACTTTCAGGCTTATCCGCAGTCTCGACCATATAGACCGAAGACATGGCTGCTTGTGAAGCAGTTATAGAGACTGTATGACTTAGGAGTTCTTGACTATTTTGGAAGTTGCTCCAAATGTGAACTTTCAACACAAGACGAATAGGCACATAATATTGAATGGAATATTGCTGATTCATTCACAAAGGCTCTCTCGGCTAAAGTGTATGAGGGTCATCTAGAAGGTCTAGGTCTATGAGTTATGTACAAAGATGTAATCTAGGGCAAGTGGGAGAAGTGTAATGGGTATAGTGATACCACTATGTACTGGGTATAGTGATGCCCTAGTTTATTGTATTTGTACATTGTAAATACGTTTTATGTATTATACATGTATTTATACACCCATTGCTGGAATAGATCATTGTACATCGCACTAAACTAGATTTTTAGTCCAAGTGGGAGTTTGTTGGGTTTTATGTCCTAAAACTCGTAGATAGTGAATATTAATGAATTATATACTTGTATCAATAAAGTGTTATTGAGGAATCTTATACAATAAAGTGTTATTGTTAATTTAAGTCTAGAATTGCACAATAAGGCCCAAATCCAATAAACTAAGATCCAAGGTTGTGTATATGTAACTTGAACTAGTATGTGGGGACATATGGGGATCAGTGTTCAAGTAACAACCTAAAAGGTCTATATATAGTACAGGGATAAGGCTGGGTACCTTATCCTGGTTACACTATGTGATACGACCCGCTTTGTATTCGATACAGGCGTATTGATCCAAGGCGTCCATGTAGAAGACATGCGAGTAGGGGTATCCAATGAAATGAGTTTGCATAAGACCGGACCACAAAATAGTAAACCACTAGATGTAACACTGTAACTAGTTAGGTTGCTGTTTCAATAGGATGACCTAGGTAACTCGGTCTTAATCCTGAGTGTGTCATGAACTCCTTCTCACGAGGGATTGTCTTTTGATTAGTACAGGTGAGAGTGGCTTGCACACCGACTCAATAAACCTACCTTCTTGGGGACGAGACCGAGTGGGGGGCTGTGGACATGACAACACAAGATGGAATTCACTCCTTTCCACTTCTAGGAGAAGTAGATGAGTGTTCCCTTAAGTGGTGACTCCGAGTCTTGAACAAAGGGATCCCGCCCTCTCATTGGCCTGGGAGGGACTTTCAGTTTACTGGTTGGACCATAAACAGGTTGTTCATTAGAGGAGCATTGGTACTTAAGGAGCCATAGGTAACTTAGGCGTAAAACGGTAATTTGACCCAACTGAAGTTACGAACACTCGTGAAGGATTGACTTACCGTTATTGGTCAATATCCGTGGACATAGAAATATTCTACAGTGAGAAGAGTGCAGCTGTGAGTCTTTAGTGGAGTGACCCACAATTAATGAATATTGGTTAACTTGATTAATGAGTTTAGTCAGTTAACCTCGTATCATTGAAGCTTTTGATCTATAGGTCCATTAGGTCGCCTTGCTAGCTCGTAAAGAGTAATTGAGAACAATTTATCTTGAAAGAATTTGAATAGTTCAAATTCATCTTGGGAATCAAGTTAATTGTATGAGATACAATTAACATAATGTATGGTGATACATTATAATATAAAGTTTAATATGGGATTAAACTTTATTAAATTGAGAGAATAATATATTTGAATGAGTTCAAATATATATGATTAATTAAGTATATGATATTTAATTAGTGAATTAATTAATTAATTATGAATTAGTTAATTATTCAATTTAGTTGAATTAAATGTGATTTAATTGAACTATAATATATGAGAGATATATTAGAATATGATTCTAATATGTAATTACTTAAATATGGTTGATATTTAATTAATTATAAAAATTAATTAATTTTTGAATTAATTAACTACTAAGTTCAATTTGGTTAATTAATCAAGAGGGGTATTGTAGGATATTATTCATTCTGCATACTCAAACTCTCTCACCCAACCTCATTATCTCTCTAACAAACTCTCTCTCTCTCAACGTGATATCACAGAGAGAAGTTCTTCTTTGTTTTTCCTTCCAGAAATCAAGAGGTCACGGAGTCCCACCACTCTGTTCCCAAACTCAGAGGATAGCGGGAAAACCAAGTGGTGGTGTCCGTTGAAGTATTCAGAGTCATCAACGGAGGTATGTTCTCATTCCCTTTAGATTAGATCTAAAGTAATTGCTTAGCCTGAGAACTATGAATTCTATATTATTGCCAATGTATGGGTATTTTGGTGTAACCGAAATTAAATACGAACGGTCCAATTGCGCTTCCGCTTTAACAAAATTAGGAATTCCAATCCTTCACACAGGTTGTTCGTAACTGCAGCTGGTCAAATGTCTGTTTTACCCTTGTTATGAGCCTATACAGAGTGCAATTACCGCAAGTGCACTGGTCGCAAGTAATATAAAACGGAAATATTCCAAGTATCGAATCCACAGGGAGGCGAAGCGAAATTTAAGCGAAGCAATAAATTCTTGATCACTAAAAATACTTGGAGGAAATAATATTTAGGGACCAAAAATAAAATAAAAGGAATTTAAATTTTAAAGCAGATAAAGATTAAAAGTTTGATCAATCAATGAAAAATAAAAATGTGGAGAAAGAGTTTTTAAATGGGAAGTGGGGCCTTGAAAATCAATTAATAGCTAAATAATTATTACAATTAAACTATCTCATTGCCCAACTAATTATACTCCTAGAATCTCCGTTAATCACATAGGATCTCCTGTCGGTTTCCCCTAATTATAATTAATCTATTTTAACAACCTAAGTGTCCTTAGCGCCATTAAAATTCGTTATATTACGCTCTGATTCATTTTAGGAATCTAAGTTTAATTAACTAATCCCGTTGTCACGACGGGCAATTAAACTAGTTGCATGGATTACGATCTATCCTAATTTCTCTCCGTCGAGTTTCCATTAAGAATCAGATCAATATACAACTGGCCAGATTGCATACAACATTAGGAACATCCATACAAATAATCAGTAAAAGAGGGCAAGAGATAGGCAATTATAACAACATTTAACTATAATTTCATTTCAAGACCCCAAATTGGGGTTTAGCTATACATACCTAAAATATTCACAAAATATACAATGGAAAGCATAATATGAGTAAAATAAAAGGGAAGGAAATGACCGTCGAAGACCCTGTCGCTGGCGCTTGGAGTCCCTCCGAGCACACCTTGAGCCTCCTAGAGTGCTCCCAAAACTCCCCAAAAATTTTCCACTAAAGAACTCTAAAAAAGGCTAAAAAGCCTTGAGAGAAGGCTCCAAAGGAGCCAAGAAAAGAAGGGAATGGAAGGATTGAATGATGATTGATGCCAAATGAGGTGCCAAGGGGGTCCTTATATAGGCCCGGAAATAGGACAGCGTCACGATGCTGTGACGTCAGCCAACTTGTTCGCCAAGAAATCGACGTTGTCCCCACAACGTCTCGACGCTGTGCAGATTCCAGAACTGGGCAGGCGTGGATTGGGCTTGAAATTGGGTCAACTTCAATTCTTTTTGGACCTCTTCTTCATGGTTGACTTCTTTGGGCTCCCCATTGTCCCATGTATGGAAAATTGGGCTTGGATAGCTCATTTTGGGCATTTTTTCCACCAAAATCCATAATTTTCTCCTAAAGACCAAATAATAAAATATATTAAATTTCTTCAATAAAAACACAATTAAAGCGCTCAAAAGCTTAATAATTTAGGACTAAAATAGCGACATTTCTGCCCACTATCAACCCTTGAAGTTACATTTTGTTCCTTAAGTTCCACTGATCCTCTAATGAACAATTTGTTTATGGTCTAACCATTAAATAGAAAATCCTCTTGTGCCAAGAGAGAACAACGCACCTTTGTTCA
Source organism: Luffa aegyptiaca (assembly GCA_017139565.1). NCBI lineage: Eukaryota > Viridiplantae > Streptophyta > Magnoliopsida > Cucurbitales > Cucurbitaceae > Luffa > Luffa aegyptiaca. The sequence continues at coordinate 30,271,092 of CM029400.1, read as the reverse complement.
AGACCCAGAGTTAGCACTTAAGGGAGCAACCTCCACTATCCCTACAGACGGGTAGGAATGAATTCCATCTTGCAAGACTATGTCCCCAGCTATCTACCCGGTCTTATCCCCAAAATTGTAGGCTTATTGAGTCGGCGATGTTGAGCCACTCTCACCCATGCAAATCAAAGGATAATCCCGAATAAACAGGAGTTCATAGTTAGCTCAGGATTAAGATCGAGTTACCTAGGTCATCGCATGAAATAGTCAGTTTCACAGTAAACGACATTATAAAGGAAAGTGGCTTATTTCTCGGTCCTAGTCTTTTGCAAACTCATTGCATAGAGTGCCCCCACTCGCATGTATTTACATGAATAATTCAGGATCACATTGTTTGTATTAAATACAAAGTGGGTCGCGTCACATAGTGTCCCCAGGATAAGGCACCCAACCTCTATCCCTATACTATAGACTGTTTTGGCTATTACTTGAACTTGATCCGCTTTTATGTCTACACATAAAGTTCAAGTGTTCATAATATGATCATGGGTTCTAATTTATTGGATTTGGGTTAATTAATGCATAAATAAACAACCATTCAATAACCACTTATTGAATAACCTCAATAACGCTTTATCGATTATTAACTTTGTTATATTTACTATCCACGAGTTTTAGGACATAAAACCCAACATATGTTCCCAGCCCCCACTTGGTCTTGCCCCTGAAATGGTAGGCTTATTGAGTCGGCGAACTGGTCACTCTCACTCATACAAATCTAAGGACAATCCCTCATGAAAAGGAGTTCATAAAATACTTAGGATTCAAATTGAGTTACCTAGGTCATCCTATTGAAATAGAAACCTAAACTAGTCAACGGTGTTACAAGTAGTGGTTACTATTTCGCGGTCCGATCTTATGCAAACTCATTGCATAGGATACCCCCACTCGCATGTCTACTACATGGATGCTTTGGATAATTGCATCTATATTGAATACAAAGCTGGCCATATCACATAGTGTCACCAGGATAAGGTACCCAGTCTTATCCCTATACTATAAACCTTTTAGGTTGTTACTTGAACACTGATCCCCGTATGTCCCCACATACTAGTCTAAATTTCATTTAAACAACTTTGGATCTTAGTTTATTGGATTTAGGGTTAATTAATACAAAATTCGAATATTCAATAACAAATTAATTTGTTTCATTTACTATCCATGAGTTTTAGGGCATAAAACCCAACACCTATGTACTGAGACAGTCGGTGGTGTTGTACCTTTTGTAAAAAGGGTTAAGTCGAGTCATGTTGTGGTTGAATATGAGTCATTTCACAATCAACTTATGAGGGTTAATGGTCCTTCTGGAGTATGCACTGCTAGTCAGACTCATACTGCACCAAGGTGATCGGTTGTTTTGCATGGACAATCTTCCTTGGGAGAGGACATACGTGAGGGTGAGATCTTGCTCCGCAAAGAGGACTTGAAAACAAGGCTAGCAGTTCTAGCCATGAAGAAAAATTTTGAATTCAGGGTAAAGAAGTCGTGCAAGGTCTTATATACAGTCCTATTTGTGGTGAAAGCTGTAAATGGAGAGTGCACACAATTAAGATGGATGGTTCTAAGATATTTAAGATCAATATGTACGTACGTGAGCACACATGCTCCATTGGTATCTTGAACCACGACCACAGACAAGCTAGTGCCGGAGTCATTGGACAAGTGATCAAGAACAAGTTTACGGGATCCGGACGTACGTACAAACCCCGACACATCATTGAGGATATGAGGCAAGAGTATGGGGTTAACTTTAGCTACGACAAGGCATGACGTGCAAGAGAGGTCGCCTTTGCTCTTGCTAGGGGTACTCCAGAGGAATCGTACGCTAGACTACATGCCTATGGTGAGGCATTGAAGATAGAGAATCAAGGAACTGTGTTTGAGATACAGCTGGGCTATGGCGTTCATTTCAGATATATGTTTATGGCATTAGTGTAGGATTGGAATTCCCTAATTTCGTTAGCGGAAGCGAATTGAGGCCGTTTGTAGTTAATTTTGTTTCCACCAAAATACCAATACATTGGAAAAGATTTAGCAAACTATTCTAAATCAATTTATTAAGGCTAAGTATACAACCTTAGAACTAATCTAAAGGGGAGAAGCAAACATACCGTCGTTGTTGTCTCTGAAATATCAAGAACGTCTTTCTTGATTTCATAGGGACCAAGCGTCAACAATTGGGACACCACCAATTGATCTTCCCCGCTATGACTCTGAGATTAGAAACGTAGTTGTCGGACTACCCAATCTTGAATGGGAAAAACACAAGAGGAGAAAGTTCCTCTTTGTGTTCTTGGTTGAGAGAATATGAGAGAGTGGCTAGGGAGGCTAGAGAGAATGCAAGAGCGCATTCTTGTAGCCTTGTGTTGTATCACATAAACCCTTGGTTTAGTGTTCTATTTATAAGAAAAAGGTCATGAATAAAATATTCACAAATAATCAATTATTTCCATAATTGATTAATCATTTCTATAATTAATCATTTCCATAATTGATTAATTATTTCCATAAATGATTAATTACTTCCATAAGTGATTAATCATTTCCATAATTGATTAATTTTTTCTATAATTAATCATCTCCATAATTGATCAATTCCATAATTGATTAATTACTTCTAAGTGATTAATCATTTCCATGAATGACTAATTATTCAATTAATTAATTACCTAATTAAATATCATATATTTAATTTCATGCCTTCTATTAATTAATTAATTACCCAATTAAATATCATATATTTAATTTCAGGACTTCAATTAATTAATTCTATATATATGAATCAAATTCATATTAAAATTTGAACTCCTTCAAATTCTCTTATATCCTATAAATTTAATATGAATCAAATTCATATTAATGTTTGAACTTCTTCAAATATTAATTTCTCTCATATACTATAGTTTAATTAAAACACATTTAATTAGACTAAATTGAATAATTAATTAATTAATTTACCAATTAAATATCATATACTTAATTTGTCATACATTTGAACTCCTTCAAATATATAATTCTCTCAATTAATAAAGTTTAATCACAAATTAAATTTTATATTATAATGTATCACCATACATTATATTAATTATATCTCATACGATTAATTTGATTCCCATAGCGAATTTGAAGAATTCAAATTCTTTTCAAGATAAATTTGTTCCTAATTACTCTTTACAAGCTAGTAGGGGGACCTAATGGACCTACAGATCAGAAGCTCCAATGATATGAAGTTAATTGACTAAACTCATTAATCAGGTTAACCAATATTCATTAACTGTGGGTCATTCCACTAAAGACCTATAGCTGAACTCTTCTCACTGTAGAGTGTTTCTGTGTCCACAGATATAGACCTATACCGGTAAGTCAATCCTTCATGAGTGTCCGTAACCACAACTGGGTCAAATTACGTTTTACCTCTGTGTTACATCTGTCTCCTTAAGTACCAGCGCTCCTCTAATGAACAGTCTGTTTATGGTCCAACCATTAAACAGAAAGTCCCTCTCGGACCAGTGAGAGGACGGGATCCATTTGTTCAAGTCTCGGAGTCACCACTTAAGGGAACACTCATCTACTTCTCCTAGAAGTGGGAAGAAGTGAATTCCTTTTTGTGTTGTCATGTCCCCAGCCTCCCACTCGGTCTTGTCCCGAAAAAGGAAGGCATATTGAGTCGGCGTATTGACCACTCTCACCCATGCTAATCAAAGGACAATCCCTCATGAGAAGGAGTTCATGACACACTCAGGATTAAGACTGAGTTACCTAGGTCATCCTATTGAAATAATAACCTAACTAGTTAACTGTGTTATATCTAGTGGTTTACTATTTCATGGTCCGGTCTTATGAAAACTCATTGCATAGGATATCCTCGCTTGCATGTCTACTACATGGACGCTTTGGATCAATATGTCTGTATCAAATACAAAGCGAGCCTATCACATAGTGTTACCAGGATAAGGTACCCAGCCTTATCCTTGTACTATAGACCTTTTAGGTTGTTACTTGAACATCGATCCCCATATGTCCCCACATAAGTTACATACAAATAACCTTGGATCTTAGTTTATTGGATTTGGGTCAAATTGTGCAATATTTAACAATAACACTTTATTGTAGAAACTCAATAACACTTTATTGAAACAAGTATACAATTTGTTTACATTCACTATCTAAGAGTTTTAGGACATAAAACCCAACAATTAGGTCCTTGCATTCGAGGGTTCGCGAGCTGTAGGCCCGTTGTTATAGTGGATGGTACTTCGCTTAAAGGAAAATACAAAGGTACCATGTTGGTTGGTGTGTCTATGGACGGTAACAATCGACGGTACCCACTGGCATACACAATAGTCCACACGGAGAATGATCGAAGTTTGAAATGGTTCATGACGCACTTGAAGGCTGCGATCGGGGAGTCCCGTAATTTGGTGATTGTTTCCGATCGAAGGGTATCCTAGCTAACGCGATTCAAGCTGTGATGCCGACAACATTTCATGCACTCTGCATGTGGCATCTAGCGAAGAACCTCGTCACAAACTTCAAGGACTCGACCTTAGTTTCTCTTTTTCAGAATGCGGCCAGGGCGTTTCGTGTGTCAGAGTTCAGCACGTACTGGGAATAACTCCAGGGAATTCGAGGTGGTGCAGTCACCAGGTATTTGGAGGACGTCGATCTGGATAAGTGGTCGCGGGCACATCAGACTGGAACTAGGTATGATAACATGACTCCAACAGTGCTGAGTGCTTCAACGCACTGACGATGGAGGCCCGATTGTTACTGATAATGTGCTTGCTTGAGAACGTAAGAGGCATCATCCAACAGTGGTTTTACTGAAGGAGTGCACTGAAGGATTGGAATTTCCAATTCCGTTACAGCGAAAGCAATTGGACCGTTCATAAATTAATTTTGTTCTACAAAATACCAATACATTGGCAAAACGTTAAACGATGAGAAACATACCTCCATCTGATGACTCTGAATCCTTCAACGGACACCACCACAAGGGCTTCCCCACTATAACTCTGAGATTAGGAACTTAGTTGTGGGACTACCTAATCTTGAACGGGAAAAACTCTTAGAGAGAAAAAAATTCTCTCTAGAGTTCTTGGGTTGAGAGAATATGAGAGGGAGGCTAGAATGAGACTTCACGGTTAGGGTTCTCATAACCTTTCCTTTTATAAGAGAGGAAACCCTAATGTGAGGTTAGGAAACAATCTTGACCGTTAGATCAAGATCAATTAATTAATTGATTAAATCAATTAATTAAATGTTAATTAATTAATCATATTAATTAATTAATCTCATGCACATTTAAATCTTATTTAAATGTAATTTCCTCACATAATATATAGTTTAATTAAACTTAATTAAATCACATTTAATTAATTCAATTAAACTAATCAATTAATTAATTCCAATAATTAATTAATTTCATAATTAAATATCACCCATATTTAATTAATTACACATTAGAATCATATTCTAATAATTCCGTCATAGACTATAGTTTAATTAAATCTCATTTAATTTAAACTAAATTAAATAATTAATTAATTCATGATTAATTAACTCATCTTCTAATTAAATAAGACATATATTTGAACTCTTTCAAATATATATTAATCTCTCAATTTAATAAAGTTTAACTCAAATTAGACTTTATATTTTAATGCATCACTATACATTGTATTAATTTGTATCTTATACAATTAACTTAATTCCCAAAATGAGTTTGAACTATTCAAATTCTCTCAAGATATAATTGTTCCTAATTACTCTTTACGAGCTAGCAGGGGGACCTAATGGACCTACAGATCAGAAGCTCCAATGATATGAGGTTAACTGACTAAACTCATTAATCGAGTTAACCAATATTCATTAACTGTGGGTTACTCCACTAAAGACCCACAGTTGCACTCTTCTCACTGTAGAATATTTCTGTGTCCACGGATATTGACCAATAACGGTAAGTCAATCTTTCACGAGTGTTCGTAACTACAGCTGGGTCAAATTACTGTTTTACCCCTGTGTTACCTCTGGCTCCTTAAGTACGAGTGCTCCTCTAATGAACAACCTGTTATGGTCCAACCAGTAAACAGAAAGTCCCTCTCGGGCCGGTGATAGGGCGGGAACCCTTTGTTCAAGAACCGAAGTCACCACTTAAGGGAACGCTCATCTACTTCTCCTAGAAGCGGGAAGGAGTGAATTCCATCTTGTGTTGTCATGTCCCCAGCCCCCCACTCGGTCTTGTCCCCAAGAAGGTAGGCTTATTGAGTCGGCGTGCAGGCCACTCTCACCCATACTAATCAAAGGACAATCCCTCGTGAGAAGGAGTTCACGACACACTCAGGATTAAGACTGAGTTACCTAGGTCATCCTATTGAAAAAGTAACCTAACTAGTTAACGGTGTTACATTTAGTGGTTTACTATTTCGTGGTCTGGTCTTATGCAAACTCATTGCATAGGATACCCCCACTCGCATGTCTCCTACATGAACGCCTTGGATCAATACGTCTGTATCGAATACAAAGCGGGACGTATCACATAGTGTTACCAGGATAAGGTACCCAAACTTATCCCTGTACTATAGACCTTTTAGGTTGTTACTTGAACAACGATCCCCGTATGTCCCCACATACTAGTTCAAGTTACATGTAAACAACCTTGGATCTTAGTTTATTGGATTTGGGTCATATTGTGCAATTCTAGACTTAATATGACAATAACACTTTATTGCATAAACCTCAATAACACTTTATTGATACAAGTGTATAATTCGTTAATCATTCACTATCTACGAGTTTTAGGACATAAAACCCAACATGTACGAGACACTAGCGGAAGCGATTTGGATCGAGAGCCTCTCAATTTCATTAATTTTGCTATTGAAAACATGCCAAAAACAAGAACAAAAAACAGAGCAGTAAGTTACCAACCTTTTGATGAGAAATTCGAGCACTCTATGGATGAAATCTCAGCACAAATTACTTGTGGACGATTACCGTGATCTTCCCCGCTATCGTCCGACCTTAGAACGAGTTGTAGGACTCTTTTATGTGAAGAATTTAGGAGGAAAATTAAGTAAGAAGAGAGTTGAAGGACCTTTGTTTTTGGGAGCTAATACTCAACAAAATTCCTCCCATTCTCAACTTGATCTTCAACATATATATGAGCATATCATGCAGCTTGAGTTAAGCTTAAGGAGACGGCAAATAATCAAGGGATTAGTGGGATTAGAGGTGTCAATTTGAGAAGCAAACTTTGGATTACAAGTTAATCCACTACACCTCCTAAAATGAAAAGAATTTTATTAATTGATTAAAATTGAATTTTAATTCATTTTTCAGAATTGAAATTAAATTCAATTTATTTTAAATCAATTTTACATAAAACTATTCTTAAATAAATTTTAAAATAAATAATTAATTATTAATTCAATATCCAATATTGAATTATTCACCAATCCCGCTATCTCTCAATCCCGGTGTACTAATACGAATCCTTATTCGTATGATAAATATTTAAATCGTATTTAAATATTTCTAACTCTCTCGAAATATGGTTTAATTTACAATTAAACTATTACGTTAATTATATCGTATATAATTGACATTATTTCCCTAAATTGAATTTGAACATTTCATATTCTCTCATCACTTTGTTCTAAGGTTCATTCCGTACGAGCTAGCAGGGGGACCTAATGGACCTACAGATCATGGGCTCCAACGATCCAAGATTAACCGCCTAAACTCTTTTAACCTAATTAACCAACATTCGTTAACTATCGGGACACTCCATTATAGCCCGATAGTTGAACTCCCCTCACTGTAGATATATTTCTGTCCACCTGATATAACCATAATTAGTAAGTCGACCCTTCACAGGTTGTTCGTAACTACAGTTGGGTCAAAAGTTCGTTTTACCCCTGAAGTTACATCTTGTTCCTTAAGTCCCCATTGAGTCCATAATGAACAATTGGTTTGTGGTCTGACCACTAAACCTAATACCTCTCGGGCCAATGAGAGGGCGGGATCCCTTTGTTCACGTCTCGGAGTCAGCACTTAAGGGAACAACCCCTCTACCATCCCTAAATTGGGTAGGAGTGAATTCCGTCTTGCAGGACTATGTTCCAAGCTATCTACCCGGTCTTATCCCCAAAATGGTAGGCTTATTGAGTCAGCGGTGATGAGTCACTCGCACCCATGCAAATAAAAGGATAATCTCGAATAAACAGGAGTTCATAGTTAGCTCAGGATTAAGATCGAGTTACCTTGGTCATCGCTTGAAATAGTAAGTTTTGTCAGTAAACGACGTTATAAAGCAAGAGTGACTGATAGGACCTAAATAGTCCTATTTTATCGCCTCTAATATAAGCTTGTTAGGGGTCATTTTATGCTTTACTTGTCCTATTTACAGGTTAATTGAGCTTAGGCTACGTCGGGAGCCGATCACGCTAATTGGTGTTAATTCGGGCCAATTACAGAGTTTTGGAGCCATCTCATTGTCTTGGACGACGAGGAGGTGAAAAGACCCAATTGTGCTGAAGCGGGCCTGAATTACGACACCAAAAGTCAAAGATTGAAGCCCCGAACCGAGAAGAAGCGAGACAAAGCCGAGACATAAAGCAGGAAGTTGAGACGCTGCCCTTGGCGTCTCGACGCCGACGCGAGTTCTTTCCGGAGTGCATTGTTTGCAGCATCTCGACGCTGCCGTATTTTCTATATATATATTAACTAAACTTAAATTCAATTTAATTTTAATTCATACAACCTTTAGCATGCATCCTAGGCCTATCAAGTGTCGTCACTCCGTAGAGATGGCCTTGCTTCAGCCTAGTGGCTATCTAAAAATAACTAATAGAATACACAAGTAGAAATCTCCTAGGGTCGTCAAGCCTAAGAAACTAATCTCATGTATTGGTTTAAACGGGATTACATGCAAAACTTAATGAAAACACAGCAAGAACAGAACTGAAATACCAGAAAACTCAGCCAAAATTAATAACATTCAAGACATAATCCCAATCCAACGATACAAAAGAGTTTAGCTACTCATAAACAAAGGGAAACTACAAATAAATATGAAATAATGCATAGAATATGACCAAAAAGGGTCTACAAAGCAAATGGAAACAGAAAGGAACGAATGTAATCGAAAAAGGGCCAAAACTCTAACCTAATGGTGAGCTAAATCGAAGCCCTATATTTATAGAAAACGTCGTGGCGTTGAGACGCTAGGCTCGTTGTCTCGACCCCACGAACTTTGATCTCTATGTCGTATTCGCGTCGGCGTCGAGACGCTAGGGGCAACGTCTCGACGCCGTCCTTAATCCGAGCATGCTGTCTTTTTTTCTCGGCTTTGTCTCGTGAAATCTCGGTACAGGGCTTCAATCTTTGACTCTTGGTGTCGTTCTTCAAGTCCGCTTCAATACACTTGGGTCTTTTCACCTCCTCGCCGTCCAAGACACCGAGATGGCTCCAAAACTCCATAATTGGCCCGAATTAACACCAATATAGCGTGGTTGGCTCCCGACATTGCCTAAGCTCAAAGAACCTGTAAGTAAGACTGAAAGGACCTAAATAGTCCTCTTTTATCACTTCTAATCTAAGCTTGTTAGAGTTATTTTATGCTTTACTTGTTTTATTTGCAGGATAATTGAGCTTAGGCTATGTCGAGAGCCGATCACGCTAATTGGTGTTAATTCGGGCCAATTACGGAGTTTTGGAGCCATCTCGGTGTCTTGGACGATAAGAAGGTGAAAAGACCCAATTGTGTTGAAGCAGGCCTGAAGAATGACACCAAAAGCCGAAGATTGAAGCCTCGTTCCGAGAAGAAGTGAGACAAGACCGATAATTAAAGCAGCAAGTGGAGAATCAAGGCTGGCGTCTCGACGCCGACGCGAAATTTGGTCGGAGTATAAAGTTCGCAACGTCGAGACGTTGCCCTTGGCATTTCGACGCCGCCGAGTTTTCTATAAATATGTAGCCTCGGTTTAGTCTGCCGTTAGGTTAGAATTTATGTCTTTTTGCAATTTCCTTTGTTCCTTTTACCTTCCAGCACTGTTGTAGACCTTTTTAGGTCGTATTTTATGGATTCTTTCATGTCTATTGTTGCTTTTACTTCATCTATGCGTAGCTAATCGTATTTAGATCGTTGGTTTGGATTTATGCTTTGATCTCTAATAAGATTGGCTGAGTTTTCTGGTTTATCTTGCTGTTCTTGTTGTCTTTTTCATCCAGTTTTGTATGTTATCCAGTTTAAACCAATACATGAGGCTAGTCTATTACGATTGACGCCCTATGTGATTACCACTTGTGTATTCTATTAGTTATTTTTAGATAGCCACTAGTTTGAGGCAAGCCACTCTTTACGCGAGACGACCCTTGATAGACCTAGGGTGCATGTTATAGGTTGTAGGAATTAGATTTGAATTGCATTTGAATTTAGTTCATACAATTCCGGACCCACGATCCCAAAGCGGCTAGTTTAAATAGTTGATTGTGAGATTGCTTAATCTAAAACTAGTTAGATATAATTAGTAACTGTTGCAGAGGCCTCGGATGGTTGCTATTTTATGAATAAGGGGTGGCGAGCGATAAAGTTAAAATTAATTAATCTTGTTAATTGCAGAATTCATGGCTAGCAAGTTAATTAGCACAGGTTAGTGTAGGGGGTCCTCTGAGTAACCCAGAAGCCGATCGGACTAATGAAATCAGCTTAGAACGATTATTAGAGAAAACTAGGAAGCCGACGAATTAGAATCAAGCATAATAAATCCCAATCCAACGATCCCTTTCATGTTATTGATTCCCGTCTAATTTCTCTTCTGCATGCTTATTTTGTGCTATTTAAATTCAACATTTAATTATTTTTGCTGGTCCTTCATTCCAAAAATCCCCCTTGTTTTCATAAGCACGAAATTCTACAACTGCTAGGTCCCCTTTCCCTATGTTCGACCCCGGCCACTATTTCTACAAAATAGTTGTAGTGTCGTGGATTATAAATTTTATTTGACAACTTGGAGCCTTGACAACTCCGGCCCCATCAAAGACAAGTAAAGCATAAAATTTCTCTAATAAGTTTAGATTAGAGGTGATAAAATAGGACTATTTTGGTCCTATCAAATACCCCCAACCTAAATCTTCCTAGTCCTCGAGCAAGGCACACATAAACCAATAAAAAAAGATGTTGTGAATCGAAAAATGACTTAAACCTCAAGGCTCAAACATTCCAAAAACTAAAGTAATCAAGAGACATTCACATGAGACACAAAGGAGGAGACAAATCAAAATTTTTTCAAAGATAATCTTGTAGGGATAAAAGCCCTAGCGCAGCGGAAACGAACAGAACCTTAACTCAGTTTTAATTTGAACTAAAATACCAATACGTTGGAAAATTAAATCACAGCAATAAACAAAATTTAACATGCTGTAACTGTTTATAAAACATGCTTTAATAAAAGGAAAAACCCTTAGATCTAATCTAATTAGGATCCTATTGATCCAAGATCAAGAACACTATACCTTTGAAGACGTTCTTGACCCGTTTCACCTTTTCCCTTACTATTTGCAGAAAATTCCAGCAACGAAAAAGTCTTGATCTCGCTGGAAAATTATCACGAACACCACCACCAAAGATTGCACCGGTATTCTCTTCAAGGATGTGCGTTAGGGGCTTGTGGGAGCGTGATTTCTAAGAGATGGGAAGAATTTTCTTCTCTGTATTCTTGAGAGAAAATCACAGAGAATTCTTGAGAGAGTTGGAGAAAGCGAGAGCTTTTCGTGAGTGCTTGATTGATCTAACCAACTGAACCAAAAAGATTATATTGAGGGAGTGGTTATTCAACGGATGAAAACCACCACTCCCTAAAATCTCTCCCTATCAAGCGTGAGACCTAGGTTAGTGGACGAACAATTCCATCAGTTACTTTAACTGATGGAATAATTAATTTAATAATAATATTAAATTAGTTTAATTAATTAAATTAACAATTAATTTAATAATCATATAAACCCTTTATAATAATTCCACATAACCTATTGTTTTAATAAAATTTAATTAAAGTAATTAAAACTAATTATTAATTAATATAATAACTAATTAATATATTAATTAATATTATCTCATATTTAATTACATCTCTCTCCAAATAAACTATAGTTTTAATGTACATCATATGTGCATTAATTATAACCTATAGTTTTTAATACGAATCAAATTCATATTTAACTTAATATTCAAACTACTTTGAATATTCAATTCACCCTTAGAAATTTACCTCAACGCCCTTATAGAGCTACCGGTGGGACCTGATGGACCTACAGATCAGAAGCTCCAACGATATGAGATTAATTGGTTAAACTCATTAACCAAGTTAATCAATATTCGTTAACTGTGGTTCACTCCACTATAGAACCACAACTGCACTCTTCTCACTGCAGATATAATTTTGTGTCCACGGATATCGACCATCAACAGCAAGTTAGCCCTTCACGTGTGTTCGTACCCCAGCTAGGTCAAATTACCGTTTTACCCCTGGGCTACCTCTTTGTCCTTAAGTACCAGTGCTCCTCTAATGAACAACCTGTTTGAGGTCCAACCAGCAAACAGAAGTCCCTCTCGTGCCATAGAGAGGGTAGGGCCCATTGTTCAAGACCCCGAGACACCACTTAAGGGAACACACCTCTACTTACCCTAAAGTTGGGAAGGAGTGAATTCCATCTTGTAAGACTATGTTCCCAGCTCCCCAATCGGTCTTGTCCCCAAAATGGTAGGCTTATTGAGTCGGCGAATAGGCCACTCTCACCCGTACAAATCAAAGGACAATCCCTCATGGACAGGAGTCCATAATCCACTCAGGATTAAGGCCAAGTTGCCTAGGTCATCCTAGTGAAATAGAAACCGAGCTAACTAACGGTGTTACAGTTAGTGGTTAACTATTTCGCGGTCCGGTCTTTGTGCAAACTCATTGCACAGGATACCCCCGCTCGCATGTCACCTACATGAATGCATTGGATCACTACGTTTGTATCATTATACAAAGCGGGCCGTATCCATAGTGTCACCAGGATAAGGTACCCAACCTTATCCCTATACTATAGACCCTTTAGGCTAAAACTTGAACATTGATCCCCGTATGTCTCTACATACTAGTTCAAGCCTCATTCTATTAGCCTTGGATGTTTAGTTTATTGGATTAGGGTTAATAAGACAAGATATAATACAAACATTGAATAATACATCACTTTTATTAATGTTCGGTCAAATGTACATTTACTATCTACGAGTTTTAGGGCATAAAACCCAACAAATCTTGCACAAGAGAGTTCTATCCCACCTAAAGAAGACTTTACTAGCCCGAGATTGGCTTACTCAACTCTCATCCTATCTTCCCCCTGTTGGGTTTTATGCCCTAAAACTCGTAGATGGTGAATGTAACCGTTGATCGGATATTAATGAAATAATATTGATATATTTTTTCCATTAAATGTTATTAGTTATTTTATATTTGTCTTTGCCTAAAATAACCCTAATCCAATAAACTAGACATCCTAGGCTGTAATATGAGTCTTGAACTATATGTAGCGATATATGGGGATCATTGTTCAAGAAACAGCCTAAAGGGTCTATAGTATAGGGATAAGACTGGGTGCCTTATCCTGGTGACACTATGGATACGACCCACTTTGTATTTGATACAAACGCTATGATCCAACGCGTTCGTGTAGGAGACATGCGAGTGGGGGTATCCTATGCAATGAGTTTGCATAAGACCGGACAGCGAAATAGTAACCACTTGTTATAACACCGTTAACTAGTTGGTTTTCTATTTCACTAGGACAACCTAGACAACTTGGTCTTAATCCTGAGTTGATTATGGATTCCTGCTCATGAGGGATTGTCCTTTGATTTGTATGGGTGAGAGTGGCCAATACGCCATCTCAATAAGCCTACCATTTTGGGGACAAGACCGAGTGGGGAGCTGGGAACATAATCGTACAAGATGGAATTCACTCCTTCCCGACTTTAGGGAAGCAGGTGAGTGTTCCCTTAAGTGGTCACTCCGAGTCTTGAACAAAGGGCCCTACCCTCTCAATGGCATGAGAGGGTTTTCTGTTTGATGGTTGGACCACAAACAGGTTGTTCATTAGAGGAGAACTGGTACTTAAGGAAATAGAAGTAACCCAGGGGTAAAACGATAATTTGACCCAGTTGGTGTTACGGACACTCGTGAAGGACTAGCTAGTCGATATTGGTCTATATCCGTGGACACAGAAAATATGTCTGCAGAGAGAAGAGTGCAACTGTGAGTCTATAGTGGAATGTACACACAGTTTACGAATATTGATTAATTTGGTTAATGAGTTTGACCAATTAATCTCACATCGTTGGAGCTTCTGATCTACAGGTCCATTAGGTCCCACTGGTAGCTCATAAAGTAATTTGAGGCAACTAAGTAATAAATGTAAATTGAAAGTGTTCAATTTACTAAGGGAAACAATATAATATATATTGATATATTATTATGAGAGAAATTAATATTTGAAGAAATTCAAATATTAATATAAATTTGAGTGACAATAAATTTATGGAAGTTTGAAAGAGTTCAAATATGAATTAATTAATTTTAAGGCCTAAAATCTATTTGGGCAAAATTAATTAATTCAAGGCCGAAAATTAAATATGTGATATTTAATTGGTGGTTAATTAATTAAAGAATTTATTAGCCGGGAATTAATCAATTATGGAAATAATTAATCACTTAAGGAAGTGATTAATCATTTATGGAAATGATCTAATCACTTATGGAAGTAATTAGTCATTTGTGGAAAAGATTAATCAATTATGGAATTGATTGATCTTGGATTGATTAAAAAGGAATAAAAATTGAATCAATTTTGGAAAAGATTGATTTAATTGAATATTTTATTCATGGCCTCTCTTCTATAAATAGAACACTAGACCTAATTGGTTCAGTACTCTTCTCTTGCTCTTAGACCCACAAGACAAGACCATAGAATTCTCTCTAGCCTCCCTTTTAGAGAAAGACTCCCACAAGTCTTTTGCCTCCTAGACTTAGAGACATACCGGTGTAACCTTTGTGGTTATTGTGTCTTTGAAGAATAATTTCCAGCGAAGAAATCAACAAGGTGTCGCTGCGTTTTCGTTCGTTGGAGCATCGTTGGCGAAGAACGGTCAAGTCTACAACGAAGGTTTGTAAAGGTTCTTTCCCGTTTCTTTAGAAAAGCATGAAAATAAATTTAGATTTATTTTTCAGCATGTTTATAGCTATTTTCCAGCAACTTTAAAGCATGTTTAAAGTTTATTTTGCCTTTTCGTAACGGTATTTTAATGTTAATTAATATACAGCGTAAGGTCCTTTCGATGCGCTTCCGCTGCGTGGGGACTTTTATTCCCTTCAATCGGCATCAGAGCCATCGCTGTCCCTATTAATTAATATTAAAATTTGCGATAGGCTCTGATAGGTTGGATTTATGCATAATGTATGTTCGGTTTGCGTTGAACTGTTTAGGTTAATTTTATGGCCATAGATTTTATTTTTATGTGATTTTGATCATGTAAGGCCCGGTGTTTCGGGTATTTTATGTAAAATCGAGTCCTTTGTAAGTCTGGGTCTAGAATAGGTTTTTATGAGATGAAATTTGGAGAAATCGCCGCTGAAATCAAGGCCAAAACCGAAGATCAAGCTGCTGTTTTTGCCCAGATTGAGCTCCAGACGCAACAGCGTTGGGACGCTACTCCAAAAGTGTCTCGACGCTATCCCGATACCGCAGGTGCTCAGGTAAGGAAATCGCACAGCGTCAGGACGCTGCGTTGCAAGCGTCGGGACGCTGCGTTGCAAGCGTCGGGACGCTGCGTTGCAAGCGTCGGGACGCTGCGTTGCAAGCGTCTCGACGCTGTCACGATGACGGTGCAAATTAGGGCTTCAACAGGCGCGGTTCAATGGGAGGGCGGTCTGGTTCACTCCGGTTTGGATGGGCTGGGACCTATTTGGTCCGGTTCAACTACTTTTTGTCTTGGTTCGTGATTTTGGAGGCTGGTTCGAGGTGGTTCGGGGCGGTTCGTGATGTCTAGACCAGATTTTGGAGCTGCAGAAGGATTTTAGGATAGAATTAAGCTAAAATTAATGTAATTTAATGCTTTATTTTATCCTAGGGGCCAAAATTAACCGGTTCAATTGCTATTTATATGCTTTATGGATGTCATATAGAATTATTAATCCCACTTTAGGTTATAAACATGCTCATGCATTTATTTATATATTATAAATTGTTATAATGTATGTTTTAAATGCATGGAATTATTTTCATATTTTTTAATATAAGTGTATATTAATTATATGAAAAATTGGAAAGCATGAAACATGTCATTACTTAAATTAAATATAAAGAGTTATGTTTAATGTGATGAATGAAGCATGCTTGATTGATTTTCTTGATTGGCTTATAATTGTTATGTTAAAAGAAAATCAAAATTGCATGAAGTATGAAACATCCATAGTTAATAATATAATTGTTATATTATTCATGCAATTAGTATGGTTTAATTATTTAATTTGAATGAGATTGTTGAATGAATTAAACCCTAGGTTCTTGATTATAGGATTAATCATTAAAATTTGAAATAATTTCTTTAATATTAATGATTAGAAACCGTCAATCTATAATCAAGAATAACATGCAAACATTAGATCATAGGATAAATTGGATTAATTTTAAATTGTTTAAAATTAATTAGACCTAGATCGGTTTCTAATAGGATTAGAATTATTTCTTACTTAGAATTAAAAATAGTTTTAATTGACTAAGTAGGAATAACATTGCTATGATTATAAGGGAACTCCACCGGTAATGTTCTGTCTAAGGTTGGGGGTATTTAAGTTGACGGTTTACGGAACACCTCCTACCTGGGAATTGACTCGGAATACCGGAGTTGAATTAATCATAGTTAAATGTTAGCATGCAATGTCACTAGGTTTGTTAAAAGTGTTTAATGCACCTAGATCTTTAGAGTAAAGACCTTACATTACTGAGGTTATAAGGGAACTCTCTCGGTAAAGTTCTGTCTAAGGTTGGGGGTATTTAAGTTGACGGTTTACGGAACACCTCCTACCTGGGAACTGGCCCGAACCTTGAGTTGAATTAACCATAGTAATGTTGACTTGCAATGTTGGGTTTATTAAAAGGAGTTTAATTCACCTAAAACATTGCAGTTGAATCCTTTCCATAATTGTTATAATAGGATCAGACTTAGATAGATTGACTTAGCCGAATTTTATCTAAGTTAAACAACCCTAAATTAACCTTAGGACATTTTCAGTGGGAGGAAAATTACAAAACGAGATTTAAATCAAGTTTTGCTCCTACGTCCCTATATTCACAACGTGAGGTTCATGCTCGGCTTCGAGTCGCCTTAGGAGCGGCCTCCCTTCGGAAAGTGTTTTCATGAATCAATAACAAGGTGAATGGGAAAAATGTCTAGAGTAAGTGGGAGCGGGACACGTGTCAACGTATCCCTTGGTCTCCCTCCTAGGTCACACCGTGAGAGTCCTATGATCCGCCTGCAGGTTGTCCTGGCACAACCATCCCTTCAGAGGGCCTGATCATAGGATTCGGAACATCGTGAACTCCTGAATAGGATAGGAACTCTTAGGCTTATTACCAACAGTTGTCTTTCCCTTCGGTAGCCTGTTGGTGCGTGCCTCTGAGATCTGAAAGTGGGAGGGTTACACTTACAAGGATGAGTTAAAAGTGTTAACAAATCCTTGACGGAACAACGGTGGCTAATGTCTATAGGAATATGAGTTATTCTGGAATTAGAATTAGTTGAGAAATGTCTCATTTCAGAGGAGGAGTGCCTGATCACCCTTCGGTGGATGATATTCTAAACCTCTGAAACATCGTTGCAAAACCAAATCAATAGTTTTAGGGTTCTGTGATTGCTTGTTTTGCTAAATTGATTGGATTGTGTGCAATTGTTTGCTTGTATGATGGGTTAAGGCCAAGATAACTAATACGGTCATTGTTTGTTTAAATTTCAGCAATGTCTTCCTCAATAGTCTCTCTGCTTAAAAATGAGAAATTAATCGGCGAAAATTACGCTACGTGGAAGTCGAACCTGAATACGATTCTTGTTGTCGATGATCTGCGGTTCGTCTTAACGGAGGATTGTCCTCCAGCCCCTGCTCGTAATGCATCCCAAGCAATTAAGGATGCTTATGACCGCTGGACAAAGGCCAATGATAAGGCTTGCGTCCTACCAACTCCACATCCCTAGCCAGTTTATCTGAAGTTTTGGCTAAAAGGCATGAGGGCATGGTAACAGCAAGGGAGATTATGAACTCTCTCCAGGAGATGTTTGGACAACCGTCCTACCAACTCCACCATGACACTCTCAAATAAGTTTATAGCTGCCGCATGAAAGAGGGCACGTCTGTTCGGGAACATGTCCTGGATATGATGGTCCAATTCAACGTGGCAGAAGCAAACGGGGCGATCATAGATGAGCGTAGTCAGGTTGCATTCATCTTAGAATCTCTTCCGAAGAGTTTTCTACAGTTTCGAAGCAATGCAATGATGAATAAAATAGTATTCAACCTGACTAGCCTCCTGAATGAGCTACAACTCTATCAGTCTCTTCTTAAGAACAAGGGACAAGTAGAAGGAGAGGCAAACGTTGTTCACTCTAAAAGAAAGTTCGAGAAGGGTTCATCCTCTGGAACTAAATCTGTAGCCACTTCTTCGAAGAAGATTCAGAAGAAGAAAGGAAATAAGGGGAAGGCTCCCGCGACTGCTGCTAAAAGCAAGGGAAAAGCCAAAGTTGTGGCAGACAAGGGCAAGTGTTTCCACTGCAATGTAGATGGACACTGGAAGAGAAACTGCCCAAAGTACCTTGTTGAGAAAAAGAAGGAAAAGGAAGGTAAATTTGATTTACTAGTTTTAGAAACATGCCTAGTAGAACATGATGAGTTTACCTGGATACTTGATTCAGGAGCAACTAATCATGTTTGCTCTTCTTTTCAGGAAAATAATTCCTTTCGGCAGTTGAACGATGGGGAAATGACACTTAGGGTTGGAACTGGAGAAGTCATTTCAGCTAAAGCAGTGGGAGCTGCGAAGTTATTTTTTAGAAATAGATTTTTACTTTTAGAAAGTTTATTAATTGTTCCCAAGATTAAGAGGAACTTAATTTCTATTTCATGTTTGATTGAACAATCGTATACAGTTACTTTTGATATGAATGAAGCGTTCATTTATAAGAATAGTGTACTTATTTGTTCAGCCAAATTAGAAAATAACTTGTATGTATTAAGACCAACCGAAAACAAAGCACTTTTAAATCACGAGTTGTTTAAAACTGCTGAAACTCAAAGAAAAAGGCAAAGGATTTCTCCAACAAGTAACAATACTCATCTTTGGCATCTTAGACTTGGTCATATAAACATCGATAGAATCGGTCGTTTGGTAAAGAATGGACTTCTAAGCAAGTTAGAAGATGATTCACTGCCACCTTGTGAATCTTGTCTCTAGGGCAAAATGACCAAAAGACCCTTTAATGGAAAAGGTTACAGAGCCAAAGAACCCTTAGAGTTAATACATCCAGACCTCTGTGGTCCAATGAATGTAAAAGCTCGAGGAGGATACGAATATTTCATCTCATTTATAGATGATTATTCAAGATATGGTTACCTAAGGGGACATAAGTCTGAAGCCCTTGAAAAGTTTAAGGAGTTTAAGGCTGAAGTTGAAAACCTATTAGGTAAATCAATTAAAGTACTTCGATCTGATCGAGGAGGGGAGTATATGGATCAAAGATTCCAGGATTATATGATAGAACATGGAATCCAATCCCAACTCTCAGCCCCTGGTACACCTCAACAAAATGGTGTATCAGAAAGGAGAAATAGAACCTTGTTAGACATGGTTCGATGAATGATGAGCTATGCTCAATTGCCTAGCTCGTTTTGGGGGTATGCAGTAGAGACTGCAATACACATCTTGAACAATGTTCCCTCGAAAAGTGTTTCTGAAACACCTTTCGAATTATGGAAGGGGCGTAAACCTAGTTTGCATCACTTTCGCATCTAGGGTTGTCCAGCACACGTGCTTGTGACAAATCCTAAGAAACTGGAACCTCGTTCAAAACTGTGCCAATTTGTTGGTTACCCTAAAGAAACGAGAGGTGGTTATTTCTACGACCCACAAGAAAATAAGGTGATTGTATCGACAAATGCCACCTTCTTGGAGGAAGACCACATGAGGGATCATAAACCACGAAGCAAAATAATATTAGGAGAAGCTACTGAAGAATCACCAAGAGTTGTTGACGAAGCTGGACCTTCAACAAGGGTTGATGAAGGAACTAGTTCTTCAGATCCATCCCGTCCTTCTCAAACGTTGAGAATGCCTCGACGCAGTGGGAGGGTTGTATTACAACCTGATCGCTACTTGGGTTTAATTGAAACTCAGGCTGTCATACCTAATGATGGCACAGAGGATCCATTGTCCTATCGACAGGCAATGAATGACGAAGATAAGGATGAATGGGTTAAAGCCATGAACCTGGAAATGGAGTCAATGCACTCCAATTCTGTATGGGAACTCGCAGATCTACCAGATGGGGTAAAACCCATAGGATGTAAATGGATCTATAAGAGAAAAAGAGATGCAGCTGGGAAGGTACAGACCTTCAAAGCTAGACTAGTGGCAAAGGGTTATACCCAAAAGGAAGGGGTTGACTATGAGGAAACCTTTTCTCCTGTAGCCATGTTAAAGTCCATAAGAATTCTCTTGTCCATAGCCACATATTATGACTATGAAATATGGCAAATGGACGTCAAGACTGCCTTTCTGAATGGTAATCTTGAAGAGAATATCTTCATGTCTCAACCTGAAGGGTTCATAGCCCAAGGTCAGGAGCAAAAGGTTTGTAAGCTCAATCGATCCATTTATGGATTGAAACAAGTGTCCAGATCATGGAACATTAGATTTGATACTGCGATCAAATCTTTTGGTTTTGACCAAAGCGTTGATGAGCCTTGTGTGTACAAGAAAATCAACAAAAAGAAAGTAGCTTTTCTAATACTTTATGTAGACGATATCCTACTCATTGGGAATGATGTAGGGTACCTCACTGACATTAAGAAATGGCTAGCAGCCCAATTCCAAATGAAAGATCTGGGAGAGGCTCAATATGTTCTTGGAATCCAAATCATTAGGGATCGTAAGAACAAAACGCTAGCACTGTCTCAAGCAACGTATATTGACAAAATGTTGTCTCGATAAATAACTCCTTTTTGGAGAGTTATCATACCCCCAAACTTGAACTATTGCGCGTCCCGAGCAATACTAACTAACCTTCCTTAAGAATTCAAAACAGTAGACATAGCATAACTCAATCAAAACAGATAATCCAACACTACCTTCAACCTTTACCTGAGCATTCTGCAAAACCAAGCACTGCTGCAGCAAAATAATGCTTTCAGCATTGAACAAATAATCACCACCTTTAGCTCAATCCTAAGAACTTACCATAACCCAACTCTATTATTAGACATATTAAAACACACTTTTTAGGGGATTTATTCTTTTGTTCTTCAGACTTAAAGCAACCTTACAGTCATAAGCTCTTAAGCATGAGATGACCCAATTTATGGTGCAGTATACCCTTGCCTCAAACTTATCACCAATTAGGCTAAATACTCATTGCTAGCTCAAAAATCCTTAGTTATTCTATCCCTTGCTTCTCAGAATGGCGACATTTTATAATGAAACTCACCTAAGCCCTGGGAGACAGAAAACTGCTAGATTTTCATTCATCCTTCAAAAGCTTTGCTCTATGAATTTTCTCAGAAAAATTTTCACAACAAATTTTCTTTTTCAGCAAATAGTTTTTATCATTTTTCAATATTCTCTAGGTCATCTTTTGACGCAAAGACAAACTGTGGGTGTCACAAATGTCGTTGGTTACTCAACAACCTAGGAAAATTATTATGAAGGAGAGGAATGCTCGAGCAAAACAAACGGAGTAGCTAAAAGTCCCCCAAACTTGAATTATTCATTGTCCCCAATGAATTATTATTAAAAATTATACCCCCAAACTTAATTCTTTTTCTATCTGAATTTTAAACTAAGCGTGGGACTAAGATTAAGCTTAAGGTGGATCAAAATAAGTCAATACTACCTCAGAATTTTCTTGCCAAGCAAAAGGTTTTTGGAGATTAGAACACCTTGATCTAATTAAGCTAACTAGTCCAAGCTTAAAAAATTCAGAAGAAAATGGTTAAGTGAGGAATGCTCAGTATGCCATAGAACAGAAACAACTTCAGAAATTTCAGTGAAAACAGAAAAATTACAAGATCAGATTATATATTTGAAAGGCCAACAAAATAAAATCATAAAAATGGAAACAGTAAAAACAGACAAACATGGTCAGAAAGATAAGTGAGCAACAAAAATGATTAGACAAAAGAAAAGCTCGCTTGGTATTATTTATCTAGTCCTTCTGACTAGCATCATCATCTTCCTCTTCTCTCTCAACGGGTGGTGGGGGGATCCAAGGGTTCAGCAAATCATCCGGGAATATAGGAAAGACTGGGTAGGGCTTGGAAAAGTTAGCTTGAAGTGCTTTCCTTAATGCACCATCACATCTTTTAACATAAGTCCAGAAGGTTTGAGCTTGCCTTTCGGCGAACTCTTGCCTACTGGCTGAAAGTGTGAGTTGTTCTAAGATCTGGTGAATGCCATAAACTAGCCCTCCTTGACGTGCCTCTTGCGTTTGCTGAAGTCGTGACAAGTTAGGTGTGTTAATTATTCCCTTGTCCAATAGGATCACATCTTCTGTGCTTTCTAGAACCCCTTCTCTCTTACATAACATTGAAATTGTATTCGGGAAGAACAATTTTCCAACCTTCTTACGCCAACATCCAAAAATTTCACCAGCGATAATTTTACCCACGTCGATGCTAAGAGGCCTTAAAATCGCAAAAGCCAAAAGAACTCTTTCCCGAGAGACTGTGGAGTCGTGAGTTGTTGGAAGCAGTCTCTGCCTGATAAATCCCATCCAAGTGTTGGCTTCCTTCTTCAGATAGGCGGCTTGGAACGTCCTCTTCTCCGTTTTTGAGAGTCGCCACCATGCTCTCTCTATCCCTACTTCCCGAACAGTTGCAATCAACTGCTCATTAGATGGCGCTGCAGCCATCTCATTATATCCTGCGTGTGGGAAGTCTTGAAGGTTGAACAGTGAGTTAATTGCTCCAGGACTCCAATCAACTGCCACCCCAAGAACAATCAGTTGAAAACCCTCTTCCTCGTCGATGTTCACATAGAACTCATGCACTACCTGCAAGTTCACGGGTTCTGGCTTAGAACAGAACAACTCCTAGCCAGGGTTCGTGATGTTTGCTCTTAAAAAGTGCGGAAGATCACCACTGAACCCCCTCTCGAACAAAAAGTCTCTCTTCAACATATCTATATATTTTGCCCTAGCAAAATGATTGACAAAGCGCTCATACGACAATCTCCGTTCCTCTAGCTCTGTCACTTCTGTTTCAGCTTCTGCTCCTGCAATACCTTTGCCTTTGTCTTCACGATTCTGCTTTTCAGTTTCATCTTCTACAGTCTTCTTTTTGACCTCTTCTTTCTCTTGATTCTCTGATTCTTTTTCTAATTCAGTTGTGGGTGGAGATGGAGTGTTGGTCCGGATCCTTTTAATCCGTCCCGCTTTCTGCTTGCGACGACGACGACGCGGCGGATCCTGCACTACTTCTTCCAGAACCTCTTGAGCTACTGTTTCATTATTACCTTGCTCTTGCAAATCCGTTGTTGCCTTTTCTTGAATCTCTTGCTCTGTTTCAACAATCTTCTCAAGATCTTTTTCTTTTTTTCGAGATCTTTTGGTTCTTCCTCAGCGACTATTTCTTCTGCAATATCCTCAATGACCTTCTGCAGTACTTCAGAAACTTCAGCCTCTTGTAGTCTTTTAAGCCGCTTGGTTTCTCTTTCTGCAGGCGTTCTTTTCTTCTTTGGTTTCTTCTTAGGAGCTTTAGGCATAACAGGTACGTCCTTCTCCACTTCTCTATCTTTTCTTCCTCTCGTTTTTGCCATTTAGAATCGAAAATTTTCTCGCACTCAAAGAAACAGAGAGAAAATAGGAAGAAAAGCACGATTTCAAGAAGAAAATGAATGAGAAAAAGAACAAATCATGGTTAAAAAGGGCGCTTCAGCATTTGAAATACTAATCGAAATAAATTCCTCCATTAATCAAAATATTACCGTTTAACCTGCATGTCATCATGGAAATTAATCCCAACAAACGGTAAAATTCAACTCGTGGTAATTGCTGATGTGCTGTCCAACGGCTAGGCCGTTCGATCTTCCCTGTGCGAGATGTGGAAGCTTCAGATGCTCCACGCGTTTTTCCTGCCCACAGAAAATTTAAATATCAAACGGTAAAATAGTTAATTCTTTAACCAATCCTGTAATATTCTGATGATACATTTTGATTCAACCAAAAGTTTGCGAAAACAAACTGATCAACAAAGATTTTCTTCTAGAAGAATCTTTTACACGGAAAAAATCAAATTTAAATTCAAACCGCCAAAATCAAATCAAATCTAATCTTTTTATGTCGAATAAGTCAGGAAAATATATTATTAAAAACCTAATCTATAGAGAAATTAAAATAACAGATATACAACTAAATTAAAAATAAATTCGATTAAATTAAAAATTAAATCGGCCAAATTAAAGATAAATAAACCGAAAATTAAATCTACGAAAATTAAAAATACCAACGATTTAAAATAAATCAGATAAAATTGTAGTCAATAAAATCTAATTCAAAATAATTCAAATTATAATAAAATGAAATCAACGAAAAATAAAATCGCAACAAACACTAGGAGCTAAAAATATTGCAATATGAAATGCTGCCGCAAAACTCTCGCTCGCTCATTCATCGACCAATTTTAGGGAAGGATATTTCGAACGGAATTCCTCACCCCAATAATGCTTCACTCGTTGTCCATTAACTTTAAACACTCGCCCATCTTTTTCATCTCTCAAAGTAATTGCTCCATGAGGAAAAACTTCAATCACAATAAACGGTCCAGACCATTTAGATTTTAATTTTCCAGGAAACGATTTCAATCTAGAGTTGTATAGCATGACTCTCTGACCCTTAACAAATTCTTTAGGTTTTATCTTCTTATCATGTCACCGCTTTGTCTTTTCTTTATACATTTTAGCATTTTCATAAGAAAACTAACAATACTCCTCTAACTCATTAAGCTGCAGCATTCTTATTGCCCCTGCACGACTCAAATCAAAATTCAATTTCTTTAAAGCCCAAAACGTTTTATGCTCAAGCTCTAATGGTAAATGGCAAGCCTTTCCATACACTAACCTATAGGGAGACATAACTAGAGGAGTCCTATAGGCTGTCCTATAAGCCCAAAGAGCCTCATCTAACCGAAAAGACCAATCTTTCCTAGATGGATGGACTACTTTCTCTAAAATAGATTTAATTTTCCTATTACTAACTTCAGCTTGACCATTTGCTTGTGGGTGATAAGGGGTAGCTATCCTATGCTTAATTCCATATTTAGCTAAAAGCTTAGCTAAAACATTATTCACAAAGTGTGTGCCCTCATTGCTCACAAGAGCTCTAGGTGTCCCAAACCGCGCAAAAATGTGCGATTGAAGAAACCTCGACACCGTTTTAGCATCACTCTGATGACATGCAATGGTCTTTACCCACTTGGACACGTAATCAACTGCCAATAAGATAAAAACATTACCATTAGATGGGGGAAATGACCCCATTAAATCAATACCCCATACGTCGAATAATTGTAATTCTAAAATATAAGTAAGAGGCATTTCATCTCCAGGTCCTAAATTTCCTCTCCTTTGGCAAGCATCCCATTGCTTATAGAACCAATGAGCATCTTTAAATAAAGAAGGCCAGAAAAATCCACATTGTAAAATCCTCATAGTTGACCTCTGACCGCTGAAATGACCTCCATACGGCGAAGAGTGACATTACTCCAGGATTTCCTTTGCTTCATCACCTGAAACACATCTTCGAGTAATACCAACAGAACACTGTTTATATATAAATGGCTCATCCCAATAAAAGAATTTTGCATCATGCTTAAACCTTTGCACCTGCCTCCAATCCATATCAATAGGAGTGACTCCTTTTACCAAAAAGTTGGCTATATCAGCCCTTTCTTGTCCTTTATCTCCAAGTCGAATTCCTGCAATAACAAAACCCAACGAATTAATCTAGGCTTTGCATCTTTCTTAGACATCAAATGGCCTGCATGATCTGTGAAAACCGTGACTTTGGAACCAACTAAATATGGGCAGAATTTCTCAAAGGAAAACACAATCGCTAAGAACTCATTTTCAGTAGTTGTATAGTTGATTTGTGCCTCATTCAAAACCCTGCTTGCATAATAAATAGGATGGATAACTTTGCCCTGCTTTTTCCCCAGCATTGCACCTACTGCAACATCATTGGCATCACACATCACCTCGAATGGCAAACTCCAGTTGGGTGCACAAAGAATGGGCGCTGAGATCAAAGTAGCTTTTAAAGTCTGAAAAGCCTTCCTACAATCTGCATCAAAGTCAAAAACACTATCAACACACAACAATTTACAAAGAGGTTTGCTAATATTGGAAAAATCCTTTATGAACCTTCTATAAAATCCAGCATGACCAAAAAAGCTCAGAATCCCTCTCACTGAATTCGGTGGTTCTAACTTCTCAATAACCTCTATTTTTGCTCGATCAACTTCTAGACCCTTCTTTGAAATTTTATGACCTAACACAATGCCCTCCTTCACCATGAAGTGACATTTCTCCCAATTAAGAACTAGATGGGTATCCTCACATCTCTTTAACACCTTACCTAAATTATTCAAACAATGCTCAAAAGACCCTCCAAAAACTGAAAAATCGTCCATAAATACCTCAACAATGGACTCAATCATATCAGAAAAAATTGCTAACGTACACCGCTGAAATGTTGCTGGAGCATTGCAAAGGCCAAAAGGCATTCGCCTGAAGGAAAACGTCCTATAAGGGCAGGTGAAAGTGGTTTTTTTCCTGATCCTCAGGAGCAATGGTAATCTGGTTATCCCCAGAATAACCATCTAAGAAACAGTAATAAGCCTGACCAGCCAACCTATCCAACATCTGGTCAATAAATGGTAGAGGGAAATAGTCTTTACGGGTGGCTTTTTTAAGCCTCCTATAATCCATACAAACCCTCCAGCCAGTTACTGTCCTGGTGGGGATCAACTCATTGTACTTATTAGACACTGCCGTAACACCTCCTTTCTTAGGAACATATTGGACAGGGCTTACCCAATTACTATCTGCAATTGGATAGATAATCCCAACATCCAACCATTTAATCACGTCCTTTTTAACAACTTCTTTCATTGCAGGGTTAAGCCTTCTCTGTTGCTCAATAGTCCTAAAGGATCCTTCCTCTAGAGTGATTTTATGCACAGAAAGATGGGCTAATTCCCTGTATGTCAGCCAATGTCCAACCTAATGCTTTGCGATATTGTTGCAACAACTTTTATTGAGGCCTCTTCATCCTTCGACATTAAATCTGATAAAACAATAATGGGCAACGTCTCACCCTCCCCAAGATACACATACTTTAGATGATTCGGCAAGGGCTTCAAATCTAAAGTGGGTGCTTCAATCAGGGATGACTTAATAGGAGGAGCCTTCCTTTCATCCAAATCTAAAGACTCAAAAACATCTTCACACCTAGAAACTTCTTTTTCATTTTTTCTTTCTAAAGTACAAACTTCTAAATCCTTTACACTAACCTCTCCATGATCATCCAAATGTTTATTTGTCAAATCCACCATTGCTGTCTCAACAATTGTGTTCTCCAGAATTCGAATGAAAGAACAATCTTCCATTTCATCTAGATACTTCATGGCCTTAAAAACATTAAACTTCACTTCCTCATTATAAACCCTCATTGTTAATTCCTCTTTCTGAACATCTATCAACGCTCTACCAGTGGCCAAAAATGGACGACCAAGAATAATTGGGACATCCTTATTTGCTTCATAATCTAAGATAATAAAATCGACAGGAAATATGAATTTATCTACTTTCACTAAGACATCCTCAATTTTACCCTCTGGATATGTGATAGACCTATCAGCTAGTTGGAGTGTGACTGTGGTAGGCCTAGCTTCACCAATACCTAGCTTTCGATAAACCGAAAGAGGCATAAGGTTAATGCTTGCGCCTAAATCACAAAGTGCTCTACCTAACTCCTTTCCACCTATTGAGACAGGAATAGTAAATGACCCTGGATCCTTAGCCTTGGTTGGTAGCCCATTCTTAAGAATAGCACTACAATCCCCAGTAAGAGATACAATTTCAAATTCTTCTAACCTCTTCTTTTTAGTCAATATATCCTTAAGAAATTTAGCATAATTTGGCATTTGCTCTATAGCTTCTACTAAAGGAATATTTATATGCAACTGCTTAAGAATCTCTAAAAACTTCTTAAATTGACCATCATGATTCTTAGGCTTCTACCTTTGTGGAAAAGGTATAGGTGGTACATAAGGTGGGGGCGGTACATAAGGTGGTTCTACATCTGGAACAGAACCAGATGCTCCAACATTATTATTACTGCCTCCATCACTTTTACCAGACTCCAACTCTTTCTCAACAACAATATTTTTATCACCACTCTTCTCTACATCTTGGGGTTTACTAGGCTATTTTCTCTCTTCTAGTGGCTTTCCACTGCTTAGAGTTACTACCTGTACCTGCTCTTTACCTTCCCTTCTAGGGTGCTCAGTATTCGCAGGAAGTTTCCCTTGAGGTCGTGCCTTCAGCTCATTAGCTAGCTGACCCAATTGTAATGTCAGGGCTCTCATTGAAGTTTGATTACTTTGAATTGCGGCATCTGTACGAGCCATATATTCTTTCATCATTGCCTCAAGAGAACTCTCTGAATTTTGCTGGGGCAAAGCCTGCTTATTTAACTGGGGCATGGCCTGTGATTTAGCAAATCCTGACTGGTTTACCTTTTGCTGTGCTTGGAGGACTTGCGAATTGCTTCCTTGTCCTCCCCATGAAAAGTTGGGGTGGTTGCGCCAACCTGAATTATAAAAGTTAGAATAAGGGTTATTCTTTTGATTACCTTCAAAAAACACAGAAGCTGGGTTGTTGGGGCAAAACTCGTAGTTGTGCTCTTCACCACATAGACACATGATTCTTCTGTAACTTGGTTTACCACTGCAGTAGGCTCCACCACGTGCGACTGCTACATTTTTACATTTTTAAGAGTGTTAGCTAACATTGCAATATTAGCCCTAATGGTAGACACACCATCAACTTCTGACACACTCTTAACTTTTTTATTTGAGCCTCTAACGACCACTGACAACTATTGGTTGATATTCTCTCTAAAATTTCATGGGCTTCATTAAGGGTTTTTGACAAAAGGGCCCTTCCCGCAGAAGCATCGACCATACTATGGGTTGCTACGTTTAGCCCATTGTAAAATGTTTCCATTTGAATACAATGAGGTAACCCATGGTGGGGAAACTTACGCAAAAGCTCCTTAAACCTCTCCCAAGCCTCACTAAAAGTTTCATCTTCGAGTTGCCTAAATCCCACTATCTCACTCCTCAACTTGGCATTTCTAGTTGGTGGAAAATACTTGCTAAGAAAATTTTCGGCTAACTCATTCCATGTCCTAATTGATCTCGGAGCAAAAGAATTTAACCACGTCTTTGCTCCATCGTTAAGAGAATATGGGAACAAAGTTAATCTAAGGGCATCCCTAGACACTTCCTGAATCACAAACAAATCACTAACTTCCTGACCCACGGTTTGTAACATCTGAAACATTACCGGTTTCATCTCGAAATTTGCTGCCTCAATTTGAGGACGCGCAATTCTTGGATTTAACTCATCAAACATCAGAAAAGCATACGCACGAATGGTTTTGGCTCTATCATTCGCCACCAAAATAGGGTTCTCAGCCTGATTATTTTGCTGTCCATTTTACTCCAGCGGTGGATTTGGCTGCAGCACACGATTCTGCTGGGGATCAACTTGATCTTCTGGAATTTTCGAGAGACGCCACATATTATCCATTGGATTTTGATTTCTTTGCTGCTCTCTCCTTCTTCTCCTGAATGTCCTTTCAATTTCTGGATCAAGCTCGAATCTCACCCCAGGAGGATCGCTCATACACCAATCTCACACCTGCAAAAACAAAAGAAACAATCAAAAAGTTATCGCACCAAACCACTAAAACACATACACAAAATAGATCAGATAAAAACTTATTCAAGTCCCCGGCAACGGCGCCAAAAACTTGTTGCCAAAACTCTGGATTTTTTGGAATGTGTTTCAACTCCAATGACGTGCTACTGATCAAGCACTAGGTGACTGGTTATCCCTAATTCAGTTACTGGCGTCCACCAACACATAATGGTCTAGTGTGATTAAATGTCACACACCTCTCACATCATCCCTGAAACTAAGAGGTGATATTCATACCGGCTGGCCAGGTGGGCACAAAATAGTAATATGCACAACAAATAATCAAGATGCTCAAATCAATATAAATTGCCTAGAGTATAAAGCACGACAACTACATAGATCCTAACCAACACCTAAGTAAATTTAGTTCATGGAGTACAAGGTAACACACGCTACAATCTAAGTATGTGCATCCATAACTACAAGAATTTTACAAGAAAAGATTAATTCCCTTGAAGAAATCCATAGCTAGTGGTCTTCTTGAAGTCTCCAATCGGCTTCCAAAGATAGAAAGTAAGCCTCCAAAGATGGAATTAGACTTTCCTCTCTCGAATGATTTGACTAAGGACGACTACTTCCTTTTATTGAGTGGAGTCAACCCTAATTAGGTCAATGATTACACGTGGAAGGCTCTCCAAGCATCCTAGATTCGAGATTGGTTCAACTAACGCCACCTCATTAATGAATCACTTGCGGCTCACCTGGCAGTTTTGCTCCTAGCTTTGCTGGATCATGGATTTTTCTCCCTCAAGTCGCTCAACATTATTTTATGCACAAAATAACTTCCAAAGCATCCATTCTTCTAAATAGGTTAAAACACATAATATTCATCTAATAATAAACCTATTTGGCACAAAAGACACACAAAACACTATAGAAATAAGGCCTAAGTAACTTCTTTTTGGAGAGTTATCAGGTTTTCACCCTATTCTCGATTCAGCACTAAAATTGGGGGTTTTGGGAGAGTTTTTGAGCTTTGTTGAAGATCTTGGGAGTTCGGGATCGATGGAGGTTGCCATGGGATCGAGGAGATCGACACTTTTATGAGCATTTCTCTTCCATTTTCCTTTACTTTTAGTTTGTAGAATAGTTGTAATTAGGAATTATTGGATGTTTAATGATTATGAGTAGCTAATTCCTGAATTCTATGAGTATGATTTAGTTTGTTGAACCTTTGTTGAATTAATGAATTGATTTGGTTTCATTGTCATTATTGTTCATTTGTGTATTTTGTCCTTAATCCTTTTAATCACCTGATCACTGATTAAATGAATTGTTACTAAGTGGAAACTCGACGGAGAGAAGCTTAGACTAGAACCAAATGCATGACTAATGTTTATTTACCCGAGTGACACGTGATAAATAAATAACGTTAGAGGTTGTATTGAAAGGTCGTAATGCCATGCTTAGTAAATAAAGAGGAAACCGAAAGGAGGTTCTTTATTTAAAGGCATGAGAATAGGAGGAGTCCGACAGGAGAGCCCTTTATATTAGGTTTCTAGACTTATGAATTGAATGACTAATTAATCGAAATTAGCTAGTTGGTTAAGCAATTAAAGGTCCGATTAATGAAATCATCACTCTAGAATTAGCCCTCCTAATTGTGTCTCCATTTATCTTTTGCTTTCTAGATTAGCTTTTTAGTTTATCTTTTCGGCATTAGATTTTGTTCTCTAAATAAAGCAAAGCATGATTATTTACGGTAATTAATTGAATAGATCCAATCCCTGTGGAGACGATACTCTATACTCAAAATCACTATATTACTTGTGGCAACCGTACGCTTGCGGGCACCCATAAGTATGTCGTTTGATCTAGGACAAGTGAGAGATGTATAATGGGTATATGGATGCCCTAGTTCATTGTATTATTATAGTATATTACATGACATTTCCAGCTTTAGATTATTGCATTTACATCCCACTAACTAGAGTTTTAGTTCAAGTGGGAGTTTGTTGGGTTTTATGCCCTAAAACTCGTAGATAGTGAATGTAACGATTGGCCGAATATTAATGAAATAATATTGATGTATTTTTCAATAGAGTGTTATTAGTTATATTATGTTTGTCTTTGCCTAAATAACCTTAATCCAATAATCTAGACATCCTAGGCTGTAGTATGAGTCTTGAACTGTATGTGGAGACATATGGGGATCACTGTTCAAGATACAGCCTAAAGGGTCTATAGTATAGGGATAAGACTGGGTGCCTTATCTTGGTGACACTATGGATACAGTCCACTTTGTATTTGATACAAACTCCATGATCCAACGCGTTCGTGTAGGAGACATCACTACTACAAAAACGGTATTACTTGACACTTTTGGAATGTCAAATTTTAATACTCTTGACGCTTTTAAAAACGTCAAGAGAACCACTGTCAAGAATAAGGTATCAGAAATGTGAGGAACGAGAAACGTCAAGATATTCTTTCCTTGATATTGTTTAAACGTCAAGAATGTTCACAGCGTTGACAGTTTAAAAGCGTCGTGTATATAGATTTCTTGACATTTATTAAATATCAAAATATCATTTTTGTTAGAACTTGACAGGCTTAACGTGTCAAATGGTACTTTATCTTGACATTTAAAAAATATCAATTTAATAAGTTTTTGACACATTTTACATGTCATGTTTGTTTGTGATTTTTTTTTTCGATTATAATAGTTGTTCCCTGTTATCTTGAATCTCCTGCATTGCATTCCGCAATTTAATATATTGATCAACCAAATAAACAATACACATTCAAGACCCAATAATAATATTAACAATTTCATCATAACATGTATAATTCCAACAAGTTTAGAATATATATTATTAAAATGTCAAAAGTTATAAAGATCCAAAAGACTCACAAAATAAGTACAACACATGGTCTTTGTCGAGTACTACTGTCAATTGCAAAGAAAAACAAATCCACATAACTCTTTGAAGTTTGATCGAACATGGTGCGCCAATTTGTACTTGAAGCCATTGATGCATAAGATTTGATCTAACACCTAAGAAGAAATGAAAATAAAGTAAGCAAGAGAATGAAGATTTAAAATATGAATATATACTCAAAGAACTAAAGTTATAAAAAAATCTATACAAGTTCAGCATGAAAAAGACACTAAATCAAGAGCTAGCTGTAACTTGTAACAACAACGTTAAACACAAAAAGATACAAACTCAGACAGAGATCTACGATTCATAAAATGTAAGTTAAAACCACAGGAAAAGGAAAATGAAAACCAATAACAAAAACAAACAGTACCTTATCCTTTTTGCCACTCCAATATACAGAAAAGAAGAAATCACAAAAACGGAGGAAAAAAAAGAATGGCAACATACTTGGGCATCTATCAATTTGCATATAATAACTCACTATAAGCCATTTACATTCATTTACATTTAACTATAAGAAAAAAAAAAGTCAAACATGAAACAATCAAGTCCTCATAATTCCTCCTAATAAGTAAGCTTGTACAAGAGTTGAAAATGCATCTACCCCACTCTTAGCTTCCTATATACACCTATTTGTACATATTATTTTGGTTGTCCCTTAAGATTTGGGATACGAATAGCATATACTCAAGAAAACATAAACAACTAAACTCATCAAATTAACACAAACAACTAAACTCATCAAATTAAAATAAACAATATATATAAGTACTTCAGAGAGGATCTTGAGAACTTGGAGATTCAAATATATCAATGGCAACTACAGAAAAAGATTTTGATACGCCTCATTGAATGCAGATCAAGCTATCATTATACGAACTTAATTTCCACATATCCACAACTAGTTTCAAATCAACCAATCTAAACTATGAACGCTATTCAAAGTTATTTCAATCCGAAACATTTATCAAACAAGGTGTCTAAGTTACAAGTTCCATCTTCTCTTATTTCCATACTGAAGTTTGAATTCAATTCCATTCTAAACCAAATGGTTCAAAAAAAATCCCAAAAGAAAAGATACGGTTTCAATAATCTCTCTTCATAGGCATTTTTAACCAATGTAAAGGGTGCACAAAGTACGAAACAATATCAACCTCTACCATTCATAATGAAACCATAAATGGGACGGTAGAAAGTTCTCAAAGAATTAGATTTGCACAAAACTATATACTACTGTTACACATTAAAACTTACAACACTTGAATTAAAAAGTAGAATAGTCCACATCCAAAATATAATGATTCAAACTTAACAACATTAAACTCAAAACTAGGCACATGAGAGAGAAAAAAAGTCTAACACAAACAACAGAGTGAAAAAAAGTAATAGAATATGAACTTGATATTCCTCAGACTACAATCTCTTAAATAAAGTGGAATGGTCAAGCAAACAATATATTTCACAAAAATAATTCCAAGAAGAAAACTTAGAAGTATAGCTAAGCTGCATTTGGAGAACCATGACCACTAAATTTCTGGAATTGAATCAAAGAAGTGATTGCGTGCCAAATGTACCAAATGGAAACAATAGCAAGCCAACAAAAATCATGAAATTCAATATTTTTGACAATTATATGTGAACACATCACATCTGCTGAATGAAAAAAAATATATATGAAGCTAAACCTAAAAAGGCACTAAACTCAACAATTTTGGACTTCATGCTAATGTCATTAACAATCAAAAGCATTTTTAACCTTGTATATTGTGAATTAAGGACTTCATGCTAACTATTGCTAATCAAAAAAATTAAGTGCATGAATGTAATGACCCTCATAAACACATTTCAATGGAAAACAAGTGAGACTAAACTTTCATCAATACAGTGAAACTAAAACATGTATTAGCTAGTAGAGTTTAACTTTGGTTGTATAATGCTCGAGCACTTTAGCATCCATCCCTTAACTATATACTCTTTAATGAAAATTATCGTTCATCGATCTATTTCACCACATTTTCAAACAAGGATTTGTAAAGTTTTACGCTAAATTCACATCTGAATAATATATCAAATATGATATATATTTTTTCAAGATAAATACTAAATGATACAATGAGAAAAAAATATATATGAGATGTCGCACTATTTAATTAACTTTATGTTGCACTATTAAACTTTCCCAGTGTCTGAATTTATGGGCATAAACCAATCATAGTCAGACTCTGAACAAAACAGGTTGACTTCCTAAATGGATCAAATGACTCCAATAATCAAACTTTGAACAGAACCTAATGGTTAAGATCAAGAGAGCCCCACATTTCTTGGTTACCTTCAGTTTTCATTGACGTTCTCCAGTAGAAATCCTCCTAGTATTTAATGAATTTCACTGGCTGCACTTGTATCCCAACATGTGAAAACGAACTTTGCTCGTATGGTTTCCGTCGTTGCAGAGAATTGCATGGGATTTTAGTCTCTTAAAAAATATTTGACCCAATTTTGGGTTCAGCTAATCCCAAAACAAACTTGGCCCTTTTGCATTCCTTATCGTTTGGAAGATTAATTTCTAGAAAACTCCTCAACTCATCAATCATGAGCCCTGCCATTCATCAATAGATTATTTACAACGTACACTTCAAGATTCAAACATAAGGGACATAAAACATGGAGAAACCAAGAATGCAATTAATTCCAAGAAACACTCAAACTAAAAAGCTCAGGATTGATATAACCTTTCAGTCGTTCATTCAGAACTGAGGTTATGTTGCTCACAAATGCAAATAAGTATAACGAACTACCTAACAGAAAGAAGTTCACTCCAGATTTCTGAAAAAGACTCTCAACAAACTGGAAGGTTTGCTAATGTCTCATGGCACAAAATTAGGAAAAACTCTATCTTAATAGTTTTATAAGACCAGTAAAATATGATACACAAAATTGGAGGCTTTTGTGTATCATATTTTATAAGCAATTATTTCTATTCTTCAAGAGAGAATGCACACAAAATTGATTAGACCAGTGGTTACTATTTCGCAGTCCGGTCTTATGCAAGCTCATTGCATAGGATACCCTCACTCACATGTCTCTTACACGAACGCGTTGGATCATGGCGTTTGTATCAAATACAAAGTGGGTCGTATCCATAGTGTTACCAGGATAAGGCACCCAGTCTTATCCCTATACTATAGACCCTTTAGGCTGTATCTTGAACAGTGATCCCCATATGTCTCCACATACAGTTCAATACTCATACTACAGCCTAGGATGTCTAGTTTATTGGATTAGGGTTATTTAGGCAAAGACAAACATAATATAACTAACAACACTTAATGGAAAAATACATCAATATTACTTCATTAATATTCGGTCAACCGTTACATTCACTATCTACGAGTTTTAGGGCATAAAACCTAGCATACTCCCACTTGAACTAAGACTCTAGTTAGTGGGATGTAAATGCAATAATCTAAAGCTGGAAATGTCATGTGTATAGTATATTACATAAAGTGAATATACTAAAATAACACAATGAACTAGGGCATCCTTATATCCATTATACATCTCTCACTTGCCCTAGATCAGAAGGCATACATATCTCGTAGACCTAGACCCTCTAGATGACCCTCAAACAATTTAGCCGAGAGAGCCTTCGTAAATGGATCAACGATGTTCTTGACGGAGCCTGTCGTGGGGCTCGTGCCAAATAAATTTATAATCCACGGCACTACACTGATTTTGTAGAAATAGTGGTCGGGGTCGAACACAGGGAAGGGGACCTAGCAGTTGTAGAATTTCGTTCTTATGAAAACAGGGGGGATTTTTGGAATGAAGGACAAGCAAAAATAATTAAATGCTAAATTTAAATAGCACAAAATAAGCTTGCAGAAGAGAAATTAGACGGGAATCAATAACATGAAAAGGATCATTTGATTGGGATTTATTATGTTTGATTCTAATTCATTGGCTTCCTAGTTTTCTCTAATAATCGTTCTAAGCTGATTTCATTAGTCCGGCCGGCTTCTGGGTTACTCAGAGGACCCCCTACACTAACCTGTGCTAATTAACTTGCTAACCGTGAATTCTGCAATTAACAAGATTAATTAATATTAACTTTATCGCTCGCCACCCCTTATTCATAAAATAGCAACCATCCGAGACCTCTACAACGGTTACTAATTATAACTAACTAGTTTTAGATTAAGCAATTTCACAATCACCTATTTAAACTAGCCGCTATGGGATCGTGGATCCGGAATTGTATGAACTAAATTCAAATGCAATTCAAATCTAATTCCTACAACCTTTAACATGCATCCTAGGCCTATCAAGGGCCGTCTCGCGTAGAGAGTGGCTTGCCTCAACCTAGTGGCTATCTAAAAATAACTGATAGAATACACAAGCAGTAATCACATAGGGCGTCAATCCTAATAGACTAGCCTCATGTATTGGTTTAAACAAGATAACATGCAAAACTGAATGAAAAAGACGGCAAGAACAACAAGATAAACCAGAAAACTCAGCCAATCTTATTAGAGATCAAAGCATAAATCCAATCCAACAATCTAAATACGATTTGCTACGCATAGATGAAGTAAAAGAAACAATAGACATGAAAGAATCCATAAAATACGACCTAAAAAGGTCTATAACAGTGTTGGAAAGTAAAAGGAACAAAGGAAATCGCAAAAAAGACCAAAATTCTAACCTAACGGCAGACTAAACCGAGGCTACATATTTATAGAAAACTCGGGGGCATCAAGACGCCAAGGGCAGCGTCTTGACGCTGCGAACTTTATACTCCGGCCAAATTTTGCGTCGACGTCGAGACACCAAGGCGCAGCGTCTCGACGCCAGCCTTGATTCTCGACTTGCTGCTTAAATTCTCGGTCTTGTCTCGCTTCTTCTCAGCATGAGGCTTCAATCTTCGGCTTTTGGTGTCATTCTTCAGAATCGCTTCAACACAATTGGGTCTTTTCACTTTCTCACCGTCCAAGACACCAAGATGGCTCCAAAACTCCATAATTGGCCCGAATTAACACCAATTTGCGTGATCGGCTCCCGACATAGGCTAAGCTCAATTATCCTGCAAATAATACAAGTAAAGCATGAAATAACTCTAACAAGCTTAGATTAGAAGTGATAAAATATGACTATTTAGGTCCTATCAGTTCTGCTCCGAAGCGATCTTGGTGACGATCACATCTCCTCGTTGCACAATCTCCCGTATTAGATGATACTTCCTCTCTACAGGTTTTCCTCGTTTGTGGCTTCGAGGTTCTTTTGAGTTGGCTATAGCCCCACTGTTGCCACAGTATAGTGTTATGGGCACGTTCATATTTGGAACAACATCCAAATCAGTCAAGAACTTTCTAAGTCAAACTGCTTCCTTAGCTGCTTCGCAAGCTGCTACATTCTCAACCCCCATGGTTGAGTCTGCTATGCATCCTTGTTTGATGCTTCTCCAAACTACAGCTCCCCCGTTGAGGGTGAATACTGACCCTGATGTGGATTTCCTTGAATCCTTGTAAGGATCAAATCCTTAGCCCCATACATAAGCATGTAGTCCCTCGTTCTCCGAAGATACTTGTGGATATTCTTAACCGCTCCCTAGTGGTCTAACCTTGGATTAGACTGGTACCTACTGACTACTTGTTGGGTTTTATGCCTAAAACTCGTAGATAGTGAATGTAACCGTTGACCGAATATTAATGAAATAATATTGATATATTTTTTCCATTAAATGTTATTAGTTATTTTATGTTTGTCTTTGCCTAAAATAACCCTAATCCAATAAACTAGACATCCTAGGCTGTAATATGAGTCTTGAACTATATGTAGCGACATATGGGGATCACTGTTTAAGAAACAGCCTAAAGGGTCTATAGTATAGGGATAAGACCGGGTGCCTTATCCTGGTGACACTATGGATACGACCCACTTTGTATTTTATACAAACGCTATGATCCAACGCGTTCGTGTAGGAGACATGCGAGGGGGGGTATCCTATGCAATGAGTTTGCATAAGACCGGACCGCGAAATAGTAACCACTAGTTATAACACCGTTAACTAGCTAGGTTCCTATTTCACTAGGACGACCTAGACAACTTAGTCTTAATCCTGAGTTGATTATAGACTCCTGCTCATGAGAGATTGTCCTTTGATTTGTATGGGTGAGAGTGGCCAATACGCCGACTCAATAAGCCTGCCATTTTGGGGACAAGACTAAGTGAGGAACTGGAAACATAATCGTACAAGATAGAATTCACTCATTCCCAACTTTAGGGAAGCAGATGAGTGTTTCCTTAAGTGGTGACTCCGAGTCTTGAACAAAGGGCCCTACCCTCTCAATGGCACGAGAGGGTTTTCTGTTTGATGGTTCGACCACAAACAGGTTGTTCATTAGAGGAGAACTGGTACTTAAGGAAATAGAAGTAACCCAGGGGTAAAAGGGTAATTTGACCCAGCTGGTGTTACGAACACTCGTGAAGGACTAACTAGTCGTTATTGGTCTATATCCGTGGACACAGAAAATATGTCTGCAGTGAGAAGAGTGCAACTGTGAGTCTATAGTGGAATGTACACACAGTTAACGAATATTGATTTGGTTAATGAGTTTGACCAATTAATCTCACATCGTTGGAGCTTCTGATCTGCAGGTCCATTAGGTCCCACTGGTAGCTCATAAAGTAATTTGAGGCAACTAAGTAATAAATGTAAATTGAAAGTGTTCAATTTACTAAAGGAAACAATATAATATATATATTGATATATTATTATGATAGAAATAAATATTTGAAGAAATTTCAAATATAAATGTGAATTTGATTCATATTAAATTTATAGGAATTTGAAAGAGTCCAAATATGAATTAATTAATTTAAGGCCTAAAATTAATATGGGCAATTAATTAATTCAAGGCCGAAAATTAAATATGTGATATTTAATTGGTGACTAATTAATTAAAGGGTTAATTAATTGAAAATTAATCAATTATGGAAATAATTAATCACTTATGGAAGTGATTAATCATTTATGGAAATGATCTAATCACTTATGGAAGTAATTAGTCATTTGTGGAAAAGATTAATCAATTATGGAATTGATTGATCATGGATTGATTAAATAAGGAATAGATTAAATCATTTATGGAAATAATTGATTTAATGTGAATATTTTATTCATGGTCTTTCTCCTATAAATAGAACACTAGACCTAATGGTTTGGTAGCCCTCTTGCTCTTAGACTCACAAGACAAGACCTTAGAATTAGCTCTAGCCTCCCTCTTAGAGAAAGATTCCCACAAGTCTTTTGCCTCCTTGACTTAGAGACATACCGGTGTAACCTATGTGGTTATTGTGTTCTTGAGAGGAATTTTCCAGCGAAGAAGAACAAGAAGGCTGCTGCGTTTTTGTTCGTTGAAGCGTCGTTGGCGAAGAACGGTCAAGTCTACAACGAAGGTTTGTAACGGTTCTTTCCCGTTTCTTAAGAAAAGCATGAAAATAAAAGTAGTTTTATTTTCTACTTATTTTCAGCATGTTTATAGCGTTTTACAGCAGCTTTAAAGCATTTTTAAAGTTTTGTTTTGCCTTTTCGTAATGATATTTTGATATTAATTAATATACGACGCAAGGTCCTATCGATGCACATCCGCTGCGCCGGGGCTTTCATCCCCTTCACTACTCCCACTGCATAACATATGTCAGGCCTAGTGTAGAGCATAGCATACATTAAGCTACCCACAGTTGAGGCGTAGGGAATGTGTCTCATGTTCTCAATTTCTTGAGGTGTCTTAGGACACCGTTCCTTAGACAGGTGTACCTCATATCTGAAGAGTAACAATCCCTTCTTGGAGTTTTGCATCGAATATCGAGACAACATTTTTTCAATATACGTTGCTTGAGACAGCGCTAGCGCTTTGTTCTTACGATCTCTAATGATTTGGATCCCAAGAACATATTGAGCCTCTCCCAGATCTTTCATTTGGAATTGGGTTGCTAGCCATTTTTTAATGTCAGTGAAGTATCCTACATCATTCCCAATGAGTAGGATATCGTCTACATAAAGTACTAGAAAAGCTACTTTCTTTTTGTCAATTTTCTTGTACACACAAGGCTCATCAACATTTTGGTCAAAACCAAAAGATTTGATCGCAGTATCAAATCTAATGTTTGATGCTATGCTCGCTATCAAACACCCCCAATCCCCGGCAATGGCTCCAAAAACTTGATGCACAATTTGCTTACCGCAAGTGTACGGGTCAAGTAATAATATAGTGTTTTCGTGATTAAACGAGTGTCGTCCTCTGGATTGGTTTTCTAGCAAATTAAGTACCGTGAATAATCTTGTCCAATTTTATTTAGGGAGCAAAACTTAATGCAAAAGATAAATTAAAAGACAAAAAGCATAAAAATAAAAGTGGAGACTCGTTGCCTTCTAGAGTGGGTTAAAGATATGATAAAAATAAGCTCTAGAATACTATGCAAGTATACACAATCTGCAGCAAGTGATAAGTAATTTATCGTATCCACGAGGTTTTGAATAGCTCTCACTCTACCTATTTTATGTAACTTTTAAATGGTTTCAAGATTGTTAAAATGATTGATTTTGAAATAATGCTGAAGTAAAAAAATAACAGAGCAGAATGTAAACGGATAAAGCAGACAGATTGGAAACAGACATTGGTCAGGATTTTTGTAATTGTTTTAAAAGATGCTCTAGCAAAAATATTGAATTACAAACGAATCACTAACTCCTAGAAAAGACTTAATATGTAAATGGGGGTCTTCAGATGACAAACCATGGAACTGACCCACGGTTTGCAACATCTGAAACATTACCAGTTTCATTTCAAAATTTGCTGCCTCAATTTGAGGATGCGCAATTCCTGGATTTAACTCATCAAACATTGGAAAAGCATACGCTCGAATAGCTCTGGCCCTATCGTTTGCCACCAAGATAGGGTTCACAACATGATTATTCTGCTGTCCATTTTGCTCCAGCGGTGGATTAGGTTGCAGCACACGATTCTGCTGGGGATTAACTAGATCTTCTGGAACTTCTGGGAGACGTGGCACGTTATCCATTGGATTTTGATTTCTTCGCTGCTCTCTCCTTCTTCTCCTGAATGTTCTTTCGATTTCTGGATCAAGCTCGAATCTCACCCCAGGCGGATCGCTATTGCACCAATCTCACACCTGCAAAAACAAAAGAAACAATCAAAAAGTTCTAGCACCAAACCACTAAAACCATACACAAAACAGATCAGATAAAAACTTATTCAAGTCCCCAGAAATGGCGCCAAAAACTTGTTATCTTCTAGAGTGGGTTAAAGATATGATAAAAATAAGCTCTAGAATATTGTGCAAGTATACACAATCTGCAGCAAATGATAAGTAATTTATCGTATCCACGAGGTTTTGAATAGCTCTCACTCTACCTATTTTATGTAACTTTTTAATGGTTTCAAGATTGTTAAAATGATTGATTTTGAAATAATGCTGAAGCAAAAGAAATAACAGAGTAGAATGTAAACGGATAAAGCAGACAGATTGGAAACAGACATTGGTCAGGATTTCTGTAATTGTTTTAAAATGCTCTAGCAAAAATATTGATTAGGCAATTCTTTTGCAGTCTTATCAGCAGGATCCTCTCGAAACTCTGGATTTTTTGGAATGTGGTTCAACTCCAATGACGTACTACCGATCAAGCACTAGGCAACTAGTTATCCTTAACTCAGTCACTGGCGTCCACCAACACATAATGGTCTAGTGTGATTAATTGCCACACACCTCTCAAATCATCCCTGAAACTAAGAGGTGATATTCATACCGACTGGCCAGGCGGGCATAAAATGGAAATGGACACAACAAGTAATTAAGATTCTCAAATCAATATATATTGCATAGAGAATAAGCACGACAACTACATAGATCCTAACCAATACCTAAGTAAATTTAGTTCACGGAATACAAAATAACCCACGCTACAATCTGAGTATGTGCATCCATAACTACAAGAAATTACAAGAAAAGATTAATTCCCTGGAAGAAATCCGTAGTTGATGGTCTTCTTGAAGTATCCAATCATTCCTCCTCTATTCAGCTCCCAAAAATGGAAAGTAAGCCTCCACGAATGGTATAAGACTTTCCTTTCTCGAATTTGGAATATTTTGGACTTAAGACGGCTACTTCCTTTTATAGAGTGGAGTCAACCCTAATTAGGTCAAATTTTACACGTGGAGGGCTCTCCAAGCTTCCTAGATCCGAGATTAATTCAGCTAACGCCACCTCATTTAATGAATAACGTGCGACTCACGTGGCAGTTTTGCTCCCTGCTTTGCTGGATCACGGATTTTGCTCCCTCAAGTTTCTCAGCATTATTTCCTGCACAAAATAACTTCCAAAGCATCTATTCTTCCAAATAGGTTAAAACATATAATATTCATCTAAAAGCAACCCTATTTAATACAAATGACACACAAATCACTATGGAAATAAGACCTAAATAACTCCCTTTTGGAGAGTTATCAAGACTCAAATGGAAAGACTCTTACGGAATTGATTTCATTGATTAAGATTGAGGATTGATTAATTGGAATGAATTTATCGTGCAATTATTTTACAAGCCAAGGAAACTTTTATCACAATCATCTCTCCCGACCATAATTGATTCTCATGCATACAATAAACCCAATATCCCTATCTAAGTTTATTAGCATGCAAGACATTATTTGGTTT
Organism: Luffa aegyptiaca; assembly: GCA_017139565.1. Taxonomy (NCBI): domain Eukaryota; kingdom Viridiplantae; phylum Streptophyta; class Magnoliopsida; order Cucurbitales; family Cucurbitaceae; genus Luffa; species Luffa aegyptiaca. The sequence goes on along the minus strand of CM029400.1, from coordinate 30,227,086 downwards.
AGTCCTTGTTATACTTCTAAAGAAAATCTAAATTTCGTCACAAACTTAGAAACTCAACTTTAGTCATGCAATTAAATAACTGAGTCTAGGCCAAACCCCCTCTCCCGAGCAAGATTCAACACCCAAATCATCCAATTAGTGATCAAGTAATTGAAAGCATTAAACAAAATTGCATAAATAAAATAAAAGCACATTCATACCAAGAATCAATCCAACAAACTAATACAACTACATCAAACCCTAAGACAAACAACTAGCAATTCATAGTCTTGAAACTACAAACACTAATTGAAAGAAAAGCCATAAAAACAACAAGAGGTAAGGGAAAGAAAAGGAAAACTCTTGAATCCGTTGAAACTGACACGTTCCCGTCACGATCTCCACGTCTTCAAGCTTGGTTCCCACTTCTTGGCCTTCCTTCAGCTCCCACAGAAGGTCTCTAGTCGAAATTAGGGCTAAAATCTAACCAAATGGACTCCCCTAATCCATAACACAAAGTGAGGAATATATAGGAAAATTGTATGTAGCGTCACGACGCTGTCCCTGCTACCGCCAAAAACAGAAAAGGAAAATAAGCATCGAGACGCCCAGAAAGCAACGTCTCGACGCTAGCTCTCGGGTTTGACTCAAACTTAAGCCTCCAACTTTGATTCTTTTTGCTTCTTTGATCTCTTTTAGTGTCCCGAACACCCAATTGACTTCGATTTCTCCAATTAAGCTCCAATAATCAATTCCTACACATAAACATTAAAGTGCATAAATTTGGCCAATTTACTCTCAAAGACTAATTAAAATAGATAGGGAACAATAGCTTGCTATGCTCGCTATCAATGTTCCAAGATCTTGATGCTTGTTTCAACCCATAAATGGATCGATTCAGCTTACAAACCTTTTGTTCCTGACCTTGGGCTACGAACCCTTCGGGTTGAGGCATGAAGATATTCTCTTCAAGATTACCATTCAGAAAGGCAGTCTTGACGTCCATTTGCCATATTTTATAGTCATAATATGTAGCTATGGACAAGAGAATTCTTATGGAGTTTAACATGGCTACAGGAGAAAAGGTTTCCTCATAGTCAACCCCTTTCTTTTGGGTATAACCCTTTGCCACTAGTCTAGCTTTGAAGGTTTGAACCTTTCCAGCCGCATGCATCTCTTTTTCTCTTATAGATCCATTTGCACCCTATGGGTTTTACCCCATCTGGTAGATCTGCGAGTTCTCATACAAAATTGGATTACATTGACTCCATTTCCAAGTCCATGGCTTTGACCCATTCATCCTTATCTTGGTCATTCATTGCCTGTCGTTAAGACAATGGATCCTCAATGCCATCATCAGGTATGACAACCTGAGTTTCAGTTAAATCCAAGTAGCGATCAGATTGTAATATAACCCCCCCCCCCACTGCGTTGAGGCATTCTCAACGTTTGAGAAGGACGAGACGGATCTGAAGAACTAGCTCCTCCATCAACTTTTGTTGAAGGTCCAGCTTCGTCAACAACTCTTGGTAACTCTTCAGTAGCTTCTCCTAATACTAATTTACTACGTGGTTTACAATCCCTCATGTGGTCTTCCTCCAAGTAGGTGGCGTTCGTCGATACAAACACCTTATTTTCTAGTGGGTCATAGAAAAGACCACCTCTCGTTTCTTTAGGGTAACCAACAAATTGGCACAGTTTTGAACGAGGTTCCAATTTCTTAGGATTTGTCACAAGTACTTGTGTTGGACAACCCCAGATACGAAAGTGACGCAAACTAGGTTTACGCCTCCTCCATAATTCGAAAGGTGTTTCAGAAACACTTTTCGAGGGAACATTGTTCAGGATGTGTACTGCAGTCTCTACTGCATACCCCCAAAACGAGCTAGGCAATTGGGCATAGCCCATCATTGATCAAACCATGTCCAACAAGGTTCTATTTCTCCTTTCTGATACACCATTCTGCTGAGCTGTACCAGGGGCTGAGAGTTGGGATTGGATTCCATGTTCTATCATATAATCCTGGAATCTTTGATCCATATACTCCTCACCTCGATCAGATCGAAGTGTTTTAATAGTTTTACCTAACAAGTTTTCAACTTCAGCCTTAAACTCCTTAAACTTTTTAAGGGCCTCAGACTTATGTCCCATTACGAATACGTAACTATATCTTGAATAATCATCTATAAATGAGATGAAATATTTGTACCCTCCTCGAGCCTTTACATTCATTGGACCACAGAGATCCGAATGTATTAACTCTAAGGGCTCTTTGGCTCTATAACCTTTTCTAGTAAAAGGTCTTTTGGTCATTTTGCCCTCGAGACAAGATTCACTGGTAGTGAATCATCTTCTAACTCATTTAGAAGTCCATTCTTTACCAAACGACCGATTCTATCGATGTTTATATGACCAAGTCTTAAATGCCAATGATAAATATTGTTACTAGTTGGAGAAATTCTTTGCCTTTTTCTTTAAGTTTCAACAGTTTTAAACAATTCGTGATTTAAAAGTGCTTTGGTTTCGGTTGGTCTTAATACATACAAGTTATTTTCTAATTTGGCTGAACAAATAAGTACACCATTTTTATAAATGAACGCTTCATTCATATTAAAAGTAATTGTATACGATTGTTCAATCAAACATGAAATAGAAATTAAGTTCCTTTTAATCTTAGGAACAATTAACAAACTTTCTAAAAGTAAGAATCTATTTCTAAAAAATAACTTTGCAGCTCCCACTGCTTTAGCTGAAACGACGTCTCCTATTCCGACCCTGAACGTCATTTCACCATCTTTCAGCTGTCGAAAGGAATTGTTTTCCTTAAAAGAAGAGCAAATATGATTAGTTGCTCTTGAATCAAGTAACCAGGCAAACTCATCATGCTCTACTAGGCACGTTTCTAAAACAAGTAAATCAAATTTCCCTTCCTTCTCCTTCTTTTTCTCAGCGAGGTACTTTGGGTAGTTTCTCTTCCAGTGTCCATCTACATTGCAGTGGAAACACTTGCCCTTGTCAGCCACAACTTTGGTTTTTCCCTTGCCTTTAGCAGCAGCAGCGGGAGCTTTCCCCTTGTTTCCTTTCTTCTTTTGAATCTTCTTCGAAGAAGAGGCTACAAATTTAGTTCCAAATGATGAACCCTTCTCAAACTTTCCCTTAGAGTGGACAACATCTGCCTCTCCTTCTACCTGTCAGTTGCTTTTAAGAAGAGACTGATAGAGTTGTAGCTCATTCACGAGACTAGTCAGGTTGAATACTATCTTATTCATCATTGCATTGCTGCGAAATTATAGGAAACTCTTCGGAAGAGATTCCAAGATGAATGCAATCTGAGTTCGCTCATCTATGACCACCTCATATGTTTCTGCCATGTTAAATTGGACCATCATTTCCAAGACGTGTTCCCGGACAGATGTGCCCTCTATCATGCTACAGTTATAAATTCGTTTGAGAGCATCATAGTGGAGTTTTCTGGACAGTTGTCCAAACATCTCCTGGAGAGAGTTCAAAATCTCCCTCGCTGTAATCATGTTTTCATGTTTCTTAGCCAAAACTTCAGATAAGCTAGCTAAGATACAGTTGCGGGCCTTATCATTGACCTTTGTCCAGCAGTCATAAGCATCCTTAATTGCTTGGGATGCATTACGAGCAAGGGCTGGAGGACAATCCTCCGTTAAGACGAACCGCTGATCATCGACTACAAGAATCGTATTTAGGTTCGACTTCCATGTAGTGTAATTTTCGTCGGTTAATTTCTCATATTTTAAGCAGAGAGACTATTGAGGAAGACATTGCTGAAATTAAACAAACAATGATCGTATTAGTTATCTTTGCCTTAACCCATCATACAAGCAAACAATTGCACACAATCCAATCAATTCAGCAAAACAAGCAATCACAAAACCCTAATACTATTGATTTAGTTTTGCAAGGATGTTCCAGAGGTTCAGAATATCAGCCACCGAAGGGTGATCAGCTACTCCTCCTCTGAAATGAGACATTTCTCAGTCAATTCTAATTTCAGAATAACTCATATCCCTATAGACATTAGCCACTGTTGTTCGGTCAAGGATTTGTTAACACATTTAACTCATCCTCGTAAGTGTAACCCTCCCACTTTTAGATCTTAGAGGCACGCACCAACAGGCTGCCAGAGGGTAAGACAACTGTTGGTAATTAGCCTAAGAGTCCTTATCCTATCCAGGAGTTCACGGTGTTCTGAATCCTATGATCGGGCCCTCCGAAGGGATGGTTGTTCCAGGGCAACACGCAGGCGGATCATAGGACTCTCACGGTGTGAAATAAGGGCGGAGACCGAGGGATACGTTGACACGTGTCCTGCTCCCACTTACTAGAGAAATTTTCCCCATTCACCTTGTTATTGATCCATGCAAACACTTTCCGAAGGGAGGTCGCGCCAAAGGCGACACGAAGCCGAGCATGGACCTCACGTTGTGAATATAGGGACATAGGAGCAAAACTTGATTTAAATCTCGTTTTGTAATTTTCCTCTCACTAAAATGTCCTACAATTTATTTAGGGTTATTTAACTTAGATAAATTCAGCTAAGTCAATCTAAGTCTAATCCTATTATAACTCTTATGGTGAGACTTTTGTTGCAACTTTCAGGTGAATTAAACTCCTTTACCAAACCTAGCAATATTGCAGGTTAACATGACTATGGTTAATTCAAACCAAGGTTCGGGTTAGTTTCCAGGTAGGAGGTGTTCCGTAAACTGTCATATTAAGTACCCCCAACCTTAGACAGAACCTAACCGGTGGAGTTCCCTTATAATCATAGTAATGTTTTTCCTACTTTGTCAATTAAAACTATTTTTAATTCTAAGTAAGGAAACAATTCTAATCCTATTAGAAAATGATCTAGGTCTAATTAATTTTAAACAATTTAAAATTAATTCATTTATCCTATGATCTTATGTTTGCATGCAATTCTTGATTATAGATTGAAAGTTTCTAATCATTAATTTAAAAACTATTTCAAATTTTAATGATTAACCTTATAATCATGATTCTAGGGTTTAATTCATTCAACAATCATATTCAAATTAAATAATTAAACCACACTTATTGCATCGCATGAGTAATAATATAACAATTATATTAATTACTATGGATGTTTCATGCTTCATGCAATAATATTGATTTTCTTTTTAATATAACATTTATATATAAGCCAATCAAGAAAATCATTCAAGCATGTTGCATCATCACATTAAACATAACTATTTATATTTATTCTAAGTAATGACATGCTTCATGCTTTATTATTTTCATATATTTAATATACACTTATATTAAAAAACTCATGAAAATATCCATGCATTTAAAACATACATTATAACAATTTATAATATATAAATAAATGCATGAGCATGTTTATAACCTAAGGTGGGATTATAATTCTATATGACATCCACAAAGCATATAAATAGCAATTGAACCGGTTAATTTTGGCCCCTAGGATAAAATAAAGCATTAAATTACAATAATTATAGCTAAATTCTATTCTAAAATCCTTCCACAACTCCAAAATCTGGTCTAGACAACACGAACCAACCTGAATAGCTTCGAACCGGCCTCCAAAATCACGAACCAAGTCAAAAAGTGGTTGAACCGGACCAAATAGGTCCCAGCCAACCGAACCGGTTCAATCGTCAAACCGAACCACCAAAAACCCACTTGAATCGCGCCTCCTTGAAGCCCTAATTTGCGCCACACTCGTGGCAGCGTCGAGACGCTGAGGCTTGATGCGATCACCTCAATACCGCAAGCGTACGGATCGTCAAGTAATATAGTGATTTTGAGTATAGAGTATCGTCTCCACAGGGATTGGATTTATTCACTTAATTACCATGAATAATCTTGCTTTGATTTATTTAGAGATAAAATCTAATGCCAAAGAAGAATAACTAAAAAGCTAATCTAGAAAGCAAAAGATAAATGGAGACACAATTTGGAGGGATAACTTGGATTAATGAATCATTCGATTCATAAGTCTAGAAGCCTAATATCATTCCTTTTAATAAAGAATCTCCTTTCGGTTTCCTCTTTATTTATTTAGCATGGCATTATGACCCTTCAATAATGACCTCTAATGTTATTTATTCTATCTCGTGTCACTCGGGTAAATAAACGTCAGTCATGCATTCAGTTCTAGTCTAAGTTTCTCTCCGTCGAGTTTTCACTTAGTAACAATTCATTTAATCAGTGATTGGGTGATTAAAAGCACTAAAGACAAAATGCACAAATGAATGATAATGACAATCAAACCAAATAAATTCATTAATTAAGCAAAGGTTCAACAAACTAAATCATACTCATAGAATTTAGGAATTAACTACTCATTATCACTAAAATCCAATAATTCCTAATCACAACTATTCTACAAACTAAAAGTAAAGGAAAAGGGAAGAGAATTGCTCATAAAGTGTCGATCTCCTCGATCCCATGGCGACCTCCATCGATCCCGAGCTCCCAGGATCTTCAACAAAGCTCCCAAAACTCCCAATTTTAGTCTTGAATCGAGAATAGGGTGAAAACCCTCAAATTGGCTCCCTTAATTCGGCTGAAAAATGCTCAATTTATAGATGTCCAGCCTCCCTAGCGTCTCAACGCTGACGTCACAGTGTCTCGACGCTGTTACGTCAAAAACTTGGTGCCCAAGTCGCCTCAGCGTTGAGACGCTGTGGTGCTTTGACGGAAGCGTGTCGCGGGGCTCTAGCGTCAAATAAATTTATAATGCACGGCACTACTACTATTTTGTAGGAATAGTGGCCAGGGTCGAACACAGAGAAGGGGGATCTAGCAAGTGTAGAATTTTGTGCTTATAAAGATAGGGGGATTTTTGTAATGAAGGACAAGCAAAAATAATGAAATAATTAAATGCTGAATTTTAAAAGATAGAAAACTAAGCATGCAAAACATAAATAAGACGGGATCAATAACATGAAAAGGGATCGTTGGATGGGGATTTATTATGCTTGATTCTAATTCGTTGGCTTCCTATTTTTCTCTAATAATCGTTCTATGCTGATTTCATTAGTCTGGTCGGCTTCTGGGTTACTCGGAGGACCCCCCCTACACTAACCTGTGCTAATTACCTTGCTAATCGTAAATTCTGCAATTAAAAAGATTAATTGATATAAGTTTTATCGCTCACCACCCCTTATACATAATTTAGCAACCATCCGAGACCTCTACAACAGTTACTAATTATATCTAACTAGTTAATTAACAAGCAATTTCTCAACTTCCTATTAAAACTAGCCGTTTTGGGATCGTGGGTCCGAAATCGTAAGAATCGAATTCAAATGCAATTTAAATCTAATTCCTACAACCTTTAACATGCATCCTAGGCCTATCAAGGGTCGTCTCGCGTAGAGAGTGGCTTGCCTCAACCTAGTGGCTATCTAAAAATAACTGATAGTATACACAAGCGGTAATTGCATAGGGTGTCAATCCTAATAGACTAGCCTCGTGTATTGGTTTAAACGGGATAACATGCAAAACTTAATAAAAATACGGCAAGAATAGCAAGTGAAACTCAGAAAACTCAGCCAATCTTATTAAGAATCAAGACATAAACCCAATCCAACAATCTAAACGAGATTAGCTACGCATAAATGAAGTAAAATCAACAATAGACATGAAAGAATCCATAAAATATGACTGATAACTCTCCAAAAGGGAGTTATTTAGGCCTTATTTCTATAGTGTTTTGTGTGTCTTTGTGTTAAATAGGGTTGCTTTTAGATGAATATTATATGTTTTAACTCATTGAGAAGAATGGATGCATTGGAAGTTATTTTGTGCAGAAAATAATGCTGAGCGACTTGAGGGAGCAAAATCCGTGATCCAGCAAAGCAAGGAGCAAAACTGCCACGCGAGCCGCACGTGATTCATTAAATGAGGTGGCGTTAGCTGAATTAATCTCGAATCTAGGGAGATTGGAGAGCCCTCCACGTGTAAAGTTTGACCTAATTAGGGTTGACTCCACTCTATAAAAGGAAGTAGCCGTCTCAAGTCCAAGACATTCCAAATTCGAGGTCGGAAAGTCTTAATCCATTCGTGGAGGCTTACTTTCCATCTTTGGTAGCCGAATAAAGGAGGAACGATTGGAGACCTCAAGAAGACCATTAGCTACGGATCTCTTCAAGGGAATTAATCTTTTCTTGTAATTTCTTGTAGTTATGGATGCACATACTCAAATTGTAGTGTGTGTTACCTTGTACTCAATGAACTAAATTTACTTAGGTGTTGGTTAGGATCTATGTAGTTGTCGTGCTTATTACTCTATGCAATATAAATTGATTTAAGCAACTTGATTATTTGTTGTGTCCATTTTTATTTTGTGTTCGCCTGGCCAGTCGGTATGAATATCACTTCTTAGTTTCAAGGATGATTTGAGAGGTGTGTGGCATTTAATCACACTAGACCATTATCTGTTGGTGGACGATAATGACTGAGTTAGGGATAACCAGTTGCCTAGTGCTTGATCGGTAGTACGTCATTGGAGTTGAAACACATTCCAAAAAAATCCAGAGTTCCAGGAGGATCCTGCTGATAAGACTGCAAGAGAGTTGCCAAATCAATATAATTGCTAGAGCATCTTTTAAAACAATTACAGAAATCCTGACCAACGTCTGTTTCCAATCTGTCTACTTTATCCGTTTACATTCTGCTCTGTTATTTCTTTTGCTTCAGCATTTTATTAAAATCAATCATTTTAAAAATCTTGAAACCATTAAAAAGTTACATAAAATAGGTAGAGTGGAAGCTATTCAAAACCTCGTGGATACGATAAATTACTTATCACTTGTTGCGGATTGTGTATGCTTGCACAGTATTCTAGAGCTTATTTTTATCATATTTTTAACCCACTCTAGAAGGCAACAAGTTTTTGGCACCGTTGCTGGGGACTTGAATAAGTTTTTATCCGATCTGTTTTGTGTATGTGTTTTAGTGGTTTGGTGCTAGAACTTTTTGATTGTTTCGTTTGTGTTTGCAGGTGTGAGATTGGTGCATGAGCGATCCGCCTAGGGTGAGATTCGAGCTTGATCCAGAAATTGAAAGAACATTCAGGAGAAGAAGGAGAGAGCAACGGAGAAATAAAAATCCAATGGATAACGTGTCGCGTCTCCCGAAAGTTCCAGAACATCCAGTTAATCCCCAGCAGAATTGTGTGTTGCAGCCTAATCCACCGCTGGAGCAAAATGGACAGCAAAATAATCTGACTGAGAACCCTATTTTGGTGGCGAATGATAGGGCCAGAGCCATTCGAGCATATGCTTTTCCGGTGTTTGATGAGCTGAATCCTGGAATTGCATGTCCTCAAATTGATACAGCGAAACCGGTAATGTTTTAGATGTTACAAACCGTGGGTCAGTTCCATGGTTTGTCATCTGAAGACCCCCATTTACATCTTAAGTCTTTTCTAGGAGTTAGTGATTCGTTTGTAATTCAAGGAGTGTCTAGGGATGCCCTTAGATTAACTTTGTTCTCGTATTCTTTTAGAGATGGAGCAAAGGCATGGTTAAATTGTTTTGCTCCAGGTTCAATTAGGACATAGAATGAGTTAGCGGAAAAATTTCTTAGTAAATATTTTCCACCAACTAGGAATGCCAAGTTAAGGAGTGAGATAGTGGGATTTAGGCAACTCGAAGATGAAACTTTTAGTGAGGCTTGGGAGAGGTTTAAGGAGCTTTTGCGTAAGTGTCCCCACCATGGTTTACCTCATTGTATCCAAATGGAAACATTTTACAATGGGCTAAACGTAGCAACCCAAAGTATGATCGATGCTTCTGCGGGAGGGGCCCTTTTGGAAAAAACCTTTAATGAAGCCCATGAAATTTTAGAAAGAATATCAACCAATAGTTGTCAGTGGTCGGATGTTAGAGGCTCAAATAAAAAAGTTAAGAGTGTGTTAGAAGTCGATGGTGTGTCTACCATTAGGGCTGATATTGGAATGTTAGCTAACGCTCTTAAAAATGTGACAGTGGTTAGTCATCAACAGCCGCCAGTGGTGGAGCTTGCTGCAGTGGTGAACCAAGTTACAGAGGAATCATGTGTTTATTGTGGTGAAGAGCACAACTACGAGTTTTGCCCCAGCAATCCAACTTCTGTGTTTTTTGTAGGTAATCAAAGGAATAACCCGTATTCTAACTTTTATAATCCAGGTTGGTGCAACCACCCCAACTTTGCATGGGGAGGGCAAGGAAGCAATCTGCAAGCACAGCAAAAGATGAACCAGTCAGGATTTGCTAAATCACAAGCACTGCCCCAGCAAAATAAGTAGGCTTTGCCCCAGCAAAATTCAGAGAGTTCTTTTGAGGCAATGATGAAAGAATATATGGCTCGCACAGATGCCACAAATCAAAGTAATCAAGCTTCAATGAGAGCCCTGGAGTTACAAATGGGCCAGCTAGCTAATGAGCTGAAGGCAAGGCCTCAAGGGAAACTTCCTGCAGATACTGAACACCCTAGAAGGGAAGGTAGGGAGCAGGTACAGGCAGTAACTCTAAGGAGTGGTAAGCCACTAGAAGAGAGAAAAGAGCCTAGTAAACCCCAGGATGTAGAGAAGAATAGTGATAAAAATATTGTTGTTGAGAAAGAGTTGGAGTCTGGTAAAAGTGATGGAGGCAGTAATAATAATGTTGGAGCATCTGGTTCTGTTCCAGATGTGGAACCACATTATGTACTGCCCCCACCTTATCTGTTCCAGATGTGGAACCACCTTATGTACCGCCCCCACCTTATGTACCACCTCTACCTTTTCCACAAAGGCAAAAGCCTAAGAATCAGGATGGTCAATTTAAGAAGTTTTTAGAGATTCTTAAGCAATTGCATATAAATATTCCTTTAGTAAAAGCTATAGAGTAAATGCCAAATTATGCTAAATTTCTTACTGATATTTTGACTAAAAAGAAGAGGTTAGGTGGATTTAAAATTGTATCTCTTACTGAGGAATGTAGTGCTATTCTTAAGAATGGGCTACGAACCAAGGGTAAGGATCCAGGATCATTTACTATTCTTGTCTCAATAGGTGGAAAAGAGTTGGGTAGAGCATTTTTTGATTTAGGTGCGAGCATTAACCTTATGCCTCTTTCGGTCTATCGAAAGCTAGGTATTGGTGAAGCTTGGCCTACCACAGTCACACTCCAATTAGCTGATAGGTCTATCACATATCCAGAGGGTAAAATTGAGGATGTCTTAGTGAAAGTAGATAAATTCATATTTCCTGTTGGTTTTATTATCTTAGATTATGAGGCAGATAAAGATGTCCCAATTATTCTTGGTCGTCCATTCTTGGCTACTGGCAGGGCATTGATAGATGTTCAGAAAGGGGAATTAACAATGAGGGTCTATAATGAGGAAGTGAAATTTAATGTGTTTAAGGTCATGAAGTATCCAGACGAAGTGGAAGATTGTTCTTTCATTACGATTTTGGAGAACACAATTGTTGAGACAGCAATGGAGGATTTGACAAACAAGCATTTGGAAGATCATGGAGAGATTAGGGTAGAGGATTTAGAAGTTTGTTCTTTAGAAAGAAAAGTTGAAAAAGAAGTTTCTAAGTGTGAGGATGTTTTTGAGTCTTTAGATTTGGATGAAAGAAAGGCTCCTCCTATTAAGCCATCCCTGATTGAGGCACCCACCTTAGATTTGAAGCCCTTGTTGGATCATCTAAAGTATGTGTATCTTGGGGAGGGTGAGACGTTGCCCATTATTGTTGCATCAGATTTAATGCTGGAGGATGAAGAGGCCTAAATAAAGTTGCTGCAACAATATCGCAAAGCAATAGGTTGGACATTGGCTGACATTCAGGGAATTAGCCCGTCTTTCTGTATGCATAAAATCACTCTAGATGAGGGATCCTTTAGGAGTATTGAGCAACAGAGAAAGCTTAACCCTACAATGAAAAAGGTTGTTAAGAAGGAGGTGATTAAATGGTTGGATGCTGGGATTATCTATCCAATTGCAGATAGCAATTGGGTAAGCCCTGTCCAATGTGTTCCAAAGAAAGGAGGTGTTACGGTAGTGACTAATAAGGATAATGAGTTGATCCCAACCAGGACAGTAACTGGCTGGAGGGTTTGTATGGATTACAGGAGGCTTAACAAAGCCACTCGTTAGGACCATTTCCCTCTACCATTTATTGACCAGATGTTGGATAGATTGGCTGGTCAGGCTTACTATTGTTTCTTAGATGGTTATTCTGGGTATAACCAGATTACCATTGCTCCTGAGGACCAAGAAAAAACCACTTTCACTTGCCCTTGTGGGACGTTTTCTTTCAGGCGAATGTCTTTTGGCCTTTGCAATGCTCCAGCAACATTTCAGCGGTGTATGTTAGCAATTTTTTCTGATATGATTGAGTCCACTGTTGAGGTATTTATGGACGATTTTTCAGTATTTGGAGGGTCTTTTCAGCATTGTTTGAACAATTTAGGTAAGATGTTAAAGAGATGTGAGGATACTCATTTAGTTCTTAATTGGGAGAAATGCCACTTCATGGTAAAGGAGGGCATTGTGTTAGGTCATAAAATTTCAAAGAAAGGTCTAGAAGTTGATCGAACAAAAATAGAGGTTATTGAGAAGTTAGAACCATCGAATTCAGTCAAGGGGATTCGAAGCTTTTTAGGTTATGCTGGATTTTATAGAAGATTCATAAAGAATTTTTCAAAAAATGAGTAAACCTCTATGTAACTTGTTGTGTGCTAATAGTGTTTTTGACTTTAATGCAAATTGTAGGAAGGTTTTTGAAACTTTAATGGCTGCTTTGATCTCAGCCCCCATTCTTTGTGCACCTAACTAGAGTTTGCCATTCGAAGTAATGTGTGATGCGAGTGATGTTGCAGTAGGTGCAATGCTGGGGAAAAGCAGGGCAAATTTATCCATCCTATCTATTATGCAAGCAGGGGTTTGAATGAGACACAAATCAACTATACAACTACTGAAAAGGAGTTGTTAACGATTGTGTTTGCCTTTGAGAAATTCCACCCATATTTGGTTAGGTCCAAAGTCACGGTTTTCACAGATCATGCTGCAATAAGGTACCTAATGTCTAAGAAAGATGCAAAGCCTAGATTGATTCGTTGGGTTTTGTTATTGGAGGAATTCGACTTAGAGATAAAGGACAAGAAAGGATCAAAAAATGTCATTGCAGATCATTTGTCTCGTCTTGATCCATCATTATCTTTGCTAGAGCAATCTGTCATTTCAGATTCATTTCCAGATGAGCAGCTTTTTGTTGTTGAGGAAAAGGTAGTGAATGATTGGTGCGGCAGAGGCTGAATGATGGATGTGAGATAAGATGATAGATAATAACAATGATAAATTCAGCCAACCTTAGTGCAAGTATACATTATCGCACATAGTAATAAAAACCTTAGCAGTATTCCAAGGGTATCAATCCCACGAGGACTAAATTAGAAATTCAGATTTGAAGAAGAAACTGCTCAACTGATTGCTTAAAAATAGGTAACCAAAGAACTGATTGATGATTGATTTTTGGAAAAGTAAATAACACAAGTAAATAATAAAGAATAACAATAATAAACAAACGAGGTATTCAATATGGATTCATCCCAAAGGCAATAACCGTAATCATGGATTATTCAACTTAAGCCTATTCAATGCATTGGGTCATATTTAACTTCTATTTGGCCTTGCTCCCAAGAACCGTTAGAAGGCTAAGCGAGTACCGTTATGCACATTTCTGTGACTCAACTCCGACATAGATGATTCACGAATGCAATCTATAACCTTATAGTTGATATAGGGTGCCTTAGGCAGCTTTCCCTATACCACCGAACAATCTCTTTCGAGCTTTTTCTCCTATATCACCTTTATGAGAACCGATATCGTTTGTCCCTTTCGAGATCAAACTCACATGGCATGCAAAGTCTAAGTGATCAATTTAAACTCAGCAAGATTATAATGATATTCAATAAAGAATGACATGCATTGAACAATACTTAAGCAAATAAAACACTTTCAAGCTATTGAACCATAAGGGAATTCACCATATTGAACCCCTCAACGGAATTTAGCTACTCATGGTGGGATAAAGTGCAAATGAATACCTTTTCATTGAAAATAAGATGTAAAGAATACAGATAAATGAAAAGTAACACAAGTTGGAAATATTGACAGTAGCTAAATACTATGAGTTTTCTATTTTATCCAATCCTTCTAGAGTTCGCTTAGACACTCCACTCTCTCGCTTTTACAAGTGGGAATGGGTGAAAATCCCTACAAACCCTAAGGTTTGATGTCTAACTCAGGTTAGAATTTAGTCATCTAAGAAGGACCTCGAGCATCCCTACTCATAGGCGTCAACTAGGGTTCTGTCACCACCCTCTTCTTCCAAATGAGTTCTGCTTGAATTTGACTTCGAATCACGAGCTTATATAGTGTTGGAAGTGGTTGAGGAGCTGCGAAATAGGTGCTGGTAGGTAGCCCGTCGGTTTTGGGGTCAAAACAGCCGGTTAGGTGCGAAGAAGTCTCGTTCAAAACGACCTGCGGACGACTCGGAACTGCCTCAGTTTTTCTAGAAATGCGGTCGCATTTCCTTTTGTCTTCCCAGAAATGCGGTCGCATTTCTAGGAAAATTCCAGCTTTTCCTCTGTTTTCCTGCACAACAACAAACTTAGTCAAATTTCCTTAAAATTGAGTCTTTTTAAGCACAAATGAGCATAATTTGACAAAAGTAACTCACAACACCCTAACTTCACAACTCTAACATATTTTGAGCTCGAGAATAGTGAAATTGATCTAAAACATATAGTTTTGACAAAGAAATGACTAAATATAAGGGTAAAATAGGTATATTTTTTACCCTTATCAATGATACTCCTTGGTATACAGATATAGCTAACTTTTTGGTAAAAGGAGTAACTCCTATTGATATGGATTGGAGGCAGGTGCAAAGGTTTAAGCATGATGCAAAATTCTTTTATTGGGATGAGTCATTTATGTATAAGAAATGTTCTGATGGTATTATTCGAAGATGTGTTTTAGGTGATGAAGCAAAGGAAATCCTGGAGCAATATCACTCTTCGCCGTATGGAGGTCATTTCAGCGGCCAGAGGACAACTATGAGGATTTTGCAATGTGGATTCTTCTGGCTTTCTTTATTTAAGGATGACCATTGGTTCTACAAGTAATGTGATGCTTGCCAAAGGAGAGGAAATTTAGGACCTAGAGATGAAATGCCTCTTACTTATATTTTGGAATTAGAGTTATTCGATGTATGGGGTATTTATTTTATGGGGCCATTTCCCCCTTCTAACGGTAATTTTTTTATCTTATTGGCAGTTGATTACGTGTCCAAATGGGTGGAGGCCATTGCATGCCATCAGAATGATGCTAAGACGGTATCAAGGTTTCTCCAATCGCACATCTTTGCGTGGTTTGGGACACCTAGAGCTCTTGTGAGCGATGAGGGTACACACTTTGTGAATAATGTTTTAGCTAAGCTTTTAGCTAAATATGGAATTAAACATAGGATTGCTACCCCTTATCACCCACAAGCAAATGGTCAAGCTGAAGTTAGTAATAGGGAAATTAAATCCATAGTAGAGAAAGTAGTCCATCCATCTAGAAAAGATTGGTCTTTTCGGTTAGATGAGGCTCTCTGGGCTTATAGGACAGCCTATAAGACTCCTCTAGGTATGTCTCTCTATAGGTTAGTGTATGGAAAGGCTTGCCATTTACCGTTAGAGCTTGAGCATAAAACGTTTTGGGCTGTGAAGAAATTGAATTTTGATTTAAGTCGTGCAGGGGCAATAAGAATGCTACAACTTAATGAGTTAGAAGAGTTTCGTCAGTTTTCTTACGAAAATGCGAAAATGTATAAAGAGAAGACTATGCGGTGGCATGATAAGAAAATAAAACCTAAAGAATTTATGAAGGGTCAGAGAGTATTGCTCTACAACTCTAGATTGAAATTGTTTCCTGGAAAATTAAAATCTAAATGGTCTGGGTCGTTTATTGTGATTGAAGTTTTTCCTCATGGAGCAATTACTTTGAGAGATGAAAAAGATGGGCGAGTGTTCAAGGTTAATGGACAGCGAGTGAAGCATTATTGGGGAGAGGAATTTCGTTCGTAATATCCTTCCCTAAAATTGGTCGATGAATAAAAAAGCAAGAGTTTTGTGGGAGCATTTCATATTGCAATATTTTTAGCTCCTAGTGTTTGTTGCAATTTTATTTTATCTCGAGGATTTTATTCTAGTTTGAATTAATTTGAATTAGATTTTCTTGATTTCAATCTTATCTGATTTATTTAAATTCGTTGGTATTTTTAATTTCCGTAGATTTTATTTTCGGTTTATTTTGGTCGATTTCATTTTAATTTAATCATATTAGTTTTTTTTAGATTTAATTTCAGTTTGTATTTTCGTTATTTAAATTTATGTTTAGATTAGGTTTTTAATAATATATTTCCTGATTTATTCAGCTAAGGTAAGATTTGATTTTGGCGGTTTAAATTTCAAATTGGAATTTTCCGTATAAAAGATTCTTCTAGAAGAAAATCTTTGTTGATCAGTTTGTTTTTGCAATCTGTTGGAAGGATAAAATATTTCGTCAGATTCTAGGGGAATTGGTTGTGAGTTAAATAATTTTACCGTTTGGAATTTAATTTTTCCGTGGGCAGGTAAACCGCGTGAAGCATCTGGCGCT
Organism: Luffa aegyptiaca; assembly: GCA_017139565.1. NCBI lineage: Eukaryota > Viridiplantae > Streptophyta > Magnoliopsida > Cucurbitales > Cucurbitaceae > Luffa > Luffa aegyptiaca. Next base: position 30,210,400 of record CM029400.1, on the reverse strand, counting down.
TCCACGTGTCACGTAGTGTTGATCTAACGATCTATCTGTTAGCCAACGCAGAGGGGATTTACCATGGGGCAAAATTTTACCGTTTTTGAAATTTATATCTCCATGATTACATGTAAATTAAACGGTAATTTTTATTTAATTGGGACATAATCTTTCGGTTAGGATTTAAAGGGCTGGAGCCCTATTTATTCAAGACCCACGGTACGTTTTCGTTTCACTTCATCTTCTTGCTTTCGTTCTTTGCTTTTTATTTCTCTCTGCCTTGCTTCTGATTACTGTGAAATACTCTAAGTCTGAGATGGCTAAGACAACAGGGAGAAGAGAAAGAGATGTTGAGGAGGAGGAAGTGTCGATTACACCTGAGGCACCGAAGACTAAAACAAAGAGAAGGAAGACACCAGAAGAAAGAGAGGCTAAGAGACGAAGAAGGCAACAGCGAGCTGAGGTCGCAGAAGTAGTACGGGAAGTGATCAAAAACATTGCTGAAGAAGCGGTTGAGGAAGAACAACCAAAAGACCTTGAATAAAAGAAAGATTTGGAACAAGAAGAACAGATAGTCGAAACTCGGCAAGAGGGACAAGAAAAGCAAGTAGAAGATGTGCAAGGGCAAGGAAATGGTCAAGAACAACAAACTCAAGAAGTTGTGCCGCAGGTACCACGTCGTCGCCTCCACAAGCAAAAGGTGGGACAAATTAAGGTAATCAGGACGGACACTCCATCTTCGTCAACAACAGAGTCTGAGAAGGAAAATTCTGAGAAAGAAGAGCAAGAGAAAGAAGAGGCTGAGAAGAAAACGGAAGAAGAAGCTCTGACGAAGCAGCAAGAAGACAAGGGCAAAGGAGTTGCGAAGCACCGGCAGAAACAGAGAAGGCTGAAACCGAGGAATCGAGACTGCCGTATGATCGCTTCATGAACGATCTTGCCCGAGCAAAATATTTAGAGATGCTGAAGAGGGATTTTCTGTTTAAGAGAGGATTCGGTGATGACCTACCGCATTTCTTACGAGCTGGAATTACAAATCACGGATGGGATCAGTTCTGCACGAAACCAAAGCCGGTGAATTTGAATGTTGTTCGTGAATTTTATGCGAACACAGATGAAGAAGAAGGGTTTCAAGCAATTGTTTGTGGGGTAGCAGTAGACTGGAGCCTCGGTGCTATAAATTCTTTATTTAACCTTCAAGATTCCCCACATGTCGGGTATAATGAGATGGCAGCAGCGCCATCCAATGAGTAGTTGAATGCAGCTGTTCGAGAGGTGGGAATTGAGGTGGCTCAGTGGCGTTTGTCGAAGACAGAAAAGAGGACCTTCTAGGAGGCTTATCTCAAGAGTGAAGCCAACACTTGGTTGGGGTTTATCAAACTGCACCTGCTGCCAACAACCCACGACTCTACTGTCTCCCGTGATCGAGTTCTTCTGGTATTTGCTATTTTGAGGTCATTAAGTATAGATGTCGGAAAAATTATCTCCAGTGAAATTCATTCCTGTTGGAGGAAGAAGGTGGGTAAGCCCTTTTCCCGAACACAATAACTATGTTGTGTCAAAGAGCTGGGGTTCCCATGAGTGCAGATGATGTTATTCTGATGGATAAGGGAATAATAGACACACCGAACTTGGCAAGGCTTCAAAGGACTAAGGAAGCACGCCAAGGAGGTTTGGTGTGTGGCATCCACCAAATTCTAGAATAGCTCCAAATGCATTCCAGCCGAATGGAGTTTGCCAAAAGGCAATTCCAAACTTTCTGCAATTATGTTCAACGAAGGGATGCGGCACTAAGGAGGGCCTTGCAATCCAATTTTTCCAAGCCTTATCCAGCCTTCCCTGTATTCCCTGATGATCTATTGAACCCCTGGATTCCACCACCGCCGATAAAAAGAGAAGAAGATGAGGAGGAGAACGCTGGTCAGGAGGATTAGAAGAAGACAAGTGAAGGTGTTCATATAACACATGCGGAAGCAATTTTAGGATCGGAGGCACTTAACTACATCAATTTTAGAAAATGAAAACATGTTGTCCAAATACCGTAAACAGAGAGCAGAATTTGTACCAACCTTTTTGGAGACCGATTCAACGACTCCCTTTGATTCCTTTGATCACGAACGGTATGTGGACCACCTCTAGTGTCTTCCCTACTATTCTCCGGGCCAAGAACGACTTGCGGGAGTCTATAGAGATGGGGAATAGGAAGGGAATGCTTGAAGGTTCAAGCACTAGAGAGATATATGAAGATGAGTGAGTTTGAGACCAAAATCCAGCAGCATAACAATATGGAAATGGCTCTCTTCACTCTTAATCTGATTTTGCATCTACTTATAGAGATATTCCATGCAAGGAATGGCCTCAAGATGCAAGACACATGGTGGTAATGCAAGCCAAAGTGGATTCTAGGTGTTGAAGTCACAACACATGCAACAAGTGCATGGATGTGTTGTATTCCACTTTGTATCAACATGCAAGAGTGGAAATCCATCTAAATCCACTAAGTTTGATTCTCAATCAGATTTTGCTTGCATTCTAATTCAAATTCCAATTCCAAATTGAAATTGATTTCATGGCAATTAATTAGAAACATTTCCAATTAATTTGTTATGATTAATCCAATTAATCATTGACACCTTGTGCAATCTAATATATATGATTCCTAATTCATATATAGTATTTAAAACACTTTTAAATACATAATCTCTCATTTTCCAATTTAATTCATAATTAAATATTGTGTCAAACACAATTTACGAAAATGCCCTTTTTCTCGATTTTGAACAATTCAAAGAATCCTATCTTATTGTTCTAGGCTTTATTCCGATATGAGCTAGTAGGGGGACCTAATGGACCTATAGATCATGGGCTCCAACGATTCGAGGCTAACCGACTAATCTCATTAACCGAGTTTAACCAACATTCGTTAACTACCAGGACACTCCACTATAGCCCGATAGTTGCACTCCCCTCACTATAGATATATTTCCGTCCACTTGATTTAACCATGTTCAGTAAGTCGATCCTTCACAGGTTGTTCGTAACTATAGCTGGATCAAATGTCCGTTTTACCCCTATAGTACTTCTTGTTCCTTAAGTCCCACTGATCCTCTAATGAACAATTGGTTTATGGTCCAACCAACAAACCGAGTCCCTCTCGGGCCAATGAGAGGGCGGGATCCCTTTGTTTAAGCCCCAGATACAGCACTTAAGGGAACAACCTCTCTACTATCCCTAATTCGGGTAGGAGCGAATTCCTTCCTGCAGAACTGTCCCCAGCTATCTACCCGTTCCTATCCCTGAAATGGGAGGCTTATTGAGTCTGCGATGCTGAGCCACTCTCTCCCATGTAGATCTAAGGATAAGTCCGAATAAACAGGAGTTCATAGTTAGCTCAGGATTAAGATCGAGTTACCTAGGTCATCACATGAAATAGTTAGTCTTGTCAGTAAACGGCGTTATAAAGCAAGGGTGACTTATTTCTCGGTCCTGGTCTTATGCAAACTCATTGCATAGGACGCCCCCACTCGCATGTCTCTACATGGACGATTTAGGATCACATCGTCTGTACTATCTACAAAGTGGGCCGCGTTTCATAGTGTCCCCAGGATAAGGTACCCAGCCCTATCCCTATACTATAGACCGTTTTGGCTATTACTCGAGCCTGATCCACTTTTATGTCTCTACATAAAGCTCAAGTGTTCGTCCTATAGCCAGGGATCTTAGTTTATTGGATTTGGGTTATTTAACTTGCAATTTACTTATTCAGTAACGACTTTGCTGAATGAATCTCGACAACGACTTTATCGATCAAGTATATAATTCGTTTAACAATCACTATCTACGAGTTTTAGGGCACAAATCCCAACAATCTCCCACTTGAACTAAAACTCTAGTTTAGTGGGATGTACTATAATCCATAACAACAGTGGGTGAATAAATACTTGTATTAATAACAGAGTAAAAATAGAATAAACTAGGGCATCTAAATACCCAATATACTAAGGCATCGATATACCGGTTACAATTCTCCCACTTGCCCTAGATTATTTCTGAAGGATTGGAATTCCGTAATTCCGTAAAGCGGAAGCGTGATTGGGACCGATTCATAATTAATTTTGTTTAATCTAAAATACCAATACATTGGCAATAATATTAGAACTATTCTAAATATATATTAAGGCTAAGCATACAAAAATATTAGATCTAAATCTAATTTATAAAGTAACAAATTACTTACTCTCGTTGACGACTCAGATTAAATTCACCAACTGCTTGTGAATTAATCACGAACTAGTGCGAACACCACCACTATGGCTACACCGGTATGACTCTGAGACTTCTAGAGGCAGGAGACTTGTGGGAGCCTTTGGGAGAATTCTCTAAGAGTAGGAGAATGAATGGGATGTCTTTCACCCCACCCCAGGGGTCCTATATATAGTAAAGGCCAAGACCTTTTTCCTAATAGGAAAAGGGAGACCTTTTTCCTAATAGGAAAAGGGAGACCTTTTCCTAATAGGAAAAAGTCTCTAATTTTAGTAAATAATTAATTAATTCCATAATTAATTAATTTCCCAATTAAATATCATATATTTAATCTTAGGAATTTTATTAAAATTAAAATTAATATGAATCCAATTCATATTAAATTTATTTGAACTCTTTCAAATATTTTCTTTCCTAATAGGAAAAGGTTTCTAATTTTAATAAATAATTAATTAATTCCATAATTAATTAATTTACCCAATTAAATATCATATATTTAATCTTAGGGATTTTATTAAAATTAAAATTAATATGAATCCAATTCATATTAAATTTATTTGAACTCTTTCAAATACTTTCTCTCAAGAATTAATTTTTTTTTTAAATTAATTCAAAAATTATATTATAAAGTTTCATAAACTTTATATTATAATCCATCAATATACATTATACGATTCCCCAAATAAATTGAACACTTTCAATTTACAATTTATACTTAATTGCCTCAAGTCTCTTTACGAGCTACCAGTGGGACCTAATGGACCTACAAATCAGAAGCTCCAACGATACGAGACTAATTGGCCAAACTCATTGACCAAGTTTAGTCAACATTCGTTAACTGTGGGTCACTCAACTAGAGACCCACAGCTGCACTCTTCTCACCAAGCAGTAAGTCAATCCTTCACGTGTGTTCGTAACACCAGTTGGGTCAAATTACCGTTTTACCCCTGGGTTACCTCTGGTTCCTTAAGTACCACTGATTCCTCTAATGAACAAGTTGTTTAGGGTCCAACCACTAAACAGGAGTTCCTCTCAGGCTAGGAGAGGACGGCGCGCCTTTGTTCAAGCCCTAGAATCAGCCCTTAAGGGAACACACATCTACTTACCCCAATAGGGGAAGGAGTGAATTCCATCTTGTACTGTTATGTTCCCAGCCCCCATTCGGTCTTGCCCCTGAAATGGTAGGCTTATTGAGTCGGAGAACTGGCCACTATCACCCATACAAATCTAAGGACAGTCCCTCCTGAAAGGGGTTCATAACAGACTCAGGATTGAGATTGAGTTACCTAGGTCATCCTATTGAAATAGAAACCTAAACTAGTTAACGGCGTTACATCTAGTGGTTACTATTTCGCGGTCCGGTCTTATGCAAACTCATTGCATAGGATACCCCCACCCGCATGTCTCCTACATGGATGCTTTGGATCATTGCATCTGTATCGAATACAAGGTGGGTCGTATCACATAGTGTCACCAGGATAAGGTACCCAGCCTTATCCCTATACTATAGACCATTTAGGTTGTTACTTGGACACTGATCCCCATATGTCCCCACATACTAGTCCAAGTTTCATTTAAACAACCTTGGATCTTAGTTTATTGGATTTAGGGTTTATTAATGCAAACTCGATTATTCAATAACCAAATTACTGAATTACTCAAATAACACTTTATTGAGATCGATTAATTTGTTTCATTTACTATCTACGAGTTTTAGGGCATAAAACCCAACAACTCCCACTTGAACTAAAACTCTAGTGGGCAATATACATCAACAATCAAAATTGAATGAATAATCATTGAAGTAGGAATAGTAGTTTGTATTAATACTGTATAATACATGAAAAGTACAAATACAGATAAATACAATAAACTAGGGCATTCACAATACCCATTACACTTCTCCCACTTGCCCTAGATTATTCTATGTACATATCTCGCAGACCTAGACCCTCTAGATGACCCTCGAACACTTTAGCCGTGAGAGCCTTCGTAAATGGATCAGCAATATTGTGCTTAGAGGCTACCTTCGTGACGATCACGTCCCCTCGTTGCACGATCTCTCTGATGAGATGATATTTGCGCTCTATGTGCTTGCCTCTTTTATGATTACGAGGTTCTTTAGAATTTGCCACTGCACCACTATTATCACAGTAAAGGGTGATTGGCAAGTTCATATTTGGAACAACTTCCAAATCCATCAAGAACTTCCGTAGCCATACAGCCTCCTTAGCTGCTTCACAAGCAGCGACACATTCGGCCTCCATGGTGGAGTCTGCAATGCATCCTTGCTTGATGCTACGCCAGACTACAGCTCCCCCGTTGAGGGAAAATACTGACCCTGATGTGGATTTCCTAGAATCCTTATCAGTCTGAAAGTCAGAGTCTGTGTATCCTGTAAGGATCAAATCCTTAGAGCCATACACAAGCTGATAGCCCCTCGTTCTCCGAAGATACTTGAGGATGATTTTAACTGCAGTCCAGTGGTCTAACTCTGGATTGGACTGGTACCTGCTGACTATCCCAACTGCATAGCAAATGTCAGGCCTAATACACAACATGGCGTACATAAGACTGCCCACAGCTGAAGCATAAGGGATGTGTCTCATATCCTCAATTTCTTGAGGTGTCTTAGGACACTGTTCCTTAGACAAATGAACTCCATGCCTAAAGGGTAGTAAACCCCTCTTGGAATTCTGCATCTTATATCTAGACAACATCTTGTCTATATATGATGCTTGAGACAGGGCTAACGTTCTGTTCTTACGATTCCTGATAATTTGAATCCCTAGAACATACTGAGCTTCACCCAAATCTTTCATTTGGAACTCAGTCGATAGCCATTTTTTAATGTCGGCTAGATATTCTACATCATTTCCAATGAGAAGAATATCATCTACATACAACACCAAAAAAGCTACTGAACTGTTGATAATCCTTTTGTAAACACAAGGCTCATCAACGTTCTGGTCAAAGCCATAAGATTTGACAGCAGTGTCAAACTTTATATTCCAAGATCTAGAAGCTTGCTTCAACCCATAAATGGATCGTCTAAGCTTGCAAACTTTTTGCTCTTGACCTTGAGCAACGAACCCCTCTGGTTGAGACATAAAGATGTTCTCATCAAGATTGCCATTCAGAAAGGCAGTCTTGACGTCCATTTGCCAAATCTCATAATCATAAAAGGTGGCAATGGACAAGAGAATTCTTATCGACTTTAACATGGCAACTGGGGAGAAGGTTTCCTCATAGTCCACCCCGTCCTTTTGGGTATAACCCTTTGCCACAAGTCGAGCTTTGAAAGTCTGTACTTTCCCAGCTGCGTCTCGTTTTCTCTTGTAGATCCATTTGCACCCTATGGGTTTAACCCCTTCAGGTAGGTCTACAAGATCCCAGACTTTATTGAAGTACATAGACTCCATCTCTAGGTCCATAGCTTTGACCCACTGGTCATGGTCCACATCATTCATTGCCTGTCTAAAGGTCAATGGATCCTCAACCCCATCATCAGGTATGACAGTTGGAGTTTCTGCTAAACCCAGATAGCGTTCAGGTTGAATAACAACCCTCCCACTACTTCGAGGCATTCTCAACTCTTGAGAAGGATGGGCTTGACCAGATGTACTGGGCTCATCAATAACTCTTGTTGAAGGTCCAGCCTCTGAACTAGGCTCATCAACAACTCTTGTTGAAGGTCCAGCCTCATCAACAACTCTTGTTGATTTATTTGTAGCTTTACCAGAAAGTTCACTTAACACAATTTTACTGCTTGGTATGTGTTCTTTAACGTGGTCTTCTTCCAAGAAAGTAGCATTTGTCGATACAAACACTTTATTTTCTTTTGGATCAAAGAAGTATCCACCTCTTGTTTCTTTTGGGTAGCCTACGAATAGGCATAATTTTGAACGTGAATCCAATTTCTTTGGGTTTGCTACTAACACATGTGCAGGGCAGCCCCAAATTCTGAAATGACGTAAACTAGCTTTACGCCCTTTCCAAAGCTCAAATGGTGTTTCAGAAACATTCTTTGAGGGAACAACATTCAAAATATAAACTGCAGTCTCTACTGCATAACCCCAAAAAGAACTAGGCAACTGAGCATATCTCATAATAGATCGAACCATGTCTAACAAGGTTCTGTTTCTCCTTTCAGATACATCATTCTGTTGAGGTGTACCTGGTGCTGAGAGTTGGGACGATATTCCATGTTTTATCAAATAGTTTTGGAATTTTAAGTCCAAATACTCTCCACCTCGATCAGATCGAAGTGTTTTAATGGTCATACCTAACAAGTTCTCAACTTCAGTCCTGTACTCCTTGAACTTTTCAAGGGCTTCAGACTTATGACTCATTAGGTATAAATAACCATACCTTGAATAATCATCTATGAAAGAGATGAAATATTCATACCCTCCTCGAGCTCTTACATTCATTGGACCACAGAGATCCGTATGTACGAGTTCTAAGGGCTCCTTGGCACGATAACCTTTTCCAGTAAAAGGTCGTTTAGTCATCTTACCTTCGAGACATGACTCACATGGAGGTAAAGTACCATCTTCTAACTGGCTTAGAAGTCCGTTCTTAACCAATCTCCCAATCCTATTGAGATTTATGTGGCCAAGTCTCAAGTGCCAAAGATAGGTACTTTGAGAAACTTTTTGCCTTTTTGGTTGAGTCTCAACTGTTTTAAACATTTCATTGTTCAAAATAGCCCTAGACTCTATTGGTCTTAAGACATACAAATTGTTCTCCATTTTTGCAGAACATATATCAGCACCCCTTTTAGTAATGAAAGCTTCATTCACAGAAAAGGACACTGAATACCCTTGTTCTAGCAAACAAGAAATAGAAATCAAATTTCTTTTTATTCTGGGAACTATATATACGTTATCTAATAACATATAGCGTTCCCTGGAGAAGAACATTTTAATATCTCCCACTGCTTTAGCTGAAATGAGCTCCCCAGTCCCAACTCTGAGAGTCATTTCCCCAGCATCCAACTGTTGCCAGGAGCTCATTCCCTCAAAGGAAGAGCATACGTGATGAGTGGCACCTGAATCTAGGATCCAGGCTGTGTCATCATTTTCCACTATACACGTTTCAATGATCAATAAATCAAATTTATTTTCATTGAGATGTGCTAAGCAGTCTATGTCATATTCATCATGAACAATTTCGGATAAATTAGACATATGGGCTTGAGGACCGTCCTCAGTTAAGACCAATTCCACACATTTAGTGTTTAAGTTCATTTTCTTAGTTGTATTAGAAATACCAGTTTTGTAGTTGGCGTTATATGAGGAATATAAAGAACGTTTCATTGCTGAGAACAAACAAACTAACTTAATAAGTATTGTTACATTAACCCATTACACAAAATATAAATATTATTTTAATCCAATTAATTTAGCAAGAGTAATGATCAACCCATAGAATAAACATTCATTTTGCAACGATACTTCAGAGGTTTAGAACAACAGCTACCGTAGGGTAGTCAGCTACTCCTCCTCTGAATTGAGACAATCTCAGCTAATCCCTATTCCCGGAATAACTCATATTCCAATAGTTCTTAGCTACCGTTTTTTCGGTCAGGAAATTATTAACACCTTAACAATTTCCCGTAACTGTGACCCTCCATTTTTCAGATTTCAGAGGTCGGCCCCAACAATGCTACCGTAGGGAAAGTCAAAGTTGGAAATGGACCTAAGAAACCCTATCCATTTCTGGAGTTTGCGTTGTTCCGACTCCCATGATCAAGCCCTCCGTAGGGTGATCGCTCCCAGGGCGACTCGCAGGCAGATCATTGGGATCTCACGGTGCAACCTAATGGAGGAGACCGTAGGATACGTTGACACGTTCCTACTCCCACTTACTATAAAATACTCCCTCATTCACCTTGATATTGATCCATGCAAACACCATCCGTAGGGGGTCACTCCCAGGGTGACTCGAGGCCAAGCATGAACCTCACGTTGTGAACTTTTGAGGACGTGAGAGCAAAACTTGATTTATGAAAATCTTGTTTTGATATATTTCCTCCCACTAAGTATTTTTATAATTATAGGGTCTATTACTTAGGTAAATTCCGGCTAAGTGAATCTATCTAAGTCTATGCCTGTATATAACTTTTATATATATAGGTCTTTTCTCTAATGTCTAGGTGGATTAAACACTTTTAATTACCTAGAGACATTGCATGCTAATATAACTATGGTTAATTCAACTCAAGTTCCGGCTCAGTTCCCAGGTAGCAGGTGTTTCGTAAACCGTCATCTTAAGTACCTCCAGCCTTAGACAGAACTTTACCGGTAGAGTTCCCTTATAACCAATAGTTATGATAAATCTTTACTCTAAAGATCTAGGTGAATTAAACTCTTTTAATTGACCTAGTGATATTGCATGCTAACATAACTATGGTTAATTCAACTCAAGTTTCGAGTCAGTTCCCAGGTAGCAGGTGTTCCGTAAACCGTCATCTTAAGTACCTCCAGCCTTAGACAGAACTTCATCGAGAGAGTTCCCTTATAACCATAGTAAAGTAAACTCTTTACTCTAAAGATCTAGGTGAATTAAACTCTTTTAATAAACCTAGTGATATTGCATGCTAACATTTAACTATGATTAATTCAACTCCGGTATTCCGGGTTAGTTCCCAGGTAGGAGGTGTTCCGTAAACCGTCATCTTAAGTACCCCCAGCCTTAGACAGAACTTAACCGGTGGAGTTCCCTTATAATCATAGTAATGTTTTTCCTACTTAGTCAATTAAAACTATTTTTAATTCTAAGTAAGAAAATAATTCTAATCCTATTAGAATTATAATGAGCTTAGGTCTAATTAATTTTAAACATTTTAAAATTAATTCATTTTAACCTAAGGTCCTATGTTTGCATGCAACTCTTTGTTATAGGTTGACGGTTTCTAATCAATTTTATAACTTATTATAAAATTTTAATGATTAGCCCTATAACATGCTTCTATGGTGTTGGAAAAATAACAATCATATTCTAATTATTCAACACCATATTATTATGACGCCGATAATGATAATATAACGATTATATTAATCTAAAGTGGTGTCATGTTTCATGCAATTTCAATTTCATTTAATTAATATCGATTATATTAATTAAACATCCATGAAATTTTACATTAATATAATATAACTCTTATATTAATCTAATTAATGTCATGCTCAATGCTATTTCATTTTCATTTAATTAATATAACATTTTATATTAAATCATACATGAAAACAAGCATTGATTTATATTTATTATTTTCATTCATAATATAACTAATTATATTATTTCTCATGAAAATAATGCTAAGCATGCATGCTACATTAATAAAATATAACAATTATATTTATCTAATTAATGTCATGCATCATGCTTTTCCAATTTCATATATTTAATATAACAATTATACTAAATAACTCATGAAATATAAATTCATGCATAATTATCATATATTATAACATTTATAACATAAATATGCATGAAACATGCTTAACCTATGGTGGGAATTTAAGCTATATGACATCCATAAAGCAAATAAATAGCAATTGAACTGGTTAATTTTGGCCCCTAGGATAAAATAAAGCATAAATTACAATAATTATAGCTATATTCTATCCTTAAAGTCCTTCTGCAGCTCCAAATACTGGTCTAGACCGCCCGAACCAACCCGAACCACTTCGAACCAGCTACGAAAATCACGAACCGAGCTAAATTCCAGCTAAACCGGAACAAATTGGTCCCAACCCAGCCAGACCGCGTGAATCGGACCGCCCAACAGCCTTGAACCGTCCTGTTGCGAATTTCTAGCGCGTGCTGTAATCGTGACAGCGTCGCAATTTCTCCGATTTTTATCTCATAAAAACCTATTCTAGACCCGGACTTACATAGGACTCGATTTTACATAAAATACCCGAAACATCGGGCCCTTACATGATCAAATCACATAAAAACAGTAAAATCTATGGCCATAAAATTAACCTAAACAGTTCAATGCAAATCATACATACATTATGTATTAATCAATCCCACCAATAGCCAATGCAAATTTTAGAGAAACAAAATTAGATCTACGATCGACTCTGATACCAATTGAAGGATTGGAATTCCGTAATTCCGTAAAGCGGAAGCGTGATTGGGACCGATTCGTAATTAATTTTGTTTAATCTAAAATACCAATACATTGGCAATAATATTAGAACTATTCTAAATATATATTAAGGCTAAGCATACAAAAATATTAGATCTAAATCTAATTTATAAAGTAACAAATTACTTACTCTCGTTGACGACTCAGATTAAATTCACCAACTGCTTGTGAATTAATCACGAACTAGTGCGAACACCACCATTATGGCTACACCGGTATGACTCTGAGACTTCTAGAGGCAGGAGACTTGTGGGAGCCTTTGGGAGAATTCTCTGAGAGTAGGAGAATGAATGGGATGCCTTTCACCCCACCCTAGGGGTCCTATTTATAGGTAAAGGCCAATACCTTTTTCCTAATAGGAAAAGGAAGACCTTTTCCTAATAGGAAAATGTCTCTAATTTTAATAAATAATTAATTAATTACATAATTAATTAATTTCTCTAATTAAATATCATATATTTAATCTTAGGGATTTTATTAAAATTAAAATTAATATGAATCCAATTCATATTAAATTTATTTGAACTCTTTCAAATATTTTCTTTCCTAATAGGAAAAGGTCTCTAATTTTAATAATTAATTAATTAATTCCATAATTAATTAATTTACCCAATTAAATATCATATATTTAATCTTAGGGATTTTATTAAAATTAAAATTAATATGAATCCAATTCATATTAAATTTATTTGAACTCTTTCAAATATTTTCTCTCAAGAATTAATTTTGAAATTAATTCAAAAATTATATTATAAAGTTTCATAAACTTTATATTATAATGCATCAATATACATTATACGATTCCCCAAATAAATTGAACACTTTCAATTTATAATTTATACTTAATTGCCTCAAGTCTCTTTACGAGCTACCAGTGGGACCTAATGGACCTACAGATCAGAAGCTCCAACGATACGAGACTAATTGGTCAAACTCATTAACCAAGTTAGTCAACATTCGTTAACTGTGGGTCACTCCACTAAAGACCCACAACTGCACTCTTCTCACTATAGAATATTTCTGTGTCCACGGATTTCAACCAAGCAGTAAGTCAATCCTTCACGTGTGTTCGTAACACCAGTTGGGTCAAATTACCGTTTTACCCCTGGGTTACCTTTGGTTCCTTAAGTACCACTGATTCCTCTAATGAACAAGTTGTTTAGGGTCCAACCACTAAACAGGAGTTCCTCTCAGGCTAGGAGAGGACGGCGCGCCTTTGTTCAAGCCCTAGAATCAGCCCTTAAGGGAACACACATCTACTTACCCCAATAGGGGAAGGAGTGAATTCCATCTTGTACTGTTATGTTCCCAGCCCCCATTCGGTCTTGCCCCTGAAATGGTAGGCTTATTGAGTCGGCGAACTGGCCACTCTCACCCATACAAATCTAAGGACAATCCCTCATGAAAGGGGTTCATAACAGACTCAGGATTGAGATTGAGTTACCTAGGTCATCCTATTGAAATGGAAACCTAAACTAGTTAACGGCGTTACATCTAGTGGTTACTATTTCGCGGTCCGGTCTTATGCAAACTCATTGCATAGGATACCCCCACCCGCATGTCTCCTACATGGATGCTTTGGATCATTGCATCTGTATCGAATACAAGGTGGGCCGTATCACATAGTGTCACCAGGATAAGGTACCCAGCCTTATCCCTATACTATAGACCATTTAGGTTGTTACTTGGACACTGATCCCCATATGTCCCCACATACTAGTCCAAGTTTCATTTAAACAACCTTGGATCTTAGTTTATTGGATTTAGGGTTTATTAATGCAAACTCGATTATTCAATAACCAAATTACTGAATTACTCAAATAACACTTTATTGACATCGATTAATTTGTTTCATTTACTATCTACGAGTTTTAGGGCATAAAACCCAACATTTCGAAGGGAGGCCGAGCATGATTCTCACGGTGTGAAATTTGCGGAGATACGTGGGAATAAAAAACTTGATATGAGACATCTTATTTTTTATACATTTCCTCCCACTGAGTATTTTAAGATTAGGCTCTATTTACTTAGGTAAATTCCGGCTAAATGAATCTATCTAAGTCTATGCCTTATTAAATAAGGTCTTTACACTAAATGTTTAGGTGAATTAAACTCTTTTAATAACCTTGTGACATTGCATGCTAGTAAGACTATGGTTAATTCGACTCAGGTTCCGGACCATTTGCCAGGAGAGTTCCCTTATAACCAAGGCCTTATGTCCTACTTAACCATATTTTAAATCTATTAAAATACTAAGTAAGACATTTTCTAATCCTATTAGAAATGTTGATCTTAGGTCTATTTAATTTTAAATCGTTTAAAATTATGTCATGATCCTAAGATCCTATGTTAGCATGCAACTCTTTGTTATAGGTTTTACGGTTTCTATTCATTAACTTTTATAACTCTTATAACTTTTAATGAATTAGCCCTATAACATGCTTTCTAATGGTGATTTAAAGCATATAACAATCAAACATTCAAGTTATATATAAAGCACCATTTAGAAACATCCTATGTCTAGGTGTGTATAACTCTTTATACTACGATGTCTAGGTGATAACTCTTTAAAACCTCACATCGCTCACGCATGCTCATAAAACTTGGGTTAACCTAACTCAAGTACCGATTCGATGCCCAGGTAGTAGGTGTTCCGTAAACCGTTAACTTAAATACTACTAGCCTTAGACAGCATCTTACCGGGTGAGTTCTCTTGTAACCTTAGCTTTACAAGATATCCACCTAATCTATGCAAGTTGATCGATTTGGAGGTTCGTTAACCTAAGTGAGCATGCATTTATCTTGTTATAGATTTTAAGTCTATCTCGGTTTATAATGCTTATAACGAACGAAAAATCCATAACTAGCTTTATTTGAATATAACCATTATAAACAAGCTAAGGAAGTTTCATGCTACATGCTTGGTTCATTTTCATTTTATTAATATAACATTTATATTAACAAATCATAAATGAAATTAAACCATCCAACATGCATCTCCTAAATTAATATAACTATTATACTAATTTAATTCATGAAACTTTATTCATGCATTCAATTAATATCAAAACTCTTATAACATATTAATTAATGCATGATTCATGCTTTCCTATGGTGGGATTTTAAATCTAAATGGCATACATTATGCACATAAAATACTTATTAATTAAAACATACATTCAATAATGCATAATTAATTAAATTAACTAAAGTGAATTGGTTTTGGGATTTTTAATCAAGCAAAAACAAAAACTAAAATTATTACAATAATAATTTCAAATAGGGATTGGACCGCTTCCGAACCATTCGAACCGACCCGAACCGCCCTTCGATTGCTTGAACCGGACCATTTTGCCTTTAAGTGAAGAACATACTTGGGCTGGAACTAAAAAACAGCATGCTGGAATTTTCGGCCAGCAGCGAGCAGTCTCCGAATTTCTTCAAATTGACGGCCTAAATGGACTCTATTGACTCTCAAATTTTACAGACTCCATATGAACACATTAATGCCCATAAACATGTAGGCAATTACAATTAATTCCAACGAATTGAATGAGAATTAAATTCAATCCCAAAACCAATTTTCTTTAGTTTTTACACAGTTTCATCATATGAAAAGCTACCCACCAAGCTAAAATTAATGCATGTTAGGTGCCTTAATCATTCTCTGATACCAATTGAAGGTGTTAATATAACACATGCGGAAGAAATTTTAGGATCGGAGGCACTTAACTACATCAATTTTAGAAAATGAAAACATGTTGTCCAAATACCGTAAACAGAGAGCAGAATTTGTACCAACCTTTTTGGAGACCGATTCAACGACTCCCTTTGATTCCTTTGATCACGAACGGTGTGTGGACCACCTCTACTGTCTTCCCTACTATTCTCCGGGCCAAGAACGACTTGTGGGAGTCTATAAATATATAGGGAATGGGAAGGGAATACTTGAAGGTTCAAGCACTAGAGAGATATATGGAGATGAGTGAGTTTGAGACCAAAATCCAGCAGCATAACAATATGGAAATGGCTCTCTTCACTCTTAATCTGATTTTGCATCTACTTATAGAGATATTCCATGCAAGGAAAGGCCTCAAGATGCAAGACACATGGTGGTAATGCAAGCCAAAGTGGATTCTAGGTGTTGAAGTCACAACACATGCAATAAGTGCATGGATGTGTTGTATTCCACTTTGTATCAACATGCAAGAGTGCAAATCCATCTAAATCCACTATGTTTGATTCTCAATCAGATTTTTCTTGCATTCTAATTCAAATTCCAATTCCAAATTGAAATTGATTTCATGGCAATTAATTAGAAACATTTCCAATTAATTTGTTATGATTAATCCAATTAATCATTGACACCTTGTGCAATCTAATTATATATGATTCCTAATTCATATATAGTATTTAAAACACTTTTAAATACATAATCTCTCATTTTCCAATTTAATTCATAATTAAATATTGTGTCAAACACAATTTACGAAAATGCCCTTTTTCCCGATTTTGAACAATTCAAAGAATCCTATCTTATTGTTCTAGGCTTTATTCCGATATGAGCTAGTAATGGGACCTAATGGACCTATAGATCATGGGCTCCAACGATTCGAGGCTAACCGACTAATCTCATTAACCGAGCTTAACCAACATTCGTTAACTATCGGGACACTCCACTATAGCCCGATAGTTGCACTCCCCTCACTATAGATATATTTCCGTCCACTTGATTTAACCATGTTCAGTAAGTCGATCCTTCACAGGTTGTTCGTAACTATAGCTGGGTCAAATGTCCGTTTTACCCCTATAGTACTTCTTGTTCCTTAAGTCCCACTGATCCTCTAATGAACAATTGGTTTATGGTCCAACCAACAAACCGAGTCCCTCTCGTACCAATGAGAGGGCTGGATCCCTTTATTCAAGCCTCGGATACAGCACTTAAGGGAACAACCTCTCTACTATCCCTAATTCGGGTAGGAGTGAATTCCTTCTTGCAGAACTATGTCCCCAGCTATCTACCCGTTCCTATCCCTGAAATGGGAGGCTTATTGAGTTGGCGATGCTGAGCCACTCTCACCCATGTAGATCTAAGGATAAGTTCGAATAAACAGGAGTTCATAGTTAGCTCAGGATTAAGATCGAGTTACCTAGGTCATCACATGAAATAGTCAGTCTTGTCAGTAAACGGCGTTATAAAGCAAGAGTGACTTATTTCTCGGTCCTGGTCTTATGCAAACTCATTGCATAGGACGCCCCCACTCGCATGTCTCTACATGGACGATTTAGGATCACATCGTCTGTACTATCTACAAAGTGGGACGCGTCTCATAGTGTCCCCAGGATAAGGTACCCAGCCCTATCCCTATACTATAGACCGTTTTGGCTATTACTCGAGCCTGATCCACTTTTATGTCTCTACATAAAGCTCAAGTGTTCGTCCTATAGCCAGGGATCTTAGTTTATTGGATTTGGGTTATTTAACTTGCAATTTACTTATTCAGTAACGACTTTGCTGAATGAATCTCGACAACGACTTTATCGATCAAGTATATAATTCGTTTAACATTCACTATCTACGAATTTTAGGGCACCAATCCCAACAACAAGCTGAGCGAGCTTTTATTTTGAAGGATCATTTTTGTTGCTCGCGCATTTTCCCTGACCAAGAAAATTTTGTTTGCTTTTGATATTTCTGCTTCTTTGTTTTTATTTTTTTGCTGGTTTTTTTAAATTTTTATCTGATATTGTAAATCTTTTCCGTTATTTTTAATGAAATTCCCGAAGTTGTTTCTGTTCTATAGCACTGAGCATTCCTAACTTAACCATTTTCTTCTGAATTTTTGAAGCTTGGACTAGTTAGCTTAATTAGATCAAGGTGTTCTGATCTCCAGAAACCTTTTGCTTGAGCATTTCTTCTAGCCTGGTCATCGCTGCAGTAAGAAGATTCTGAGGTAGTATTGACTTATTTGATCCGCCTTAAGCTTAATCTTAGTCTCGCGCTTAGTTTAAAATTCAGATAGAAAAAGAATTAAGTTTAGGGGTATAATTATCATGTTGATTCATTGGGGACAATGAATAATTCAAGTTTGGGGGACTTTTAGCTACTCCGCTTGTTTTGCTCGAGCATTCCTCTCCTTCATACTTATTTTTCTAGGTTGTTGAGTAACTAGGGACATTTGTGACACCCACAGTTTGTCTTTGCTTCAAAAGATGACCTAGAGAATATTGGAAAAATGAAAAATTATTATTTGCTGAAAAAAAAATTGTGAAAATTTTGCTGAGAAAATTCATGGAGCAAAAGTTTTGAAGGATGAATGTTAATCTAACAGTTTTTCTGTCTCCCAGGGCTTAGGTGAGTTTCATCATAAAATGTTGCCATTCTGAGAAGCAAGGGATAGAATAACTAAGGATTTTTTTTAACTTAGCAATGAGTATTTAGCCTAGTTAGTGATAAGCTTGAGGCAAGGGTATACTGCACCATAAAGTGGGTCATCTCATGCTTAAGAGTTTATGACTGTAAGGCTGCTTTAAGTCTGAAGAACAGAAGAATAAAACCCCTTAAAAATATGTTTAAGTATGTCTGATAATATGGTTAAGTTGTGATAAGTACTTAGGATTGAGCTAAAGGTGGTGATTATTTGTTCAATGCTGAAAGAATCATTTTGCTGCAGCAGTGCTTGGTTTTGCAGAATGCTCAGGTAAAGGTTGAAGGTAGTGTTGGAATATCTGTTTTGATTAAGTTGTGTTATGACTAATGTTTTGAATTCTTAAGGGAAGGTTAGTTAGTGTTGCTCGGGACGCGCAATAGTTCAAGTTTGGGGGTATGATAACTCTCTAAAAGGGAGTTATTTAGGCCTTATTTCTATAGTGTTTTGTGTGTCTTTGTGTTAAACAGGGTTGCTTTTAGATGAATATTATATGTTTTAACCCATTGAGAAGAATGGATGCTTTGGAAGTTATTTTGTGCAGAAAATAATGTTGAGCGACTTGAGGGAGCAAAATCCGTGATCCAGCAAAGCAGGGAGCAAAACTGCCACGTGAGCTGCACGTGATTCATTAAATGAGGTGGCGTTAGCTAAATTAATCTCGGATCTAGGGAGCTTGGAGAGTCCTCCACGTGTAAAGTTTGACCTAATTAGGGTTAACTCCACTCTATAAAAGGAAGTAGTCGTCTCAAGTCCAAGACATTCCAAATTCGAGAGAGGAAAGTCTTAATCCATTTGTGGAGGCTTACTTTCCATCTTTGGAAGCCGAATAAAGGAGGAACGATTGGAGACCTCAAGAAGACCATTAGCTACGGATCTCTTCAAGGGAATTAATCTTTTCTTGTAATTTCTTGTAGTTATGGATGCACATACTCAGATTGTAGCGTGTGTTACCTTGTACTCCATGAACTAAATTTACTTAGGTGTTGGTTAGGATCTATGTAGTTTTCGTGCTTATTACTCTATGCAATATAAATTGATTTGAGCATCTTGATTATTTTTTGTGTCCATTTCTATTTTGTGCCCGCATGGCCAGTCGGTATGAATATCACTTCTTAGTTTCAAGGATGATTTGAGAGGTGTGTGGCATTTAATCACACTAGACCATTATCTGTTAGTGGACGCCAGTGACTGAGTTAGGGATAACCAGTTGCCTAGTGCTTAATTGGTAGTACGTCATTGGAGTTGAAACACATTCCCAAAAAATCCAGAGTTCCAGGAGGA
Organism: Luffa aegyptiaca; assembly: GCA_017139565.1. Classification (NCBI taxonomy): domain Eukaryota; kingdom Viridiplantae; phylum Streptophyta; class Magnoliopsida; order Cucurbitales; family Cucurbitaceae; genus Luffa; species Luffa aegyptiaca. The sequence continues at coordinate 30,190,276 of CM029400.1, read as the reverse complement.
TCCTGCTGATAAGACTGCAAGAGAATTGCCTAATCAATATAATTGCTAGAGCATCTTTTAAAACAATTACAGAAATCTTGACCAATGCATGTTTCCAATTTGTCTGCTTTATCCGTTTACATTCTGCTCTGTTATTTCTTTTGCTTCAGCATTTTATTAAAATCAATCATTTTAACAATCTTGAAACCATTAAAAAGTTACATAAAATAGGTAGAGTGGAAGCTATTCAAAACCTCGTGAATACGATAAATTACTTATCACTTGCTGCGGATTGTGTATGCTTGCATAGTATTTTAGAGCTTATTTTTATCATATTTTTAACCCACTCTAGAAGGCAACAATGACCAAGAATGGTCTACAACAATGCTGGAATGTAAAAGAGCCAAAAGAAATCGTAAAAGGACAAAAATTCTAATCTAACGGCGGACTAAACCGAGGCTACATATATATAGAAAATACGACGGCGTTGAGACGCCAAGGGCAGCGTCGAGACGCTGCAAACTTTTCACTCCGGCCAGATTTCGGGTCGGCGTCGAGACGCCAAGGGCAGCGTCTCGAGCCAGCCTTGGATCTCGACTTTCTACTTTAATTATCGGTCTTGTCTCGCTTCTTCTCGCCACGGAGCTTCAATCTTCGACTTTTTGTGTCATTCTTCAGGCCCTCTACAACACAATTGGGTCTTTTTACCTCCTCGCCGTCCAAGACACCAAGATGGCTCCAAAACTCCGTAATTGGCCCGAATTAACACCAATTAGCGTGATCGGCTCCCGACATAGCCTAAGCTCAATTATCCTGTAAATAAGACAAGTAAAGCATAAAGTAACTCTAACAAGCTTAGATTAGAGGCGATAAAATAGGACTATTTAGGTCCTATCATGCTTCCAAATTTTTCTTCACAGCGTGCTGGGGTCGAGACGCCAGCCCTCGGATCCTCTTGAAAAGATGGCCCTTTGGTCTTCCTTTTGGGCCTCCAACTTGCTTTTCTTGGGCTTTTGGGCTTGGATCTTCAATGGTCTTCTCAAAATGCTCCAAAAGCCTCCAAATTCATCGAAAATCTCTCAGAACTCCGATTTTGCTTCCTTGGCTCAGTTTTCTGAAATTGAAACATAAAAATACTTCAAAGCACACAATTCAAGCACAAAACTAGCTAAAATTAATAGGAAATAGATAGCATTTTTGTATGCTATCACACCCCCAAACTTAAACCTTTGCTAGTCCCGAGCAAAGTTAAAACCAAATATATGAATTAAATATTGCAAATGCATGACTCTAACTTCTACGGTCCATATAATGAATTCCAACAATTTAAGGAAATATTAAAACACATTCATTCATCACGAAATTTAAATTTAAACTCTTCATCCCTTGCGTGAGTGTGTGCGAGCCTCCTTATTAAGTCCTTACTATCTTAGAAAATGTTTATAAAATCCTCAATTCATCTTCCCCCTACACTGGCCCTAAGCTCTAATTATCCAGCTTCCCAACAATCAAGAAAGCAATATCCTACTAAGGTGCCAGAAAACAATGGGGTATGTCTCCCCCAAACTTGCATTTTTTTTTCTTCACAACGTGCTGGGGTCGAGACGCCCAAAACTGGCGTCCAGACGCCAGCCCTCGGATCCTCTTGAAAAGATGGCCCTTTGGTCTTCCTTTTGGGCCTCCAACTTGCTTTTCTTGGGCTTTTGGGCTTGGATCTTCCATGGCCTTCTGAAAATTCTCCAAAAGCCTCCAAAGTCATCCAAAATCTCTCAAAACTCTGGTTTTGCTTCCTTGGCTCGATTTTCTGAAATTTAAACATAATAAAAACACTTCAAAGCACACAATTCAAGCACAAAACTAGCTAAAATTAATAGGAAATAGATAGCATTTTTGCATGCTATCAAGGCTTCTTCTTACCGCCTCGGAATCGAGACAGCGTTGAGACGTTGTTGCGTCTGGAGCACTTTCTAGACAAAAATAGCGTCTATTCTTCGCGATTCTCCTGATTCTAGCCGTGATTTCAATGTTTTTCATCTCATAAAAACTTAATCTATACCCGGACTTACATAGGACTCGATTTTACATTAAATGCCCGAAACACCGAGCCCTTACATGATCAAATCACATAAGAATTAAAATCTATGGCCATAAAATTAACTTAAACAGTCCAATGCAAACCATACATACATTATGCATCAATCCCACTTATTAGAGCCTATCGCAAATTTTAATATCGATTAATAGGGGCAGCGGAGGCTCTGATACCAATTGTAGGGATGAAAGTCCTAGCGCAGCGGAAGTGCATCGAGAAGATCTCACACCGTTTATTAACCAATGTTAAAATACCAATACGAAAAGGCAAAATATAACTTTAAACATGCATTAAAGTTACTGTAAACATGCTGAAAAACAAAGAATAATAAAACTATTTTACATTCATGCTTTCCAAAGGACAAAGAGAGAATCGTCACAAACCTCCGTTGTAGACTTGATCGATTCTCGCCAACGACGCTCTAACGTTGAAAAATGCAGCAGCCCCTTAAGAGTCTTCGCTGGAATTTTCTTCTCCAACAACACAATACCACTGAGGTTACACCGATATTGAAGGTGTTCATATAACACATGCGGAAGCAATTGAAGATCGAAAGCACTTAAGACATTCAATTTTGCTCCTAAAGCATGCATGTTCTATAAAAGACAGAATATAGAGTTGAGAGAACACCAACCTTTGTAGCTCACTTATGTGGAACTCCTTGTGGTGTTTGCCTCTCCTATGCTCCTTGGACAACCTCTAGAGTCTTCCCTACTATTCTCTTGGGCCTAGAAAGACTTGTGGGAGTCTATAGAAGAAAGAAATAGGAAGGGAATGCTTGATGGTACAAGCTTTTGGAAGGAGATGAAATGAGAGAGAATTTGAGGGAGAAAATTTGCAGCATAACACTAAATGAAAGCTTGCTCTTCTTGAATCTAATTCAAGCCCCTTTTATAGACATCTCCCATGCAAAGACAAGCTTCATGACACTTAGCCACATGGTCAAGATGCAACTCAAAGTGGATTCTAGGTGTCTACTTCACAACACATGCATCTAATGCATGTTTGTGTTGTTTTCCACTATGTATCATTATGCAAGAGTGGAAAAACCACTAAATCCACTATGAATTGAATCCTAATTGTGAATTTTAAGCTTTCAATTCATTTCAAATTCAATTCAAAATTGAAATTGATTTCTAGGCAATTAATTGGGACATTTCCAAGTAATTTTGATATGATTGATCCAATCAATCTTTATCACCTAATGCCATGAATTATATATGATTCCTAATACATATATATGGTATTTAAAACACTTTTAAATACCTCATCTCTCAATTCCTAATTTAATTCATAATTAAATCATTGTGTCGAACATATTTTACGATAAAACCCTATTTCCCGTTTTTGAACGATTCAAAGTTTCCTATCAAAATATTCTAGGCTTTAATCCGATATGAGCTAGTAGGGGGACCTAATGGACCTATAGATCATGGGCTCCAACGATTCAAGGCTAACCGGCTAATCTCATTATCTAAGCTAGCCAACATTCGTTAACTATCGGGACACTCCACTATAGCCCGATAGTTGCACTCCCCTCACTATAGATATATTTCCGTCCACTTGATTTAACCATGTTTAGTAAGTCGTTCCTTCACAGGTTGTTCGTAGCTATAGCTAGGTCAAATAACCGTTTCACCTCTATAGTACTTCTTGTTCCTTAAGTTCCACTAATCCTCTAATGAACAATCGGTTTGCGGTCCAACCATCAAACCTAAGTCCCTCTCGATCTAACAAGAGGGTGGGGCCCCTTGTTCAAGTCCTGGAGTTAGTACTTAAGGGAACAACCTATCTACTAACCCTGAAAAGGGTAGGAGTGAATTCCGTCTTGCGAAACTATGTCCCCAGCTATCTATTCGATCTTATCCCCAAAATGGTAGGCTTGTCGAGTCGGCGATGCTGGCCACTCTCACCCATGCAGATCAAAGGATAATCTTGCATAAACAGGAGTTCATAGATAGCTCAGGATTAAGAACGAGTTACCTAGGTCATCTATGAGAAATAGTCAGTTTCTTCAGTAAACGGCGTTATAAAGAGAAAGTGACTTATTTCGTGGTCCAGTCTTATGCAAACTCATTGCATAGGACGCCCCCACTCGCATGTCACCACATGAACGATTTAGGATCTCATCGTTTGTACTTAATACAAAGTGGGCCGCGTCCATAGTGTCTCCAGGATAAGGTACCCAACCTTATCCTTATACTATAGACTATTTTGACTATAAACTTGAACTTGATCCTATGATATGTCCCTACATATAGTTCGAGTATTCATTTTATAGCCAAGGATCTTAGTTTATTGGATTTAGGTTAATCATTCGCAATTTACATATTCAATAACATCTTTTACTGAATAACCTCAATAACGTCTTTATTGGAAATAGAATATGTTTAATGATTTACAAACTACGAGTTTATAGGACATTAAACCCAACAGATATATCTCTAAGTCTAGGAGGCAATGGACTGGTGGGAGTGTTTCTTTAAGAGGGAGGCTTGAGAGAATACAAGAGTCTTGTATTGTGAGTCTAAGAGTCTTGGGCTCCCTAACCTTTAGGTCTAGTGTTCTATTTATAGGAGGAAGGCCATCAATAAAATATTCACATAAAATCAATTATTTCCATAACCGATTTAATCTTTTTTCATAATTAATCAATTTCATGACCAATCAATTTCATAATCGATTAATCTTTTCCATAAATGATTTATTACTTCCATAAGTGATTAAATCATTTCCATAAATGATTAATTACTTCCATAAGTGATTAATCATTTCCATAATTGATTAGTTTCCAATTAATTAATTCTTTAATTAATTAATCACCAATTAAATATCATATATTTAATTTCCGGTCTTGAATTAATTAATTTGTCCAATTTAATTTTAGGCCTTAAACTAATTCATATTTGAACTCTTTCAAATTCTCTTATATCCTATAAATTTAATATGAATCAAATTCATATTAATATTTGAATTTCTTCAAATATTTATTTCTCTCATAATAATGTATCATCATACATTATATTGTTTCCCTTAGTAAATTGAACACTTTCAATTCATATTCATTACTTAGTTGCCTCAAATTACTTTACGAGCTATCAGTCGGACCTAATGAACCTACAGATCAGAAGCTCCAACGATATGAGATTAATTGGTTAAACTCATTAACCAAATTAATCATTATTCGTTAACTGTGTGTACATTCCACTATAGACTCACAGTTGCACTCTTCTCACTGCAGACAAATTTCTGTGTCCACGGATATAGACCAATAACAACAAGTTAGTCTTTCACGAGTGTCCGTAACACTAGCTGGGTCAAATTATCGTTTTACCCCTGGGTTACTTCTATGTTCTTAAGTACCAGTTCTCCTCTAATGAACAACTTGTTTGTGGTCCAACCATCAAACAGAAAACCCTCTCGTGCCATTGAGAAGGTAGAGCCAAAATGATAGCCCTGTATCAAATATCCAGGTTGAATCACTATTCTTACTAAGCACGTTTTCAAGACGAATAAATCAAATTTTGAGTCTTGGATCATGTTCTTTTTGGTTGGGCAGTTCTATAAGTCATATTTATTACAAACATTTCAAAGATGAAATAAATATAACACATTGGGGACATTCCAGATTTTAAGACCATTTCCAAATCACCCACCACGATCTTAGTGTTTAAGTTTTCTTAGTCGTATGTTTTATACCAATAACGTATTTGACGTATATAAGAGGCATTTATAGAACCTATACTCATTGCTGAAAATAAACAAATAAACTTAAATTGGTTGTATAATGTTTAACCCTTTTACCTAATCCAATCAATTTAGCAAAAGCAATTAAGCGCCCTATGAATCATAATTCTTTTGCAACGATACTTCAGAGGTTTAGAGTAACTGCCACCGAGGGGTGATCAGCTAGTCCTCCTCTGAACTGAGACATTCTCAACCAAATGCTAACACAATAATCACTTATATCTTGTTAGTGTTTAGTTATCGTTGTTAGGTCAATGATCACAATCTCGTAAGTGCAACCCTCCATTTTTAGATCCCAGAGGACGGTCCCAGCAATGCTACCGAATGGAAAAGCTAATGTTGGGAATGGCCCTAAGAAACCCTTATCCATTTCTGGAGTTCGCGTTGTTCTGAATCCCATGTTACATCCCTCCGAATGGTGTAGTAGCTCCAAGGCATACTTAGCAGGCGCAACATAGGAATCTCACGGTGTAACCCAATGGAAGAGACCGCAAGATGTGTCCGTAAGTGTAACCCTCCATTTTTAGATCCCAGAGGACGGCCCCAATAATGCTACCGAATGGAAAACCTAATGTTGGGAATGGCCCTAAGAAATCATATCCATTTCTGGAGTTTGCGTTGTTCTGAATCCCATGTTACATCCCTCCGAATGTTGTAGTAGCTCCAGGGCATACTTAGCAGGCGCAACATAGGAATCTCACAGTGCAACCCAGTTCCTTCACCCACTTACTATAAATACTTTCTCCATTCACCTTGATATTGATTTATGCAAACACCTTCCGAATGGAGCAGTTGCGTTAGTAAGCAACACGAGGCCAAGCATAAACCTTACAGTGTGAACTTTAGGGAGAGCGTGAGAAGAAAGGATTTATTTTCATATACCTTTTTCCTCCCACTAAGTATTTTAAAGATTAGGGTCTTTTACTTAGGTAAATTCCGGCTAAACGAATCTATCTAAATTAATGCCTTATATTTAACCTTTTAAATAAGGTCTTTATTCTAATGTCTAGGCGAATTAAACCCTTTTAATTTCCTAGTGACATTGCATGCTAATAAGACCGTGGTTAATTCAACTCAGGTTCCAGATTACCGAGAGAGTTCCCTTATAACCAAAGCCTTATATCCTACTTAACATATTTTAACTCTATTAAAATTACTAAGTATGACAACTTTGTAATCCTATTAGAAAATTTAATATTAGGTCTAATTGATTTTAAACGTTTTAAAATTAATTCATTATCCTAAGATCCTATGTTAGCATGCAACTGATTGTTATTGGTTAAACGGTTTCTATTCATCAACCTTATAACTATTATAACTTTTAATGAATTAATCCTAAAATATGCTTCTAATGGTGATCAAAGCATATAACAATCATGAAGGGATAAAAGCCCTTTCGTAGCGGAAGAATATACAGAACCAAATACTGTTTTTAAAAACGTTTTAAATACCAATACAGAGGCAAATTTTACAGCAATATTTATCACATAAAAACTGTAAATTAAGGCTATAAAACATGTTGAATCTATATAAAATCACCTAGATCTAATCTAGATATAATCCTATTGATCAAGGGGAAAATAAGACTTACTACTGTTAGAAGTCTTGACCGAAAAAACGCCTTTTTCACGATCTTGCAGAAAATTCCAACAATCCAAAAGAACTTTTCTTGCTGGTAATTGATCCTCCAAGAACACCACCACGAGATGAACCACCGGTATGGCTACTGTAGGTTTTTTTCAGTTGGTTGCTTGTGGGAACAAAAATTTCTAAGGATCTTTTTGGGAAGAAAAAATCTCTGAAGTTTTCTTTCTGTAATCCCAACGAGAGAGTGAATGAGAGACTCACACAGAGAGAGGCCACCAACGCCCCTCCTAATCGATAGGGAGAAGGAGATAATTCTGCAACTACATGCACGATCAGGTAACTGATCTAATCAGTTACCTGATTTAATTTTAATTTTAATTAAAACAATTTAAAATTTAATTAATTAATATAATCAAATTAAACCATATTTAATTAGATTATTCATTTAAATTATTTAAATGAATTTCCCTCTTTTACCCTATAGTTTTAATATCATTTAATTAAATCAAATTTAATTAAATTAAATTAAAACTTATACTTAATTAATTCAAATAATTAATTAATCATAAAATTGAATATCACATATTCAATTATTTTTCTCTCACATATACTATAGTTTTAATGTGCATCCAATGCGCATTAATTTTAACCTATAGTTTTAATATGAATCCAATTCATATTTTAAACTTAATATTTGAACCCCTTCGAATATTCAATTCTCCCTTAGAAATTTACCTCAACGCCCTAAATGAGCTACCGGTGGGAACTAATGGACCTACAGATCAGAAGCTCCAACGATATGAGATTAATTGGTTAAACTCATTAACCAAGTTAATCAATATTCGTTAACTGTGGTTCACTCCACTATAGAAACACAGTTGCACTCTTCTCACTGCAGATATATTTCTGTGTCCCCAGATATTGACCAATAACAGCAAGTCAATCCTTCACGTGTGTTCGTAACCCCAGCTAGGTCAAATTACCGTTTTACCCCTGGCTTACCTCTACATCCTTAAGTCCCAGTGCTCCTCTAATGAACAACCTGTTTGAGGTCCAACCAACAAACGGAAGTCCCTCTCATTGCATGAGAAGGGAGGGCCCTTTGTTCAAGACCCGGAGACACCACTTAAGGGAACACACCTCTATTTACCCTAAAGTCGGAAAGGAGTGAATTCCACCATGTGTGATTATGTTCCCAACTCCCCACTCGGTCTTGTCCCCAAAATGGTAGGCTTATTGAATCAGCGTGCAGGCTACTCTCACCCATACAAATCAAAGGACAATCCCTCGTGAACAGGAGTCCATAATCCACTCAGGATTGAGACTAAGTTGCCTAGGTCATCCTAGTGAAATAGAAACCTAACTAGTCAACGGTGTTACAGCTAGTGGTTAACTATTTCGCAGTTCAGTATTATGCATACTCATTGCACATGATAGCCCCACTCGCATGTCCCCTACACGAACGCCTTGGATCATTGCGTTTGTATCATAATACAAAGCGGGTCGTATCCATAGTGTCACTAGGATAAGGTACCCAGCCTTATCCCTATACTATAGACCCTTTAGGTTGTATCTTGAACAGTGATCCCCGTATGTCCCCACATACTAGTTCAAGTCTCATACTAACAGCCTAGGATGTTTAGTTTATTGGAATAGGGTTATTTAGGCAAGATTACACAATACAAACAAAACAAATTAATAATACATCATTCTATTAATGTTCGGTCAAATGTTACATTTACTATCTACGAGTTTTAGGACATAAAACCCAACAAACTCCCACTTGAACTAAAACTCAAGATAATGGGAAGTATATAAAAAATAATCCAAAGCTGGAAATGGTAAATGTATACTGTACATTACATAAAAGGTAAATATACAAGATACAATAAACTATGGCATCATTATACCCATTACACATCTCCCACTTTCCCTAGATTATACAATATACATATCTCGCAGACCTAGACTCTCTAGATGACCCTCGAACACTTTAGTCGAGAGAGCCTTCGTAAATGGATCAGCAATGTTGTGCTCCGAAGCGACCTTGGTGACGATCACATCTCCTCGTTGCACAATCTCCCGTATCAGGTGATAATTCCTCTCGATGTGCTTTCCTCATTTGTGGCTGCGAGGTTCTTTACAATTGGCTACAGCCCCACTGTTGTCACAGTATAATGTAATGGGCAAGTTCATATTTGGAACTACTTCCAAATCTGTCAATAACTTCCTGAGCCAAACTGCTTCCTTAGCTTCTTCACAAGCAGCTACATACTCAGCCTCCATGGATGAGTCTGTTATGCATCCTTGTTTGATGCTTCTCCAAACTATAGCTCCCCCGTTAAGGGTGAACACTGACCCTGACGTGGATTTCCTAGAATTCTTGTCAGACTAGAAGTCAGAGTCGGTGTATCCTGTAAGGATCAAATCCTTAGCTCCATACACCAGCATGTAGTCCCTCGTTCTCTGAAGATACTTGAGAATATTCTTAACGGCGGTCTAGTGGTCTAACCCTGGATTAGACTGATACCTGCTGACTATCCCTACTGCATAACAAATGTCAGGCCTAGTGTAGAGCATAGCATACATTAAGCTGCCCACAGCTGAGGCGTAGGGAATGTGTCTCATGTCCTCAACTTATTGAGGGGTCTTAGGACATTGCTCCTTAGACAAGTGAACCCCATGCCTGAAAGGCAATAAATCCTTCTTGGAGTTCTGCATCGAATATCGAGACAACATTTTGTCGATATACGTTGCTTGAGACAGGGCTAGTGTTTTGTTCTTACGATCCCGAATAATTTGGATCCCAAGAACATATTGGGCCTCTCCTAAATCTTTCATTTGGAATTGGGCCGCTAGCCAATCTTTAACGTCAGACAGGTACCCTACATCATTCCCAATGAGTAGGATGTCATCAACATATAGCACCAGGAAAGCTACCTTGTTTTTGTTGATCTTCTTGTAAACACAAGGCTCATCAACATTTTGGTCAAAGCCAAAAGATTTGATCGCAGTATCAAATCTAATGTTCCAAGATCTGGATGTCTGTTTCAACCCATAAATGGATCGATTCAGTTTACAAACCTTTTGCTCCTGACCTTGGGTTATGAACCCTTCGGGTTGAGACATAAAGATATTCTCTTGTAGATTACCATTCAGAAAGGCATTCTTGACATCCATTTGCCATATTTCATAGTCATAATATGTGGCTATGGATAAGAGAATTCTTATGGACTTTAACATAGCAACAGGAGAAAAGGCTTCCTCATAGTCAACCTCTTCTCTTTGGGTATAACCCTTTGCTACAAGTCTAGCTTTGAAAGTTTGTACTTTCCCAGCTGCATCTCTTTTTCTCTTATAGATCCATTTACATCCTATGGGTTTTACCCCTTCAGGTGGATCTACAAGTTTCCAAACTTGATTGAAGTACATAGACTCCATCTCAAGGTCTATTTCTTTGACCCATTGGTCTTTATCCACGTCATTCATTGCCTGACGATAAGACAATGGATCCTCAACACCATCATCAGGTATGACGACCTGAGTTTCAGTTAAACCCAAGTAACGGTTAGGTTGTATAACAACTCTCCCACTGCGTCGAGGCTCTCTCCCTATGTGAGGAGAACGAGATTGACCAGAAGAGTTGGCTCCTACATCAACTCTAGTTGAAGGACCAGCTTCATCAACAACTCTTGTTGACTCTTCAGTAGCTTCTCCTAACACTAATTTGCTACGTGGTTTATGATCTCTCATGTGGTCTTCTTCCAAGAAAGTGGCTTTTGTCGATACAAACACTTTGTTTTCTTGTGGGTCGTAGAAAAGACCACCTCTCGTTTCCTTAGGGTAACCAAAAAATTGGCATAATCTTGAACGAGGTTCCAATTTCTTAGGATTTATCACTAGCACGTGTGCTAGACAACCCCAGATATGGAAGTAGCGCAAACTAGGTTTATGGCCCCTCCATAGCTCGAAAGGTGTTTCAGAAACACTCTTCGTGGGAACATTGTTCAGAATATGTACTGCAGTCTCTACTGCATACCCCCAAAATGAGCTAGGCAATAGAGCATAGCTCATCATTGAATGAACCATGTCCAACAAGGTTCTATTTCTCCTTTCTGATACATCATTTTGTTGAGGTGTACCAGGGGCTGAGAGTTTGGATTGGATTCCATGTTCTATCATATAATCTTGGAATCTTTGATCCATATACTCTCCACATCGATCTGATCGTAGTGTTTTAATAGTTTTACCTAATAGGTTTTCAACTTCAGTCTTAAACTCTTTAAACTTTTCAAGAGCTTCAGACTTATGACCCATTAGATACAAGTAACCATATCTTGAATAATCATCTATGAAAGAGATGAAATATTCATAACCTCCTCGAGCTTTTACATTCATTGGACAACAAAGATCCGAATGTATCAACTCTAGAGGTTCTTTGGCACGATAACCTTTTCCAGTAAAAAGTCTCTTAGTCATTTTACCCTCGTGACACGATTCACATGGTGGTAACGAATCATCTTCCATCTCAGTTAGAAGTCCATTATTTACCAAATGACTAATCCAATCGATGTTAATATGACTAAGACGTAAATGCCAAAGATGTGTATTGTTACTTTTTGGAGAAATTCTTTGCCTTTTATTTTGAGTTTCAGCAGTTTTAAACATTTCATGATTTAAAAGTGCTTTTGTGTCGGTTGGTCTTAACATATACAAGTTACACATACAAGTTATTTTGAGTTTCAGCAGTTTTAAACATTTCATGATCGAAACAGTGAACCAGACCATGGAAAAACCGCCTAAATCGAACCACCGCCAAAATTCAAACTCATTTGAATTTTTCCAGCAGCGTCTCGACGCTGTTCATACAGTAGCCCAAAAAATCACGATTTCTTCATGCTCTGTTTTTCCAGCCAGCGACCATCACGTCTTCTTTCTTCGATTACAGCTTAAATTCAACTCTATTGACTCCCAAATTTTTACAGACTCTTGCCAAGACATTAAAGCCCATATACATGTAGGCTATTACAATTTACATCAAGAATTGAAAGCTTAATTTGATGTCAAAACCGAGTTCATCCAACTTTAGCAACCAACACATTCAACAATTGAAATTCACCCATCAAACTCGAATTTAATGGAAATCAAGTGCCCAAACCACGCTCTGATACCAATTGATGGAGTGAAGAACACTCGAGCGGAAGCGTTAGCGGATCTTAGGCACCGATTTTCATTAATTTTGAAGATTAAAAGCATGCTGGAATTTTTACAAAAACAGAGGAATTCGAACTTATCTCTTGGAGCTCCGAATTCAAGCATCTCGTTGGTTGTTTCTTTACACGATCTTGATGTGGACGATCACCGAGACCTTTCCCGCTATTCTCCAGCCTTAGAACGGGCTTGTGGGAACCCAAGCATGATGAATTTGGGAGAGAAAGATTATGGGTTTGAGAGAGTTTTTATGGTTTTTAAAAAACCAGCTTGCTATATGTTTCCATCTTCTTCAAAAGAAAAACTAACTCCACATTCAGCCTTTCTTTTCCTTTTAAAGGAATTGATTGTGCTGGTGGAACTTACAATGGATTGACAGCAAAAATTGGATTGAATTGGTGTCCATGGAGGTGGCATTTTAAGGAAGAAAAATGTGAAAGATCACATTCCACCACCTCCTAAAATAAAACTCAATTTTTATTTAAAATTTGACAAAATCAATTCAACAATTAATTTTAATTTTAAACAATAATTATTTAAAACAATTTTCACTAATTCATTAAATATCATATATTAAATTCAACAATTACACCAATTACCGTTCTCTCTCAAAACCGACGAATGTGAATCACTATTCAAATTCAAACCGAATATCTCGAACGTGAATCCTATTCACATGTGTTGTATTTAAATCATATTTAAATAACTATATCTCTCTTAAAATATGGTTTAATTAATAATTAAACCGTTACGTTAAATTATATCGAATATAATTAACAATATCTCCCAAAATTGAATTTAAACGTTTTCAAATTCTTTCATCACTCTGTTCTAAGGTTAATCCGTTTGAGCTAGCAGGGGGACCTAATGGACCTACAGATCATGTGCTCCAACGATCCGAGATTAACTGGTTGAACTCTTTCAATCCTAATTAACCAACACTCGTTAACTAACGGGACACTCCACTATAGCCCGTAGCTGAACTCCCCTCACTGTAGATATATTTTTGTCCACCCGATACAATCGTGATTAGTAAGTCAATCCTTCACAGATTGTTCGTAACTATAGTAAGTGAAGGATTAAAATTCCTTTGGCAGTGGAAACATATCAAGAACCATCTCGAATTGATTTTCAAAATTGAAAAACCAATACGTTGGCAAATCAAAATTAGAAACTATTTCTAAATTAAACTAGATCAAGCATGCAATTAAGATCCTAAACTATTTTAGAACTAAGAAACTTACATGGATTTCGAAGAACTAACGGCACGATGCTCCAATACACGTTCTTCTTCCTCCCAATGAACACCACCACGTTGGATCACCCGCTATGACTCTTGGGACTAGAGATTCGGCTTGTGGGAACCGATCTAGATGCCTTGAATGGGGAATTTTCAGCAAGGTAATTGTTGTGATTATGGTAGAGAGAATGTGGAAAAACCAGAGAGAAAAACTTCTCTGTAAACTGGTGTGAGGGAGAGAATGATCGTTATCCTTGGGGTAACCCCTTTCCACTTAACGATAAGTGGGGAGGGAGTTAAAACCCTACTCAATCTAGATCGTTGGATCAAATCCAAATGATCTTGGCCGTCTATTAATTAAATAATAATAATCATTTAATTAATTAATTAATTATAATTAATTTAATTAAAACAATATTAATTAAATCAATTATAACATAAGGTATTTAATTCAATTTGAATCATATTCAATTGAATTAAATTGGTCATTCAATTAATTCTATCAATTGAATCCACATTAATTAAATATCAAATATTTTATTAATTTTATAATTGAATCATATTCAATTTTATCTCTCTCATTTAACCTATAGTTTTAATGTGCATCAAAATGTACATTAATATAAACTATAGTATTAATTTGATTAAATCACATTTAACCAAACTAAATTAAATTAATTAATTCCCAATTAATTAATTCATGAATTAATCAAATATCACATATTTAATTAAATTCATAATTCTCTCTTTAATTAATTTTGAATCATATCCAAAATTAATTTTATTATAAAGTTTAATTCATTAATTAAACTTATACTTTAATGTATCTCCATACATTATATTAATTGTATCAAAATACAATTAACTTAAATTCCCTTTAATAACAAGACTAAATTATCTCAAAACCCGTTGTGAGCTAGCAGGTGGACCTAATGGACCTACAGATCAGAAGCTCCAACTATACGAGATTGATCAGCTAAACTCATTAACCAAGTCAATCCATATTCGTTAACTGTGGGTCACTCCACTAAAGACCCACAGCTGCACTCTTCTCACTGTAGAATATTTCTGTGTCCACGGATATCGACCAATGCAGTAAGTCAATCCTTCACGTGTGTTCGTAACATCAACTGGGTCAATTACCGTTTTACCCCTGGGTTACCTCTAGATCCTTAAGTACCACTGATCCCTCTAATGAACAACCTGTTTAGGGTCCAACCACTAAACATAAATTCCTCTCGGGCCAGGAGAGGACAGCGCGCTTTTGTTCAAACCCCAAAATCAGCCCTTAAGGGAACACACAACTACTTGCCCCAATAGGGGAAGGAGTGAATTCCATCTTGTACTATTATGTTCCCAGCCCCCATTCGGTCTTGCCCCCGAAATGGTAGGAATATTGAGTCGGCGAGCAGGCCACTCTCACCCATACAAATCTAAGGACAATCCCTCCTGAAAAGGAGTTCATAACAGACTCAGGATTGAGATTGAGTTACCTAGGTCATCCTATTGAAATAGAAACCTAAACTAGTCAATGGCATTACATCTAGTGGTTACTATTTCGCGGTCCGGTCTTATGCAAACTCATTGCATAGGATACCCCCACCCGCATATCTCCTACATGGATGCTTTTGATCATTGCATCTGTATCGGATACAAGGTGGGTCGTATCACATAGTGTTACCAGGATAAGGTACCCAACCTTATCCCTATACTATAGACCATTTAGGTTGTTACTTGGATACCGATCCCCGTACGTCACTACATATCAGTCCAAGTTTCATTTAAACAACCTTGGATCTTAGTTTATTGGATTTAGGGTTTATTAATGCAAACTCGATTATTCAATAACCAAATTACTGAATCACTCAAATAACGCTTTATTAAGATCGATTAATTTGTTTCATTTACTATCTACGAGTTTTAGGACATAAAACCCAACAGTAAGGTCAAAAGTCTGTTTTACCCCTATAGCACTTCTTGTTTCCTCAAGCCTTCACTGAGTCCCTAATGAACAATTGGTTTGTGGTCCCACCACTAAACCTAAAACCTCTCGGGCCAATGAGAGGGTGGCGCACCTTTGTTCACGTCTCGGAGTCAGCACTTAAGGGAACAACCTCTCTACTATCCCTAAAGACGGGTAGGAGTGAATTCCATCTTGCAGGACTATGTCCCCAGCTATCTACCCGGTCTTATCCCCAAAGTGGTAGGTTGTTGAGCTACGCCATGGATTCTAGTTTATTGGATTTGGGTTAATAAATACATAGTCAAACTAATCTTTCAACAACCAGAAAATGAACTATTTTAGTAAAGTTTTATTTTTAACTTTGTTACATTTACTATCCACGAGTTTTAGGACATAAACCCCAACATATGCATCCTTTATCGCTTGGGATGCATTGCAAGGGGGAATTGGAGGACACTCCTCCGTTAAGACGAACCGGAGATCTTTTACAACCAGAATCGTATTGAGGTTGGATTTCCACGTAGGAAAGTTCTCGCCGGTAAGTTTTTTCGTTTTTTAATAGAGTGATTATTGAGGAAGACATTGCTGAAAAAACAAACATTTACCGTATTAGTTATCTTTGCCTTAACCCATCACACAAGCAATACAAACAATTGCACAAATCCAATCAATTTTGCAAACAATCAATCAAAGAACCCTAACAAACTATTGATTGTGTTTAGCAACGATGCTTTAGAGGTTTAAAGGAACAGCCACCGAAGGGTGATCAACTACTCCTCCTCTAAAATGAGACACTTCTCAGTCAACTCTAATTCCAGAGTAACTCATATTTCGATAGACGTTAACCACCGTTGTTCGGTCAAGGACTTGTTAACAATTTAACTTATCCCCGTAAGTGTAACCCTCCCACTTTCAGATCTCAGAGGCATGCACCAACAGGCTACCGTTAGGAAAGACAACTGTTGGTAATTAGCCTAAGTGACCCTATCCTTTTCAGGAGTTCACGGTGTTCTGAATCCTATGATCAGGCCCTCCGAAGGGGTGGTTGCTCTAGGACAACACGCAGGCGGATCATAAGACTCTCACGATGTGACCTAGGGGTGGAGACCGAGGGATACGTTGACACGTGTCCCGCTCCCACTTACTATGGACACTTTCCCCATTCAGCTTGCTATTGACCCATGCAAACACTTTTCGAAGGGAGGCCGCGCTTAAAGCGACACGAAACCGA
Source organism: Luffa aegyptiaca (assembly GCA_017139565.1). Lineage (NCBI taxonomy): Eukaryota > Viridiplantae > Streptophyta > Magnoliopsida > Cucurbitales > Cucurbitaceae > Luffa > Luffa aegyptiaca. Next base: position 30,173,226 of record CM029400.1, on the reverse strand, counting down.
GCATGGATCTCACGTTGTGAATATAGGGACGTAGGAGCAAAACTCAATTTAAATCAAGTTTTGAAATTTTCCTCCCACTAAAGTGACCTACCATATTTTAGTGTTTATTAAACTTAGATAAATCCGGTTAAGTCAATCTATCTAAGTCTAATCCTATTATAACTATTATAATAAGATCTTTAGTCTAGTGTCTAGGTGAATTAAACATATTTAATTAACCCAGTGACCATATCTAACATTAAACTATGATTAATTCAACTCCAGTGTTCCAGGTCAGTTCCCAGGTAGGAGGTGTTCCGTAAACCGTCAACTTAAATACCCCCAACCTTAGACAGAACATCACTGGTAGAGTTCCCTTATAATCATAGTAATGTTTGTCCTACTTAGTTGATTAAAACTATTTTTAAAACTAAGTAAGGAATTATTCTAATCCTATTAGAATGTGACCTTAGGTCTAATTAATTTTAACTCATTAAAATTAATCAATTTTAACCTATGGTCCTATGTGTGCATGCAACTCTTGATTATAGATTGACGGTTTCTAATCATTAATTTTAAAATATTCAAATTTTAATTATTAGACCTATAATCATGCATACTATAGTTTAAAGCAATAAACAATCATATTCTAGTTAATTAAATTAAACTATATAATTTGCATTGCATGAATTTTAATATAACGATTATATTAATACTATGGATGTTCCATGCTCAATGCAACTTTGATTTCCTTATTAATAAATATAACATTTATATTATTGCCAATCAAGGTAAATCATAGTAGCATGCTGCAAACAACTTATTAAATATAACTCTTTATATTTAACTAAGTAATTTCATGCCTCATGCTTTTCCATTTCCATGAATTTAATATAACTCATATACATTAAAACACTCATGAAAATAATCCATGCATTTCAAACCATATATTATTTAATATAATCTAATTATAACATACATTAAATGCAGGAGCATGCTTTATAACCTAAGGTGGGATTATAAAATTATATGACATCCATAAAGCATCTAAAATAGCATATGAACCGGTTAATTGGCAACTAGGATAAAATTAAATCATAAAATTACATTAATTTTACAAAAATTTTATCCTAAAAGCCTCCAGCCGCTGTGAAACCAGACCAAAACAGCTTGAACCAGCCAAAATTCGCCTGAACCGGGTCAAAAAACAACCATACCGGTCCAAAAAACGTTGAACCAGGGTTAAAAAATCGCCCAGTCAACGAACCAGTGGACCAGTCAACGAACCGCGCCTCCACTCAGACCGAACCGCCGAACCGGACCGAGCACGCCTGCGAGTTTCTGGACCGCGCTCGTGACGTCAACAATCCCCATGCTGACGTCAGCCCTCGTCTGAAACGTTCGATTTTGCGTTTTTTTTTTCTTCTGCAATTTCCAGCCACCGTTTTTGCGATTCTAGCCGCTGTTCTTCGCCATTTTCCACCGTTTTTGGGCAAATTTGGTCCCGATCTTCATCGTTCTTCAGCCTATACTAGACCCGGACTTACATAGACTCGAAATTTACAATTTAATGCCCAAAAACGCAGGGGCCTTTACATTTGATCGAATCAAAAATTGTAAATCTAAGGCCAAATTAACCTCCAGTTCATAGCAAAATTAAACATTCATAATGCAAATCCCACCTATCAAAACCATTTGCAAATTTAAAACAATTTTTAAAGGGACAGAGATGGCTCTTATACCAATTGAAGGGATAAAAGCCCTATCGCAGCGGACGAATATACAAAACCAAACACTGTTTTTAAAAACGTTTTAAATACCAATACAGAGGCAAATTTTACGGCAATATTTATCACATAAAAACTGTAAATTAAGGCTATAAAACATACTGAATCTATATAAAATTACCTAGATCTAATCTAGATATGATCCTATTGATCAAGGGGAAAATAAGACTTACTACCGTTAGAAGTCATGACCGAAAAAATACCTTTTTCACGATCTTGCAGAAAATTCCAGCAATCCAAAAGAACCTTTCTTGCTAGTAATTGATCCTCCAAGAACACCACCACGAGATGAACCACCGGTATGGCTACTGTAGGTTTTTTTGCGTTGGTTGCTTCTGGGAACAAAAATTTCTAAGGATCCTTTTGGGAAGAAAAAATCTTTGAAGTTTTCTTTCTGTAATCCCAACAAGAGAGTGAATGAGAGACTCACACAGAGAGAGGCCACCAACGCCCCTCCTAATCGACAGGGAGAGGGAGATAATTTTGCAACTGCACGCACGATCAGGTAACTGATCTAATTAGTTACCTGATTTAATTTTAATTAAAATTAAGACAATTTAAAATTTAATTAATTAATAAAAATAATTAATTAATTAATATAATCTAATTAAACCATATTTAATTAGATTATTCATTTAAATTATTTAAATGAATTTCCTTCTTTTACCCTATATTTTTAATAGGGGTGATCATCGGTCGGTCGACGTCGGTTTTAGGCTCAAACCGACGCCGACCACCGACATGTCGGTTTCTGACGGTCGGTTTTCGTCGGTTTGGGAGTGGGTAGTTACGCCGACCGACCGACCACACCCGCGGTCAGTCGGTTATGGTCGGTTTCAAGTTTCCGGCGAAGTGAAGAAGAAGATAAAAAAGAAAGGGAAAAAAGAAAGAATATTGAAAAAAATGGAGGAGAAAAATCGATTTTAATAATCCAACAAAGTAATGGAAGAAGAAGAAAGAAAGAACATGAAGAAGAAAGGAAGAAGATTGAAGAAGTGAAAATAAAAGAATAAGAAAAAAAAAAAGAAAGAAGAAAAGAGGTGGAAGTCTGGAAGAGAAGAAATGAAAAATATGAAGGAAAGAGGAAGAAGATGAAAAGAGAGAGAGGAGGAATTCGAAGAAACACTTCCAAAGATTAAAGAATTCGACAAAAAAAAAAGAAAAGAGAAAGATGAGAAAAGACAGACGTGACTCGTGAAAGATGAGAAAAGACAGACGTGACTCGTGAGAGATTTAAAAAAATATATATATTTTTTTTTTTAATAATGGTCCTTGGGAAGACCATCTGTTGATGGTCTTCCCAAGGCATTGATGCCTGATGGAATGGTCAGCTGGCAGCACGCAACAGTCGAGGTATTTTTTTTTTTTAAATTTCGGTCGGTTTGGTTGGTTCTCGCCATTTTGGGAGAACCGACCGACCGAATGGTCGGTTTTACTCCACGTAAAACCGACTCCGACCGAGATTATAAGAAAACCGACCGACTAACGTCGGTTCGGTAGGTTTAGGTCGGTCGGCTCGGTTTTTCGGTTTTGTTTGCTCACCCCTAATTTTTAATATCATTTAATTAAATAAAATTTAATTAAATTAAATTAAAACTTATACTTAATTAATTCAAATAATTAATTAATCATAAAATTGAATATCACATGTTCAATTATTTTTCTCTCACATATACTATTGTTTTAATGTGCATCCAATGTGCTATAATGTTGACCTATAGTTTTAATATGAATCTAATTCATATTTTAAACTTAATATTCGAACCCCTTCGAATATTCAATTCTCCCTTAGAAATTTACCTCAACGCCCTAAATGAGCTACCAGTGGGACCTAATGGATCTACAGATCAGAAGCTCCAATGATATGAGATTAATTGGCTAAACTCATTAACCAAGTTAATCAATATTCGTTAACTGTGATTCACTCCACTATAGAACCACAGCTACACTCTTCTCACTGCAGATATATTTCTTTGTCCACGGATATCGACCAATAACAGCAAGTCATTCCTTCACCCAGCTAGCTAGGTCAAATTACCGTTTTACACCTCGGTTACCTCTATATCCTTAAGTCTCAGTGCTCCTCTAATGAACAACCTGCTTGAGGTCCAACCAACAAATGGAAGTCCCTCTCGTGCCATAGAGAGGGCAGGGCCCTTGTCATCCTAGTGAAATAGAAACCTAACTAGTCAACGGTGTTACAGCTAGTGGTTAACTATTTCGCGGTCCGGTCTTATGCAAACTCATTGCACAGGATACCCCCACTCGCATGTCCCCTACACGAACGCGTTGGATCATTGCGTTTGTATCATAATACAAAGCGGGTCGTATCATAGTGTCACCAGGATAAGGTACCCAGCCTTATCCCTATACTATAGACTGATACCGGGCAGAAATGATGCTATTTTAGTCCTAAATTATTAAGCTTTTGATTGCTTTTATTGTGTTTTTATTTAGAAAATCTAATGTAATTCATTATTTTGTCCCAAGGAAGCAAAACCAGAATTTTGAGAGAATTTGGATGATTTTTGAGACTTTTTGAGCAATTTGGAGAAGTTCATTGTAGATCCAAGTCAAAAGCCCAAAAAGAATGAGTTAGAAGCCCCAAATTCATGAATTCCAAGCCTTAAATTATCAAGTTGGGTCAAGAAAAGAGCCCAAGATCCATTACATGAAGCATTTGGGCCAAAAGAAAGTTGGAGGCCCAAAAATTGAGTCAAAATCGGGCCATTCTAGAAGATCCAAGGCCTAGCGTCGCGACGCTAGGCCGAAGCGTCGCGACGCTAGGCCGAAGCGTCTCGACGCTTGGCAGCTGCGCAAGAAGAATCCAGAAAGTGGGTAGCGTCGCGATGCTGTCCATGTAGCGTTGCCACGCTGCGACAACTTGGAGCCCAAGACAACCTGACGTCAGAGCTTCGCGACGCTGCGCCTGTTGGGACCCTATAAAAGGGGCCATTTGCATCCAAGTTTGGTGTGCCAATTTGTGGGTTTTCACCCCATTCTAGAGTCCACACTAAAATTGGGGATTTTTGGGAGAGTTTTGGAGCTTTGTTGAAGATCTTTGGAGCTCGGGATCGATGGAGGTCGGCACGGGATCGAGGAGATCGACACTTTTATGTGCATTTCTCTTCCCCTTTCCTTTATGTTTTAGTTTCTAGAATTGTTGTGATTAGGAATTATTGGATTTTAGTGATTATGGGTAGTTAATTCCTAAATTCTATGAGATTGATTTAGATGTTGAACCTTTGCTTGATTAATGAATTTATTTGGTTTAATTGTCATTATTGTTCATTTGTGCATTTTGTCCGTAATGCTTTTAATCAACTATTCACTGATTAAATGAATCGTTACTAAGTGGAGACTCGACGGAGAGAAGCTTAGACTAGAACTGAATGCATGACTAACACTATTTACCCGAGTGACACGGGATAGAATAAATAACGTTAGAGGTTGTATTGAAGGGTCGTAATGCCATGCTAAGTAAATAAAGAAGAGACCGAAAGGAGATTCTTTATTGAAAGGTATGATATAGGAGGAGACCGACAGGAGAGTCCTTGTCATTAGGCTTCTAGACTTATGAATCAAATGATTAGTTAATCCATATTAGTTAATTGATTAAGCGATTAAAGGTCCAATTGATGAAATCAACCCTCTAAGAATTATCCCTCCAAATTGTGTCTCCATTTATCTTTTGCTTTCTAGATTAGCTTGTTAGTTTATCTTTTCGGCATTAGATTTTGTTCTCTAAATAAAGCAGAGCAAGATTATTCATGGTAATTAATTGAATAAATCCAATCCCTATGGAGACGATACTCTATACTCAAAATCACTATATTACTTGTGACGACTCGTACGTTTGCGGTAAATCATGGAACATGGACCCTTTAGGCTGTATCTTGAACAATGATCCCCGTATGTCCCCACATACTAGTTCAAGTCTCATACTAACAGCCTAGGATGTTTAGTTTATTGGATTAGGGTTATTTAGGCAAGATTACACAATACAAAAAAAACAAATGAATAATACATCATTTTATTCTATCTACGAGTTTTAGGGCATAAAACCCAACAAATCAAAATACAAGTTATAAAATAAATCACCATTCACAAAGCATAAACGTTTTGAAACAACCTACGTCTAGGTGATTTCTAACGGCATAACTATTACGCTATGATGTCTAGGTGATAAAACCTCACATCTCTCACACATGCTCATAAAACTGGGTTAACCTAACTCAAGTACCGGCTCGATGCCCAGGTAGGAGGCGTTCCGTAAACCGTCAGCTTAAATACCTCCAGCCTTAGACAGCATCTTCCCGGATGAGTTCTCTTGTAACCTTAGCTTTACAAGATATCGACCTATTCTATGCGAATTTGTTCGAGATTGGATTTCGTTAACCCTAAGTGAGCATGCATTTATCTTTGTTATAGGTTTTAACGTCTATCTCGTTTTTATAACACTTTTATAATATAGACAACCTATAACAATCATCTATGCTAAGGTGGTTTCATGCTTCATACTTGTTGATAAGGGTCAAAAATATACCTATTTTGCCCTTGTATTTAGCTCATTTCTTGGCCAAATGTTGCATGTTAGATCAATTTTACTGTTCCCGAGCTCAAATTATGCTTAAGTTGTTAAGTTAGGGTGTTAAGATTTACTTTTGTCAAATTATGCTCATTTGTGCCTTAAGAGAATTTGACTAAATTGTTGCTGTGCAGGAAAAACAGAGGAAAAGCTGGAATTTCCCAGAAATGCGACCGCATTTCTGGAAAAACCGAGACCGTTCTGAGTCATCCGCGGGTCGTTGTTGACGAGTCTTCTTCGCACCTAACCGGCTGTTTTGACCCTGAAACTTACTGGGCAACCTTCCAGCACCTATTTCGCAGCTCCTCAACCACTTTCTACACTATATAAGCTCGAGATTCGAAGTCAAATCCAAGCAGAACTCATTGGAAGAAAAGGGTGGTGACAGAACCCTAGCTCGACGCCTATGAGTAGGGATGCCCGAGGTCCTTCTTAGATGACTGAATTCTAACCTGAGTTAGACATCAAACCTTAGGGTTTGTAGGGATTTTCACCCATTCCCACTTGTAAAAGCAAGAGAGTGGAGTGTCTTAGCGAACTCTAGAAGGATTGAGTAAATAGAAAAACCCATAATATTTAGCTATCTCCATTATTTCCCAGCTCTTGAATCTTTTCATTATTCTGTATTATTTACATTCTTATTTCAATGAAAATGTATTCATTTGCACTTTATCTCACCATGAGTAGCTAAATTTCGTTAAGGGGTTCAATATGGTGAATTCCCTTATGGTTTAATGGCTTGAAAGTGTTTTATTTTCTTAAGTTTTTGTTCAATGCATGTCATTCTTTATTGATTATCACTCTAATCTTACTGAGTTTAACTTGATCACTTAGACTTTGCATGCTATGTGAGTTTGATCTCGAAAGGGACAGACAATATCGGTTCTCATAAAGGTGATATAGGAGAAAAAGCTCGAAAGAGATTGTTCGGTGGTATAGGGCAAGCTGCCTAAGGCACCCTCTATCGACTATAGGGTTATAGGTTGCACTCGTGAATTATCTATGTTGGAGTCGAGTCACAGAAATGTGCATAACGATACTCGCTTAGCCTTCTAACGGTTCTTGGGAGCAAGGCCAAATAGAAGTTAAATCTGACCCAATGCATTGAGTAGGCTTAGGTTAAATATTACATGAGTATGGTCGTTGCCTTTGGGATGAATCCATATTGAATACCTTGTTTACTTCTTATTGTTATTCTTTTAGTTATTTGCATGTTTTATTTATCTGTTCAAAAACTCAATCAATCAACTTATTTTCTTTGGTTACCTTTTCAAAAGCAATCATTTGAGCAGTTTCTTATTCAAATCTGCATTTCCAGTTTAGTCCTCGTGGGATCGATACCCTTGGAATACTTCTAAGGTTTTTATTACTATGTGCGACAGTGTATACTTGCATTAAGGTTAGCTGAATTATTCTTTATTCTTATTATTCATCTTATCTCACATTCCATTCATTCAGCTGACGACGCACCACTTGTTCGTTTTTTGTTTATTAATATAACGCTTATATTTAAAAACATCCATAAACGAAAACAAAACATCCAACATGCATCTATCATGAAACCTAACATGCATTCCTTTTATTATAACCCTTATAATTAATTACTAATGCATGAAACATGCTTTCCTATGGTGGGATTTTAAATCTATATGGCATACATTATGTATATTCAATTATAATTTAATTATAACATACATTCCTAATGCATAAATAATTAAACACACTAAAGCGGACCGGTTTTGGCATCCAAACAATCAAACTAATCTAAATTATCACATTAATAATTAAATAAAATAGAGAACCGCCTTGGACAGGTCTCGAACCGGCCCCGAACACCTCAAACCATCTTGAACCATCCATAATAGGCTTGAACCGGACCAATGGGCTTGAAAAATGGGTTGAACCGGCTTGTGCAGACCGAACCGACCAGGAAACGGTGAACCGGACGTGGATAAACCGCCTGAACCGAACCACCACCAAAATTCAAACTGTTTGAATTTATTCAACAGTGTCGCGACGCTGATGAACAGCGTCTCGACGTTGTTCATACAGTAGCCCAGAAAACAGCGTGCTCTGTTCTTTCGGCCAACGACAGCTTCATCTTCCTCAATCAATTACAGCTTAAAAACAACTATAATGATTCTCAACTTTTTACAGAATCTTGCCAAGACATTAAAGCCCATATACATGTAGGCTATTACAATTTTCATCAAAAAGTGAAAGCTTAATTTGATGTCAAAACCGTAAACATCCACTTTAGCCCGACAATTCATTCAGCAATTGAAATTCACCCACCAAACTCGAAATTAATGGAAATCAAGTGTCCAAACCACGCTCTGATACCAATTGAAGGAGTGAAGAACACTCGTGCGAAAGCGATTGACGATCTTAGGCACCAATTTTCATTAATTTCGTTTATGAAAGCATGCTAAAAACAAGAACGAAAACAGAGCAACACGAACTAACCTCTTAGAGCTCCAAATTCGTTGATTCCTTTTGTTGTTTCTCCACACGATCTTGTCGTGGACTACCGCTAGAGCCTTCCCCACTATTCTCTGGCCTTAGAAGGAGCTTGTGGGAACCCGAGCATGATGAATTTTGAGGAGATGAAAACTTGAGAGAGATGTGGGTTTGAAAGAAAATTTCCAGCCCTTCCATGGTTTGTGCTTCAGCAAGCTTTTTTCCAGCCAACTTCAATCCCTTTTAAATGAAGAAGATGAAGCCCCTCTTATTGTGAAGACAACACCTCACACGAATTGTGAGTTAGTCACAAACCAAGGTGGCAAATTTTGGGATTAATCACCATGTGATTCACCAACTCAAATTGATTTTCAATTTTAATTTTCATAATCAATTTAAATATTTAAATTAATTAGAAATTTTAATTAAAACCAATTTATAATTAACTAAACTATTTTAATTAATTTATATTTATTTAATTTAATATCAAATATCAAATTAAATAAATAAATATATCAATCCCAATCTCTCTCAAATCCCGATAAATTTGAATCACTATTCAAATTTAAACCGAACATGTATCGAATACATCTTGCAAAATTTAAATCATAATTAAATAAATATAACTCTCTCAAATATGGTTTAATTAACAATTAAACTGATACGTTAAATTATATCGAATATAATTAACGACATCTCCCTAAATCGAATTTGAACGTTTTCAAATTCTTTCATCACTCTGTTCCAAGGTTAATCCGTTTGAACTAGCAGGGGGACCTAATGGACCTACAGATCATGGGCTCCAACGATACGAGATTAACCAGTTGAACTCTTTCAATCCTAGTTAACCAACATTCGTTTACTAACGGGATACTCCACTATAGCCCGTAGCTGAACTCCCCTCACTGTAGATATATTTTTGTCCACCCGATATAACCGTGATCAGTAAATGAATCCTTCACAGGTTGTTCGTAACTATAGCCAGGTCAAAAGTCTGTTTTACCCCTATAGCACTTCTTGTTCCTTAAGCCTCCACTGAGTCCCTAATGAACAATTGGTTTGTGGTCCGACCACTAAACCTAAAACCTCTCGGGCCAATGAGAGGGTGGCGCGCCTTTGTTCACGTCCCGGAGTCAGCACTTAAGGGAATAACCTCTCTACTATCCCTAAAGTTGGGTAGGAGTGAATTCCATCTTGCAGGACTATGTCCCCAACTATCTACTCGGTCTTATCCCCAAAATGGTAGGTTTATTGAGCGGCACCAATGGACCACTCTCACCCATGCAAATCAAAGGATAATCCCGAATAAACATTAGTTCATAGTTAGCTCAGCATTAAGATCGAGTTACCTAGGTCATCGCTTGAAATAGTCAGTTTCACAGTAAACGGCGTTATAAAGTGAAGGTGACTTATTTCACGGTCTGGTCTTATACAAACTCATTTGTATAGGACGCTCCCACTCGCATGTCTCTACATGAACGATACAGGATCACATTGTTTGTACTGAAACAAAGTAGGCGTCACATAGTTTTTCCTAGGATAAGGTACCCAGTCTTATCCCTATACTATAGACCGTTTTAGGCTATCACTCGAAATATGTCTGCAGTGAGAAGAGTGAAATTGTGGGTCTATAGTGGAATGTATCCACAGTTAAAGAATAATGATTAATTTGGTTAATGAGTTTAACCAATTAATCTCATATCGTTGGAGCTTCTGATCTACAGGTCCATTAGGTCCCACTGGTAGCTCGTAAAGTAATTTGAGGCAACTAAGTCATATATGTGAATTGAAGATGTTCAATTTACTAAGGGAAACAACATAATGTATGGTGATGCATTATGATAAATTATGAGAGAAATAAATATTTGAAGAAGTTCAAATATTAATATGAATTTGATTCATATTAAATTTATAGGATATAAGAGAATTCGAAGGAGTTCAAATTTTAATATGAATTAATTCATTAAAGGCCTAAAATTAAATATATGATATTTAACTGGGCAATTAATTAATTCAAGACCGGAAATTAAATATATGATATTTAATCGGTGATTAATTAATTAAAGAATTAATTAATTGGGTAATTAATCAATTATGGAAATGATTAATCACTTATGGAAGTAATTAATCATTTATGGAAATGATTAATCAATTAAGGAAATAATTTATTATTGGTGAATATTATATTTATGGCCGTTCTCCTATAAATAGAACACTAGACCAAGGGTTTAGAGCACACTCATATTCATAATACAAGACTGAAAGGTTGACTCTTGTATTATCTCAAACCTCCCTCTTAGAGAAAGACTCCCACCAGTCCATTGCCTCCTAGACCTAGAGTTATACCGGTGTAACCTTAGTGGTTGTGTATTTTTGGAGAAGAAAATTCCAGCGAAGACTCTTAGGGGGCTGCTGCATTTTTCAACGCAAGAACGGAGTTGGTGAAAATCGTCTGTTCTAGTCTACAATGAAGGTTTGCAACGGTTTTCCCTTTTTCTCTTTGAAAAGCATGTAAATAAAATAAGTTTTATTTCTGTTTTCCAGCATGTTTAAACTAATTTACAGCGGCTTTAATGTATGATTAAAGTAGTGTTTTTGCCTTTCGTATCAATATTTCAATATAGATTAATATACGGTATGAGATCCTCTCGATACGCTTCCGCTGCGCTAGGGACCCTTCGTCCCTACAATAAGCAAGAAAGTTTAAGCAGTTTAGACCTTGAGCATTAGATCGCCTCCACCTATGTGCCTACAATTTGCTCAGGTCTTGCAGATGGTTGAGCCACACTATCTATGTTGCCCACATAGACATGGTGTAGATAGCATAACTCAGTTGCGCCTGCAATCCCCTGACAACCAGACTGAGTTAAGTCCAACTCCTATTTAGCTCCGCTGTAGGTGCCTTTAGGAGACTAAGCCATCTAGAGATCTATTTCTAGGGCTAGCTGAAACTTAGATGAATAGTACTCACGACTCTTAAAACTCTAGTGGTTCCAGTCCTATTTCTAGGATGCAAGAAGTCAAAGTCCTATTTCTAGGATCTTTTCCACTATTGCTTTACGAACCTACGCCTTTAACTCCAACCTCTCAGCCATCAGTTAAATGCAAACTATGCTAACCTAAGTGATCAGTTTAAGCCAACATTTAAACCTTAATTTCAACAAAGACAAACAATGCTAGAGGGAGCAAGGTTGCTTTTACATAGACGTAGTTTACTTCTATTCAAAGAATCCACATATTTGACCCCCTAAATAGAAGCTTAGCTCATGATAGAAAATAAATTGCAAAACATAATGAAAGACAAACTTAACATGGAGAAAAATAATGAATTATTATTAAAGAATGAATAGAATATAAAAGGTTAACTTACAACCAAAAGTAAATGATAAATGAAAACAGTTTGCTGGAAACTAAAGAACACAAAGCATAAAATAAAGACAAGACTCAACTAAGGATCTCTCTCTCTATCTAGCTAGCTCTTGCCCTTTTTCAAGGAGAGACAAGCTTTTCTCTTCTTCTTCTTTCGAATAAAAGAGCCGACAGAGACTGAAGGATCCAGAACTCGAAGTGGTTACAAGGTGAGAAGAGAGAAACTGAAAATAAAATCCTAAGGACAAAAACTCCCAAGCATCGAGCTCTTCTTGCTTCTTGCACCTTGGTCCCCTTTTATAGACCATGGAAGGTAAGGTTGGCTGTTGAGATAAGTGTGAGAAAGCCTTGGAAGGTAAGAATCCACGATCCTCGGAGATTTGATGCCGGATTGGGGGATTTTCAGATGATTCTGTGCAAATCCCGCGAATCTCGAAATTCTGCCGGAAAGCCCAGTTGCGGCCGCATCTCGGGCACAATTTGCTCTGCGTTCTGCTTTGACAATTTTGTCTTTAGCATGGGGCTTCTTTCCTTAAATTGTTTTGCGAGCACAACTTGATCGATTAATTGATTGAAGGATTGAAATTCTCAATTCCGTTACAACGGAAGCAATTGGACCAATTCGCAATTTAATTTCGTTTCGCAAAATACTAGTACATTGGCAAAATACAGAATTCATAATTCTACAATTTAAGGTTAAGCAAACTTACCGTCGTCTGACGACTCTGAAATCAAGATTGAACACCACCATGAGATTACCCCGCTATCCTCTGAGATTGGGAACTCAGTTGTGGGACTGAATGGTCTCTTGAATCTTTGGGAGAGAATTGCAGAAGAGTAAAATGAACTCCTCTGTATTTTTGTTGAGAGAGAATGAGAGAGTTTGGAGAGGGAGAGATTCTGCAGGAAAACCACCAAATGAGAAGATCACATTTGATCCCTCAAGTGTGTGTTTTTGTGAGAGAGAAATAATGATATAATAATTAATTAAAATAAAATTTAATTAATTAAATATATTAATTAATTAATTAACAATTTAATTAATTAATAATGTAATTTATATCAAATATTTAATTACATGTGCATTAAATCATATTAAATGCACATCCCTCACTTAATATATAGTTTGAATTAAGTTTAATTAAATCGCATTTAATTAAATTAATTAAGCTAAACAATTAATTAATTCATTATTGTGATTAATTAAATATCACATATTTAATTAATTACATATTAGAATCATATTCTAACTAAATCTCTCATATAATATATAGTTTAATTAAATCACATTTAATTTAAACTAAATTGAATAATTAATTAATTCATAATTAAATAATTATTTATATATTTGAACTCCTTCAAATATATTATTCTCTCAATTTAATAAAGTTTAATCTCAAATTAAACTTTATATTATAATGTATCACAATACATTATATTAATTGTACTTCATACAATTAACCTGATTCCCAAATTGAATTTGAACAATTCAAATTCTTTTCAAGATAATTTGTTCCCAATTACTCTTTACGAGCTAGCAGGGGGACCTAATGGACCTACAGATCAGAAGCTCCAATAATATGAGGTTAACTAACTAAACTCATTAATCGAGTTAACCAATATTCATTAACTGTGGGTCACTCCACTAAAGACCCACAGTTGCACTCTTCTCACTGTAGAATATTTCTGTGTCCACGGATATTGACCAATATCAGTAAGTCAATCCTTCACGAGTGTTCGTAACTTCAGCTGGGTCAAATTACCGTTTTACCCCTGAGTTACCTCTGGCTCCTTAAGTACCAGTGCTCCTCTAATGAACAACTTGTTTATGATCCAACCAATAAACAGAAAGTCCCTCTCGGGCCAATGAGAGGGCGAGATCCCTTTGTTCAAGACCCGGAGTCACCACTTAAGGGAACACTCATCTACTTCTCCTAGAAGCGGGAAGGAGTGAATTCCATCTTGTGTTGTCATGTCCCCAGCCCCCCATTCGGTCTTGTCCCCAAGAAGGTAAGCTTATTGAGTCGGCGTGCAGGCCACTCTCACCCGTACTAATCAAAGGACAATCCCTCGTGAGAAGGAGTTCATGACACACTCAGGATTAAGACTGAGTTACCTAGGTCATCCTATTGAAACAGTAACCTAACTAGTTAACGGTGTTACATCTAGTGGTTTACTATTTCGTGGACCGGTCTTATGCAAACTCATTGCATAGGATACCCCCGCTCGCATGTCTCCTACATGGACGCCTTGGATCAATACGTTTGTATCGAATACAAAGCGGGCAGTATCACATAGTGTTACCAGGATAAGATACCCAGCCTTATCCCTGTACTATAGACCTTTTAGGTTATTACTTGAACACTGATCCCCGTATGTCCCCACATACTAGTTCAAGTTACATATCAACAACCTTGGATCTTAGTTTATTGGATTTGGGTTATAAAGTGCAATTTTAGACTTAAAATGACAATAACACTTTATTGCATAAACCTCAATAACACTTTATTGATACAAGTGTATAATTCGTTAATCATTCACTATCTACGAGTTTTAGGACATAAAACCCAACATTCACCACATCCTCAGGTCCAAATGAAAGCGCAATCTTGCAGCTTTTAATTCATTTTGCTCCGCTAACCTTTATCTCCTCTTGCGAGCACATTCTCCTCGCAAAGATTCCTGCACAAAAGCATTACTTGGATAAATTCTTTACAAAATAATCTCTTTTTGCACAAAATAAGCTTAAATTCTATAATTCTAAGATTTCCTTCATGCTTCTACCACTTTTGCTAAAAAAACTTAAAATGATAAGATTTTAGGTATAGAGTCCTTGCTTTCCGAATAATTACTTAAGCTTTTAGGACTAAATAACGCACATAAATGAGCGTTGTCACCCTTTAATTTGCATTGCCTTTGATTTCAAGATTTCACTACTTTTTGATCCCTAAATAAAATTGAGCAAAAGTATTCGCGGTATTTAGTTTAACTAGAAAACCAATCCAGAGGACGACATTCGATTTAACAATCACTATATTATTACTTGACCCGTACACTTGCGGTAAGCAATTCGCGCATCAGCCGGACCATGAAATAGTAAACCACTAGATGTAATACCGTTAACTAGTTAGGTTACTGTTTTAATAGGATGACCTAGGTAACTCAGTCTAAATCCTGAGTGTGTCATGAGTACGGGTGAGAGTGGCCTACACGCCAACTCAATAATCCTACCTTCTTGGGGACAAGACCGAGTGGAGGGCTGGGGACATGACAACACAACATAAGTATTCCCTTAAGTGGTGACTCCGGGTCTTGAACAAAGGGATCCTGCCCTCTCACTGGCCCGAGAGGGACTTATTGTTTACTGGTTGGACCATAAACATGTTGTTCATTAGAGGAGCACTAGTACTTTTTTTTTTTTTTTTTTGAAAAATAGAGGAGCACTAGTACTTAAGGACACTATTGTAACACAGGGGTAAAACGGTAATTTGACCCAGCTGTAGTTACGAACACTCGTGAAGGATTGACTTACCAATATTTGTCAATATCCATGGACACATAAACATTCTACAGTTAGAAGAGTGCAGTTGTGGGTCTTTAGTGGAGTGACCCACAATTAATGAATATTGGTTAACTCAATTAATGAGTTTAGTTAGTTAACCTCATATCATTGGAGCTTCTGATCTGTAGGTCTATTAGGTCCCCATGCTAGCTCGTAAAGAGTAATTAGGAACAAATTATCTTGAAAAGAATTTGAATTGCTCAAATTTAATATGGGAATCAAGTTAATTGTATGAGATACAATTAATATAATGTATAGTGATACACTATAATACAAAGTTTAATTTGAGATTAAACTTTATTGATTGAGAGAATAACATATTTGAAAGAGTTCAAATATATGACTAATTAAATTTGTGATATTTAATTAGTAAATAAATTAATTCATTGTGAATTAATTAATTATTCTATTAGTTGAATTAAATGTGATTTAATTGAACTATACTATATGAGAGAAATATTAGAATATGATTCCAATATGTGATTAATTAAATATGTTTGATATTTAATTAATTATAAAATTAATTAATTTTGAATTAAGTAATTATTAAATTTAATTTAGTTAAATTTGATTTAATTAAATTAAACCTATAGATTAATTTAAATATGAATATGATTCATATTAAAGTTATAGGTTATAAGAGAGATGCAAATTTGAATATGATTCAAATGTGTGATTAATTAAATATCTCAAAAAACATGTGTGATTAATTAAATATGTTATATTTCATTGATCTAAGAATTAATTAATTGTGCAGTTTAGTTAATTTAATTAAATGCGATTTAATTAAATTTAATTAAAACTATAGCTTAAGTGAAGAATGTGCATTTAGATATGATTTAGATGCACATGTTATTAAATATAAGATATTTAATAAATCTAATTAATTAATATGATTAATTAATTTATTTAATTAAATAAATTATAATTTTGATTATGTTTATTTAATTAATTAAATAAAATATTAATAACCATCAGTTGGTTATATCTATTCTCACGCCATATTAGGGGTTGGAGGATCATCCCCTCATTTGCGCTCTCTAACGTAATCTTGCTCTCCCAATTCTCTCAACTTTCTCTCTCAACACAAAAGATACAGACAGTGATTTCTCTCTGGATTGATCCCAAATTCAAGATTGCTGAATTCAGTCCCACAACTGAGTTCCTAAACTCAAAGCATGGCGAGGAAGATCAATTGGTGGTGTCCCAATTGGCACTTTTGGTCCCCGAAATCATGAAGTCGTTCTTGATGAATTCAGAGTCGTCAAACGACGGTGACTATGCTTCTCGTCTCTTTAGATTAAATCTAAATTTTATGAATGCTTAGTCTAGGAATTTTGGTTATGAAATTGTTGCCAATGTATTGGTATTTTTTAATTAAATTTTTAATAAATATCTTTAATTACAATAATTTAATATATTTATATCCATAAAAATTAATTAGATAAATATTTTAAAAATAATATGATTATTTATTTATTATAATAAAATTATATAATTACTTTTAATTAATTATAGTTTGATATTATTAATTTTTATTTTTATATTTATTTTTATTTTCATTTTTATCTTTATTTTTCTTTTTATTTTTATTTTTCTTTTTATTTTTATTTTTATTTTTATTTTTATTTTTATTTTTATTTTTATTTTTATTTTTATTTTATTTTTATTTTTATTTTATTTTATTTTTATTTTTATTTTTATTTTATTTTTATTTTTATTTTTATTTTTATTTTTATTTTTATTTTTATTAAATAATATAAATAAATATATTTTAATAAACAATATAAAAAAGAAGATGAGAAAAAGAGGGGAAAATAGATATGTGGATAATAAAAATATTTCAAAAATGTTTTATAATTATCATATATTAGTGCAAATAAACAATTAATTTATTATAAATAATCAATAAAGTAATTAATTATAATTATTGTAAATTGAATTTTTATTCTAAAATCATTCCAATAATTTTAATTCAATAATTAAATATACTTTCATTATTGTGAACTAATTAATTATAATTTCAATAAATATGTAATTGCATCCATTTAATCAATTTGGACTAAATATTTGTTTAAAAAAACTTGAACTAAGTATATATCTTAACAAATTATCATTTATTTAATCTAATTAAATAATTTATTATATTAATTTTTTAATTTAGTATCAATTAGTTAATTAATTAATAATATTCAAAATAAAATTACATATAAAAATTTAAAAAAATAAAGGATGAGCAAAGAGAAAACTCATATTTTTGCAAGAGCATAGAAAACTCTTGTCTATGGCATAAATGATGTTTGGAAATGTTTTATTCTCGTGGCCCACCTCAGAAATCTTGTACCAAACAAGGGTATCAGAAACTCTTGTCCATTGTCGTGTCATCTCCAAAACCCTGCATCAAACGACTTCTAAGGTCTCGTCATTCATCCTCCTTGCACTTATAATGTCTTTTTTCTTTCTTTTTTTTTTTTTTTTTTTGAAAAGGCATTTATAATGTTTATGCTATATATATACACACACACACACACACATATGGATCGATTCCACTTCAATTTCATTAATTTTCCAACTAAAGCATGCTTAAAAAAGAACCGAAAAACAGAGAGCTCAAGAAAAACCAACCTTTGTGTTGAAATCAACGAGCTCCATGGATGAATTTTCAACACGATTGGGTTGTAGACCACCTCTAGTGTCTTCCCCGCTATCCTCTGACCTTAGAACGGATTGTGGGATCCAAAAATGTGATCGAATTAGGAGATGAAAATGGTAATTTGAGAGAACTTGAAGTCTTTGGTCTTGAATGAAAAATTCCAGCAAGTAGCCTTATTTCATTCAACTTTCTTCAACACTGAACCAACCCACCTTTCAGTGTATTCATGTTCCTTATAAAAGATAGAAATGGCCACTCAATTTCATCACATGAAGACACCTTCAAATGATGTGCTCTTAGTCATTAGGCCAGGTGTCTTCAAGAGTAATTTTGCTCTTGTTTTAATTTTTTCATTTAATTCTAAACTAAATGAAAAACCATTAATTAATTTAATATATTGAAATTAATTAAAATAAATAATTTTAATTAAAATTAATTTAAATAATTAAATAAACATTTTAATTAATTATAATTATTTTATTTAATATCAAATATTAAATTAATAATTCACACCTAACCCGACTTTTGGAACATGAATCCCTATTCACGTGCTTAACATTTAAATCATATTTAAATATTGTTGGGATTGGTGCCCTAAAACTCGTAGATAGTGAATGTTAAACAAATATTATATACTTGTTCGATAAAGTTGTTATCGAGATTAATTCAGTAAAGTTATAACTGAATAAGTAAATTGCACATTAGATAACCCAAATCCAATAAACCAAGATCCATGGCTATAGGTTGAACACTTGAGCTTTATGTAGAGACATAAAAGTGGATCAAGCTCGAGTAATAGCCAAAACGGTCTATAGTATAGGGATAGGGCTGGGTACCTTATTCTGGGGACACTATGAGACGCGACCCACTTTATAGATAGTATAGACGATGTGATCCTAAATCGTCTATGTAGAGACATGTGAGTGGGGGCGTCCTATGCAATGAGTTTGCATAAGACCAGGACCGAGAAATAAGTCACTCTCGCTTTATAACACCGTTTACTGACGAGACTGACTATTTCATGTGATGACCTAGGTAACTCGATCTTAATCCTGAGCTAACTATGAACTCCTTTTTATTTGGGCTTATCCTTAGATCTGCATAGGTGAGAGTGGCTCAGTATCGCCGACTCAATAAGCCTCCCATTTCAGGGATAGGAACGGGTAAATAGCTGGGGACATAGTCGTGCAAGAAGGAATTCACTCCTACCCAAATTAGGGATAGTAGAGAGGTTGTTCCCTTAAGTGCTGACTCCGGGGCTTGAACAAAGGGATCCCGCCCTCTCATTGGCCCGAGAGGGACTCGGTTTATTGGTTGGACCATAAACCAATTGTTCATTAGAGGATCAGTGGGACTTAAGGAACTAGAAGTACTATAGGGGTAAAACGGTCATTTAACCTAGCTATAGCTACGAACAACCTGTGAAGGATCGACTTACTTATCATGGTTAAATCAAGTGGACGGAAATACATCTATAGTGAGGGGAGTGCAACTATCGGGCTATAGTGGAGTGTCTCGGTAGTTAACGAATGTTGGCTAGCTTAGATAATGAGATTAGTCGGTTAGCCTCGAATCGTTGGAGCCCATGATCTATAGGTCCATTAGGTCCCCCTACTAGCTCATATCGGAATAAAGGCTAGAACAAAAAGATAGGAAGCTTTGAATCGTTCAAAATCGGAAAAAAGGGTATTATCGTAAATTGTGTTTGACACAATAATTTAATTATGAATTAAATTAGAAAATGAGAGATGGAGTATTTAAAAGTGTTTTGAATACCATATATATGTATTAGGAATCATATATTGCACAAGATTAGTATGATTAATTGGATTAATCATAAGAAATCATTTTGAAATGTCTCAAAATCAATTTCCTAATGTTAAATTCAATTTGGAATTGAAATTAACATTAAATTGCAAGCTTGAAATCAGATTTCAAAGATGTAATTAGTGGATTAAGTTGGATTCCCACTCTTGCATGAAGATACAAAGTGGAAAACAACTCACCTCATGCAATAGTTGCATGTCTTGTAAAATGGACACTTAGAATCCACTTTGGCTTGCAAGACTACCATGTGTCTTGTGTCTTGAGGCTACTCCTTGCATGGAGAGTGTCTATATAAGGGTTATGAATCAGATTCAAGTTATAAGAGTGATTTTCCATACTGTTATGCTGCTGGAATTTACACTCAAGCTCTCTCATCTCTCATACTTCTCCATAGCTTGATCCTTCAAGCATTCCCTTCCCATTCTCTATCTTATATAGACTCCCACAAGTCGTTCTTGGCCCGGAGGATAGTAGGGAAGACTCTAGAGGTTGTCCAAGAAAGGTTGGAGAAGAAGACACAACAAGGAGCATCACATAGTTGAGCTACAAAAAGGTTGGTGTTTCTTTCTCTCTGTTCTGTTTTTCCTAGAACAAGCATGCTTTAGGACCAAAATTGATGTAGTTAGGTGCTTCCGATCTTCAATTGCTTCCGCATGTGTTATATGAACACCTTCAATTCGTATCAGAGCATGATTAGAGCACTTAACTTGCATTAATTTTGCTGTGGTGGGTACCATTTTGAAAGTGAATTTTTCTGGGTGCTAAAGTGGATTTTTCTGGTTTGGCAATTTTTTGAGCTTTCAATTCTTCATGAAATTGTAATTGCTCGGAAATGTAAGAGCGTTAATGTGTGTACTAGAGTCTGTATTTTTTATAGAGTCATTAGAGTCCATATAGGCTGTAAAATCGAAGAAGAACTGGAGAAGACGCAGCAGAAAACAGCAGCAGGAGGCTGCTGTTCGTGTTAGCATCGGGACGCTCTTCAAGTAGCGTCCCGACGCTGATGAACATTTTTCCAGATTTTCCAGAAAATTGGTCCCGTTCAGCTGCTGCCTTTTGGTCCGGTTCGGTCTGCTGCAGTCTCTTTACACTCATTGCATGGCCGGTTCAGTGCTTGGATGGGCGGTTCGGGTTGGTTCGTGAAGCTCGGACGTGTTGCAAGTTTATTTATTAATTATTAATGTAATAATTAGTTAATTGCTTGTTTATAATTGCCAAACCAATCCACTTTAGGTTGTTTTTAATTTATTTATGCATTGTGAATGTGTGATTAAATTAGATTAATTATATGTGCATTATGAGCATGCCATATAGTTTTTAAAACCCCACCATAGGAAAGCATGTTCATGCATTTGTTTAATTTGAATAAGTGTTATTTATTAATTCAAATGCATGAGGGATATTTCATGTTTATTAATATAAGTGTTGTATTAATTAGGGAGATTCATGCTTGAATGGTTAATTTCCTAATTGATTAATTCTTATAATTGTTATATTTATTAAAGGATAAAATTAACCAAGCATGAAGCATGAAATTTCATTAGTTTGATTATAAGTGTTATACTCAAATTAGGCTTGTTATGGATTTGTTTTATAATTGTTATAAAAGAGATAGAATTCTAAAATTTATAACAAGATAAAAGCATGCTCACTTAGGTTAATGAACCTTCAAATCGATCAACTTGCATAGTTTAGGTCGATATCTTGTAAAACAACGGTTACGAGAGAACTCAACCGACAAAATGCTGTCTAAGGCTGGAGGTATTTAAGTTGACGGTTTACGGAACACCTCCTACCTGGGCATTGAGTCGGTTCTTGAGTTAAGTTAACTCGAGTTTTATGAGCATGCGTGAGCGGTGTGAGGTTTTAAAGTGTTATCACCTAGACATCATAGTATAAAGAGTTATACAAACCTAGACATAGGATGTTTCTAAATGGTGCTTTTCTTATAACTTGAATGATTGATTGTTATATGCTTTTAAACACCATTAGAAAGCATGTTATAGGGTTAATTCATTAAAAGTTATAAGAGTTATAAAAGTTGATGAATAGAATCCGTAAAACCTATAACAAAGAGTTGCATGCTAACATAGGATCTTAGGATCTTCTCATTCTTTAAATGGTTTAAAATGAAATAGACCTAAGATCGCCTTTTCTAATAGGATTAGAAATATGTCTTACTTAGTTTTTTAATAGTTTTAAAATTTGAGTAAGTAGGACATAAGACCTTGGTTATAAGGGAACTCTCCCGGCAAAATGGTTCGGAACCTGAGTTGAATTAACCATAGTCTTACTAGCATGCAATGTCACTAGGTTATTAAAAGAGTTTAATTCACCTAGACATTCAGTGTAAAGACCTTGTTTAAAAAGGCATAGACTTAGATAGATTCATTTAGCCGGAATTTACCTAAGTAATAGACCCTAAAACCTTACGACACTTTAGTGGGAGGAAAAGTATAGAAATGAAATATTTATATTAAGTTTCTACTCTCACATCCCCCTGAGTTCACGCCGTGAGATCCATGCTTGGCCTCGAGGCGCCCTGGGAGCGTCCCCCTACGGATGGTGTTTGCATGGGTTAATATCAAGGTGAATGGGGAAAGTGTTCATAGTAAGTGGGAGAAGGAAACGTGTCAAACGTATCCTGCGGTCTCCATCATTAGGTTGCACCGTGAGATTCCTATGCGCTGCCTGCGAGTCGCCCTGGGAGCGATCACCCTACGGAGGGCTTGCGCATGGGATTCGGAACAACGCAAACTCCAGAAATGGATAGGGTTTCCTAGGGCCATTCCCAACATTAGCTCTTCCCTACGGTGGCATTGTTGGGGCCGCCCTCTGCGATCTGAAAATGATGGGTAACACTTACAAGATGGTCTTGACCAAATTAACGTTAGCTAATAACTATTGGAGTAAGAGTTATTCTGGGAATAGTATTTGGCCGAGATTGTCTCGATTCAGAGGAGGAGTAGTTGACTGCCCTACGGTAGCGATTATTCTAAACCCCTGAAGTATCGTTGCAAAATAAATCAATTGTATATATATATGGGTCGATGATTGCTTTTGCTAAAATCTGATTGGATAAATTGAATAAAGGGTTTAGTGCAAGTTTCTAATAGAGATTAATTTGTTTGTTTCAACAAATATGTCGAAAAACGTATGTGCTTTGTCAAATGCCAAATTAAACGGATTAGTACATACGACTAAGAATACTTTCTTAAACGCTAAACACGTGGCAAACAATTTAGGATTGATCTCAACTAAGGAATGTCCTCAAACTAACTGCTTAGCCAAGAAAACATGATCCACGACTCTAAATGCGATTTATTAGTCTTGGAAACGTGTTTAGTGGAAAACGACGATTCTACCTGGATACTTGATTCAGGTGCCACTAATCACGTATGTTCTTCATTTCAAGGAATGAGTTCCTGGCAACAACTAAGAGTTGGAGAGATGACTCTTAAAGTCGGAACAGGAGAAGTCATCTCGGCTATTGCAGTGGGAGACATAAAATTATTCTTCACTAAGGAACGTTACATGATATTAGATAATGTGTACATAGTTCCGAAAATTAAAAGAAATTTGATTTCTCTATCTTGTTTAATTGAACAAGGATATTCAATTTCTTTTTCTGTTAATGAAGCGTTCATAACTAAAAGAGGTATTGATGTTTGCTCTGCAAACATGAAGAATAAATTGTATGTTTTGAGACCAATTGAGTCTAAAGCTATTTTAAATCATGAGATGTTTAAAACTGCTGAGACTCAACCTAAAAAACGAAGAGTTTCTCAAGATACCTATCTCTGGCACTTGAGGTTAGGCCATATCAACCTCAATAGGATTGGGAGATTGGTCAGAAGTGGACTTCTAAACAAGTTAGAAGACGACTCGTTGCCTCCTTGTGAGTCATGCCTTGAGGGCAAGATGACAAAACGACCTTTTACCGGAAAAGGTTATCATGCCAAAGAGCCCCTAGAGCTCATTCATTCGGACCTCTGTGGACCAATGAACATTAGAGCTCGAGGAGGGTACGAATATTTCATCAGTTTCATTGATGATTATTCGAGGTATGGCTATCTCTACCTGATGCATCATAAGTTCGAAGCTTTTGAAAAGTTCAAGGAGTACAAGGCCGAGGTTGAGAACCTATTAGGTAAGACGATAAAAACACTTCGATCTGATCGAGGTGGAGAGTATATGGACTCAAGTTTTCAAGACTATTTGATAGAACATGGAATTACGTCCCAACTCTCAACCCCTGGTACACCTCAGCAAAATGGTGTATCGGAAAGGAGAAACAGAACCTTGTTGGACATGGTTCGTTCGATGATGAGTTATGCTCAGTTGCCTAACTCATTTTGGGGTTATGCAGTAGAAACTGCGGTTTATATCTTGAACGTAGTTCCCTCAAAGAGTGTTTCTGAAACACCGTTTGAGCTCTGGAAAGGTCGTAAAGCTAGTTTACGACATTTTAGAATTTGGGGATGCCCTGCATACGTGCTAGAAGCAAACCCAAAGAAATTAGAGCCTCGTTCTAGATTTTGCCTATTTGTAGGCTATCCCAAAGAAACGAGAGGTGGATACTTCTTCGATCCAGAGGAAAATAAAGTACTTGTATCGACAAATGCTACATTCCTAGAAGAAGATCACCTCAGAGATCACAAGCCACGAAGTAAAGTCGTTTTAAGTGAACTATCTGACGAAGCTACAGAAACATCAACAAGAGTTGTTGATGATGCTGGCACCTCGACTCAATCGCGTCCTTCTCAAGAAATAAGAGAACCTCGACGTAGTGGGAGGGTTGTTAGACAACCTGATCGCTATTTGGGTTTAACTGAAACTCCAGTCGTCATACCTGATGACGGGATCGAGGATCCATTAACCTTTAAACAGGCAATGGATGATGTTGACAAGAACGAGTGGATTAAAGCCATGGACTTAGAAATCGAGTCCATGCATTTTAATTCAGTATGGGATCTTGTAGATCAACCTGAAGGGGTTAGACCCATAGGGTGCAAATGGATCTACAAGAGAAAACGAGACGCTGCTGGAAAGGTACAGACCTTTAAGGCACGACTTGTGGCAAAGGGTTTTACCCAACAGGAGGGGATTGACTATGAAGAAACCTTCTCCCCTGTTGCCATGTTGAAGTCGATCCGGATACTTTTGTCTATTGCCACGTTTTACGATTATGAAATATGGCAAATGGATGTCAAGACTGCCTTTCTGAATGGCAATCTTGAAGAAAGTATCTACATGTCTCAGCCAGAGGGATTCATTGCACAGGATCAAGAGCAAAAAGTTTGCAAGCTTAAACGATCCATTTATGGATTAAAACAAGCGTCTAGATCCTGGAATATGAGATTTGATACTGCGATCAAATCTTATGGCTTTGAACAAAACGTTGATGAGCCTTGTGTTTACAAAAGGATCATCAACAACTCCGTAGCTTTCTTAGTACTGTATGTGGATGATATCCTACTCATCGGGAATGATGTAGGTTATCTAACTGACATTAAACTATGGCTAGCAACTCAATTCCAAATGAAAGATTTGGGTGAGGCACAATATGTTCTAGGGATCCAAATTGTTCGAGACCGAAAGAACAAAACGCTAGCCCTGTCTCAAGCGTCTTATATCGACAAATTGTTGGTTAGATATAAAATGCAAAATTCCAAGAAAGGACTTTTACCTTTCAGGCACGGAGTTAATTTGTCTAAGGAACAGTGTCCTCAGACACCTCAAGAAGTTGAGGACATGAGACGAATTCCCTATGCCTCTGCAGTAGGCAGCCTAATGTACGTCATGTTGTGTACAAGGCCTGATATTTGTTATGCAGTAGGGATTGTCAGTAGATATCAATCCAATCCAGGATTCGATCACTGGACAGCCGTTAAAAATATCCTCAAGTATCTAAGGAGAACGAGGGACTATGTGCTCGTGTATGGTTCAAAGGATTTGATCCTTACAGGATACACTGATTCTGACTTTCAAACCGATAAAGATTCGAGGAAATCTACATCGGGGTCAGTATTCACTCTGAATAGAGGAGCAATAGTATGGCGTAGCATCAAGCAAGGATGCATTGCAGACTCGACCATGGAGGCCGAATATGTAGCCGCTTGCGAAGCAGCAAAAGAAGCAGTATGGCTCAGGAAGTTCCTGACTGACTTGGAAGTCATTCCGAATATGCATCTGCCTATCACCTTGTACTGTGATAATAGCGGCGCAGTTGCAAACTCAAAGGAACCTCGCAGTCATAAGAGAGGCAAACACATCGAAAGGAAATATCATCTCATTAGGGAGATTGTGCACCGAGGAGACGTGATCGTCACTAAGATAGCGTCGGAGCACAACATTGCTGATCCATTCACGAAGGCTCTCGCGGCTGAAGTGTTCGAGAGTCATCTAGAAGGTCTAGGTCTGCGAGATATGTATGGAAAATAATCTAGGGCAAGTGGGAGAATTGTAACCGGTATCTGATGCCCTGGTTTATTGTATTTATACATTGTAATACGTTTTATGTAATATACATGTATTTTATACACCCACTGTTGTTATGGATTATAGTACATCCCACTGAACTAGAGTTTTAGTTCAAGTGGGAGATTGTTGGGATTGGTGCCCTAAAACTCGTAGATAGTGAATGTTAAACAAATATTATATACTTGTTCGATAAAGTTGTTATCGAGATTAATTCAGTAAAGTTATAACTGAATAAGTAAATTGCACATTAGATAACCCAAATCCAATAAACCAAGATCCATGGCTATAGGTTGAACACTTGAGCTTTATGTAGAGACATAAAAGTGGATCAAGCTCGAGTAATAGCCAAAACGGTCTATAGTATAGGGATAGGGCTGGGTACCTTATTCTGGGGACACTATGAGACGCGGCCCACTTTATAGATAGTATAGACGATGTGATCCTAAATCGTCTATGTAGAGACATGTGAGTGGAGGCGTCCTATGCAATGAGTTTGCATAAGACCAGGACCGAGAAACATGTCTCTACATAGACGATTTAGGATCACATCGTCTATACTATCTATAAAGTGGGCCGCGTCTCATAGTGTCCCCAGTATAGGGAATCCGACTCTCTCTAAGAATGGTTTTAATTCATAATTAAACCACAACCCGCTAAGTATATCGTATATAATTAACGGTAACTCCCTAATACAAATTTGAACGCTTCAAATTATTTCATCACACTGTTCTAAGGTTTAGTCCGTATGAGCTAGTAGGGGGACTTAATGGACCTACAAATCGTGAGCTCCAACGATCCGAGATTAACCGGCTAAACTCATTAACCTGGTTAACCAACATTCGTTAACTACCAGGGCACTCCACTACAGCCCAGTAGCTGCATTCCCCTCACTGTAGATATATTTCTGTCCACCCGATATAACCATGATTAGTAAGTTGATTCTTCACATGTTGTTCGTGACTACAGCTGGATCAAATGTTCGTTTTACCCCTAAAGCTACCTCTTGTTCCTCAAGTCCCACTAGTCTTCTAATGAACAATTGGTTTGTGGTCCAACCACCAACCGAGTCTCTCTCGGGCCAATGAGAGGGTGGGGCCCCTTGTTCAAGACTTGGAGTCAGCACTTAAGGGAACAACCTCTCTACTATCCCTGAAAGCGGGTAGGAGTAAATTCCATCTTGCAGGACTATGTCCCCAGCTATCTACCCGATCTTACCCCTGAAATGGGAGGCTTATTGAATCGACGATGCTGAGCCACTCTCACCCATGCAGATTTAAGGATAAGCCCAAATAAATAGGAGTTCATAATTAGCTCAGGATTAAGATCGAGTTACCTAGGTCATCGCATGAAATAGTCAGCCTCAACAGTAAACGGCGTTATAAAGTGAGAGTGACTTATTTCTCGATCCTGGTCTTATGAAAACTCATTGCATAGGACGCCCTCACTCACATGTCTCCACATGAACAATTCAAGATCACATCGTCTGTACTCACTACAAAGTGGGTCGCATCACATAGTGTGCCCAGGATAAGGTACTCAGCCTTATCCCTATACTATAGACCGTTTAGGCTATTTACTCGAGTCTGATCCACTCTTATGTCTCCACATAAAGCTCAAGTATACATTTAATAGCCAAGGATCTTAGTTTATTGGCTTTGGGTTATTTAACGTGCAATTCACTTAATAATAACATAAGTGAACAAACCTCAATAACGACTTTATTGAACAAGTATATATAATTTGTTAACATTCACTATATATGAGTTTTAGGGCACCAACCCCAACAATATATATATATATATTAGATTTTTTTTTTATTTTTTTTTTTTTGACAACATGTGAGGGTAGAGGATTCGAACAACAAACCTTTTGGTCATAATTACAAGTTTTATTCCGGTTGAGCTATGTTCTTATTGGAAAAATGATTTAGATTTTTATCGCTAGTAAATTTACATGGTTAACCATATTTACTTTAAAGAATTTAAATCTATTTAAACAGTATAAATATGAAATAATAACATAGTTTTTCTTAGTGATTTTTTTTCTTGATATTAGATATAGATGGAAATGGATAAAAATATTTTTGTATTTTAAGGAAATTTTTTCTAAAAATTTAATTGCATCAAAAAGAAACTTAATTCTAATTTTTAAAAGTATATACTAGATATTTCAAGTTTCATAATCTTTCTTCTATATTTATATAGTTAATTTTTTTTAATCTATATAGATTTTTTTTAGTTCAACAATATGTGGGGGAAGAGGAATCGAATCTCCGATCTCTTGACCAAGGACATATGTCTTAACCAATTAAACTATGTTCAAATTAGCATTATATAGATAATTCAATCATATTTTATATTGAACAAACTATTAAGTGTGGAGGGAAAATAGAGTTCTTTATTATTAATCAGAAATTGAACTCATACAAAAGGAATATCCCTCACCAGATATATATACAAATAAGATAGCAGTTTTATTTAACTGCTATATAACAAATTTATAACAATTGTACAACTGATGCATTCACTTTATAGCTTATTACAAACTAATATCAAACACAATGATTTATTATAATTTGGTAATCAACATTACTTATTTTAAATGCATTATTTCAAAACAAGTATATTTCATATCATTAATTCTAAATTTATATTTATAAAAATTTATATCATCAAGAATTACTTATTTTAAAGAGTAATTGCAGTGGGTGGCAAATTAATTATATATAATAGCAAATTTAGCACAAGGTTAAAAGAATTGCAAATATGGCAAAAAAATTAGAATATTCCCATCGAACCACAAACCTTGTAGTTATCGGTACAACTTTATGCCAATTGAGCTAAGCTCTTGTTGGCCTTCTTTTTAATTCAAGAATGCCAAGAATACAAAAATAGCAATTTTGGTGAGTGTTTGTATAATAGGTATATCAAAGTATATCACTGATATACTCCGGTTAATCGTAGTCTATCACTAACTATCACTGGTCGAAGTCTATCAGGGCTATAATTGATAGATAATGAAATAAAAAGAATACAAGAATAGCAATTTTATGGTGGTGGTCACGGAGCTTGTGTGCTAGGCTTTAAAAATTATATTGTTGATTGAGAGTCGCTTGTTCGTAATGGTTATTTTTGGATTTTATGTTCTAATTACCACAAGAGACTTAAATTTTTTGTTCAATTTATGATTGTAGTATAATAATTTTGGATGAGTTTCTAATTACCAAGATGATTGCAATGCAAAGTACTTTACTGATTGATTTCAATTAAATTGATTTCTATCCGTAACAATCATTGGTAGACTTCAATTAATTGATAATTAACTGATTTCTATCCGAGATAGAAACTGATAGACTTCAATTAACTGATTTCTATCCTCGATAGAAAATGATAGATTTGAATTAAACTAATTTCCATCAGTGATACGAGTCAATAGACTTTAATTAAATTGATTTCTGATAGAAACTGATAAACTTCAATTAAATTGGTTTCTATCAGTAAACTAATAGTCTTGAATTAAATTGATTTCTATTAGTGACAGAAACTGATAACCTTGAATTAAACGGTTTTCTATTAGTGATTATCACTGATAGACTTAAATTAAACTGATGGATAGAAACTGATAGCCTTGAATTAAACTGAACTAATAGCCTTGAATTAAATTGTTTTCTATCAGCAGCTATCACTGATAGGCTTGAATTAAACACGATAAAAACTTATAGATTATGATCATCAAAGTCTATCAGTGATACACTGATAGACTTCGATCAATCAAAGTCTATCAGTGTCTATCACTAATAGACT
Source organism: Luffa aegyptiaca (assembly GCA_017139565.1). Classification (NCBI taxonomy): domain Eukaryota; kingdom Viridiplantae; phylum Streptophyta; class Magnoliopsida; order Cucurbitales; family Cucurbitaceae; genus Luffa; species Luffa aegyptiaca. Next base: position 30,142,715 of record CM029400.1, on the reverse strand, counting down.
CCGATTAATTGAAACTTATCATCAAAGTCTATCAGTATTTATCATTGATAGACTCCGATTAATCGAAGTCTATCAGTGACTATCAATAATAGGGACTGATAGACTATTGGAGATACTAAGGGTATTTTCGTAATTTAACGTATTTTTTGCTATTTCCGCAAATAATTTTATTTTTTTGCTATTTTTGCAATTCTTTTGCCGGTTTTTGCTATCTGTGCAAAGCCCCCTATTTTAAATGCATTATTTCAAAACAAGTATATTTCATATCATTAATTCTAAATTTATATTTATAAAAATTTATGCTCCCTATTAAATCGTGGATTTACCATTTTTCTAACTTATCCGCCGGAATTACTTCAACAAACACGACATCAATATAAAGTGAAATATTAGATTTTCTAACCTTTTTAAAAAAAAAAAAAAATATTAGATTTTCTAACCTAACAAGGCTTAAAAATGAGCAAATACACACTTTTACATTATTCTCTTAAAATATCCACACTTTTACAAACAAATAAGATAAATATAGATTTTTTTTTTTTTTTTGAAACCAAGATAAATATAGATTTATGTACGTATTATGGAAACTTTTCATCTCTAAAATAAATAGACCATATTCTTGTGTGAATAACTTTTTTGTTATAATGATTTATTAACCCTTTTCTGAATATTTAAAAGAGATTTTAAACCCAAAAAAAAAAATACATTCATTTTCTTTAAAATAAAATGAAAAGGAATATGAAATTATCAGAAAGGAAAAGTATATTTCAAAAGTAAACTTTTCTAATATATTATTGGTTTAAAAATTAAAAGAAAACTTTAAAGTAATCATTATTTTCTCAAAACACATTTTTCAACTTTATGTAAGCTAATCCATGACTTCAATTCATTTTTATTAATTACAAAAATTTTGGCATTTTTCTATAAGCCAAGTTTACCCTTGATTGAGTCTTAATCAAAATTAAAATAATGTTAAAGTCAACCAAAGTGTAGAAGAATTGAAAGCCACATTTTGGATTCTACAACAACTACTTCAAATTCTTTTTACAAAAAAATTCTTTTGAAAAGATCAAACCATTTTCCTCTTTAGCTTTAAATTATTCTATTCTTTAACATAATCTTCAGTTAGCCTTTGTGTTTGTTACTTACAAATTTAATAATCAATCCAATTTGCACACCTACCTTGTAAAACCTTTTCTTTTGCTATATGTAGAAATTTTGAAAATGTAAAACTTGGGTTCTCGAATTAATTCTTGATCTAAATCACGTGTAGAAGTTGAAATAATTCTTGATCTAAATCACGTGTAAAAGTTTGAATATTGTGTTCTCATGGATATTAATCAGCAAGTGGAGTCGTTGCCAACATGAACGTTCAACGACAATTGAATAAATTGATAGTAAAGATATGTCAAGTCATACCTTCCCAAGACCTAACCTTGCTAGACTAAAGGCAATATTTAATCATGTCTAAACTTTCCCAACCCGACCAAATTAGATTGCGTGTTTGACTACAAATTTTAAACACTTTTTATCGACATAGATAGAGTTAAAAAAAATATCTGAAACAAGAAATTAAGAAAAATTTGTATATTGCTCACTAAGGTTGAACCTTAAATTCATTAGAAATTAAGTATTCTAACCTTGAAAGAAAATTAAGCACATGTTAAAAAATCTAGGAATTACTTTTAATTGAATTATTCAATTAATATCTTTACCTAATACTTTTAGCCCAAACAAAAATGAAGATAAAGAAGGAAAAAGAAAGTTCACTGGAATCTCATGGAAAAATACAACATCTTACTAATTTAGCTAGGGAGTCTTATCTTTGATTGAAAGCTTTCTTCAAATGTTACTTGAAGCTTCTGTATATTGAAAATTACTAGAAAATCATTTTGGATCAATCTTTTAGCTAAGTTCTTCACAATGCTTTGAACCCTCTTAGGTTTGGATGAGAAATCTAATGGCTTGTGCTTTTTATCTACAGAGAGGTCAATGAAATTTCCTATCAAAGTTAAATTTCATTGAGTTCATAAATTGCATGAAGATACAAGCTCCATAAATTGCATGTGAAAGATTTAGTATTGCTTCATATGCCTAAATTCTACATTCATTCAAACAATTTTTGCATGTGTGCAAGAATACCAATTCATGAACTCAAAAAAAAAAAAAAAATGATGGTATGATATTTCTTCCTACTTTATATATTCATGATCTCAACAATGCAACGTATTTCTCATACATACTGCATTTAGTAGGTACTAGAACTCTATTTGAAATCAATTTACGAAAGGGATCATTTGGCAACGTTCATATTTCTTATTTCTAATTTTTTAGAACGAGAAGTGTTTTGTAATTGTTTATGTTTTTTGTTTCTCATATATTAGAAACTTTTCCAAAATTGTCAAGAATTTTGGACACAACCAAATCAAATTTCTTGTTTCTTGCCTCTATTTTCATTTTCTTCCCAAACATAAATAAAGCATTATTATTTTATCATTCTTGATTTATAAAATGCATAATAAATATCTAAAAATAAATGTAACCTACAAATTTTGAATATTTTATTTTAAAAACTAATTTTCATGTAAAAAATCATTAGAAAGAAAGAGGGAAAAGCAACGGTTCCTGTTCTTTATTAAAAATGAGGAAACAAAAGAAGAAACAACATCAAACATTCTTGTTTCTCATTTATTGTTTCTTATTGTTTCTTGTTTTTCAAGAACTAAAAACATAAATTAAATATGTTTATAACTATTTTTGTTTCTAGTTTCTTAAAATTAAAAATAAATAATAAAAACAAGGTGTTTGATAATTGTTTCTTGTTTCTTGTTTCTTGATTTTTAGTTCAAATAAAATTTAATACATATAATATAATAAAATATATAACATGTGCTATAGGTAATTCTGAACCGCTACAAAAATCAAGGAACTAAGCAGAACAGTACAACACCAACCCGAAGATGCGACCAGGAAGCGAACCCCAAAGGAGAGAAAGACTGAAGGGATTGGACCTTGGCCCAATCCCATGGTCGTGGCTACGGCCAAGGCTGAGGCCGTGGCTTCGGCCAAGCTGAGGTCGAGGCCAAGGCCAACCCTCAGCCCACTTGCGTAGGTCGAGTCTATTCTTCCTTACACGATCCTTGGAGCTTTGTGGAGGCTCAGTTCGATGTGATTCAGACTGAGACTATCTTCAAACGAGTGGAAAACCCTAAAAATCGTAGAGAGTATAAACCCTTCTTCAATCTTGAAGAAGGGATCTGAACTCTTACTTTCTAAATTCTCTCTTCTTCCTCTAGCTCCATTGTTTGCTCCATTGATCTTCCTCCTTGCTGACTTAAGCATCGGAGATGGTGTGGCAAGCACCACACCGATGTGGAGGTTTTCTTGTCTTGCAGATCACGTCCCCCCTCCTCTTCAAACAAATTTACTGTTTGGTGTCACGTGAAGATTAGGTGAGTTCTCCCTGTCCGAATTTTGGCATCAACAACATACATTAAAATAAATATAAAACTAATATAAAGATTTTATAATATGGAAAAAATACACTTTTGGTCCCTGAGATTTGAGTTAGGTTTCATTTTGGTCCCTGAGTTTTCAAACTCGACATTCTTACCCCTGAGGTTTGGATTTTGTTACACTGTTGGTCCCTCCATCCAATTTTCCATTAAACCCTAACGGATTGCTGATGTGGCACCATTTTTATTAAAAAATTGTTTTTTTAATTTTTTAAAATAAAATAATAATAAATTAATTAAAATATTTTTATTATTATTATTTCATTTCTCCCTCCCTCCTCCTTCTTCAAGTCCAATCGTCGTTGGAGGTTTTTTTTTTTTTTAATCTTTTTCTTCCTCTTCCTTTCTTCCTCTTTTCTTTCTTCTCCTTTCCCTTGTTTTCTTTTTTTTTTCTCAAAAACCAAAAGCAAAACGGAGGAGGGGCGGCAAACGGCGGCGGGTGGCTGGACTTGAAGAAGGAGGAGAAGAAGGGAGGGAGAAATGAAATAATAATAATAAAAATATATTATTTTAATTAGTTTATTATTATTTTATTTTTAAAAAATTAATTAAAAAATTGATGTCATGTCAGCAATCCGTTAGGATTTAATAAAAAATTGGATGAAGGGGCCAACCGTGTAACAAAATCCAAACCTCAGGGGTAAAAATGTTGAAAGTTTGAAAACTCAAAGACCAAAATAAAACCTAACTCAAACTTCATATGGACCAAATTTCCCTTATAATATTTATTCGGTCCCAATGAAAAATTTTAAAAAAAATTGTCCTTCAAATGAATCATCTCCCACTCAAACCAAGTCACCTTAAACGATGTTGGCTTATACGAGTTAGTTCAATTAGCTAATTTGTAAATTGTCCGAAAAGTTTTGTAATTTTCAATGACCATTAATTTATTGCACATGCTATTGATATATATATATATATATATATTTTGTGTGTTGGTAATTAGATATTTAAGGTTAGGCAATCGAGCATACCCACAAGTCTTGAATTTAATAATAAAATTTATTTTTATTTTAAAAAAAATGCATATGTTTCTCATTAGCCAATAATACAAACAAGTAAAATCAAAAAAAGGATAAATAAAAAAATTACAATTAATGACAAACATGAAATATAACATTAATTTATTTATTTAATAAAAAAACTAAAACTCTACCAAAATTGACAAAAAAAAATTATAGAGATTTAAATAGAAAATAATCACTAAAGCCTTGTTAATAAAAAGATTAAAAAAGAAAAAATAAAAGGAGTGAGAAGAGAAAGAAATCAATGAAAAGAGAAAAAATATAAGAAAGTAGTAAGAAAAATTATGGTGTATGAAAGAGAAATAAGAGAGATGAAGAGGAGAGATGGTGTGGATGAGTGTAGGAAGGAGAGAGAAATTAGGATATACGCATGAAACATGAAAAAAAACAAAAACAAAGTTTTGAGAAACTACTTTTGCCCCTTTTTTACAAAAGTTTCTAAAAATTTATGGCTTGTTAGGGTTCGTTTGATAACGTTCTTGTTTTCTATTATATTTCTCGTTTCTCATTTCTTGTTTCTTGTTTCATGTTTCTTGTTTTTTAAGAACTAGAAACAGAACCATGTTTGATAACTATTTCTGTTTCTTATTTCTCTAAAAAAAAGAAACAAAAATAGAAATGTGTTTGATACTTGTTCTTGTTTCTTGTTTTTTAGTTGAAATAAAATTTAGTATATATATAATATAAAAACTATATAACATACATTAAAATAAATAAATAAATAACTATTATATAGAGTTTATAGTATTATTTAGCCCCAATAAAAAATTAAAAAAAATTATATCCTTCAAATGTTGTTCAAATTTGATTTGCAATGTCATCCCTCGCTCCAACTAATTTATTCTTAACGATATTCGTTTACACAAGTTAATTCAATTTGATTAATTTGTTAATTACAAACTTTGTAAATTTTAAACGATCATTAATTTATTGCACAACATGCCTATTTTTTTTTTTTTTTTTTTTTTTGTGTTTGTGGTATTGAGACGTCTATTTAAGGTTAGACAATCGAACTTATATACCCACATTTTTTAATTGAATAATATTTTTTTCCTTTGAAAATGCATGTATTTTTCATTAGCTAAGTATCGCAACACGTAAGACGAGGAAGGGAGAAAGAAAAAATATTTTTTTTTACAATTAATGGCAAACGTGAAATATCTTATTAATTTATTTATTTAATAAATAAATTAAATCCTACCAAAATTAACGAAAAATAATAGAGATTTAAATAGAAAATAATAACCAAAAGCTCATTAAGGAAAAGAGGGGAAAAAGATTTAAAAAAGAGAGAGAGAGAGAAAGTAATAACGAAAAAGATAAACAAATATTAAAATAATAATAATAATAATAATAAAAGATAAAGAAATAACGGAAAAGAGAAAAAATGGACAAAAAAATAAGAAAGTGGTACAAAGAATAGAGAGAAAAATGAAGAGATGAAGAGAAAATGTGGGAGGGATGGGTACATGCATGAAAGATGGAAAAAATAAACAGAAATGGAATTTGAGAAACAACTTTTTGAAAACGTTTCTAGAAATTTATAAACAAGAAACAAAATGAGTTATCAAACATGTATGTTTCTTGAAGAATGAGAAACAGGAAGAAGAAACAGGAAACGAAAACGTTATCAAACGAGCCCTTAGATAACATTCTCGTTTCCTGTTTCTTGTTCTTGTTTCTTAAATTTTAAGAAACATATATCTTGGATAACTCATCGGTTTCTTGTTTCTAAATTTCTAAAAAAAATATTTCGAGAAAAGAGGCAGGTAGTTTCTCAAATTTTTTTTTTTTTTTGTTCATCTTTCATGCATGTACCCATCCTTCTCTCACCCCTTCTCACACCCCTTCTCACATTATCTCTTGATCTCTCACTCTCTCTATTTCTTTTTTACCACTTTCTTATCTTTTTTTCATTTTTTTCTCTTTTCTATTATTTCTTTCTCTTTTTTTTTAAATTTTATTTTTCTCTTTTCCGTTATTTCTTTCTCTTTCCATTTTTAATCTTTTTTCTCTTTTCATTAATGAGCTTTTAGTTATAATTTTCTATTTAAATCTCTATTATTTTTCGTTGATTTTGGTAAGTTTTAATTTATTTATTAAATTAATTAATTAATTAGATATTTCATGTTTGTCATTAATTGTCAAAAAAATTATTTTTTCCTTTCTCCCTTTTTGATCCTACGTGTCGGAATCATTAGCTAATTGATGCGCAATTTGCTTACCGCAAGTGTACGGGTCAAGTAATAATATAGTGTTTTCGTGATTAAACGAGTGTCGTCCTCTGGATTGGTTTTCTAGCAAATTAAGTACCGTGAATAATCTTGTCCAATTTTATTTAGGGAGCAAAACTTAAAGATAAAGATAAATCTAAAGACAAAAGCATAAAATAAAGGTGGAGACTCAAAGGGAAAGACTCTTAGGGAATTGATTTCATTATTTTAGATTGAGGATTGATTAATAGGAATGAATTGATCGTGCAATTATTCTACAAGCCAAGGAAACTTTTATCACGATTACCTCTCCCGAGTATAATTGATTCTCATGCATATAACTAACTTGATATCTCTATCTAAGTTCATTAACATGCAAGGCATTATTCGGTTTAGTCCTTGTTATACTTCTAGAGATATTCCAAATCCCGTCACAAACTTAGAATTTCTACTCTAGTCATGCAATTAAACAAGGCAAGTCTTAGGCCAAATCCTCTCTCCCGAGTTAGATTCAACACTTAAATCATTCAATTAGTGATCAAGTAATTGAAAGCATTACACAAAATTGCATGCATAAAATAAAAGCACATTCATACCAAAAATCAATCCAACAACTAAAACAACTACATCAATCCCTAAGACAAACAACTAGAAATTCATAGTCTTTAAACCACAAACATTAATTGTAAGAAAAGCCATAAAAACCACAAGAGGTAAGGGAAAGAGAAAGGAAAACTCGAATCCGTCGAAACCGGCACGTCCCCATCACGATCTCCACGTCTTCTCGCTTGATTCCCGCTCCTTGGCCTTGCTTCAGCTCCCACCAAAGGTCTCTAGTCGAAATTAGGGCTAAAATCTCACCAATTGGACTCCCCTAATCCGTAGCTGAAAAGAGGAATTTATAGAAAATCTGTCTATAGTGTCGCGACGCTGTGGACATAGCGTCGCGACGCTATGAATTTTTTTTTTTTTTTTTTTTTTTTTTAGAGGATTGAACTCCATTTGACTCCAATTGCTGAATTAAGCTTCAAACACATACTTCCTACAAATAAAACATAAAAATGCATAAATTTGGGCAAATAATTGTAAAATACTAACTTAATTAATCAGAGAAAAATAGCTAGCTATGCTCGCTATCACTAATGAGAAATACATGCATTTTTAAATAAAAAAAATAAAAATAAATTTTATTATTCAATTCAAGAAATATAGCTATATAAGTTCGGTTGTCTAACCTTAAATAAATGTTTCACTACCACAAATACAAAAAATATATATATCTCAATAGCATGTTGTGCAATAAATTAATGATCATTGAAAATTTATAAAGTTTGTAAATAACAAATTAGTCTAATTGAATAACTCGTGTAAGCCTACATCGTTAAAGTTTTTTTTTTTTTTTTGAGAAACATCATTAAAGATAATTAAATTGGTTGAAGAGATCAGAGATGACTTTACAAATAAAATTCAAACAACATTTGAAGGATAAAATTTATTATTTTTTATTTTGTGTTGAGGCTGAATAAATACTATATATAAACTCTATATAATATTTTTATATTCATTTTAACGTATCCTATATATACTTTTTGTATTATATGTTTTTTTATTAGACTTTTTATATTATATGTACTAAATTTTTATTTCAACTAAAAAAATAAGATACGAAAAATAGTTATCAAACACATTTCTGTTTCTGTTTCTTTTTTTAGATAAACAAAAAAACAGAAATAGTTATTAAAAATGTTTCTGTTTTAAGTTCTTAAAAAACAAGAAACAGGAAACAGACAACAAGAAACGAAAAACAAAAAACAAGAACGTTATCAAACAGGCCTATAAACAAGAAATGGGATGAGTTATTGATTAAACACATCTGTTTCTTAAAATATTAGAAACATGAACTAGAAACATGAAACAAAAATATTATCAAATGAGCCCTTAAACTTTCCTTTTTTTTTTTTTTTTTTGGCGTGTCACTTAGCTTTTTTTCTTTTTCTTTTCGCTTCTCACTTGATCTCTTATTGAAGATTCTAGGACTCAATTATTACAACTCAAGTACTAATATATCCTTCAACTTATTTGTAATATGCTCTAATCAAACAAGACTTTGGGTGTGTTTGGTTTAACTTTTTAAGTGTTTAATTTTGAAAAGAAGTCATTTTGAAAAAATTTCTAATGTTTGGCAAGTACTAAAAATGACTTATTAGAAAATGAGATTGATAAATAAACCATTTTGAGAGAAACACTTGAAACCAACTTTTTTAAAAAGACTTTTTAAGTATACAATAACTTGTGTATAAAAACATTTATAGAAAATGCAACCAAACATATGAGTGTTTAAATTCTAAACAATTTTTATACAAAATTTTTTTAAAAAATGCATTCTTGAAAAACATTTAAATTAAAATGTAATCCAAACGGACGATTTAACTTATGTACATGATGTAACAAATTCTTGGACTTCAACTAAACAACTTAATTAAGCCATTAATCCTAATACTATTGTAGATGATCAACAATACATGAGTCCATTTATATTACAAAGATCCTTGTAAGTTAGACAATAAGTTAAAATAGTGATGTAACATCAACAAAATATATTTTAATTCTTGATCAAAACATTAGAAATTTTCTATATGCCCATTATTTCACTCATATTACACAAAGGGATTCAAATGTCAACTTCCTTCAACTCTCTCTCCCATTTTATTTATTTATTTATTGCTGTTTTTATTAATATTATTATCTGTTTAAAGAAATATTTTCTCAAGATTGAGAACTGGTGAGATATGGAGGAGGTTATATGTGGGGATGAAACAAGTAAGCCTTTCTCATAGTTGACTTTCTATCCTTTTTTTTTCTTTTTTTTTTTGTAAAAATCCCTTTCTTCATTTGTGGGGTTCCAAGACAAGAAGGATAAACACCAACATGAACTATATATCCCTTCAACAGCTTAAAGCTTAAGCATTTCCCAATATAATCACTTTCTTTTGAATAAGATGTGATTTTTGAAATCATGATTTCAAGTTCCCAAATGCTTTCTCTTCCTTCACAACATAATCCTTTGGTTTCATCTTCTAATGATCATCATGAAACCCTAGACCACCTTTTTTCTTCTGATTCCCATTCTAGCTCTCTCCTTTACAACCTCTCAATTTTGAAAGAGAAACTCCACCAAATCCAATCCGTCGTCAACGTCGTCATCTGCAACCATCAAAACTCGACCGAGTCCCCGCCCCCACCCCCGCCATCCATGGCGACTGCGGCCATCAACTCTTTGATCCAAGAACTCATCATGGCTGCTTCCTCCATGTTGTTCACATCTCAACAAATGAATAACCTCATCATAAACTCCTCCCTACACAACAATATCGTCGACAACGACCTTCACGGTCAACAGCACCACCATCGACAAGGTCTCGTCGACGACAACCACCGATCGACCACCCTTTTCAACATGGCCAACAACCACAACAATCACAATTGGTACAACACAGCAACTTATAACAACAGTAGTACTACTAGAATTGAAGAGACAAGAACGACAACGACAACAACAACAACAATACAAGATCATCGAATTTCGATCGATATTGTTGAGCTAGACGCTTCGGATCTTCTAGCAAAATACACCCATTACTGTCAAATTTGCGGGAAAGGGTTCAAGCGGGACGCAAACCTGAGAATGCACATGCGAGCGCACGGAGACGAGTACAAAGCGAGCGGAGCTTTGAGCAACCCGGAGAAGAGCCATGGAAGAGAGTTGAAGATAAGCAAGATGGGGACTAAATATTCATGTCCACAAGAGGGCTGCAGATGGAATCAAAAGCATGCCAAGTTTCAGCCATTGAAGTCACTGATCTGTGTGAAGAATCACTACAAGAGAACTCACTGCCCCAAAATGTATGTCTGCAAGCTCTGCAGTAGGAAGAAATTTTCAGTGCTTTCTGATTTGAGGACACATGAGAAGCACTGTGGGGATGTCAAATGGCTGTGTTCTTGTGGAACCACATTTTCCAGGAAAGATAAGCTGATGGGTCATGTTGCTTTGTTCATCGGCCACGCCCCGGCCATCGGTTCGTCGACAAAATTTTCGGGGAATTTGTGAGAGCCGAAACACAGGAAGAACATCGGTATGTTCATTCATTCTAGTGAATTTTAATTGACTAGATAATTATGTGGGAGATGACATATATATATCTTGTGTATATATTATGTGTGAACGTTTCTTTTTGTTTGGTTCTCATGTGTATTGTTTAGGAAGATTTGTGTTGTTAGGAGATGAATGTGCTTTAGTTTATTCGGCTTATATATAGTATTTGTGGGTTTTATTTTGTTCTTGTTTAATTTGATGGAGATAATTATGTGATACAATAAAATCATATCATTTTACATATTGTTTTTCTTACTTCTTTCTTTGGTACAAGTTTAGAGATTTCTCTTTGATTAGTCTTGGAATTCCTCTTCTGTTCAAGAATCATCACAGTTCAATATCATTTAATGGAAGAGGGTGTTTTTTGTGATGTAAATTATTTGTTCTTTTTCTTTAGTTAGTTATTAACCTTGGGATAAGGAAATTAGTAACTTGTTTTGCAGAATTTTTCTAACATGTTAACTACTATTTTAGAACCATGCTTCAATCTTAGCACTAAGACACGTACACTAAAGATATATTTGCAAGTAATTTTGAATTTTTTAAAATTACATCTGTCGGTTTCAAAATCACTTCTATACATACATTTAATCATTCAAAACGACAACTTTCAATTATTTTGCATGTAACGTTGTAGAAGATTATACTCATGGAAATTCTCATGTATGATTTCTAAATCCTGTCTAAAATAGCATTAGACCGACTCTCCTTAATTGTTTGAATGAAGAAAATAAAAACACAAATAATCAATGTAACCACATAAAATTCCAAGTGAAGCACAATGATCATGTGTCCACCACATCGAATAGGACAACCATATGTAAACTTTGTCATAATGTGATTATTATTATTCTAAAATGAAAAGTTTAAGAAATGCTTTCATTTTTTGATATTGCGATTTCAAGCTACTTGGAGATGAGTCCATGCAAAAAATAACATTATCACCGAAACTTAGCTTAAGGCTTTTGGCATCTTTCGTAACTCTAACAACCTCCTCCTGCCTCATGTGACACATTCTCTATAATTTTACATCTCTAAATTTTATCAAAACCTGAAAAACAATTTCAAAATTCGAAAACCCAACACAAATTCAAACCAAAACAAAGTAATCGCATAATCCTCTAGATAAATCCTAGCATATGAATTGCTAACAAGAGTTCAATTGCAGAGATACACACAAATACGAACTCCAGAAGTGAAAAATTAGGGCAAAATTTATAGATCGAGCACACAAATCGAACAGAATACAGTCTCAACAATGTGGCCTGAATCAAGCAAGTAACTAAAGGAATCGCATTATATTAATCGATTTTCATTCATTTAATCCCAAAATATGCAACAAAAGGAAGCGAAATCAACGATTCAGAACAGTCAGTCTGATTTTTACACGAGAAATCCCTAATCTCAATCAATCTAAGAGCTAGTGAACTTAGTAACAGCCTTGGTGCCCTCAGAGACGGCGTGCTTAGCCAACTCACCGGGAAGAACAAGGCGCACCGCCGTTTGGATCTCCCGAGAGGTGATGGTCGGCTTCTTGTTGTAGCGAGCGAGTTTGGAGGATTCCTGAGCGAGCTTCTCGAAGATGTCGTTGATGAAACTGTTCATAATCCCCATGGCCTTGCTGGAGATTCCAATATCAGGATGAACCTGCTTGAGGACCTTGAAGATGTAGATCTTGTAAGTCTCGACGCTCTTCTTGGCCCTCTTCTTCTTCTTATCAGAGGCGTCTTTGGGAAGCTTCTTCTCAGCTCTGGGCTTCTTCTCCGCCGGAGCCTTCTCGGCCTTCTTCTCCTCCGCCGGCTTCTTCTCGGCGGGCTTCTTCTCTGCCTTTGGCGCCATTGTTGAGCTACGAAGAGATTTGGAGATTTCTCGGAGATGGAATCTGTATGTGAGCAATAGTGAGTTGTGAGTTGAGAATAGAGGGGCTTGGTATTTATCGATGGGGACGGCGCGATGTTGTTGGTTGGTTTCGTTTTGACTCGGATCGATGACGTGGACGGTGGAGATTAGGGATTGCGTATCCGACGGCTGTATTTGATTTAATGCTGGTGTTGAGGACCGATTTGAATTTCAGTTTCGCGTCTTTACCATTTTGGTTTGCCTTTAAAAAATTTCAGTTTTCGCGGGTCATTTTGAAAGCTTAAAAGAATGCTGCCTTCTTTCTTTTTGGTTACAATAAGAAAAATAAAATGATTTTTTTTTTTTGACAACAATGAAAGGAGTTTTTTTAAGTAGGGCAATAATCTTCTTCGTAATGTTTTTCGCTTTAATTTTATATATATACAATTTTTTTATTCAACTACCTAATAAAATAATGAATTTGCCTATATTTTTATACAGTTAGGGGCTATTTAAGACAGAGAGTATTTTAATCTACGTTCAAAAAGTCTGTATTTGAGATGCAGAATTGGTTATAATAGTCTAGAATTATAACTATTTATTTTTTTTATTATTATTATTATTGTGATGAGAATGGTAAATATGACAATTAGTTTTGTTATCTATTCTAATTTAAAAAAAAAAAAAAAAAAAAAAAAAAAAAAAAAAAAAAAAAAAAAACTCCTAAAATGTATAATTTTTTTTTTAAAAAAAAAAGGTCATTAAATGGCAACACATAGAGTGAGACATCTTATTTTAACTCCAACTAAAAAAATAGACTGTTAAATAAAATTTTCAAACTTTTCCAACCGTGCAGATCGAAGAACCACACTAGTCAAGCAACTTGGAAGAAGTCGAAGCCGAACGTTTGGAAACTCAACTTAGGCGCTGCTTGGTTTGAAGACCGTGGAGCTGGGGGTATTGGCTAGGCAGTGCATGACTCGTCTGGATCCCTAATTTGCATAGGCATGAAGAAGATGGATCACAAATGGGATATGAAAATTCTGGAAGCTACCGATATTTTAGAAGGAATTAAGGCGATTCGAGATACCTGTATCCAAAGAAAGACTCCGTTGCAAGTGGAGTCGGATGCTTTGTCTGTAATCAAAGCTTTGAACGGTGAAGGAGATGATCTGTCGGAGGTGAAGCTGCTCGTCGACGACATCATCTGTGCATCATCTCGTCTTCAAGCCGTTGAATTTAGCCACTGTAATCGTCTTGCCAACACAGTAGCCCACTGGTTGGCAAGGAAAGCGTCTTTTTTGTCGATTGTTGGCGATCAGGCGAATCCCTGGATGAGGGATTGTGGGCAAAATTTTTGGGCCCCTGATCTTCCAAATTGGTTTTCCCCTCCTTTTTACGAGGGTAGTTGTATGGGTGGTTAGTCTTTAATGAAGATCTTTTATTCAAAAAAAAAAACATCTGAAAAAATCCAATCAAAAAGCAAGAAATGCAACGCTCATTAACATTTTTTTAATACAACAAATATTGAGTATGGAAATTTGAATCTTCGACCTTAAGAAAAAAAAAGTACATGTCAAATCTCACATGTAACTGAACAAAAAAAAAATGTGCATAATCCATGTGTTATTCACAATAAGTGTGTATTATTTAGCAAACAAATAATATATTTTCAATCAAAATGTCAGAAAAAAATAACTGCAAAACCTATACAAAGCAAGGTTCTTCTTAGGTACGTATGGGTAACAGAAACTTGTGGGTGTCCAACCCACTTGTTGCACAAGCAAGGGTTTATTTTATAACTTGTGTGTTATGAGCTCAATATGTTGGGTTATGTGTTTAGTCCAATTGGAGTTAAATGAGTTGGCTTGTCTTGAAAGTCTAGGGTTTTTCCTTTGATATGAGATGACCTAAGAAAAGAGACGGCAGTTGAAAAATACAGAAAAAAAAAAACACAGAAAAACAAAGAGAAGCAGGAAGAGCAGTGCAGTTCGGATTTTCAGCGACAACGTTCACAAAGTTGTCAGTTTCCAGAGTTTTAACCGTTGGATTTTACTGAAATTTGGTCAGCCTGTTGGGGACACATAAAGTCTCGCTGTGAACGGTTGGATCGTCGTTTTGAGCCCTGGTTTTTTCGTAATCACTGCTGGACAGAACCTGTAAAACTGGAGATATTTTCATCTTTTTTATCTCTCAAGTGTTGATCTCTTAGGTATGAAAGTATTGGTGGGTTGTGAATCTATGACTGATTTGGATTCTTTTTCTCTCAATTTTATCATAATAAGAGAAGGTGACAAAGGTGGACTCCTCATAAGTCCCGTGGTTTTTACTCTTCACATCGAAGGATTTGTCCACGTATAAATCGTGTGTTATTTGCGTTTTAGTCTTCTAAATTTTATGGTTGATTGTTGTCCGTTATTGGTTGATTGCTTGGTAATTAATTGGTGATTGATTTGTGGTATTTTTGAAGCACTATTAATTGGTTGATTGTCTTGAAGGTGATCCTAGTGGGTTATTAATATACTACTTGAGTCCTATCAGTTGGTATCAGAGCAAGATTTTAATTTAATCATTGTTATGGAGTTTACTAGTAATAGTGGAGGTAGTTCAATGATTAAATTGACATCAACCAATTATTCCATCTGGAGACCGATGATGGAGGATTTGTTATATTGTAAAGATCTGTTTGATTCAATTGAAGCAACCACAGGAGCTGATGATACCATTATTAAACCTACAAAACCAGAGAAAATGGAAGAGAAAGATTGGGGAAAGTTAAAGAGGAAAACTTTGGGGACTATTAGGCAATGGGTTGATATTAGCATTTTTCAACCATGTGTCTCAAGAGTCCGACCCATATGCGTTGTGGAAGAAATTGGAAGGTCTTTATGAAAGGAAGACCGCGCATAACAAAGCTTCATTAATCAAGAAGCTTGTTAATTTGAAATTGAAGGGTGTGAAGCCTGTTTCTGAGCATTTGAGTGACTTCCAGGATATTATTAACAAGTTGACTACAATGAAGATTGTTCTTGATGATGAATTGCAGACTTTTTCTTGTTGAGTTCTTTGCCGGACAATTGGGAAACTTTGGTTGTGACTATTAGTAACTCTGCTCCAAAAGGTGTTCTTTCTTTGAATGTTATTAAAGAAAGCATGTTCAATGAAGAGATAAAAAGAAAGGAGATGTGAGTTGATAATTCACATGCTCTTGTTGTTGAGAATCATGGAAGAAACAAGAGTAGGGGACCCAAAGGTTGTGGTAACTCAAAGGGGAGGTCCAAGTCTAGAGGCAAAGAGACGAGGACGTGTCATTACTGCAACAAGCCTGACCATATCAAAAAAATTTGCTACCGTTGGAAGAAAGAACAAGGTAAGAAGCAAGACTCACAAAAAGAGGGAGATGATAAAAATACTGCAGCAATCACTTCTAAGAGTGATGATGATGTCACCTTGATTTGTGCAACTAGTGAGTGTCATCATGTAGAGAGTTCAGATACAGAGTGGTTGGTAGATTCAGGTCCTTCATACCATTGTGTTCCCAAAAGAGAGTATTTCGTGAACTATCAATCTGGTGATTTTGGTAGTGTGAAGATGGGAAACCAGAGCTTAGCTAGCGTTGTTGGGTTAGGTGATATTCATGTGAAGACAAGTGTTGGGTGCATGCTTACATTAAAGAATGTGCGCCATATTCCTGATTTACGCCTTAACTTGTTGTCTGCAAATGTTCTTGATCAAGAAGGGTTTCAACATACCTTTGTAGATGGTAAATGGAAATCGTCTAAGGGCTCAATAACAGTTGCTTGTGGTGAGTTGTGTTGCTCTTTGTATAAAACATACTTGAGTGTATGTTCTTCTGAGTTGAATGCAGTTGAAGAAAAGAATTCTCCTAACTTGTGGCATCGAAGGTTAGGGCATATAAGTGACAAGGGGATTAAACTGTTGGCTGGTAAATCTCTTATCCATGTTGATAAAACAGTTCCTTTTTGAAGGATTGGAATTCCCTAATTCCATTAGTGGAAGCGAATTGGGACCGATTCGTAGTTAATTTTGTTTCTACCAAAATACCAATACATTGGCAAAAATTTAGAAAACTATTCTAAATCAATTATTAAGGCTAAGCATACAACCTTAGAATTAATCTAAAGGGGAGAAGCAAACATACCGTCGTTGTCGTCTCTGAAATATCAAGAACGCCTTTCTTGATTTTGGACCAAGCGTCAACAATTGGGACACCACCAATTGATCTTCTCCGCTATGACTCTGAGATTAGGACGTAGTTGTGGGACTACCTAATCTTGAATGGGAACAACTCTAGAGAGAAAATTCTCCCTAGAGTTCTTGAGTTGAGAGAATATGAAAGGGAGGCTAGAGAGGATGCAAGAGTGCATTCTTGTGGCCTTGTGTTGTATCACCTAAACCCTAGGTTTAGTGTTCTATTTATAGGAGAAATGTCATGAATAAAATATTCATTTAAAATCAATTATTTCCATAACTGATTTAATCTTTTCCATAATTAATCAAGAGGCAACAAAAAAAATGGCTAAAAATAAATAGGTGGCTTGAAAAATGGCTACAAAAGTTTATAAATTAAATAGATGGCTAAACATTTTACTGATTAATAAAATCCTATTTGTAAAAGACACAAATGCCCCCCAACAAACTGCCTAACTTGTTCCTAACGTTAAAAATTAAAATCAGATTTTATAAGAGATAAAATACACCCCTAAAAATAAGTTGGAGAAATTTTAGGAAGCTTGAAATTCAAAAATTAAAGAAACAAAAACTAGTTTCAAAATCTAGAAAAAGTTGTATCATATTGTTACTACTGGAAAAAAATTGTTTCCCGGAAAAAGGAGTCGATACCTTTATTGGGGAAAGAATACAATGCTCAACCTCCCCCAGTAGAGAGAAACACCTTCGGACTACATTAATTGAAAAACACAGTCCTCTCAATAAGAGGATATACTACCTGCAAATAAGAAAACCTTAGAAAACAACTTAGTAAATGTTGTACAAAATTGGCCATGAAACAACTACAAAAAAAGGACCTTAAAGGCTGCCATTATGACCTGTCAAATCACCGCCCACCCTCCCACCAGAACGCCACCATGCATTGCGTCGCCCCTTGTCGGTCCATCTTCATCTCCCTCCCCTCAAAAACCTTGAAAGACTTAATCCTCCATTTCCCACCATTTTCCACCCCCAACACAGAGTGTATACCAATCCCTACCTCTCGCATCGCGCCGACGACCCACATCTGCCGTGCTGGGGACCTTCTTCCCCCGCGCCGTCGAGACTCTTGCTCGCCCCACATCCTCCATCGATTCTCCTTCTGCGCGAGGACTGTACAATTTCTCAGAAATTCAAACTAAGGTAACGGCTTCATTCTCATTCCCTTATATTAGCAACAAACTGATACATTCCCCCGAGATTTTAGGGATTTTGTTTCTTCCATGCAATTCGAGAATATTACGCTCTATTGTAAGCAGAGACCAAAAAAGACTAAGCCTGTGGAGGTAAGACTCTGTATTTTACTCTTTAGGTTGTGTAAAACATGTTGTAATTACTCGTGTAATTGTGTTAAAAAACAGGAAGAAGTTGACGCAAGCGCCGATACGGGGGAAAACCATTCTATTGAAGATGATTACTCCTCAAGCGATAGCGGAGACAAAGGAGATAGCAAGAAAAAGAAAACGGTAGCCAAAAAGGTAAAAAAGATCACCCACATCATCCCCGTTGTGAATTACAAATTAGAGAATTAAACTCCCTAATTAACATCTAGGATGCAAAGAGACCCAAAGGGAAGGACAGACGGACAAAAAGGGATGAAAGTGAGGAGGTCGAACCCACCAGAGCGGTATGTACTGATAAATACTATTCCATCATTGTTGCAAACTCCTCTGGAAAGTATGTTGTGGTGTGGTCATATGAAAGTGTGTGAGAGGAGTTATATACCCTTCTGCACCTTACAATATATGTATTGGCAAGCCTGTGTACATTGTCTGCCTGTGAACGTGTATGTATTAGTATATACATCCATGATTTCATACATTTATATACTGATATGTGCAACTACTATCTCGTACATCTATATACATATATGCTCGTACGTACGTGTGTTTGAATAGTTATATACCCTCCATTGTCTGTCTGTGAACGTGTATGTATTAGTATAACATCTATGATATTGTACGTCTGTTGTCTGTGTAGATTGAACTGTTACATACAACTATGGAATTGTTTGATGTTTTTTTTTTGGGTAATCCATCTGTTGACTGCTTCATGCCGCTGAAAAGATAATTTTTTACCGTTAGAAAGCCTAAGCCTGAAAAATAGGTAAATCAGGATCAAAACAAACCACCAACCGATCCCATGTAAGTAGGGATCCATCCACCACGCAAAAAGGGGACGTTTGCAACAAAAAAGACTGTTAACGGCGTTTGTATATAGCCGTATATACCAGGGGTAAAAACGTCCAAAAAAAGCCAGGAAACGGTTCCTAAAATTTTGGTAGCCACGCCTACAAAATCCGAACTTCCGTAGCCAAAAATCAAGAATGCTTTATTTTTGTAGTCATTTAGCACAATTTCCCATTAATCAATTTCATAACCAATCAATTCCATAATTGATTAATTTTTTCCATAAATGATTGATCACTTCCATAAGTGATTAAATTATTTTCATAAATGATTAATTACTTCCATAAGTGATTAATCATTTCCATAATTGATCAATTTCCAATTAATTAATTCTTTAATTAATTAATCACCAATTAAATATCATATATTTAATTTCAGACCTTCTATTAGTTAATTAATTAATTACCCAATTAAATATCATATATTTAATTTCAGGCCTTCAATTAATTATTCTATAATATGAATCTGTTTCAAAAAAAAAAAAAAATTATTCTATAATATGAATCAAATTCATTTTAAAATTTGAACTCCTTCAAATTCTTTTATATCCTATAAATTTAATATGAATCAAATTCATATTAATATTTGAACTTCTTCAAATATTTATTTCTCTCATAATAATAAAGTTTAATTTCAAATTAGACTTTATATTTTAATGTATCACTATACATTATATTAATTTGTATCTCATACAATTACTTAATTCTCAATATGAATTTGAACTATTCAAATTCTCTCAAGATATAATTGTTCCTAATTACTCTTTACGAGCTAGCAGGGGGACCTAATGGACCTACAGATCATAAGCTCCAATGATATGAGGTTAACTGATTAAACTCATTAATCACATTAACCAATATTCATTAACTGTGGGTCATTCCACCAAAGACCCACAACTGAACTCTTCTCACTGTAGAACATTTTTGTGTCCACGGATATAGACCTATACCGGTAAGTCAATCCTTCACGAGTGTTCGTAATCACAGCTGGGTCAAATTACCGTTTTACCCCTGTGTTACATCTGTCTCCTTAAGTACCAGTGCTCCTCTAATGAACAACATGTTTATGGTCCAACCATTAAACAGAAAGTCCCTCTCGGGCTAGTGAGAGGGTGGGATCCCTTTGTTCAAGTCCCGGAGTCACCACTTAGGGGAACACTCATCTACTTCTCCTAGAAGTGGGAAGGAGTGAATCCCTTCTTGTGTTGTCATGTCCCCAACCTCCCACTCGGTCTTGTCCCCAAAAAGGAAGGCATATTGAGTCGGCGTATTGGTCACTCTCACCCATGCTAATCCAAGGACAATCCCTCATGAGAAGGAGTTCATGACACACTCAGGATTAAGACTGAGTTACCTACGTCATCCTATTGAAACAGTAACCTAACTAGTTAACGGTGTTATATCTAGTGGTTTACTATTTCATGGTTCGGTCTTATGCAAACTCATTGCATATGATACCCCTGCTTGCATGTCTACTACATGGAAGCTTTGGATCAATACGTCTGTATAAAAAACAAAACGGGTCGTATCACATAGTGTTACCAGGATAAGGTATCCAGCCTTATCGTTGTACTATAGACCTTTTAGGTTGTTACTCGAACATCGATCCTCATATGTCCCCACATACTAGTTCAAGTTATATACAAACAACCTTGGATCTTAGTTTATTGGATTTGGGTCAAATTGTGCAATATTTAACAATAACACTTTATTGTAGAAACTCAATAACACTTTATTGAAATAAGTATACAATTTGTTTACATTTACTATCTACGAGTTTTAGGGCATAAAACCCAACACTTTTAACCCTTGTGATCATTGTTTGGCAGGCAAGCAACATAGAGTTTCCTTTTCTGGGAAGTCCACCAAAAGACAAGGAAAGTTTGAGTTAGTTCACTTTGATGTTTGTGGTCCTATTGAGGTTGAGTCTCTTGGTGGCAATAAATATTTTGTCACTTTCATTGATGATGTTACTCGAAGAACTTGGGTGTATATGTTGAAGACAAAAAGCCAAGTGTTCGAGATTTTCAAAAAGTTTCATGTCATGATAGAAAGAGAGACCGAAAGAAAGTTGAAGCGTCTTCGATCTGACAATGGTGGTGAGTATACTTCAAATGAGTTCAAGTATTATTGTTCACAACATGGTATTAGACATGAGAAAATAGAGCCCGACACACCACAACACAATGGAGTTGCTGAGAGGATGAACAGAATCGTAGAGAACGCGAGGTGCATGCTTAGAATGTCTGATCTTCCCAAGAAATTTTGGGCTGAAGCAGTGCAATGTGTCGTGTATTTGATTAATCGATCTCCATCGGTTCCTCTTGGTCTAGACATTCCAGAGAGAGCATGGAAGGGACGCGATCCTACTTATTCACATCTGAGAGTCTTTAGCAGCAAGTCATACATGCATGTGCCTAAAGAGCAGAGGTCAAAGCTTGATTCGAAGACCAATCCATGTGTATTTGTTGGGTATGGGGATGAAGAGTATGGTTACAGACTCTACGATCCAAAAAGAAAAGGGTAGTGAGAAGTAGAGATGTGGTATTCTTTGAGCACGAGAAGGGTGTAGATCTTCTGAGTACAATGTACACTTCTACTTTAGAGTTGTTTCTTGATACTACTAATGATTCTACCTTTATTCCCTCTGTTATTCAGCTAGCAAATGAGAATGTTGAAGGTGTACGCGATGAAGTACGCGATGATGTTGGTGAGATACAACTTGATGGTAATGGTACTAGATCATGTTCATGATGATAATCTTGACGAATCTCCATCTGATGAAGAAATCCATGAGGAAGTGATTCGTGAAGAAGTTCGAATCCATGAGGAAGATGTTCATGAACAAGAGCATGTGAAGAAATCCATGAGGAAGATGTCTATTCCATTTGTATGTCTCAGCTTTCGAAATATCCATTAAATCCTTAAACTGGTAAAATAATTGTTTCTAAACTTTCAAGTTTATTCCATTTGTATGTCTAATAAAAAGTAATGTATCCAGTATCTCTAGTCTCTACCAACCTATCTGAGTTCCTACTTCACAAAATCGAAAATTTTTCCAATAGACACAAAATGTGGAAAAAAAGATTAAATTGACAAAATCAAATTTTAATGAAATGTGTTTTTTTATAAAAATAAAATTGACAAAATTGAAATTCCTCCTTGTAGACACAAATTGTGAAAAAACAATTTAATTGAAAAACTCAAATTTTAATGAAACTTGATTTTATTAAAAAAAAAAATTGTCAAAATCGAAATCCGCCCCATTAGACACAAAATGTGAAACAAAAAAATGAAAAAAAAAAAGTCAAATTTTAATGAAACTTGACTTTTAAAAAAAATGACAAAATCGAAATCTTTCAAGTAGACACAAAACGTGAAACAAAAAAAAATATTAATTGACAAATAAACTTGATTTTTTAAAAAAAAATCAAAATCATTTCCAATAGACACAAAACATGGACAAAAAAATTTATATTGACAAAAATCAAATTTTAATGTATTGAAATAAGATAATTGAATGGTGAATCATATCTCAAGAACGTGGAGGTATGAGAGGGATAAATGGTTAGTAAGAGAATCCATCAGATTTTTAGGAAAGGATAAGCTACTATTAATGTCTTTTGCAAATCAACGTAATTCAAAAGGTACTTTTACATAAATTAATTTATAATCAGATTTACCAAACACTAAAAACGGTTAAAATTATTTTATAATCACTTTGATGGCCTCCAAAATCAACGCCAAGCATAGCCTAAAGCTTCTTGAAGACGTTGTAAATCAGAGCTACATCGAGTTTGTGAGAGAAAGTATCAAAGGATTGTAACTAGAGATTGTACTCCACTACACTTATACAGAAATCAATACATAATTGAAGTCGTTTCACGGATCAAATTTCTCCCTAGAAATATCGTGTGAACAACTATTAATGAACAAAAATGAGAGACTAAATTAAAACTTTTTAAACATTAAGATAAAATTTAATAAATTAAAAAACATAAATGTGCACACGTGGTGAAAACTAGTACATTAATGTGACGTTCGAGGATAGGAGGGGTACATGAATGAACCGAGATCACATCCGAATGAGAGGGATCCTGAGGACATGAAAGTATGGTCAAGATAAGCTTAAAAGAATTGATAGATACTACTTATACCAACAAGGTGCACCTTCCTTTTCGATGGCTCAATCATAAGAACTTTGAAGTTAAGCGTGCTTGGCTTGGAGAAGTTGTATGTTGGGTGACCTCTTGGGAATTTTCCTAGGAAGTATGTGAGTGAGGACAAAGCATGCAACATGCTAAAAGGACCCCGTGTTGGTTTGTGGGGACAATCTTCACTTTTAGAAGCATCCACACGGGGGGCACGGAAAGCTTTTTATACCCTGTTGGTACAGGGATCAAATCCTAGAGTATGCAGTTCTATAGTTTAGTTTTACTTTAATTTATTTTTCGTTTTTCTCTTTATATACTATTTTAATGTTTAATTTTTAAACTTTATAGGTACATTTATATATTATATTTTAACTTTTCATTTGAGTTCTATATCATTTTAATTGGAACTAGTTTGAATTATTTTATTTTTTTAGTTTTACACTCATTTTAAAATTATTTTTTATAAATTAATTGGGTAAGAAAAGCTTAATTTTTTTGCTCATATATTTATTTGGATGATTCTATAGGGTTAATTTTATAATTAATATTACTTAATAGATCTATAAACTTTCAATTTGTATCTAACAGGTCTTAGACATATTCAAAAGTTTTTTTAATTACTATATTAAACATAAAATTTAATTTTGTATTTAATTGAACCTTAAACATTAAATTCTGTAACTAATAAGCACATTATTTTTTTTTAAAAAAAATTGAGTGGGTTGATGACTTATTAGAAAAAAGATTAAATTTTATCTCTAAGAGAATATTTAATTTTATAAACAATTTGAATATGTCGAAAACCTATGAATACAAAATTGAAACTTCAGAGTTGAACTCAACAAAATATCAACAAAATAATAATAATAATAATTGAAACTTCAGAGACTGTTATTAAGACAAAATTGAAAATTCAGGAACCTAGTAGACATTTTTTAAGTTCAAGGACTATATATACACAAATCTAAAATTTCAAGGACTAAACTTGTAATTTAATCTAAGGTGAGTTCGTGCCCCCCTGACATCGAGTTCTGGATCCGCCACTGGTGCCGAATCCAGATTCTAAATCCTTGGCCTGAGGCGTTACAATTAAAATGTTAACACATCTAAAAAAAATTAATATATAACATATGAGAGTAATATCTGTAAAAAAAAAAATAAAAGTGAAAAAAAGAACTCATATCTATTCATAAATTAATACTAATTTCAACATTTTTATTGGATCCAAATGGTTTTGCATATGTCTTGAAATCAAATTACCATAATATACATATACATATATACACACATATATATACTATATTAAAAAATAAGGATTTCTAAAAAAAAAAACATTTTTAGACCAAAACACCCCTTCATATTTTAGTTAATTACATAAATCAAATCTTATACTTGATTATAGTTCGATATAATTTTGAATTCAAACACCGATAATGAAATAATTTGATTCAAAATGAATTTGAATCAAAATTTTTAATTTGATAAACATTTAATTGAATATGCGATTTGATTCAAAATTAAAACTATAATTTAAATCTAAATTCCTCCTCTACGTCCCTCTCATTAATATTTTTTTTTTTTTTGAAATATCTCATTAAATCTTAAGAATGTATGTACTTATTTAGAGAATAAGTAAAAGTGTATTATTTAATTTGATCTATACTATATTAAAATGCTACTAACTTTGAAAAACATTTTTTTGTCAATTTTACCCTCAAAATATTTAGTTAATTACATCCTTACCCTTTTTTCAGTTTGAAAACCAATTCTAATCTACTGAAATAAAACTGAAGCCTATTAAATTGAATAAACTGAAATAAATCGTGAGTTTGAAATAAATTCTTTTGTCAATTTTACCCTCAAAATATTTAGATAATTACATCTTTGCAACTTTCTAAGTTTGAAAACCAATTTTAATCTACTGAAATAAAACTGAAGCCTATTAAATTGTATAAACCGAAATAAATCGTGAAATAAAATTGATCCATGATGTTAAATTATTAAAAAAATAAAATTGAAGTCTATTAAATTGTACAAACCGAAAAAAAATTGATCCATGATGTCAAATTATTAAATTATAATTTAAGATAATCATTATTAATTTTTAAGAACTAAAATAAATCCTAAAATAAAATTTCAAATTATTAAATTATTATAATTTAAAATAATCATTACTAATTTGTAAGAATCTGTAAAGACTCTTTATTTGTAACAGATGCAAGAAAAAAACGTGATTTCATTGCTATTTATTTTTACTTATTGTCATTCAAATTTCTCTATAATTGTTATCTTCCAAACTTCTTCTCTTTAGTATATAAATAGGTAACCTTAACTTGGAACTAACACTACCCTAAAGCAATTATAAAATTTGAGTCAATCTAAATTGTGTTCTACTTTTCTTACAGAATCTGAAAAGTGCAAATCAAAGATAGGTACAAGGAATTATTGTTTGAATTTGTATTATTTTGTTATGTGTAATTCATTATAATACTTTTTGGTTGCTATTAGATAACAGAGATGATAATAGCTGAACTAAAGCCATTTCAAAGAGGATGGTCAACAACTGTTACCGTTGTTAGAAAATTTTTGAAGCAACAATTCAAAAATCAAAAAGGAGAACCACTCAACATACAGAAGTTCATTGTTATTGATAAAGAGGTAAAAATAACTTTCAATTCATCAATATTCATTCTCATACAATTAGTTATAACAATTCTATTTAACATTTTCTATAGGGTGAAAGCGTTCAAATAACCTTATTTAACGAGCTGATTGAGAAATTTGCTGAGAAATTAGAAAGGGGAAAAACCTATCGAATAATTGATGGAAGTATCAAACCAATCGATACAAGATATCAAAATGTTAATGACAGAATTGAGATATCACTGTCACAATCCAGTGAAGTAGAAGAAATTGAGGGGGAAGGATATAATTTGAAGAATCTAAAATTCATCAACTTTGAAATGCTGGCAGATGACAAAGACACGGACTCTAAAATGAGTAAGTTAATTTTTGTTTTCTTTGGTTAATATCTTTCAAATAATAACTCATTACTTTATTTTCAGATGTTATAGCTGGTGTGATACAAGTAAATTCAATGATTATTAGAAAGTACTAGACCAACTATACCAAGAAGCGTGAAATTAAGGTCATGGACAACAAGTATGTATCATTTAGTTATAATTGCATTTTTTTTTGTTTTACTCTACCAATGCATAAAAATGGGCTAACCACTTAATATATGTGTAGCCTTAATATTCTGAAGTTGAGTCTATGGGATGATTTGGCTGAAGTTGAAGGACAATCCTTAGAAGACAATTGCAGTCAAAATAATACAATTCTTATCACAAATATCAAAAGAAGTAACTATGAAGGTAAATAGTTCTTTGTGTATACTAGAAATTTGAACCAATATAAATCATATGTCTAACACTAATTATTTCAGGTGAGATTTTGATATCATCAACTAATTTAAGTGTGGTCACAATAAATCCTCCCACAGATACAGCAGAGACAATAAAAACCAGGCAAGTATTTTTTAAAAAAATAAAAATTTATTTATTACAAAATTAAAGGAGCATTATTTTTTGGTTAAAAATAGTTTATTTGTGTTAAATTTTTTAAATGCATTTTTTAGGATGCAAAGTTTATCAAAAGATCAAAAGCTTAGAGATCTTTTATATCCATCAAAAAGATTGATAGAAGCAAAAGAAGCAACATTGGAAGACATAATTAAGGGAAAGGTTTCTGAACTATACTGTTCATTTATTGGAAGAATTGTGAAAATACAAAATAAGGACAATTCATGGTTTGAAAAATGTGTTGCATGTAATGAAAGACTCTATCCTATGGAATGCGACTCAAAAGCAACCTATCTAATTTGTGAGGATGAGAAGTCAAAATTTGTGAGAAAATATTTGTTGAGGTTAATCGTATCAGATGGTGAAGAAGAAGCTTATTTTACAATGTTTGATGCTGCTGAATACTTGATTGGATGTAGTCCAACAGAATATTTTAATGATTTAAAGGTAATTATTAAAAAATTCTTTATTTTCATTCTTTTTTTTTTAATTATAAAATTAATATAAATGTATGATGCAGGATACCAAAAAGGAGAAAAGCAAATGTTATAAAAACTTGGTGATGGCTGAAGATAAAAAATATTGCTTTTTGGTGA
Source organism: Luffa aegyptiaca (assembly GCA_017139565.1). NCBI lineage: Eukaryota > Viridiplantae > Streptophyta > Magnoliopsida > Cucurbitales > Cucurbitaceae > Luffa > Luffa aegyptiaca. The sequence goes on along the minus strand of CM029400.1, from coordinate 30,115,221 downwards.
GGATGGATAAAACAGGGGAGCATGATCGAGCAAGAAAACAGATTGTCGTTCAAGAAGTTTGTACTGTTAGTTCGATGGCAAGCAAAAAACATGGCGAAAAGTTGGAAGAAAAAAAATTAGAGCATGCAACAGAAAACACTAAACGTGCAAAATTGGCCGATTAAATGGATAGTTCAAAAGTTGTTATGTGTTATGAACTATTCATTATATCTTTCCATGTTTTTTTGTTTATGTTATGATATTTCAAAGTTTCATTTTTATGTTATGATATGTTCTATTTTTAATAAATTGTGTTCTTAACATCTTCTATTTATTTATGTGATGCTCAAGGTTACAATTAAATTATAGAATATTAAGAATATGTCACATAAACCTGTATATTACATTTCAAATAAACCTGTATATATATGTTAAAATATATAAGGATATAAGGAAATTTAATCTTACATTTTACTATTCTAAATAAAACTTTAAACTTTAAAATTCTCTCCATGGAACAAAAAAAATCTATTTAAACAAGATGTGTAATTATATATATATATATATATATATATATATATATATATATATATATATATATATATATATATATTACAATAATGTGTAATTATATTATACTACAAAGAAAAAGGAAATTTAATTAATATATTTGCCTATTCTAAAATGAAATCATGGTAAACAACTAAAACAAAATGGTCAATTAAATGAATTGACAACTAAAATAAAATAACCAATTAAATGAATTGACAACTATTAGAATAAACTAACACATAATAAACCATTCAAACCAAAGAATACAATGAAAGTTAGAAAATTAAGCAATGTTCCTTTACTTTATCATCTATACTATACTCTAAAATCCTAACTATATATGAATTGTCAACCATTAAATATTAGACTCATGTCAATTTCAAATATATATTAATTTAACATTAAACTCTAAAATTCTTTCAATCCAACCGAAACAAATTTCAATTTTGAACAGAAAAAAAATTAGAATTGTTTTTTTTGAACAAGATGTGTAACTATATTATACTAGAAAGGTATATGAAATTTAATGTTTATTTTTTCTTAAATGAAATTACAAAGAAAAAATGGTGAATAAAATTGGTAAACTAAAACAAAAACAAAATTCTAAAATCCTAACCAATTATGTAATCAATTAACTTATAAAATACTGAGAATAAGTCTTACAAATGATAAAAGGAGATACATGATTAAAAATAAAATATAAATTGAAGAACATTGCAACTGAAATTTTTAATTATTGAAAATAGTTTAATATTGTAACTGATATTTCAAAATTTTAAAAATTGTTCAATATTGTAACTTATATTTCAAATTTCAAGAAATGCACATTTAAGAAGAAAAAAAAAACACCAATCATTATTAATGTCGACAATAAAGCAGTTAAAATTAAAATATACCTAAGCTATATATTCTTTCTATTCCAGTTTGCTTCAACTCTAAGTGTCTGCAAATTTTCTTTCAAATCCACGTTTTATATTTCTATAGTTTTCTGCTAATAGTATTGGTTGCAAGTTCGAAGTACAATGCAGAAAGAAAGTATCAAATTCTAGAGAAATTGACATCAGAATCTTTCATTGAGTTCAGGTAATTATCTAACTAGCCTATCATGAAATTGATTTATTATTATAGGATTAGTTTTACATACATAACTTGAAAGCAAAATAATCTATAATGAAATTTTGTCTACTTATAACTTGATTTTCCTTTGTTTTTGTAGATATAGTTTGTGGATGTTTATTCTATTTGTCAACAATCCAAGAAGAAGTTAAATTTGGTAAGTTCTACAAGATTATAAAATAATTTTTTTTTAGTACGCAAGATGGGAGATTTAGTCAATAATTTTTTGTTTAGATCAGTCCATAACTGGTTAAGAGAATAAGATTTTATTATATATGACTTTTAACCTTCATTTTTTACTTGGAGTTCCTTATGGATTAAAACTTAAATAGGTAGTCAAAATATATTTAAATGTATGGAATTTTAATGGAAGAAAAATAAAGATGATTAAACATAGAGATTGTGAACTATCCTAACAACCTCAGAACTTAAAATAATACACATGAAAAGATTAGAAATTCTTGCTTTGAAGATTCATTAACCTAATTTGTTTTTCTAAAAAAACTAATATTTAATTAAAAAATCCAAAAAAAAAAAAAAAACAGAACCAAATCCCAGAAAAATCAACTTTTTTTCCTAGGAAAAAAAATTAGTAATGTTTATGAGAAAACATCCAAAAAAAATGGAAACCAAAATGCAAAAGACTGGAGAAATTAAAAAAAAAAAAAATAATAATATACAAATAAACAGAAATTTTGAAACTCACCTACTCTCTGGATGCTTTTCTTCTCCGAACAATAAATCAACCTAAACATGCAAAACAAGAGCAACCAATATTATTGAAACAAAAAAAAAATGAAATAAGCAAAAGGTTTGAAGATTTAATGTATTTTTACTCCGGTTTTTTTCGGACCTTTCGTTGTTTGCCTTACATTGGCCATCATTCTCCTTTGGTGATAGTCGGTTTTGGGAATGTTCAAGAAATCGACCGACCGACCTCATGCAAAAATCGGTTCGATTTCGATTGGTTTTGGAAGTTCACGGATCTATTAAAAAAGAAGAAGGACTGGTTGGTGGTGGTGGCATTGAACTTTGACAAAAAAAAAATCTGGTGAAAAAAGAAATTTGAGAGAAAGAGAAGAAAAAATAGGAGAAAGAGAGAGGGAGAAGGGGGAAAGAAAAAAGTGGTCTTTCGTTGGTTCGACTCCAGCGAGAGGTGGTCTTTTGTGTGGTTCATGTTGACTAGACTCCGGTGAAGCAAAATCCGACGAAACAAAATCCGGCAAAGCAAAATATGATACAGAGTTTGATGAGAGAGAGGATAAAAAGAGAGAAAAGAGAAGAGAAAGTTATAAAGAAGAGAGTTGAAGAAAAATCGGTACGTTGGAGAGAAAAAAATAAAATTAAAAAGATTTTTTTTTTTTAAATTTAAAGAGGCAATAATTATACCTACTATGTAGGTATAATCATCCTTTCTTTTCACACTCTTCCCTATACACACGCCACTGCCAACATTTTTTTCTTAACATAATTGACAGCACATTTATCGAGCCTTGCAAAAAAAAAACTGTAGAAAAGGAAAAAAGAAATGAAAGAAATCGAGGAATGAGGATATGATTCCTAAAATCTTGCGTTTGTTTGGAGGAAAACCAGAGATAAATCATTCCTAAAATCTTGCGTTTATTTGGAGGAAAACCAGAGATAAATCATTCCTAAAATCTTGCGTTTGTTTGGAGGAAAACCATAGATAAATCATTCCTAAAATCTTGCGTTTATTTGGAGGAAAACCAGAGATAAATCATTCCTAAAATCTTGCGTTTGTTTGGAGGAAAACCAGAGATAATTTTTTTTAAAAAAATTCAATCAGAGATAAATCTTTACTTTGCGCCTGGGACGATATCAAGGTTAGTTTCATCATTGCCAAAGTATGCTTGGTGTTTACTGTTTTGGGTAACGATTTTTGATGGCCGAAACCAAAATAAAAGCGTAAAAATAAGTAGTTTGATTATTAAGTCAAGGATATACTGTTACCTCAAAAAAAAAAAATCAAGGATATACTGTCTTAAAGTGTTTGTGTTTGCAATTACATTAGTATTTCTTAAATATTCACTCCCTCCCTCTTTTCAATGAAAGGATGCAAGAGGGAGAGAAGGAGAAAACTTTGGAAAAATAAGAGAATTAAAAGAGGAAAGAGAGAGGGAAAGAAAATCTGAAATATAAAAAAATAATTATTCAAATAATATACTAATATCAAGAGAATAAAAAAATATAGGAAAAACTAAGAAGCTAAAAAAAATCAACTTTTTACATTGAAGGAAGAGAGAGAAACAAAATCTGAAATAGAAAAAATATTATTCAAATAGTATATTAATACCAAAAGAATACAAAATTAAAGGAAAAAGTAAGAATAAAAGGGTTTTGTTTTCACATTAAAAAAAAAAGGGTTTTTCACGTGAATCAAGGCTGACAAGTTGCTTAGAAAACACCAATTGGACAATAGATTTGAATTTTGGATAATATCTCAAAATTGTATTTGTTTACCAGCTGTAGTAAATTTGCACTAAAAAAATTAATGTATTGTATTTGTTTACCAGCTGTAGAAAATTTGCACTAAAAGTTAATGTACTTCGTTTTATATTTTTAAAATTATTAAGTTAATGGAATTTAGCTTTGAACCAACTTATAAACTTTTTTTTTTCTAAAAAATGATTAAAAATATATATCTTACTTTAGTTCGAAAAATTAAGAAAAAAAAAATGTTCAGTTTGTATACATAATAATATTGAAATAAAAAAACAAAAAAAAAAAAAGTTAGTATTAAGTACAATTAAATTATGTATTTTAAATGAAATAGAAGATACATTAAAAACACTCCTTTATTCTATCAAGTTGTTGGACTTGAAAATAGATTTTTTTTTTTCCAAATTATTTCCTCTTAGATATAAATATTTTCTTTTAGTTGAAAATAGTTTTTCAGTTTTTCAAATCTCTTCCTCTTAAATATAAATATTTTCTTTTAGAATAAATTTATAATTCATGCATCCTCAATAAAAAGAGATTGCATTCCCCAAAAAGTGTAAAATCAATTTGTATTAAATTTAAAGTGAGGTGATTTTAAATAATTCATTTTCTTTTCACACAAATATTGTTTGTTTGCAATAATTTCGCTTTCAAATATTGTTTGAATTATGTGTATGCACATTGCAAAATCAAAAGTTTTTTTTTTTTTTTTTTTTTTTTTTTTTTTTTTTTTTTGAGATCAGAAAGAAAATTATACTTCACTAAAAAGTTAAAATCAATTTGTACTATATTTGAAAAAAAATGTTTATTATGATTATTTGTTTTTTTTTTCAATTTTTATATGTCAATTTCAGAATGAAATAATTTATCTCCTAAACTTATAGAAATAATTTATGTGAAGGTGAAGTACCTTATAAATTTGGTTTCCAAATAAAAGTTTAAAAATACACATGTTTCGTAAAATTGAAAAGTTAAAAAACATTAATAAATACTTTAAAAAATTAATGAATATTTTTTTTTACCATGCATGTATTTAGTAATATTGGAATTAAATTCGGTAAAGTTTAGACACAGTTTGATAACTAATAAAATTAAAACTCTACACTTCAATTATCACTTTAAATAAGATTACTAATTTATTTGCCACTTCACCTCTGCTTAAATTGTTGCCTTATGTAGACCTCATATTGGTTAATCTAAAGAACTTCATCGATCATTATCAATTTATTAATATGTTTGAACATAATTCATATTAAGATTAATAATCATCATTCATATATTTTTAATCAATCAATATTAATTATTATCTTATATAAATCTCATATTAGTTAATCATTATTTATATTGATTGCTTTGAAATATTTTTTTATCTACATGATTCATATTCATTAATTTGTATATATTTTGTTTACAAAATAGTATGGATGATAATAGAAAAAGAAAGACATACTCTACACTTTCTCAAGAAGAAAGGAGAAGAACAATTGAATTGTCTATAGAATCAAGGAGAAAAAGACAACTTGAAGGAAATGACAAGCATCATACTAAAAGAAGAAATCCTTTTAATATGGCCACACAAAAAATGGAAAATGAAATTCAAGGTAAAGTTTTTATTTATTATATCTCAAAACTAATATATTTAAATATTACCTTTATTTAGATTATTCAAATTAATATACGTCTTTTGATGTCTAATAGGATCTGAAATCCTACAACAACCATTTCACTCTCCTATACATGAACTTAAAAAGATTAGACCCTGCATGTTTTGTAAGGCAATAAAATTTGAGCACGAGACCCCAACATTTTGTTGCTTCAATGGTCAGGTACAAGTTTCTAGAGACAAAATATTCTATTTAATATTGTATTTAATAGACACATTAATTATTAATTCATGATCTTTATTTATGATCTAGGTACATCTTGCTGAATCTGTAGTATCTGAGAACCTTTATTATTTATTTACATCACAATCTGAAAAAGGGGTTTTATTTCGGAAGAATATTCGAGCTTATAATAGTATGTTTTCTTTCACATCATTTGGGGTAAATTTAGATAGAGATCTAGCATCTTCGAGTAAAGGAGTTTACACATTCAGAGTACAAGGACAGATATATCATGACCTCCCAAGTTTATTACCAGAAGATAAACCAATATTCTTCCAACTATATTTTTATGATACCATGAATGAAATTACAAATCGCATGGAAAGATTAAGAGATGTTGGATTGGATCAAAGTCTTACAGAAAAATTGGTAGAAATCTTAAAAGTTAATCCATATGCCAAATTTTTTAGAAGCTTGAAAGATCTCCAGACAATTGAAGATGCTCATATACATATTGCTACGAATGTACAAGTTGATCAACGTGTCTATAACATGCCTGGAGTAGATCAAGTAGCTGCTGTTTGGATTGAAGGAAACAATTATAACAACATTCCATTTAAAAGAGACATTGTGGTACATGCGCATTCTGGAAAACGACACAGAATACAACATTATTTTAGTTGTTATGATTCACTTCAATATCCTTTATTATTTCCAAATGGAGAAGCTGGCTGGCATCAGGACATCAAGAGAAATGTTAAGCAAAATCATGATGATAAATTATGCAAAGTTTTCATAGAAGGAACATCAGACATCATACAACTTGAGAGCATTGAGGATATCATGAAGAGTGAAAAACAAGGTTCGTTCGATCTATCATTACACATTAAATAACTTATATCTACTAGCAAATTTTGATTAATATATTATTCATAATATAAACAATTTGTTATTCAACTTTCACAGGAATTTCAAAAGGCCGATCGTCCACAATTTCATGCAGAGAATATTACTGTTATAAGCTACAAATACGTGAATCCACTCAATCAGTATTACTTCTAGCTGGACGACTTTTCCAACAGTATGTTGTTGATATGTACATAAACCTTGAAACCACTCGACTTGATTTCTATAAAACACAACAATCACACATTCGATCCGAATTGTATCAAGGGATTGTTGATGTTGTAAATGCTGGAGAAACAAGGGGAGACAAGGTTGGAAAGCGTGTTGTTCTTCCTTCAACATTTATTGGTGGTCCAAGAGATATGCGACGTCGATATTTAGATGCTATGGTCTTAGTACAACATTTTGGAAAGCCAGATCTTTTCATAATAATGACATGTAATGCCGAATGGAAAGAAATAAGAGAAGAACTAATGGAAGGCCAACTTTTTCAAGATAGACCAGATCTAACTTCAAGAATTTTTAGAGGAAAGTTAATGGACCTGAAAGACCAAATTGTGCACAAAGAAATATTTGGAAAAGTTGCAGCTTTTGTATATGTTATTGAATTTCAGAAACGAGGTCTTCCACACATGCATATGTTGGTCATATTGAAAAAAGATTTCAAGATCACAAATGTTGACCAGTATGACAACTATGTTAGTGCAGAAATTCCAGATAGCCAGAAAAATCCTGCCCTTCACAATGCTGTTGTGAAGCACATGCTCCATGGCCCATGCGGAGAAGATAACAAAAAATGTCCGTGCATGATCGATGGAAAATGTAAATTTCATTATCCAAGACAATTTTCCTCAAAAACAATGCAAGGAAAGGATGCATACCCAATATACAGGAGGAGAGACGATGGAAAACAGGTATTTATAATAATAACAGTTATTTATTTTAAATTGTTTATAATATACTCCATGATAGTGATTTAGTTGCTAAAGTTAGTGTCGCAACGTCATTGCGACGCGGAGCGGCCGACATCCTTTCTTGGGTTTTTAAGAAGAAAATTGGAGTCGCCACCAATCATCGAGGGTGTGATTGGTCACCTTTAAAATAAAATAAAAAAAAAAACCAGTCTTAGAAAACCAGAAATGAGGTTCGAAAGTCGTTTGAGTGTAGGGAAGGTATTAGCACCCTACAACACCCGTTTTAAAAAAACGATTACCATAGTATCTTAAATTGTCCAACTAAGTGAATAAAAACAGTCCTTCATTTTTATTTTTCTAAAAAAATGATAAATATGAAAATAAAAACCCAAAATGCAATAATGAACACAAGATGTCTCATTCGTTTTTACCTTAACTTTAGAAATAAAGTAAGGATTAAACATTATGAGTTGGATATCAAATTTAATATAAATCATGCCTCATTTCCCTTTTAATTAAAGGAAACATGGGTGTACATGATTATGCTTATTAAAAATAATTTTTTTTTAAAAAAAAAGATGTAAAAGAAGAAAATTATTCAAATAGTAAATTATTTTAAAAGGGAAAATGAGAATTTTCATACGCCTACACGGGAGTTGAACTCCACGAAGGCACATTACTCAGTTCCCATAATCCCTTTCAAAAGAAAATCAAAACAATAACAATAATTGAAATTGACCAAGCAGAATTAAAGATTAGATTAAAGCAAATTGGAGAATGAAAGAAAAAAAAAACAAATAAATTAGAAAGTTTAAAAAATGAAGTTGGCAAAGTGCAAAAGTGAACTAAAATGAGAGAGAAATTAATAATGATAATGATAATAATAATAATAATAATAAAAACAAAACAAAAAACAAAAAAACAGAAGAAATAAAAAACAAAACTCCACCTTTTTTACTTTTCTCTTTCTTCTTTTTTCCTTCTTTCTTACCCAATGTTTTTCTCTCTCCCCGTATACTTCTTCCTCCCCCTCTCTTTTCCTCTTTTCCTCTTCCACTTTCTTTTCTCTCTTTTTCTATCACTCTCTAAGCTAAGCTCACTTTCTAAAAAACTCTCTCAACTAGGCTTATGCTCAAATATTCTTCTTCTCCTTTCTCCCTCAAAAGAAATTCTTCTAAAAAACTCTCTAAACTAAGCTCTTGCTCAAATGCCTAAACTCTCTCAAGCTCACTTTTTCTCTAAACTTCTTCTCCTTTTTTTTTGTTCCCCTTCATCCTCCATCTCCCCCCTTTTTATACTTGAAGGGTTACTAATTTGGGGGGAAGATGGATGAGAAAATGGTGGGAAAAAGAAAAAAAATAAAAAAATAAAAAAAACAATAGTCATGGAAAAAGCTTTAGAATAGGGAAATGGTGGTAATGGGGGAGCTTTCTAAGCCTTTTTTCATGAAAGCTTCCCCTTGAATAGGAATGGGGAAGACCAAAAAAAAAAAAAAGGAATTTTTTGATAATACATGGGGAGAGGGGTTTGAACCACAGACCTTGTGGTTGTCAATACGACTTTATGCCAATTGAGCTCTGCTCTTGTTGGCATACCATAAAAACAAATTGACAACCAAATATTGGAAAACTTCAAACATTATTACTGAAAATCAAGCCGGACCAAATACGGTGTCTACAGTTTGCCCCCCTTTGTGTATCCTTGAAGGATTGAAAGGGTAGACAAAGGAAAGAGGCTAAGTACTGGGGAGGCGAAGATTTGTTTGGTAAAAATTTGAATTTAGAAAGGAAAATGAGCTTGACTTAATCAGGTCTCAACCACAATTCAATAGTCAGGTTTGGTTTAACCGAGAGAAAAACTGAAAACGGACCTGGATTGACACAGGCTTCGACCTCGACTGAATAGTCGGGTTCGATTTAACCGAGAGAAAAACTTAAAACGGACCTGGATTGACACAGGCTTCGACCTCGAGTGAATGGTCGGGTTCGATTTAACCGAGATAAAAATTGAAAACGGACCTGGATTGACACAGGCTTCGACCTCGACGGAATAGTCAGATTCGATTTCACCGGGAGAAAAACTGAAAATGGACCTGGATTGACACAGGCTTCGACCTCGACTAAATAGTCGGGTTCGATTTAACCGAAAGAAAAAATGAAAATGGACCTAGATTGACACAGGCTTCGACCTCGACTGAATAGTCGGTTCAATTTAACCAAAAATAAATTTTCTTTGCAATGCACGCTAAACTTGAATGATTGAATGCATGGGATGCGGATTTAGCACTATTCGAAAACTATGATACAAATTTCTTTAAAAGATATTTGATAGCTCGGGCACCCCATTCACATCACCCTTGGTAATAGACCTTAATTGGATCATGAACTCACTAAACAACTTGCTCTTTGTTTGATGACCAAAAATGTATCCAGAACGACTTTGCTCCTGTGATAATAATGGTTTTGCCCCAGTTTGAGGAGCGAAATTAATGGTTTTGCCCCAGTTTAAGACTTTGTCATGTTGAAATGACGGTTTTGTCCTCCATGATGACATTCCATCAACCTTCATGATCACGGCGCTCTTGGAAAAATATTGCCTTTGGATTCTTTCTTTGGACATATGTATTTCAAATCGAATCGTTTAAGTTACCACCATTGATTTGAAATATCGCGTTTATGTAACTTTTTGTTTATTCAATTGTAATGATAATAAAGGTAAACATGCCAAACATTCATAGTTGAGGAAATATTATGGAGAGTGAGGGAGAAAAATAGACAAGATATGCCATGCTTCGAGAAGGGAGCTTCGGTTTATGACCAAAATTCAATAGACATATGTGTCAATGTTAAGGTTCTAGAACTTGAGACAAAAGTAACCTCTTAAACATGATATAGAAATTGAAGCGTAATTCTCCTAGACACTTGTTGAATTCCCGCAACTTTGCCGAATCCTTTGATACACAAGTAGCCTATGCGTAATATCTTCGAACCTGATCTGAATTAACTGGACTTGGCAGCTCATTACCATCCATGTTAGTCAAGACTAAAGCTCCTCCAGAGAAAGCTTTCTTCACCACGAATGGTCCTTCATAGTTTGGGGTCCACTTGCCTCGGTGATCTTTTAGAAAGGGAAGAATTCATTTTAAGACTAAATCCCCTTCTCTGAATACTCTAGGACGCACTTTCTTATCATAGGCTTTCATCATTCGTCTTTGGTAAAGTTGACCTCTGCACAATGCTGTCAATCTCTTTTCTTCAACAAAGTTGAGCTGCTCATAGCGGTTTTAGACCCATTCAGCCTCTTCTAAATTACTCTCCATGAGGACTCTTAATGATGGAATTTCCACTTCAATAGGAAGAACAGCTTCCATACCATAAACTAATGAAAATGGTGTTGCCCCAGTTGAAGTGCGAACCGATGTGCGATATCCATGTAATGCAAAAGGAAGCATTTCATGCCAATCTTTATACGTCACTGTCATTTTTTGCACAATCCTTTTTATGTTTTTATTGGCAGCTTCCACTGCTCCATTCATCTTTGGCCTATACGGAGTTGAGTTGACATGCTTGATCTTGAATTGCTCACATAACTCAGTCATCAATTTATTGTTCAGATTTCGTGCATTATCAGATACTATGGTCTCAGGAAGACCATAACGACGTATAATCTCCTTCTTGATGAATTTGATCACAACTCCTTTCGTCACCTCTCGATAGGACATTGCTTCTACCCATTTGGTAAAATAATCTATTGCCACCAAGATGAATCGATGTTCGTTTGAGGCTTTTGGGTCAATAGGGCCTATAACGTCCATTCCCCACATGGAAAATGGCCATGGTGTCGTCATAACGTGCAACTGAGATGCTGGAGCATGAGCTTTATCTGCGTAAATCTGACATTTGTGGCATTTTCGCGCATATTTGATACAGTCAGCTTCCATGGTTAACCAGTAATAGACAGCCCTTAATGCCTGTCTAGCCATCATGTGTCCATTTGCATGGGTGCCGCAAATTCCCTCATGAATTTCTTTCATAATCGTGTTGGCTTCATTTGTATCTACACACCTTAGAAGTACCATATCATGATTCCTTTTGTAAAGTATTTCTCCATTTAGGAAGAACTTCATTGCTAACTTTCTAAGTGTGCGCTTGTCATTTTCTGAGGCATTCAGTGGATACTCACTACATTTAATATAACGTTTGATATCATGGTACCAAGGTTTATCATCAAACTCTTCTTCTATATTCATGCAGGAGGCTGGAACATCTAGCCTTCCTATCTTTATAGGTTGTACCTCATGATTGGAGTCTATGTTGAACATGACTGCAAGTGTAGCCAAGGCGTCTGCTATCTGATTACTTTCTCTTGGTAAATAGTCAAAAGTGATTTCTTCAAACTTATGAGACAAGTCTAATATAAGCTTTTTATAAGGCAGTAGCTTAGTGTCTCTTGTTTCCCATTCTCCTCTCAATTGGTGAATCACCAGCATAGAATCTCCCAGGACTCGAAGTTTCCTTATCTTCATATCCAATGCAGTTTGGATACCCATAGAGCAAGCTTCATATTCAGCCATATTATGAGTACAATCAAAACTTAGTTTGGCGGTGAGAGGGAACAACTTTCCTTCAGGCGATATTAATACAACACCTATCCCATGACCTAACTCATTGGAGGCCCCATCAAACAACATGGTCCATGTTCCCACGTCTGATATTTCTTTTTTCACCATTACAGTGGAGACAAATTCATTAGGGAAATCAAATTTCATTGGTTCATAATCGTCTATAGGTTGTTCGGCCAAATGATCGGCTAGTACACTTCCTTTTATTGACTTTCGAGTAACATAGACAATATCATACTCGGATAAAAGAACCTGCCATCTAGCAATTCTACCAGACAAAGACGGCTTTTCAAAGATGTATTTGATAGGATCCATCTTTGAGATGAGCCATGTTGTGTAATACAACATATATGGTCTTAAACGGCGAGCGGCCCAAGCTAGAGCACAACAAGTTCTTTCTAAAAGAGAATATCTGGTTTCGCAATCAGTAAACTTTTTGCTTAAATAATATATGGCTTGCTCTTTTCTGCCTGAACTGTCATGCTGTCCTAGTACACACCCCATTGAATTTTCCATCACTGTAAGATATAGGATAAGTGGACGATTTGGAGTTGGAGGTACAAGAACAGGAGGGTTTTGTAGGTATTGCTTGATCTTTTCAAATGCTTTTTGACAATCGTCATTCCATATGTCTGTATTGTTCTTATGAAGTAGCTTGAAGATTGGTTCACATGTTGCTGTAAGATGTGATATGAATCTTGCAATATAATTCAATCTTCCCAAGAAACCTCTGACTTCTTTTTGAGTACGTGGTGGTGGCATTTCTAGAATGGCTTTGACTTTGTCTGGATCAACTCTAATTCCCTCCGGCTTACGATGAAACCCAACAACTTGCCAGAAGTGACCCCAAATATGCATTTACTCGGATTCAGTTTCAACTTGAATTTTCTCAATCGCTCGAATAACTTTCGGAGAATGGTTGCATGCTCTTCCCCTGGTTTTGACTTAGCAATCATGTCATCAACATACACTTCGATCTCCTTATGCATTAGGTCATGGAAGAGAGTAACCATGGCCCGTTGGTAGGTTGCCCCAACATTTTTCAATCCGAACGGCATGACCTTATAACAAAAGGTTCCCCATAATGTGATGAATGTAGTTTTCTCTTGATCTTCAGGTGCCATTTTGATTTGATTGTAACCTGAGAATCCATCCATAAAGGAAAAAGTTGAGAATCCAGCTGTGTTATCTACCAGTACATCAATATGAGGAAGTGGGAAGTTATCCTTTGGGCTTGCTCGATTCAAATCTCTATAATCAACACACATTCGGACTTGTCCATTCTTTTTAGGTACTGGCACAATGTTAGCTACCCATTCTAGATAATTAGCAACTGTTAAGAATCCTGCATCAATCTGTTTCATGACTTCCTCTTTTATTTTGATTAACATGTCCGGCTTCATCTTGCGTAACTTCTGTCTCACTGGCCTGCACTCAGGCTTAAGTGGCAAATGATGCACCACAATACTTGTGTCTAAACCAGGCATATCTTGATAAGACCAGGCAAAAACATCAATGTATTCATGAAACAATGTTATTAACCCTTGACGGCTTTCAGCAGACATGTTGGTCCCGATTTTAACTTCTTTAATCTCTACTTGAGATCCCAAGTTAATCGTCTCTATCAACTCTTCATGTGGTCCCAATATCCTCTCTTCTTCTTCAATCATTCTCAACAATTCAGGAGTAAGTTCTAGATCTTCCTCATTACCACTTGTTCTCTCATCGGACTCAACATCGTATGTAGGAGAATCAAGTTCGTATTTAAGATCATTAACGCTTTCAATCCCAATTTCGCTGTTTAAGAGAGCGATTATTCAGTGTGGTGAAAGAAAACAAAAGGAAGGAATGGAATAAATGAAATCAATGCTAAAAGAAGTAGAGACAAGAGAGATTCATTGGATGATAGGAAAGAAAGAAAAAATGCTTTTTCATTAACAAATGAAATATTGACATAGAACACATAAATCATCAAAACAAAAAACAAACAAAAAGTTTAACAATTACTTTGATATCTCATTAACAAATGATGGCAGCTCCATTACAGTCCAATTATTGAGTTCAAAGTCTTCTGGGCACAGATAAACCAAGGGACCAGCTTCTTTCTTCTGTTCGATTATAGCCATGATTGCAGGGTCTTGAGATTCCGGATGAATTATTCCAGCAAAGATGAAGGTATCATGAAGATGAGGAATGATATTCATTTGATACTTCGGCTCACGACTCTCCAATCTAGCCAGTCGTTTTTCTCTCTCCTGTCTGTGTGCTTTAATCATATCTTTTTTGCTTGGTTTATATCCCAAACCAAACCTCTTCATATTTTTCGACATATTCAGCAAATTTTTGAGGCTTTGGTTGCTTCCTGTTAAGGAGAGTTTTGAAAGTTGCAGCTCCATTTTCCCTATCTCTCCGTATAAAGTTGTGGCATTTGCAATCTCAAAAGCTTGAAATGATGACTCAAAAACCTCTTCTGCTGCTTCTATGTAGGGCATTGAGGAGGGTCTTGACACTAAGATATCCTCTTGTCCAGATATGTGTTGGGTTTTATGTCCTAAAACTCATAGATAGTGAATGATTAACAAATTGTACACTTGTATCAATAAATTGTTATTGAGGTTTATGCAATAAAGTGTTATTGTCATATTAAGTCTAGAATTGCACAATATGACCCAAATCCAATAAACTAAGATCCAAGGTTGTTTACATGAGACTTGGACTAGTATGTGGGGACATACGGGGATCGGTGTTCAAGTAACAACCTAAAAGGTCTATAGTACAGGGATAAGGCTAGGTACCTTATCCTGGTAACACTATGTGATACGACCCGCTTTGTATTCGATACAGACGTATTGATCCTATGCAATGAGTTTGCATAAGACCGGACCACGAAATAGTAAACCACTAGATGTAACACCGTTAACTAGTTAGGTTACTGTTTCAATAGGATGACCTAGGTAACTCAATCTTAATCCTGAGTGTGTCATGAACTCCTTCTCACGAGGGATTGTCCTTTGATTAGTACAGGTGAGAGTGGCCAGCACGCCGACTCAATAAGCCTACCTTCTTGGGGACAAGACCGAGTGGGGGGCTGGGGACATGACAATACAATATGGAATTCACTCCTTTCCCTATTGGGGCAAGTAGATGTGTGTTCCCTTAAGGGCTGATTCCGGGGCTTGAACAAAGGCGCGCCGTCCTGTCCTGGCCCGAGAGGAACTCTTGTTTAGAGGTTGGACCCTAAACAAATTGTTCATTAGAGGGATCAGTGGTACTTAAGGAACCAGAGGTAACCAAGGGGTAAAACGGTAATTTGACCCAGCTGGTGTTACGAACACACGTGAAGGATTGACTTACTGCATTGGTCGATATCCGTGGACACAGAAATATTCTACAGTGAGAAGAGTGCAGCTGTGGGTCTTTAGTGGAGTGACCCACAGTTAACGAATGTTGATTGACTCGGTTAATGAGTTTAGCTGATCAATCTCGTATCGTTGGAGCTTCTGATCTGTAGGTCCATTAGGTCCACCTGCTAGCTCATAACGGGTTCTGAGATAATATAGTCTTGACTATTAAAGGGAATTTAAGTTAATTGTATTTTGATGCAATTAATATAATGTATGAAGATACATTATAGTATAAGTTTAATTAATGAATTAAACTTTATAATAAAGTTAATTTTGGATATGATTCAAAATTAATTAATGAGAGAATTATGAATTTAATTAAATATGTGATATTTGATTAATTCATGAATTAATTAATTGGGAATTAATTAATTTAATTTAATTTGGTTAAATGTGATTTAATCAAATTAATACTATAGTTTATATTAATGTACATTTTGATGCACATTAAAACTATAGGTTAAATGAGAGATAAAATTGAATATGATTCAATTATAAAATTAATTAAATATTTGATATTTAATTAGTGTGGAATCAATTAATTTAAATTAATTGAATGGCCTGTTTAATTCAATTGAATATGATTTAATTGAATTAAAACTATATATTATATATTGATTTAATTAAAATTGGTTTAATTAAATTAATTATAATTAATTAGATAATTAATTATTATTTAAATGATTATTAATTATTTAATTTATTAATTATTATTTGATAATAATTAAGCGGTCAAGATCTAATTGGTTTAGATCAATGGACAGGATTGGTTAGGGAGTTAAAGATAACTTCCTAACCTAATCCTACGTAGTGGCATGAGGGGTTGGGCCATTCTGAGATTCACTCTCTCATTCTCACGCAAAACAGAGATAATTTTCTCTCTAGTTTTTCTCTAAAAAACAGCAAGCACCTTGCTGAAAATTCCCTTCCAAGACCGAGTTTTGGGTTCCCACAAGCCATATCTCAGCGATCCTAGAGGATAGTGGGTGATCCGTGGTGGTGGTGTCCATTGGGAGGAAGAAGAACGCGGATTGGAGCATTGTGCTGATTGTTCTTCTAGTTCATGTAAGTGTTCTTAATCTTAAATAAATTTCCAGCATGCTTAATCGTTATTTTTATTTAGAAATTGTTTCTGAATTTTATTGTCCAACGTATTGGTTTTCTTTAATTGAAATTAAATCACGAAGGGTGAAAATCGCTTCCGCTTGGGATTCAATCCCTTCAATTGGTATCAGAGTCATTTCGTGATTTTAATTTCGATTTTAGAATTTGCGTTGTGTCTGTGTGGTGGGATCAATTTGCATAATAGTTTGCTTAAAGACTGTTTAGGTATTATGGCATTAGATTTACAAATTTTGTATGATTTGATCATGTAAGGGCCCATGTTTTGGGGCAAAATTATTGTAAATCGAGTCTTGTAAGTCCGTGTCTAGAGATTTAGGATCAATTTGTTGATCGGTGTTCGAATCGGGGTTGAAATCGGAGAAGAACGGCTGCTGGAATCGAAGGCAGTAGGCTGCCCAGAGGTGTAGCGTCGCGACCCTGCTCAACGGAGTCGCGACGCTGAAGATCAGGTGCTGGAAAAATCGGGACAGCGTCGGGACGCTTTGCCTACAGCATCTCGACGCTGGTGGAACTTTTAGGATTTCCGGAGCGTTGAACGCGTCGTGCGGAACGTGCATAACAGTGGTTACTTCAGGCGGTTACAAATATATATAATTTGCGTTCTTTAAAATTTGAACGTAGGCCGCTTGGAGCAGTTGGCGTGAAGTCTGCTTGGCATGCGCGAGGTCGTGGGTTCGAGGCTGACCGCGTGCAAATTTTTTTTTAAATTCGTGTGCGCGTGCTGGGTTTGGCGGTTCAGAGTGCGTTTGGTCCGGTTCACTGAGTGTTTGGTCCGGTTCATGCTGGTCTGGTCTGGTTCAAGGTTATATTGGGTCGGTTTGAGAAATTTGGGTCCGGTTTGGGCGATTCTGACACGGTTCGGGCTGGTTCTGAGCGGTTCGAAGCGATTCAGACCAATTACAAGGCGGTTTAGGGCTAGATTTTGAATTATTAATGTAATTTTTCATTATTTTTGCCCTAGGATGCCAAAATACCGGTCTTTATAGCTATTTATTGTTTTATGTATGTCATTTAGCTAGATCCCACCATAGGTTAAGCATGTTTTCATGCATTTTTATGTTATAAATGTTATAATATATGATAATTATGCATGAATTTAAATTTCATGAGTTATTTAGTATAGTTGTTATATTAAATATATGAAATTGGAAAAGCATGATGCATGACATTAATTAGATAAATATAAATTGTTATATTTTATTAATGTAGCATGCATGCTTAGATTTATTTTCATGAGTATTAATATAATAGTTATATTATGAATGGAAATAGACTTTCAATGCTTGTTTTCATGTATGATTTAATATAAAAAGTTATATTAATTTAATGAAAATGGAATAGCATTGAGCATGACATTAATTAGATTAATATAAGAGTTATATTATATTAATGTCTAATTTCATGTGATTTAATTTCGTTGATGATTAATTAATATAATCGATATTAATTAAATGAAATTGAAATTGCATGAAGCATGACACCACCTTAGATTAATATAATCGTTATATTGATTTTATTGGCGTCATGAGCGTTATGGTGTTTAATAACTAGAATTTGATTGTTATTGTTGCAACACCATAGAAGCATGTTATAGGGCTAATTATTAAAATTTTATAATAGTTATAAAATTGATTAGAAACCGTCAACCTATAACAAAGAGTTGCATGCAAACATAGGACCTTAGGTTAAAATGAATTAATTTTAAATTGTTTAAAATTAATTAGACCTAAGCTCATTTTAATTCTAATAGGATTAGAATTATTTTCTTACTTAGGATTAAAATAGTTTTAATGCACTAAGTAGGAAAAACATTACTATGGTTATAAGGGAACTCTCCCGGTGAAGTTCTGTCTAGGCTGGGGTACTTAAGTTGACGGTTACGGAACACCTCCTACCTGGGAACTGACCCGGAACCTGAGTTGAATTAATCATAGTCTAATCTTAGCATGCAATGTCACTAGGTAATTAAAAGGGTTTAATTCACCTAGACATTAGAGTAAAGCCCTATTTATAAGAGTTATAATAGGCATAGACTTAGATAGATTGACTTAGCCGGATTTATCAAAGTTTAATAACCCTAAAATACAGTAGGACATTTCAGTGGGAGGAAAAATATAAAAACAAGATTTTCATATCGAGTTTTTACTCTCACGTCCCCCTGTGTGTCACACCGTGAGATCCATGCTCGGCTTCGTGTCGTTTTAGCGCGGCCTCCCTTCGGAAAGTGTTTGCATGGGTCAATACCAAGGTGAATGGGGAGAATGTCTATAGTAAGTGGGAGCGGGACGCGTGTCAACGTATCCTTCGGTCTCCACCCCTAGGTCACAACGTGAGATTCCTATGATCCGCCTGCGTGTTGTCTCGGCGCAACCATCCCTTCGGAGGGCCTGATCATGGGATTCGAAACACCGTGAACTCTTGAATAGGATAGGATCGCTTAGGCTAATTACCAACAGTTGTCTTTCCTAACGGTAGCCTGTTGGTCCGTGCCTCTGAGATCTGAAAGTGGGAGGGTTACACTTATGGGGATGAGTTAAATGTGTTAACTAATCCTTGACCGAACAACGGTAACTAAATGCTAACGGAATATGAGTTATTCTGGTGTTAGGGTTTGGTTGAGATTGTCTCAATTCAGAGGAGGAGTAGCTGACCACCCTTCGGTGGCTGTTATTCTAAACCTCTGAAGTATCGTTGCAAAAACTAAATCAATAGTTTTATAGGGTTTCTTTGATTGCTTGTTTGTTTTTGCAGAATTTGATTGGATTATTTGTAATGGGTTAGTGCGATTAATAATACAAGTAATTTGTTACTTCAGCAATTATATAAAACGATATGTGCATTGTCTTACATCTTTTTATTAATAACGGTTTAAGATACAACTAGCTTAAACGAAACTTGTGGTAAGTGATTTAAGATTAGTCTTTTGCGAGGAATGTCCTCAGGTTCAAATGTCTAGTTCATCTTGAATTGTTCATGATGACTATTACATTAACTGCCTAGCCAATACCAATGACAATTAATATGATTTATTGGTCATTGAAACGTGCATAGTGGAAAATGAGGATACAGCCTGAATTTTTAATTTAGGTGCCACTTATCACGTTTGCTTTTTCTTTTAAAGAATAAGCTCATGGCAACTGTTGCAAATAGGTGAGATGACTCTCAGATTTTGATCTGGAGAGTATGTCTTGGCTTTGGCAGAGGGACCATTAAGTTATTTTATCCAGTGGGAGATAATACACATTATTAGATAATGTATATGGATTTCCTAAAGATTAACAAAAATGTGATTTTTGTATCGTATATGATGTAACAATGTTACTCTATACCTTTCTCTGTTAACGCAGTTTTATTTTAAGAAAGGTAGTTGACAGTTGTTCAGCATTGCTGGTAAATAACTTATGTGTTTTAAGACTAATCGAGAGTAAAGCAAGTCATGAGCACTGAATTGCTTAAGATTGCTTATACTCAAAGAAATAAAGGCAAAGGATATCTCCTAAAGGAAATACCTTTCTTTGGTTCTTAAGGTTAGACTATTTTTGATCTCAATATGATTGGGAGCTTAGTCTATGAGTATACTTCTAAGTTAGTTAGAAGAAAACTCTTTAATATCAATTAAGTCATGCCTTGTGGGCAATATGACAGATAGATCTTTTACTGGAAAAGAACTAAAAGAGCCAAAGAACCCTTGAAGCTTATACATTTGGATCCTTGTGGTCCAGTATGTTAAAGCAGTATGAGGGTATGAATAATTAATCTCGTTTATAGATAATTATTCAAAGGTATGAGTATCTCTACCTAATGCAATTTAAGTCTAAAGCTCTTGAGATATTCGAAGGGGTTTAAGACTGAAGTTGAAAACTTGTTAGGTGAGATAATAAAAACACTTTGATCTGATCAATGTGTTGAGTATAGGGACTTGAGATTCTAGGCCTATTTGATAGTTCATGGAATCACATCCTAAATCTCAGTTAGGAGTGATAGAACCCTATAGGATATGGTTCAATCCCGATTGAGCTATGCTCAATTGCCTGACTCGTTTTGGGGGCATGCAGTGTGACTGCAACGTGTATTTTGAACAACGTTCCATGAAAAGTGTTTCTGAAACACCTTTTATGTTGTGGATTGGACGTAAAGATTGTTTACGTTCCTTTAAATTTTGGGGTGTCCAACACTTATGCTTGTCACTAACCCAAAATAAATTGGAATGCCGTTTAAAATTATGCCTAGATGTAGGCAATCCCAAAAGATACGAGGAGAATATACTTCTTCAATCCATAAGAGAATAAAGAATTTGTATCGACAAATGCTTCATTCTCACAAGAAGAACATATGAGAAATCATAAGCCATAAAGTAAGATCGGTTTAAGTGAATTAACTAATAAAGTTACGTAAACATTAACAAGAGTTGTTAATGAATCAACAAAAGTTGTTGATAAGTCTGGTTATTCAACAAGAGTTGTTGATAAGGCCAGTGTTTTTTGGTCAGTCACATCCATCTCAAGAGTTGAGAATGCCTTGATGTAGTGGGAGGGTTGTTTTATAACCTGACCGTTACATGGGCTTATTGGAAGCTCAAGTCGTCATTCTTGATGATGACATAGAGGATTCATTATTTTTTTTAAAGAAATGAATGATGTTGATAACGATCAATGATTTAAAGCCATGGACATGGAAATGAAGTCTTTGCATTTCAATTCCATCTGGGATCTTGTAAATTTGCTTGATGGGGTAACACCTATTGGTTACAAGTGGATATACAAGAGGGAATGAGACATTAAGGTCTGTACCAGAAGTGTTTATACAGCAAGATTAAAAAGCAAAAGGGTTTGCAAGCTTAAGTGATCCATTAATGAATTGACCTAAGCATTTCGATCTTGGAATATAAGATTTGATACGGTGATCAGATCTTTTGGCTTTAATCAGAAGATTGATGAGTCTTGTGTTTACAAGTAATCATCAATAATTCGGTAGCTCACTTAGTGTTGTATATGATTGATATCCTAATCATTGGGAATGATGTAGGTTATCTTACTGACATTCAAAGAGGCTAGCAGCTCATTTCCAAATGAAAATCTGGGAGAAGCTGAGCTAGTCTTGTCTCAAGTTTCTTATGTCTACAAGATATTAGTTAGATATAAGATGCAGAATTCCAATAAGGGATTACTACCTTTTCAGGAATGGAATTCTTGTGTCTAAGGAACTGTGTCCTCAGACATCTCAAGAAGTTGAGGACATGAGACATATGCCCTATGCAGTAGGGTTGTTAGTGAGTATCAATCAATTCCAGGATTTGATCTCTGGAGTGTCGTTACATACATCCTCCAGTATCTTAGGAGAACGAGGTTTTATATGCTCGTGTATGGCGCTAAGGATTTGATCCTTACAGGATACACTGACACAGATGTTTTAACTGATAAGGATTTGATGAAATCTACATCAGTGTCTGTCTTCACTCTTAATGGAGGAGCTATAGTACGACTTATCTGCAGTCTCGACCATATAGGCCGACAAGTAGTTGCTTGTGAAGCACCGATAGAGACTGTATGACTTAGGAAGTTCAAGCCTAATTTGGAAGGTGTTCCAAATATGAACTAGCTTATTGCAAGACAAGTAAGCACATTGAATCTAAAGAATATATTGCTGATTCATTCACGAAGGCTCTCTCGGCTAAAGTGTATGAGGGTCATCTAGATGGTCTAGGTCTACGAGTTATGTACAAAGATGTAATCTAGGGCAAGTGGGAGAAGTGTAATGGGTATAATGATACCATTATGTAATGGGTATAGTGATGCCCTAGTTTATTGTATTTGTACATTGTAAATACGTTTTATGTATTGTACATGTATTTATACACCCATTGCTGGGATAGATTATTGTACATTCCCACAAAACTAGATTTTTAGTCCAAGTGGGAGTTTGTTGGATTTTATGTCCTAAAACTCGTAGATAGTGAATGATTAACAAATTGTACACTTGTATCAATAAATTGTTATTGAGGTTTATGCAATAAAGTGTTATTGTCATATTAAGTCTAGAATTGCACGATATGACCCAAATCCAATAAACTAAGATCCAAGGTTGTTTACATGAGACTTGGACTAGTATGTGGGGACATACGGGGATCGGTGTTCAAGTAACAACCTAAAAGGTCTATAGTACAGGGATAAGGCTGGGTACCTTATCCTGGTAACACTATGTGATACGGCCCGCTTTGTATTCAATACAGACGTATTGATCCGAGGCGTCCATGTAGGAGACATGCGAGCGGGGGTATCCTATGCAATGAGTTTGCATAAGACCGGACCACGAAATAGTAAACCACTAGATGTAACACCGTTAACTAGTTAGGTTACTGTTTCAATAGGATGACCTAGGTAACTCAATCTTAATCCTGAGTGTGTCATGAACTCCTTCTCACGAGGGATTGTCCTTTGATTAGTATGGGTGAGAGTGGCCAGCACGCCGACTCAATAAGCCTACCTTCTTGGGGACAAGACCGAGTGGGGGCTGGGGACATGACAATACAATATGGAATTCACTCCTTCCCCTATTGGGGCAAGTAGATGTGTGTTCCCTTAAGGGCTGATTCCGGGGCTTGAACAAAGGCGCGCCGTCCTCTCCTGGCCCGAGAGGAACTCTTGTTTAGAGGTTGGACCCTAAACAAATTGTTCATTAGAGGGATCAGTGGTACTTAAGGAACCAGAGGTAACCAAGGGGTAAAACGGTAATTTGACCCAGCTGGTGTTACGAACACACGTGAAGGATTGACTTACTGCATTGGTCGATATCCGTGGACACAGAAATATTCTACAGTGAGAAGAGTGCAGCTGTGGGTCTTTAGTGGAGTAACCCACAGTTAACGAATGTTGATTGACTCGGTTAATGAGTTTAGCTGATCAATCTCGTATCGTTGGAGCTTCTGATCTGTAGGTCCATTAGGTCCACCTGCTAGCTCATAACGGGTTCTGAGATAATATAGTCTTGACTATTAAAGGGAATTTAAGTTAATTGTATTTTGATGCAATTAATATAATGTATGAAGATACATTATAGTATAAGTTTAATTAATGAATTAAACTTTATAATAAAGTTAATTTTGGATATGATTCAAAATTAATTAATGAGAGAATTATGAATTTAATTAAATATGTAATATTTGATTAATTCATGAATTAATTAATTGGGAATTAATTAATTTAATTTAATTTGGTTAAATGTGATTTAATCAAATTAATACTATAGTTTATATTAATGTACATTTTGATGCACATTAAAACTATAGGTTAAATGAGAGATAAAATTGAATATGATTCAATTATAAAATTAATTAAATATTTGATATTTAATTAGTGTGGAATCAATTAATTTAAATTAATTGAATGACCTGTTTAATTCAATTGAATATGATTTAATTGAATTAAAACTATATGTTATAATTGATTTAATTAATTTAATTAAATTAAATTAATTAGATAATTAATTATTATTTAAATGATTATTAATTATTTAATTTATTAATTATTATTTGATAATAATTAAGCGGTCCAGATCTAATTGGTTTAGATCAATGGACAGGATTGGTTAGGGAGTTAAAGATAACTTCCTAACCTAATCCTACGTAGTGGCATGAGGGGTTGGGCCATTCTAAGATTCACTCTCTCATTCTCACGCAAAA
The DNA here is from genome assembly GCA_017139565.1 of Luffa aegyptiaca. Taxonomy (NCBI): domain Eukaryota; kingdom Viridiplantae; phylum Streptophyta; class Magnoliopsida; order Cucurbitales; family Cucurbitaceae; genus Luffa; species Luffa aegyptiaca. The sequence continues at coordinate 30,090,640 of CM029400.1, read as the reverse complement.
CAGAGATAATTTTCTCTTTAGTTTTTCTCTCAAAAACAGCAAGCACCTTGCTGAAAATTCCCTTCCAAGACCGAATTTTGGGTTCCCACAAGCCATATCTCAGCGATCCTAGAGGATAGTGGGTGATCCGTGGTGGTGGTGTCCATTGGGAGGAAGAAGAACGCGGATTGGAGCATTGTGCTGATTGTTCTTCTAGTTCATGTAAGTGTTCTTAATCTTAAATAAATTTCCAGCATGCTTAATCGTTATTTTTATTTAGAAATTGTTTCTGAATTTTATTGCCCAACGTATTGGTTTTCTTTAATTGAAATTAAATCACAAACGGTGAAAATCGCTTCCGCTTGGGATTCAATCCCTTCAATATGATCACTAGTTTGCGATCGACCACAAATTTAAGTTTTTGGTTTAATGATGATGGGACCACTCCAGCTGAGTGAATCCAGGGACGCCCTAACAAGAAGCTGTAGGCCGAATTAATGTTCATAACCTGAAAGGTTATATCGAAGGTGCATGGACCTATCTGAATGGGCACTTCTATGTCTCCAACAACTTCACTACGTGCCCCATCAAAAGCTCGTACGATCATAGTGCTGGGTCTTACATGAGACATATCAACAGGCAATTTCTCCAACGTGGATTTAGGCATTATGTTCAAGGAGGAACCATTATCAACTAGAAATTTTGCCACAGCAAAATTTTTGCACTTAACTGTAATGTGCAAGGCTTTAGTGTGTCCGGTGCCTTCTGGTGGTAACTCATCATCTGTGAAAGTTACTGAACTGGATGCAGTTATGTTTCCAACGATGTTATCCAAGTTGTCCACCGTAATATCCTGCGGAACATAAGTTTGATTCAATATGTCCAACAAGGTCCTACGATGCGTATCTGAAGCCAATAACAAAGCCAGTATGGAAATCTTTGCAGGGGTTCGACCTAACTGTTCAACCACTTTATAATCACTTTGCTTAACCAACTTCAAAAATTCTTGGATGTCCTATTCAGATGCTGGTAGTTTAACATCCAGGTTCTTCACTGCAATGGGCTCTTCTATTTTTTCCTTGATATCTTCAGTGATCTTGGCCTTTCCTTTTTCTTTACCCTTGGGTTTCAATAGGTCTTCTGGTGTTTAGCACTTCCCGCTTTGTGTTAGACCTCCTATCCCACTGATATTATGGATTGGAAGGGGTTCAGAACCAACAGTTACCTTGTATTCATAATTCCAAGGTACTGCTTTTGAACTTTGATATTCAAAGGGAGTCGGAATCTGGATGGTAATCGGTCTTGGCTTGGAATTTGGGGTACTGGGCTTCTCGCGATAAGATATTGTTAACGGTTTTGGCTTGAGAGAAAACCTTGAGCATTCTTCTATAATATCAACTTCCCCATACTAAGGAAGCTGAACCATCTTTTGAGAAACTGTTAAAAAATGTGAATCTAACAACTCCTGGACCTTCAGACGAAAATGAGGACATTGGTGGATAGAATGCCCTTTTGCCCCAGTGTGATAAGAACACATCAAACTGTCATCGTATGCTCTGACACCCAAATCTAATTGGAGGCGTTCTACACCAATGTATCCATTACTGAATAATATTTTGAATAGTTCTCCCATGGGAGTCACTACGCTCGTAGCATTCTTTTTTAAATCAGTTCCACGAACCTCTATCGCATTTACTTGTGCATTCTGATGGTTTGGCAGAGGATTGTTGTTGACATCTGGACCATTTTCTTTCTTAAAATTCAACCATCCTGCCTTGATCAATGCTTGCACCCTATGCTTGAGTGCAGTATAGTTTTCAGTGGAATGTCCAATTGCTCCTGCATGGTAGTCGCAACGGGCATTTGGGTCATACCACTTTGGGTAAGGTGGCTTTACTGGGTCCATTGGCACGGGTGCCAGCTGATTATTCTGGAAGAGTTGGGGTAGAAGTTCGGTATATGTCATCGGAATCGGATCAAAATGAGTCTGTCTACGGACGCCTTTATTGTTTTGGTGTCCTTGGACATAAGGAGTGTTCTGTTGATTCCGAGGCTGGTAGCCTTGAGTAGGACGAGGATTTTGGACGTAAGGGGATGAGTATTGGGCTGACGTATTATTGATATAGGGTTGAGGGTAAACATATGGAGGTGGATAGTGATATTGTGGCACTCTGGCATTAGGGTATGGTTGTCTTGAATTAAAACCAATCATCTGAACTTCCCCCTCTTTTTTCTTCGATGGAACCGCCTTTTTCGCTGTCGATGATCCAGCCGTATCAGTTATCTTTCCATGCTTAATTCCGTACTCGATTCTCTCTCCAATTGTCATTATGTCAGAGAAATTGGTAGAGGCACTCCCAATCATCTTATCATAGAAAGGAGATTTGAGAGTATTAATAAACATGGTCGACAGCTCCTTATCGGCTAAAGGTGGTTGCACCTGAGCAGCAGTATCCCTCCACCTTTGGACATACTCTTTAAAGCTTTCTGTGCTCTTCTTTTCCATCCTCTAGAGGTCTAGGCGGTCAGGAGCCATATCTATGTTGTGCTTATATTGCTTTAAAAATGAATCGGCTAGATTCTTCCATGAACATATATGAGTGCTGTCTAACTGCATATTGAAAGGGTTAAAATCCCTTTGGCAGCGGAAACAATCAAGACCTTTCTCGAATTAAATTTCAATTATAGAAAAACCGGTACATTGGCAAATCAAAATTAGAAACAATTTCTAAATTAAACTAGATTAGATTAAACATGCTGTAAATTAGATCTAAAACCTATTTAGATCTAGAAAAACTTACTTGAATTTGGAGCAAACTGCACTATGCTCCAATTCACGTTCTTTTTCCTCCCAATGGACACCACCACCACGGATCACCCACTATCCTCTAGGATCGCTAAGATATGGCTTGTGGGAACCCAAAATTCGGTCTTCGAAGGGAATTTTCAGCAAGGAACCTTGCTGTATTTTTTAGAGAAAAACTAGAGAAAATTCTCTCTGTCTTGCGTGAGAATGAATGAGTGAATCAGAGAATGGCCCAACCCCTCATGCCACTACGTAGGATTAGGTTAGGAAGTTATCTTTAACTCCCTAACCAATCCTGTCCATTGATCTAAACCAATTAGATCTGGACCGCTTAATTATTATCAAATAATAATTAATAAATTAAATAATTAATAATCATTTAAATAATAATTAATTATCTAATTAATTTAATTAAACCAATTTTAATTAAATCAATTATAACATATAGTTTTAATTCAATTAAATCATATTCAATTGAATTAAACAGGTCATTCAATTAATTTAAATTAATTGATTCCACACTAATTAAATATCAAATATTTAATTAATTTTATAATTGAATCATATTCAATTTTATCTCTCATTTAACCTATAGTTTTAATGTGCATCAAAATGTACATTAATATAAACTATAGTATTAATTTGATTAAATCACATTTAACCAAATTAAATTAAATTAATTAATTCCCAATTAATTAATTCATGAATTAATCAAATATCACATATTTAATTAAATTCATAATTCTCTCATTAATTAATTTTGAATCATATCCAAAATTAACTTTATTATAAAGTTTAATTCATTAATTAAACTTATACTATAATGTATCTTCATACATTATATTAATTGCATCAAAATACAATTAACTGAAATTCCCTTTTAATATTCAAGACTATATTATCTCAGAACCCGTTATGAGCTAGCAGGTGGACCTAATGGACCTACAGATCAGAAGCTCCAACGATACGAGATTGATCAGCTAAACTCATTAACCGAGTTAATCAACATTCGTTAACTGTGGGTCACTCCACTAAAGACCCACAGCTGCACTCTTCTCACTGTAGAATATTTCTGTGTCCACGGATATCGACCAATGCAGTAAGTCAATCCTTCACGTGTGTTCGTAACACCAGCTGGGTCAAATTACCGTTTTACCCCTGGGTTACCTCTGGTTCCTTAAGTACCACTGATCCCTTTAATGAACAATTTGTTTAGGGTCCAACCTCTAAACAAGAGTTCCTCTCGGGCCAGGAGAGGACGGTGCGCCTTTGTTCAAGCCCCGGAATCAGCCCTTAAGGGAACACACATCTACTTGCCCCAATAGGGGAAGGAGTGAATTCCATCTTGTATTGTCATGTCCCCAGCCCCCCACTCGGTCTTGTCCCCAAGAAGGTAGGCTTATTGAGTCGGCGTGCTGGCCACTCTCACCCATACTAATCAAAGGACAATCCCTCGTGAGAAGGAGTTCATGACACACTCAGGATTAAGATTGAGTTACCTAGGTCATCCTATTGAAACAGTAACCTAACTAGTCAACGGTGTTACATCTAGTGGTTTACTATTTCGTGGTCCGGTCTTATGCAAACTCATTGCATAGGATACCCCCGCTCGCATGTCTCCTACATGGACGCCTCGGATCAATACGTCTGTATCGAATACAAAGCGGGCCGTATCACATAGTGTTACCAGAATAAGGTACCCAGCCTTATCCCTGTACTATAGACCTTTTAGGTTGTTACTTGAATACTGATCCCCGTATGTCCCCACATACTAGTCCAAGTCTCATGTAAACAACCTTGGATCTTAGTTTATTGGATTTGGGTCATATTGTGCAATTTTAGACTTAATATGACAATAACACTTTATTGCATGAACCTCAATAACACTTTATTGATACAAGTGTATAATTCGTTAATCATTCACTATCTACGAGTTTTAGGACATAAAACCCAACACATATATGATGCGCAAATTGCTTACCGCAAGTGTACGGGTCAAGTTATAATATAGTGAATATAAATTCGAATGTCGTCCTCTGGATTGGTGTCTCGTCAATTTTAATTATCGAAAATACTTTTGACCAATTTTATTTAGGGAATCGAATGAATGAGAATATAATTGATTCAAACACAAAACTAAAGCAAAAAGTGACAATCTAATGGGAAGAATTGGTCTTAGGGATTTGATTTCACCAATTGGAGTTATGGATTAATAAACGGATCAACACATACTATGATTCATAAATCTTGGCAACTAAAATCACACATATCTCTCCCTAGCATACATGATTCTCCCATATGTAATTGAACCCGATATCCCTATCTAAATCCAATAAACATACAAGGCAATAAGGCTAACCTTTATAACAATTTCTAGAATTAACCTTAATCTCCCGATTTTTAGCTAAATTCTAGTTATGCATATTGATTTCTAATTTAAATCCTCTCTCCCGAGTTAGATTCAAGCATAAACATCAATCAATTTATGGCCGGTAAATTGAAAGCATTAAGGACACACATATGCATAAATGACATCAATAGCATAAAAACCGTAAATCAATCCATAACGTGCCCAACGGCTACATCAATCCCTAAGAATTAAAGCCTAGCTACTCATACACAACGTTACAATATAGCCATAGTCTAAAACAGCCATAAAAACTAACTAAAGTGAGGGAAAGAGGAATTAAACTCGTTGTAGGCCGAGACCGAACGTCCCCATCACGATCCCCACGAACAATGGGTTGATTTCCAACTTGCTCCCTTTGCTTCAGCTCCAAAATGCTCTGTTTTTCCTCTGTTGTCGGCTCCAAAAAGTCCCAAAACGAAGTCCCCCAAAAACCTAGCCGAAAGGAAGCTTTTATTCTGATTTTTCGTCGTAGCGTCGAGACGCTATCCAGACAGCGTCTCGACGCTGCCTCTAAAACACGAGCGTCTGGAATGGAAATAACGGTAGCGTCGAGACGCTATTGTCACAGCGTCTCGACGCTGTGACGCTGCCGCCTCTTCTAATTAAGGAAAACCAGCGTCGAGACCCTCCAAGAGTGGCGTCTCGACGCTGATGGGCAGAATGCCCTCTCTTGGCTCCTTGTTGCTTGAACTTTCCGGGTCTTTGGCATATTTTCACGTCCCGAACACCCGATTAACTCCAATTCCACGTTTTAGCTCTAATCATCGCTTTCCTACAAAATAAACAATAAAGCACAATAAAATGGCCCAAAAATCATAAAAGACTAGCTAAATTAAATAAGTAAAAGTAGCTAGCTATGCTCGCTATCAATATACCATCGAGACGCTGGACCAGTAAGACTGTCCTGGAAGCAGTGAATTAACAGCTTGTCATTTTGGACGTATGCTGCCATCTTCCTGCAATACATGATGAGATGGTTTTTAGGACAGGATGCTCCATCATACTTTTCAAACTCGGGCACCTTGAATTTTGGAGGGAGGATTACATCTGGTACCAAGCATAGCTTGGTCGCATCTATATTTCCGAAGACGTCTGTTCCTTCTACTGCCCTTAACCTTTCCTCCAAGACTTCAAGCTTTTCACTAGAAGAGACTTTCTCACCTCCCGTTAGCTCTTTTCTGATTTCAGGATCATCTAAATTGGGAACTGTAATGGTCACCTTGGGAGGTACCTCTGTAGGTAGTGAAAATCCAGGTTGATTGTGTACAGGCACTTGCTCATTCTTGAAAAATGGAAATGGGTGCTGCTCTACTGGAATATTGTACAATGGACGATATTTTGGAGTAGTACCCTCTGTTGATTGCCGGATTGGAGGGTCATTCATTGTATTGCTGGACTGAGCAATATCAGGTATTATTTTGCCTCTTTCCAGGGCGACAAGAATGACATCCATTTTTTCTCGTAACTCCTCAATATCTTTCCTTGTTTTCTCCATCTCATTACTTTGTTCTTCCATGATCCTTGTCCTGTATCTTGTGACGTAGGTGCGGTGGATTCGAGGTGACCGAGCTATCTTATGACTCTGTTTATATTTTTAATGAAAAGAGATTTTAGTGTAAGAAAAGAGAAAGACAAAACGAAACATTTAAACAATTGAAGAGGAAAAATAAAAATAAAAATGGCTTTGATATTAAATTGGAAAATGATAAAAACAATGTAGTAGCAAAATTTGTGCAAAATTGAATTACAAGATATTTCGACTATCTAAAAAAAAGATAAACTAAAGTAAAAAGTTAATAAAATTGCCCCCAATACTCTAAACTTATACGAAACTTTCCCAGAAACTTGAGCACATTCTTGCTATTCGACTGTGTAGGTGCTATGACTTTAGAGAGAGTACGTGCATCTTCTGCTAGTTCATCTGCCCTTCGAGTGACTCTCCTAATCTGAGTGAGCATATGTTCCGCTTTACTTCGTAGTGTCGCGTGGTTCTGTCTCACAAACTCAAAATCATCGCTCAATCTGTCATACTGCTCCTTTAGATAGGTATAGTCTTTCATTAATTTGTCAGTGGCATCCTGATACTTACCGAGGCGAACATTGAGTGACTGAACGGACTCTCTTAGACCCTTGTTGTCGTTGATGAGCTCCCCTAGTTGATCTTCTCTAATCTTGAGCGTTAATTGCAGGTCGTTAATTGTTCGACATAGCGTTCCATTCTTTTCTTCTACCTCAGTAATCGTTTGGTTCCTCAAACTAATGCAATCTTCGAGCTCTTTCATCAACTCATGGAGTGAGGCAATCTCAGATTGTTGCTTCAAAACTTGGTCATTCCTTGACTTGAGAGTTGCTTGGGAGACTTCATTATCCCTTCTTAATTGATGCATTCTTCTGTTCAGGTCGCGGGCCTCTGTGTCTAATGCTAAAATTTCCTTTTCTAACTGTTCTTGTTTGCTGACACTACCCTTTAATCGGTTCAACTCTTTTTCTAGTTCAACATTGCGCAACAAACCTTGTTTTACCTCCAATTGCAGCCTTTCATTTTCTTGAACCAATGATGAATTAGCTTTTCTCAATTCATCACATTCCTTTTTCGCGTGCTGCTTGTTCTGTCTGTTGATCTGGTATCACCTTTGCATTAAGTTTTATCTTGGTTTTCATTTTTGGTGACACAAGCACGGTTTTAGCTCTGTTCGCATGCCATGTTTTGTACGCCTCTGTGGTATCATCATGAAACTGACCACTTTGGATTTTAGTGATCATTTTCCATGCTTTCACAATTTTCTGAATTCTATCTTTACAGAAGCCTTTATCATAAGCAAATTCGAAATCCTTCAACTCATGCGTAGTAGGGATGAATTGTCGGACCCAAATTTGGCGTACTACCAATAAAGGAGCATAGGCTATACATCCCCAAGGACCCAAAAGAGGTAAACTTTGAAATTTACCACATTTATAGATCATTGGCCTAGTTGACATCCAAGGGGCTCTCCATATTACATCTTCTACCTTTAGTTCGGAGAAAAAGGCTTCCCAAGCGCTCCTTTCAGGGGAGGATGAACTCCAACCTGATTGCACGAACTCTGAAATGGGATTTTGCAGCTTATTCCAGGAACTTGAAAATTTGATCTCTAGACATTTGAATTTTGGTGGACACTTCACATGACTAAGGACCCAAATGTACAATAATGGTGCACACCCTATAAATCTTCCTATTCCTTTTGTTCTGCAATAATTTAATGAACGAAAAGTTTCTGCCAATACAGGAATAATGGGATCAACTCCTATTTCTATCTTAGCAAATAACTTGACCACGCGTTCCTCAACATATCCACACTTTAGGAAACAAAACAACACTAAAGATACACAACGCCAATAAAGTTAATTCCTTGTCTTCATTTGCAAATTTTTGTTGAAGAGCAAGGATGTAGTCCAGGGGTAGGCATGTGTTCTCTCCCTTTATCTTTACTTGTTTCTCAATGTCGCTTGTACGAATCTTGCCCAGAAGAGTAGATAATGCTCTTTTCATTGTAAGCTCTTGATCATAAGAATAAGCTTCAACCTCTGTTCGTGCTGGCATATGCAGAAGGGATTGATATTCCTCTATTGTAGGAGTCATGTCGATTGAGCCAAATGTGAAACATCTGTAGGCCGGATCCCAATGTCGAACCAAAGCTTTTAATACAGAATAATTAACTTGTACATACATGAGCTGAGCTAGATGGCCATATTTGCTTGTAAATTTAGCCTTTCTATCTACAGTTAATTTTTCCCAAGCCCGTTTCACTATTTCTAATTGACTTTCTAGAAAACTGACATCCTTAAATTGAGAAATAACATCTTCTACTAAAGAATCTCCGTGGATTTGTTGTACATTTTCTGACCATTGACGCACTGTTGCTTGATCTTCTATACCCATTTCTTGTATTGGAGGGGGTGATTTTATTTTACTCATACTTTAGTTTCTGCCAATGTAAATAATCGAAAATTCTGTTAATTTAATTTGCACAATTTTCTTAACTACATTAAAAGAGATTTTAAAGGATATTTTCAATGAGTGAAAATTGAAAATTGATATAAGATACAAGGGAAAGAAGAAAAATAAATAAACTTTGACAATAATGCATGTAATAAGTCAAATCCTAGAACTATATGAGTGGAGTTTAACTCTAAGACATCCTAGAAAAGGTCCCCAAGCTTACCCACCGATTTAACGATGTAGTAGGCTTGAGTGGAGAATTTCATGCGCCTGCACGAGAATCGAAATTCCACGAAGGTCACACTACTCAGTCTCCGAGTCTAGTCCTAAGGTAGAGCCCGGGTAGGAGGCTAGTGAAAGTGTGTGAAATGCATGATTAATAAGATGACATGCAAGTGAGTGACATAACTAAGATAAAGTTGGATTACAACATAAAAAGATGGTAATAATAAGATGACATGCAGATGAATGACATAACTAAGATAAAGTACAATTACAACATAACAAGATGGTAATAGACAAGTGAATAACAATATGCCAAACAAATCATATTATAAAGTAAGGAAAACAAAATAAATAAATAACAAAATAATAACTAAGGGACCTAAAGAAAAATTCAATTTAAAGGACAATAAAGATATTCATGGCTTGACCCTCAAAAATCCCCAGTGGAGTCGCCAAGCTGTCGCAACGTCATCGCGACGCGGAGCGGCCGACATCCTTTCTTGGGTTTTTAAGAAGAAAATTGGAGTCGCCACCAATCATCGAGGGTGTGATTGGTCACCTTTAAAATAAAATTAAAAAAAAACCAGTCTTAGAAAACCAGAAATTAGATTCGGAAGTCGTTTGAGTGTAGGGAAGGTATTAGCACCCTACAACACCCGTTTTAAAAAAACGATTACCATAGTATCTTAAATTGTCCAATTAAGTGAATAAAAACAGTCCTTCATTTTTATTTTTCTAAAAAAAAATGATAAATATGAAAATAAAAACCCAAAATGCAATAATGAACACAAGATGTCTCATTCGTTTTTACCTTAACTTTAGAAATAAAGTAAGGATTAAACATTATGAGTTGGATATCCAATTTAATATAAATCATGCCTCATTTCCCTTTTAATTAAAGGAAACATGGGTGTACATGATTATGCTTATTAAAAATAATTTTTTAAAAAAAAAAGATGTAAAAGAAGAAAATTATTCAAAAAGTAAATTCTTTTAAAAGGGAAAATGAGAATTTTCATACGCCTACACGGGAGTTGAACTCCACGAAGGCACATTACTCAGTTCCCATAATCCCTTTCAAAAGAAAATCAAAACAATAACAATAATTGAAATTGACCAAGCAGAATTAAAGATTAGATTAAAGCAAATTGGAGAATGAAAGAAAAAAAAACAAATAAATTAGAAAGTTTAAAAAATGAAGTTGGCAAAGTGCAAAAGTGAACTAAAATGAGAGAGAAATTAATAATGATAATGATAATAATAATAATAATAATAATAACAAAACAAAAAACAAAAAAAACAGAAGAAATAAAAAACAAAACTCCACCTTTTTTACTTTTCTCTTTCTTCTTTTTTCCTTCTTTCTTACCCAATGTTTTTCTCTCTCCCCGTATACTTCTTCCTCCCCCTCTCTTTTCCTCTTTTCCTCTTCCACTTTCTTTTCTCTCTTTTTCTATCACTCTCTAAGCTAAGCTCACTTTCTAAAAAACTCTCTCAACTAGGCTTATGCTCAAATCTTCTTCTTCTCCTTTCTCCCTCAAAAGAAATTCTTCTAAAAAACTCTCTAAACTAAGCTCTTGCTCAAATGCCTAAACTCTCTCAAGCTCACTTTTTCTCTAAACTTCTTCTCCTTTTTTTTTCCCCTTCATCCTCCATCTCCCCCCTTTTTATACTTGAAGGGTTACTAATTTGGGGGAAGATGGATGAGAAAATGGTGGGAAAAAGAAAAAAAAATAAAAAAATAAAAAAAATAATAGCCATGGAAAAAGCTTTAGAATAGGGAAATGGTGGTAATGGGGGAGCTTTCTAAGCCTTTTTTCATGAAAGCTTCCCCTTGAATAGGAATGGGGAAGAACAAAAAAAAAAAAAAAAAAAAAAAAAAAAAAAAAAAAAAAAAAAAAAAAAATTTGATAATACGTGGGGAGGGGGGTTTGAACCACAAACCTCGTGGTTTCAATAAGACTTTATGCCAATTGAGCTATGCTCTTGTTAGCATACAATAAAAACAAATTGACCACCAAATATTGGAAAACTTCAAACATTATTACTGAAAATCAAACCGGACCAAATACGGTGTCTACAGTTAGTATTTAATAGTATTTTTCTAATTAAATTAAAATTTTCTAAACTTCAAGGTAACAGTAAGAAAGAAGACTTTCGATAATCGATGGGTTGTCCCTTATAATCCATATCTACTTTTGAGATACAACTGCCACATTAATGTGGAAATATGTTCTGGATTGAAAGCAGTTAAATATTTATACAAATATATTTACAAGGGACATGATCGAGCAGCAGTTTATATATCACATGATAGTGATAACAAAAGTATTGATGAAATAAGGGATTATCAAGATGCTAGATGGGTATCAGCTCAGGAAGCCTTATGGAGAATTTATGACTTTAGGCTAAATGAAATATCTCCTCCATTGATAAACTTACAACTCCACCTTCCTAATATGCAATGTGTTTCTTATTGGGAAAATCAAAATTTGAAGAAACTCATTCATTGGGATCATATCTCGAAGACAATGTTAACAGAATACTTTCATATGTGTCAAAAGTATGAAAGTGCTCGAAATTTGTTATACAAAGAGTTTCCTGAAAATTTAGTGTTTAAGTTCATTTTCTTAGTTGTATTAGAAATACCAGTTTTGTAGTTGGCGTTATTCGAGGAATATAAAGAACGTTTCATTGCTGAGAACAAACAAACTAACTTAATAAGTATTGTTACATTAACCCATTACACAAAATATAAATATTATTTTAATCCAATCAATTTAGCAAAAGTAATGATCAACCCATAGAATAAACATTCATTTTGCAACGATACTTCAGAGGTTTAGAACAACAGCTATCGTAGGGTAGTCAGCTACTCCTCCTCTGAATTGAGACAATCTCAGCTAATCCCTATTCCCGGAATAACTCATATTCCAATAGTTCTTAGCTACCGTTTTTTCGGTCAGGAAATTATTAACACCTTAACAATTTCCCGTAAGTGTGACCCTCCATTTTTCAGATTTCAGAGGTCGGCCCCAACAATGCTACCGTAGGGAAAGTCAAAGTTGGAAATGGACCTAAGAAACCCTATCCATTTCTGGAGTTTGCGTTGTTCCGACTCCCATGATCAAGCCCTCCGTAGGGTGATCGCTCCCAGGGCGACTCGCAGGCAGATCATTGGGATCTCACGGTGCAACCTAATGGAGGAGACCGTAGGATACGTTGACACGTTCCTGCTCCCACTTACTATAAAATACTCCCTCATTCACCTTGATATTGATCCATGCAAACACCATCCGTAGGGGGTCACTCCCAGGGTGACTCGAGGCCAAGCATGAACCTCACGTTGTGAACTTTTGAGGACGTGAGAGAAAAACTTGATTTATGAAAATCTTGTTTTGATATATTTCCTCCCACTAAGTATTTTTATAATTATAGGGTCTATTACTTAGGTAAATTCCGGCTAAGTGAATCTATCTAAGTCTATGCCTGTATATAACTTTTATATATATAGGTCTTTTCTCTAATGTCTAGGTGGATTAAACACTTTTAATTACCTAGAGACATTGCATGCTAATATAACTATGGTTAATTCAACTCAAGTTCCGGCTCAGTTCCCAAGTAGCAGGTGTTCCGTAAACCGTCATCTTAAGTACCTCCAGCCTTAGACAGAACTTTACCGGTAGAGTTCCCTTATAACCAATAGTTATGATAAATCTTTACTCTAAAGATCTAGGTGAATTAAACTCTTTTAATTGACCTAGTGATATTGCATGCTAACATAACTATGGTTAATTCAACTCAAGTTCCGAGTCAGTTCCCAGGTAGCAGGTGTTCCGTAAACCGTCATCTTAAGTACCTCCAGCCTTAGACAGAACTTCATCGGGAGAGTTCCCTTATAACCATAGTAAAATAAACTCTTTACTCTAAAGATCTAGGTGAATTAAACTCTTTTAATAAACCTAGTGATATTGCATGCTAACATTTAACTATGATTAATTCAACTCCGGTATTCCGGGTTAGTTCCCAGGTAGGAGGTGTTCCGTAAACCGTCATCTTAAGTACCCCCAGCCTTAGACAGAACTTAACCGGTGGAGTTCCCTTATAATCATAGTAATGTTTTTCCTACTTAGTCAATTAAAACTATTTTTAATTCTAAGTAAGAAAATAATTCTAATCCTATTAGAATTATAATGAGCTTAGGTCTAATTAATTTTAAACATTTTAAAATTAATTCATTTTAACCTAAGGTCCTATGTTTGCATGCAACTCTTTGTTATAGGTTGACGGTTTCTAATCAATTTTATAACTTATTATAAAATTTTAATGATTAGCCCTATAACATGCTTCTATGGTGTTGGAAAAATAACAATCATATTCTAATTATTCAACACCATATTGTTATGACGCTGATAATGATAATATAACGATTATATTAATCTAAAGTGGTGTCATGCTTCATGTAATTTCAATTTCATTTAATTAATATCGATTATATTAATTAAACATCCATGAAATTAAATTACATGAAATTTGACATTAATATAATATAACTCTTATATTAATCTAATTAATGTCATGCTCAATGCTATTCCATTTTCATTTAATTAATATAACATTTTATATTAAATTATACATGAAAACAAGCATTGATTTATATTTATTATTTTCATTCATAATATAACTAATTATATTATTTCTCATGAAAATAATGCTAAGCATGCATGCTACATTAATAAAATATAACAATTATATTTATCTAATTAATGTCATGCATCATGCTTTTCCAATTTCATATATTTAATATAACAATTATACTAAATAACTCATGAAATATAAATTCATGCATAATTATCATATATTATAACATTTATAACATAAATATGCATGAAACATGCTTAACCTATGGTGGGAATTTAAGCTATATGACATCCATAAAGCAAATAAATAGCAATTGAACTGGTTAATTTTGGCCCCTAGGATAAAATAAAGCATAAATTACAATAATTATAGCTATATTCTATCCTTAAAGTCCTTCTGCAGCTCCAAATACTGGTCTAGACCGCCCGAACCAACCCGAACCACTTCGAACCAGCTACGAAAATAACGAACCGAGCTAAATTCCAGCTGAACCGGAACAAATTGGTCCCAGCCCAGCCAGACCGCGTGAATCGGACCGCCCAACAGCCTTGAACCGTCCTGTTGCGAATTTCTAGCGTGTGCTGTAATCGTGACAGCGTCGCAATTTCTCCGATTTTTATCTCATAAAAACCTATTCTAGACCCGGACTTACATAGGACTCGATTTTACATAAAATACCCGAAACACCGGGCCCTTACATGATCAAATCACATAAAAACAGTAAAATCTATGGCCATAAAATTAACCTAAACAGTTCAATGCAAATCATACATACATTATGTATTAATCAATCCCACCAATAGCCAATGCAAATTTTAGAGAAACAAAATTAGATCTACGATCGGCTCTGATACCAATTGAAGGATTGGAATTCCATAATTCCGTAAAGCGGAAGCGTGATTGGGACCGATTCGTAATTAATTTTGTTTAATCTAAAATACCAATACATTGGCAATAATATTAGAACTATTCTAAATATATATTAAGGCTAAGCATACAAAAATATTAGATCTAAATCTAATTTATAAAGTAACAAATTACTTACTCTCGTTGACGACTCAGATTAAATTCATCAACTGCTTGTGAATTAATCACGAACTAGTGTGAACACCACCACTATGGCTACACCGGTATGACTCTGAGACTTCTAAAGGCAGGAGACTTGTGGGAGCCTTTGGGAGAATTCTCTGAGAGTAGGAGAATGAATGGGATACCTTTCACCCCACCCCAGGGGTCCTATATATAGTAAAGGCCAAGACTTTTTTCCTAATAGGAAAAGGGAGACCTTTTCCTAATAGGAAAAAGTCTCTAATTTTAATAAATAATTAATTAATTCCATAATTAATTAATTTCCCAATTAAATATCATATATTTAATCTTAGGGATTTTATTAAAATTAAAATTAATATGAATTCAATTCATATTAAATTTATTTGAACTCTTTCAAATATTTTCTTTCCTAATAAGAAAAGGTCTCTAATTTTAATAAATAATTAATTAATTCCATAATTAATTAATTTACCCAATTAAATATCATATATTTAATCTTAGGGATTTTATTAAAATTAAAATTAATATGAATCCAATTCATATTAAATTTATTTGAACTCTTTCAAATACTTTCTCTCAAGAATTAATTTTTTTAAATTAATTCAAAAATTATATTATAAAGTTTCATAAACTTTATATTATAATGCATCAATATACATTATACGATTCCCCAAATAAATTGAACACTTTCAATTTACAATTTATACTTAATTGCCTCAAGTCTCTTTACGAGCTACCAGTGGGACCTAATGGACCTACAGATAAGAAGCTCCAACGATACGAGACTAATTTGCCAAACTCATTGACCAAGTTTAGTCAACATTCGTTAACTGTGGGTCACTCCACTAAAGACCCACAGCTGCACTCTTCTCGCTATAGAATATTTCTGTGTCCACGGATATCGACCAAGCAGTAAGTCAATCCTTCACGTGTGTTCGTAACACCAGCTGGGTCAAATTACCATTTTACCTCTGGTTCCTTAAGTACCACTGATTCCTCTAATGAACAAGTTGTTTAGGGTCCAACCACTAAACAGGAGTTCCTCTCAGGCTAGGAGAGGACGGCGTGCCTTTGTTCAAGCCCTAGAATCAGCCTTTAAGGGAACACACATCTACTTACCCCAATAGGGGAAGGAGTGAATTCCATCTTGTACTGTTATGTTCCCAGCCCCCATTCGGTCTTGCCCCTGAAATGGTAGGCTTATTGAGTCGGCGAACTGGCCACTCTCACCCATACAAATCTAAGGACAGTCCCTCCTGAAAGGGGTTCATAACAGACTCAGGATTGAGATGGAGTTGCCTAGGTCATCCTATTGAAATAGAAACCTAAACTAGTTAACGGCGTTACATCTAGTGGTTACTATTTCGCGGTCCGGTCTTATGCAAACTCATTGCATAGGATACCCCCACCCGCATGTCTCCTACATGGATGCTTTGTATCATTGCATCTGTATCGAATACAAGGTGGGCCGTATCACATAGTGTCACCAGGATAAGGTACCCAGCCTTATCCCTATACTATAGACCATTTAGGTTGTTACTTGGACACTAATCCCCGTATGTCCCCACATACTAGTCCAAGTTTCATTTAAACAACCTTGGATCTTAGTTTATTGGATTTAGGGTTTATTAATGCAAACTCGATTATTCAATAACCAAATTACTGAATTACTCAAATAACACTTTATTGAGATCGATTAATTTGTTTCATTTACTATCTACGAGTTTTAGGGCATAAAACCCAACAGCAGTATCATTTGAGATGCCATATGCTTTTAGAAGACTGTTTGCAACATTATTAGTGTATTGTGAACCTATTGACGTGAGAAAATTGTGGGAAGATTATTCTCATGCATTATTGGAAGATTATAGAAAAGATGAGCCAACAAATTTGGAATATTATATGCAGTGTGCATTGCGAGATATTAAGGTATTCCTTGAGTCAATGGGCAAACAAATCACCATGTATGATTTACCAATAATCAAACATATGACAATAGATGAAAAAAATTGTTATATGAAAGATATATTGGATGAAAGATCAGTTGTTGTCTCAGACGAAGATATTCAAGCTTCATCAAAATTGAATGAGGACCAAAAATTGGCATACGATATTATTCTTCATAGAATCATGGAGAATAAAAGTGGTATATTTTTTTATTGATGGACCAGGAGGAACAGGAAAAACATTTCTGTACAGTGCATTGCTAGGTACCATAAGATCAAAAGGGATGATAGGAATCGCAACAGCAACATCAAGTGTCGCTGCTTCAATTATGCCAGGAGGACGAACTGCTCATTCTAGATTTAATATACCACTACAGGCAATGGAATCATCTATTTGCAATATTTCAAAGCAAAGTAATAGAGCAGAATTAATTAGGCAGGCAAAAGTAATTATTTGGGACGAGGCACCAATGGCTAAAAAATGCACAATAGAAGCAGTTGATAGAACCTTCAGAGATATAATGGATTGTACTCAACCATTTGGTGGAAAAGTTGTTGTATTTGGAGGAGATTTTCGACAAGTGTTGCCTGTAGTTCCACGAGCAACAAGACAACAGACTGTTAATGAAAGTTTGGTAAAATCATATCTTTGGGAGCAAATGGAAAAGATACAGCTAAAAAAAAACATGAGAGCTCAAAGTGATAGCAATTTTGCAGAATATCTGTTAAAGATCGGAAATGGAATGGAACCATCAGTAGAAGACGATTATATTTGCCTCCCATACAAGATTACTATTACAGATGAAAATGATGAAGATGTAGTAATGAAGTTACTAAATATTGTATATCCTGATCTCCAGCAAAATGCAACTTCAACAGAATACATAACAAACAGGGCAATTTTATCAACTACAAATGAGTATGTTGATCAGATCAATGAGAAAATGATCGAACTATTTCCTGGAAAAATTGAAGAATTCATGAGTTTTGATGAGGCAATTGACGACACACATAATTACTACCAAGAAGAATTCCTCAATTCATTATTGCCTAATGGTGTTCCTCCACACAAATTGTTGTTGAAAAAAAATTGTCCAGTTATGCTATTGAGGAACTTAGACCCAGCTAATGGTTTATGTAATGGAACTAGAATGGTTTGTCGTGAATTTCGCAAAAACATCATTTATGCAGAAATCACAGCTGGACAAAATGCAGGAAAACAAGTTTTTCTTCCACGTATACCTATGAGTCCTGCAAATGATGAAGGATATCCATTCAAATTCAAGAGAAAACAGTTTCCAATACGACTTTGCTTTGCAATGACAATTAATAAGGCTCAAGGACAGACAATACCAAACGTTGGAGTTTATCTTCCCCAAAATGTTTTTTCGCATGGCCAACTATATGTGGCACTTTCAAGGGGCATCTCTATGGCAACAACAAAGGTATTGGTTAAGTCAAAGGAAAATTGGACAAAAAACATTGTATATAAGGAAGTTTTGACTTTGTAAATCTATTTGTTTACCATGTACTTTCATATGATGTAACACAATTATGGTAATATATTTCATTCAATATGTTGCATCTTATTTTTAATATCAATTTATTTTCAATGTCAATTTCTTTAAAAAATATGCTTTTTTTTATGATAGATATTCGTAGTCTAAACAAACATATCAATATCAATATAAACTAAAAAGCCACAATTTTTTAAAAACTTTTTTTGACTATATTATCTTTTGTCTAATTTTATAATTACATATCATGCCACTAACAATTAATTACTAATAATGTTAAATAATATATATTGTATCACTAACATTAATTATCAATAGTAATTTAATAATTTATGATTAATTAACACAAAAAAATTGAAATTTATTATAAAATCATAATAAAACTTCATGTGAATATGTAAGTTACGTTGATTAAAAAAAATTATGTAAGTTACGTAACAAATTTAAGTTAACTAAAAATAAAAATCAAAATAATTAAAATTATTCTAATGCAAATATTATAATTCTAATTAATTATCAATCATAATAAATACATGGAATTTAAAAGGTTGGAATATGAAAAAAATGTTGTTATTTAACCTATCAAGAATTTAATTATTTTTACTAATGTAAATTAATAATAGGATTTTAAAAGTTGTGGAAGTCTAAGAGATTTATAACGTTTTCATCTTCTATCATTATAAAAAGGGTTTCTTCCCACGTTCCCTTCACCCAACCCATACTTTGATCTCTCTATTGATCACACATTTTTTTCCCTCAAATTAGTTTCTTTGATATTGATAGCTCGCAAGACATACAAGATACATCCCAAGTCACACAAGATTTACGATTCTATCTAATTGGTAAGTTTGAGAGTTTACAATCATACTTTGATTAAGTTGAATAATGATATTTGTTTAGCTAGCTAGGGTGAGACAAATCTATTTTCAAGAATTTGTATATCTATATAGATCACGTTTTGTTTTGTTTTGTTTTGTTTTGTTTTGTTTGTTTGTTTTTTTTTTTTTTTTTTTTGTTATCACTGTTTTTTTATTATTTTATAATTACTATATTATTGTGTTTTGTTTTTGTAAATATTTTATTTTTATAATTGCTATAGTTTATTTTGTTTTTTGATTTTAAAATGTTTGTGCAATTTGATAACTCAATATCTATTAGGTTTAAATCATATAAGAAACTTAGTGTGTTTATTAAATTACTTTTTTTAAATATAAATAATTGAAATGTATTATCTTAATTATTCGTTTTTTGAAAATAACATATGATATAGTTGGAAGTAAATATTAGACAAAAATATTTTTGCTCAAAATCAAACATTCAATCTTTTTTACAGTGAGTTCATTAGAAATTGTAACAAACAACCATAAATTATAATTGTCAATATGAAAGGTTAAAAGTTAAATTTTGTTGTTTTCACCTTTAAAACGTAACTGTGATTTTTATTCTAAAAAAAAAAAACAAAACGTAACTGTGATTTTTTTTTTTTTTTTTTTTGACAATATGTAGGGTGGGGGTTTCGAACCACAAAAATAAGAGATATGTTAATATAAAAAATTAGCAATTGTGTGAAATGAAAATTACATAAATTAATTTTAATTTTTAATAAATTTTTAAATTGTATGATATTATGTTAATATTTAATTATAACAAAAAAAATTATCTATAATATATTTTTAAGTCACAACCTTTAATATTTTTGTACTATTTTATGCATTTTTAAAATCTTAAATTTATAAAATATACGACGAATAATTATAAAATCTATATATTTAATTTAACCCATAAAATGATATTTAAAAGATTAAAATATTAAATTTTATAATTACTAACTTTAATTCTAATTAATTTAATTAACAATTTTTAGACTTAATGTTCTCTATATTTTATTTTTAATTAACTATGCAGTTTTATTAAATCTAAAATTGGGTTTAAAAAAAAAAAAAAGTAATTCGTTGGTAAAAGAAAGAAAAAAAAGGCAATTCATATTTAATTTAAGGATCTAAATGCATTAATTTGATAAATTTAAAATGAGGAACATGGACATGTGATGTGATGATTAAAAATGAAACAGCTACAAAAATCTATGTTTCTAAAATAAAACATTTTGACTATTTGATTTTCTTGCAATTGTTTCTCCCAAATTAAAAATATATAATTAGAGTCTTAAATCAATTCTCATATACATGAGGTAATTTATAATTAATTTGAGGTTTCAAATTAAATGCATAAGTTTGTAAAAATTAAAATAATGATTGCATTGTATTTACTTGGATGCGAGAATGTGAGTACAAATTTGGAACAGATACAGATTTATATTCTTGCAATAAAAAAAACACTTTATTTTATTTTATTTTATGAGATGGAAAACATTTTAGTTTTAATCATTCCAATTCTTCACAATTAACAATATAAATGCAACAACAACCAATTCTAATAAATCATCCAAATCCAACGATAAATTTAAAGGACACTATTAAAACTATTATAAGAGAAAAGCAAAATATCAATGGTTCTTATGGATCGTGCAATCAAACAATTTGTCATCTTTGCATGAGATTTATAACATTTCTCAATCTTATTTATCCAACAATCCCACTCAATTCAATCTTTCTGAGAGATTTTGATCCAGGTATATGCAAAATACATGAAAAATTCTTTTCTTTTCTTGAAGATATGAAAAAATTACATTAGTTCATGTACTTTCAAGTTAGCAAATTCCCAAATTATGGATGAAGTATTCATTTCCTTTCTTTTTTATTATTACTATTATTATTATTATTATTATTATTATTATTTTGCTTAATAACGGAGCGACACGAGAGAGATGAAACGACATTAAGCAAAACATACGTCTTTTGTGTTGAATTAACATGTATGAAGTATACAAATTCTCAAATGAAGTAAATCAATCTAAAGTTAAACAATGCTAATAAACAAAACATAACACGTGCATAGCACGTGGTAAGTCACTAGTAGCAAGAAAAGTTAGAATGCAAAATGTTAGAATATGAACCACTTCGAAAAGTTTTATTATTCGCTTTTATAAATCAATTTAAAAAAATTATGTGTTTATCTTTAAAATCAAAATTTTAAAAGTTATGAAATTTCGAAAAATTTTGTAACTCTTTATCTATAACTATATAAACAGTTTTATCATTGTCAAATAATAATAAACATTTTTATCCAACTTTTCTTTTGAGATAATTGCGTGGGGACCCATTTTGAGAGGCCAAAATGAAAAATGTCCTACCTTTTCAGAATAAAGATATATGTCCTTTTGCTTACATTATCATCCTAGCAAAATTACCATTCTACTATCTATATGAAAACACACATTTAAGGCATTTAAGAGCGAGAGGTTGGAGCGAGAGCGAGATTGGAGATGGAGCAAGAGATTGGAGAGAGAAATTAGAGAGAGTAAGAGATTGGAGGGAGAAATTGGAGCGAGAGGGCGAGAGCGAGATTGGAAAGAGAAATTGGAGAGAGAGTGAGAGATTAGAAAGAGAGATTGGAGAGAGAGAAGATAGAGCGAGAGTAGCGAGAAGATAGAGCGAGAGTAGCGAGAGAGAGCGAGGTTATAGTAGAGAGTAAAATGGTAATTTTACTAGGATGGTGATGCAAGCAAAATGACATATATCCTTGTTTTGCAAAGGTGGGACATTTATCATTCGCATTTTAGAGGGTCATCTGTACAAAAATCCCTTTTCTTTTTTAGAAAAACTCAAATATTATCGTTTTCTTAGTTTATTTTGGTCCTTTATTCAATTTTTTTTTCCTTATAATTTTGTTGTATCAATGATATTCCATTTTTGTAATATTGATAATGTATGCCAATAATCTTTTTTTTGAGTTCAACAATATTTGGTAGGGGTGAAGAAAATCGAATCGAACTGAGTCGGTTCAGTTCGGTACGGTTTTTACATATATCCAGACCGAATCGAACCGAACTAGTTCGGTTCCATTCGGTTCTCAGCTTTTACTTAAATATAATTTTTAGGGTTAGCTTTTTTACTTAGTCGCCTCTTTTCCTCCCCCCTCTCTCTCAGTCTCTCTTTCAACCACCACGAACGTCGTCTCCCCCTCTCTTAGTCGTCGTCTCCTCCACCACGAACGTCGTCTCCCCCTCTCTCTCTCAGTCGTCGTCTCCTCCACCACAAACGCAGTCTCCCACTCTCTCTCAGTTGCCATCTCCTCCCCCACGAACGTCGTCTCCCCCTCACTCAGTCGCCGTCTCCTCCACCTCGAACGTCGTCTCCCTCTCTCTCTCAGTTGTCGTCTCCCCCTCTCTCTCAGTCTCTCACGAACACTGTCTCAATCTCTCTTTCAACCAAGAAGAGATGGTGTATTTGATGACTGTGCGGTTGTGGTGTGCCCACCCAAATCATCTCCAGATCCGCGAGATTAACAACGGTAAAGCTGCCTCCATTCACGATTTTCCGAGCGAAGTTGCAACGTAAGTTTAGGGGTTCCGACATCTTCTTCTGATTTAATCAAAGAAAAGTGACCCGACCTGACCCGACCCGATCAGTTCGAGTCTATTCGGGTCGGTTTGTCCGTACAACCGACCTGACCCGAATTTTTTACACCCCTAATATTTGGGGGAGGGGAGATTCAAGCTCATGACCTCTTGGTCATAAGCACATATTTTATGTCAGTTGAACTATACTTTTGTTGGCAATGTATGCAAATAATGGATCCAATAACAAATCAGCATGCAATACATGCAAATACAGTTACCAATAAGTTTTTATCTTAGGTAAGCTAGCTATAGATTTTCTATGATCTAATTAATCATTGATTTGCATCTTTAAATTATTTGCATAAATTTTCTCCAAAAAAAAAATTATTTGCATAAATAATTGATTAACGTAAGTTATTGATTTTTTTCACTTGATTTACTAAGATCTATTCTTTCGATGATTTACACAAATAACCGTTAAATATGCAACTAAATGAAAGAAACAATTACACATATAATAATCATGCCAAAATAATAGCAAATCAATGATTAATGTTAGATTAATTCAATATTCTACTATAATTATGTACAATAAATCAATGGTTTTGCAAACATAAAGTCCATCTACGAATTTATATTTTTCACCAATGTCTACAAGTCAATAGACGTTGTTGATGCACAAATTAGATTTGAGAGATAGTCGAATTTGCATTGTCATTCCAATTTGATTCCTGATAGAGAAGGGGACGAACTAGTTCGTGTAGACAAAGAAATTATACACTTGTGTGGTGGTAGCCCAACACACTATGATACCTAAGTCAGGTGTGTAAAGCTTAGCTAAAGTAGTGATTAAGTAGTGTGCCTCTTGCATGATACTTCTACTCCTATTTATAAAGGATCTAGTCTAAGTTTGTTGGTCGCAAGTATTCAGTATGTGTTGCCGTGCGAATCTCAAGAGTCATTGAATGGATATCCGTATTAGAGTTTGGAGTGTGATCACATGATTTTTATAATCAAGGAAAACTCTAAAGTCAACTTGTGCCTCTTTGGGGTTGGCTAGGCTCCCTTGGGAGTTTGAATCGACCTAATGGAATCTTTCCTAGTCCTAACGGACAATTCGATGATGTCTAAGTCAGGTGAGAGTTTGTATAGAGCTTTGCTAAAGTAGGGATTTAAGTATTGTGTCTCTTGCATGAAGCTTCTATGTCTATTTATTAAGGGTCTAGTCTAAGGCTTTTAGGCGCTCCAAGTATTCAGTCTGTGTTACCATGTGAATCTCACGAATCATTGAATGGATATCCATGCATAATTAGTGTCAGAGTTTAGGGCGTGATCACATAGTTTTCAAAACAAAGGAAAACTACAAGGTCAACTTGTGCCTTTTTTGGGTCAACTAGGCTCCCTTGGGAGTTTGAATCAACCCAATAGAATCTTCCCTAATCCCATCAGAGTTGGTCTGGCCAATTCGATCATGGTCCTTCTCGACTCTTAACTGAGTTCGATGTTAAAAAATCCATATAATAGACTTAATTACTGGTTGACTTCATCTTAGTGATTTACTAATATGTAACCAATTAGTGATTGATGTCTATTATTGATAGATATAAGTTGGGCTTAAATTGACACTTTTAATATTATTTTAGTCCTTTTAACTAGTAAACTGGGTCAAACTTTGATAAGTGTTAAATATGATCTTGTTATTCACTACTTTATTGATTTACAGCAGTAGAAGGCATATTACATCAGGGTGAATGGGCTATGGATTTACCATGGAGTAAGTCAGTTTGTTGGTCGTTGGAATATGGTGCATGTGCTGTGATCATGTACCTGCTGTTCAAGTCATCAGCTGCCTCAACCGGGTATTACCAGTCATCTTCTTCACGAAGAAGGAGTGCTTTATTTTCTTTCATTCTTACTCTCTGTATTCAGTGAGTGTGCGACTGAACAGAGTGATCAGAGAGAGTTTGAGAGGGAGTGATTCATCATTGTAATGATGCAAGCTTGCTGTCGTGATTGATTAATAAAGACTTGGTGACCTCTTGCAACAGTGGATGTAGACTACCTTAGTCGAACCACTATAAATCCTGTGTATCTTCTTCTTCTACTCTTCTTTTACTTTACTGATCTTGTGATAGATTAGTTCTTCATAAGTTCAAGGTTTACTGTTGATTGATGCATACTTAACTCTAATTCTATAACAAGTGGTATCAGAGCTGTGGATACGTTCTTGTCGGGGGTTATTTTTCTCCTTGTGATTAGGTCTGGAATAATCGATTTGTTTTAAGTTCATCAGGATCCAGAAGCTATGACAACGAAGTTTGAGGTCGACAAGTTTAATGGCAAAGGTGATTTTGGATTGTGGAGGAAGAAGATTCGTGCACTGTTGGTACAACAGAAGGTGGCGAAGATTCTGGATGATCCAGCTACTTTGCCTGAGACTCTCACTCAAGAAAAGCGTGAAGAAATGGCTGAGATCGCTTTCAGCACCATGATTCTTTACCTCTCAGACAATGTGTTGCGCCAGGTTGAAGAGGTAACTTCTGCTGTTGATTTATGGAAAAGATTGGAAGATCTGTACCTAGCGAAGTCATTACCTAACAAAATTTTCTTGAAGGAACGTTTGTTTAGCTTTAGAATGGACCCTAGTAAGAGTATTGAAGCTAATCTCGATGAATTTAAAAGGATTACAATCGATTTGACCAATATAGGAGAAAAGATAAGTGATGAGAATTAGGCCATAATATTACTGAATTCTTTTCCCGAATCCTATAAGGAGGTAAAAAATGCTATAAAATATGGCAGGGATTCTCTATCACTGGCAATAGTTTTAAAGGCTTTGAAATCAAAGGAACTTGAACTTAGACGAGAAAGAAGAGATGGTGAGATTCTACTGGCAAGAGGTAGAAATGAAAAGAAGAAAGGAAAGGAACAAAGGAGGAGATCCAAGTCTAGAGCAAAATCTAAGAAATGTTACACCTGTAATAAAGAAGGCCATTTTAGAAAGGATTGTCCACAGAATAAAACCAAAGATAAATCAGAACAGGGGAAGGAAGAGTCTGAGTCTGCAAATTATATGGAAGGATATGATTCTGCAGAGGTTCTTATGGTCTCTGATTTTGAGGTTCAAAACGAGTGGATACTTGACTCAGGATGTTCATATCACATGACACCTAACAGGGAATATCTGATTGACTTTAAGGATATCAAAGGGTCTAAGGTTCTCTTGGGGAACAACGAAGCTTGTGTGGTGCAAGGAGTTGATTCTGTGAGAATAAAGGCTCACGATGGACAGGAGAAAATTCTAACAGAGGTAAGGTATGTACCTCAGTTGAGGAGGAATTTAATATCTCTTGGTGAGCTTGATAGATCAGGGTTTTCTTATAAATCAGAAAAGGGTTCTCTCAAGGTGTACAAGGGATCATTGCTGAAGCTCAAAGGTGTTCTTAAAAATGGTCTATATATCTTAGATGGAACTACTATTGTAGGTGAAACAACAGTTGTTTCGGATGCAGCTGTTAAAAACACAGAAGTTTGGCACAAAAGTCTGGGACATGTCAGTGAAGGAGGTTTAAATGCTCTATTCAGGCAGGGATTGCTAGGAGAGCAGAAACTTACTGATTTGCCTCTTTGTGAACATTGTGTTTTGAGCAAGTCAACACGGGTGAAGTTTGGCAAAGGCAAGCACACGACTGGTGCAATCTTAGAGTATGTACATTCGGACCTATGGGGTCCAGCAAGAGTGGCTACGTTGAGAGGGGCAAGATATTTCCTTACATTGATTGACGATTACTCGAGGAAGGTCTGGATCTTTCTGTTGAAACAGAAGAGTGAGGCGTTTTCAAAGTTCAAAGAGTGGAAGTTGTTGATAGAAAACAAGACTGGCAGAAAACTCAAGTGCTTGAGAACAGATAATGGCCTGGAGTTCTTAAGTAATGAGTTTAAGGATTTTTGCAAGGTAGAGGGAGTGGAAAGACATCTAACAGTAAGGATGACACCACAGCAAAACGGTTTAGCAGAGAGGTATAACCAAACCATCCTAGAGAGAGTTAGATGTTTACTCTCAAATGCAAAACTTCCAAAGACTTTCTGGGGAGAAGCTGCTGCCACTGCTTGCTATCTGATAAACCGATGTCCTTCTACAGCTATTGGACTAAAGACTCCACAAGAGCTTTGGACAGGTAAGCCTCCAGATCTTAGTAACCTCAAGGTTTTCGGCTGCACTGCATTTGCACATGTCAAAGAAGGGAAATTGGATCCAAGAGCAAAGAAATGCATATTCCTTGGATACCCTCATGGAGTTAAGGGGTATAAATTGTGGTCTCATGAAGAAGGAAAGGGCAGATGTTTGGTTAGCAGAGACGTTGTCTTCAATGAATCAGAGATGCCTTATTCTGTCATGATGGAGCATGATGCAAATAAAGAATCACAGGAGTTACAAAGCTATGAGATAGAGCTTGAGGAAACTTCTGAGAATTCTGAGCCCCCTTCAATCCAAGCCACTGATACTCAGAATATAGAAGCACCTGAAAATACAAGCTCCTCGGATGGGTCATCTGGTTCAGAATTGAATAATCAAGCATAGAGAACACTAGTTGAAGAGGGAGACTTTAATTCTCAGCCGGAGAATGAAGGAACAAGTCTCCAAGGGTACCAACTAGTTCGAGATAGAGGAAGAAGAAATACTAAACCACCCTCCAGGTATGGATATTCTGATCTTGTAGCTTTCGCTTTGAATTGTGCAGAAGAAGTAGATGACTTCGAACCATTGAGTTACAATGAAGCCGTGCACTCTTCAAATGTTGTGGAATGGCAACAAGCTATGGATGATGAGCTGAAATCTCTCCTGAAGAATAATACTTGGACCTTGGTTGAAAGACCACTATCTCAGAAGATTATTCAATGTAAGTGGATTTATAAACTTAAACCTGGAATTGATGCAAATGCTAAGCCTAGATTTAAGGCTAGGTTAGTGGCTAAGGGGTATACACAGAAAGAGGGAGTTGATTTTAATGAAGTCTTTTCACCTGTTGTGAGGCATTCCTCCATTAGAGTCATATTGTCCTTAGCAACACAATATGGCCCTTGAGCAGATGGATGTAACCAATGCCTTCTTACATGGGGAGTTGGAAGAGACCATATACATGAGTCAGCCTCCTAGCTTTAAGATACCTGGAAAAGAAGATCATGTCTGTTTGTTGCATAGGTCGTTGTACGGTTTAAAACAATCTCCTAGGCAATGGTACATTAGGTTTGATACTTTTATCATTTCCCAAGGCTTTCTTAGAAGCTCATATGATGCTTGTGTCTATAGAAAATGGGTAGAAGATGATAAAGATGTATACCTACTGTTGTATGTTGATGACATGATTTTAGCATCAAAAGATCCAACTGAAGTTTGTAAACTGAAAGAGCAGCTGAGTTCCGAGTTTGAGATGAAAGACTTGGGGCCGTTAAGGAAAATCCTTGGAATGGAGATTAAAAGGAATAGGGATAAAGGCACGATGTCCATAACTCAAGGAGCTTATGTTCAAAATCTGTTAACTAGGTTTAACATGATGAGCTGTAAGGCTGTAAAAACTCCTTTATCCCCTCATTTTAAGCTCTCAGCAGAGCAATCACCCAAGACAGCTGAGGAAGAGTCTGAAATGGAGAAGACACCTTATGCTAATGTTGTTGGATGCATTATGTATCTTATGGTTTGTTCAAGACCCGATTTAGCATATCCTTTGAGTGTAGTTAGTCGGTTCATGGCTAACCCGGGTAAATCTCATTGGGAAGCAGTTAAGTGGATCTTGAGATACCTTAAGGGTACTGTTAATCACGGTTTGCTGTATGGAATTAATAAAACTGAAGTTTTTGAACTGACTGGTTTTACTGATGCAGACTATGCTGCAGATCTTGATAAAAGGAGATCCATTTCAGGTTATGTCTACACACTTTATGGCAATGTCATTAGCTGGAAAGCATCCTTGCAAACAGTGGTTGCATTGTCTACCACTGAATCCGAGTACATAGCTGTGGGAGAAGCCATAAAAGAAGGTTTATGGCTGAAGGGGATGGTTAATGAATTGCAGAATCAAGACTATGTTCCTGTGTTAAAGTGTGATAGCCAGAGTGCAATACACTTAGCAAAGAATCCTACACATCATGAGTGGTCAAAGCACATAGATGTGAGACATCATTTTGTGAGAGATGTAGTTGCTAAAGGTGAATTGAAGCTGGAAAAGGTGAGTACAGATGAGAATCCTGCTGACATGCTTACCAAGTCTTTACCTTCAGTGAAGTTCAAGTACTTCTTGGACTTGCTGAGTATAGAACCCGGAGGATGATGAGCTGTGAGGTCAAGAGGTCACTCAAGTTCAGGTGTGTAGCATGATCAAGAGGGAGATTTGTTAAATATGATCTTGCTATTCACTACTTTATTGATTTACAACAGTAGAAGGCGTATTACATTAGGGTGAATGGGCTGTGGATTTACCATGGAGTAAGTCAGTTTGTTGGTCGTTGGAATATGGTGCATGTGCTGTGATCATGTACTTGCTGTTCAAGTCATCAGCTGCCTCAACCGGGTATTACCAGTCATCTTCTTCACGAAGAAGGAGTGCTTTATTTTCTTTCATTCTTACTCTCTGTATTAAGTGAGTGTGCGACTGAACAGAGTGATCAGAGAGAGTTTGAGAGGGAGTGATTCATCATTGTAATGATGCAAGCTTGCTGCCGTGATTGATTAATAAAGACTTGGTGACCTCTTGCAACAGTGGATGTAGACTACCTTAGTCGAACCACTATAAATCCTGTGTATCTTCTTCTTCTACTCTTCTTTTACTTTACTGATCTTGTGATAGATTAGTTCTCCATAAGTTCAAGGTTTACTGTTGATTGATGCATACTTAGCTCTAATTCTATAACAAGAAAATAAGTAGTCGAGGAGACCACGAAGAAAAATCACAAGATGAGAACATCAAGCTCAACCCAATCGTGAGCCAATCATAAGACTAAAAGAGACATTTGAATTCTTACTTTCAAGATAAGGTGTCTACATATGGTGAAGAGTTGCATCTTTTCAAGCTCAACAAGACACCCTTTCATCCAAGAGGCATAGTGAATATGAAAATTCAAATTCATTTCCATCTTTAATTCAGTATGTACCTATTTAATCATGTATTTACATTTATAATGGTTCATGTGTATGAGTTTGAAGGATTATGGGCTAAATTTAGACCACATAGATGAATGGTTCTATCCTTACAATTATGTCTTTTCAATTAGTATAAATAATGATGTAATTTTTTTATTTGATTTGAACAAGTTGAAGTTAAATGATATTTGATATGAGATAAATGTGTAGATGACCCATTTGAAGAGGTCCAAATAAAAAATGTCATGTCTTTTCAATTTAAGGTTATATGCACTTTTGCTTACGTCATCATTTTAGCAAAATTATCATTTTACTCTCTATATGAAAAAGCACATTTTTTCTCTCATCTCGTTTCTCGCTCAACTTTTTTCTTCAACCTTTTCTATCTCTTTATCTTCTCTCTCTAGAGAGCACACAACGAGAGCGACAGGTTGGAGTGAGAGCTAGAGTAGAGAGATTGGGAGTGAGATTGGAGAGAGAGATGAGAGAGAGGGAGATTGAAGAATGAGATATTAGAGAGAGAAAGCGCAAGACTAAAAAGAAAGATAGAGTAGAGAGTAAAATGGTAATTTTACAAGCAAAATGACATATAACCTTAAATTGAAAAGATATAACATTTGTCATTTCTGCCAATTTAAATGGGCTATCTGTACGAAAAACCCGATATATTGAGTCTATTATCTATCAAACTTTATGCTTTTCTTTGTATTCTTGTGTTAGATTGCATATTTTAGAACTTTCAGTCTAGTCTGATCAATTAAATTGTAAAGTATTTGAAATATTTGAGATAAGAACGAGTTCTCCTTTTTTTTTTTTTTTTTGCCATGTCTGCAAATTCTTAATTTATTTTGTCGGATCTACTAATAGTTGTGCTTTGTTTACTCTAGGTTAAATTATACCAAACAACCCTGAACTTTGGAGTATGTTTCAATTTTGCTATTATGAGTAGACTATAAAAGCTTGCATTTTAATACTTGAACTATCGAATTGGTAAAAAAAAAACGCCCTTGAAGAGTCCTTGATTAAAAACAGGGCTGTAATTAATTTGACATTGATGTATAAAAATTGAAAGACACAAGTGATATCATTCCCACTTCAACTTTAACTTTATAGTTGATTAACATTGTTATTACTATTTCATTCAATTCAAAAAATTTCTTTGACATCATTTACAACATTATTTACACAATTAATATTTTCTAATTTTACACATCAACCATCACGTCAATTTTAATCCAACATTTGAAAAGAAAAACTCTCCCGAGGATTTTTTGTTTTTTTAATCATTTCAAAGTTGAAAATATTAGGGGCTGTTTGGGGCGCTGAATTGGTTATAATATCTGGTGGTTATAATAATCTGGGGATTATAATAGTCTGGGGATTATAATAATCTGTGTTTGGGGTGCAGATTATTATAGTCTGAGATAAAATAATCTGTGTTTGGGATGCAGATTATTTTAGTATGGGATAAAATAATCTGTGTTTGGAGTGCTTATCTGTTTTAACATAGAGTTCTGAATCAAAGGTTCAAACTGACTGTTTTCTTTTTCTAGTTTTTTATTTTTTTATGATATACCATTCACTTTGATTAAGGGTTATGTTTTTTTTTTTTTACAAAACAAAAAAGTTTAGAATTTGGTATAGAAAAATCATATTAGTTAACTTTTAGTATTGCCAAAATAAAAATGGTAAATGTTTAGTTCAAAAATCATATTAGTTTTTTTTTCTTTCTTTCAATAAAATCATTTGAAATAAACTTGAGTGTGGTAAATACAATTTCGTTTGAATGTTCTTTTTTTTTTTTTTAAGTTGGTTAACCTTCGATGTTGTCAACGACTTTTTCGGCAACCTTCAATGTTTTTTTTTTCTTTATTTTCATTTTTTATATTTTTCAAAAATGAAAATGAGAAGAAATATGAAAAAAAAAAGAAAAAAAATCGGTGGCCGGAAAATTCGTCGGCGATCGCCAGAAAAGTCGTCGGCGGCCGTCGGAAAAGTCGCCAAAAACTTCGCCGGCAGTCGTCGAAAAAGTCAAGAAGTCGCATGGAAGAAGAGAAGAGAGAGTTACTATAGAAAATGGATAGAATAATCGGGTGGATTGAATGATGGTTACTGTAGAGAATGGATAAAATAATTGGAGTAAAAATAACCCACCTCACCATTTATTTTTGTTGATGCCCCAAACACTGAATAGATTATAATAAATGGGTTATTATAACCTATTCAGTGCTCCAAACACCCCCTTAAATGAAAGTTTTCAAAGTTTATAAACATAATTGACCCGCGAAACAGAGCCCGCTAAAACCAAATCCTTCAAAAAATTTCACGAACGAAATCGGCCAAAACGCGCCTCTGATAAAGCCTTCCCTAATCTCCGCCGTCCACGTCATCGATCCGCGTCAAAACAGAATCAACCAATCACATAGCGCCGTCCCCATCCATAAATACCAAGCCCCTTCACTCTCTCCTCACAACTCACACTTTTGCTCACATACTCTGAGAAATCTCCAAATTCGTTCTTTAAGTTAACAATGGCGCCAAAGGCAGAGAAGAAGCCCGCCGAGAAGAAGCCGGCGGAGGAGAAGAAGGCCGAGAAGGCGCCGGCGGAGAAGAAGCCCAGAGCTGAGAAGAAGCTTCCCAAAGACGCCTCTGACAAGAAGAAGAAGAAGGCCAAGAAGAGCGTCGAGACTTACAAGATCTACATCTTCAAGGTCCTCAAGCAGGTTCATCCTGACATTGGAATCTCCAGCAAGGCCATGGGGATTATGAACAGTTTCATCAACGACATCTTCGAGAAGCTCGCACAGGAATCCTCCAAGCTCGCTCGCTACAACAAGAAGCCGACCATCACCTCTCGGGAGATCCAAACGGCGGTGCGCCTTGTTCTTCCTGGTGAGTTGGCCAAGCACGCCGTCTCTGAGGGTACCAAGGCTGTTACCAAGTTTACTAGCTCTTAGATTGTTAGAGATTAGGTTTTTCTTGTGTAAAAATCGGCCTGACTCTTCTGAACGTTGATTTCGCTTCCTCTTGTTGCATATTTTGGAGTTAAATGAATGAAAGTCGGTTTATATAATGAAAATCCTTTAGTTACTTCTTGATTCTGACTACAATGTTAAGATTGTATCCTGATCGATTTGTGTGCTGGATCACTGAGGATTTGCCCTAATTTTAACTTGTCGAGTTCATATTCCTGTGTATCTTTGCAATCGAACTCAGGTTAGCAATTCGTATTCTAGGGTTTATTAGTTTGTATGGCCTAGTTGAATGATCGATTAAGGGACTTGATAGTATACCAAGATGGTCTGGCATTGCATTACATAATGGACAGAATTTGGCAAAGCCGTTGACAATATGCTTTTCACAATTCTTATCCTAATGGTTGAGGAATTTCTCAATTTGAAAGTTTTGTCCAATCCGGAAATCATAATGTCTTAGCTTGAATGCATAATCTTGTGGGCATGTCAGCATAGGATCAAAGCACATCCACCGTTGCTCATAGTTAGCTGCTTGTTATCTTGTCAAACTACACTCTTGTGGACTTGGATATCACTTTGTTTTAGCAGATGCTACACTAGTGTAATTCATTTGCTCAGATTTTCTGAAATGCTTGTGCAAGCAATTGAACATTGAGCACATGATTTTTTTTTTTTTTTACTGTGGGTTTGTGAATCATTTTGTTGAACTTTCAAGTTATTTCGTTTGGGTCTTTCACAATAGCTAGGACATTGAAAACACAAGCTACCAAACAAAAGCACTCCACAGTGAATTTGGCATCTTCCATCAGGGGATATGGGTGTCAAATCCACAGGCATAGCAATATAGTATCCTTGCACCAAACCCCAGTTGATAGAGTGGCGGTGAAATTCTAAGCGCCCATCATCCAACACGTTAGAGACTTCTTGGCAATCTGTCTTCAAGCAATAAACATAGTCTCATCAATCAACAAGTTAGGCTGGGTCACATGCCCATTTTAGAGCATCTTATGTGTTCCAGAAAGGTGGAAGTTCCCATGTTAGTTGGCTCTGACATGGACTGCTTGTGCTTGGGAAGGGGAATTCCTAAAGGAAAATTTTCCATATTAGAATTATTTTTTTGCTAATTGGTTAGTTGGAATTTATGGTGTTAAGAGTCTATTTTCTATTGTCTCTTCTTTCTCTCTTGTGGATTAAAAATTTTAGTATAAAGATTGTGTGAGGTCCATCCATATATAGTATATTACTTAATAATGTATCAATTTGTTTTTGAAGAAAGAGTGCTGCGAGATCACTAGGGTTGCGATTTCTTGTAAATGCTCTAACTTTAGTATATGGAGCTCGATGTTCAGTAAAAATGTATATTGATTCACTTTTGCATATCTATTTACAGTTAACTTGATAAGAAGTAATAGGTTGGTGTTCTTGTTGTGGATGATGTGCTTAGTTTGCAACTCCATATTTCATCCATGATGAAGTGTTCTTTAACCTATAACCCTCTTTTTTAAAACTTTCATTCAAGTCGTTGATTCCTTTTTCTTCCCTAAATATTGTCGTTTGTCATACTATTTTTCTTGGGCCACTAAGCTTGTACTATAATATTAAATTCATCTATAATTGCTTAGCCAGTAGTACAACATAGAGTTTCTATATTGCTCTTAAACTAGATACACGTAGGTATATGATAGAGTTGAAAGGTATATGATAGAGTTGAATGGTTCATTGAATTATCAGCAAGATGAGTTTTGATCCAATATAAATTTCAATCATACCCATGGCCTAAAATGATATTGCAACTAAAAATGATCTCTCTCTCGTCTGTTGTTCGATAGGGAAACTATGGATATCTTGGCTCTCATTTTTTTGATCGGGGTCACCTTTAGATTGGATAGGAGGGATCTTCGTTTGAGGAGCCCTAACCCCTCTCATGGTTTTTCTGTCATTGTTATTCTAATGCCTCTTGAATCCTTCTTATGCTGAGGAGTCCATCTTTTCAGTGATATGGAAGGTGAAAGTTCCAAAAAAGGTTCAGTTTTTCAACTGGTAGGTAATTCATGGAAGAGTTAATACTCTTGATCGGCTGTTGAGAAAGATGCCTACTTTGATCAGACCGTTTTGTTGTATCCTTTGTCATATGGCAGAGGAAGACCTTGATCACATTTTATGGGGTTGCGATTTTGCTTGTTCGATTTAGAGCACATTCTTTGAGTTGTTTGGCATGCAGTTTCCTAAACACAAGGGCATCAGAGGGATGATCGAGAAGTTCCTTCCCCATTTTCCTTTCCAAGAGCAGGGAAATTTCTTTTGGCAGGCTAAGATTTGTGCTATTGTTTGGGGGTTATGGGGTGAGAGAAACAATATGACCTTTAGAGGAATGGAGAGAGAAGAAATGAAGAACTTTGGGACGATTCTGTCACACCGAACCGGACGCTTCACCAGTTGATTCACACTTGGTTTTCGCAGATTGGAGGACGTTCAAGGCAGAGTTTGGGTTCTTTCACTTTTGGGTTGTCGACAACGGTGGCGTCACGCTAATCTCCTCTCTTTTGGGTTCTTTTACTTCTCACGCAGCTGAGTCCGAAGCCGTGGGGATCCTCGTCAATTTGGATCTCGATTCGGAGTTGAAGAAGAATCTGATTCAACCCACGAGAATGTCCCTAATTGCAGATATTTTAAACGAAGGGTCCATTAAAATGGGGAGGAGGAACTCCTCCTCCCTCCCTATTTTCTTAAAAAAAAATGGAGAGAGAAGAAATGAAGAAGAAGAAAGAGGAAGGAGGAGAGAAAAAAAAAAAAAAAGTCACAGGCCGCCGACCGGCAGTGGCAACAATGGAAGTGAGATGGTGCTTGGAGAAGAAGGGGAAGGTGAAGAAGGAGAAAGAGAGATGGAGAAAGAAATAAAATAAATATAAAATAATAATATATTTATATTTTAAAAAATCAAAAAATATTTTTTTTAATAAAAAATAAATGCCACGTCAACAATCCGTTAAATGTTAACGGAAAATTGGATGGAGGGACCAAAATAAAACTAAACTCAAACCTCATGGACTAAATTGTCGAGTTTGAAAACTCAGAGACCAAAATGAAACCTAATCCAAACCTCAGGGACCAAAAGTGTATTTTTCCCTTCAAATTTCATAGACAAACAGGACTTTTGGGTGTGTAAAAAGACTCTTTTATCCTTTGGAGTAAAAAACCCTCATTTATATTCAATACTCATTTCTTTTATTTCACTCTCTCTTATCTCTCTAGTTTCTCACACACTCTCTAAATTCTCTCAACCTCTCCATGCTCAAGCATCTCATCTCCATTCTCTAAGATTTATAGCATCTTCAAGTTTCTCTCAACCTCATTCTCTCTTTTTCTCTCATGGGTAAGATTTTAAATTTCGGTTCTCATGCATTTTTGTAATAGATTATATATTTTCTTTAATAAATTTTACATTTGTTGGGATTTTTTTTTTTTAAACTTTTGTAACATTTTTTTCCATTACATCTTTGTTTAATTTTCTCGCACTCTTCTCGCTACGAGAAAGTGCGAGAAAAAATTACAAAGCGTTAGTTTTAGAATTTTTCTTGCATCTTCTCGCTGCAAGAAAGTGCGAGAAATGTTACATCTTAATTTTTAAAGGGTTAGAATATTTTTTGCACCTTCTCGCTGCAAGAAGGTGCAAGAAAAAAGTATGAAGCATTAATAATTGGAGGTGTTTGAATTTTTCTCACATCTTCTAACTGCAAGAAAGTGCGAGAAATGTTACAACACCTTATTTTTCAAAGGGTTAGAATTTTTCTCACACCTTCTCGCTACAAGAAGGTGCGAGAAAAACATATGAAACATTAATTTTGGAGGTTAGAATTTTTCTCGCAATTTCTTGCTACAAGAAAGTGCAAGAAAAGTTACAACACCTTAATTTTCAAAGGGTTTGAACTCTTCTCGCACTTTCTCGCTACAAGAAGGTGCAAGAAATAATTACGAATCATTAATTTTTGAGGTGTTAGAAATTTTCCCGCATCTTCTTGCAGTAAAAAAGTGCGAGAAATGTTACAACAACTTAATTTTTGAAGGGTTAGAATTTTATTCGCACTTTCTCGCTGCAAGAAGGTATGAGAAAAAAATTACGAAGCATTAATTTTGGAGTTAGAATTTTTCTTGCACCTTCTCGCTGCAAGAAATATTACATCTAATTTTTAACGTGTTGGATTTTTCTTTTTGTAATTTTCTTGCTGCTAATGAACCATTCTCCTTATTTGATTTTATTAGGAATTACAATTTATGTGATCGCTTTTATACTGATAAATGCTTGTTGTTTGCATATGCAGAACCTATTTTTCAAGTTGGCAATGCTGCAGAGTGGAAGACTCTCGTAGACTATGAGGAAATGAATGTCTTACCTCCTAAAATAGTGGCAAGGATTGGTCAATGCAAAAAAAAGAGAATCCCATTTGTTGGTGAAACTCCAAGAATGCATAAATGTGGTAGATGTGACGATGTGACAAAGTAGGCCATAATAAATTAACATGTCGTAATCATATTGCATACATTGAGAAGCTAGTTGTACAAGATTAATGCGAACACTTGTTTGTTGTAATGAACACTTTAGTGTTTTTTTTTTTATTTTAATAATTTTAATTGTTGTTTGAGATACTAAATATTTTAGTTATTTTAATGTAGTTGTTGTTACCAATGAAATTGAACCACTCAAATTCATGTCTCATAACTTGCCAAATGAATTTCATTATGGTGAATTGTGTAAGTAGTTTGAAAATTTCCAACACTTCAAAAGAACCATTTCTTGAGTTTATCTCCACCTTCTTGCTACAAGATATTGCGAGAAAAATTCAAACAATTCAAAAGAACCATTTCTTGAGTTTATCTCGCACTTTCTTGTTGCAAGATATTTCGAGAAAAATTCCAACAATTCAAAAGAACCATTTCTTGAGTTTATCTCGCACTTTCTTGTTGCAAGATATTGCGAGAAAAATTTCAGCACTTCAAACGAACCATTTCTTGAGTTTATCTCGCATTTTCTTGCTGTGAGATCTTACGAAAAAAAATTCAACACCTCAAAAGAACCATTTCTTGAGTTTATCTCGCACTTTCTTGTTGCAAGATATTGCGAGAAAAATTCCAACAATTCAAAAGAACCATTTCTTGAGTTTATCTCGCACTTTCTTGTTAAAAGATATTGCGAGAAAAATTTCAGCACTCAAACAAACCATTTCTTGAGTTTATTTCGCATTTTCTTGCTGCGAGATCTTACGAGAAAAAATTCAACACTTCAAAAGAACCATTTCTTGAGTTTATCTTGCACTTTCTTATTGTGAGATATTGCAGTAAAAATTTCAGCACTTCAAACGAACCATTTCTTGAGTTTATCTCGCACTTTCTTGCTGCAAGATATTGCGAGAAAAATTCCAACACTTCAAACGAACCATTTCTTGAGTTTATCTCACATTTTCTTGCTGCGAGATATTACGAGAAAAATTTCAACACTTCAAAAGAACCACTTCTTGAGTTTATCTCGCACTTTCCAGATGTTGCAAGAAAAATTCCACCACTTCAAAAAAACCATTTCTTGAGTTTATATCGCACTTTCTTGCTTTGAGATATTGCGAGAAAAAATTCAGCACTTCACATAATCATTCCTCTAGCTTATCTCGCACTTTCTTGCTGCGAAATATTGCGAGAAAAATTTCATCACTTCCAAGAACCATTCCTGTAACTTATCTCACACTTTCTTGATGCGAGATATTGCGAGAAAAATTCAAGCACTTCAAAGAACCATTCTTGTAACTTATATCGTACTTTCTTAGACAAGTTATTTCACATGAATTTGAGTGGTTCCATGTCATTAGCGAGGAGTTAAATTTCGGTACACACATCGATATTTCGGTCGAAATGTCGGTATGTCGACCTTGTCGACATTTCCAAGGGGGGAAGTGTCGTTCTTCCCCCCATGTCGGCAACATCTGGAAATGTCGACATGTCGTCGACATTTCGGCCAAAATTTTGAACATCTTTTTTTTTGTTTTTTTGTTTTTTTTAAATCTTGCTGCTAGCTTGCTTTTGGAGGTTTGCCGCTCGTGAGTTAATATTCCCGCGTCAGACCTGTGGCTGTGGGATGTCATGTCCACAACAACTTTTCAGGTACTTTTATTTTTTTTTTTTAAATTTCTAGATTTAACCATTTAGGTTTTTATATATACTAGTGTATTACCACGTGCATTTGCATGTTTTTTTATTTTTAAAATAGCTTAACTTTTAGATTATTGGAGCACATTTCATTATTTTCAAGAACATTTTTAAATTCATTGAAATTAAACATATTCTAATTTTTTAAAATTTATTTTGGCAATTGAATTTTTTAATGTATTATTCATTACACTAATATCAATTTAATCACCTTAATCAAATATTAAAAAAAAAACTACATTTTAAAATATTTAAAAACTTAGATAGGATTGATAAATTCAAATAAGTAATTAATAATTTGTATCTTTAGATACCAAATTATATGTCAGATTAGTAAGTTTAAAAAAATGTTAAGAGATGAATATCCAATTTAAAGACATTTAAAAAAATGATTGATTTTTGGTTAAATAAGTTTTAAAATTTGTAAACTTTTCACTTTTAATTTATATTTATGTAATTGTTTGGTTATTCTTATATATCATTATGAGTACGTTTTTTTATAAGGTATTTTTGAAATTTGTCGATGAGTATTGTATGGTGGTTAGTGAAACTTTCTAATGTAGATGAATTTTTTTTCTCGAGATACAATATATATTTTAAAAAATAAAAAGATAAAAAAAAAACATCAACCAGGTATTGCTATTAGTGATGTATGAAACTATATCAAATTGATAAATCATTTATATTATTTTTTGGACAAAAATTATTATTTTAATCGTGTTGAATATAAATAAATAAAATTCATTTTAGTTGTTATTTAGTATTCTAAATGTGATAATATATTCATTATATATATATATATATAAACAACAAAATTATATCTAATTGCATATTTATGAATATAAATAATAAATGATGTATGTTATCAACTCCCTGATAATTTTTGTTTTTCTCTCAAATCTGGTTTTAGATCTAAACTCTCTATATTGCCACCAACAAATGCACTCCCTCTCAAGTCACTCTCTATCTAACTTTTGTTGGTCATTGATACTAATTGATTGGATTTCTATTTTTTTCCGTACTATTGGAATTCTATTCAATCACTTTGATATTGAATAATTAATTTTAAGATTTTATAAAAAAAAAAAAAATTGAACTCTTAGAGTTTCAAAATCAGTATAAAATTAGATTTGTATATTTGAAATTAATGTAAATAATGAATATAATTTATTACATCATGACTAATCATTCTTTAATAAACAAATGAATAATTATTAATTTCAAATATATTTTTAATTTTATTTGCTAAAAAAACATTGGCCTTCACTATAAAATAACTAATAAGTTTGATACAAATAATTTAATTGTTTTAATTTTTAATTAAAACATTAGAATTCAGTTTTTTGAACTTTGAAATCGAAACATTATATTGAATAGAAAATATTGAATTTCATTTTTTTTTAAAAAAATGAAACGAAATGTTTCTAATAGTAATATTTTATTAATATTATAAAGGATATTATCTTAAAAAATTTATAATTTTAATTAATTTGATACTTTTTTAAACTTCAAATGTAAAATATTAAATTATATTGAACCTCTTGAATTTTATTTTTTTTGGAAAATGAAATTTAAAGTTTTTAATCTTAATTTTTGTCTTAGAATAATATTTTAGTTTTGTATTATAGTTGAAATTAATGAATAATAAATTAACAAAAAATAAGAGAAAGTGTATAATTCATATAGCATGCTAAATTTATTAAGAAATATTACATGAAATTGAATTAACAAATTCAAAGT
Source organism: Luffa aegyptiaca (assembly GCA_017139565.1). Lineage (NCBI taxonomy): Eukaryota > Viridiplantae > Streptophyta > Magnoliopsida > Cucurbitales > Cucurbitaceae > Luffa > Luffa aegyptiaca. The sequence continues at coordinate 30,049,583 of CM029400.1, read as the reverse complement.
ATGCACAAACATTTCCAATACCAAACAATGCACATATCAAATAACAATAATAATAATAATAAAAAAAACAACAACAACGGTAAGAAAATCAAATACCATATCTATATGACGTTCCTTAAAAAAAATTGACTCACCTGATAATTGTCAGACAAACACATCTTTATTCGACTTCATCAAAGTGGAATTTTAACGTCTCAAATCTAATTAGGATTCGATATATATATATTCATCATATGCACATCTCTCTTGCAACTCAAATGTACCAAGTAACATGATATTAAGTTACTTGGATGGTTTGAAAAAACTTTGAGAGTAGTGAATTGGGAGAATTGAAAGTTTAGAAAGAATGAAGCTTGTTGATGAAAAAATGGTGGAAACTTGTTGATAAAAAATGCTAGAAGAAAATCTCTTTTTTATAGTGGTAGATAACTAAAAGTTACAAATTTTTAGACTTCCAAAACTATATTAACTTCTATTATTAATTGCAATTAAAGAAAAAATATTAAATTAATGAAAAAACTTTTTGTATTCTAACTTCTCATATTCCATATCAATAATTTAATAATATAATTATTTTTCATAAAATCAAGTTGACTATACTATTAATTAAATAATAAAATATTAACAAAAATAAATACATTTTTTAAAGATACATAAAGTTTTTTTTTTTTTTTTTAGTTCTCGTGAATCTAACTTATTTCTTAAATAATATTTACATATATTTATTTAAATACATCTCTAATTAATTAGAGTATTTTTTTAGTACAATTAATTAGAGTAATTGTCATTTTAATATTTAAATAATACATTAATTATTAATAATCAATGATAATTAATAATTAATGTATTATTTAAAAAATTCCATAAAAAAAAATAATACATTAATTATTAATAATCAATGATAATGACATGGTTGTAAATTTAGAAATTGAAGTAGGGGTATAATAGTCCAAAAAAGTTTTTTGAAGATCCTCCCTTTTTAATATACTAGGTTTTTACGCACGTGTAATAATTTTAGTAAAATATATTTGAAGTAAAATGAGTTTAAATTTAAATTCAAATTTGGCTCACTATTCAAAAATATTATATCAAAAAATTGGTGGCTTGTTAATTTAAATATGATATTAAAAAATCAACGTCTAATTAAATTGACAAAATTCAAATTTAAATTCAAACTTGGTTCACTATATTCAAACTAAAATAGTGGTAAGCAAGAAGGAAAAATAAAATTAAGAACAAAATCATTAGAATAAAAAATATTTATTAATACTTTCTTGAAAAATAATTGAAATTCAAGCTAAGATAATTTCAAGAGAGTCTTAATAAAAGTTGATATTTTTTTAAAAAAAGAAAATCGATTTTAATTTTAAAAATGTAATTTAAAAACAACTATATAAAGTTATTTGATAATTATGGTGTAGTGATAATTTCAATAAAAAAAAAAAATCAATGTAGTGATTATTTAAAAACAACCATGAATAATCCAAAACAAAAATAATTCTTCCCACTACACAAAAATGTGTTATTGTAGTGATAATTACAATAAAAATTTAATTGAAGTTTATCTTTAAAAAAAAATTGATTTTCTAATTACAAAAACATTTTTTTTAAATGTAATTTAAAAACAATTGTGAAGAATTTCTTCCTAGTACACAAAATTTTTTTGATTAGTTTACAACACATGAAGTTTGGTTTTTATATTAATAAATTTAAATCAATGGCTATTAAAAAATATTATATCAAAAAATTTGTAGCTTGTGAATTATAATATGATATTCGAGAATCACCGACTAATTAAATTTACAAAATTCAAATTCAAATAGTGACCAATACATTCAAACTAAAATAGTGGTAAAAAGGAAAAAAAATAAAATTAAAGACAAAAATATTATAATAACAAATATCTATATATATTTTCTGTAAAAAAATATTTGAAAATCATGTAGGAATATTTTGAAGAGAGTTTTAAAAGAAGTTGATATATATTTAAAAAAACGATTTTAAACTTACAAAACTATTTTTCTAAAATGTAATTTAAAAATAACCATATAAAAAGTAATTTAAGAATCATTGTGTAGTGATAATTTCAATCAAATTTTAATTGAAATTGATCTTAAAAATAAAAAAATAAATAAAACAAAAAATCAATCTTCTAATTACAAAATTATTTCCTAAGAATGTAATTTAAAAACAACCGTGAAGAATCCAAAACCAAAAGAATTTTTTCCAATACACAAAAAGACTTGATATTATGGTGTAGTGATAATTTCAGTAAAATTTTAATTGAAATATATCTTTTTTTTTTAAAAAAAAAGAAATCGATTTTGTAGGGCCCGTTTGGTAACGTTCTCGTTTCTTGTTTCCGTTTCTTCATTTTTAATAAAGAAAAATAGAATTTCATGACCCTAACACCTATACATTCAATAATAATAAACCTATATTCTTATTTATGTTTGGAAAAAATTGGAAACAATAACAAAAAAGGAGAAACTAGTTTTAGTTGTTCCCAAAAGTTCTATACAAATTTTGGGAGTGTTTCTAAAAAATGAGAAACAAGAAAGATACATAGTTATTAAATGGTTAGATTTCTTAATAAAATTGGAAACAAGAAACAAGAAACGAGAACGTTATCAAACAGGCCTGTAGTTACTAAATTATTTTTTAAAAAATGTAATTTAAAAACAATTGTGAAGAATTGAAAGCCAAAAAAAATATTCCAAGTACACAACAAAGCTTGATATCATGGTATAGTGATAGTTTTAATAAAATTTTAATCCAAATTGATCTTTAAAAAAAAAAATAGAAAATCGACTTTCTAATTACCAAACTATTTTTTTTAAATGTAATTTTAAAACAACCGTGAAGAATCTAAAACAAAAAGAATTCTTCTTAGTACATAAAAAAATATTGATATCGTAGTGTAGTGATAATTTCAATAAAATTTTAATTCAAAATTGATATTTAAAAAAATTAATTTTCTAATTACTAAATTATTTTTTAAAACTGTAATTTAAAGAAAACTATGAAGAATCTATAACAAAAAGATTTCTTCCTAGTACATAAAAAATATTGATATCAATGTATCATGGTGTGGTGATAAATTTAATTGAATTTTAATTCAAAATTGATCCTTTAAAAAAAGAAAAAAATTAAATTTCTAATTACTAAGTTATATTTTAAAAATGTTTAAAAACCAATTGCATAGTTTTAATTTTAATTCACGTAGGGATAATTTAGTCTCTAAATTTTAATTCATGTAGGGATAATTTCAAGAGGAAACGAACAATTGAAAGAGATGCATAATTTTAGATGTGAAAACTAATTGCAGAAGATAGACAATTTAGAGAGGGAATTTAGATTCGAATTCTAATTTGATATGATTTTGAATCAAATCACATATATATTTTTTTTAATTTTATTAAATTACAGATTTTGATTGATATACGTAATTAACTAAAATTTAAGAGATATTCTAGTCTAAAAAAATGAAGATAGTAGTCTTACCTCCTATTTTTATGGTCAAATGAAGTGAGAAATAACAATTGATCACATTAGAGTGATAATATTAAAATTTATATAAAAATTAAAAGAGTTCTACGCACCTTGCATAAACTTTTAGAATAACAACACACAACAATATTAAATAAAGTAACTTGAGAATACTTATAAGAGGGATTGATACCTATGATTGAGATAGTTTTGTTGAAGCATCTGTTTCATTATTGGTGCTTAATCAAACTAACAAAAAATATTTTAGAAAATATTGACACATAGTTGATACTTTGCTAGGAAAAAAAAATTGTTGTAGGTTATTACACTCCACCATACTTATATTTTCTACGATAACCGATTATAACAAAAAAATAAAAATAAAAAAATACATAAAATACAAATGAACAATTGGAAGAGATAACTAATTTTAGACCTGAAAAATAAATTTTGAGGGGAAAAAGAAATTATAGTCCGTCTATAACATATAATATTTGAGAATGACATTCTTTCAATTAAATTGATAAAATTAAACAAAAATATTATAATTATAATTGAGAGAGTTACCTGAAACCAACAATGGAGGAGATTAATAGTCCTTCATGTGAAAACCAATGGGAGGAGGATAGGTGAACAATTTATAGAAGGAATTGAGATTCAAATTCAAAGTTGATTAGATTTTGGATCAAATTTACAAATCGATAAAATATATAGACCATAATATTATTCTAGGTTATTAAATTTCATATTTCATAATATAAAAAAAATATTAGATTTTGAAAATTACGAAATATTCCCTTTTTTTTATCTTATCTTTTTTAATTGAAACAATTAGGAAATTTGTGTTGTTTGTTTGTTTATTTTTTTTTTACCTTTTTCTTTTTTTAAATAAAAACAAATACAATACGAAATTTGATTTTTTTTTTGAGTTCTTTATTTTTTTTTTAATAAAAACAAACGGAATACGAAATTTGATTTTTTTTATCTTTTTCTTTTTTTAATTAAAATAATTACGAAATTTAGGAAGTTTTCCTTTTTTTTTTGTCTTTTCTTTTTTTAATTAAAACAATTAGGAAATTTGATTTTTTTTTTAATAAAAAAAAACCTTATACGAAATTTGATTTTTTTTAATCTTTTCTTATTTTAATTAAAACAATTACAAAAATTTGAGTAATTTTTCTTTTTTTATCTTCTCTTTTTTAATTAAAACAATTAGAAAATTTGATTTTCTTATCTTTTTAATAAAAACAAACATAATAAGATTTTTGTTTTATTTTTATAAGATTTTTATCTTTTTTTTCCTATTTTTTATATTCACCATTGAAATCTCACAATACTCTCTCTCATACTTCCCTGCAACACTTCGCCCCTAACCTTGATCACTCATTGTCCACCAATTTTAATTACAAAATTTGATTTAACCATGCAAATGCAATATAAAAAGTATAGCGTACTTAAATTTGACAGTAGATTGTCTTAGCTTCAAAAAGTGGAGAGTCTGATATTACCTAGATGTCTAGTATCTAAAACTTGTCCGTGGATTAAGCAAGGAGGTGATGAAGATCGATAGTCAATAATGATGTAACTAATTCAATAAAGAAACAATAGAGGTGATTAGACATTAACGGTTCGAGGTGCTGCAAAAAAATGGCAAATCTAAAAAAAAAATACATTTATGTTTAAAAATTAAAAAGATATACATTAGGATATGTAACACCCCAAGATTTTAAAAACTATCCTAGCGACATTACTAACTCTAAAACCAAACTAACCGAATGCACCAAAAATTTCGGCAGTGTAACGGCACACATAGGACTAAACCAAAAATTTCTAAAGACCTGATAAACAAGATAACCACTTCTATATAACATTCTCAACAACCCACCATGCTACAACACAACAAAACTCCAGAGAACAAGCGAGTCAGGTCTCGCGACAATATAAATTAAATAAGTAGAACATCCACAACTAAAACTCAACTAAGCACAACCAACTTCTCTCAAGCTATTTGGAACAACTTAACTATTATTAACTGAAATGAGAGATATAAAGTATATCAAAACTAACACGACCAAAGCCTGGAGTTTCACCAACAATAATTTCAGAAACTAAACCTAATAGGACAACAACTATCCAAAAATAATAAGCAACAACTATCCTGCCAACGGAAATAAAAAAAAAGGAATCACAATGCTAGCTAGCTATGGTCCTTCCTCATGTGACTCCTCTGCATCACCATGGTCAAAGCAGTCCTCACGACCTGCATAAACTGGAAGTTGGGGGGAGAGAGAGGGGAGGGGGTCAGTACACTAAGGTACTGGTAAGCAGCCCCTCCTACCTGAGAAGCCATCAAACAGCAACCAAGCAACCAACATGCTTTTCATGCGCAAACAACATACTTCTCAAAGCTATAAACACAACAACATGTACAACATACTTCTCAAAGCTATAAGCACAACAACATGCTCAAAATCGAGTAAAATGAATGACTCTCCTAAGTCAAACCTCATGCATCTCTCTATGCACTCATTAACCACTCATGCTCCACGAGCTTACTCAACAAACTTATTTAGCCCTCACTTGGCTCCCCACACGTGATTTCCGCGTCACGCTCCGCAAAACTCTCCAAGACTAACCCTTCGAGTTGCACCGACCCCTGACCATTTATACTCAGGGCCTCGACACTGCTCTACAGAGCTCGGTGTTCGACCCTTGACCATTTATACCCAAGGCCTCGAACTGTGCGTCGACCCTTGACCATTTACACCCAAGGCCTCGATGACTAAGCAACGTATTGACCCTTGACCATTTATACCCAAGGAGTCAATACTTGCCTCAAGACTCATCACACCGACCCTTGACCATTTATACCCAAGGCCTCGATGCTCCTTTTTATCTAACATTGGCATATCGACCCTCGACCATTTATACCCGAGGCATCGACATCCAATAGTGATGTATCAGTCCCCGACCATTTATACCCGAGGCCCTGATAATCACTTTACTTTCCTCGAAACAATATCAGTCCTCGACCATTTATACCCGAGACCCTGATATCTCAATCACAATGCTAGTCCTCTTTAAGCCCATGGTGACATGTCACCCCTCGACCATTTGTACTTGAGGTGCACTGACATTCACCCATCTTGCCCTTTTTCACATTTTAGGTCCCTGACCTCTATCACACATCTATCTAGAATGCATATGCCCTGCAACGCTTCTAGACTCACGTACTATGCCCACCAAGCATATAAGTACAACCACATGCTCTCAACTCATGCCTGACCCAGAAATGCAAACAAAACCAACATGCTTACAACCAATCAACACGCAACAACAGTTCATGCTTTTCAACGATTCATATATATACATATACATTCAGAGAAACAAGAAACATGAGAATAGTTATAAAGCGAGTAAACATTCAGCATGCATCACACAGTCAAACAGACTACATCAGATAGGAACTACTTACCTATATAACGCTCCTAAGCAATCCTAAACAGACCAACGGAGCTCCTAAACAACAAGGTAAATGCTACGAGTCAAAACCAAGCTTAAGAACCTAATTATAAAACTAAAGAATGCTTAGAGAAGGGATTCCTTACCGAAACCACTTGATTCTCAACCGGAAGAGCCTAAAAGAGCCGAACTACAAGCAACAACCTACTAAGAGTTAGGAACCGACTTCTAACACATAAAAGACTTAATAAAGGAAGGTAAAGGGTGTTGGAATTTACCGATTAACACTCAAAACCCCTTCGATACGTGTTGCCTGAGGTCCAGGTTGGGTCGAACTGACACTAACAGAATACCCATGGGTCATAAGCTTTCCAACGCCAACCTAAACGAATTACAAAGGTATAAGGGCATGGAAACTTACCGAAATCCACCAAACGAGCTTTACTGCTTGCATGTTGGTGTTCGAATTAACCCAACAACCAAGGTCTTAAGCCAACCGGTTATGTGTAACCCGATTTAAGGCTATTCGGGTGATAGGTATTCACTGAAAGTCAAGCTAAAACCCCAAATGATGCTGGACAGCGACCGAACAAGGCTTATTCTTGCAATTTCGAAGCCGATAAGGAATGGCAACGCAAAACCAGCACCTACAGAGAGTGGGTAAGGGTTTAACTTTACCGAACAACAAAGATTCGAGGCCGAACGCTTGCTGGTTGGCATCCGAAGAGACTTGAACCTGCAATTCTAGAGTTGATAATGAATGAGTCATGTTCCAAATACAATCCAAGGCCCTAATTCGAATGGGTATTCTTGAAACTCGAAGAGAATCGAGTGCGTCTTAAGCGAAACATACCAGAACGACCAACGACACCAAAAAGGGCGGGAACCACGTGAGTTTGGGTGCAACTGCCGCTGGCCGTGGGTTTGCTCGCCAAGAATTAACCGAGGAAAGAGAGATTCGTGGCTGCCGGACTTACTACTCGCGTGGGTCTCCTTGCTGAACACTGAAGGGACGAGAACAGATGGAGGAGATGGGCGTGCGACTGCTACCTGCGAAAGGACAACACGAGAGAGAGAGGGGGAGAGACGACGACGCTTCGACTAGCGGCGGCACGACGCGACTCCGGTGACGGTTGAATGGGGAAGGCGACGACGCGGGTATTGCTTGAAATGTGTGCGCCGTTACTGGAGAGAGAGGACACTTCGCGTGGTGCTGGACAGCGGCTGAAGAAAACGCAGAGGGGGGGGGCTGTTCACGAACGATTGAGAGGGAGAGAGAAGAGTTAGGGTTTTCTTTTCCCTTTTCTTTATTACTTTTCTTAAATCCATTAACCCCTTTTTATTAAAACCCCAAACAAGAATAGCTCAAATTAAATAAATGAGGGAAGAGCTTGGATTATCTAAAATAAAACAACTTAAATCTTTTATCCAACTTTGAACCCGAACTTAACTCCTAAAAGATTTGGGAAAGGAAATAACCCAATTGATTTAGGATTTGGGTCTTTTGATATTTAAAATAAATATCAAATATTAAACCTCCAATCTTTAGGTAATTAAAGATTTAATTAAAAATCCCTTTTTTTTCCCTAAATTATAGGAATTTAATTTATCGACCCTGTTCACACGTAACTTCAAATGAATGGTGCACGTGGAATAAATTTGATTTGTATTGATGTTGTATGCGTGTGAGTGTACAATCTCTAATACATAATCCTCTGATTCTCTCTCTTGTGTGTGAATGTGTTTCACTCGAGGGCTGGAGCGCTTGTTCTTGAATTTGAAGTCGTCTCAAGGGCTTTGCAGCTTGTTCTTGAGGTTGGAGTTGTCTCAAGGGCTTTGCAGCTTGTTCTTGAGGTTGGAGTTGTCTCAAGGGCTTTGCAGCTTGTTCTTGAGGTTGGAGTTGCCTCAAGGGCTCTGCAGCTTGTTCTTGAGATTCAAGTTGTATCAAGGACTTCGTGAGCTTCAAGGAGGAGTCTTTTGATCTTCTGGAAGTCTTCAAGAAGCTTTAGTCTTGGAGGTTTGTTCTTCAGAAGGATTTGGATTCTTCTGGATGGATTCAAGTAGACTTCAGTCTTCAGGTCTGCAAGAGGTTCTGAGCTTCAGTCTTCGATTTGGCATGAGGACTTGAAGAGGATCTAAACTTCGATCGTCAGTTCGGCAGTGAGATTGTTCAGAGCCTCGTTCTTCAATTATGCAACAAGATTTGGAGAGGATCTGAGCTTTGATCTTCAATTCTGCAACAGGATTTGGAGAGGATCTTAGCTTTGATCTTCAGTTCTGCGGCGGGATTTGAAGAGGATCTTAGCTTCATTCTTCAATTCTGCAGCAGGATTTGAGGATGATCAGAGCCTTGTTCTTCAGTTCCGTAGCTGAATCTGACGAGGATATGAGCTTCGATCTTCGATTCTGCAGTGGGTTTTGAAGAGGATCTGAACTTCGTTCTTCCGTTCTACGTCGGGATTCGAAGATGATCCGAGCCTTGTTCTTCAGTTCTGCAGCTGGATTTGATGAGGATTTGAGCTTCGATCTTTGGTTTTGCAGAAGGAGCTTCAATCTTCGGTTTCTTCTGAGAGCTTTCTCTTCTTCCTTTCTTTCTGTCGTCCTCATCAAATGAGAGGTCATGCCTCCTATTTATAGAGTTTCTCAAAGGCCTTCATGGGCTTGGACTTGGGCTTGGTTGCATTTGGGCCCATCCATGGGCTTGGGCCTGAAATCCATCTTGGGCTCATCCATGGGCTTGGGCTTGAAATGCATTTGAGCTTTTGACCCAATATCCTTAATGAATTTGGGTTTAAATTAAACCCAATTCAATTTAATTTCATGAAATTAGCATATTTTAATTTCACGAACTTAGACAATTATTTGAAGAAAATTTTCTATGCCAAAAGACCCAATGCTAAGCTTAAATTCTAATTATTCAAATTAGAATAAACATGCTCAATTAATCCCAAAAGGGTTTGGTTTCGAAATGCGGGGCGTTACAGGATATTTTGAATATAAAATCACATAACAAAATTAAAGTGTGAGAAATAAGAGATTTAGCAGGAAAATTCAAATATAGAGGTATTTGAGTATGGGAGGTAAATACCAACGGCTCTAGACGAAGAAGTTGCAAGAGTTTCACCATGTTTGTGAAGTTTCATCAATGTGAAAACCAATGGGAGAACGTGAAATATTTATAGAGGGAAAGATATTATTCTAGGTTATTAAATTTCATATTTGAAAAAAAATATATTAGATTTTGTCAATTAAAAAAGATATTTTTTAATTAAAATAATTATTTTTTTATCTTTTCTTTTTTTAATAAAAATTACAAAATTTGATTTTTTTTTCTATTTTTTCTTTTTCTAATTAATTAATTATAAAAATTACGAAATTTATTTATTTATTTTAATTAAAATGGTTATGAAATTTATTTTTTTAATCTTATTTTAATTAATTAATTAAAAATTTACAAAATTTGATTTTTTTTTTCTATTTTTTCTTTTTCTAATTAATTAATTAAAAAAAATTACGAAATTTATTTATTTATGTATATTTTTTAATTAAAATAATTATTTTTTTATCTTTTCTTTTTTTAGTTAAAAAATTATATTTATTTTTTTAATTAAAACAATTACGAAATTTGATTTTTTTTTTATCTTTTATTTTTTCTAATTAAAACAATTAATATAATATAGATATAGATATATATATAGATTACGAAATTTTATTCTAGAATTTGAAAACTAATTATGTAATTATCTGAAATTTAGAGGGGTATTCTGGTCTAAAAATGTTTTTCAGGAATCCTACCTTTTAATATAGTATAGATATAGATATAGATTATATTATAGATTATAGATTATAGATTATAGATATATATTTCTTTTCTTTTTATTTTTTTTTAATTTCAACCCACATTTTTTACCCTTTTTACCATTTTCTTTTATCTTTTCATTTATCAATTTTCAAATCAATATCCCATCAGAATATTACAAATTTCCAAATTCATTTTTTACCACAAAAATATTTTTAATTAATTATTTTAATTTTACATTTTTATTATTTTATTATTTTTACCACCTATAAATACCCTCACTTCATCTCAATTTCTTCACACCTCAATTTTTCAAACTCTCTCCCAAACTCTCTCAATTCTCTCAAATTCTCCCAATTTTTCCAAATTATCTTAAATCTCCTAATTCTCCCAAATTATCTCAATTATCTCAATTACTAATTTCTTTCTTAAGTTAAGAAGTTTAATTTTAAAAGGTTACCAACTTACCATCTTTCTTTACATATTACTTTATTAGTGTTATTTTTTTTTTTCTTTGAAAAGTACACTAGTAGTCTTATTGATTTTATAGTTATCAATTATTTAATGTCGATTATTATTTCATTAAGTTTTATTTTCTTCAATGTCAAGTGATTACTTTTTTATTTATAATTGTTTTATAGTTTTTTTTTAGAATAATAATTGTTAATATATTGTATTTATTGTATTGATATTGTTACACATCTTTTTAGAAAGTTTTTGGCAAATCCTGGCTTTCTCCTTAACCTTCTTTTTGAGAATAACAATTGTTAATGTATTGCATTCTTTATGTAAGTGTTAGAATCCACTGTCCCTTTCTATATTTATGTTCCATTTCTTTTCAATCAGGTTAATGCATCCTTTTCAATGCCCCTTCACCATTTTTTTTTCTTTATCTTTTTGTTCTTAGAGTGTTGTTGATTTTTGTTTAGTGTGTACTGTGTAGCAAGATTTTAAATTGGTTTTTAACTTTTTATTGTTGTTCTTTTTTGGTTTTTAACTTTTTACTGTGTAGCAAGATTTTAAATTGGTTTTTAACTTTTTATTGTTATACTTATTATTGTTGTTCTTTTTTCGTAGATGGAAGGAGGACGCTTAGATCCTGCTTGGGCTTACTGTAGCCCAATTGACGGAAATAAATCTGGCACTGTATGCAATTTTTGTCAGTTAGCGATTAAAAGTGGTGACATCACTAGGTTCAAATACCATCTTGCTGGAAATGATTAAAAAAAAACACCAGACCATGCCTCAACGTGCCTCCAGAAGTAAAGCAACAGATTGCAAATGCACAAAAAACGAAGGAGACGAAGAAGATGAAAAATGCAAAAAAAAAAAAAATGAAAGAGATAGAAGAAGATTTGCGGTCAAATTTGAAGGGCTACGAAGTTCTGGACAGCAGCGATGGCGAAGACGACATGTTCCCACCAGATATGATCTACACTGAGTGCAGACAGTACAAAGAAGTTCTGCGTAACTCGAAACAAACAGCGCACGAGGAGGAAGAACTTCGAAGGAGTGGGCTTCATCAAGGTCAGGGCTCAAGTAAGTTTCAACGATCTAGTAGTATGAAGAAACCTGCATATTACAAGTCAGAAGGGGCTCGACAAAAAAGTATAAAAGACATGTTCAAGAAGAAGAATTTCGAAGGAGTTGGACGTTTAATCTCTCGGTTTTTTATCTACGATAATATCCCTCCATATAAACTAAAATCCCACCATTTTAAAAACTATGGTGGTGGGAATACAACAAGCGGGTAAGTGTGCTTACGTACATTATATTTTCACATCACATATTCTTAATATTATTATAGACTTACTTAAATTTAAATTCACTTGGTTGGTCATATTGTTTGTAGGCTCGGATCTTAAGCCACTGACACCGTATGAAACCCATACCAAATAATTTGGACATGGAGTACAAGGAAATGGAAGAATATGTCCGTGCACAGCAAAAAGGATGGGACAATCTCGGCTGCACGATCATGTGTGATGGATGGACCAGACCAAAACAAAACTATCTATCATCAACTTCATGGCGTACTCTGATGGTACAACCGTTTTCTTAAGGTCAGTTGACGCTTCCAAACAAGTGAAAGACCATAAATATATTTACAATCTGTTGAAAAGCTTCATACATGAAGTAGGGTCCGAGAAAGTGGTCCAAATTGTCATGGAAAATGGGTCTGCTTTCAAGAAGGCGGGTGAGTTAATAATGAAAAAATTTAATATTTATTGGACCCCTTGTGCAACGCATTGCATAGATTTAATGTTTGAAGATATACGAAAACGAAAATCAGTAGGATCTGTTATTAGAGTTGCATGAGGGGTGACAAATTACATTTATAATCATGGATGGTTACTTAGTAAGATGCGCGAGATTTGTGAAGGTGATATAATCCGACATGGGAGCACTAGGTTTGCAACAAACTACCTTGCATTAAATAACATGTTGAAAAAGAAGGTTGGATTAAAACGGTTATTCACTGATGATTCATGGAATAATGACAAGTTAAGTCGGACGGTTATAGGAAAAGAGATCGAGTCTCGTGTACTAAGTAACACGTTTTGGGACAATGTAGAGAGCATAGTCCAAATTTTTGAGCCAATGTACACAACTCTTCGCATTGTGGACTCCGAGGTTGTTCCAATCCTGCCTATTGTGTAGAGTTTGATTGAGAATTTGAAATATAGAATCAGTCAGATCAGAGGCAGAGCTTGAGTCAACCAAATAATTCAAGCCCGATGGGATAATACGCTTTCTCACCCTTTCCATGCTGCAGGTAAAATTATTATTTTATTCATCACATCCAATATGATTTGTTTTTTTATATTACTATACTAACCACTTAGTCATATCATTTGTAGCTCATTTTTTGAATCCAAAATATCAGTACACCAATGAGCTTGGACGAAGTTCTAATTTAATTGATGTTGTTCATAGAGTCTTTATGAAATTATTTCCCGATTGTCCAAATGCTGGAGATTTTGGAACTGAGGTAACTATATACATCTTTTCAGTAGACTAACATCACCATTTTAATTGATATGAATTCACTTAATCAATACTATTTTAATGCAGCTTATGAATTTTATACAAGCTAAACATACATTCGGTGAGCGCCCTACTATTATGGCAAGAAACAAAATGGATGCAGGTTAGTAGTTTGAGTAAATTAAACATTAGACTATGATCACTATCTACACCATAAAGTGAACATAATGTACTAATTTTTTCTATACTTTTGTGTTCGTAGGCCATTGGTGGGACATGTATGGCTCCTGTGCTCCTACAGTACGTAAGCTGGCGGTGAAGGTTTTGGCTCAAACAACTTCATCATTTGCAAGTGAGTGGAATTGGAGTGCATTTGCTTTAGTACACACAAAGAAACGTAATCGGTTGGCTTACGAAAAGCTCCACAAGCTTGTCTATTGCTACTAAAACATGAAATTGAAGATCAGAGACATGAAGGCTAGAGATGAAAAAGTAGCATATAAGGACGATAAGGACTACATTGATTTGGTCGATGTTGTAGCAAATCCAAATGATGACGGTGATGACCCACTTTTTCAATGGGTTCGACCAGCACATCTGGATGACGATCTGGCAATCCAGAGCCTGGGATTGCCAACATGGCTACAAATACTGGCATCAACGTGGAGAGAGTAATTGCTGAGGAGGTTGGCACACGTGACTCACCAATGAATGACTCTGAATATGAAACATGTTTAAAATCTGGCTATACCTTGTCAGAGATTCAAAATGTGAGGAAAAAACGTCGTACAGGTAAGTCGAAAAATAGCAATGATGATGATGATGATAGTACATACGATGGTAACACATCTGGTGGAGGAGGGACAAATGTGGGGACTTCGAGCGATTACCACACAAGAGAAGGGCAGTCTAGTCAACCAGGATTAAGTCCCTTTTCATGTGAGGTTGGATTTGATCATGTCACTCAAGACGAAGACCACAGATCTAGAGAGGGTGGCGAGGGGATTGCTGCTATTGGCAAACCATTCTATAGACAACGAGATGCAAATTATTTTTATTCGACGCAGTCAGATGAAAATTCTTTGATTTCAAGTATGGAAACAATGAGCATAAGCAGCAACAACACACAACAAGGATATGGTCAAGGAAGTTATTCTTACTCCAATTACGAAGACTCTTCAAGCCTTGGCTATAGCAACATCGAGCCTAGATTCTCACAACCCACTCATGAAATGTATCCACCAATAGGATCTATATGTTGGCCGTACGAGTCATATCGCTTTCATTTAGACAATTTTCATCAAAATTATCAATATAGGATGACTTGGGAGCAATATTGTAACTTCTACCAAAAATACCAAAATTCTGGATTAGATGCTCCACGATCATCTTTTTGGTATTAGTCATTGTAAAATTTTATATTCAAGAATTCAAAGTTATTTTTCATCTATCAATATTTCATATCTATTTTAATTTTCAAATTAAAGTCTCATCTAATAATTTACAAAACTTTATGCACGTATCAACATTTTAATCAACATTTTCATCTAAATATTGTTCTACTTTTTAGATATGATGATAAAAAATGGTCAATTATATCCTAATTAAGCCACAAACAAAGTTTCATGGACTAATTCAAACAATTTCCATCAATTTCCATGATTTCCGTAAATCTTCCCGAAATGTCTCTCGACATTTCCATCGACATTGATATTTCCATAAAATCAGGACCTCGACATTTCCATCGACATCGAAATTTTAAACCTTGGTCATTAGTAACAACAATTACATTAAAATAACTAAAATATTAAGTATCTCAAACAACAATTAAAATAAAATAACTATGGCTCCGTTTGATAATCATTTGGTTTTTGAAAATTAAGCTTGTTTTCTCCCAATTTTCTAAGAATGGTTTTCATCTTTGTTGAGGTTACATTTGCATTCCTAGCCAAATTCCAAAAACAAAAACAAGTTTTTGAAAACTATTTTTTTTAGTTTTCAAAACTTGAGTTGGTTTTTGAAAACATGGGAAGAAGATAAATAACAATACAAAGAAACTTATGGGTGAAAATAGTGTTTGTAGGCTTAATTTTCAAAAACCAAAAATCAAAAACCAAATGGTTATCAAACGGGGCCTAAAGTGTTCAATACAATAAACAAGTGTTCCCATTAATCTCGTATAATTAACTTCTCAATGTATGCAATATGATTACAACATGTTAATCTATTATGACCTTCTCTGTCACATTTGCCACATTTATGCATTATGGGAGTTTCATCAACTGATGAGATTCTCTTTTTGGAGTCTTCCACTTCGCGACATTACCTGCTAGAAAAATAACGAACTAAACCACAAATTTGAGTCATCCTTAAATTATCACAAAAATTGTAATTCCTACAAAAAAAAAAAAAAAAGAAAAAAAAGAGGAGAATAGTTAACCATGCAATAAATGGTTCATTAGCAGCGAGAAAGTTACAAAAAGAAAAATCTGGCATGTTAAAAATTAGTTGTAATTTTTCTTGCAGCGAGAAGGTATGAGAAAAATTCCAACTCCTCTACAATTAACACTTTGCAATTTTTCTCGCATATTCTTGTATCGAGAAGAGTGACGCTGAAAATTAAGGCGTTGTAACATTTCTCGCACTTTCTTGCAACGAGAAGATGCAAGAAAAATTCTAACACCTCCAAAATTGATGCTTCGTAATTTTTTCTCGAAACTTTAAGAAGGTGCGAGAAAAATTCTAACCTTTTGAAAATTAAGGCATTCGTCACATTTCTCACACTTTTTTGTAGCGAGAAGATGCAAGAAAAATTGTAACACCTCAAGAATTAATGCTTCATAATTTTTCTCGCACCTTCTTGCAACACGAGAAGGTACAAGAAAAATTCCAACCCTTTGAAATTTAAGGTGTTGTAACATTTCTCGCACTTTCTTGCAGCGAGAAAATGCGAGAAAAATTCTAACACCTCCAAAATTAATTCTTCATAATTTTTTCTCACACCTTCTTGCAACGAGAAAGTGCAAGAAAAATTACAACCATTTTATAAATTAAGGTGTTGTAACATTTCTCGCACTTTCTTGCAGCGAGAAGATGTGAGAAAAATTCTAAAATTAATGCTTTGTAATTTTTTTTCTCGCACCTTCTCCCAACAAGAAGAGTGCAAGAAAATGAAACAATGATGTAATGGAAAAAAAACGTTGCAAATTTTTCTTTAAAAAAAAAGAAAAAAATATGCCCAACAAATGTAAAATTTGTTGAAGAAAATATATAATCTATTACAAAAATGTCAAACATATAAGAGAGTGAGGTTGAAAAAAAGACCTCAAGAGAAAAATAAGCATGAGAACCAAAATGTAAAATCTTATCCATGAGAGAAAAAGAGAGAATGAGGTTAAGAGAAACTTGAAGATGCTATAAATCTTGAAGAATGGAGATGAGATGCTTGAGCATGGAGAGGTTGAGAGAATCTAGAGATAGTGTGTGAGAAACTAGAGAGATAAGAGAGAGTGAAATAAAAGAAGTGGGTATTGAATATAAATGAGGATTTTTCTTTTTTACTCCAAAAGATAAAATAGTCTTTTCACACCCTCCAAAGTCCTACAGACACAAGAGATGGTATTTTAAAATTCTTGGGGGTTTTCCAAATTGTAGTGTCCCACAGAGGGAAAAAATGGTCTTCTCTCTCTACCTTCTCAAGAAAAATATGAAGCTTTAATATTTTTTACGGAAAAATATACTTTTAGTCCCTGAAGTTTGGGTTAGGTTTCATTTTGGTCCCTGAGTTTTCAAACTCAACAATTTAGTCCCTGAGGTTTGATTTTAGTGTCATTTTGGTCCCTCCATCCAATTTTCAGTTAATAATTAACGAATTGCTGATGTGGCAAATTTTTTTTATTAAAAAAATTGTCTTTTAAGTTTTTTAAAATATAAATATAATAAAATAATAAAATATTATTATTTTTTTTAATTTTTATTATTTCTTTCTCTCTCCCCTTTTTCATCTTCTTCTTCCTTCTTATTCTTCTTCATCATCAACAACTCCGGCTGCCGACCGCTGGCGAACTGGTTTTTTTTTTTTTTTTTTTAATTTCTATGTAGACCCACGCTCGTCGTCGTCTTCTTCTTCTCCACGATCTCTACAGTGCCGAAACAACAAGACCCCCACCCCAGATCTGTTCGCAAGGCGGCTCGATCTGAGAAGACGGCTCGAAAACCCCAGATCTGGACTCAACCCTCGCTGACTACTCTCGAACTCGCCGGAGATTTGGGAACCCACTTCGAAAACCCACACGAACTCTTCAACCTCTGCAAACGAACCCATGCGAACAGATCTGGGTTTTCAGGTACAGGTTCAAGGCGCGTTTTAGGCGAGTTTTCAGGCGAGGATTTCAGGTTCCAACGAGTGGGTTTTCAGGTGCGGGTTTCAAGTTTCGACGAGTGTGGTTTCAGGTGCGGCCGCGCAGGGTTTCAAGGTCCGACGAATCGGTTTTTCAGGCGTGGGTTCCAGTAGTTCCTCCGGCGTGGTTTTAGGTTCTCCGTTTCGTATTTTAAAAGAAAAAAAAACAAAAAATTCGAGGAGAAAGAAAGGAAGAGAAGAAGAAGAGAAAAGGAATATGAAAAAACAGAGAAAAAAAAAGTGGTCGCCGGCCAACCGCCGGCGAGCGATGATCAACGGTGCCCGGCGGCCGGCGGCGGGTTTATGGAAGAAGGAAGAGTTTCAAGAAGAAGAAGGGTTTGAAGAAGTGTTTGGAGAAGATGAAGAAAAAGAAGAAAGAGAAAATGAAAATAATAAAAATAATATTTTAATTAATTTATTATATTTTTATATTAAAAAATTTTAAAATAATTTTTTAATAAAAAAAATAATGCCTCGTCAGCAAGCCGTTAGTTTTTAACGGAAAGTTGGATGGAGGGACTAAAATGAAATGAAATGCAAACCTCAGTGACTAAATTGTCGAGTTTGAAAACTCAGGGACCAAAATGAAACCTAACTCAAACCTCAGGGACTAAAAGTGTATTTTTCCTTATTTTTTATGTAAAAAATTTGGAGTGTAATCCAGAGTGGAAGAGAAAATTCCAGAGGGGTGAAGGAAAATTCTTAATAAAAGTTGGTACTCTACCGATTCTAATATATACTAGGTGTATGAAGTTTTTTTTCTCACACTTTGTATAACAAGCTTTCTAGAATTATACCAAAATTTTTGTCATGCAACAAAAAAGTTGGGAATTGAATTTCATTGGAAAATGTAGAGCTTCTTGTGTAAGCTGAAAAAGGTGGATGAAATACGTTTTAAAGATTTCTCAACGTTAAAATCAAGTGTTATTGGTCAAATAAACCTAAATATTTATCATGAGCCCTAATTTTGGCATTTCTAAGTTTTTGATCCATGTAAGTTTGCACAAAGAAGATATATTGTCTTGCATAGTATTTTGATGATAAAGACTATTACAATATTAAGAGAATGTACACACTTGCTATTCTCGAGGTTATTATTGTCCAAAGTGGTTTTATGATATGTGAAGGAAAAAGAGGAAAAGAAAAAGGAAGAAGAGTGGACACATTCATTCATGCTCTTTGATCTTGCAAATTTGGTAGGAGATATTTGGTTTATTACCTTCACTCTTCATTACATGATCTCAAGAGTTGAGTGAACATGATTAATAAGGCTAGTGATGCTCTCGTGAGGAGAAATTCAAGTTTGTGACTTTAGGTTGTAATTCATAATAGCACATGAAAAGACACTATAATAGTCTTGCAATTGGCTAGATTCTTTTTTGATAGGTTAAAGTTTAAATCACATTATTAAGATAAACACTTCTTTTCTTGGTATGACAACTCTTCTTATTTGTTAAATCTCTCCCTTTAATAGGAAGATTCAAAATTAACATAGACACAACATGAGGCTCTTTTAGCGGTGAAACAAACTAGGATGCCATTGTCGAGAATAATAGAAACGAAAGTGTAGCAATTGAAAAAGTTTGTATCCTCCAATGTTAAAGTACAATAGTGACAAGGGTAATTATGAATGAGCCTTAGAATCATCAAAGTATTGACCAACTCTTTGCCAACGAAAATCAGTTTAACAATCGAGCTACATGTAAAGATCCTTTTTGGACACATAGAGACTATTTGAAGGTTCAAAAACCTATTAAAAACTCCCCAAGTTTTAAAAATATTATTATTATTTTTTAAAATTGAACAAATGTAAGGCAAAGATTGAACTTTTAACTTTAATGAAAGTAGTATTCTCAAAGGTTTTGAAAATTGGAACCTTTACGCCCCGTTTGATAACCATTTGGTTTTTGGTTTTTTAGTTTTTGAAAATTAAGCTAGTTTTCTCCTAATTTCCTTAGGATGGTTTCCATCTTTATTAAGGACACATTTGAATTCCTAACCAAATTTCAAAAACAAAATCAAGTTTTCAAAAACTACTTTTTTTTTTTTTAGTTTTTAAAATTTGACTTGGTTTTTGAAAACATGGGAAGAAAGTAGATAACAAAACCAAGAAATTTATTGGTGGAATTAGTGTTTTCAAACTTAATTTTCAAAAACCAAAAACCAAAAACCAAATGGTTATCAAACGGGGCCTTAATTTTTTAGTTTTTTTTTTGGACAACAAACGGGGGTGAGAGGATTCAAACCAGACATTTCGGTCATTAGTACAAATCTTATGCTAATTGAGCTATGTTCATGTTGGCTTTAATTTCTTTGTTAATAGTGCATATCTTAATCAATTAATTAGCTGGTAGTCTTGCTTACTTGGGTAAGGACGTAGGTGAAGAAGATTATAGATGCGTGCCCGATGGAATTATTCAGCCACTAGCAGTACTAGTTGAGCGAGATGGCTTGAATGTATACTACGGCTTTCACAAAAATCCAAACATCTTCGAAAAGATAATTTTTTCCTTTCTAGATTGGCAATCGAGCGAAAAATTTTCAGATTCTCTCATGGGAAAGCCCCAAATTTCTTGTCCCACCATCAAAGGACGCCAATCTTTCTCTCTATCAATTCTCAATTGTCAACATTTAAACGTTTCTCACAATCTGTGGACACGATTCATCCATCGCCAAAACCCCGTTTGAACTCCTCGAATCCTCCCCCTCCGCTTGCTGCGGGCCAGGCGCCATTGGTTTTCTCAAAAAGCAACTTCACTTTGCTTCTAGAAGAGAGTCCCGGAAATTTCATTTCCAAACGTGTACGCAACATGTTCTAATTTGCTCCAGAGTTGTTGATTTTTCTCCGTTTTAAATTTGATCCTCTGTGTTCGTTTTGAATGAGCTTGGTTGTTTTCCTTTAATGGCTCTTTCGATTGCTACATCTGTTTCTTCTGCTACTCTTATTACATCGTCGTTAAATGATGCAAAATTTCTCAGAATTGTTCCTTCTTCAATCGCGGCGGATCTGAGCCCTAATTTTCTGTCGAGAAAATTGCTCAGTAGGGCATCGGCTATCAGGCCTGTTCGAGTTGCTGCGCCTCCAACTCCGCCATCGACGGCGGATTCTGAGCAATCTGCGGCGGCGGATTCAGATGAAGTGGAAGTGGATGAATCGGGCAATGGGAGCTCGTCTTCGCCGTTTACTTGGAGGGATAATTGGTACCCTGTTTCCCTGATTGAAGATTTGGACCCTGCTTTGCCAACCCCGTTTCAGCTTCTGGGAAGAGATATTGTTCTTTGGTTTGATAAATCAAGAGGCGAGTGGGTCGCTTTTGATGATAGATGCCCTCATCGGCTTGCTCCTTTGTCTGTAAGCTTCCTGACTTGTGCCTCCATGTTTAGCGTTGTGATACTGCTCTTTTTGATTCCATGGCAAAATTAAAGAATGTTGTTATGCATAAAGTTCTCTTTTGGCGTGTCCATGAATTTGGTTTTTGCTTAAAAGAAAGAAATTAGTTAGAGGTTGATAAAGTGAGTACATTCTGGCCATATAGCTCCAATAAGGTTAAAAGATTGTGTAATGTTGGAATCCCCCTCTACTCTCTCCGATGAATTGGAGTGGAGCTTTAGGTTTGTGATAGTGAACATTGAATAGTACTGAGTAGTTGATTCTCTTGCAATTTCTCGTTGCCCAAGTTTTTTTTTTTTTGAGTACATCAACGTTTGTGGATGGGGGGATTCAAACACCTCTTAGTCGAGGATACATGCCAATTACTGCTGAACTATGCTCGCTTTGGCCTCGTTGCCCAAGATTTAAATGTTGTCAATTCTTTATTATAAAAAAAAATAACGGAAGAAAACATGCAAAAACCACTTACCACTTTTGAACTATTACTGTTGTTATAATCACTCAATTCAACCATTCAATTTGAGTGGTTACTATCATTATAATTTTGTTAGTTGCAACTTAAATAATATCCAGACGGCCCGAATTGTTACAATTAAACCCTAGATTCTAAACCCTAAACTACCCCCACCATAAAATTCTAAACCCTAACCACCTCTAAATAATAGTGTCGTTTCTTTAACAATTATACCATCAAGCTTATAATAAAATTGTTGCAATTAAACCCAACTGCTAACAAAGTTATAAGGTTGGAAAGATTAAGAGTGTTGTTATAGGATCAAAAACTCATATAGTTCAAGAACGATTTTTGCAATTTTCCTCAAATTAAAAAAGAAAAAAATAGTCTGATGAAATCTTCCTCACTTCGATGACATAATGTGATTTCTTAGGAAGGGCGGATAGATGAAGGTGGCAACTTGCAGTGCTCATACCACGGATGGTCCTTTGATGGTTGTGGATCTTGTGTTAAGATCCCTCAGGCGTCATCAGAAGGCCCAGAATCTCGGGCTCATCAGTCACCTAGAGCATGTGCTACAAGGTTCCCTACTCTGGTGTCTCAAGGCCTCCTCTTTGTTTGGCCGGATGAGAATGGTTGGGAAAGAGCCAGTGCCACTACACCTCCAAGGTTGGTTCAGAATTTGCAGCTCCTATTGTGTATCTCTCTTGATTAGAAATTTTCACAATGAATAAGCTTCACCTTTCCATCTATGATTTAATTGC
Organism: Luffa aegyptiaca; assembly: GCA_017139565.1. NCBI lineage: Eukaryota > Viridiplantae > Streptophyta > Magnoliopsida > Cucurbitales > Cucurbitaceae > Luffa > Luffa aegyptiaca. The sequence continues at coordinate 30,026,837 of CM029400.1, read as the reverse complement.
TATATGTGATCAATCCTTCATTATCACTGCATTTGTCTAGGCTCCCTGATGACTTTGATAAGCCTGAGTTCTCATCAGTTACGATTCAGCGGGATCTATTTTATGGTTATGATACACTAATGGAGAATGTCTCAGATCCTTCCCACATTGATTTTGCTCATCACAAGGTAAGGGAGGAACGAAGTGAGTGAACCTGCTTCAATTAAACTTGAATTTTCCATCAGTGATTCAGTTATAAATTGAGAGATTGAATCATTTTGCTTGTTAGTGTGTTTCTGTTCTTTCTGGTTCTGGTGGATGCTTTGTGAAACGAAAGAAAAGAACCAAAAAACTTCGATGGTACCTGGCCAGTGCCGTTAAATATTTACTATGTTATAGAAAAGAAGCTCAATTATGTTCCAAGAAACAAGTACATTTGATAGAAAAAGTTTTGATCGTAGTACTTCAAATATACTAGAAAATTTGGTCTGGAAAATCACAGCTGTCTTTTTATTGAATATCTCAGTGCCTTGCTTCTGAAAAAGAACATCTTCACAGGTTACAGGGAGGCGGGATCGGGCAAAACCTTTACCCTTTAAATTGGATTCTAGTGGTCCCTGGGGATTTTCTGGGGCAAATAAGGGGAACCCAAGGATCAGTGCCAAGTTTGTTGCTCCCTGTTACTATATCAACAAGTAAGGATTTCACTCTGTTTCACCCTGGATTTACATTTGAATAATGCATAGCTTAAGATTGTTGGAATCATCCCTTGCACATTCTCTGATATTATGCCTTGAGCTCCCCTTGATGCAAGGCTCTAACTTTTAGTCCTAAGACTTACATCTTTACAAAAATTCATTGAGGCTTAAAGTCTCTATGCCTCATAAAATAGTTAGAAGAATAGTATTAATTTGCCTCATTTTTTAAATGTTTGAGTTGTAACAATTTGAACTATTACTACTTTTACCACTTAGGTTTTAGAAACATTGAAGAAAAAATTATATAGAATAAGTCAATCCTATTAGTTATAATAGTAGTGATGTTAAAGATATCCTCTTAGAATTTTTGTTAGAATGGCAATTCATGGGGTGATCTTTTTTTGTACTTTTATATAAGTATTATGTTTAGCCATACTTGTTCATAAAAATCTAGGATGTATATAATGTTTTTAATTAAAATTGGTGCTTACGCCCCATACTGCCTTGAGGCTTGTGTCTCACCTCTTCAAGAGAAAAAGCCTCGAGGTCACTTGTAGCCTTTTAAAACATTGGTGACTATCACTCTCAAATCTATCCTAAATATGGCCACCTTCTCCTCTATCTCCCTCCCCCTTCTAAACGTCTTACTACTAACAACTTAACCAATCCACTTGCTCTTCCCAACCACATGCATAAAAAAAGTCCTTTTTAATGACTAATCTACTCCCATCAACAAATTCTAACCTATGAGTGAGTGCATGGCATAAGCTGCATTTGCTACCAAGTGTCATTTTTGTTATACATGTAAACAAATTGTTCAAGGATTCTGTTTGGTATCCGACCATCAAAAAAACTCAAAATATAAATATATTGCAATATCAAGAGCCTTTTGAGAGGGCTATCTCTCTCCCAAAGTCTCACACGGGATAATACCCAAAATCCTTCACACCTTCTAAGGTCCCTAACTCTCCTTATTTATAATCCAGACACCCTAACTAATTACCATTATCCCCTTATTTTTTATAAGAAATGAGAACCACTTCATTCCAAAGAAAACCAACTATACAACCTAATGGCAAAGGGCCAAGAAGTCCCTCCCTAAAACGACCGATAGCCTAAATTACCACTATGCCCTTACTAATAGCCTACTAATATTCCCAATATATCCCTTACTAGTACTCTCACATTACTCTGTCCTTCAAAGACATCCTATCCTCAAAGTGTGGTTAACAAGACACAATTTCAAAATTGGATAATGATCATTGATCTCCCTTTCTTTTTTGGAACAAAAACACAGAACCCAACACTTTAAAAAAAAAACAAGAAAATAAGCATTCTGTACAAAACCCAGCTAGTCATCGCTTCGACGGCCATGTGTGGCGGTGGTGTGAGGTAGCGGGGGTGAGAATAAAGTTGTGGCAGTTAGGGTTGCTCCCTTACCTTTGGGTCGGTTTGTAGGTTTAGATTCCAAAGGTAACCCAACCCAAGATCTATACTCATTTTTTCAACAGAAATTATGGAAAATAGTCCATTTTGGAGCCCATATTTCACAATTGTCAAGTTCTGGAACAATTATCAGCTTTGTCTTGGTTCAAAATTTTGCAGCCAAATCCTTCCTATTTTACCCTTTAAAAATCTGCATATTAATTATGTTATTGTGTGTTTTTTTTTCCATAATGAAATTTTCCATTAATGCAAATTAATAAAGAATTAAAAACATAGATATACCATTTAGCATTTAGCATTACACAATTATAGACTTAATCCCAATTTTTAGTTTCAATCATTATAGGCAAGAAATCAATTCCCGCTTAAAATATTTCACACTTTTTATGCAAGCAAATCATTGGCAAACATAACATTTTAATTGTTTGCTGGACATATCCCATATTATATTATATATACCCTAAGACCCTAATTACATAATTGACCAACAAAGTATATATATATCATGTTTATTCAATATAAATTGGTATATACATACAAAACCGATATAATCAAAGACATTACTACAACTGGTTTAAATACCCCTATAACAAAGTATGTATATTCTGTTTGTTCACATTAACCCCATATATGAACCCATATAACACATTATATATACATTGTTTATATAACTTGAAAATAAGCCTATATAATACAATATTTATACCCTGGTTTATTCTCTATTGAAGTCTGAAGAGGAATGAAACTTGAAAATAAACCCGGTATATATTTTTCCTTCAATGTTAGACAATCAAACAAGAGCTCAACACGAAATGGACCCTGTAATCTTAATTCAAATGCCGGAACCTTAAGGCTATGAATCATGGAGGTGAAGGGCTTGGAGGACAATCGATTGATTCGAGAGGGAGAATTTGAAGGGACTTTGACTAGAGAGATTATGGAGGGAAGATATGGAAAAAAATAACTAGATTATGGTGGAAGATATGGAAAAAATAAGAGAGATTTTAGGGGAGATTTTTAAATATCAACGGTTATAGAAATGACTCTTGTTATTTTTTAATTTATTTTGACAGATTTTTTATAAAATCTAATGGGCATTTATGTAAAATCATCTATCTAATAGTTTGACTTTTGATAAAGCTGATAATCTTTTTAAGACTAGACATTTGTGTAATTTGAGGCACAAAATGGCTTATTTATGTAGTTAACCCTTATTTCAACGATCTCTTTTCAAAAAAAAAAAAAAAAACCCTTATTTCAACTCTACCCTAAAAAAGAAATGGGCCTCAACGATTTTATGCAAATCGAGCCCAAAATTCAACCCATGCCCCACTTCCAAACACTTCAAGTGATTAGCAGTAGGGTGGTGCAAAAACCGAGCCAAACTGACTGGTTCAATTCGGTTTTTATAAAAATTTTGGTTTTCTCGGTTCAATCTTATAAAAAATTGAGATTTTCGGTTTGGTCTGTGGTTCAACCCTTTAGAAAAACCGAAAAAACCAAACTTAAAACTTTAACAAAAACAATTATTTCAGCCCACCACCAAATAGTTAACAATACCAAAAGTCCACATCCAAAAGCCCAAAGCCCAATTTTACATACAAACCCTAAATGTCACATCCTTTTCTCTCTCTCAATCAGCCCTATGGACAACCCATTAGGGGTGTACAAATAACCCGACAATGTGAACAACCTAGACTACCCAACTCGAACTGTAAGGGTTAGGATTTTTTTTGGTTTGGGTTGGGTTAGGTTTTTATAGAACCGAAATTTCGGTTCGGTTCATGGGTTCAATTTTTTTAGTTCGGTTCAACCTGAGCTGAATTAAACATGCATTTTTTTAATTAATAATAATAATAATAATAATAAATGTTATATTAGTAAAAAAACATAAATGTTATGATTATTAAGACCATTTGAACTTTGAATTTTGTGGATATTAGGTATTTAAATTTTATGTGATTTTAGTTATTAGTTATGTGATATGTGTTGTAAATATAAGTATGAATATTTTAAAACAAATAGAAAATTTAAATAATTAAGAAAAAAAAATAACCCGACAACCCAACCGAACCCGAAAATGGAGGGTTGGGTTGTCACTTGTATTCGGTTCTTTCGGGTAGCCAATCTGACCAACTCGAATTTTCAAGTTGGTCCAAAAAATCTTCCCAACCCAACGCAACCCATGTACACCTGAACAACCCATAATCTCCCTCACTCCCTCTCTCTCCTTCTAATCTCTCTCTCTTTTCTTTCAAGCTTTTGGCCATTGCTCACTCTCATTCTCACTTTCTCCTTTTCATCTCTGCCCCTACCACCGATGACGTCTCTCTCGCAGCCACCTACCACCTACCACCGTCGCCTCTCATGGGATCTCGCAAGACTGAATCGAAAACCTCATTATGCTTCTCTTTCTCCTCAGATTTCACCGCTTGCGTAGCTCTCATTTCCTCACCGCCAACCTCTCTTTCTCTCACTCTAGGTTTTTATTGATGTTGGGCAAAAAAGGAAAGTAAAAGGTTGGTTAAAAACCGAACCAAATCAGTTAGAATCAAAATCAAAGAAAACATTGGTTCTTTCAGTTTACGAGACTTCAGAACTGAGCTATTCAGTTTGGTCTTTGGCTAAGAAGCACGGATACGGACACTTGACACGGATACGACACGACACAGATACAGGGATACGCTATTTTTTTAAAATCTAGGACACGGACACGACACGGACACATTTAGAAAAATATACATTTTTTAAAATGTATATCCTTTTTATACAAGAAGGAAATTCAAAATCAATAAATTTATGCATTTGTATGCTTGAAAAAACAAAGTCGATGTATTTTACCCTTACAATTTATTATTTTTGTCATTTAAGCAATGGGTTTATTTGGTATACGTAACAAAGGTTCAAAATGAACCTACAACTAGTGTTTGTCACCTATCAATTGTGCTAACAAGTGTCCGATACGTGTCCAACAAGTGTCGGAGTGTCCAAGTGTCGGACACGGACACGTTAGCCAAACTAAAGTGTCTGTGCTTCATAGGTCTTTGGTTTTGGTCAAAACTGGACCGAACTAAACCATGAACACCCCTAATTAGTTGTTCCTTTTCGCACCTCTTCATGCAATATGTGTTGTTGCCTTTCCCAAAATTTTGAATCAACGCTTATAGTTTTTTCATAAATAAAACCGACCAGTCGGTCGGTCGGTGAGCCCAAAGAAGCTCAAACAGACCGATTTCATCATTTATTATATATAAAAAAATAAAATTAAAAAAAAAAGAAAAGAGAAAAAGCAAACCTGCTACGTGAAGGGTCTGGTCCTTGTCTATCAATGGTCATATAGGTAATGATTACCTATATATCATAGGTAATCATTACCTATTTTAAAAAAGCTTTTTTATTTTTTTAAATTCCTTCTTTCCCTCCTCCCCTCTTTCTTCTTCCCAGACGTCTTCTCTCTCTTTTCTTCCAATCCTCTTCATTTCCTCTTTTTTCATAGATGAAGCTCATCCAAGGTTGTTTTAACCTTTTTTTTTTTTTTTCATTTTTCATTTCTTCTTCTTCCTTAGTTCTCAGCCTTCTCTGTCGCACCCACTAGTGACTGTCAACCACTTTCCCCACCGTGCTTCAGCATCAATGTCGCCGCCCTCCCTGTTGTCGGTCGTGCCTCAGCAGTCATTGAGATGTATATTTACGCGTGTACAGAAAAAAAGAAAAGAAAAAAAAAAGAAATTTCCCTGTCAGTTTAAACCGACCGACTGTGGTCGGTCGGTCGATTGGCGAAAATGGTGTCTAAAAAAAAAACCGGTTTCCAATATTTGGAAACCGATTTGATCGGTTCGGCGTCGGTTTGGGGCCAAAACCGACCCCGACCGACCGATGCTCTCCCCTACCTGTATTTGCTGTCGAAGTCCGCCTTTGTCAATGTCAGGCACTTGTTCTCTTTTATTTCCATTTTCTTCCTGGCTATCTCCCTCTGATTCCTTTGTCGCCTCTACACGGAACTTGCATCAATGCCTTCCCTAGGACTTCATCGTCAGCCACACATGCAATTACCACCCGTAATGGCCTGCATCCATGGTCTCTTCATGGCTAACCCTCTCAAATCCTTCCACTCTTCTTCACAACATTTGAGTCGGTGCCTCCAAGACTTCATCTCTGATCATAACCAGCATATGCCATCAGCGATGGCCTTTGTCGGCCACTTCCCTTTTTATCTCAATCGAATGGTGAGTTTCTTCGATTTTTCTTCCTCTACTCAATAATCTCTTATGTCATCGATGCCTCCCTAAGATTTTTAGCTCTAGTATCATTTGTAAGCAGTTTCTCCCTTGAAATTCCAACTCCACCTCAAACATTGTTCTAGCCCACTTGTGCACGATTTTCGAACTTTGGCAAAATATAGGTCGGTCTCCCCCTGATTGCTTCCCTTCGACCTCATTCTTTCTTGATTGTCGCACTAGCTTTGCCTTCCAAACTCGATGTTTTGCGACTTTCCTTTTGCACAATCACTAAAGACTTTACAAAACTTCTTAGACCTGATCAACTTGTCTTCCGGTTCCTTCTCCATTTCTCTTGTACTGAGATGATTCATCATTATTGATGACCATTGGTTCCGACGATTCTTCATTCTTTCTCACCATCTTTTGTTTCGGAGAAGAATTTGTAACAATTGTGGAAGTTAATTGAACCTTTCCATCGGAGATTTCAGACATCGTTGCTTTTGCATGTCTGCCGTCAATTGATCAAGGCTCTTGCCCATTCTCTGTAATACTTCTTTTATCTCAACCACATCCTTCTCTTCTATAAATCCTCTCTTCTAGTTGTTTATGCTCCATTTTTTGTGTCCTCATGGGATAAACGTGCTTCAGATGCCAATTTGTTAGGTATCCAACTATCAAGAAAACTCCAATAGAACTATATTGCAATATGAAGAGAAGTTACAATATCAATAGCCTTTTGAAAGATCTATCTCTCCTCCAAAGTCCCACATTGGACAATACCCAAAATCCTAGAGTTGCCAAAGTATAATGCAGTGGGCTCAGATGAGTGTTCCAAGCTCAGGTCTACATTGAGATTTATTAATTTCCAAAGCAGGTTTGGACAGGGAGTACTTCTAGGAATTTAAATCCTCATTCCATTACATGTGCACGAAAGGAGGCAATAGATCTACCAAGTAGAATTAGTTTCAAGTATTGAGGGTGGGGACTATTAGACCATTTTATGATATTCAAAAGATAAGGCTGATGGTATGAGGGACATAAAAAAGGGGTGGCATAAGGAAGTGAGCAATGATTAGTAAGAATTGACTTGAGGATCTGTAGTGTGCAAAAAATGCCAAACCTATCAACGGTTTAGTATTCTTGTTAACTTCTCCCCAAAAAGCAATGTAGTACACGTCCTTAACTTTCAGGGCTCTAACATATGGTCAGCAACAACCTTATGAATTTATTGCCAACTGCTTCTCCATTCAATTTTCTTCTGTTTAAGTGCTAAACATGGTGAATCTCTTTTACACAAATTCTTATAGGTTTTAACACTAACATAAACTTCCCTTCTCTTCAGAGTAGAGATCGACACAAAGCTTCCTGTACTTGGCGATCAAAAATGGGTAATATGGATTTGCTCCTTCAATGTGCCAATGGGTCCTGGAAAGACCCGTTCCATTGTATGTAGTGCGCGAAATTTCTTCCAGTTTTCAATGCCCGGTCCTGCTTGGTGGCAGGTAAGCAATCTATGTTAATCAAATCTCCCTTTTTATTTCTGCAAGTATTTTGATGACATTATTATCTCTCCTGTTATTGATAATGAACAAAAACAGACGAGGTCACTGTGTTTGACTTCCTACTTTTGCTTCTATTAGGTAGTCCCTCGGTGGCACGAGCACTGGACATCAAATAAGGTATATGATGGAGACATGATTGTTCTTCAGGGTCAGGAGAAGATATTTTTGTCAATGGAAGACTCGACAGATGTTAATAAAGAATACACAAAAATAACATTTACACCGACACAAGCCGATCGTTTGGTGCTGGCATTCCGAAATTGGCTGAGGCGGCACGGCAAAGGCCAACCTGAATGGTTTGGGGCTAGAAGCCAGCAGCCTCTGCCATCAACAGTTCTATCTAAACGTCAGGTACAGAAAATTACCAGCATCTGGATTGTTTTAAATTATATGCACGAATATTCTGATCCCTCATTTTTAATTGAGCTCAAAATGGATAATTACTGTCTATAGCTTTTTGGCGGTCATGAAACATTTGTTTTTTCCTTCATTCTAGAAAACCACTTGACCCCACTTTATTTGGTTTTCATATAAATTCGTATAAATTCTGAACCATAGCGGTCATGATTTGAACTCATTCTTCTAAGTTACTGGTCTTGTTAACTACGAAGCCAAATCATCTCGTGGTTTGTAGAAACATGAAAACTTGAATTTATGTAATCTAATTTGGTGTTTTGTTTCATAGTTTGTGAAGTGGAATTAACGAATCCATAAGTTGGGATAAGGAAACTCACATACCAAACCTAGACTCAACTTTAGGTTTACTTGAGTTAAAGTGCTGGGAACCAAAAATCCCTGCATAGATTGTCTAGGTGCTTTGATCCAAATGATGTTTAGTTGATTAGTGGCATTGAAAGAAGTGTTGAGAATATAGTTATGTGTTGATTTATCTTATTTAATGTCCACTACAGATGTTGGACAGATTTGAGCAACACACAGTCCATTGTTCATCATGTAGAGGAGCTTATAAAACGTTTGAGACACTGCAAAAGGTGCTAATTGGTTCAACTGTGGTATTTGCAGCCACAGCCGGCGTCCCTTCTGCTTTGCAGATACGTATTCTTGTAGCTGGTCTTGCACTCACAAGCGCCGCTTTGGCTTATGCACTTTTTGAATTCCAAAAGAATTTTGTGTTTATTGACTATGTTCATGCTGAGATTGATGATTAGCAGATACCATTAGAGAGAGAGGGGCTGATGTGAAGTGAAATTTGTTGTGTAGAGCAAGTAGCATTTTTACCAAGTAATATAGAAAGTAAAACAAAGGGTTCATAGTTGAATAGTTCGAAATGTGATAGTTTTGTTTATTTCTTTTCTATTAACTCCCAAGTAGAATTAGTCCTATTTCTTTTCTTGTAGTTGAGTTTCTTCTTCTTTTTTTGGGGAAAATTCTTCTTTAGTTTTAACATGTGAGCTTGTAAAAACTCAAAACTTTTGAACTCTTGATATGATACTCGAGAGAGTATGTCTTAATCATATTATATATATATATATATTTGAAAATAACAATCCTCTGATGTGGGTTTAAAATTGATTACTATTAATGATAATCAGTTTATAAGATCTCCAACCAAAATATATTCCAAACCTCTTCTGTTATAAAAATCTATCCTCTCATTCAAAAAGCATTACAATTACAATGTTACAAATTCACCCAACATGATCCTTTAAAGTGTTAACATTAATTTAAGGATGTGTGGTTTAACTTTTTAAGTGTTTTATTTTGAAAAAAAAAATCATTTAAAAAAAATTTCACTAGTGTTTGGGCAACCATTAAAAATGACTTATTAAAAAATGAGATTGAGAAATAAATCATTTTGAAAGAAACACTTGAAATCAATTTTTTAAAAATAATTTTTAAATATATAATAACTTAGGTATAAAAACACTTATAAGAAAAATGAAACCAAACATATGAATGTTTAAATTCTAAACAATTTTTATACACAATGGTTTTTAAAAAATGCATTCTTGAAAAACATTTAAATTAAAATGTATTTCAAACGGACCCTAATTCTTTTGAAAATAATTGGAATATAATTAAAAGATATTTTAGACATTAAAAAAAACAATGATAGTTTATTATTAAATATTTTCAATGAAAAATACTTGATTACAGTAATATTTTTATGTTAAACGTATACTAGTTCTAAGAGGTCTCAATTTTACTTTTTCAAAAAAAAAAAAAAAAAGAGGTCTCAATTTTACAAAGAATATTGATGAAGCTATCTTAAAATACCTGTTTCTTTAAAAATTTCTAAAAAGTTGGAGAAATCATAAAACACATGGAAATCTTTAAATTAATAAACAAGCATTCTCATGCTTTTAAAATAAAAACGATGGTTACGAATGTTTAGGTGAAATATCCATTTGTGCGCGCTCGCACACACACAAAAATAAAAAGGAGAAAAAAAAGGATGAGATATCCATTAGCCACTTCTCACATTAATTATGAAAGTAATATTGCCCATTTTATTCCTTTAGGAGAATTACTACAATAGTAATAAATAAACCAACACAACAATTGACAAGAGCATAGCCCAAAAAGAAAAAGAAGACAGAAATAATATCCAGAAGAGATGCAAGAACACCAGAGATAAACCATATTTATACCAAAGCAATTTAGAACCACAAATTCATCAACAATGGGGGCTTATGACTGTGACAGAGATATGATTGGGCCACAGAACTTCTCCAAATTGGAGAAGCAACTACACTACACAACAAACCTCAAACACCTGATTTTTTCTTTTTTCTTTTTCTTTTTTTTTCATTTTTGAAGATATTTCATTAGTGTTCTAGACAAAATATAGTGTACCTATATTATAGAAAAGATAATAATCCTATCACTTAGCAAGAATCTGCTGTGCTTGATTCTCTTGCTGCTGTTGATAGTTGAGTGGCCTCCTGAACAGCATGATGTGCGGCTCTGGCCGATGAATTGCATAATGCACCCATCCTCGGCTCTGCTGAACCCCAATCGCTCGCCATTCATTCTGCTCATCACCACGCAATCAAATTACACAGAATTCTAACCATTCACATTTTATCACAATCAAAATCAATCACCCGATGATCATGCACCACAATCTATGATTCCGGGTCTTGGAATGTTCTTGATTTGATAAACTGCTAGGGCTCTCAGTATTAGATATCTCTCTTTCAATTTCATTTCATATCCGATTAGCGGAACAGGAGTTTACACAAGAAATTTTGATACACGAGAATCATGAGCATCCATTTAAATTTCATTAACAATCACCGGAACAGGATTTCACACAAGAAATTTTAATATACAGGAGAATCATGAACTATTACTTACTTCAGAAAGAAGGCGATTCTTAGGGAGAAGTTTCGCTACTTCAGGAGGAAGCACCACATGCCTATGTAACAGACGGAAACAAACAACCATGAAAACCAACCATACCGATGGAAAAAGCCAGAGAAACAAAAATCCTGAATCGAAAAACAGACAACAATGAGAAATCGCAGACCTGTACTCATAGGTATCATCGAAATACTTCTCGGAGTACTGGATCTGTCCCATCGCACCGAATTTGTGACTGCAAATTCGCTAGGGCTTGTTCAATCTGAAAAAAGACTGAACAAATTTAAACAAACTCAGAGAAACAGATTCAAAACTGAAAGCAGAATCTTAAGAGAGAGAGAGAGAGAGACGAAGCACAGACCTTCGAAGAGCGGTGAAGAAGGAGAGGAAAAATGAGAGAAGAATTTAAAATAGTGTTTTGAAATTGGGAAACGGAGTAAATATGGAAAGTTGAGGGGCACAAAACGAAAATTCTAAATTTATAGAAAAGCTTTATGTTTTAATAATTAATTTAATTTGCGGAGCTGCCCCGTTTGAATTTCAAATTTCAAAAAACTTTCCCGCCTTGGGATTTAGAAGTAATCCGTTGATACGCTTTGACGGTTAAGAGTTGTAACAAATTTGGATTCGTTTGAATTTGTTTCTTTATTTGTTTTCGAATTTTCTACAATGTTTTAAATGTTGTAATTAGTTTTTTTTTTTTTTGCTAAGTATATAAATTTGTATCTAATACCTAATATACTAGGATCTTGAACATTTTAGAAAATTATAGTGTTACTAATTAACCTTGTTATTGTAGTCAACGCATGGTGTATTGCTAAGGTAATTGAAGAAACTGATAATCGTTTAGCTAAGAAGATGATGTTAGATTGTTATTCAATTTTGTTAGATGACTCTGGGTTCAATGGTTTAGGAAGTGAGTGACCAATCACAATTGGTCCACATTTTGGACTCTTTGAGGTAGTTGACCAACCAACACCACAAATAGCACTCTATTTTAAAAGGTCAAGTATGTAATTTCGAGCACTCTATTTTAAAAGGTCAAGTATGTAATTTCGGGCAGAAGAAAGACACCTCTTAAATATTCATTTTGCTAAATCTCTAGAAAAGAACTTCCTTAGTATCAAAGCTTCCTATGCAAATTGAGACTACATCATAGTCCTCTACAGGTCTCAAATCATTTTGTTTCTTGATTTAGAATCTGTTTGGTTTAACTTTTCATGTATTTAACTTTGAAGAAAAGTCATTTTAATAGAATTTATAGTGTTTGATAATCACTCACAATGATTTAAAAAAAAAAAGAGTTTGAGAAATAAAGTATTTTGAGTGAAACACTTGAAACCAAATTTTAGAAAAGAGAGTTTTTAGGTGTTTAACTTGAAATCCCTCTCAAATTGTCATGATATATAAAAATGACCAAAATACCTTCACACTATACCTTCACTTCCATCCAGACTGCCTTCATCCACCGTAGTTGATCACCACCATTGACGACAACACTTGCGACCACTACCACCGTCGACACACTCCAGCGACCATTGCTCACTTCCCTCCACCTTTAGCGACCATAGCTTACTGCTAGTGACATTTTGACGGCCACCCGTCGACAACCACTACCCTCGCCCATCGTCGATGACCACTTTGACGACCACCATCGGCTGCCACTCTGATGATCTCAAATGACACCCTTCTTGGTCGGTCAATCATAGTGTTTTAAATACAAATTTGAACTTAGTAGTTCATAATATTTAGGTTAAATTACATGTCTAGTCCCTGCATTTTCAAGATTGTGTCAATTTAGTTTTTGAACTCTTAAAAGTTTCAAATAGATCCTCGAACTTTCAATTTTGTTTCCAATAGGTCCCTGAACTTTAAAAAGTATCAAATAGGTCCTTAAACTTTCATTTTTGTGTCCAATAGATTCCTCAACTTTTAATTTTGTGTCTAATAAGTTCTTGACCTATTCAATATATTTTTTTTCATTCACAAGCCTACTAGATACATAATTGAAAGGTTAGAGTCTCAATAGGCATAGAATTCAATTTTATATATAGTAGATTAGTTAATTTTTAAAAATATCAAATATATAAGGAGCCTATTAGATACAAAATTGAAAGTTCAGGGACCTATTAGACATTTTAAAATTCAAGGACCTATTGGAAACAAAATTGAAAGTTCAGAAATCTATTAGAAACTTTTTAAAATTAACGGACCTAATTGATACAACCCTAAAAGTTCAAGGACTAAACTTGTAATAAAACCTAATATTTAATAGTCATCCTTTATAGTAATTTGACATTAGCATAAGCATTTTGAGTGTAGAGTGAATCAAACAAACTTGTGTATAAAAACACTTTTGAAAAAATGTAACAGTTTATATGGGTGTTTTAATTTTAAACATTTTTTTTAATGTTTTAAAAATAATGTGTTTTTACAAAACACTTCAATTAAAGGCCATCCCAAACTAAGCGTTAGGGTGTGTTGGATTTTCTTTTGGGAGGGTTAAAAGCAATTTTAGGAAAATCTTAACAGTTTTACCATTAAATAATTTATCTAAAATCACTTCTCACTTCCTTCCTATGTGCAAAATCAACTATCTAAGCTATTAAAAACACTTCCCTAAAAATTTGCCTTTTTCTCTAACTAAAATTTTAAAATTACAATCATATATATTTTTATCTATCTTATTTTTTTTTTCACATTTATTTCATCTTATATCAATAAAATTTTGATTTATTCAATTTTTTTATAATGATTGTTTTTCCTAAAGTTTTATCAAATAATTTAGATTAAACAAAATAACTTATCTAAATTTTTAAACAATTAATTTATAATAAGATAGATGTTAAATATGAGTAATTGAAATAATATGTCTACTTTGGTCATTATAGCTCAATCACAACAATTTTGTATTATTTTACCAAACACTATGACAATTGACTTTTGTTTATTTCTTATTGGGAAATCCTTATAAATGGCTAGCTAGATATACACTGTGTTTTTTAAAAATGGCCAAACAAATTTTTTCAATGAAAAATGGCTAAACCATTTTTTTAACCTACCTTGAGAATCGTCTTTCCAATTATAGCCTTGAGTCAAGTTTCACGTTCACACCCTATTTTTAGGAAGCCACTATCGGATTTAATTTTAAAAAAACAAAAGAGTTTATCCCATAAATCAAGCAATTACAGTATCTATCTCCTCTCGGCTATCTCTCAAAATTCAAATTAAGATTTTATCTTTATTAAAAGTGAAAGATTACATAGAAATTGTTTTCATTTTTAATTTTCCATTAGATTCTTAGATTTTAATTATCTAATCAATATTATTTCATCATTTTTCCAACTTTTTGCCATCCATCGTTTTTTTGCTCTGCCGTTCTTATCACCATTGAAAGGGTTATTGATCTAACATCATAGGTATGCTAAATACTTTTTTTGTATTTATCTTTCATTATTTTCCTCCCGTATCCTATATTTCAACACAAAGTATTTTTCATTTTTTTCAAAGTCGTCAATGGTTTCCAAATGAAAGCCTCTGGAGGAAGATTAGAATGGAGAAAGGTGCCCAAAATAAAATCGAAGGTTTCTTAAGAATTTCGTTTGTAATAGTTGGAAGAAGATGAAAATGGGAAATACTGCAAAAACGGAAGAAAATGTGAAGAATCTCAAGGGTTTCAGAATTTTTTTAAAAAACAAGGTGAATACTAAATCCCAATTTTCGAATTAAGTTTTTAAGGGAAATAGTGAGTAATGATTTCTTCTCCTTTTTTTAGACGACTTGATGTTTACCATAGTGAAATTATTTGCATGTTGTCTAATAGGTTAGTTTACTATATACACTGTATTTGCATAATTTGTTTACTGAATATATTGTATTTGCATAATTTCTTTTTGGGAAAAATACACTTTTGGTCCCTGAGGTTTGGATTAGGTTTCATTTTGGTCCCTGAGTTTTCAAACTAGACATTTTAGTCCCTGAGGTTTGGATTTCGTTACATTTTTAGTCCCTCCGTCAAATTTTCCGTTATCCTTAACAGATTGCTGACGTGACATGTATTTTTTTTATTAATTTTTATTTTTTTGAATTTTGAAAATAAAATTATATAAATTAATTAAAAAATATTATTCTTTTTATTCTTCATCTCTCTTCTTTTTCTTCTTCACCTTCTTCCCCCTCTTCACCTTCTTCACCACCGGTCGCTGGACTGTCGTCGTCGCCGCCGCCGGACCGCCGTCGTCACCGGAAAAATACAATTTTTTTTCTTTTCCCCTTCCTTTGTTCTTTCTCTTCTTCTTCAACCTCACTTTCCTCTTTTTCTTTCTTTGTTATGTTCCCTCTAAAACCCCCCATTCTCTCTCTCTCAAACCCCCACTCTAAGAGAAGTTCGCAGCCGAGATTACAGGGGTCGCCGGCAGTCGTGGGGGAACGCGCCATGTCGATCTAAACGTCGGCGTGGGGCTCGCCAGATCTGAACGCTGCTGGAGCGTGGGGCTCGCCAGATCTGAACGCAGCTAGAGCATGGGGCTCGTCAGATCAAAACGCCGTGGAGCCTTTTCCCTTCTCCTCAGATCTGGAACGCCGCAACCGAACTGGAGTAGCTCAGATCTGGAATGCCGTCGTCGAACTCACTGGAGCACTCAGATCTGAAATGCGCCGTCGAACTCGCTGGAGCAGCTCAGATTTGTAACGCAGTCGTCGAAGTCGCTGGAGCCTAAACAAGAACGCACGAACTCACGCCCACGAGCTCGACAGTGGCATTCTTGTCCAGCGGCAGTGGCTCCGGCGGTGGGGAGGTGGCCGGAACGGGGAGAAAAAAACAAAAAAAAAAAGTTTTTGGTGGCTGTCGGCGGTGGAGTGGTGATCAGAACGGGGAGCTGTCACCGACGGCGAGGTGGTCGAGAAGAAGAAGAATGGGAGGGAAAATGGAAAGGGGAGGGAAAGTGAATTTTTTTTTTAATTATTTTATTAATATTTTATTTTAAAAAATTAAAAAACTAATTTTTTAATAAAAAAAATTGTGCCACGTCAGCAAACCGTTAAGATTTAAAGGAAAATTGGATGGAGGGACCGGGACCAAAATGAAACGAAATCCAAACCTCAGGGACTAAAATGTATAGTTTGAAAACTCAGGGATCAAAATGAAACCTAATCCAAACCTTAGGGACCAAAAGTGTATTTTTCCCTTTCTTTTTCTATAAACTTGAATGTTTTTTTTATTGTTCTAGTAACATTTGTGAGTAATGATTTCTTTCCCTTTTTCAAGATGATTGAAATTATTTGCAAGTTTATTTGAATACACTTTGAAGTTAGGTTATTGAATACACTTTGAAGTTAGGCTATTGAATACCCAACGAGACAATATCTGGCAAGGGTTTGGAAAAAAAAAAATAGGGTTTTGTGTGTAAATGAATTTAGCAGTTTAAATACACACAAAGTTAACTGATTCAAACATTTTCGTGCACTCCTTATTTTTAAGGTAAAAGTTAAAAGTTTTATTATTATTATTATTATTATTATTATTATTATTATTATTATTATTATTATTATACCACTCTCTTCCATGATTTGTGCTAATTACTTGATTTTTGTTATCTTATTTGTTATGTTTGTTAAATTTGAATTTGATTAATTTTCAATGGGTCATTAAATTAAGGGTAAACCCTAGATTCTCTCTATTTGTATTTATAGTTCGCTAACCCTAGATTCTCTCTATTTGTATTTATAGTTCGCTAGATTTATGGTGTATTTGAATTTATCGGTTCATTGGATTTAGATTTCGTTTAGGGGCATTTTCGTCTGATTCGTTGTAAAAAAACCTACTAAAAATAGCAATTGACCATTTTTCAAATGAAAAAAAATCATATGGTCATTTTTCAAAATGCCCGATTAAAAATAGCCATTTATCTAGTTGTCTCTTATTTATTTTTCTTTCTTTACAATTCAATTGAAAGCCTTTTGTACCGGATCAATAATGTAGGTTTTTTTTATTATTTTTTTTTTATTTTTATTTTTTCTAATTATTATTGTTTTTTTAAATTCTAAAAATACATGTATGCCAAGTATATTCCACATAGTAGCCTTCTATAGGATTTGCTGTTTTTTTTTTTGTGATACCAATTAGTTCTGTATTTTTTTTTTTTTTTTTTGACTTGGTTTAGGTTGTAAGCTTATTTTTCTGGTTAATAAGGTGTGTTTTCAGTTTTGTTAAATCGCTTCCGCATACTTTGTAAGATTGATCGTATTGAAAAATACGGACTATTACAGAAGGCTGAGTGCTTGAATACGTGATTTTGATTCCAGATATCCATTAGCTTTTCAATTGAATTCCAATTGTTATTTTTCCATTATATACATGTATCCTTTTTTTTAATAAACACATTAAAATTTAATTTCAATTACTAATTTTCCATTATATATACGATTTTTTTAAAACACAGTAAATTTAATTTCAATTACTAATTTTCCATCATATATACGTTTTCTTTTTTGAAATATATACACGTTTTTTTTAAAACACAATAAATTTTAATTTCTATTTTTAATTTACCATTATATATACGTTTATTGCATAAAATAACTAAATTTTGTTTTATAAAATTTGCAATAAATGTTTCAAGTTTGAGTTTCTATTTTTTATTTTTATTTTTTTAAAATATATTTAGGTGAATAATTCTATAATGTTTATTATAATTTTGTGATTAATATTATTCTATAATGTTTATTATAATTTTGTGATTAATATTATTTAATTTCAATATTATATATATATATATATGAATACATTTAAAATTATATTGATATGAAGGTTAAATTACAAGTTTTGATTTCAATTACTAATTTTCCATTATATATGTTTTTTTTAAGACAACAGTAAATTTTAATTTCTATTTGGAAAAAATACACTTTTAGTCCCTGAGGTTTGTGTTAGGTTTCATTTTGGTCCCTGAGTTCAAACTCAACAATTTAGTCCCTGAGGTATGGTTTTAGTTTCATTTTGGTCCCTCCATCCAATTTTCTGTTAAAAATTAACAGATTGTTGACGTGACACTTTTTTTTTATTAAAAAATTATTTTAAAATTTGTAAAATAATATATATATATAAATTTTTACTTCTCTCCCCCCCTTCTTCTTCTTCTTCACACCGGCTGGCAGCGGCCGACGGTCGGTGACCACCGCTGCTAGTGATTTTTTTTCTCCCTCTTTTTCTCTTCTTTTCTTCTTCTCCAACTTCTTTTTTTTTTTTAAGATTTGGAAATGGACCTCTTCGTTTCAAATCTAGACCAAAAACGAAACCCACGTCGACGAACGAAAACAGTAGTGAATCGAAACCCACCGTTCGTTCTGCCCACAGCCTAATACCCATGAAAACAGTAGTGAAACGAAACCCACTGTCGATGAACGAATTTGCGAACCGCGCCGTTGAAGAGTTCGTGAGCTTCAGATCTGGAACCGCGTGTTAGATCTATTGAGTTCGTGGCCGCCGTCTAAGAGTTCATGAGCTCGCGAGCTTTAGATCGAGAAAAAAATCGCGAGCTTCGTGAGGTTTCAGTTCGAGAAAAAAAAACTTGTTGTTCGCTTGAGTGATGTCGAGAGAAAGATCGATTTCCCTTGCTGTCGAAAAGGCTGGCGGTTTGTGAGCGCAAGAGATCTGAGACAAGAGATCTGCGGCTTCCGGCAAGTCCGTGACCCACGACGGTCCTCCGATTCTGACGCTGCCTCCTCAGTTTCGTTAAAAAAAAAGTCATCGGCGAGCGGCGGTCAGCCTTTGTTGTTGAAGAAGAAGAATGAAGATGAAGAAGATGAGGAGGGGAGAGAGGGGGAAAGAAAGAATCAAAATAATATAAAATAATTTTATTTTTATAAATTTAATATATTTTTATTTTAAAAAATTAAAAAATATTTTTTTTAATAAAAAACAAGTGCCACGTCAGCAATCTGTTAACTTTTAACGAAAAATTGGATGGAGGGACCAAAATGAAACTAAAACCAAACCTCAGGGGCTAAATTGTTGAGTTTGAAAACTCAGGGACCAAAATGAAACCTAACCCAAACCTCAGACACTAAAAGTGTATTTTTCCCTTTCTATTTTTTTAGTTTAAAAAAATTTTAATTTGTATTTTTAATTTTTCATTATATATACGTTTATTGCATAAAATAACTTAATTTTGTTTTATAAAATCTACCATAAATATTTCAAGTTTGAGTTTTTCTTATATATTTAAGTGAATAATTCTATAATGTTTATTATAATTTTGTGATTAATATTATTTAATTTAATTGTTATATATCAATGCATTTAAAATTATATTGATAGGAGCCAAAGCGAGCATAGCTCAACGGTAATTGTGACGTGTCCTCGACCAAGAGGTTAGAAGTCCGAATCTCCCCACCCCAAATGTTGATGTACTAAAAAAAAATTTATTGATAGCAAGGTTAAATTACAAGTTTTGATTTCAATTACTAATTTTCCATTATATATACATTTTTTCTTTAAAACACAGTAAATTTTAATTTCTATTTTTTTTAGTTCAAAAAAAATTTTAATTTCTATTTTTAATTTTCCATTATATATACGTGAGAAAAATACACTTTTAGTCCCTGAGGTTTGGGTTAGGTTTCATTTTGGTCCTTAAGTTTTCAAACTCGACAATTTAGCCCCTGGAGTTTGGATTTTGTTCATTTTGGTCCCTCCGTCAAATTTTCCATTAATAATTAATGGATGGCTGATATGACACTGATTTTTTTATTTAAAAAAATTATATTTTAATTTTTTAAAATAAAAATATATTAAAATAATAAAAATATTATTATTATTATTTTTTATAAATTTCTTCTTCTCTCTCTTCTTCTTCTCCCTCAACTTTAAGTTCCTCTTACCCATATGTATCTGTTGATGCCAAAATCTGGACAGATGTCTCACCTAACCTTCACGTGACACCAACAGTGAATTTGTAGAAACTGGGGAAGACGTGACCTGCAAGACCAGCAAAAACCGCTGCACACCGGCGTGGTGTAGGCCACACCGCCTCCGATGCCTAAGTCAGAAAACCGAGGAGAAGCTATAGATAGTAAAGGGTACCGTCAAGAGTAGAGTTTTTCGAACCCTTCTTCCGTGATGAAGAGGGGTTTTTATACCTGTTTGTCCTCCTAGGGTTTTTAGGAATCCGGAGGTGTTTCGGGGCGAACCAGGCGGAACCGGGGCGATTCGGGGCATCAGGGACCGAAAAGAGGCCACCGGGCTCGGCTCGCGCAAGCGGGCCAAATGGTCGGCCTCGGCCTTTTGCCGAGGCCGACCATTATGCTCGGCCTCGGCATAAGGCCGAGGCCGACCATATGGGTCGGGCCATGTCGGCCCGACCCTTTGGTTCGTTCTTCCTCTGGGTCGGTCTTTTGGTCCTACCTCTCTTCGATTGTCCTCGTCAGCTCCTTGTGCGCCCGTGTGGTCCAAAATTACCTATAACAGTATCTAAGAAGAACCCTGCTTTGTATAAGTTGTGCAGTTATATTCTTTTGACATTTTGATTGGAAATATATCATTTGTTTGCTAAATAATACACGTTTGGTTGTGAATAACACATGGAATATGCACATATTTTTTTGTTCAATTACATGTGAGATTTGATATGTACTCTTTTTCTTAAGGTTGAAGGTTCAAATTTTCGTACTCCATATTTAACGTATTAAAAAAATGTTAATTAATGTTGCATTTCTTGCTTTTTGATTGAATTTTTTTTAGATGTTAAACATTGAAAAAGTTTGAAATATTTATTTAATGGTATATCTTTTTTAGTTGGGGTTAAAATAAGATGTTTCACTCTATGTGTTGACATTTAATGATTTTTTTTTTTTAAAACATTACTATATTTTAGGAGTTGGTTTTTTTTCTTTAAAAAATTAGGATAAATGGCAAAATTGATTGCCATATATACCATTCTCATCAAAATAATAATAATGATAAAAGAAATAAATAGTTATAACCTCCGACTATTATAACAAACTCTGCACCTCAAACACAGGCTTTATGAACCCCATATTAAAATATTATGCACTCCAAACACTGACTATTCAATTCCACATATTATTATAACCCCCAAACAATAATAACACATACTATTATAACCAACTCTGAACCCCAAACAAGTTTTGTTTTGATGTCTTTCTTTAAATTTGATTTACTTTGTATCAAATATAAATGGAAGTTGATTAAAATATTCTTAAATTTTTGTTTCATTATTTTTTAAAATTAATCTTATAATATGAAAATTCATAGAAGAGAGCTGTGATGATTTAAATTAATAGTTTTTATTTTGATTTATAATTTTTTTTAATTTGCATTATTTGCTTGGAGGTTAAGTTACAAGTTTAGTCTATGAACTTTCAAGGTTATATCTATTTGGTGCATGAACTTAATTAACAAGTGTCTAGTTCTTAAACTTTCAATTTTGTTTTGAGACATGAAATTTTCAATTTTGTTTTCGATAGGTTCTTCACCTATTCAATGTTTTTTAAAATTCATGGACCTACTAAATATGAAATTAAATGTTTAAGGTCCTATTAAACATAAAATTCAATTTTATGTCCAATAAATCAGTCAATTTTTAAAAATTTTGAATATGTAAGAGATTTACTAGAACAAAAATTGAAAGTTTAAGAAATTGTTACACATTTTTTAAGTTTAAGAACCTATTAGATAAAAAAAAAAAAAAAAATTCTAGATTGGCCACGAGTGCCTACAATCTGTTAGGCAAAGAAGAGAGATAAAGACGATGATCCGTAATCTCTTGAATTTTCTCTCAATGACAATGATATTCCAAAGCATGTAGAGACTGTTGTATTCTCAACATATTTAAGCATATAATCATTTCCTTCTTCACTCTCTTGCTCGTTGAAAAGACATTGTCGTCATGCCCGTCGTAGACTCTTGACGGGTCGACTACCATACATCTCTGTAGAAAAAGAAGAACAAAACAAAGCAAAAAGCAAGGAAGAAAGAATATCATTAACATTGATCCCCGTATGTCCCCACATATACTAGTTAAGTTACATCTAAACAACCTTGGATCTTAGTTTATTGGATTTGGGTCACATTGTGCAATTTTAAACTTAAATTAACAATAACACTTTATTGTAGAAAATTTCAATAACATTTTATTGATACAAGTATACAATTTGTTTACATTTACTATCTAGGAGTTTTAGGGCATAAAACCCAACAGAACCGGCCTCCAAAACTTTGAACCAAGCCAAACCATCACGAACCGGAGTTGAACCGTTCAAAACCAGCCGAACCGAATCGCTTGCGATAATTGCAACCCTAGCTACCGCCGTTGGAACTCGACACAGTGTCAAGATGCTGTCGCATTTCCGCGTGCTGCTGGGATTTAACACAGCGTCGAGAGGGGAAATCTGGGCAATTCCGTGATTGTTTCTTCCGATTTTGGCCAAATTGGTCTCGATCTCCATCAAATTTTGATCCTAATCTAGACTCAGACTTATATATGACTTGAATTTACAAATAATTGCCCAAAAACACATGGGCCTTTACAATTTTGATCGAATCAAAAGTAAATTCTAAGACCAAATTTATCGAAAGCATTCATTCGCAAACCATATTCATAATAAAATTTAATCCCACCAAAGCCAATACAAATTTTAGGAAACTAAAATTAAATAATTGAAAAAAGGGCTCTGATACAAATGGAAGGATTGAAATTCCTAAATTCTTGGCGGAAGCGTATAGGACTGATTCGTATTTTAATTAAGTTTTCTAAAATACCAGTACATTGGCAAACTATACAGAACTATTCTATATATAAATTAAGCTAAGCATGCATTAGATCTAAAGCTAATAATTAAAAGAACTGAAATACTTACTTGTTGAAGACTTTCTTCAATGAACTCCCACTATGAACAACATGATCACATTAGGGACACTACCACCGAGATTTTCCACTGATATATCTCTGGGACTAAGAACCAAGTTGTGGGACTTGGTCTTCTTGAATTTGGGAAAAGAATTTCACTAGAATGTTGTGAAAATTCTTAGAGAGAAATTTTGCTTGAGAGTGAAGTGTATTCTTCACTAGGAAGACATTCTGTGCTTTATATAAAATGTCATACCCCTTTTCCTAGTTGTAATAGGATAGAAATTTATTTATTTAATTAATAATTAATTACTTTTTCCAGTCTCGATGCTGGGGCTGCTGGACATCTATAAAAAGAGCCATTTTCAGCCAAGTTAGGGGAGCCAATCTGAGGGTTTTTACCCTATTCTCGATTCCACACTAAAATTGGGGATTTTGGGAGAAGATTTGGAGCCTTGTTGAAGATCTTTGAAGCTCGGGATCGACGGAGATCACCACGGGAACGAGGAGATCGACATTATTTTGAGCATTTCTCTTTCCCTTTCCTTTACTTTTAGTTTCTAGATTATGTGTAATTAGGAATTGTTGGACGTTTTGTGATTATGAGTAGCTAATTCCTAAATTCTATGGGTTTGATTTAATTTGTTGGACCTTTGCTTAATCAATTAGCTAATTCGGATTAATTAGTCATTCAATTCATAAGTCTAGAAGCCTAATATCAAGGAATCTTTTGTCAGTCTCCTCCTATTCTCATGCCTTTTAATAAAGAATCTCCTTTCAGTTTCCTCATTATTTACGAAGCATGACATTACGACGCTTCAATAACAACCTCTAATGTCTATTTATTTTATCCCGTGTCACTCAGAGATTTCAAAAGAAAAAGTTGGATGCTGAGTTCTCTAAATTTCTTGATATTTTTAAACAGCTTCACATTAACATTCCTTTTGTTGATGCTTTGGGACACATGTCGCACTATGCCAAATTCATGAAAGAGATTTTGTCGAAAAAGAGGAAATTCGAGAATCATGAAACAGTGAGCATGACTGCCGAGTGTAGTGCCATCCTTCAAAGACATCTACCACAAAAATTAAAAGATCTAGGGAGTTTTACTCTTCCTTATACTATTGGTAGTTTGTTTATTAAGAAAGCTTTGTGTGACTTAGGGGTGAGTATTAACTTGATGCCTTTTAGTGTCTACAGGAAACTTGGTTTGGGAGAATTGAATGCCAAACTTGGTTTGTGACTCAGATATGGAATTTCCGAAGGCAGCGTCTCGACGCTGGCACATTTCTAACGTGGTATCCACGACTTGCTAGCGTCTCAACGCTAGCCTCTCGGATCTCCTCTTCAAGAATGGTCCTTTGGACTTCATTTTGGACCTCCAACTCTCTTCTTTTGGGCTTTTGGGCTTGGATCTTCAATGAATCTTCTCTTTAATCTTCAAGATGGTCCAAAAGCTCCCAAAAATCATCCAAAATCTCTCAAGAACTCCGATTTTGCTCTTTTTGCTCGGTTTCTGAAATTTAAACATAAAAACACCTCAAAGCACAAGCACAAAACTAGCTAAAATAACTAGGAAATAGATAGCATAATTGCATGCTATCAATAAGATACCCCCACTCGCATGTCCCATACACGAACGCGTTGGATCATTGTGTTTGTATCAAATACAAAGTGGGTCGTATCCATAGTGTTACCAGGATAAGGTACTCGACCTTATCCCTATATTATAGACCCTTTAGGCTGTATCTTGAACACCGATCTCCGTATGTCTCCACATACAGTTTAAGACTCATACAACAACCTAGGATGTTAGTTTATTGGATTTGAGGTTATTTAAGACAAAACTAATACAATAATTCGATAACTCTTTATAGAATAATAATCAATAACGCTTTATTGATAACAATCAATAGTTTACATTTACTATCTACGAGTTTTAGGGCATAAAACCCAACACCTTTCTCATCTAAAATTCCCATGATCTCATTGGTTTTCCTTCTCATTGAGGCTTTTTTATGGAACCATCTAGAGTTCCTATCTCCCCATTTTAACCAATCATCCTGGGATCTTTGTCTCCAATAAATCTCTTATTCTTCTAATAATTTGTCTATTTCAAATTCAATGTTATGAATGTTGTCAAAATTTACATTAGGGGCATTACCATAAGCTTCTTTTAATGCCTTTTTACAATCCCTAATTCTATTTTTCCTATTTGCATTTATTTCCTTTCCCCATTTGAACAAAATTTTAGAGTAATTATTCAAATTACTAGATAGAGAAGAAGAAGCTACATCATTACCATTCCAGTTACCGTTATTTGATATGGTATTTGCACAATTACTGTATTTGGTCCAGTATTCTTCGAATTTAAACGACCTGTTTTTCCTGCCAACTTTCTTAGATTTCTGCTCCTCTATCTTGAGTTCAATAGGACAGTGATCTGAAAACAACCAATCTAGATTGTAGGCCTCTGCACTGTTAAATAAGGATTCAAATTCTGTATTGCAAGTGAATCGGTCAAACCTCTCCCAGACTTGAATTCCTCTTCTTGTACTGTGCCAGGTAAATGTCTCCCAATGACCTTAAAGTCTTTGAGCTCACAGTCATCCAAAACTCTTCTAAAGTCTTCTAAATATTTCCTTTCTCTTAACGGACCGCCCGACTTTTCATCATTGCTAAGGATTTCATTAAAATCGCTTTCTAATAGCCATGGTATGTTCCAGTAAATTGCCAAGTTCTACCACTCCATTAGATGGACGAGTCAATGTGATTTTGTGAGTTTAATGGTCACTAGGTTTGAATCTTTCTATATCAAACATAGGCCTCCCTTGACTCCCACACTTTTAATCGTTAAGTAGCCATCAAATTTGCATTGGCTTTTTACTTTGCTTGTGATTTCATTGCCACATTTGGTCTCTGAGATAAAAATAATATGGAGATTCCTAGATAAAACTAGGTTCTTTAGTGCACGGAATGCTCTCGGGTTCCAAAAGAATTTTCATAATCCTTGGCAGTGTTGTTTCACAACCTCTGCCAAAAAATCCAGGTCACCATTTGTATCCATTGCTTCCCGTTCCCCTACTTTTGCTCTTTTCCCTTCACTTTGCATAATTTCCTTTCCTTTCCTTTTTTGTGGGGTTATCCTGCCAGCATTTGACTCGATGCTTGGGCCCATTCTTGCATGCCTTTTCCAGTTTAGTTTTTTCCTTGCTGATACCACAAAGTCGGTTGTATTGTTTTTAAGATTTTTCCACTGCATTCATGTTTTCCTCCATGGCTTCTTTTTCTCTCCCATTTATTTTGTTACTTGTAGGCTCCTAGATGTACATATTAGACCACATCTTACTGCTTGTGATATTGAGATTTTCTTCATCTTGCTCATCAGGATAAATGTTATATATTCTTATTGTCAAGTAATTTGCCTGACTGATATCTTGAGAGCTTTCTTTCTCTGTTTCATTTTCTTTTTCCATATCGCTTTCCTTCACCTTATGACATTCAACTGTCTTTTCTTCATTCTTGGATGGGGGTTTTGGCTTTTTGAAAGATCTTATGAATCCTTGGTACTTTAACCACGCCCCATATTCATATTTCATTGGTTTTGTCATTTCTTCTGACTTTTTTTTTTCAGGCATTCTTTTGCAATATGTCCAATTCTCCCGTAGTTAAAGCAAAAACTAGGGAGCCTTTCATATCTAATGGCTACCCAGCACTCCTCCCTAATGCCTTGTGCTTTCAACATGAATCCTCTCTTAAGAGGCCTAGAAATATTGATTTTAATTGGCATACTGATTCCCCATCAAACTCCAAGAAAGTGCCAAGATTATTACCAATTTTTTCCGCGACTTCTTTATTCCGAAATCCTATTGGGAGATTCAACAATCTTATCCAGAATGTCACTTCTTTAAATTCCATATATGAAATCCTCCGATTAACAGTTGGTTCTTCAAGAACTATAATGTATTTGTCGAAAAACCATGACCTGCTGCTTAAAATCCAATCCCTATCTGATTGACTTTCACATTTAAACAAGAAGTGATTTTTTCCAACTACTTCAGTGTTGAATTTGTTCCTTGCTTTCCAAGCAACCGAGAGCGCGCATTCTTGATGCTGTTGCTGATATGATCCGATTAGATAACAACTTCCTTACTATACAATGTTCCAGTTGATCGTTAATGTTTTTAATTTCGTCTGGGTTTAGAGTTATATGGTTTTCTTTTTCCTCATCCATCAGGTTGAAGCGTTTCCATTCATCGATCAGATCCTCCATATCCATCTCCGAATGCAAGACTGTGTTTTAGACAAGGTTGGATTGAACCCAACAGGATGATACCCAGCAACCAGCTAGCTGACGATTCCCCAATCCCAGGGGGACTGCTTCAAGAACCGAAAAAACCGATCTTGACTTAGAAATTGTGTCTAAGATTGATTATTTATTAGGCCTTAAGAAAGTTAATAGAATCTTTATCTATTAAGCTATATATATACTTTAGACTGACAAACATTTTTCTACTCTTCCAAGATATAAAAAAACGCAATTATATGAATGTGTGTTTGGATAGTAAAAATATATCCTTCCAAAGAAAAAAAGAACTGTAATAAAAGTACTTGTAAATGGATAAGAGTACTATTCACATCAAATTTGAGTTTGACTATAAATTTAAAATATATATTTTTTTTAAAAAAGTCAAAATTATTTAGAAGCATATAATAAAGAAATAAACAATTGATATAGATACTTTCTCACTTGTGTCTTAAAAACTTTATTATTATTACATATTCACTATTTAATTCTCCACTCATACTTTCTCTCACTACACGCTACATGCCCTCTTTTCTCTCACTAACTTCTCACTAGGTTTTCTCTCTATATTTTTTTTAACGAGTTTCCTCACACAACCTCTTATAACTTTCTTCTACATAGTTGTTAATCTCACTACTTAGACCTACATTTTCTCATGCCAATTTCTTTGTTACCCGACTCATACATTTTCTTGTGTACTCATTTTAGATAAACATGAGATTCCATCTAAAAACCAATTGACAATGAGCGGAATACAATGTATCTTATAAATTGTGAGGTATCCACTCATCTTTTCAATGTGTGATCCTCAGCACTTATATCTTTTTTTTTCAGTAATTTTGATCCTCTCTCTATAAATACTTATCAATTCTGAAAATAATCAAGACATTATTAAGAAGCATGTTTGGGAATGGTTTTGAAATGGTTGGAAATTAAGGGCCCGTTTGGTAACGTTCTCGTTTCTTGTTTCTTGTTTCCAATTTTATTAAGAAATCTAAGCATTTAATAACTATGTATGTTTCTTGTTTCTCATTTTTTAGAAACACTCCCAAAATTTGTACAAAACTTTTGGGAACAACTAAAACTAGTTTCTCCTTTTTTGTTCTTGTTTCCAATTTTTTCCAAACATAAATAAGAATATAGGTTTATTATTATTGAATGTATAGGTGTTAGGATCATGAAAATCTATTTTTCTTTATTAAAAATGAAGAAACGGAAACAAGAAACGAGAACGTTACCAAACGGGCCCTAATTTTTTCATATCCATAATCACTCCAAGACATGCATTTAGGATCCGTTTGAAATACCTTTTAGTTTAAGTGTTTTTCAAGAATGCATTTTTTCCTAAACATTTTGTATAAAATTGTTTAGAATTTAAACACACACATATTTTGGTTATATTTTCTCATAAATGTTTTTATACAAGTTGCTATATACAAAAACTTTTTTTAAAAAATTTGCTTTTAAGTGTTTATCTCAAAATCATTTATTTCTTAATCTCATTTTTGAATAAAGTCATTTTTATTGGTTGTCAAACACTAAATTTTTTTTAATGGCGGGTTTTTCAAAATTAAGCTCTTGAAAAGTTAAACCAAACATACCCTAAGTAATTAAAAGAAAAACGCTTCTAATTGTATGAACAAAGTAATTTATTATTCAACACATTCTTTTTTCAATTTATGTGTGAAGTATATATTTTAACAAACAGCATTTTCTCATCAGTTTTTCACGAAACACTTGATTGAATATAAACTCTAAACACCATCGTTCAGTTCAACCTCTCACGTACAAAAAGCACTACAAAAAGAAATGCTTGAATCAATGCCCCACATGCAAATTGCAAAGGCAACATAAAATTAAAGGAACCAAAAAAAAAAAAAAAAAAAGTAAAAAGGGAAAAAACCCTATAAGAACTTATTTACACAGCAAACCACAAATTGAATGAATCGAAAAAACCAACCAAATCTATAAATTCGATACATTTAAACTATATTTCTAAAGTATAAAATAACTAAAAAATAGTCTATTTTCAATCGGATTCAATTCAACCTAAGTCAGAATATATATATTTATATCAATTTCGAAGTCAGTTTTATGTACACATATTTAACCATCGGAAATTTATCTGGCAACTCATTTATCAGATGAGGATTTTGAACGGGCTTGCATAGCCTTTTGGGCTATATGGAATGATAGGAACAGTCATTTTAGAGGTATGAAGATAATGGATTGGGACCAACGCTGTCAATGGATATGTGGGTATTGGGAGGAAACACGTCTACCACGAAATTCTTTAGTAAAGGAGATAGCGTTTCAAGATGTTGTTCGACACTCCCATGAGCAGGGTTACAAGTTGTTCACTGATGCAGCGGTTAACCCACACAATCAGGGTGCAGGGTATGGTATGGTGGTTTTGGGTCCTCATGGTACTCTAATAGCGGCAATGGAGATGTTTGATTCAACGTGTCTTACCCCGTTAGCAGCTGAGGTTCAAGCAATTCTACATGGAATTCGATTAGTACAACGTCTGCAATATACGACAGTAAAAATTGTTTCGGATTCTCTGATTGCGATACAAATGATATCAGGTGATTTGCCAATCTCATCTGAGGTCTATCATTGGATTGTCCAAATCCAAGAGCTATTTGCCCAATTTTCCAATTCATCTTTCTTTTATATTCCTAGAGAAGGTAATAGAATGGCAGATTCATTAGCAAAGCATGCTTTGGCTAATAGTAGGTCCTCGTTGTGGTTGTCAGATTTCCCCCCTTGACTTTTATCCATGGGACTGACAACTTCATGCAAATGTATTTTGGATTGTAATTGTTTGTGTTAATGATAAATGTTTCTTTCCTCAAAAAAAAAAAAAAAAATATTTAACCATCGGAAAAAATAAATCCGAACCGATCCACTTTAAGATCCATTTTGCGATGATAAAATTGACATAAATTCCAACAGAATACTTACTAAAATCAACTTCCAAAAAACATATCCAAAATTTCTTCAGCTTAATTGAACTAACAAACTTCAAAAGCGGCCAAAAAGAGCATAGCTCAATTGGCATAAAGTTGTACTGTTCACCACGAGATCTGTGGTTCGAATCCCTTCAAAAAAAAAAAAAATAAAAAATAACAAACTTCAACAGCTAAAGCCAACAGCACTTCTCTTCTTTCTTGTTGCTACTAAAAGATTTAAAAAAAAAAAAACAACAAAAAACATAAATATGCCAAAGGGATGAGCTTGCCCTGGTGATCAACAACTTTCACCACCTCCCCACCGCCGTGGATGATGCCGCCAGGCGGTGGCCACGGCGGCGGGGCCTCGCCGGAGCTGAAACAAACTCTGTCGGAAAAAAGATAGTCACAAAGCTAGCTGGCTGTGTGTGTGGGAGTGGAAAAAAGAGAAGGCATTCTTATGAAGGAGAAGAAAAAGAGAATATATAAAATTAGGGCTCACCGATGCAGCCGGTTGCCGGTAACAGCATCTTCCAAGGTATATGCGGCGACCACCTTCATTACTTTGCATTCTAGTTTAATGCTTTTGAGAATCTTAGCTTTTTTTAATTTTAGTTCTTTTGGCTTTTTATTATTATATAAAATGTTTTAGCTTTTTCTATTTTAAGATTAATTTTTTTTTAAATAATTTTAAGATTAATTGTTGCTACTTAATGTCGGTAGGACTTTTAAGGATATGTTACTATGTATCTTAGTGACAGATCTAAAGTTTTGTTCATAGACGCATAGAACACGGGGATGGCATTAAAATATTTGATAAATTTTTTGCCATGAAATTACAAGTTTATGATTGTGTTTAATAATAATCTCAAAAAAAAAAAAAAAAAAAAGAAAGTATCTAACAAGTTTCTAAAATTTTGATTTTGCATATCTAATAGGTCATTTAAACTTTAGAAAGTGTTTATTATAGAATTTTTGATGTGTTTAATAAATCATGATCTATTTAACATTTTTAAAATTCACGAATAAGGGATTTATTGAATTTTGTATCTAATACCACCCTCACTATTCAATTTCATGTCTGATAGATCTGCGAAATTAAAATAAGTAGTGTTGTCTTACGAGTTAGGAATTTATTAGACATAATAATAGAAGTTCAAAAACACTTACCCGACATTTACTAGACACCTTTAAAATTGAAGGACTTAATAATAAGTACAAAATTGAAAGATTAACAATAAAATATTTGATTTTTTAATTAGTTCAAGTAGCTGTTGGATACAACTCATGAAGTTGAATGGGTAAGAGCTTTTAATTTATGTTTTTATTAATGTGTCTATCAATGAAATATTGTGATATATTAAGAAAAATTTAGCACAATTAGTTTTTTTTTTTGCGAGTATGATGATTGTTTGCTTGTAAACTGGCTAATGGCTGTCCCATTTGCACAATTCGCAAACCAGTGTGCTATGGGCAAAATAAACAACCTTCCTGGTCGGCCACATGCCCAACTAGACAAGCTAGACGTAGCTGAGCTTCCATAAACCAAGAGAAGGTCGTGACTTGAGCATGGTGTTATTGAGTTGCTACTATATTGTATTTGATGATGACAACCTATGATCGACTCTAGATAGGAATTACTTACAAATCTTTTTGAAGTATGCGAACACATATTGTGGATTCGAGTTAAATTTAAACGTTTTCTTTGATTCCTTCACACTTTCGGGCACATTAGTCTACCTATTTAGGGTCTTGAAGGCTTAGAATTGGGTTATGTAAACTAATGCTTGTTGTCACTTCGAAAGGCTTTGGGAACTAATTAAAAATAATGTTGACTTGCATGATGGTGAACAATGTTACATTTAGAGAAAAATCATGCCTAATTGCCCTAACATTTCATTGTCATTCATTTCTATTCATTCTCATGTGTTAAAAAATTATTGAACTTTTAATTTTAAGGACAAAAAGAGCTATCTCTATTGTAATCAGTTAAGGCCACATGTGTGTAAAAATATCATGGACAAGGACCCTTACAGTGAATGTGTAAAAGCTAGTGTCTAGTGATGACACAGAAAAACTCATGTTTGGGGGAGTTGTTATCCTGTCTTTAGACACCCTAGTGGCATATTGTCTTCTTGATTGTAGAGAGGCTTGATGATTGGAACTTATATCTAGAGTAGGGGAAAGCAAGCTGAAGTTAATTTGTATAAAACTGTTCCAGGCTTATAAAGGCTAAAATAGGAGAGACTATACACACACATACACAAGGGATGAAATGACTAAATTTAAATGTTCTTGATGATTCGTTGTGTTTAAATACTTTTCCAATTGTGGATATATTGTGCTATTTAGAGCTTTGAGGGTAGAGTCACATGCATGCAATTGTTGTTTTATTTCTCTTTTGCTCGAGGACTTGGAAATATGTAAGTGATAGCACCTATCTTTGTGCTATGTGCTATCTTATTACTGTTAATCTAAGCTTGTTAGTGTGCTTTTGATGTCGCATTTGTCTATTTTGTAGAGATTCGAGCATTAGAGGTTTTGGAAGCCAATTGTACAAATTGGCGTTAATTCGGGCAAATTAGGATGCTTTGGAGATATATACCTTGGAGTCCATGGATGAAGAGGAGGTGAAAAGGTAGAAGCCTGATGACCACAAAGCACACGGGTCAAGTAATATAGTGATCGTAAGTATGTGAGTATCGTCTCCACAGGGATTAGATTTATTCAATTAATTAATGTGAATATTATTGCTTAGCTTTATTTAGCGAACAAAATCTAATGCTAGGAAGAATAACAAAAGCTAATCTAGAAAGCAAAAGATAAATGGAGACACAATCTTGAGAGATAATTATTCTAAGGTATTGATTTCATTAATCAGACATTTAATTGCTTAATCAACTAGCTAATTAGGATTAATTAGACATCCAATTCATAAGTCTAGAGGCCTACACTACAACAATTTTGGGCTTAGATGTCAGTTTTGCACTGTTATTAAACCCCTATGAATACGGATCTGCATCCGTGATTGTTCTGGGTGTCATTGAACCCCTATGATAACGGTTGTGTTTAATGTCGGTTTCCAACCGTCATCAAACGCCTCCTTGATTATACATGTATAATGACAGATTACAACGACGAGAGTTACAAACCGTGATTGTTTTGGGTGTCATTGAACCCGTACGATGACGGTTCACTATAATGACAGTTCATAACCGACATTGTTGTCGACCCCTATGATGACAATTATGAACAATGACAGTTTACAACCGACATATATGACTATATTAATGGCGGTTTTAAAATGACATATTTTCCTCAACACGTTCGATTACGCTATGATGACGGTATGTTACGATGACATTTTATAACTGTTATTATAGTGTCATAAGATGACAGTTATAAACTGACATTTTTCCTCATACCACCTGCAACATATTTATTAGCATAATTCAAATCCACATCTTGAATACCTATTGCAATGCAAAATATTTCCATTGATCCAATCTACAGATATTTCAAACCAACATTTCAGAATATTATTTCACTCAATCCAAACATAACAATTGAGAAAACATCAAATAATTTATTTCGTTTAATCGAAAAAAATCCAAGCGTCACAATACAATATCCAAACCACTAAATTGTTTAAAACTATACAGTAAACTGAAAGATTTACAAAAAGAATAAAATTTAAGCACAATCGATTTTTTGTCCATTCAAACTACCATACATGTGAAGAAAACCTACATCCTATATCTAAAAGAAAACAGCTACCCCAAGGATCGATACTTCACGTGAAGTTTGACACATGTCCCACCCATTCAACTCGTACTTTGTCAAACTGTTCTTGTGTGAACGGATTCTTAGTATTAAACTATAAAAAAAAAAAAAAATAGATATTACGATTGTAATTCATTTAAGAAAAAATACATTATATATCTACACAAAAACTCAATTTAGAAATATCCAACTTACGAGAGCAGTGATAGGAGTCTCTAGATTATGTAGAATTTCCCTCGTAAACTTCATCACGTAGTACCCACATTCAACGCAACCTTGTTGGCGAGGATACTTAAAAAAAAAACCCATAACAGTGCTTAAAATTTATTCAACCACACAATAAAAAAAAACATTATAAGCGACCATTCTAACATCAAAGATTCTCTTGTCGGTCTCCTATTCTCATGCGTTTTAATAAAGAATCTCCTTTCGGTTTCCTCCTTATTTACTAAGCATGGCATTACGACCCTGACGGGACGAGCTGTCGGGACTCGTGTCAAATAAATTTATATTCCACAACACTATAACTATTTTGTAGAAATAGTGATCAGGGTCGAACACAGGGAAGAGGATTCTAGTAGATGCAGAGATTTTGTGTTTATGCAACAGGGGGTTTTGGAAAAACAGGATGCAATGAAATAAAATACTAGATGTAAAGGAAACAGAATAAAGCATGCAATAGTGAAAAATAAGATAAAAAACATTATCATAAATTGGATCGCTGGATTGGGATTTCTTATGTTTGAATGGTATTTCACTTGGCTTCCTAGTTTTCTCTGAAAATTATTCTATGCCGATTTTATTAGTCTGGTTGGCTTCTTGGTTACTCGGAGGACCCCCCTACACTAACTTGTGTTTAATTAACCTGTTAACCCAGAACCCTGCAATTAACATGATTAATTAAATTGACTTTATGATCGTCGCCCCTCATGCATAAAGTAGCAACCATCCGAAACCTCGCAATGACTACTAAATTATGTCTAACTAGTCTAAAATAAGTAATCCGAAACCTCGCAACTACTTACTCAAACTAGCTGCTTTAGATTCATGGGCTCGTAATTGTATTAACTAAACATAAATTTAATTTAAATCTAATTAACACAACCTTTAGCATGCATCCTAGGCCTATCAAGGTTCGTCACTCCGTAGAGATTGTCTTGCCTCAGCCTAGTGGCTATCTAAAAATAACTAATAGAATACACGAATAGAAATCTCCTAGGGTCGTAAAGCCTAAGAAACTTATCTCATGTATTGGTTTAAACGGGATTACATGCAAAACTCAATAAAAATACAACAAGAACAGAACATAAATACCAGAAAACTCAGCCAAGATTCAATAACATTCAGAGCATAGTCCCAATCCAACGATACAAAAGCGTTTAGCTACTCATAAACGAAGAAAAACCATAAACAAATACAAAAGAATGCATAAAATCTGACCTAGAAAGGTCTATACAGAGGCTGGAAAGAAAAAGAAATGAAACTAATCGAAAAAGGGCCAAAATTCTAACCTACGACAGACTAAACCGAAGCCCTATATTTATAGAAATCGCCGCAGCGTCTCGACGCCAGGCTCGCGACGTCTCGACGCCAGGCTCGCGACGTCTCGATGCCACGGACTTTGTATTCCGTGTCGAAATTGCATCGGCGTCGAGACGCTATGGGCAGCGTCTCGACGCCATCCCCAATCCGAGCCTTGTTGTCTTTTTTCTCGGCTTTGTCTCGTTATTTCTCGGTACGGGGCTTCAACCTTTGATTCTTGGTGTCGTTCTTCAGGCCCGCTTCAATACACTTGGGTCTTTTCACCTCCTCGCCGTCCAAGAACACCGAGATGACTCTAAAACTCCATAATTGGCCCAAATTAACACCAATTGAGCGTGGTTGGCTCCTGACATCGCCTAAGCTCAAAGTACCTGTAAGTAAGACATGTAAAGCATAAAATTCCCTCTAACAAGTTTAGATTAGAGGTGATAAAATATAGGACTATTTTGGTCCTATCAGACCCTTCATTAACAACTTCTAACATTTATTTATTTAATCCTGTGTCACTCAGGTAAATAAACATCAGTCATGCATTCAATTCTAATCTAAGTTTCTTGTACGGTTGCGTCTCCACTTAGAAAAAAATTCAATTAATCATTGATCAGGTGATTAAAAGCATTAAGGTCAAAATGCACAAATGAATATAAATGCCAATTAAATCATAATTTCTAATTAATTAAGCAAACGTCTAAATAATTACATCAATCACATAGAATTTAGGAATTAACTACTCATAATCACTAAACATCCAATAATTCATAATTACACCTAATCTAGAAACTAAAAGTAAAGGAAAAGTGCTACGACCTGTATAAAAGGATGTTAAAAACATGCTGAGGGTCGCTACTGCATGCATGAAAGCGTAAAACTTTTGAAACTTTAAAGCGGAAGAGACCATAAGTAAAAATCTTTATTTAATAAACTGGGCCCAAAACCATAAGTCATTTTACTATAATAGATCAGTCAAAAACATGATAAACAAGTTTCATAAAATTGAACATTTAAAAACATCTAAAAACATGAAACTAGGAAACTGTTGGGGTTTATGTCCTAAAACTCGTGGATAGTAAATGCAATAAAGTTAAATATAAACGTTATTAGAATAGTTTATATTCTGGTTGTTGAAAGATTAGTTTATCTATGTATTTATTAACCCAAATCCAATAAACTAGAATCCTTGGCTATGATATGAATGCTTGAACTTTATGTGGTGACATAAAACTGGATCAGGTTCAAGTACATAGCCTAAAACGGTCTATAGTATAGGGATAAGACTGGGTACCTTATCCTAGGAAAAACTATGTGACGCGGCCCACTTTGTTATAATACAAACGATGTGATCCTAATATCGTTCATGTATAGACATGCAAGTGGGGGCGTCCTATGCAAAAGAGTTTGTATAAGACCGGACCGCAAAATAAGTCACTTTCACTTCATAACGCCGTTTACTGTGAAACTGACTATTTTAATGCGATGACCTAGGTAACTCGATCTTAATCCTGAGCTAACTATGAACTCTTGTTTATTCGGGATTATCCTTTGATTTGCATGAGTGAGAGTGACCTAACAGCGTAGCTCAACAACCTACCACTTTGGGGATAAGACCGAGTAGATAGCTGGGGACATAGTCCTGCAAGATGGAATTCACTCCTACCCGTCTTTAGGGATAGTAGAGAGGTTGTTCCCTTAAGTGTTGACTCCAGAACGTGAACAAAGGCTCGCCGCCCTCTCATTGGCCCGAGAGGTTTTAGGTTTCGTGGTTGGACCATAAACCAATTGTTCATTAGGGACTCAGTGAAGGCTTAAGGAACAAGAAGTGCTATAGGGGTAAAACGGACTTTGACCTTACTATAGTTACGAACAACCTGTGAAGGATTGACTTATTGATCACGGTTATATCGGGTGGATAGAAATATATCTACAGTGAGGGGAGTTCAGCTACGGGCTATAGTGGAGTGTCCTGTTAGTTAACGAAAGTTGGTTAACTAGGATTGAAAGAGTTCAACCGGTTAATCTCGGATCGTTGGAGCCCATGATCTGTAGGTCCATTAGGTCCCCCTGCTAGCTCATACGGAATAAACCTTAGAACAGAGTGATGAAAGAATTTGAAAACGTTCAAATTCGATTTTGGGAAATATCGCTAATTATATTCGATATAATTTAGCATAATAGTTTAATGGTTATATTAAACTATAAATTGAGAGAGTCGGAAATGTTTAAATAGAATTTAAATATTGTAAATACGTATTCGATACATGTTCGGTGTTAATTTGAATAGTGATTCAAAGTTATCGAGATTTAAGAGAATTCGGTTATGGTATATTTATTTAATTTAATATTTTGATATTGAATTAAACAAATTAATTAAAATTAGTTTTAATTAATTTAGAAATTGATTTTTGATTAACTTTAAAAGAAATTAAAAATAGTTTAAGGTTAATGGATTTTTGCATAAAAATTGAAAATCAATTTTGAATTGATTTTCATGCAAAATTCAATTTGAAGACACCTCCCATGACTCATCATATATCCCTCAATTTGTTGTCTTCTCAAGCTTCATTTGAAATGCATGATTGCTTAGTATATATGTAAGGGATTATGGGACACTACACATATCTCCACAATCGTATGATATTGTCCACTTTGGGCATAACCCTCATGGCTTTGCTTTTGGTTCACTCCAAAAGGCCTCATACCAGTGGAGATAGCTGTCCTCCCTTATAAACCCATGGTCATCCCCTTATCTAGCCGATGTGGGACTTTGGTCGCACTCCCAACAATCCTCTCCTCGAACAAAGTACCACCGAGCCTCCCCTTAATTAGTCATCTATCCGTCGAACTCTTCAGAGTCCGTCAAATTCTCTAGGTTCCAACTCTCTAGGCCCCATTGCTTTACCGAGAGTTTACTCTCATCCAGGACACAACTCCTTTTCTCCGGAGTATACTACCTGCCCAGAGCTCAACAACGGATTTCCCCATGACTACTTAGGCTCACAACTTCTTTGTTCGGTACCTGAGGATTTTATCCGACACGGCTATGTTTGGGGTATGGCTCTGATACCACATGTAAGGGATTACGGGACACTACACATATCTCCACAATCGTATGATATTGTCCACTTTGGGCATAACCCTCATGGCTTTGCTTTTGGTTCACTCCAAAAGGCCTCATACCAGTGGAGATAGCTGTCCTCCCTTATAAACCCATGGTCATCCCCTTATCTAGCCGATGTGGGACTTTGGTCGCACTCCCAACAATATATACATAAGCTGAGAAGAGAAAGGGAGGTGGAGATGAGTTCATTATGCTGGAAAATGCTCTAAAAAACCGTGGGTAAACTTTCTCTCAAAACCCATTTACTTTCTCAATCTTTCTCTCCCAAATTCATCATGCTCGGGTTCCCACAAGCCTGTTCTAAGGCCGGAGAATAGCGGGGAAGATCTCGGTGGTCGTCCATATCGAATTCGAGTGGAGAAACTAGCAAAGGAATCCACGAATTTGGAGCTCCAAGAGGTATTTATGAATTGCTTTGTTTTCGTTCTTATTTAAGCATGCTTTCAATCAACGAAATTAATGAAAATCGGTGCCTAAGATCCGCTAACGCTTCTGCTCGAGTGTTCTTCACTCCTTCAATTGGTATCAGAGCGTGATTTTGGCAGTTGATTTCCATTAATTTCGAGTTTGGTGGGTGAATTTCAATTATTGAATGTGTTGGTTGCTAAAGTTGGATGAACTCGGTTTAGGCATCAAATTAAGCTTTCAATTGTTGGTTTAAATTGTAATTGCCTACATGTTTATGGGCTTTAATGTCTTAGCAAGAGTCTGTATCAATTTGGGAGTCTTTAGAGTAGTAATTAAGCTGTAATCGATCGAGGAAGACGAAGAGGTCGCTGGCCGAAAAAACAGAGCATGAAGAAATCTTGAATTCCTGGGCTGCTGTATGAACAGCGTAGCAATGCTATTCATCAAGCGTCGCGACACTGTCGCGATTTTCAAGCGGCGCACGTTTTCACTTCAAATGGTGGTTCGGTTCAAATCTCTGTCCGGTTCACCGCTTCTCGGCCGGTTCGATTGGTTCAAGGTCGGTTCAGCCCATTTTGATGCCTTTTGTTCCGGTTCAAGCATTTTTTGGATGGTTCAAGCTGGTTCGAGCTGTTCGAGACCGGTTCGGGAGCTGTCCAAGGCGGTTCTCTTGTTCATTTAATTATTATTGTAATAATTTAGCTTAGTTTGGTTGTTTGGATGCCAAAATTGGTCCGCTTTAGTGTGTTTAATTATTTATGCATTAGGAATGTATGTTATAATTAAATTAGAATTGATTATGCATAAAGTATGCCATATAGATTTAAAATCCCACCATAGGAAAGCATGTTCATGCATTAGTAATTAATTATAAAGGGTTATAATAAAAGGAATGCATGTTAGGTTTCGTGTTAGATGCATGTTGGTTGTTTTAATTTTTTCGTTTATGGATGTTTAAATATAAGCGTTATATTAATAAATGAAAACGAACGAGCATGCAGCATGAAACCACCTTAGCATAGATGAATGTTATTGGTTGTCTATATTATAAATTGTTATAAAAATTGAGATAGACATTAAAACCTATAACAAAGATAAAAGCATGCTCACTTAGGGTTAACGGAATCCAATCTCGAACAATTCGCATAGAATAGGTCGATATCTTGTAAAGCTAAGGTTACAAGAGAACTCACCCGGCAAGAGGCTGTCTAAGGCTGGAGGTATTTAAGCTGACGGTTTACGGAACACCTCCTACCTGGGCATCAAACCAGTATTTGAGTTAGGTTAACCCGGTTTTATGAGCATGCGTGAGAGTTGTGAGGTTTTATCACCTA
This sequence comes from Luffa aegyptiaca, assembly GCA_017139565.1. NCBI lineage: Eukaryota > Viridiplantae > Streptophyta > Magnoliopsida > Cucurbitales > Cucurbitaceae > Luffa > Luffa aegyptiaca. Next base: position 29,986,296 of record CM029400.1, on the reverse strand, counting down.
GACATCATAGTGTAATAGTTATGCCATTAGAAATCACCTAGACATAGGTTGTTTCAAAACGTTTAAGCTTTGTGAATGGTGATTTATTTTTATAACTTGAATTATGATTGTTATATGCTTTCATCACCATTAGAAGCATGTTATAGGATTAATTCATTAAAAGTTATAATAGTTATAAGGTTAATGAATAGAAACCGTTAAACCTATAACAAAGAGTTGCATGCTAACATAAGATCTTAGGTAGCACGAATTAATTTTAAAATGTTTAAAATCGATTAGACCTAAGATCACTATTTTCTAATAGGATTAGAAGAGCTTCCTACTTAGTGTTTTATTAGAGTTAAAATATATTAAGTAGGATATAAGGCTTTGGTTATAAGGGAACTCTCCCGGTAAACCAGTACCTGAGTTGAATTAGCCACGGTCTTATTAGCATGCAATGTCACTAGGAAATTAAAAGGGTTTAATTCGCCTAGACATTAGAATAAAGACCTTATTTAAAATAGTTATATATAAGGAATTAACTTAGATAGATTCTTTAGCCGAAATTTACCTAAGTAAAAGACCCTAAGCTTTAAAATACTTAGTGGGAGGAAAAAGGTCTATGAAAAATCGTTTTCTTCTCAAGTTCTCCATAGAGTTCACACGGTGAGATTTATGCATAGCCTCTTGTTACTTACTAACGTAACCATTCCATTCGGAAGGTGATTGCATAAATCAACATCAAAGTGAACGGAGAAAGTATTTATATGAAAATAAAACTTTTCTTCTCACGCTCTCCCTAAAATTCACACGGTGAGATTTATGCATAGTCTCTTGTTACTTACTAACGTAACCATTCCATTCGGAAGGTGATTGCATAAATCAATATCAAGGTGAATAGAGAAAGTATTTATAGTAAGTGGGAGAAGGAAGCGTGTCAACGCATCCTACGGTCTCTTCTATTGGTTTACATCGCAAGGTCTCTATGTTCACCTGCTAAGTACGCCCTGGAGCTGTTACACCATTCGGAGGGTTGTAACATAGGGATTGTAGCACAGTGAACTCCCCATAAGGATAAAGGATTTCTTAGGGCCGTTCCCAGCAATAGCTTTTCCATTCGGTAGCATTACTAGGACCGTTCTCTGAGATCTAAAAAATGGAGGGTCACACTTACAAGATAAACTAATGGTTAGCTTATTCTTGACCAAACAACGGTAACTAAACAAATAACAAGATATGAGCGATTATAGTGATAACGTTTGGTTGAGAATGTCTCAATTCATAGGAGGACTAGCTGACCACCCCTCGGTGGCAGTTACTCTGAACCTCTGAAGTATCGCTGCAAAAGAATTATGATTATAGGGCACGTAATTGCTTTTGCTAAATTGATTGGATTAGTAAAAGGGTTAAAACATTAGACAACCAATTTAGATATTTGTTTATCTTTAGCGATAAGTATATTGTGATACGTAAACAGTCTTAAAATGTAATATGTCCTCAAGATGTTATATCTATTTCATTCTCGCAATGATCATCATAAATATAACATAGAAAATTGCCTAGCCAAAAGAACATGATCCAAGTCTAGAAATATGATTTATTCGTCTTGAAAACATGCTTAGTAAGAATAGTGATTCAACCTGGATATTCGATTCAGGGCTAACTAATCACATATGTTCTTTTCAAGGAATGAGATCCTAGCACTAGCTGTGAACTAGTTAAGATAACTCTTAGAGTTAAAATAGAAGATTTCATCTCGGCTAAGGCAGTGGGAGACATAAAGTTATTCGTTCAAGGAACGATACATATTAATTAATGTATATGGTTCCTAAGATTAAAAGAAATCTTGATTTCTATATCTAGTTTGCCAGAACAAGGCTTTTCTATTACCTTTTGTATGAACCGTTCATTTCAAAAGGATGCCAATATTTGTTTTGTAAACATAAAGAATAACAGACATGTTTTTAAGACCAACAGAGTCTAGAGCGATGTCTAAATCATGAGATATTTAAACCGCTGAGACTCAATCAAAAGGCACATGTTTCTCAAAGTACCTATCTTTGGCACTTGAGGTTAGGTCATATTAAATTACAATAGGATTGAAGATTGGCCTAAAATGAACTTCTAAATAGGTTAGAAGACAACTCATTGCCTCCCTACAAGTCATGCCTTAAAAGTAAGATTACTAAATAACATTTTTCTAGAAAAAGGGTCATCGTGCCAAAGAACACTTCAAACTCGTACATCCAGATCCTTGTTGGATCGATGAATATAAAGAAACGAGTAGTGTTTGAATATTTCATTAGTTTTATTGATAATTATTCAAGGTATGACTATATCTACCTAATGCGTCGTAAGTTCGAACTCTTGAAGTTCAGATAATATAACACTGAGGATAAGATCCAAATTAGGTAAAACAATAACGACGCTTCGATCCGATCGAGGAGAAGAGTATATGGACTTGACATTCCACATCTATTTGATAGAACATGGAATTGTATCCTAACTCTCAATACTTAGTACATCACACCAGAGTGATGTAATGGTAAAGAGAAACAAATCCTTGCTTGACATGGTTTGTTTGATAATAAGTTGCCTAACTCGTTTTGGGTTATGCAGTGCTGATTGCACTTTAGAACACGAATATGGTTATCTCAAAAGAATGTTTTTTGAAACATTGTTTGAACTCTGAAAAAGCATAAAAAGTGTGTGTTTATGTTGTTTCAGAACTTAGGGATGTCCTCATATGAGACAAACCCGAAGTAACTGGAACCTTATTCGAAAGTGTGCCTATTTGTACGTTATTCCAAAGAAACGAGTTATGGATGCTTCTTTGGAAATAAAGTCTTTGTATGGACAAATGCTTACTTTCTTAAAAGAAGGCCAAGTTTGTATTCTGGATCTATTACAAATTTTTGGGGTTTTGCGGTCGCATTCGCGGTCACATTCCCCTGTTTTTTCTCTAACTTTGATTTTTCTTCTTTTTCTACCAAGGCTTCATGCTCCTTGGTCTTTTCTTTATTTATTTTATTCTGTATAGTATCTGAGGTAATGCCTGACTTCTTTTCAAAAATATTTTCTCGAGCTTCTTCTGGGATTTCTGCTTCTTGATTCACTGGGTACTTTGGGCCATCATATTGTAGTCCACTTCTTAAGGTCACTGCCTTGCATTGCTCTTTTCCTTCTCTATGAGGGATCTCAGTCTTGCTTGGCAACGTTCCTTGTGGTCTGTTTTTAATCTCCTGAGCAATCTGTCCAAGCTGTACTTCCAAATTCCTTTCTGCAGCATCGTTTCTTGCCATGTACTCCTTCATAAGAGTCTCTAGGTTTGACTCTTGACTCTGCACTTGGACTTGTTGGAAGTTCTTCTGCGGCTGCTGTTGTGTAGAAGGTTTCCCAAATTGATTTGTGTTGGAATTACTCAAACCAGCTTGTCCTCCCCAAGAGAAGTTTGGATGTTGTTTCCAACCTGGGTTGTACGTGGCCGAATATGGATTCCATCTATTCTGGTTCTGGTTCCCTTGTTGACCTACATAAAAGACAGACGCAGGATTTAGTGGACAGTTATCAGCAATGTGTTCCTCACCACAAATTTCACAGCAGGGAGAAGAGATAGCATTGGTAGGGGCTATATTTGCTTGATTGTTCATGGTCATGCCCATCATCATGCTATGGATAGCCTTGATCTGGGCTTGCATAACAGAATTAGCCTCTGTTTCCACTGCTTTAGCTGGATTTTTCAAGATTGCTGTTATCTCGGTCTCTCCCCAATGTCTATTGTTTGTGGCTATAGTGTCCAAGATAACATGTGCCTCATTTGCAGACTTCTTCAAGAAAGATCCGTTTGCAGATGCATTGACTAGTGCCTTCGAAGCTTGATCTAATCCACTATAAAAATGCTCCAAGATAATGCAAGCAGGCAATCCGTGGTGTGGACACTTCCGAACTAGCCTTTGAAATCTTTCCCAAGCTGCATCCAGAGGTTCATTGTAAGATTGTCTGAAAGCAATAATTTCAGCTCTATATTTGGCATTTTTATTAGAAGGAAAAAACTTCTCTAGAAATTTCTCAGCCTAATCATTCCAAGAAGTGATGGAGTTTGGAGGAAATGAATCCAACCAAGCTTCAACATCTCCCTGCAAAGAAAATGGAAAAAGCTTTAGCTTCAAAGTATCTTCAGGCACTCCTGTAATTTTAAAAGAATTGCAAACTCTCAAAAATAGCTTAATATGTTTGTGTGGATCTTCATTTGGAAGTCCAGAAAATTGGCCCATGGTATTCAACATTTGGAACATCACTGGTTTAAGTTCAAACTGTGGAGCATCTATCGGTGGCTCCAAAATTCCTTGATTTAAAGTCTGAAAAATTGGTAAAGCGTAGTCCCTTATTGCCCTATTGCGGTCTTCAGCAATATAAATTGGATTTTCTTGTTGTGGCACCGGTGGAACTGGAGGAACAGGAGGAATTCTCCCACCATATTTCTCCCTTCCACGATTCTGTGGATCAACTTGAGGCTCGACTCCAGGAGGTTCCATTGGAAACTCTTGTATGTAAGAAACTTCTTCTAGAGGTTCCTGTGCGCTCAACTCTTGTTGTTCCTTTCTCTTTCGTCTTTGTTCCTTCCTTCGACGACTAAAGGTTCTTTCTATCTCAAGATCAATGTCAAGGAGTGGACACCCCTTTTTCATTCACTAACTTCAACCTGCAAGAGAAAAACAATTGCAAATCAAAGTCAAATTCCCTTTGAGACAGAAATGCGGTCGCAATCTGATCGCAATTTAAAAAACAAAACTGGTTTCACTTTTGGTCCCCGGCAACGGTGCCAAAAACTTGGTGCGTCGTCAGTTGAATGGATGGATGTGAGATAAGATGATAAATAATAATAAAGGTAAATTAGCCAACCCTAGTGCAAGTATGCACTGTCGCATGTAGTAATAAAAAAAACCTTAGAAGTATTCCAAGGGTATCGATCCCACGAGGACTAAATTGGAAATTCAGATTTGATGAAGAAACTGCTCAAATGATTGCTTTTGAAAAGGTAACCAAAGAAATATGATTGATGATTGATTTTTAGAAAAATAGATAAAACAAGCAAATGAATAGAAGAATAACAATAAAATAAAACAAGGTATTCAACATGGATTCATCCCAAAGGCAATAACCTTAATCCTGAAGTATTTAACTTAAGCCTATTCAATGCATTGGGTCAGATTTAACTTCTATTTGGCCTTGCTCCCAAGAACCGTTAGAAGGCTAAGTGAGTACCGTTATGCACATTTCTGTGACTCGACTCCGACATAGATAATTCACGAATGCAATCTATAACCCTATAGTTGATATAGGGTGCCTTAGGCAGCTTGCCCTATATTGCCGAACAATCTCTTTCGAGCTTTTTCTCCTATATCACCTTTATGAGAACCAATATTGTTTGTTCCTTTTGAGATCAAACTCACATAGCATGCAAAGTCTAAGTGATCAAGTTAAACTCAACAAGATCAGATTGATAATCAATAAAGAATGACATGCATTGAACAAAACTTAAGCAAATAAAACACTTTCAAGCTATTGACCATAAGGGAATTCACCATATTGAACCCCTCAACAGAATCTAGCTACTCATGGTGAGATAAAGTGCAAATGAATACATTTTCATTGAAAATAAGATGTAAAGAATACAGATAAATGAAAAGTATCAAAAGCTGGAAATAATGGAAGTAGCCAAATACTATGGGTTTTCTATTTATCCAATCCTTCTAGAGTTCGCTTAGACACTCCACTCTCTCGCTTTTACAAGTGGGAATGGGTGAAAATCCCTACGAACCCTAAGGTTTGATGTCTAACTCCGGTTAGAATTTAGTCATCTAAGAAGGATCTCGGGCATCCCTACTCATAGGCGTCAACTAGGGTTCTGTCACCACCCTCTTTTTCCAAATGAGTTCTGCTTGAATTTGACTTCGAATCTCGAGCTTATATAGTGTGGGAAATGGTTGAGGAGCTGCGAAATAGGTGCTGGTAGGTAGCCCAGTCGGTTTCGGGGTCAAAACAGCTGGTTAGGTGCGAAGAAGACTCGTCAACAACGACCCGCGGACGACTCGGAACTGCCTCTGTTTTTCCAGAAATGCAGTCGCATTTCATTTTGCCTTCCATCGCATTTCTAGGCAAATTCCAGCTTCTCCTCTGTTTTTCTGCACAGCAACAAACTTGGTCAAATTCCCTTAAAATTGAGTCTTTTTAAGCACAAATGAGCACAATTTGACAAAAGTGAATCTCAACACCCTAACTTATCAACTTTAACATGTTTTGAGCTCGGGAATGGTAAAATTGATCTAAACATGCAATATTTGACAAGATTATGAGCTAAATATAAGGGTAAAATAAGTATATTTTTGACCCTTATCACACCCCCAAACATAACTCATTGCTTGTCCTCAAGCAATAGCCAATCAAAATGTTAGAGATCAATTTTTTTTTAATTGCAAATCAGAATGTAACAGCTCAATACTCATTGTAAATCAAAACATTATGATTCATATGTAATTGTCAATTATGGTACTAGCATCAACTTTAAATTTCAAATCAAGTGACATGGAATCAAGTAAACATGTTTTTCAAGATCGTTTTCTAAAAAGTTTGCCTTTCAGGAGAGGGTCCTACTCTAGTGCCAGTCACAACGTCTGAGTTTCATAGGCATGAAGATTTCTATTATTATTTTTCAAAGCAAAACTCTCCCCAGTCCATCCTAACCAATGTGCTTAAACTACCTAACTTCTACTCATAAAGCCTAGTGTAGTCCTTTTAGTTAAGAAAAACAAGACTTGAGGTCAAAATGAGCATACATGAGTTACTAGATCTTTTCCTATCTCCCCCAAACTTATTTGACTGCTGGTGCTCTTTTTATTCAACTTCTTTTTCTCCCAAGAGTATCCTTGCTGTCATCTTTACCTTTGTTCTAGCTTATTGACACTTTGTGGTGAAGATATCTAACTACGAGCAAAGTTCACAAGCTTGGAATGATACTCACTTCCCTAAGTAAACCTTTCATGCAATGGCAAACCATGGGTGTCATGAATGCCCTTGGTTACTCAATAAACCCTAGGAAGGAGGAGTAACTCTCGGTTTTCATATATATATTTTTTATATTTTTTATTTTTTATTTTATTTATTTTTTTAAAGGTATATACTGACCACATACTCTTTTTCCAGCAGTACAAATTTACAAAAAACATAGATATTAATATTTACAAAGTAAAGCATAAAGCACCCCCCCCAAACTTAAAGTTAGACAATGTCCTCATTGGCTTTGTTTTTGAGGCATGGGCTTCACATGAGGCTTTTTATTTTTCAAAACTTCAAGGATAAACTCTCCTAGAGTGTTAGAAAGGTTAAACACGAGGAAGTTTAGACTTAAGAAAATTCTGTAAAGAAAAAGACTAATGGAAAGCCTATGACTAGAAAACAATTCAGTTGTGACGGCGACACTCTTGAGATAGAACAAAGCTCTAGTTATCATCATCAAGGGCTTAAAAGAAAACTCCTTTGAAAACATGCTTTTCATCCAAAAAAATTTTTAAAGCAATTTTTCATAAAGTTGATTTTTTCTTCAAAAAGTTCATAGGTAAAGCTCAAAAACAGCAAGCAGATTTTTAAAGAAAAGATTTGAAAAACCCAAGTTTGTCTAATCCAAACTATCAACAAGCTATCTAAACTACCCTATAATCATACTATTAACACACAAAACAATTAAAGCAATAAAAAAACAGCAACTAAACAACTAAAAACAAAATTCAAATCATGCTAAAACTAAAAAAACAGCAAGCATAAAAAACAATATTATGTACAAAAAACAGCATGTAAAGGGGTCAGAAAACTCCCCTAGTCCTCGTCCGAGGAACTCTCTTTCTCTTCATCTTCATTTTCATCTTCTTCATCATCAGAATCCTTGTCTTCTTGAGGCAACAGCGACTGAGGGAAATCGGGAAAAACCAGAGCAATACTCGAGGCGATAAAGAGATAAAACTCTCTAATGGCCTCATCCTTCTCCTTTGCATATGCCCAATATGTCTTCAGGTTCTCCCTGATTTGATCTAGGTGGCGGTAGGCAATGGCTAGGGCTTCCGATGACGGTGAGGGTCCTGTAGAAGGAGTGTGCTGGGATGGAGAAGCCATGCTTGGCCCTGAAGGTGGAGTGGCCTGAGATGTGGAGACTTTATCTTTTATCTGGATGCTGTTGATAGCGGGCAGAAATGTCGCTATTTTAGCCCTAAAATATTAAGCTTTTTAGTGCTTTAATTGTGTTTTTATTGAAGATATTTAATAAATTTTGTTATTTGGTCTTTAGGAGAAAATCTTGGATTTTGGTGAAAAAATGCCCAAAAAAAGAGCAATTCAAGCCCAAATTCCATACATGGGTCAAGGGGGAGTCCAAGAAAGTCAACCATGAAGAAGAGGCCCAAAAAGAATTGGGGTTGGCCCAATTTCAAGCCCAAAACGGAGCCTGAAAGTTCTGGAATTCGCCTAGCGTCGAGACGCTGTAGGGACAGCGTCGCAACGCTGTCCCATTTCATGGCCGGCAAGTCGATGACGTCACAGCGTCGCGACGCTGTCCATTTTTCAGGCTTATAAAAGGCGCCCTTGGTGCCCATTTTATGCATTAATCATCATTCCATTCCTTCATTCCTTTCTCTCTTTGGCTCCTTTGGAGCCTTCTCTCAAGGCTTTTTAGCCTTTTTGAGAGTTCTTTAGTGGGAAATTTTGGGGAGCACTCTAGGAGGCTCAAGGTTTGTTCGGAGGGACTCCAAGCGCCAGCGACGGGGTCTTCCACGGTCATTTCCTTCCCTTTTATTTTGCCCTTAATTATGCTTTCCATTGTATATGTTGTGAATATTTTAGCTATGTATAGCTAAGCCCCAATTTGGGGTCTTGAAATGAAATTATAGTTAAATGTTGTTATAATTGTCTATATCTTGCCCTGTTTACTAATTATTTGTATGGATGCTCGTAATGCTGTATGCAATCTGGCCAATTGTATATTGATCTGATTCTTAATGGAAACTCGACGGAGAGAAATTAAGATAGATCATAATCCATACAACTAGTTTAATTGCCCGTCGTCACAACGGGATTAGTTGATTAAACTTAGATTCCTAAAATAAATCAGAGCGTAATAATTAACGAATTTTAATGGCGCTAAGGACACTTAGGTTGTTAAAATGGATTAATTATAATTAGGGGAAACCGACAAGAGATCCTATGTGACTAACGAAGATTCTAGGAGTATAATTAGTTGGGCTACGAGATAGGTTAATTGTAATAATTATTTAGCTATTAATTAAGTTTCACACTTCCCATTTAAAAACTCTTTCTCCATATTTTATTTTCCTTGATTGATCGCTTTACTTTCCTTAATCGCGTTAAAATTAAAATCTTTTTAACTTCATGTTTTGGTCCCTAAATATTATTTCTCCCAAGTATCTTTAGTGTTCCAGGAATTTTTTCTTTGCTTAATTTTCGCTTCGCCTCCTTGTGGGTTCGATACTCGGAATATTTCCGTTTTATATTTCTTGCGGCCCATGCACTTGCGGTATTAGTAGCGGTGTATCGTCGCCCCAACAAGTTTTTGGCGCCGTTGCCGGGGAGGCTTGATTTTTAAGCAAAATAATTTTTTTCTTGACATTAAAAAGAAAGGGATAAATAGTAATTTAGGTTGTAAATATTTTTTTCTTGTGAATATTATTTTATTTTTGTTTTTGTTTGGTTCTTTTGATTGTTTGGGAGTGTTGCATGCGAAAACATAAGGTGGTTGAATTGTTTCCTTTAGATCTTGAAATTACCAGGACACTCAGATCTATTCGTAGAGAGAAAAGACTGACAGAAGCAATGGCCCATCAAGATGAAGCTCCCAAGGCACTCAAAGACTTTTTACAGTCAGTCCTCCCAACTGAGAATTCAGGCATCGTTTACGCCCCGATCCAAGCTAACAATTTCAAGTTGAAGACAGGATTGATTCAAATGGAGCGAGACAATTCATTTAAGGGACATCCTTCGGAGGACCCACATTCACATCTGCGATCATTCTTGGAGATATGCGGGACCGTGAAGATGAATGGAGTTACGACCGACGCTATAAGATTGAGGTTATTCCCATTTTCTCTGCAAGATAAAACTAAAGATTGGCTCGAATCAGTCGAGATGGGTAGTATCAGCACATGGGATGAGCTTGCCCAGGAATTCCTGACGAAATTTTTCCCGCCTGCCAAGACTATCAAGCTCCGGACTGAGATCGGAACATTCAGGAATTTGGATGAGGAGCAACTTTATGAGGCATGGGAGAGATATAAGGAGATGCTTAGGTGATGCCCGCAGCATGGCTACCCAGATTGGCTCTAGGTGCAGTTGTTTTACAATGGACTAAATCCCTCCACCAAGACACTTTTAGACACATCAGCTGGTGGGAGTTTTCTTTCCAAGACAGTGACGGAAGCCAAGGATCTTCTAGAGGAAATGGCAGCGACCAGTTACCAGTGGCCGACTGAAAGGGGGACAGTTTCCAAAAAGGTTGGGATTTATGAAATTGATGAATCGAGTTCGCTGAAGGCACAGATGGCATCATTGACGAACGCACTGAACAAGCTGGCTTCATCTGAGGTGGTCAAGCCTATCTCCACCTTAGCTGAAGGATATTCAAAGAAGGACAGTCAAGATGTGGAAGAAGTTCAGTATGTGGGAAACAGAGCATTCACTCAAGGAGTACCGAACTTCTATTATCCCAGTCTGCGCAATCATGAGAACTTTTCCTACTCGAACACGAAGAATGTATTGCAGCCACCGCCAGGATTTGCTTCAACCAGTACGCTAGAAAAGAAAAGTAACCTGGAGGAGATGGTGGCCATGTTTATCAAAGAACAGAAGGTGTTAAATGTGGATCTCCAGACAGTAGTAAATAACCACGACACAGCTCTGAAGAATATGGAAGTTCAGATAGGTCAGATAGCTTCAGTAGTGAATGCCCTTCAGAAAGGGAAGTTCCCAAGTGACACTGATGAAGGGATAAAAGCCCTTGCGCAGCGGAAACTTTTCAGAACCTTAACTCCGTTTTAATTTAGGATCAAAATACCGGTACGTTGGAATAAAATCACAGCAGTAAATTCATAATAAAACTACTAATACTCATGAATAAAGCATGCTAAAATTACTCTAAATACTCTAGATCTAATCTAGATTGGACCCTAATGATCCTAGATCAAGATTACGTACTTTAGAAGATGTTCTTGATCGTTTCACCAACAAACCCTTGTGTAGTCCGAAAATTCCAGCAACAAAACCTCCCTTTAACGCTGCAATTCACCACGAACACTACCACGCAGTAGCACCGGTATCCTCACGGGAAAAAACGCTGATTGCTTGTGGGAGCAAGGTAAAACTTTAGGAATTTTCTTGGGAGAAAAGTCTCTGTATCGCTAGAGAGAAAAGAGAACGATAGATCCAATCAATGGAGCAAGAGAGAGAGTGTATCTTAGGGTTGTATCGTTAGAGAGGCTTTAGGGATGTAGCGAAAAAACTGACCCAACTCCCTTAAAACCTTCACTCCCAACGTGTACTGATTAGTGGGGAAGAAAAAAATTAATCAGTTGCTTTAACTGATTGATGAATATTAATATTAATCAATAATAAATTAATATTAATATTTAATAATAATTGATTTAATACTTAAACTAATTATTATTTATGTAAATCATATTTTACATAAACATTCCCACATAACCTATAGTTTTAAAGTAATTTAATTAAATTAAATTAAACAAAATATTAATCAATTTAACAATTAATTAATATTGTAATTAAATATCACATATTTAACTACATCTCTCTCAATTAAACTATAGTATTAATGTACATCAAATGTGCATTAATTATAACCTATAGTTTTTAATATGAATCAAATTCATATTTAAGTTTAATATTCGAACACCTTTGAATATTCGATTCTCCCTTAGAATTTCACCTCAACGCCCCTAGTGAGCTACTGGTGGGACCTAATGGACCTACAGATCAGAAGCTCCAACGATATGAGATTAATTGGCTAAACTCATTAACCAAGTGAATCAATATTCGTTAACTGTGGTTCACTCCACTATAGAACCACAGCTGCACTCTTCTCACTGCAGATATATTTCTGTGTCCACAAATATAAACCATCAACAGCAAGTTAGCCCTTCACGTGTGTTCGTACCCCAGCTAGGTCAAATTACCGTTTTACCACTAGGCTACCTCTTAGTCCTTAAGTACCAGTGCTCTAATGAACAACCTGTTTGAGGTCCAACCAGCAAACAGAAGACCCTCTCGTGCCATAGAGAGGGTAGGGCGCATTGTTCAAGACCCGGAGACACCACTTAAGGGAACACACCTCTACTTACCCTAATATTGGGAAGGAGTGAATTCCATCTTGTAAGACTATGTTTCCAGCTTCCCACTCGGTCTTGTCCCCAAAATGGTAGGCTTATTGAGTCGGCGAACAGGCCACTCTCACCCGTACAAATCAAAGGACAATCCCTCATGGACAGGAGTCCATAATCCACTCAGGATTAAGGCCAAGTTGCCTAGGTCATCCTAGTGAAATAGAAACCGAGCTAACTAACGGTGTTACAGTTAGTGGTTAACTATTTTGCGGTTCGGTCTTTGTGCAAACTCATTGCACAGGATACCCCCACTCGCATGTCAACTACATGAACGCATTGGATCATTACGTTTGTATCAATATACAAAGTGGGTCGTATTCATAGTGTCACCAGGATAAGGTAACCAGCCTTATCCCTATACTACAGACCCTTTAGGCTAAAACTTGAACATCGATCCCCGCATGTCCCTACATACTAGTTCAAGCCTCATTCTATTAGCCTTGGATGTTTAGTTTATTGGATTAGGGTTAATAAGACAAGATATAATACAAACATAGAAAAAATGAATAATACATCACTTTTATTAATGTTCGGTCAAGAGTACATTTACTATCTACGAGTTTTAGGACATAAAACCCAACAACTGAACCCAATCCGAGAGAGCAGTGCAAGATGGTGACACTGAGAAGTGGTAGACAGTTTGAGATCAGTTCAGAAAAGAAGAAAGAAGAAAAGAGCATGGATGAAGATGGAAGGGCTGAGGCACAAAAAGCCTCCTCTGAAAGGTCCCAACATCCTCCTAACTTTGTTGATTTCAATTATGATGTTTCTAACTCTTTTGCAGGAAAGAAAAAAGATGAAAAGCAGAATGACAGGCATGAAGAGACGCTGAATGAGGAAGAAGTAGTTCCATGCAACCATCATGACAAAGGCTCGCACATTAGCCTGCTCAAGCGGAGGGGCGAATGTCCTACCTTTGACTATAGGGAGTTACTTTTTCCTTAGCGCTTTAAAAATGTTAAATTAGATGAACAGTTTCAGAAATTCCTAGAGATATTTAGAAAATTGTCTGTAAACATTCCCTTAGTAGATGCTTTGTATAATATGCCTAATTACGGGAAGTTCATGAAAGAGATGCTATCTAGGAAGAAAAGCTTGAAAAAAGAGGTTTTTAGATTGTCTGAAAACAGTAGTACCATAGTTTCTGGAAAGATGCCTTCTAAACAAAAAGACCCAGGGAGTTTTACTGTTCCCTGTACTATAGGAGAAGTATCTTTCGATAGGGCCCTGTGTGATCTAGGTGCTAGTATAAATTTGATGCCCTATTCATTGTACAGGAAGATTGGTTTAACAGGTCTGAAAGACACCGACATCACCCTCCAGCTCGCTGATAGATCGATTACCCAACCGATGGGTATGGTGGAGGACGTGCTGGTGAAGGTCAACAAATTCATCTTCCCTGTAGATTTTGTGGTACTTGACATGCATGAAGGCAAAGAGATACCTATCATTTTAGGCAGACCCTTCTTAGCCACAGGTAAGGCTGAAATTAGTGTGCATACAGGTAAGCTTACCTTGAACATAGATGATGAAAAAGTCATTTTTAATATTTTTGGGCAGGATGAATCTGTATGTAGTTTGCATACTTGTTTTTCTATAGGTCCAGAATATTTGACTGATGATGATGAGGAGGTAGAATATAATCTTGACCTAGGCTTAGGAGAGGCACCTATGGATGATGGGAATTTTAATCCGAATGCATTTTTGATGATCCTCTGTTTGAGAATGAGCTGATTGATATAGATTTGCCTGATTTTGAAAATGAATTAGAATTACCTACTTTTGAGAATGAAATGTCTGCAATTGATGATTTGCCTAATTTAGAAAATGAGATAGAAATGCCTGAATTAGATGATTTTGAGAATGAGCTTGATATGACTGAGAATGAGCATGATTTGCATGGAGATGATTACTTGATAGATGATAATTTTGAGTCTAATCATGATAATGTTGAATCTATTTAGTCTGATCCAGATGAGTATATAGAGTCAGACCTTGAAAGTGTGAATAATTTTGATTCGGGTCCTGATGATGTGGATAATAGCATAGAATCTGACCCAGAGGAGCTTATATTCTCTAATTCTTCTGATAGTGAGTCATATGACAGCTTGGTTGATTCATTTTTCAATACTGAGTCTGAGGCATCTTCTGAGCATTTAGATATTGAATCTGATGAATGGATATACATAATTGATAGGCCGTCCTTAGATCCTAGACCAGTAGATATCATAACGCTTGATGACTCTGTGAATAACTGTTTTGAGAATAAAGATTTAGAAAAGAGATTTGACGCTGCTACATATTTTTTGAAATGTTATTATAACAATCTCTTTAGTGATGATGGGCCAGGGGAAAGTTTTTTTTCTCCCCTATTTGCAGTGTGCAACTTGGTGCGTGATTTTCTACAAGGCTTGGAGGACGATGAAAATTTTTATTTCGAGCCTCCGTGATCGTGCCGAGCCTCGTCTAGCTAAAGACGTTAAAGAAAACGCTGCTTGGGAGGCAACCCAAGGATTAAAGTTTAGGTAGTTGTTTTTGCGGTAAATAATTTTCGTTGCTTCGTAGTCTAATTGTGTTTTGCAGGATCACCTTAGCAAATCCCAAAGCTCCAAGAATCCCATTTTTCTAGAACCAAAGGAAGAAGATGAATTGCTCCTAGCTCAGGGAAGTCTCAGTATCCCTCTTTATGCTTTATTGTTTATAAACATTGGGGGGGAGGATTTCGCTGTGTTGAGCATATTTAAATTCTGTTGGATGCATGAATAGATAGCCATGATAGCCGAGGATGTGATTTTAGAAGTTTTGGGAGAAAATGGTTCATATATTGTGGAATCTGGGAGCATAGCAGAAATTGTGAAATTTTAAAATTTTTTGATACTTAGTTTTAATGTCTAAAGCATGCAATAGACTTATCTAATGACATCTTTGAAAATCTAGATTTTTATTATGATTTTTAAAGTTTGTTGACACCCCAATAGGCTTAGTTTCTAATACTAGGAAGTTCATGCTTGATTGTTCTAAAGAGCTAGGTAGAAAAAAATGCTATGCCTACTGAGAGAAAAGCAAAAACAACAAAAGAAAAAGAGAGAAAAGAAAAATCTATTGAAAAAGAAAATATTTTTGCTTGCACAAAAGAAAAAGCCTAGGGGTAAAAAGAGCTACCTGCGGTGTGATCAGTTAGGCCAACCAAAGAATAAAATTCGGGTTAAGGGTCCCTGCACCGTAGTGTGAAAGCTAGTACCATTAGATATCAAAATGCAAGTTTGGGGGAGTAACAAAAGAAAAAGAAAGAAAAATATTTGTGAGTTTTGCTCCCCCATGAAAAAGAAAAATGTCAGGCGCCCTAGTTTCTTTTTTTTTTTGCAAGATAGAAGAACTCCGACCTAGTAGGGGCCCTTAGCCAGTGTAGGGGGAAAACAAATGGAGAAAGCCATAAGACTAATCTAGGTTAGTAAAAGAATCATTAGAAAAGTCTTGAGCATGCTATTCATTAATCTTAAGTTCAAACCATTTTAAGATTTCTTCATGAGTATGCGGTGCTTGCTTATTCCACTTGCATGTTTTCCATTCTATCCTAAAAATTCCAAAATCATTGAGGCTTGAGCGATTCTATTTCATGCATCTTTCGACTTTATTTTGCTCGGGACTAGCAAAAGCTTAAGTTTGGGGGTGTGATAGCGGGCAGAAATGTCGCTATTTTAGCCCTAAAATATTAAGCTTTTTAGTGCTTTAATTGTGTTTTTATTGAAGATATTTAATAAATTTTGTTATTGGTCTTTAGGAGCAAATCTTGGATTTTGGTGAAAAAATGCCCAAAAAAAGAGCCATTCAAGCCCAAATTCCATACATGGGTCAAGGGGGAGTCCAAGAAAGTCAACCAAGAAGAAGAGGCCCAAAAAGAATTGGGGTTGGCCCAATTTCAAGCCCAAAACTGCGCCTGGAAGTTCTGGAATTCGCCTAGCGTCGAGACGCTGTCCCATTTCTTGGCCGGCAAGTCGACGTCGCGACGCTGTCCATTTTTCAGGCCTATAAAAGGCGCCCTTGGTGCCCATTTTATGCATCAATCATCATTCCATTCCTTCATTCCTTTCTCTCTTTGGCTCCTTTGGAGCCTTCTCTCAAGGCTTTTTAGCCTTTTTGAGAGTTCTTTAGTGGGAAATTTTCGGGAGTTTTTGGGGAGCACTCTAGGAGGCTCAAGGTTTGTTCGGAGGGACTCCAAGCGCCAGCGATGGGGTCTTCCACGGTCATTTCCTTCCCTTTTATTTTGCCCTTAATTATGCTTTCCATTGTATATGTTGTGAATATTTTAGCTATGTATAGCTAAACCCCAATTTGGGGTCTTGAAATGAAATTATAGTTAAATGTTGTTATAATTGTCTATCTCTTGCCCTGTTTACTAATTATTTGTATGGATGCTCGTAATGCGGTATGCAATCTGGCCAATTGTATATTGATCTGATTCTTAATGGAAACTCGACGGAGAGAAATTAAGATAGATCATAATTCATACAACTAGTTTAATTGCCCAACGTGACAACGAGATTAGTTGATTAAACTTAGATTCCTAAAATGAATCAAAGCGTAATAATTAACGAATTTTAATGGCGCTAAGGACACTTAGGTTGTTAAAATGGATTAATTATAATTAGGGGAAACCGATAGAAGATCCTATGTGACTAACGGAGATTCTAGGAGTATAATTAGTTGGGCTACGAGATAGGTTAATTGTAATAATTATTTAGCTATTAATTAAGTTTCAAGACCCCACTTCCCATTTAAAAACTCTTTCTCCATATTTTATTTTCCTTGATTGATCGCTTTACTTTCCTTAATCGCGTTAAAATTAAAATCTTTTTAACTTCATGTTTTGGTCCCTAAATATTATTTCTCCCAAGTATCTTTAGTGTTCAAGGAATTTTTTCTTTGCTTAATTTTTGCTTCGCCTCCCTGTGGATTCGATACTCGGAATATTTCTGTTTTATATTACTTGTGGCCCGTGCACTTGCGGTATTAGTAGCGGTGTATCGTCGCCCCAACAGCTGTTCTGTTGAAGCTTCCCGATCAAGGACATGTCAATGGTCGGCTTGAAGAAATGACGCTCCTCGTCCTTGTCTAGAACTATCTTCACCCTTTGGCAAAGCTGGGTGATGAGTGATCCAAAGAAAAGTTTACCTGCTCTTTTTCTTCCACAGGCTAGAATCTTATCCCTGATTATGATCCCAATATCGATGTCCAACCCCTTCATAATGCAATAGAGTAGCATGACTCTATCCACTGAGGTCGTACTGTCGTGGGTGGTTGGCATCAAACGGTTCTTCAGAAAGTGAAGCCAAAATGCCGATTCTGGCTTTAGATCGCTTGACACTAAAGTCTTCACCTTCGTTTGGGACTCTTTCCATTGAACTCCCTTGTTGGCCACAAGTTTCAGTGCTTCTTTCATTTGGTTGGCCGAGGGGTTCCGGATGACATTGTTCCCTCTTGGATTCAGGGGTGCCTTGATCCTGTACACCTTGTTAATTTCTACAGAAGAAAAGCTGACGATCTTGCCTCTCACCACCGCCATACTAATGCTCTCCTCCCTCAGGCCGGCGTAAAATTCACGAACTAAAGGCACTACAGCCTCCTGAGGGTGAGCACAGAACTTCTGCCACTTGTAATGAGAGATAACTCTGCTTACGAACTCTGGCAGTGCTCCTGCTCTGTTAGAGAATCCCTTATCGTTGAGGAAATCTCTTTTTCTCATAATCTCCATCCGTTCCTGAAAGTTAACATCTCTGAATACCTTGGGGAATGGATTTTTAGGAGATGCAGCCTTAGGTGATTTGCCCTTTGGCTTGGTGGGTGAAATGGTAGGAGGGACTGCAGGAGAGGCGTCCATGGACCTAGTCCTCGGCCTCTTGGCAAAAATCGGGTCATTCTTGTTCTTAGTCCTCCTTTCAGCTTTGATCTCTCTTTTTCTCTTTCTCCTCAATGCTGCAGAGATAGGAACTTGGTCATCATCCAGCTCCTTGATCTCTGAGTCGGATTCCGTCTCTGAGTCACTGGAGGTCTCGGCCTCCTTGCTTTCTTTCTCTTCTTCATCCCTCTTCTCTCCCGAAGAGGTGCTATCAGCTGCTGGTGGGTCATCTTTGAATAGAGGTTCCAAAACCTCATCAGAGGGCTGAACTTCAGTGGCCTCGGCTAGGCCTTCTTCATAATGCGGCCCAGATGCGGTTGCATTCTGGCCTTCATCCTCTTGATCTTTTTCTTTTTCTTTTTCTGAACTTCCTTCAGTTGGCCCCTGTTGGGCTTCTTCTTTTCTTCCTTGCAGCACTTCAACTTCACTTTGAGCCTTGTGGAGTGGCTCAAAAGCTGCAAGGAAGTCTTCAGCTTGCTTCCTTCTTTTCTCATCTTCTTTTAATTCTTCTTTTCTCTGTTTTTCTTCCTCAAGGAGTTGCAAATCAGTAGCTACCCTCCTGAGGTCTTCATCCAACTTCCTCTCTTTTTCAGCTTCTAAGGCCTTCTCAGCCTCTTGTCTTTCCTCTTCCTTTTTCCTTTCTTCTTCAAGCTCTTTTTCTCTTGCAAACTCATCTTCTTCCCTCATGTGTTGATTTTCCATCTCTCTCTCGGCCTCAACCTCCTTCAAAGCTTCTTGTTCTGCCCTGTATCCTTCATCAATTACTAGAGCCTTTGCCACGGCTTGGCAAATTATGCCTTCGAACACGTCCAGTGGCATTCTTGCTACTTTGAGGGGCTCAATAACAAGCAGCTTTTCGGGCACAACTTTCTTGGGACTCCTCCTCCTTGCGCTGTAGGTAACGAAAGGTTTGTTCCTACAAGACGAGGAGGGGTTAGTTGAAGGTTCAGAAGTTTTACCCGTTGAAGTTCCCTCTTACCGAGAGCTTCCTGCTGCTTTGGCGGCTTCTTCTTCATCTCGCCCATTTCCTTCTTCTTCAAGAGCAGCACGTCTCTGAGCTCCCATTGCCCAGATCATTGAAAACCACTCCCGCGAGCGTTTTCTAAACTTTTGAGTGGCGGGTTTTTGGTTTTGGCAGACGGCAGTGGCGCGCGTGGACCTTCTAGGTGAAGATGAACTCGGATTCTCCCTCGACGTGGCCGGCATTGTCGAAGAAGAGGGAGTTTGAGCGTCGGGTTCTTGGTTCACGATCGCCGGTGAAAAACCCGTGAGTCTCGTTCTTCGTGTGTCGTGCATGGGTGTTTCGGGCTGTTCTTTCGTGGGCGGTTGGATTACTCTGGGATCGAGTAATCTTGCGTGATGATGAAGGTTTTGGGCGAATTTTTCATGGTTCTTGATATGGGTTTCGATTTCAAGATGAGAGAATATGGAGAGAGTTGGAGTTTTGACTTGAATGCAAAAGAGTTGAGTGGTTGGTGAAGAGGGAAAGACTATAAGTCAGCTATTTATAGTTTTCTAACTAGGTCACGTGATGGTCAAAAAAGTTTCGTGACTGCCCTCTCATTTGGACGAATGCAGTCGCATTCCCAAATACACTGGGGGAGAAATGCGATCGCATATCACCCAGTTTCTGCCTTTTTTTTTTTTTTTTTTTTTTTTCCTGACTTTTCGTTTTCCTTTGCTTTTTATTCTTTGCTGAAACACTTAAAAACATGTTAGAAAGTTCACATGCTTAATCATGATTTATTATTTTTTTCCCTTTTTTTTCTTTTAAGAGAAATCAAGTCAAAACGTTTTGATCAATTCAACTTCCAGGTAAGTCCTCAGGTAGAGGTGTTCCCTACGGTCAGCTTAAATACCTCAGCCTAGCCAGGACTTTCCTCAGAAAAAGTTCTCTTTTGATCAAAAATCATTTATTCTGAAAACTTTACAAATTTTCTATATATATATATATATATATATATTTAACAATAGATAGGGTACAAAATAATATGGACTTTTCAAACTCCCAGGTAAATCCCCAGGAAAAGGTGTTCCCTTCGGTCAACTTAAGTAACTTTTCCTAGACAGGATTTTCTTAGACAGAGTTTTTACTCTTGTCCAAAAGTGAATCTCAACACCCTAACTTATCAACTTTAACATATTTTGAGCTCGGGAATGGTAAAATTGATCTAAACATGCAATATTTGACAAGATTATGAGCTAAATATAAGGGTAAAATAAGTATATTTTTGACCTTTATCATTGAATCATTTACAAAGCCTTTCACGACTAAAAGTGTTCGAGGGACATCTAGATGGTCTAGGTCTACGAGTTGAACAACCCACTAGAGTTTTAGTCCAAGTGGGAGTTTGTTGGGGTTTATGTCCTAAAACTCGTGGATACTAAATGTAATAAAGTTAAATATAAACGTTATTATAATAGTTTATATTCTGGTTGTCGAAAGATTAGTTTATCTATGTATTTATTAACCCAAATCCAATAAACTAGAATCCTTGGCTATGATATGAATGCTTGAACTTTATGTGGTGACATAAAACTGGATCAGGTTCAAGTACATAGCCTAAAACGGTCTATAGTATAGGGATAAGACTGGGTACCTTATCCTAGGAAAAACTATGTGACGCGGCCCACTTTGTTATAATACAAACGATGTGATCCTAATATCGTTCATGTATAGACATGCAAGTGGGGGCGTCCTATGCAAAAGAGTTTGTATAAGATCGGACCACGAAATAAGTCACTTTCACTTTATAACGCCGTTTACTGTGAAACTGACTATTTCAATGCGATGACCTAGGTAACTCAATCTTAATCCTGAGCTAACTATGAACTCCTGTTTATTCACGATTATCCTTTGATTTGCATGGGTGAGAGTGAGCTAACAGCGTAGCTTAACAACCTACCACTTTGGGGATAAGATCGAGTAGATAGCTGGGGACATAGTCCTACAAGATGGAATTCACTCCTACCCGTCTATAGGGATAGTAGAGAGGTTATTCCCTTAACTGCTGACTCCGGAACGTGAATAAAGGAGCACCGCCCTCTCATTGGCCCGAGAGGTTTTAGGTTTCGTGGTCGGACCACAAACCAATTGTTCATTAGGGACTCAGTGAAGGCTTAAGGAACAAGAATTGTTATAGGGGTAAAACGGACTTTGACCTTACTATAGTTATGAACAACCTGTGAAGGATTGACTTACTGATCACGGTTATATTGGGTGGACAGAAATATATCTACAGTGAGGGGAGTTCAGCTACGGGCTATAGTGGAGTGTCCCGTTAGTTAACAAAAGTTGGTTAACTAGGATTGAAAGAGTTCAACCGGTTAATCTCGGATCGTTGGAACCCATGATCTGTAGGTCCATTAGGTCCCCTTGCTAGCTCATACGGAATAAACCTTAGAACAGAGTGATGAAAGAATTTGAAAACGTTCAAATTCGATTTTGGGAAATATCGCTAATTATATTCGATATAATTTAGAATAATAGTTTAATGGTTATATTAAACTATAAATTGAGAGAGTCAGAAATGTTTAAATAGGATTTAAATATTGTAAATACGTATTCGATACATATTCGGTTTTAATTTGAATATTGATTCAAAGTTATCGGGATTTAAGAGAGTTCGGTTATGGTATATTTATTTAATTTAATATTTTGATATTGAATTAAACAAATTAATTAAAATTAGTTTTAATTAATTTAGAAATTGATTTTTGATTAACTTTAAAAGAAATTAAAAATAGTTTAAGGTTAATGGATTTTTGCATAAAAATTGAAAATCAATTTTGAATTGATTTTCATGCAAAATTCAATTTGAAGACACCTCCCATGACTCATCATATATCCCTCAATTTGTTGTCTTCTCAAGCTTGATTTGAAATGCATGATTGCTTAGTATATATACATAAGTTGAGAAGAGAAAGGGAGGTGGAGATGAGTTCATTATGTTGGAAAATGCTCTAAAAAACCGTGGGTAAACTTTCTCTCAAAACCCATTTACTTTCTCAATCTTTCTCTCCCAAATTCATCATGCTCGGGTTCCCACAAGCTCGTTCTAAGGCCAGAGAATAGCGGGGAAGATCTCGGTGGTCGTCCATGTCAAATTCGAGTGGAGAAACTAGCAAAGGAATCCACGAATTTGGAGCTCCAAGAGGTATTTATGAATTGCTATGTTTTCGTTCTTATTTAAGCATGCTTTCAATCAACGAAATTAATGAAAATCGGTGCCTAAGATCCACTAACGCTTCCGCTTGAGTGTTCTTCACTCCTTCAGAAACTCGGTCCTAAACTCCTAAGGACATGATCTGCAGCTGCATTCCATAGCCTAGCCAAGTCACTGCTCTTGCCACTCGCCTGATGTCATCAAGTACCACCTGAAAAGGAAAGTCATATAGCATGGGTGAGTATATAAGAATATACTTAGTAAGTGTTGGGGTTGGTGCCCTAAAAACTCGTAGATAGTGAATGAAACAAATAGTTATATACTTGTTCGATAAAGTCGTTATTGAGTTTTTGTTCACTCAAGTTATTAAATGAGTGAATTGCACGTTAAACAACCCAAATCCAATAAACTAGGACCCTTGGCTATGACATGAGTGTTTGAAGTATATGTTGTGGCATTAATATGGATCAAGTTCAAGTAATAGCCTAAACGGTCTATAGTATAGGGATAAGGCTGGGTACCTTAATCCTAGGAAAGCTATGTGTTGCGGCCCACTTTGTTTGAGTACAAACGACGTGATCCTGGATCGTTCATGTATAGACATGCGGGTGGGGGCATCCTATGCAAATGAGTTTTCATAAGACTAGGACCGAGAAATAAGTCACTCTTGCTTTATAACGCCGTTTACTGTCAATACTGACTAATTCAATGCAATGACCTAGGTAACTCGATCTTAATCCTGAGATAACTATGAACTCCTGTTTATTTGGGCTTATCCTTAGATCTGCATGGGTGAGAGTGACTCAACATCGCCGACTCAATAAACCCCCCATTTCAGGGATAGGAACGAATAGATAGCTGGGGACATAGTCTTGGAAAATGGAATTCACTCCTACCCAATTTAGGGATAGTAGAAAGGTTGTTCCCTTAAGTACTGACTCCGGAACGTGAACAAAGGGATCCCGCCCTCTCATTGGCCCGAGAGGTTTTAGGTTTAGTGGTGGGACCACAAACGAATTGTTCATTAGGGACTCAGCTAGAGACTTAAGGAACAAGATGTAACTTCAGGGGTAAAACGGACTTTTGACCTGACTCTAGTTACGAACAACCTGTGAAGGGTCAACTTACTAATCATGGTTTTATCGGGTGGACAGAAATATATCTACAGTGAGGGGAGTTCAACTATCGGACTATAGTGGAGTGTCTCGGTAGTTAACGAATGTTGCTTAACTGAGTTAAAAGAGTTTAACCAGTTAATCTCGGATCGTTGGAGCCCATGATCTGTAGGTCCATTAGGTCCTCCTGCTAGCTCGTACGAAATAAACCTTAGAACATATGTGATGAGAAAGTTTGAAGCGTTCAAACTCGTATTAGGGAAGTTATCGTTATTTATTCCATATATTTAACGATTAAAAGTTTAATTACGAATTAAACTATATTAAAAGAGAGTCGTGAATATTTAAATAGGATTTAAATATTAAATATATGAATGGAGATTCATATTCGAGAAATCGGGCTTGAGAAAGACCGGGAAAAGGCATAAATTATTTAGTTTAATATTAGGTATTAAATTGAATAATTATAATTAATTAAAAAAAGGATTTCATTAATTATTAGTTTTTTTTTATTATTGAAATTGATTATAAAATTTATAATTAATATTGATAAAAGGAAATAAAAATGAATTTATGAAATTCATTTTTGAAATTGAAAATTGTTTTTCTTTTTCATTTTTCCATATCTTTTATTCAAGAGGCAAATTGCCTTTGATTGCCACATAATTGGATGATTAATCCAATTCACCTCTTTGCTGTCTTCATGTTGATGAAGAAGATGCATGAGAATGGTCTTTAAAAGAAAAGCATACAAGTTGATTCAAGGGTTGGAAAAATTCACCACAAAACTCTCTCTAAAAAAAAACCCATCTCTTTCTTCACTTGATTCATCATGTTCTTGAGTCCCACAACTCGTTCTAAGGCCGGAGAATAGCGGGGAAGATCACGGTGGTTGTCCACAACAAGATTGTACAAAGATTTCATCCACGAATTGCTTCAATTCGTCCAAAAAGGTTGGTATTCGAATTGCTCTGTTTTCGGTTTCAATATTTGCATGTTTTCTAAACTAAAATTAGAAGAAATTTGAGTGTTTCGATCCGAATTGCTTCCGCTCGCGTATTGTACACTCCTTCAGTAAGTAGCCCACTTAAGAGCTGAAATTGATAACATGAGATCTGATATCATGAAATCTAATAGCATGAAACTTGAATTTGGGTCTTAGCATCATAGGAACCTAATTGGAACCGTCATTCGGGTTTCTAACCCTAGGGCCATAAATGGGTTCATGAAATGTTCTGTCTAGGGTGATTACTTATCCCCAACCTGTGCCAACTAGAGTGTTGTGTGGGTCAGTCGGGTAAGGCAAGTAAACTAGAGACTAGCTGGCAAACTCTAGCAGAACTACACCTATCCCAACACAACACCTTTGAATCATGAAAATACGGTAGAGCAATTTGGTGCATGAAAACATGCCTGAGTGTCATCTGGCGCACGATCCCGTGCCTAGGCTCAACACCGTCCTGAGACTGATAGAGCGCACGATCCCATGCCTGAAAACTGGACTCTAACAGTCGATTGATGGAATGCACGACTCCGTGCCTGAAAATTGGAATCTACCAGTTGATGATAGAATGTACGATCCCGTGCTTGAATACTGGGTTCCATCAGTCCTGAGATGGGGAAAGAAATAACCCTAGCTAACATAAGACTTAAGGATCCTTTTAAGTCTACCTGAGGCCCTAAAACATGATTAAGGTCCCTATTCCAAGTCTATTCTCATTCATACATTTGGTTCTCTAAAAGTCATACTAAAACGTGCTTGGAGAACCCATCGTCTATTCTAGTCAGCCTACCAATTTCAGCACATTAAAATCCAAGGGATATAACTAAACTTAGCCTCGTTATTCACTACAATGCTACCGAAAATTCGGCAGTATAACAACGTAACTACAACTATCCCAAAAATTGTAGACACCTGAAAAGCAGAAAAATCACATTTCCAAACTAGAGTAACTCTAGTCATTGACATTCTAGTATAGAGCTCATATACGACATGCTCAATCAATACTACTAACATTAGAAAACGACATGCAACCTAACATCAATTCATACAAAGCCATTTATATCACGACTAACAAAAAACGTGAATATTCATGCTCTCTTCACAATAGCGCTACACAACTTAACTGTGCTTCAGCACAAACTCGAATCAATCCATAATCCATATCGCTCATGTTATGCCTGAGTAAGGGCAATCTCAACATGCGTTTCATTTAACCATTTGATTTTACAATCTCATCATTCTTCAAGAAAAATTAACCCAACATGTGCTTATTTAAATTCAAGGTCAATATAAGGATTAAATCCAATTCATGCTTGCATATATCATTCTCAAATGTAATGGGTCTAAAGCATAGAACTTAAACCAAATACTACTTACCTTAGCCCAAAAAAATCTTGATTAACTCCTAACCAATTTTCCCTTAATTCCAAGACTTCAAGCAACCAAAACAGAAACTTAGCTTGCTGTTCGGGCTCCCAAATTCACCTAAATTCAACAATTTAATCACCAAACGCTATGGGCACCTTGAAATCAATAGCCAATAAAAAAAAAAGCCAATTGTTGGGTTTTATGCCCTAAAACTCGTAGATAGTGAATGTAAACAAATTGTATACTTGTTTTAATAAAGTGTTGTTAAGTTTCTGCAATAAAATGTTATTGTTAAATATTGCACAATTTGACCCAAATCCAATAAACTAAGATCCAAGGTTGTTTGTATGTAACTTGAACTAGTATGTGGGGACATACGGGGATCGATGTTCAAGTAACAACCTAAAATGTCTATAGTACAAGGATAAGACTGGGTACCTTATCCTGGTAACACTATGTGATACGACCCGCTTTGCATTTGATACAGACGTATTGATCCAAAGCGTCCATGTAGTAGAGATGCGAGTGAGGGTATTCTATGCAATGAGTTTGCATAAGACCAGACCGCGAAATAGTAACCACTAGCTGTAACACCATTAACTAGTTAGGTTTCTATTTCACTAGGATGACCTAGGCAACTTAGTATGAATCCTGAGTGGATTATGGACTTCTGTTCACGAGGGATTGTCCTTTGATTTGTATGGGTGAGAGTGGCCAGTATGCCGACTCAATAAGCCTACCATTTTGGGGACAAGACCGAGTGAGGAGCTGGGAACATAATCACACAAGATGAAATTCACTCCTTCCCGACTTTTGAGGAAGTAGATAAGTGTTCCCTTAAGTGGTGTCTCCGGGTCTTGAACAAAGGGCTCTACCCTCTCACTGGCCCAAGAGGGGTTTCTGTTTGATGGTTGGACCACAAACAGGTTGTTCATTAGAGGAGCACTGGTACTTAAGGAGGTAGAGGTAACTCAGGGGTAAAACGGTAATTTGACCCAGCTAGAGTTACGAACACTCGTGAAGGACTAACTTGCCGTTATTGGTCGATATCCGTGGACACAAAAATATTCTGCAGTGAGAAGAGTGCAGCTGTGGGTCTTTAGTGGAGTGACCCACAGTTAACGAATGTTGACTAACTTGGTTAATGAGTTTAGCCGATTAGTCTTGTATCGTTGGAGCTTCTGATCTGTAGGTCCATTAGGTCCCACTGGTAGCTCGTAAAGAGACTTGAAGTAATTAAGTATAAATTGTAAATTGAAAGTGTTCAATTTATTTGGGAAATCGTATAATGTATGTTGATACATTATAATATAAAGTTTATGAAACTTTATAATATAATTTTTGAATTAAATTCAAAAATTAATACTTAAGAGAAAAATATTTGAAAGAGTTCAAATAAATTTAATATGAATTGGATTCATATTAATTTTAATTTTAATAAAATCCCTAAGATTAAATATATGATATTTAATTGGGTAATTAATTAATTATGGAATTAATTAATTATTTATTAAAATTAGATATTGTTCAGATAATAGATTTGAACTTATTCATAGACCTTTTCCTATTAGGAAAAGGTCTTGGCCTTTACCTATATATAAGACCCCTGGAGTGGGGTGAAAGACATCCCATTGACTCTCCTTCTCTCAGAGATCTCTCCCAAAAGACTCCTACCAGTCTCCTGCTTCAAGAAGTCTTAAGATATACCGGTGTAACCAAATGATGGTGTTCTTCGTTGTTGCAAAGCAATCAAGAATCATTCTTGATTTCCAGAGACTTCAACGGAGGTTTGCTTCTCTTTTCTTTAGTATAGATTTAGATCTAATTTTTGTATGCTTAGCCTTAATTTTCTATAGAATTTGTTCTATGATTTTTGCCAATGTAATGGTATTTTTGGATAAACAAAATTAACTACGAATCGGTCCCAATTACGCTTCTGCTTTAACGGAATTAGGGAATTCCAAATCCTTCACCAATATCAATGAGTATTCCTCTAACACAAA
Source organism: Luffa aegyptiaca (assembly GCA_017139565.1). Taxonomy (NCBI): domain Eukaryota; kingdom Viridiplantae; phylum Streptophyta; class Magnoliopsida; order Cucurbitales; family Cucurbitaceae; genus Luffa; species Luffa aegyptiaca. Next base: position 29,958,308 of record CM029400.1, on the reverse strand, counting down.
TAAATCATCCACAACTTGACTTAATTCACTTACCCAATGACAAAATCGCTCAACGACGTAGAAACTTGAAGATCTACTGCTAGAACCGCCGAAATTGAAGAAAAAAACTTGCTGAACGGAGATAAAAATGAGTGGGTATTCGATTAAACACAATACCCAACCAATACAACCTTCAATCCAACTTAACCACACTAAAAGCTCGCTGAAAACGTCGGAAAAATGCTGCAAACCGCCCCAAAACGCTGTTGTCCGTGCGTCTAAACAACATCTATCGGAAGGAAACGCGAAACTCAGCTTCTGCCGCCTGAAACTCATTGGAAAATCCCCCACACGCACCTGAAATCTGAGCATTAATTGAATGGGGAAGGTTAAGGGCGATACCGAGAGAAAAACGGGAAGAAAATGAACCAAACTCACCAAAAAAAGGACTGGAGTGCTCGAAATGCCACCGCTGCCAAAGAAGAACGCCGGAGACGAAGGCTGCGGGTGGAGGCGCTGGTTGACGGCTGAAGAAGGCTTGAGATGAAGAAAAATGCTAAAAATATGGGTTTGGTGGCTGAAATCGTGGAAGAGAAGAGATGAGATGAAGAAGATGGGTCTCCTAGGGCTACGTGTGGCTTAAATTAACAATGGAAGGGCTTAGGGCTTGCTCCAACCTCCCATTATTTATGAGATTGCCACTCAGCTACACTTAATAAAAAAATCCATCAAAGACCCATGAAAATAAATCTTAATCCCACCAACTCCATAACATTAAACCCAACTACTCAAAAGGAGAGAAATTAAGATTTACCTAAAAATGCAGACGTTACAAAAGGGAAGAGAAATGCTCAAACTAATGTCGATCTCCTCATTTCTGTGGCGATCTTCATCAATCCCGAGCTCCAAGATCTTCAACAAGGCTCCCAATCTTCTCCCAAAACCCCATATTTTAGTGCAGACTCAAGATTATGGTAAATACCCTCGAATTGGCTCTCCCTTCATGGCTTGGAAAATGAGGTATTTATAAAAGTACATTACTTGTTGCCCACTCATATTACTTGTTGCCCACTCACATTACTTGGGCTTTTGGGCTTGATCTTCAATTCTTCAATTCTTTGGTCTTCAAATTGATCTCAAAAGCTTTTAATATCTCCAAATTTGATTCAATAATTCCAGTTTTGCTTCTTTGGCTCGGATTCTATCAATTAAACATAAAATGACATCAAAACTTCCAAATTGTGCACAAAAATAGCTAAAATTAATAGGAAATAGATAACATATTTGCATGATCAAAGCCACGTCTCAACCCTAAAAATGGCGTCAAGACGCCACAAAATTGTGAAGCTCCCATTTTGTACAAACCCGAGAGAATAGCGTTGAGACGCTATCTCAAAGCGTCTCAACGCTAGCCATGCAAAATGACTGCTAAGACTGTTCAACGCTATGCGATTTCATGCTTTAGATTTCTGAAGCATTGAGACGCTATAGCCCTGGCCCACATTTTCCAGTCTTCCCAGCTGAGAGCATTGAGATGCTCTCTTATAATGTCTTGACGCTTCGATGATTTCTTTAGTTAATTTTTAAAATTTTGAGCCCTTGCACGTATATCGATTAATTTGGTAAGGCAATTGCAAGATCTCGGGTTGTTGGTCTAAGTTAATTAGAAATAGTTACGGTGATTATCAGGCTATGCAGGAAGGGTAGCGGGCGCAACTCTTACTATTCAATTAACTTAATTGCGAGATTTCGGATTAATTAGTTGATTAAATTCATGTTAGATAGAAAGATCTTCCCAAGTAACCAAGAAGCATCGTGGGCTCAAATAATAATTCATGAAATTAATCCATAGAGCAAACTAGGAAGCCAAACAACAAGCAATCTAATGAGAAATTCTCAATCCAACGATTCTATTTCATCGACTGTTTTTTGTCTTTGCATCTTGTTTGATTTTCCTACTATTTTACCTTTTCCAACATATATCTTTATTTTCTTGTACCTTTAATTTACCTGTTTGTGACAAATCCCCCCTTTTCAAACCCCCCTTTTTGTTACCACCATAAAAACTCGATTTTGGAAAGAAAATTTCCTTCCTTGTGGACGACCTGACCACTATTACTGCAAAGTAGACTAGTTCCGGAGTTTATAAATTTATTTGAGTTCGACCCTCGACAAGTCGTTTAAAAGAAAAGGTTGAGTTTAAGGTTTTGTTTTCTTTTAAATAAATAAACACACACATATATGGGACAAAAATGGGAATGGGACAGGGGCGAAGGCGTGGATGGGGATCAGAAACGTATTCCCTACGCTAGTCTTGGTTTAGGTCATGGAAGAATTTCAACTCGATCCCATTCCTTGCTTTTCCTCATTTGAAATGGGGTCCTCCAGGATCATGTCCCCAGAGGAAAAGTGACATCCCAAATTTGAAGCCTACCATGATTTCAATAACGTGGTTATCACAAAGATATAGAACGTGTTTGGTTTAACTTTTCAAATGTTTAATTTTGACAAAAAAAAAATCATTTTGAAAAAAATTCTAATGTTTGGCCACCAATAAAAATGACCTATTAGAAAATGAGATGGAGAAATAAATCATTTTGAGAGAAACACTTGAAGGAAAATTTTTTAAAAGAGTTTTTAAGTATATAATAACTCGTGTATAAAAGCACTTATGAGAAAATGTAACGAAACATATGAGTGTTTAAATTTTAAACAATTTTTATACAAAATGTTTATATAAACTAATTGCATTCTTGAAGAACATTAAATTAAAAAGTATTCCAAACATGTCCATACTTTCAACAAACAATTATGTTTGATTCTTTAATCAAGGCACTTCAAGCTAAAACATTCAAACATCACTTAAGAAATTTGAATTAACATAGATACCTGCTTCACACTTTCTCTTGGAAAAATGGGAGAGAACAGACGCCTTTAAGTACTTTATGTTATAAATTAGTCTTATAATTTACCATTAGAATTGTTTGGGATGAAGTGTGCCAACATATTTCAATAACTTTAATATATAAAAAGACGATATTCAAGAAGTAGTCTAAAGAGTATATATAATATTTGAGATAAAGTTAGCTGTTGTCTTATGCAGTAAATGTATCATATATGCAATGATATTGAAAGAAAGAAAATTTTAATATATCATTTTGGATGATCGATGATACTTATAAATCTTATTCATGAGAGTGAATTATGAAATAGTCTTTTAATTAACTTTGATGAGGCTGTGTACTTATATTTACATAGATAAGAATAACTTTAGGCAGTACTATTTCGAGGACACAACTAAAGATAAATTGCCAAAAGCGAGCATAGTTCAGTGGTAATTGATATGTATTTTCGACTAACAGATTTGAGATTCGAATCTCCCATCCAAAATGTTGATGAACTCGAAAAAAAAAAAAAAAAAAAAAAAAAAAAAAAAAAAAAAAAAGATAAGTTGATAAGTTCCAACAAATAATGTGAAAAATGAATTTTCACTTCATTAAATACTGGAAAAAGTAGAGAACAAATAGTTCATTTAAGTGCTAATTTCATAATTGAGTAGTTGGGCCCACCCTCTCATCCAACAAAACTTAGTTTATGGTTGAATTATAATAAAATAAAAAGGGGCAATTGCATAGATGACAAATTGGACCAAATTAATAGCAAATATAACACAGTTGGAAACTAATTGCAAATATAGCAAAATTAATTGTACACGACCAAAAAGCTATTGTCAGATTCTATCCATGTCTATTACTGATAGACTCTGATTATTTAAAGTATATCAGTGTCTATCGCTGATAGACTTTGATTAATCAAAATATACCAGTGACATCACTGATAGACTTTGATTAATCAAAGTCTATCAATGATAGTCACAGATAGACTTTGATTACTGATAGATTTTGATTAATCAGAGTTTATCAGTAAACTGATAGATTCTGATTAATCAGAGTCTATCGCTGATAAACTCTGATAATCGAAGTCTATCAGATAGATTCTAATTAACCAGAGTTTATCAGTGTCTATTAGTAATACTCTGATAGATTTTGCTATATTTGCAATTTTTTTTTTTACATTGTGCTATATTTGCTATTAATTTGGTCCAATTTGCCACCCACTGCAAATTCTCTTAAAAAAACTGTATTTATTGGAGAGTCAATAATACTTACGACGCAAAATATAATTAAAGAGTAAAACAAACATTTTAATTCAATTGAATTAATGAACACATTTGTTTAATCTATATTAGTCGACTCATATGTAATGGGTTATATTTTGTGGACTAACTTAGTTCTAGCGTGAATGATAGTGCAAATTTTCAATTTTTAATAGTTTTCGAGTTGATCAATTAAAACTAATTAATTAATGAGTTTAACAATTTTAACTCATACTATTAGAGTAGCACAATATGATCATCGTCACATTGAATAATTTTTTTTGGATAGATATTAATGAATATTCCACTACAATTGAGTTTCTTTTGATCGAGATTGTATTTTCACAAAAGACAATATCACGTTTGTAGATGTAAAATCATTACAAATCAAGCACTACCCTTTTCAAGTGATACAAATCAAGCACTACCCTTTTCAAGTGATCCATAAATTATAACTAGGTAGGTTAGATTTTCATTGATATTTCCATGTCTATGGATATTCACCATTGACACAAGGGATATGAATTTACATTTTCATTATATCATAAAAAATTTAACGAAATATAACAAAAATATCACTAACATGGACATAATATTAATAATAAGTAATTTAAAACATATTCGTATTTAAAATCTTGATTATGGCTGGGAAAAGTATCATTCCATAATTCTCACTCAACCTCCAATGAGAAAAAGTGATCTGTCTTGGGTTATATCCAAGAGTGTGGGATCCGTTGTTAAAAAGACCAAAAAAATAAAAGATGGGTATGTAAATTTCGTCAGATAACAATAGCCAATCACTCAAAATTTATAATCTTTGGATTCTTAAAGGCTTTTGGAACCTTAAAAAGGCATAGGATATAATTGACAGAAGGAAAGGTAGAGTTTACAAGTTTTGGACTTGGCATATCTTGCAGGCAAAGCAACATTGATTGATCAAAAACAAAGAGGCAATTACAAAAAATTCAATCCTCTCTCATTTATCATTGCATATTTAATGGTTGGCACAGTCAAAAGGCATCAAAATGCCTACATTGACAGTCCAAGAAAAGAACCTGAATCCCTTTTGATGTCTTGAGTTTCATGCAAGAAACCAAAAAGAGAGGAAGAAAAGTGTTGTAATGAGAAAAAAAAAGAGAATATAAGGTAGTTTTTAGTTAAATCCATTCCATCCAAAATTTCAAACTCTTTCTCTTATATTAACCCACTCTCATCTCCATCCTTTTGCACTTCTCCAAGGCAAAGCCCTCCCATCAAAGTTGGCTTCTTTTCATCCTTAGTACACAACTATCCATCCCCTTGAGCATGGCTGGTCCTCCACAGCTACCGCCGCGACCGACCGGGCGCTCGAGGATACTGCGCTGGATCATCTTGGTCTTGGTGGTACTGATTGTGGTTGTTGGGCTTACCGTGCTCATCATTTGGCTAGCTGTTAGGCCAAAATCACTAAGGTACACGGTGGAAAGTGCTGAGGTCCATAACTTTGATTTCAGCAAGACTCAACTCAATGCCTCATTTAGCTTTGAGGTAAATGCATACAATCCAAACAAACGAGTGTCGGTTTACTATGATTCCATCACTGTTACGGTTGGCTTCGACAATCAAGACTTGGCGTTTGGTGTGATCAGTCCATTCTACCAACATCACAAAGAATTGACACGATTGAACATGAACAACCTCAAAGCTCAAAACTTTCAGCTGTATGACTCGGTGTACAAGGATCTAGCTCTGGAAAAGGCGTCGGGAGCGATGGATTTGGATCTTTGGATCAAGGCAAGGATCAGGTTTAAGGTCGGTGTTTGGAAGTCGGGGCATCGGACGCTTCGAATTCGGTGTTCACCGGTCACTGTCTACTTGACTGAATCCAAGCCTTTCAAGAAGACTACTTGCTTTTCAAATCTCTAAACCTCGGGATTGGATTTGGTTTTGCTTTCACAAGTGTTTTTTTCTTACTTTCTGAAGATGCATTATTGATGGTGTGTGGTGTTGGATAAGTCTTTCAAGTCTTGAATTAATTTGTGAGCTGTGATTGTTGCTTCCATTGGGTTTGTATTCATTGTATATGCTCTTTTTGAACCTTTTGTTTTGTTCGGTATAAATGTCAGTCCATTCTTTCACAAATTTGTAATTTGGTTTGATATTTTTATATATGTAATAATTTTCCACATTGGAAGCTTCTTTCATAAACCTTCTTGTAATGAAGTCTTTTAGAGATATGTTATATGTGAATTTCTAAATCTCATTGTTATATATATCTTTTCGGAGGGAAAGATGTATCAAATATTGGTCTTCAACATTTTATCTGTTACAATTAGTATCTTTGCTGCGATACCTAATTTATAGCATTAACTTTACAGGTGGAAATCGAGTATATATATTTGATGTTATTTGTGTCAAATTCCTTGGTTATTACTTTTATCTAAAACAGTGTTTATTTGTTTTTGAAAATTTGTTCCTTGCATTAACTACACCAAGATTTTTTTTTTTTATTTGAATAAACTACACCAAGAATTTGGTACCCAAGAAAATAAAAAGATAAAAGTACAATGGTTTCAATTGAAAATAAAGTAACTGTGACATTTAAGTCGATAAATGAAAATTATTTCTTATATATTATGATATATAAGTGATGACTATAGCTCAAATGGTAGTAGTGGGTGTTGCACCAACTTTGCTCAGCAATGTTCAGAGCAGCAAACAAGATGATTAGACAAAGAAAATAATCAGAGAAAGGGAAGAGAAGAGAACACACCAGAATTTTATAGTGGTTCAATCCAAATTTGGATCTACATCCACTTTAGCCACTAGATTAAGAACTCAAACAATCACACAGATTACCGAGGCAATTTCACTCAAACTCAAGAGATTTTATCCCCTCTAAATGGAGCTATTCATCAAGCTCAATAATATAAATCAGCTCACTCACCCAGAAAACTCAGTAACTCAAGAAGGATGAACACACCACCTTTCCTCTGTTTTCTGCCTTCACTTCAGCTCTCCCTCGATTTCTCTCTCTTTTAAAGAAGCCTGTGCACAACCTTTAAAATGCCCTCACATCACGTGATCCTCCATGTGCATAAAACCAATTCTTTAACATAATTTTATAGCACATGACAAAGAGAAAAATAAAAAATAGATAGGGAATATTGGAAGCTTCAAGTGAAAAGCCAGTTCAAAATACAACTCATTAACACATCAGCAAGTGATTTTGAAAAATAACAATTGAGCTGGAAATTATCAATTCTTTAATCTATCAAAAATAACAATTCTCCACCTTGATAGATAAAGAATTTAACTAGCAACAATCTAATCTAGTAGCATTCTCAGCCTTGAGAGTTTTAAAGCAACTCTCAAGTTTAGCAACAGTCAAATGCCTTTGTTAAAACATATGCAAGATTTTCATCAGTACTGATTTTCTTCATAATAATCTTCCCTTCATTAATCACATCTCTCAAAAAATGAAACTTGATGTCTATGTGTTTTGTTCTTTGATGAAGGTCTGATTTTTAGATAAATACACAACACTTTAGTAATCACAAAATACTACCAGATGATCTATATCATCATTTAACAACTCAGCAGTTAATTTTTTCAGCCAAAGAGCCTCTTTTACACTATCATTAGCAGCCACATACTCGGCTTCAGTCGTTGATAAAGCTAATAGAGATTGAGGATTAGATTTCCAACTTACAGTGTTATTAAGGAAGGTAAAAACCATACCTGATAGCGATCTTCTTCTATCATTATCTATTGCGTAATCAACATCCACATATCCAACAAGATCTGAACCAACACCAGCATGTTTATTAGAAATCAAACCATGATGAACAATCCCTTTTACATACCTCAGAATCCATTTTACTACCTGCCAATGCTCCTTCCCTGGGTTTGCCATTTATCTGCCTACAACACTTAAACAATGAGCTAAGTCAGGTCTTGTACATACCATTAAGTACATTAAACTCCCCACAACATTAGCTTAAGGAACATTCATCATCTGACTCTTTTCTTCCTCCGTTTTTGGGCATTGAGATAATGTCAACTTAAAATGTTTAGCTATAGGTACATAAATTACTTTCGAATCTTGCATTCCGAACCTTCTGAGCATTTGAAGAAAATAAGAACTTTGAGATAGTTTCAACCAACTTTGTCCTATATCTCTCGTCATATCAATGCCTAAAATCCTTCTTGCATAGCCGAGTTATTTCACATCAAACACAGTTTTAAGAGAAGATTTTATCTTAGAGATTTCAATTTTATCAGCTGTAATGCCCCAGGATTTATTAGACTATCCTAGCGACATTACTAACTCTAAAACTCTTAAACAACTGGAAACGAACCACTCTAAACCGAATGCACCGAAAATTTCAGCACCATAACTGCGTTAAACGGACTAATCCAAAGATTTTAACACCTAAAAAACACATCCAACACTCCCAACATCACAAAATCAAACTCCACCAAACTACAAACAATTTTCTCAACCTAACTTCTCTATACGAGTCAGGTCTCGTGGCATCATGCAATAAACTAAAGACCATGCAACAAAACATAAGACATCTCACTATCAAGAATAACTATTCCATTAGCAACATACTAGCTAATACAAATTACTTTATTCCACTAAGCTAACAACAACAATAATCACCAGCTCCTAAAATAGGGAATCAAACCATCTAGGTGAATCACTCACCACGACAACAAGGTCCGAATCATCTTCCAAACCTGCAACATCTAAAATGTTGGGGGGAGATGAGGAAGGGGTATCAGTAAAACCGCGGTACTGGTAAGTAGCTCACACATGCTACATCGCAAGCATCAACCAATGTCAAACAACATGCTTCTCACATGCAAACAACATGCTTTAAAAGCAATAAAAACCCATCATGCTCACAAAGCAATACGTATCCATCATGCACATGTTTCCTACACTATGCACCCACACCCTACTAGACCTCACATGATTTACGGGTCATGCTCCGCACCTAACACATGAATTACGTGCCATGCTGCGCAAACCAACACGTGAATTACGTGCCACGCTACACACCTAGCCGAGATGATTTTCGTGTCATGCCACGCTACAAACACATGCTTTATGCGACATGCTATGCTAAACAAAACACATGCATTACACGCCATATTACGCACAACCAAACACGTGAATTACGCGCCATGCTGCGCACCTACACATGAATTACGCGTCATGTAACGCAACCACTAGACTCATGCTACACATCCCGTTACAACATGCCAGCCCCAATTAACCATGCTTAACACGACGTCCCACCATGCTAAAACAACACCAAACATGCTCATCTCAAGCAACACATCATGCTATAAGGCACAACAAATCATGTTTTAACTCAACATCTCATTGAAGTTTAACATAACAAGTCATGCTTAAAGGGCAAACAAAGAATAAAACAAAAGCAACAACGTGCCTCATGCAATCAAACAAACCCAGCAAGTAGAAACTACCTACCTAAAGTGCTCCTAAGCAACTTTGACAATCCAAGGCAGTCCAGGAAGCTCCTAAATAACAAGGACAACCTCAGATAAATTAGAACCAACCTAAAGACACTACAAACATGCTTGAAAGGTCAACTCTAACTGAGCAAACACCTATTTCCTTGCTGGACAACCATCCAAAATCCCCCAAATTAAAAACCCAAAACATTTAGACCATGGGCAACCATGTCTAAGGCACAACGGGCAATGAGTATTTGTTGAATGGCCCCAGATTAGGCTTTTCAGCCGCTAGACAGCAAGTAAATGACACAAGAATGACGTTCTAAGAACTTCTAAAGCTTGGGCAATGCGACTAAGGCCTATATAATTAATGATACTTGATTTAGCATGCTATTTAAACTACGAGCAGCAAGCAGAAACTCATTAATCTCATGATTCAAGAACCTACAAGGGTTGGGCAAAACTATATAGGCGACGAGACTAAATATATTGTTATACTACATGCTTTTTAACCAAAACAACAACAATGACCCATTTATTTACATATTCTAGGACCTATAAAGGTTGGACGACACTTTAGAAGCCTAAATAACTAATGGGTAACGATATAAAATGCTCATAAGGCTAGAACATCTATTGAGCAACACAACTTAAAGCTATCAAGCTAGGGACAACGATGAAACTTACCCAAATGGACCCACTTTCACGCTAAACGGGTTATACTAACCTTGAACAGTGTGTTAGAACGCTCCTTGGGCAGTGGGTGATCGAACTTAAGTGGTTCGACCTCAATCAAACACTTAGACGACGCTGCAGAAAAGAAAATCAATGCTAACTTAGAATTTCCAACACATAGAGCAATGAGTATTTAATTTTAAGCATCCATCAACAATGGGTAAGGCTTAAAATTACCGAACGGAGCGATCCAAGGCCAAACTACCCGCTGGACAGAAATGAAAATGCGATGAAAAGCACTCTGAGATGCTGGGCACACGAGATCCGACCAAAATAGATTCAAAGGAACTTAGATCGGGTCTAAATCAACAATAACGAGGGAAAGAGGGGCTTACCCACGGACTTTACCTTGCTGAACAACACACGAAAGAGAGATTCGAGCCACGAAACCCACCAAAAGGAGCATAAAACCGCGGATCAGAACGACGGCTCGGACTGGTGGCGAAGCGGCAGCGACGACACACCTGCTGTAGCGGCGGTGGCTGGACAGACGACGCGACTCCCAATCGGCTCTTCCATGCGAAAAGAGAGAGAAATTCGCGAGGAGAGAGAGATCGCAGAGATGGAGAGAGGCGACGAGACAATGGCGATCTCGTGGGGCTGAGGAAGACGACGCGACGACGACTTAACTCCGGCGAGGGGTTGGATCGAGCGGCAACTAAAGCAATCGGCAAAAGGGGGGGTTTGCGTGAAAGAGAGGAAGAAAAATGAAGGCTAGGGCTTTTCTTTCTTTCCTTATTTTTTTTAACTTATTTTTCCATTGAATAAATCAAAGCCCAAAAATAGAACCCCAAGAATAGCTAACTCCCTTAATTCAGTGTAGAATTTCAACGCACTAACCAACCTTATAACCACGGTGACTTAGAGTTTAACGAGCTTTTGGGAGGGGATTAATTTAATATACGCTTATATTCCAATAATAATTTCCCAAACACCTTGGTTTAAAATTAATAGTTCCATAGTACCAGTCCAAATAAAATTTACATTTAATTTGACTAACTACATGGAATTTAAAGAACACCAAAATGCACGGGCGTCACATCAGCACATGTAATTAACATGTCATCCACATATAGCAGTAGATATACAGAAGGTTGATAACATGCATTTATGCTATCTTTTTCCTAATTATTTTGGCTAGTTTTGTGCATTAATTGTGAGCCTTAATGTCTTTTTATGTTGATTTTGTAGAAAATCGAGCTCGTGAGGCAAAACCAAGAATTTACTAATGTCGGGTATAAAAAGAAGACTTTGGACCATGAAAGAAGAAAAAAAGAAATGAAGATTGTAGGAAAAATCCACGTGTGAGGCTTCTAGAAGGACCGGCGTCGAGACGCTGTCCTTAGAACGTCTCGACACTGGCTGGATGCAGTGCGTGACAAGAAAGATTGCGTCACAGCGTCGCGACGCTGTGCGTCTTGGGCAGCAAGCAAGGTTCGATCCTCCTCCTATAAAAAGGCCTCCTCCCAATGGTTCAAGGTATCCCATTTTGGGGAGTTCTCCCCTAGCTCAATAGAGAGAAAAAGTGAGAAGAATTGAGAGGAAAGGGTGGAAGTGATCAAGATTCCAAGGCTCGGGAATCGAGATGATCGTGACGGGAGCTTTGGATCATCACATCGGTTATTTCTTCCTTATGTCTTTGTAAATTCTTATTAATTGTTTGAATTAGGACCATGGATCAAGACTACTTGGTTGAAATAATTCTCATTTGTGAGTAGATCTTGAGACCTAGGGTCGTTATCCTAGCTAATTGGATATTGTAGCTTTATTTCTTGGACATTGTAACGAAGTTCTTCATATTTCATCTATGCAATTCATGTTTAAGGCTTTTAATCCCTTGATCACGGATTGATTGTTATGTTGGTCTAAGTTGATACTCTTCAGAGAGAAGTTAGATTGGATCCAAATTGCATGGCTAACGATTGCTTGGAACACGAGAGTGAAAGAGAATTGTTAGAAATTGATAATGAAGTTGCTTAATGCCATACTATGATTAACTAAGGAAATGGACACATAAATTAGTTATGTTAGTATGAGAAGTGAAGGAATTTGAAAAAAGAAATTCACTAAAATTACTTCTAGATTTATGGATTTGAAGATTAGTAAGTACAATCATCTAATTAATTGAGCTACAAATCCAAAAGGCTAGTTAACACCCTAGGTCAAGTCCCCTTAATAGGATATTTTCATTCATTTGCATGATTTCTTTAATTTCTTGTTAGTCTATTACCCTTGGAGATGATCTTCTAAATAAAATTAAACATGATGGTTCTTTATACTTAATGGACTTAATTCAATTTCCCTGAGGATTCGATACTTAGTATTACCTACCATTTTATATTACTTGCGGCCCGTGCACTTTGCGGTCATCAAAGGTCTATTTGCAATATGCTTAAAATAAACACAGTGATCAAGTTTGCTTCTTTCAAACCGACATGAAGTTATAAACGAATAAACTTCAAATACCATTGACGAGGTGACTGTTTAAGACCAAACAAGGCCTTTTTAAGCAAGCAAACTTTACCTTTTGATTCAATAAAACCTGTAGGTTGTTTCATATATTTTGTCTCATCAAGATCTCCATGCAAAAAGGTTGTTTTTACATCTAACTACTATAAGTCTAAGTCAAATGTAGTAGTTAAAGATAAAAGAATTCTTATGGCAGAATGACGAACAACCGAGGATAATAGATTTACAAAATATGCCCAAAAACGCAAGGGCCTTTACATTGAACCATTCAAGAAAGCGTAAATCTATGGCCAAATTAATCGAAACCATTTATACGCAAACCATAACATTCATAATGCATAAATCCCACCATAAACAAATTGCAAATTTCAATTTAAAATCAAGAACTGAGTTGGCTCCGATACCAATTGAAGAGATAAAAGCCCTGCGCAGTGGAAGGAATCACTGAACCTACTTAGAGTCTTAGATTCTAATTGAAATACCAATACAATTTGCAAAATATTACAGCACTAACTCTATATTTAATGGGCTGTATATAGGCTATAAACATGCTAAATGATCAACTAGATTGATCCTAGTGATCAAGGATTTCAAAGAAAACTTACTTTTGTAAAAAGCCTTGATCGATTCGCCTTTTCTTGCTAATAAGATCGAAAACGCAGCAACCCTCTTGTGCGGACACCACCAATCGGCTACGCCGGTATATCTCTAAGACTTCTTGAAGCAGGAGACTTGTGGGAGTATTTTGGGAGAGATCTCTGAGAGAAGGAGAGACAATATGATGCCTTTCACCCCACCCCAGGGGTCCTATATATAGTAAAGGCCAAGACCTTTTTCCTAATAGGAAAAGGAAGATCTTTTCCTAATAGGAAAATGTCTCTAATTTTAATAAACAATTAATTAATTCCATAATTAATTAATTACCCAATTAAATATCATATATTTAATCCTAGGGATTTTATTAAAATTAAAATTAATATCAATCCAATTCATATTAAATTTATTTGAATTCTTTCAAATATTTTCTCTCAAGAATTAATTTTTTGAAATTAATTCAAAAATTATATTATAAAGTTTCATAAACTTTATATTATAATGCATCAATATACATTATATGATTCCCCAAATAAATTGAACACTTTCAATTTACAATTTATATTTATTTGCTTCAAGTCTTTTTACGAGCTACCAGTGGGACCTAATGGACCTACAGATCAGAAGCTCCAACGATAGGAGACTAATCGGCTTAAACTCATTAACCAGGTTAGTCTCCATTCGTTAACTGTGGGTCACTCCACTAAAGACCCACAGCTGCACTCTTCTCACTACAGAATATTTCTGTGTCCATGGATATCGACCAATACTACAAGTCAGTCCTTCACGTGTGTTCGTATCCCAGCTGGGTCAAATTACCGTTTTACCCCTGGTTTACATCTTTGTCCTTAAATCCCCAGTGCTCCTCTAATGAACAACCTGTTTGAGGTCCAACCAACAAACAGAAGTCTCTCTCGTGCCATAGAGAGGGTTGGGCCCATTGTTCAAGTCCCAGAGACACCACTTAAGGGAACACACCTTACTTACCCTAGAGTCGGGAAGAAGTGAATTCCATCTTGTGTGATTATGTTCCCAGCTCCCCACTCGGTATTGTCCCCAAAATGGTAGGCTTATTGAGTCGGCGTGCTGGCCACTCTCACCCATACAAATCAAAGGACAACCCCTCGTGAACAGGAGTCCATAATCCACTCAGGATTGAGACCGAGTTGTCTAGGTCATCCTAGTGAATTAGAAACCAAGCCAACTAACGGTGTTACAGTTAGTGGTTAACTATTTCGCTCGCATGTCTACTACATGAACGCTTTGGATCAATACGTCTGTATCAAATACAAAGCGGGCCGTATCACATAATGTTACCAGGATAAGGTACCCATCCTTATCCTTGTACTATAGACCTTTTAGGTTGTTTACTTGAACATCGATCCCCATATGTCCCCACATACTAGTTCAAGTTACATACAAACAACCTTGGATCTTAGTTTATTGGATTTGGGTCAAATAGTGCAATATTTAACAATAACATTTTATTGCATAAACTAAATAACACTTTATTAAACACAAGTATAAAATTTGTTTACATTCACTATCTACGAGTTTTAGGGCATAAAACCCAACATAAATCTCTTTGCAACCAGCCTTGCTTTAAATATTCTTTTAGGTTCATTAACATCGATGGTATCTTTGACCTTAAAGATCCATTTACAGCCTACTAATTTTTGTTTCAATGGTTTGTCAACTAACTCCCAAGTTTCATTTTTATGAAGGGAATCTATCTCCTCTTGCATAACAACCATCCATTTTTCTTTATAATGGGATTTCATTGTTGTTTCATAAGAATTAGGTTCATCAAAAGTTTTAGAAGCCTCTGTATTCAATGCATGATACACTAAATCAGTTGTAGCATACCTTGTAGGAGGTCTAATTTGCCTTCTTTCTCGATCTCTAGCAAGTTGATAGTTTTGAAGATTGTCTTGAGAGGTAGTTTGTATTGTTTCTGGCTTTGGTGTCTCTAATTTAGGTTATGTCTTCGACTCTAGGGTCTTAATTTTTTCAGAGGATTGAGCACCATCCATCTCCATGTCAAATGACATTGATTCTGTCTTTATACTTTCATCATCTAACTGGGTATTTTCAAAGGCTATTTTAGACTGATCGAAGACTACATCACGACTAATAAAGCATTTTTCTTCACCCTTCTCAAGACACGACAACCTATACCCTTTTACTCCTTGTGGATAACCGAGGAACAAGCATTTTTTAGCTTGGTGATCCAATTTCCCTTCCTTTGAATGGACATAAGCAAGACACCCAAAGGTTTTAAGATTTAACAAGTTTGGAGGGATGACCAGACCAAGCTTCCATGGGTGTTTTAAAGTTCAAAGCAGTAGAATGACACTTATTAATCAAACAGGCTACTGTAACAACTGCTTCAGCCCAAAACCTTTTAGGTAAATTAGCATTAGACATCAAACATCTTACTCGCTCAAGGAGTGTTCTATTCATGCGTTCGGCTAAACCATTCAGTTGAGGAGTTCCCTTAACCGTGTAATGTCTTTCAATACCATTGTTATTACACATTTCCTTAAACTCATAACTTAGGAATTCTAAACCATTATCTATTCTTATACATTTTACTCTTTTTCCAGTGTGATTTTCAACCAAAAGCTTCCGCTGCTTCAATTTTGAGAAAGTTTCTTGTTTAGTTTTTAAAGGATACACCCACATGCGTCTTGAGAAATCATCAACTATTGACAAAAAATATTTAACTCCACCTAAAGAAGGTGTTCTCTCAGGCCCCCAAAGAAAATATTCAAGTATCTGATCGGTCTAATTTGTTATACATTTAGAATCTCCCAATTTGTCTATCTTAGTTGAATTGCTTGCAAAAAATGCTTTAAAATGAGTATAATATGTGTATAGGTCCTCATCGGAGCTTTGGAAGCAATTCGGGGCTTAAACGAGCGAAACCGTAGTGTAAAATGACCATTCTGCCCCTGGAGCATCATCAGCGTCGAGATCCTCCCAAGCAGCGTTGGGACCCCATGCAAATAAGGAAAGAATCTTGGAATTCAAGCTGGACCAACAGCATCTCGACGTTGTGCAGACCCGAGGCTACTTTCCTATTCTGAAGGGGGCAATGTCGCGACGCTGTTACATAGCATCTCGACGCTACGACTGGATATAAAAAGAAATTTTCAGATTTAGGTCATTCTCTCTTAGTTTTTCTTCCTCTTAGCCGATTTCTTCCCCATTCTCTCTGTACTTCTTTGCATTCTCTTGTAATTTTAGTTAGTTTTATTGTATTTTGGGATGGTTAATCAAGGCGAGGAGCTTAGTTGAAGCATTCCGATGACCGGCTAAGTTTAGATCGTCACAATTGGGGACTTCTAATGTAAGTTTGGTATCTCTTGAGACTTTGTTTATGATTTGGATGAATTATTGTTGGTTATGCCTTGAATTCTCGTTCTTAATTACAATTGCTTTGATAGAATAGTTTGACAAACTATTTGCTTGACTTAAAGTAATTGCATAACTAAATTGGTTAGTGATAGATTTATTGTGGAATTGTGTTGAATGGAGTGTTATCCCAATTAATATAATTGCATGATAAATTTAGGAATTTGAGCTTAGAATTGTATAAACCCAGGTTGTTCCTAGTTTTTGCAAATCTACTTAACGATCTAATTCACTTAATGCGGTTAGGTTCATGTTAATGAATTCTAATTAGATTCTAACTTTGATGTATTGGTCAAGTTGGAAAGGTTAGAGATCTTAATCATTGGTTCCAATGGTAGTTGAGTAATTAATAATAATTCTATTAATTTGAGAGTCAATGATTGAGTTGCCAAACCGAAGTTAGAATAACTAATTGTGCGATACCGAGGTGAGATTAGCTAACTTATCTTTACTTTTCCGTTATTTTAATTTATTGCAATTTTATGTTTTTAATCAATCCATCTTTCAAACCCCCCTTTTTGGTTACTAATTGAGAAATCTAATTAAATTAATTAATTACGCTGCTCCCTGTGATCGACCCCGACCACTACTGCTACAAGTTAGCTTTAGAGGTTGAGGATTATAAATTTATATGACACGACCCTCGACAAGTCGTCCGTCAGTATCCCTTTTGTTGTGTGTTTTCCCTTGCTAAAGGACACCCTTGTCGACTTGCCATAGATACAGTGCTCACAAATTTCTAAAGTACCAATGGGTGAATCTCCTAGAAGTCTTTGTTTCTTTAGTTCTATTAGGCCTCTTTCACTAACGTGTCCAAGTCTTTTATGCTAAAGTTTTGCAGCTGATTGTTCTTTATGTGAGGAGACAACAGATGTCCCAATAACAGTGCTACCTTCAAGGTGATATAACCCTTTATCTAGCCTTCCTATTAGTTTAATCATGGCTCCCTTTACAATTTTAAGAGTGTTATTTTCAAGCTTACAAACATAACCAACCTTATCAAATTCTCCTAAAGACAGCAAGCTTCTTTTTAAATCAGGTACATATCTTGTTGGGTTTTATGTCCTAAAACTCGAAGATAATGAATGTTAATGAATTCTACACTTGTATCAATAAAATGTTATTGAGGTTTAAGCAATAAAGTGTTATTGTCATATTAAGTCTAAAATTGCACAATATGACCAAAATCCAATAAACTAAGATCCAGGTTGTTTACACATGTAACTTGAACTAGTATGTGGCGACATACGGGGATCAGTGTTCAAGTAACAACCTAAAAGGTCTATAGTACAGGGATAAGGCTGGGTACCTTATGTGATACGACTCGCTCTGTATTCGATATAGATGTATTGATCCAAGGCGTCCATGTAGGAGACATGCGAGCGGGGGTATCCTATGCAATGAGTTTGCATAAGACTGACCACGAAATAGTAAACCACTAGATGTAACACCGTTAACTAGTTAGGTTACTGTTTCATTAGGATGACCTAGATGAGTGTTCCCTTAAGTGGTGACTTCGAGACTTGAACAAAAGGATCCCGCCCTCTCACTGACCTGAGAGGGACTTTCTGTTTAATGGTTGGACCATAAACAGGCTGTTCATTAGAGGAGCGCTAGTACTTAGGGAGACAGATGTAACACAGGGGTAAAACGATAATTTGACCTAGCTGTGGTTACGGACACTTGTGAAGAATTGACTTACCAGTATAGGTCTATATTCGTGGACACAGAAACGTTATACGGTGAAAAGAGTTCAACTGTGGGTCTTTAGTGGAATGACCCATAGTTAATGAATATTGGTTAACCTGATTAATGAGTTTAGTCAGTTAACTTCATATCATTGGAGCTTCTTATCTGTAGGTCCATTAGGTCCCTCTGCTAGCTAGTAAAGAGTAACTAGGAACAATTATATCTTGGGAGAATTTTAATAGTTCAAATTCAATATGGGAATCAATTTAATTGTATGAGATACAATTAATATAATGTATAGTGATACATTATAATATAAAGTCTAATTTGAGATTAAACTTTATTAAATTGAGAGAATTATATATTTGAAGGAGTTCAAATATATGGCTAATAAAGTATATGATATTTAATTAGTAAATCAATTAATTAATTTTAATGTGAATTGGATTCATATTAAAATTATAGGTTATGAGTGGGATGTACATTTGAATATGATTCAAATGGCTGGTCAATTAAATAAGTGATATTTAATTGATTAATAAATCAATTAATTGGTTGATTTAATTAATTTTAATTAAAACTATATATTATGTGAGGACATTGCATTTAAATATGATTTAAATGTGTATGAGGTTAATTAATTAATTAAATCAATTTTATCTTATTTAATTAATTGATTTTTGATCTAACGGTCTAAATCTTTTCCTAACCTCACATTAGGGTTTCCTCACTTATAAAAGGAAAGGTTATGAGAACCCTAACCAAAAAGGCCACAAGAAGGCATTCTTGCATTCCCTCTAGCCTCCCTCTCATATTCTCTCAACTCAAGAACACAAAGGAAGAATTTTCTCTCTAAAGTTTTTCCCTTTCAAGATTAGGTAGTCCCACAACTACGTTCCTAATCTCTGAGTTAAAGCGGGGAAGATCAATTGGTGGTGTCCCAATTGTTGACGCTTGGTCCCTATGAAATCAAGAAAGGCGTTCTTGATATTTCAGAGACGACAACGACGGTATGTATGCTTCTCCCCTTTAGATTAGATCTAAGGTTGTATGGTTAGCCTTAATAAATAGATTAAGAATAGTTTTCTGAATCTTTGCCAATGTATTTGTATTTTGGTGGAAACAAAATTAACTACGAATGGTCCCAATTCTCTTCCGCTAATGGAATTAGGGAATTCCATTCCAATAGGATCTACATCCACTTAGCCACTAGATTAAGAACTCAAACAGTCACACAGATTACTGAGGTAATTTCACTCAAACCCAAGAGATTTTATCCCCTCTCAATGGAGCTATTCATCAAGCTCATTAATACAAATCACCTCACTCACCTAGAAAACTCACAGCCACTCAAGAAGGATGATCACACCTCCTTTCCTCTGTTTTCTGCCTTCATTTCAGCTCTCCCTCAATTTCTCTCTCTTTCGAAGAAGCTTGTGCACAACCTTTAAAATGGCCTCACATCATGTGATTCTCCATGTTCATAAAACCAATTCTCTAATGGAATTTTACAGCACATGACAGAGAGAAAAATAGCTAGGGAATATTGGAAGCTTTGGGTGAAAAGCCAGCTCAAAATACAGCTCATTAACACAGGTGATTTAGCAAAATAACAACTGAGCTGGAAATTATTAATTCTTTAATCTATCAAAGATAACAGTGGGAAAAGAGAGAACATGAGCATAGCTTAACTGGTATAAAACTTGATAACCAAAAGGTCTGTGGTTTGAATCCCCTACCTCCACACATTAGCAAAAAAGAAAGTAGTGGAAAAAGTGATATTTATGAGTAATGGATCTTGGTTGCCATCTTTGGAAGGTCGATACAAGATTACCTCCTTTAGTGTGAGATGAGATCGAGATGGAAAATTCCAACTTTAGACGAAGATTCTATTATAGAATTTCCTTAAATTGATTCATACATGGAGTACTTCAGTGTGGCTAAATAGGAAAATATTATTCATGATGACCAATTGACCATCACAATGTGGTTGTAGCATAATTTTCTAAGAATAAGTGAGATAAACAACTCTTAAATAAAGGGTTTTTGTTCGGGGATTAGATATATATTCTAGTTAAATGACTAATGAAGCTTTGCAATAAGATCAATTTTTTTCCCTATATTTTCTTTTCTTTTAGTTCAACCAAAATAGGAGGATTTTAACCTCTAACGACATTAAGGGTGTGTTTGGTTTAACTTTTCAAGTGTTTAATTTTGAAAAAAAAAAATCATTTTGAAAAAAATTCTAGTGTTTGGCAACCACTAAAAATGACTTGTTAAAAAATGAGATCGAGAAATAAACAATTTTGAGAGAAACACTTAAAAACAATTTTTTTTTTTTAAAAAAAAGTGTTTAAGTATATGTAACTTGTGTATAAAAACACCTTATGAGGAAATGTAACCAAACATATGAGTGTTTAAATTCTAAACCATTTTTATGCAAAATGTTTAAAAGAAAATGCATTCTTGAAAACACTTAAACTAAAATGTATTCCAAACGGGCCCCAAGTAAGTTTATGCCTTGACTAGTTGAGCAGTTTTTGTAGTGGGAGTTAGCCAAGAAGGAGGTTGGGAAATTTTGTTGCTAAGAAATTGATTAATAATGTTGATCAAGTTTTTTTTTTTTTGAGGAGAAAAATACAACAATAAGAACAAAAAAGAAGACGCTAAAGAGTTATTTAGGTGCATTTCTCGATTGATGATGCTATGAATGTTGGGTTTTATGCCCTAAAACTTGTAGATATTAAATGAAACAAATTAATCGATCTGAATAAAGCGTTATTTGAGTGTTTCAGTTATTTAGTAATTGAATAATCGAGTTTGCATTAATAAATCCTAAATCCAATAAACTAAGATCCAATGTTGTTTAAATGAAACTTGGACTAGTATGTAGGGACATACGGGGATCGGTGTTCAAGTAACAACCTAAATGGTCTATAGTATAGGGATAAGGTTGGGTACCTTATCCTGGTGACACTATGTGATACGGACCACTTTGTATTCGATACAGATGCATTGATCCAAAGCATCCATGTAGGAGACATACGAGTGGGGGTATCCTATTCAATGAGTTTGCATAAGATCGGACCGCGAAATAGTAACCACTAGATGTAACGTCGTTGACTAGATTAGGTTTCTATTTCAATAGGATGACCTAGGTAACTCAATCTCAATCCTGAGTCTGTTATGAACCCTTTTTCAGGAGGGATTGTCCTTAGATTTCTATGGGTGAGAGTGGCCTATTCGCCGACTTAATAATCCTACCATTTCAGGGGTAAGACCAAATGGGGGCTGAAAACATAACAGTACAAGATGGAATTCACTCTTTCCCCTATTGGGGTAAGTAGATGTGTGTTCCCTTAAGGGTTGATTCCGAGGCTTGAACAAAAGCGCACTGTCCTCTCCTGGCCCGAGAGGAATTTTGTTTAGTGGTTGGACCCTAAAGAGGTTGTTCATTAGAGGGATCAATGATACTTAAGGATCCAGAGGTAACCCAAGGGTAAAACGGTAATTTGACCCAACTGGAGTTATGAACACTCGTGAAAGATTAACTTACTGTATTGGTCGATATTCGTGGACACAAAAATATTCTACAGTGAGAAGAGTGCAGTTGTGGGTCTTTAGTGGAGTGACCCACAGTTAACGAATGTTGATTAACTTGGCTAATGAGTTTAGCCAGTTAATCTCGTATCGTTGGAGCTTTTGATCTGTAGGTCCATTAGGTTCACTTGCTAGCTCGTAACGGGTGCTGAGATTATTTAGTCTTGAATATTAAGGAAATTAATATAATGTATGGAGATACGTTATAGTATAAAGTTTAATTAGATAATTAAACTTTATAATTATTTTTGTATATGATTCAAAATTAATTTATGAGAGAATTATGAATTTAATTAATTCATAATTTAATTAATTGAAGAATTAATTAATTTTAATTTAATTTGGTTAAGTATGATTTAATCGAAATTAAAACTATAGTTTATAATTAATGTACATTTGATGCACATTAAAACTATAGGTTAAATGAGAGAGATAAACTTGAATATGATTCAATTGTAATATTAATTAAGTATTTGATATTTAATTAATATGGAGAACAATTAATTGAGAATTAATTGAATGACCAATTTAATTCAATTGAATATGATTTAAATTGAATTAAATACTTTATATTATAATTGATTTAATTAATATTGATTTAATTAAACTAATTATAATTAATTAATTAATTAAATATTTATTATTTAATTAATTGATGGCCAAGATCGTTTAGGTAATAATCAACGATCAAGATTGAGTAGGGAAGATAACTTCCCTTCCCCACTTATCGTATGTTGAAGAGGAGTTCCCTACAGTTACGCTCAGACTCTCACTCACGAAAAAACTGAGATCAGTTCTCTCTGAAAAAGTCTCTCCCAAAACTGCTGCAGTGTTCTTGCTGTATTTTTCCCTTTCAAGACAGCACATTGGTTCCCACAAGCCAAATCTCAAGATATCCAAGAGATATAGCGGGTGTTCGCTATTGGTGTGTTCATTGGGAGGAAAAATAACGTAAATTGGAGCATTGTGTAGTTCGGTCTTCAAATTCATGTAAGTTTTCTGAGTTCTAAATTTTTTACATCTAGATTTACAGCATGCTTAACATCGTTTTTAATAGAAATAGTTTCTGTATTAATTTTGCCAACGTATTGGTTTTTCTAAACTGAAATTCAATTCGAGATCGGTCTTGATTGTTTCCGCTGCCAAAGGGATTTCAACCCTGCAATGAACCCATGGAGGACCTTCTTCTATCCAAACTTCAGAATGTCTTGTAGTGCAAGCATGATTAGCTAACATGTGAGCACTTTTGTTGCCTTCTCTATATATGAACGAAAATCCCCTGATATGCTTAATTGTGGAAAGGTGTCTGAGATGGCTTATTAGGGGAGCAATCTCATTAAAATGATGGTCTCGGTCATGGAGTAAATTACATACAATTTTAGAATCTGTCTCTGCCCAAACTGGTGAGATGCCTGATTCTAATGCTAGTTGAGTTCCGTCGACTAGTGTCTGAGCCTCTGCCCATTCCACTGAGCAACACATTCTCCTGAATTTTTTCGCAGCCACCATTATCTCTTCTTTCAAATTACGTATGATCATGCCTTCACCTATCTCCCCATTGGCCACTATCGCATCCACATTCAGTTTGAAATGACTGTGGGGCGGCGGTGTCCAAACGGTGGTTTGAGCATTGTCTTCACGTCTCATGCTCCCTTGGCCTTCGTGTCGGATTGATTGTGCTTCCTTATATTCAGAAGTAGTAATGGATGCCCATACAATAGGTTCCTCGTCTGTCTGGGAGTGCTTCTTAGTCCCTTGAAAAACTGAATTGTTTCGGTTATTCCAAATGGCCCACAAGAATGTCACAAAGATCGCCAAGTTGTCTAGCAAGAGCATCCCATGTGCCCTACAAAAGAGATCAAGAACATTAGTAAAATGGTCATTAAGGATGGGATGCACTGGGCTCCAAAGAGCCCAGTGCTCTTTTACCTTCTTACATCCCCACAAAATATGCAATATATTTTCATTTTCTTTTCCACATAACAGACATCGCGGATCGCAATGGACATGTCGACTAACAAGATTCACCCTCGAAGGTAGAATGTCAAGGCTTGCTCGCCAACCAAATATCTTAATTTTGGTCGAGATTTGCAATTTCCATAATGCCTTCCACCATTGAGATCTATCAGAGTCAGATGATGAAGCCTCTTCTTGATGATCATCCATAGAAGTTTTGTATTCGCTTCGAACCGTGTACTTTCATCTTTTGTCATAATGCCAAAAGAAGTTGTCCAGGTGACTACCTCCTGCAATCGGGACATCTTGGATTTTTTCCACATCGTCCTGCACAAAAAGATTAGTTAGTAGCTGAAAATTCCTTGTTTGCCTATCAATGATAAGACTTTTTACTCTTCTGTTTATCATGGGTCGTTGTGGTGAAAGTAATTTGAAGGTTTTAGGCCTGGGAATCCATTGGTCTTCATAAATGTCAATCGATTCCCCATTTCCAATTCTCCAGCGCCCCCCTTCATTGCTAACTCTCGACCCCATAATATCCCTCGCCATACATAAGATGGACGACCTCCCATCTTTGCCCTTAGAAATTTGTCCTTGGGGTAGTATCTCGCCTTCAAGATTTGGGCCAATAGGGATTGTGGTCTGTGTAAGAGTCTCCATGTGTGCTTTGCCAAAAGAGCTTGATTGAAAAGTCTAATATCTCTAAAACCCATTCCTCCCTTCTCTTTTGGTTTTGTCATGGAACTCCATTTCAACCAATGAATCTTCCGTCGTTGTTCAGAGCTTCCTCACCAAAAATTAGCCCTCATCCTATTTAGATCATGGCAGCACCCCTGCGGTAGTTTAAAACAAGTGAGGGTGTAGGTGGGGATTGCCTGTGTCACTGCTTTTATAAGGACCTCATTTCCAGCTGTGGAAAACATCTTCCTTTTCCAACCTTGCAGGACCTTTTAGACTTTGCTTGTGATGTAGTTCAATGAGGCCTTTTTATTTCTAGATAAAGATGACGGGCAACCGAGATATTTTCCATGATCTGGGACTATTTTGACCTTTAGAATGTTGGCCAAATGGGCCTGATTAGTACTTTCCATTCTTGCTCCAAAAGCAATTGCTGATTTATCAAAGTTAAACGATTTGACCAGTAGCCGCCTCATAAACTTTCAAAATTCTTTGCATTTCAATAAATTCCTCTTCTTGAGCTTTTAGGAATAATAAGCTGTCATCTTAAAAAAAGAAGGTGAGAAATAGCTAGTGCCGATCGGGCAATTCGAAGACCAGAATTTTTTTTTGAGATCTCAACCTTTATTAATAGGCTAGTTAAACCTTTAGCACACATCAGAAATAAATAAGGCGATAAAGGGTCTCCCTGTCTAAGCCCACGAGTGGGCTTAAAATTTTTAGTATAAATCCCATTGAGGAGGATAGAAAAAGACACAGTTTCAACACGCATTCCAATCCTATTAATCCACGACGAGCTAAAACCCATTTTTGCCATGATTCTTCTAAGAAAAGTCCACTCCACTCTATCATATGCTTTACTCATGTCCAATTTTATGGATGCATAACAATTTTTCTTTGACCTTGAGCCTTTTATGAAATGCAAACATTCATAACCAACAATAATATTATCAGCTATGAGTCTACTAGGAATGAAAGCACTTTGATTTTCAGATATTATAGCATGAAGAATCGTTTTTAATCTATTAGCAAGCACTTTTGCAATGATTTTATAGCACACATTACATAAGCTAATAGGTCGGAAATCATTCACCATGCATGGGTTTTCCTTCTTTGGGATTAGAATAATCGTTGTTGTGTTAATTTGATATGGAAGTTCCCCCTCATTAGGACATCGAAGACAAGTGCTGATAACCTTTTGTCCAAAAATATGCCAATATTTTTGGTAGAAAAGAGCTGGCAAGCC
Source organism: Luffa aegyptiaca (assembly GCA_017139565.1). NCBI lineage: Eukaryota > Viridiplantae > Streptophyta > Magnoliopsida > Cucurbitales > Cucurbitaceae > Luffa > Luffa aegyptiaca. The sequence continues at coordinate 29,932,317 of CM029400.1, read as the reverse complement.
ATCTGGTCCCGGGGCTTTTGTTGGGTGCATTTGCTTTAAAGCCTCCTCCAAGTCCAAAATGTCGAACGATCGATCTAAATGAACATTCACCTCTTCTGTTACCCTCAATGTGGTAGCTTGTAGGATTTCATCTGTTGCCTGCACATCTAAAGGAGAAGATTTAAAAAGTTAAATGTAATAATTTATAAAAATACGCTCAATATCCTCCATGCGATCAAAACATTGTCCATCGGAGTCAACAATTTTTTGGATTTTATTTTTCTGCCGTCTGAAAGTGGCTTTTGAATGGAACCATTTTGTATTGTGGTCCCCCCATTTGAGCCATTCTTCCCGCGAACATTGTTTCCAGTAAATTTCCTCCTCCAGAAGGATGTTGTCTAATCATTTCTCTTCCACCTTTAAATTTGCCAATGCTCCATCCTCCATATGACCTTCAGTCAATGCTTCAATTTTCCTCTTAGACTCTGCAATCCTGCTCTTGAACTTGCCTATTTTATTTCTTCCCCACCGTTTTAACTCTTCTGAAACGCTACGAATACGTTTGAGTAAATTCGTTGGAGAATCATCCCCCCTTCCCTTGTCCCATCCCACTAAAATTGTTGATTCACAATCCTCATGGAGAGTCCAGGCTTCTTCGATTTTGAAATGAGTGCTTTTTTTTCTCCTTTGAGGAGTAAAATTTTAGTCTTGGAGGAAAATTTCAATAACCCTGTGATCTAAAGACAAAAACCCAAGATGATTAATAATAATCGAATGATATAAAGATAACAATTCAATATTACCATCGCATCGGTCCAGTCGTTTGCGAACAAAAGTTGTTCCTGGTTGCCTATTAGACCAGGTGAAACGATTTCCTATGAAACCAAGATCTCTTAGAGCACAATAATTAAGGGCATCTGAGAAACATGGGCTTTAGGAGCTATCAAAATCTGCACCTTCATCATGTTCATTTTCTTGAATGATTGCATTGAAATCTCCAGTGACTATCCATGCCTGGTGGGGGCAATCAAAAAGACGTCGAAGCAACGTCCATGTTAAGTGCCTATTTTCTAGATTTGGCTCGCCATACAAACCTGTAAATCTGAAAACTTTGTTCTGGGAAACAATAATAGAACCAATGTGAACTTTAAAATAAGAAACAATAGTAAGATTAACAGAAGAGTGCCAAAATAAAGCTAAACCACCACTTAAACAAGTACAATCCACTACAAAATCATTTTGAAACAAAAGAGACTCCTTAAGAGAGTTCATTCGACATTGTTTTGCCTTAGTTTCCATTACAAAAACAACATGGGTATTTTTTTCTTGCACCAAGTCCTTTAGTACTCGGAATGTTCGAGGGTTCCTCGCCCCTTGTGAAGGGTTGAAAACCCTTTGCAGCGGAAACATATCAGACCGTCTCATGTACAATTTCGTTTACGAAAAACCGGTACATTGGCAAATTAAAAATAGAAACATTTTCCATTTAATAACTACAGATTAAGCATGTTATCTTAGATCTAAAATTATTTTGGATCAAGAAACTTACATGAATGGAGATCAAACCGCACAATGCTCCAAATAATTGTTCTTTGTGTTCTCCCAATGAACACCACCACCACAGATCACCCGCTACGCTCTTGGATCGCCTTGAGATCACAATTGTGGGATCGTTCTTGTCTTGGAGGTGAATTTACAACAAGATAAGGTTGCTGTCTTTGGTTGAGAGAGAAAGTTTTTGAGAGAGGATTCTTTTCTGTATCCTGTGTGAGAGACAGACTGAATGAATCAGTTAGGGAGACTCCCTCCCCAACTTTACGATAAGTGGGGAGGGAGTTATTACCCTACTTAATCTAGACCGTTGGATCTATTCCAAACGATCTTGGCCGCCAATCAATTAAATAATAATTATCTAATTAATTAACAAAATATAATTAGTTTAATTAAATCAATATTAATTAAATCAATTATAATATAAAGTATTTAATTCAATTCCAATCATATTGAATTGAATTAAATTGGCCATTCAATTAATTCTCAATTAATTGATCCCCATATTAATTAAATATCAAATACTTAATTAATATTTCAATTGAATCATATTCAAGTTTATCTCTCTCATTTAACCAATAGTTTTAATGCACATCAAATGTACATAAACTATAGTATTAATTTGATTAAATCACATTTAACCAAATTAAATTAAAATTAATTAATTCTCTAATTAATTAATTCATCAATTAATTAAATATCACATATTTAATTAAATTCATTTTCTCTCTTTAATTAATTTTGAATCACATCCAAAATTAATTTTAGGGAAAAATACACTTTTAGTCCCTGAGGTTTGGATTAAGTTACACTTTGGTCCCTAAGTTTTCAAACTCAACAAAAATACCCCTGAGGTTTGAGATAATGAGCACTTTGGTCCCTGCCGTCCATTTTGCCGTTAAATGGTAACGAATTGATGACGTGGCATTATTATTTTAATTAAAAAATTAATTTCTGACGGCGGCCGGCCACCGGAGCTGAAGAAGAAGAAGATTAGGAGGGAAGAAGATGGGGAGGGAAGAAGATGAAGATGAGAAAGAAGATGGAGAAGAAAGAAAGAGAGAGAAAGAATTTTAAAAAAATAATAAAATAATAATTTTTTTATTATTCTAATATATTTTTATTTAAAAAAATTTAAAATTACTTTTTTAATTAAAATAATCATGCCACGTCATCAATCCGTTACTATTTAACGGAAAAATGAACTGTAGGGACCAAATTGCTCCTTATCTCAAACCTCAGGGGTATTTTTATTGAGTTTGAAAACTCAGGGACCAAAGTGTAACTTAACCCAAACTTCAGGGACCAAAAGTGTATTTTTTCCGTAATTTTATTATAAAGTTTAATTCTCTAATTAAACTTATACTATAATGTATCTCCATACATTATATTAAATCCCTTAATATTCAAGACTAAATAATCTCAGTACCCGTTACGAGCTAGCAGGTGGACCTAATGGACCTATAGATCAGAAGCTCCAACGATACGAGATTAACTGGCTAAACTCATTAACCAAGTTAATCAGCATTCGTTAACTGTGGGTCACTCCACTAAAGACCCACAGCTGCACTCTTCTCACTGTAGAATATTTCTGTGTCCATGAATATCGACCAATACAGTAAGTCAATCCTTCACGAGTGTTCGTAACACTAGCTGGGTCAAATTATCGTTTTACCCCTACGTTACCTCTAAATCCTTAAGTACCATTGATCCCTTTAATGAACAAGTTTTTGGCGCACTCGTGTGGGTCGAGTGTCCTCCCCTTCGCTTGGTCCCTGGTGCCCCTAAAAGCCCCGATTCCACCTGGTTCAGCCTGAATCATCTTCGAAAGCCTAGAAACCCTAAGGCAGGAAAAGGTATTTAAACCCTTCTTCGTCACTGAAGAAAGGATCCCCAAACTCAATTCTTTGATTCTCCTCTTGCTCTTGCTCTTTTGCTTCCCATCGTTCTACTTGTTGACTTAAGCATCGGAGGCGGTGTGGCAAACACCACACCGGTGTGCAGGTTTTACTGTCTTGCAGGCCATGTCTTCCCCCCTCTTAAACAAATTTACTGTTGGTGGCACGTGATGGTTAGGTGATTTCCTCCTGTCCAAATTTGACCATCAACAGTTGGCGCCGTCTGTGGGGAAGAAAGCTTGCTAGTTAAATCTGCGTATCGATCATTCAATAAGTAAGAGGATGGAAAAGGAAGCTAGAATCCAAACACAGAAACTTCAGAAATAACTGTCACCCGCAGAAGTCACGAGAAGATGATGACACGTAGAGGTCACCGAGAGGAACAGGCCAGGGAACCGAGGCCGAGGAGAAGAAGCTGACGCCAAAATTGCCGCCCTTGAGGATAAGGTGAGGGGCAAGGATCGGAGTTTCTCCAGGATACTTCAAATCTTGGATAAACCTGGTCCTAGCACAAAATTCCATGAGGGGGGCTTGATTAGAGATCCAAGGAAGGGAAATGAGCCAATTGAATACGTTGAAGAGTCGGAGACAGAATCAAAGGGAAAGAAGACCAACAACACAACCAGCAAGGTCGAGGGGCTGAAGCCTGTAGAACGCACGATTCTGAGAAGCTCAGAACCAAGTATCAGTCGCAGAACAGACTTGAGGAACCTAATTGAGGAAAAACGCAGAATGGCCAAAGCTACTGAGGCTGAGGCCAAGGCTGTTGAGGCTGAGGCCGAGGCTAGGGTAGCCGAGGCCAAGGCCAAGGCCAAGAAGGACAATCTCCCTTGGAAGACTGAGCTTCTGAACACACTAAAGAAGCTCGGAAATCCTCAGGGGGACCTGTAGAAATCAAAGGCTCTCTGGGGAAGAAGACTTGGAAGAACTGATCGACCAAGTCGACCCACCTTTCACTCATGAAGTCATGAAGGCTGAGGTGCCCCAGAAGTTCAAGGTGAAAGGTTGAAATCCTTTTGGCAGCGGAAACAATCAAGACCAATTCATTTTACAATTTCGTTTTGAAAAATCGATACATTGGCAAAGTCAAATTAGAAACTTATTTCTAAAAAAAAAACAGATTAAGCATGCTGTAAAAGGAGATCTAAAACCAATTTAGATCTAAGAAAATTTACATGATTGGAGGCAAACACACTGCACTATGCTCCAATTACGATCTTGGATCTTCCAACGAACACTACAACGTCGGATCACCCGCTATCCTCTAGGATCGTTGAGATTTGGTTTGTGGGAACATAAATCATCTTGGATGGGAATTTTTTCAGCAAAAAGATTGCTGTATTTTTTAGAGAATAGAAAAAGTAGAGAGAAAACACAGAGAGTTTTTCCTCTGCCTTTTGCGTGAATGAGAGAATTCATCGATAAGTTGGGTAACCCCCTCTCCACTTAACGATAAGTGTGGAGGGAGTTAAAACCCTACTTAATCTTGATCGTTGGATCTAATCCAAATGATCTTGGCCTTCTATTAATTAAATAATAATAATTATTTATTTAATTAATTAATTATAATTAATTTAATTAAATCAATATTAATTAAATCAATTATAACATAAGGTTTTTTAATTCAATTTAAATCATATTTAATTGAATTAAATTGGCCATTCTATTAATTCTTAATTAATTGAATCCTACACTAATTAAATATCAAATATTTAATTAATTTTATAATTGAATCATATTCAATTTTATCTCTCATTTAACCTATAGTTTTAATGTGAATCAAAATGTACATTAATCTTAACTATAGTATTAATTTGATTAAATCATATTTAACCAAATTAAATTAATTAATTCATGAATTAATCAAATATCACATATTTAATTAATTTGATAATTCTCTCATTAATTAATTTTGAATCATATCCAAAATTAATTTTATTATAAAGTTTAATTCATTAATTAAACTTATATTATAATGTATCTCCAAATTTAAATTCAAATACATTATATTAATAGCATCAGAATACAATTAACTTAAATTCCCTTTAATATTCAAGACTATATTATCTCAGAACCCGTTATGAGCTAGCAGGTGGACCTAATGGACCTACAGATCAAAAGCTCCAACAATACGAGATTGATCAGTTAAACTCATTAATCGAGTCAATCAACATTCGTTAACTGTGGGTCACTCCACTAAAGACCCACAACTGCACTCTTCTCACTGTAGATTATTTTTGTGTCCACTAATATCGACCAATGCAGTAAGTCAATCCTTCACATGTGTTCGTAACACCAGCTGGGTCAAATTACCGTTTTACCCCTGGGTTACCTCTGGATCCTTAAGTACCACTGATCCCTCTAATGAACAAGTTGTTTAGGATCCAACCACTAAACAGGAGTTCCTCTCGGGCCAGGAGAGGATGGCGCACCTTTGTTCAAGACCTGGAATCAGCCCTTAAGGGAACACACATCTACTTGCCCCAATAGGGGAAGAAGTGAATTCCATCTTGTACTGTTATGTTCCTAGCCCCCATTCAGTCTGGCCCCTAAAATGGTAGGATTATTGAGTCGACGAGCAGGCCACTCTCACCCATACAAATCTAAGGACAATCCCTCCTGAAAAGGAGTTCATAACAGACTCAGGATTGAGATTGAGTTACCTAGGTCATCCTATTGAAATAGAAACCTAAACTAGTCAACGGCGTTACATCTAGTGGTTACTATTTCGCGGTCCGGTCTTATGCAAACTCATTGCATAGGATACCCCCACCCACATGTCTCCTACATGGATGCTTTGGATCATTGTATCTGTATCGAATACAAGGTGGGTCGTATCACATAGTGTCACCAGGATAAGGTACCCAACCTTATCCCTATACTATATACCATTTAGGTTGTTTCTTGGACACCGATCCCCGTATGTCACCACATTTCAGTCCAAGTTTCATTTAAACAACCTTCGATTTTTGTTTATTGGATTTAGGGTTTATTAATGCAAACTCGATTATTCAATAACCAAATTACAGAATCACTCAAAATAACGCTTTATTGAGATCGATTAATTTGTTTCATTTACTATCTACGAGTTTTAGGGCATAAAACCAACACAAGGTACCTACATTCAAACCATATGATTGCAAGAAGGACCCCATAGAACACATAGACGTCTACAGGAACTGGATGGACTTCCATGGCGTTTCAGATGCAATTAGGTGTCGCGCTTTCTCTTTCACTCTGACAGGATCAGCCAAGTAATGGTTTCAGAGGTTGAAAAAAGATCCATCAGCTCTTTCAAAGAACTAGCCCAGGCATTCCTCTTGCAGTTCATGAGAGCCAGAGAACAACACAATCCTTACATCAACCTCATAACTGTCAAACAACAACCTGACGAGAGTCTGCGTGACTATATAACACGTTTCAATGACGAAGCACTTCAGGTAGAAGGATACAGTGATGGAGCGGCCCTGGTAGCCATAACCGCTGGACTGGAAGATGAGAGACTGTTGAATTCGATAGGTAAAAGCCAACCTCGAACCTATGCTGAGTTTGTTTCTAGGGCCCAGAAGTACATGAGCGCAGAAGAGTTGTTGAGATCAAAGAGGTCAGAATGAGAGCACAAGAGGCATTCTTCATTCGATTAGGACAGGAAAAAGGAAAAAAGACAGCGAACAGATGATGGTGGCCAAGGCCGAGCCGACCATGACCATGGCCGAGGCCGAGCACATCCCTTCGATAAGTTTGAGAAATATACATTAACTGTTGTTCCACAGGAGCAAGTTCTGATCGAAATCCGAAACACGGGACTCCTTAAATTCCCGAGGAGGATGAAGTCGAATCCCGATAGAAGAGACAAGAGCCAGTATTGCCTTTTCCACCGAGACCATGGGCATTCAACTAGAGATTGTATTCAACTAAAGGATGAGATTGAAGCACTGATTCGGAACGAGTATCTGAAGAAGATGACCACTAAGGCCGAGGCTGACCAGAGATGATCGAGGCCGACCATAGATGACCAAGGCAAAGACGGTGATGGACCCCTTATGGAAATTCGTTAAGGGTCGGAACAGACTCTCCTATGACCGAGGTCGAGGCTGAGCAGGGCACACTTCAACCAACGCTGAATCTAAACTTATAGAGTTTTTAAGCTTTTTATTTATTGCATTTCATCATGTAATTAAACATTAAGTTGTTTTGTCTTTGCTTCCAGTGCGTAGGAATAGGTCGAACATTTTTTATTTGTTTCCATTCCAATGTAAAAGTTCAATTAATGTCAAAGCTCTAGTTTTACCATTAAAGTTCAGTATTTAGAAGTGTGCAAAGGACAATTAATCCAAGCATCACCTTCAAGCCAGAACCAGTGGAAGTTAAGCGAGCCTAGGCCTCCGGGTCTACCTCGCCTCATCCATACCTGAATTCATGCGAGCCTAAGCCCTAGAGCTTAGAGCCCACGCCTATATGCGAGCTTGGGCCCCCGGGTCTACCTCGCCTCATCTAGATTCGAGATCATGCGAGCCTTGGCCACCGAGTCTACCTCGCCTAATCTATCTTGAGCCCATCACATCATGTGAGCCTGGACTGTCGGGTCTACCTCGCCTCATCTGGCTTGAGCCCATCACTTTTCGCGAGCCTGGGCCCCCGGGCCTACCTTGCCTCATCCAGATTTGAGCATATGCGGGCCTGGACCGTCGAGTCTACATCGCCTCGTCTGGCTAGAGCCTATCACGTCATGCGAGCCTGGACCTAAAGGTGTTCATATAACACATGCGGAAGCAATTTTAGGAATGGAGGCACTTAACTACATCAATTTTAGAAAATGATAACATGCTGTCCAAATACCGTAAGCAGAGAGCAGAATTTGTACCAACCTTTTTGGAGACCGATTTAGCAACTCTCTTTGATTCCATTAATCACGAACGGTGTGTGGACCACCTCTAGTGTCTTCCCTACTATTCTCCGGGCCAAGAACGACTTGTGGGAGTCTATAGAGATAGGGAATGGGAAGGGAATGCTTGAAGGTTCAAGCAATAGAGAGATATATGGAGATGAGTGTGTTTGAGACCAAAATCCAGCAACATAACAATATGGAAATGACTCTCTTGGCTTTGAATCTGATTCATACTCTATATATAGAGATCTTCCATGCAAGGAGAAGCCTCATGACACAAGACACATGGTAGAATTGCAACTCAAAGTGGATTCTAGGTGTTTAATTCACAACACATGCAACTAGTGCATGGATGTGTTGTTTTCCACTTTGTATCAACATGCAAGAGTGGGAATCCAACTAAATCCACTAAATTGAATTCATGATTTGAATTTTTAGCTTGCAATTAACCCTAATTTCAATTCTAAATTGAAATTGATTTCTTGGTAATTAATTTGGGACATTTCCAATTAATTTGATATGATTAATCCAATTAATCATTGTCACCTTGTGCAATCCATTATATATGATTCCTAATACATATATATTGTATTTAAAACACTTTTAAATACTTTATCTCTCATTTTCTAATTTAATTCATAATTAAATTATTGTGTCAAACACAATTTACGATAATACCGTATTTCCCGATTTTGAACGATTCAAAGATTTCTATCAATTTGTTCTAGGCTTTATTCCGATATGAGCTAGTAGGGGGACCTAATGGACCTATGGATCATGGGCTCCAACGATTCGAGGATAACCGACTAATCTCATTATCCAAGCTAGCCAACATTCGTTAACTACCGGGACACTCCACTATAGCCCCATAGTTGCACTCCCCTCACTATAGATATATTTTCGTCACTTGATTTAACCATGTTCAGTAAGTCGATCCTTCACAGGTTGTTCGTAGCTATAGCTAGGTCAAATGACCGTTTTACCCCTATAGTACTTCTTGTTCCTTAAGTTCCACTAATCCTCTAATGAACAATTGGTTTGTGGTCCAACCATCAAACTTAAGTCCCTCTCGATCCAACGAGAGGGTGGGGCCCCTTGTTCAAGTCCTGGAGTTAGTACTTAAGGGAACAACCTCTCTACTATCCCTGAAATGGGTAGGAGCAAATTCCGTCTTGCGAAACCATGTCCCCAGCTATCTATTCGATCTTATCCCCAAAATGGTAGGCTTGTTGAGTCGGCGATGCTGGCCACTGTCACCCATGCAGATCAAAGGATAATCTCGTATAAATAGGAGTTCATAGTTAGCTCAGGATTAAGAAAGAGTTACCTAGGTCATCTTTGAGAAATAGTCAGTTTCTTTAGTAAACGGTGTTATAAAGAGAAAGTGACTAATTTCGTGGTCCAGTCTTATGCAAACTCATTGCATAGGACGCCCTCACTCGCATGTCTCCACATGAACGATTTAGGATCTCATCGTTTGTACTTAATACAAAGTGGGCCGCGTCCATAGTGTCCCCGGGATAAGGCACCCAACCGTATCCTTATACTATAGACTATTTTGACTATAAACTTGAACTTGATCCTACGATATGTCCCTACATATAGTTCGAGTATTCATTTTATAGCCAAGGATCTTAGTTTATTGGATTTAGGTTAATCATTCGCAACTTACATATTCAATAACATCTTTTACTGAATAACCTCAATAACGTCTTTATTGGAAATAGAATATGTTTAATGATTTACAAACTACGAGTTTATAGGACATTAAACCCAACAAACTCCCACTTCGACTAGAAACTCTAGTGGGATACAGGAAGTTAGGTGTGAGAGATACATAAAGACAATAAACTAGGGCATCAACCATACCCTTACATTTCTCCCACTTGCCCTAGTCTAACAAAGCTCGTAGTCCTAGATTAACTAGGTGACCCTCAAAAACTTTAGCCATGAGGGGTTTTGTAAACGTATCAGCCATGTTGTGCTTCGAAGCAATCTGCGTGACGATCACATCTCCTCGTTGCACGATCTCTCTGATGAGATGATATTTGCGCTCAATATGCTTTCCTCGCTTGTGACTTCGAGGTTCCTTAGAGTTTGCAACTGCTCCACTGTTATCACAATAGAGGGTGATGGGCAGTTGCATATTTGGAACAATTTCCAACTCTGTTAGGAATTTTCTTAGCCATACTGCCTCTTTTGCTGCTTCGCAGGCGGCTACGTACTCTGCTTCCATGGTAGAGTCAGCAATGCAACCTTGCTTAATACTCCTCCATACTACTGCTCCTCCATTTAGAGTAAACACAGATCCCGATGTTGATTTCCTTGAATCTATATCGGTCTGAAAATCTGAGTCAGTGTATCCTGTAAGGATCAAATTCTTAGCTCCATACACGAGCGTATAATCCCTAGTTCTCCTTAGATACTTAAGGATGTTTTTAACGGCAGTCCAATAAGCATGTCTAGGATTAGACTGATATCTGCTGAAAATTCCTACGACATAGCATATGTCGGGTCTGGTACACAGCATGGCATACATCAAACTACCAACTGCTGATGCATAGGGAATACGTCTCATTTCCTCAATTTCTTGAGGTGTCTTAGGACTTTGTTCCTTTGACAGGTGAACCCCGTGCCTAAAAGGTAATAACCCTTTCTTAGAGTTCTGCATCGAATATCGTACCAACATTTTGTCGATATATGATGCTTGAGACAGTGCTAGCGTTTTGTTCTTTCTATTTTTTATGATTTGAATGCCCAGAACAAATTGAGCCTCACCCAAATCTTTCATTTGGAATTGAGTTGCTAGCCATTGTTTTACGTCAGTCAGAAATCCTACATTATTCCCAATAAGTAGGATATCATCTACGTATAGAACTAGAAAAGCTACAGTGGATTTGACGATTTTCTTGTAAACACAAGGTTCGTCAACATTCTGCTCAAAGCCATACGTTTTGATCGTAGTGTCAAAACGTATATTCCAGGATCTTGATGCTTGTTTTAATCCATAAATGGATCGTTTAAGTTTGCAAACCTTTTGCTCATCACCCTGGACTATGGATCCCTCTGGTTGAGCCATATAGATAGTCTCTTCAAGATTGCAGTTCAAAAAGGCTGTCTTGACATCCATTTGCCATATTTCATAATCATAAAATGTGGCAATGGATAAGAGTATTCTAATCGACTTAAGCATGGCAACAGGGGAAAAAGTTTCTTCAAAATCCACTCCTTCCCGCTGGGTAAAACCCTTTGCCACAAGTCGAGCCTTAAAGGTTTGAACCTTACCGGCTTGGTTTCGTTTTCTTTTGTAGATCCATTTGCAACCAATAGGTTTTACCCCATCCGGCTGCTCTACAAGTTCCCGGACCTAATTGAAGTACATTGACTCCATTTCGAGATCCATGGCTTTGATCCACTGGTCCTTATCAACATCATTCATTGCCTGATTAAAGTTCAATGGATCCTCTATACCATCATCAGATATGATGGTTTGAGTTTCTGTTAAACCCATGTAACGGTCGGGTTGTATTATAACCCTCCCACTACGTCGAAGCTCTCTCACTATTTGAGATGGATGTGTTTGATCAACAACTTTTGATGGACCAGCTTGATCAACAACTTTTGTAGATTCTTTTGTAGTTTTTCTTGAAATCTCATCTAATACTAGTTTACTGTGAGGTCGATGATCTTTTATGTGATCTTCCTCAAGGAATGTAGCGTTTGTCGATACAATCACTTTATTTTCCTGAGGATCGTAAAATAGACCACCTTTCGTTTCTTTAGGATATCCCACAAACAGACACAGTTTTGAACGTCGTTCCAATTTCTTTGGGTTTGCACCAACACGTGTGCCGGGCATCCCCAAATTCTGAAGTGACGTAAACTACCTTTACGCCCTCTCCATAGCTCATAGGGTGTTTCAGAAACACTCTTAGAGGGAACCATGTTCAAAATGTATACGGCAGTCTCAACTGCATATCCCCGGAACGAATTAGGCAACTGAGCATAGCTCATCATTGATCGAACCATGTCTAACACAGTTCGGTTTCTCCTCTCTGATACACCATTTTGTTGTGGTGTAGCAGGGGCTGAGAGTTGGGACGTGATTCCATGTTCTATCAAATAGTCTTGGAATTGTAGGTCCATATATTCTCCATCTCGATCTGATCGTAGTGTTTTAATCGTATTACCTAAGTGGTTCTCAACCTCGGTCTTGTACTCTTTGAACTTTTCAAGGGCTTCAGACTTGTGATGCATTAGGTAAAGGTAGCCATACCTTGAATAATCATCAATGAAACTGATGAAATATTCATACCCTCCTCGTGCTTTGACATTCATAGGACCACAGAGATCCGAATGCACGAGTTCGAAGGGTTCTTTGGCCCTATAACCTTTTTCTGAAAAAGGTCGTTTGGTCATTTTTCCCTCGAGGCAGGACTCACATGGTGGCAAGGAGTCATCTTCTAACTGATTTAGTAGTCCACTCTTTACCAATCTTTCAATCCTATTGCGATTTATGTGGCCTAATCTCAAGTGCCAAAGATAGGTATTGGGAGAAACTTTTCGCCTTTTGTTTTGAGTTTCTGCTACTTTAAACATTTCCGTATTAAAAATAGCTTTAACTTGAATTGGCCTTAACACGTATAAGTTGCTTTCAAGTTTTGCAGAACATATATGCATACCTCTTTTGTTAACAAACACTTCATTAATATCAAAAGATACTTGGTATTCATGTTCAATCAAACAAGAGATAGATATTAAGTTCCTTTTAATATCGGGAACGTACAAGACATTTTCAAGTAATAAAAATCTATCTCCAAAAGACAACTTGAGAGTTCCTGAAGCTCTGGCTGAGACGACCTCTCCTGTTCCAACTTTGAGAGTTACCTCGCCATCTGCCAGCATGTGCCAGGAACTAATTTCCTGTAAAGAAGAGCATACATGGTTAGTCGCTCCTGAATCTAATATCCAGGCAGAGCTATCTTGCTCAACTAAACATGTTTCGATAACGAGCAAATCAAATTTACCTTGTTTTTCCTTTTCAGCCTTCTTTTCTGCAAGGTACTTAGGACAATTGCGTTTCCAATGTCCATCTACATTACAATGGAAACATTTTCCTTTATCTGCAGCTTTTGTTTTTGCCTTGCTTCCCATTGGAGCTTTTCCTTTCCCTTTTTCCTTCTTTTTCTTCATCTGAATACTCTTATTCTTAGAAGTGGAAGGTCCAGACTTGGTTCCTGAAGATGATCCTTTTTGGAACCTCTTGGTGGTGGCAACGTTTGCTTCCCCTTCTTGTCCCCTTTTTGTGAGACTTTGGTAGGTCTGGAGCTCGTTCAGCAAAGTAGTCAGGTTATAGTCTATTTTGTTCATGACAGCATTTGTCCTAAACTGAATGAAGCTCTTCGGAAGAGACTACATTATAAAACTAACTTGACTACCCTTGTCTATGGTAGCACCGTTTACTTCAGCGATATTGAACTGAACCATCATGTTCAAAACATGTTCCCTAATAGAAGCACCTTCCTTCATTCGGGAATCGTAAACATTCTTGAGAGCTTTGTGTCTAGTTTGTGAGGACGGTTGTCCAAACATACCTTGCAACGAAGTCATGATCTCCCTTGCGGTGACCATCCTCTCGTGCTTTTTAGACAAGACATCTGAAATGCTTGCTAAGATATAGACTCTTGCTTTTTCATTTGCGTGAGTCCAAAGAGTCTATGCTTGCTAAGATATAGACTCTTGCTTTTTCATTACCTTGCAACAATTCGGTTTGTTGACGAGCTAGGGTTAGGTGGACACTCTTCGGTTAGGACAAATCTAAGATCCTCAATTACTAGTATGGTATTCAGATTAGACTTCCATGTTCCATAATTATCTCCGTTAAGTTTATCCGAAGCGAGTAATTGTACTAGTGAGCTAGACATGCTGAAAAATTAAACAAAACTATTAGTAATTAGCTAATTAACCATTTTTGACAAAATCCAATCAGGTTTTAGCAAAAGTAATAATGTACCCAAGATTATTATTATTTTGCAACGACACTTTAGTGAGTTAGAGCAACCGCTACCGAGGGGCAGTCAATTACTCCTTCACTAAACCAAGACGTTCTTGACTAAATACTAATTCAAGAATAACTCTTATTCCTATAGTGGTTTAGTTATCGTTTACATTTAGTCAGGAATATACTAACACTTAGTAACCCTTGTAAGTGTGACCCACCGTTTTAAGATTATAGAGAACGGCCCCAACAATGCTACCGAATGGAAAAGCTAATGTTGGAAATGGTCCTAAGTAATCCATTTCTGGAGTTTGCGTTGTTCCGATCTCCATGTTACAACCCTCCCAATGGTTAGTAGCTCCAGGGCATACAAGCAGGCAGAACATGGAAATCTCACGGTGCAACTTAACGGAGGAGACTGCAGGATGTGTTGACACACTTCCTGAAGGATTGGAATTCCCAATTCTGTTCCAGCGGAAGCAATTGGACCGTTCGTAAATTAATTTTGTTCTACAAAATACCAATGCATTGGCAAAAGGTTAAGCGGTGAAAAACATACCTCCGTTGACGACTCTGAATACTTCAAGAATGATTCTTGATTGCTCTGCACCAACGAAGAACACCACCATTTGATCTTCCTCGCTATAACTCTGAGATTAGGAACGTAGTTGTGGGACTACCTAATCTTGAATGGGAAAAACTCTAGAGAGAAAATTCTCCCGAGAGTTCTTGAGTTGAGAGAATATGAGAGGGCCTTATGGTGGCCATATCTTGTGTCACATAAACCCTAGGGTTAGTGTTCTATTTATAGGAGAAAGGCCATGAATAAAATATTCATTTAAAATCAATTATTTCCATAATTGATTTAATCTTTGGGGAATTGCAATGGGTAGCAAAAAATATTAGGATATTTGCAAATTTAACTATGATTTATTAGGTTTGCAAATATAGCAAAATTTTAAAAATCTGATTTCCGTTTTTTTTATTATTCCAATTTTACCCTTGTTGGTATATCAATAGGTATATTAGTAGTATATCTGATATATTTTATATTTACTGATATACGAAATATAAAGTATACCAAATTTGATATACTCGAATGAATACAATGATATACCTAATATACTAATGATATATCTAATATATACTTGATTTGATAAACATAATATTTGATATACCAATGATATACTTGATATGTTACTTTCTTTACTTATATTTGTTATATTTTCTTTTCTCTTTATTGAATTATGTTGTATTATTTACATATTTTAAATGAAATGTTTGTCTTTTATGAAATAAATGTTTGTCTTCTATACCTGTTATGAAAGTTGATACACCGCTGATATACCTCATTTTTTTTACTAGTCAAATAATTAATAAATATACCTGATTATGAGTAGCTAAATACATCAATGATAAACTTGTTATTAAAAAAAATCATTGATATATACACATTCAACCGAGAGGTTAGATGTTTAAATCCTCTCCCACACATATTGTCCCAAAATAAAGCTAATATATCTAATTCTTTATTGATGAAGTATATCAAAAATATCTAAACTAATGAAAGCTCATGTGTAAAGTATATTATATTCACGAAATATACATCTGATATACTATATATTTAGTATATGAATTGATTGATATACCAAATATCTAATACATTATATTCACGAAATATACATCTGATATACTATATATTTACTAGATATTTGGTATATCAGTGGACGACGAGCTGAGGTTATTTTAGTCTTTTTGCGTTATTGTCTGGGTTGGGCCAAACGTTTTTTGTTATATCTGCAAACCCAATAAATCAAAGACACGCCTGCAATTATTGATTTTTTTTTTGCTATTGATGCAAATGCCCCTTAATCTTTTCCATAATTAATCAATTCCATAACCAATCAATTCCATAATTGATTAATCTTTTCCATAAATGATTGATCACTTCCATAAGTGATTAAATCATTTCCATAAATGATTAATTACTTCCATAAGTAATTAATCATTTTCATAATTGATTAATTTCCAATTAATTAATTCTTTAAATTAATTAATCACCAATTAAATATCATATATTTAATTTCAGACCTTCTATTAGTTAATTAATTAATTACCCAATTAAATATCATATATTTAATTTCAGGCCTTCAATTAATTAATTCTATAATATGAATCAAATTCATATTAAAATTGGAACTCCTTCCAATTCTCTTATATCCTATAAATTTAATATGAATCAAATTCATATTGATATTTGAACTTCTTCAAATATTTATTTCTCTCATAATAATAAAGTTTAATTTCAAATTAGACTTTATATTTTAATGTATCATTATACATTATATTAATTTGTATCTCATACAATTAACTTAATTCCCAATATGAATTTGAACTATTCAAATTCTCTCAAAATATAATTGTTCCTAATTACTCTTTACGAGCTAGCAGGGGGACCTAATGGACCTACAGATCAGAAGCTCCAATGATATGAGGTTAACCGATTAAACTCATTAATCAGGTTAACCAATATTCATTAACTGTGGGTCATTCCACTAAAGACCCAAAGCTGAACTCTTCTCACTGTAGAACATTTCTGTGTCCACGGATATAGACATATACCGGTAAGTCAATCCTTCACAAGTGTTCGTAACTACAGTTGGGTCAAATTACCGTTTTACCCCTGTGTTACATCTGTCTCCTTAAGTACCAGCGCTCCTCTAATGAACAACCTGTTTATGGTCCAACCATTAAACAGAAAGTTCCTCTCGGGCCAGTGAGAGGACGGGATCCCTTTGTTCATATCCCGGAGTCACCACTTAAGGGAACACTCATCTACTTCTCCTAGAAGTGGGAAGGAGTGAATTCCTTCTTGTGTTGTCATGTCCCCAGCCTCCCACTCAGTCTTGTCCCCAAAAAGGAAGACATATTGAGTCGGCGTATTGGCCACTCTCACCCATGCTAATCAAAGGACAATCCCTCATGAGAAGGAGTTCATGACACACTTAGGATTAAGACTGAGTTACCTAGGTCATCGTATTGAAACAGTAACCTAACTAGTTAACGGTGTTACATCTAGTGGTTTACTATTTCGTGGTCCGATCTTATGCAAACTCATTGCATAGGATACCCCCGCTCGCATGTCTCCTACATGGACGCCTTGGATCAATACGTCTGTATCGAATACAGAGCGGGCCGTATCACATAGTGTTACCAGGATAAGGTACCCAGTCTTATCCCTGTACTATAGACCTTTTAGGTTGTTACTTGAACACTGATCCCCGTATGTCCCCACATACCAGTTCAAGTCACATGTAAACAACCTTGGATCTTAACTTATTGGATTTGGGTCAAATTGTGCAATATTTAACAATAACACTTTATTGTAGAAACTCAATAACACTTTATTGAAACAAGTATACAATTCGTTTACATTCACTATCTACGAGTTTTAGGGCATAAAACCCAACACTTCCTTCACTCACTTAGTATAAATACTTTCTCCATTCACCTTGTTATTGATTTATGCAAACACCTTCCAAATGGAGCAGTTGAGGTATAATCAACACGAGGCCAAGCATAAATCTCACGTTGTGAACAAAAGGGAGAACGTGAAAGGGAAATGGATTTGATATATCTTTCCCCTCCCACTAAGTATTTTAAACGGTTTTGGGAATACTTATACTTGGCGAATTCCGGCTAATTGAATAAACCCTAAGTCTAAGTTTATTTTCACTTACGATGTCTAGGTGATAACGATTAAAACCTCACATCACACACGTGCATGCTCATAAAACTGGGTTAACTTTAACTCAAGAACCGACTCGATGCCCAGGTAGGAGGTGTTCCGTAAACCGTCAACTTAAATACCTCCAGCCTTAGACAGCATCTTGTCGGGTGAGTTCTCTTGTAACCTATGTTTTACAAGCTTATCGACCTATTTGAATCTAATTGAAATTGATCGAGAATTTGGATTCAAATTAACCCTAAGTGAGCATGCACCTTTTCTTTGTTATAGATTTTAAATTTCTATCTCATTTATAACAATTATAAAATCAATCTATAACGAGCCCAATTTGAATATAACATTTATAATCAAACTAAAGAAGTTTCATGCTTCATGCTTTGTATATTTTCTCTTTTAATTAATATAACTTTTATATCAATTAATCAATTTTGAAAATAACCATTCAAGCATGCATCTCCCTAAATTAATACAACATTTATATTAATTATCATGAAACTTTATACATGCATTTAATTAATATCATAACTCTTATAACATATTAATTAATGCATGATTCATGCTTTCCTATGGTGGGATTTTAAATCTAAATGGCATACATTATGCACATAAAATACTATTTAATTAAAACATACATTCAATAATGCATAATTAATTAAATTAACTAAACTGAATTGGTTTTGGGATTTTTAATCAAGCAAAAATAAAAACTAAAATTATTACAATAATAATTTCAAATAGGGCTTGGACCACTCCCGAACCATTCGAACCGACCCGAACTGCTCCCGAACCGCCCTTGGGCTGGAATTTTCAGCCAGCAGCGAACAGTCTCCGAATTTCTTCAAATTGACGGCCTAAATGGACTCTATTGACTCTCAAATTTTACAGACTCCATATGAACACATTAATGCCCATAAACATGTAGGGAATTACAATTAATTCCAACGAATTGACTGAAAATTAAATTCAATCCCAAAACCAATTTTCTTTAGTTTCTACACAGTTTCATCATATGAAAAGCTACCCACCAAGCTAAAATTAATGCATGTTAGGTGCCTTAATCATTCTCTGATACCAATTGAAGGTGTTAATATAACACATGCGGAAGCAATTTTAGGATCGGAGGCACTTAACTACATAAATTTTAGAAAATGAAAACATGTTGTCCAAATACCATAAGCAGAGAGCAGAATTTGTACCAACCTTTTTGGAGACCGATTTAGCAACTCTCTTTGATTCCATTAATCACGAACGGTGTGTGGACCACCTCTAGTGTCTTCCCTACTATTCTCCGGGCCAAGAACGACTTGTGGGAGTCTATAGAGATAGGGAATGGGAAGGGAATGCTTGAAGGTTCAAGCAATAGAGAGATATATGGAGATGAGTGTGTTTGAGACCAAAATCCAGCAGCATAACAATATGGAAATGACTCTCTTGGCTTTGAATCTGATTCATACTCTATATATAGAGATCTTCCATGCAAGGAGAAGCCTCATGACACAAGACACATGGTAGAATTGCAACTCAAAGTGGATTCTAGGTGTTTAATTCACAACACATGCAACTAGTGCATGGATGTGTTGTTTTCCACTTTGTATCAACATGCAAGAGTGGGAATCCAACTAAATCCACTAAATTGAATTCATGATTTGAATTTTTAGCTTGCAATTAACCCTAATTTCAATTCTAAATTGAAATTGATTTCTTGGTAATTAATTTGGGACATTTCCAATTAATTTGATATGATTAATCCAATTAATCATTGTCACCTTGTGCAATCCATTATATAAGATTCCTAATACATATATATTGTATTTAAAACACTTTTAAATACTTTATCTCTCATTTTCTAATTTAATTCATAATTAAATTATTGTGTCAAACACAATTTACGATAATACCATATTTCCCGATTTTGAACGATTCAAAGATTTCTATCAATTTGTTCTAGGCTTTATTCCGATATGAGCTAGTAGGGGGACCTAATGGACCTATAGATCATGGGCTCCAACGATTCGAGGATAACCGACTAATCTCATTATCCAAGCTAGCCAACATTCGTTAACTACCAGGACACTCCACTATAGCCCGATAGTTGCACTCCCCTCACTATAGATATATTTCCGTCCACTTGATTTAACCATGTTCAGTAAGTCGATCCTTCACAGGTTGTTCTAGCTATAGCTAGGTCAAATGACCGTTTTACCCCTATAGTACTTCTTGTTCCTTAAGTTCCACTAATCCTCTAATGAACAATCAGTTTGTGGTCCAACCATCAAACCTAAGTCCCTCTCGATCCAACAAGAGGGTGGGGCCCCTTGTTCAAGTCCTGGAGTTAGTACTTATGGGAACAACCTCTCTACTTGAAGGTGTACATATTACACATGCGGAAGCAATTGAAGATCGAAAGCACTTAAGACATTCAATTTTACTCCTAAAACATGCATGTTCTAGAAAAGACAGAATAGAGAGTTTAGAAAACACCAACCTTTGTAGCTCACTTATGTTGAACTCCTTGTGGTGTTTGCCTCTCCTATGCTCCTTGGACAACCTCTAGAGTCTTCTCTACTATACTCCGGGCCAAGAACGACTTGTGGGAGTCAATATAAGATAGGGAATGGGAAGGGAATGCTTGAAGCATCAAGCAATGGAGAAGAATGAGAGATGAGAGAACTTTGAGTCCAAATTCCAGCAGCATAACATTAAGGAAATGGCTCTCATTACTTTGAATCTGATTCAAGCTCCTTTTAAAGACATTCTTCATGCAAAGCCAAGCCTCAAGACACAAGACACATGGTGTATTTGCAAGTTCAAGTGGATTCTAGGTGTACATCTCACAAGACATGCAACAATGCATGAGTGAGTTGTGTTTCCACTTTGAATGTTCATGCATAAGTGGATTTCCAACTAAATCCACCAAATACAAATTGAAATCTAATTTCAAGCTTGCAATTTAATGTTCATTTCAATTCCAAATTGAATTTAACATTAGGTAATTGATTTTGAGGCATTACAAAATGATTTCTTATGATTAATCCAATTAATCATACTAATCTTGTGCAATTAATCATATATGATTCCTAATACATATATATGGTATTCAAAACACTTTTAAATACTCCATCTCTCATTTTCTAATTTAATTCATAATTAAATTATTGTGTCAAACACAATTTACGATAATACCCTTTTTCCCGATTTTGAACGATTCAAAGCTTCCTATCTTTTGTTCTAGGCTTAATTCCGATATGAGCTAGGAGGGGGACCTAATGGACCTATAGATCATGGGCTCCAACGATTCGAGGCTAACCGACTAATCTCATTATCCAAATTAGCCAACATTCGTTAACTACCGGGACACTCCACTATAGCCCGATAGTTGCACTCCCCTCACTATAGATATATTTTCGTCCACTTGATTTAACCATGATTAGTAAGTCGATCCTTCACAGGTTGTTCGTAGCTATAGCTAGGTCAAAAAGCCGTTTCACCCCTATAGTACTTCTAGTTCCTTAAGTCCCACTGATCCTCTAATGAACAATTGGTTTATGGTCCAACCAATAAACCGAGTCCCTCTCGGGCCAATGAGAGGGCGGGATCCCTTTGTTCAAGCCCCGGAGTCAGCACTTAAGGGAACAACCTTTCTACTATCCCTATTTTGGGTAGGAGTGAATTCCTTCTCGCACGACTATGTCCCCAGCTATCTACCCGTTCCTATCCCTGAAATGGGAGGCTTATTGAGTCGGCGATACTGAGCCACTCTCACCCATGCAGATCTAAGGATAAGCCCGAATAAACAGGAGTTCATAGTTAGCTCAGGATTAAGATCGAGTTACCTAGGTCATCACATGAAATAGTCAGTCTTGTCAGTAAACGGTGTTATAAAGCGAGAGTGACTTATTTCTTGGTCCTGGTCTTATGCAAACTCATTGCATAGGACGCCCCCACTCGCATGTCTCTACATGGACGATTTAGGATCACATCGTCTATACCATCTATAAAGTGGGCCGCGTCTCATAGTGTCCCCAGAATAAGGTACCCAACCCTATTCCTATACTATAGACCGTTTTGGCTATTACTCAAGCTTGATCCACTTTTATGTCTCTACATAAAGCTCAAGAGTTCATCCTATAGCCATGGATCTTAGTTTATTGGATTTTGGTAATTATAAGTGCAATTTACTTTATTCAGTAATAACTTTACTGAATTAGTCTCGATAACGCTTTTATCGAATAAGTATATAATTCATTTATCATTCACTATCTACGAGTTTTAGGACACATATCCCAACACTACTATCCCTGAAATGGGTAGGAGCGAATTCCGTCTTGCGAAACTATGTCCCCAGCTATCTATTCGATCTTATCCCCAAAATGGTAGGCTTGTTGAGTCGGCGATGCTGGCCACTCTCACGCATGCAGATCAAAGGATAATCTCGTATAAACAGGAGTTCATAGTTAGCTCAGGATTAAGAAAGAGTTACCTAGGTCATCTTTGAGAAATAGTCAGTTTCTTAAGTAAACGGCGTTATAAAGAGAAAGTGACTAATTTCGTGGTCCAGTCTTATGCAAACTCATTGCATAGGACGCCCTCACTCGCATGTCTCCACATGAACGATTTAGGATCTCATCGTTTGTACTTAATACAAAGTGGGCCGCTTCCATAGTGTCCCTAGGAAAAGGCACCCAATCGTATCCTTATACTAGAGACTATTTTGACTATAAACTTGAACTTGATCCTACAATATGTCCCTACATATAGTTCGAGTATTCATTTTATAGCCAAGGATCTTAGTTTATTGGATTTAGGTTAATCATTCGCAATTTACATATTCAATAACATCTTTTACTGAATAACCTCAATAACGTCTTTATTGGAAATAGAATATGTTTAATGATTTACAAACTACGAGTTTATAAGACATTAAACCCAACAGGACCACCAAGTCTACCTCGCCTCATCCAGATTTGAGATTATGTGAGTCTAGATTGCTGAGTCTACCTCGCCTCATCTGACTTGAGTCCATGCATTTCATCCTAGCTGAAGACATCTTGCCGAGGCCGAGGCCGACCCTATGGTCTTACCACTGAGAAGCACTTACACAGGGGGCTTCAAAATAGAGAAATGGATCGCGCGAACATCCAAAATGAGGGGCAAAAAGCACAAAAGTTTGGACTCGCTCCAGACGTTAGCCTCGGCCTCGTCCCGAGGCCGAGGCCGAGGTCGGGTTATTTCTTCGACCCCTCATTTCTCTCATTTTTCTCTTACCTAACTCCTATTCAGGGAGCTTTTGCTTTGTCTAGTTTTGTCCTCACTTACAGGATAACGAGAGACCAACATATGAATCAGCACAAGGGGAAAATCTTTACTCTTAAATCGGGCTTAAGGAGCTCAACTATTGCAATAAGTCACATCTGAATCCCAATTCAAGAGTGGGGGCTTAATGTTGTAGGTGATTTTGGACCACTCCGGAATTCGAGGACTAAGCAGGACAGCGCGACACCAACCAAGAAGCGGACCCTGGAGGAGACTCGACCGAAGGGATTGGGCCGACGACCCAATCCCATGCTCGGCTTCAGCCTTGAGCCGAGGCCGACCATTCGGCCAACTCGTGTGGGCTGAGTGTCCTCCTCTTCCCTC
The DNA here is from genome assembly GCA_017139565.1 of Luffa aegyptiaca. Classification (NCBI taxonomy): domain Eukaryota; kingdom Viridiplantae; phylum Streptophyta; class Magnoliopsida; order Cucurbitales; family Cucurbitaceae; genus Luffa; species Luffa aegyptiaca. Next base: position 29,908,618 of record CM029400.1, on the reverse strand, counting down.
GGTCCCTAGTGCCCCTTGACACCCCGATTCCACTTGGTTCAGCCCGAATCATCTCCGAAAGCCTAGAAACCCTAAGGTAGGAAAAGGATTTAAACCCTTCTTCCGTAGAAGAAGGGATCCCCAAACTCTATTCTTTGATTCTCCTCTTGCTCTTGCTCTTTTGCTTCCCATCGTTCTGCTTGCTGACTTAAGCATCGGAAGCAGTGTGGCAAGCACCACACCGGTGTGCAGGTATTACTCCTATCCAAATTACCACACCACTTGGAGGCCACATCTTCCCCGTCTCAAACAAATTTACCGTTGGTGGCACGTGATGGTCAGGTGAGTTCCTCCTATCCAAATTTGACCATCAACAAGACAATAACTAGATGTTTACATGTGTATGATTGAAATAAAAATTAGAAATTAGATATATTATAATATAAGAAAAGTCCTATTATAGAATGATGTTTACACGTGTGAGTCCATTGGTTTACGCATAAGAGTCCACACACACTGCTCAATATATCAAAGAAAAAGTTAATCATATAACAATCACTTAAAAATAGTATAAAATCCATCAAACCACAATCACAATCAGTAAAATCAACAATAAAAAAGAAAATCTCATTATCAAATTTCATGCAACTGAAGAAACAAAATAAAAGGGAGAATGAATATAATAATTGACTAGCCTTTTTCATCCCTTTGGAAATAGGTGATTGAAGCCCAAAAGGTGAAACCGAGTATTTGAGTGAAAAAAAAACAGAAGAAAGTGATAAACTCATAAACAAATGGAATTTGTATGATACAAAAGATATTTAACCTACTCTTTCATTTTTTTTTCTTTTTTTTTTCAAATTTCAAGTCGATTTTTGGCTCCGTAACTTCAAGATCAACCTCAATGAATTACAAATTGGAATTTGAAACAATTGAGATCATTCAAATTCCACAAAAGAAAATTCACGAAATAACTCTAGAATCTAAAGATACAAATAATATAATTACGAAATTCATGAATCTCAACATGTTTTGCACAAACTCACTTATCTCTGAAGAAGATACATAAAAGACAATCAAGGAAGAACTAACTAGAATAAAAGAATTAAATAACATAGTTCAATATTTTTATACATTGATCGGACCCATATGCGAATGGTTGCATCTATTGATGTATAGTCACATTTACCCAATAGTTGTGTCTCATCAATATTAATTGCATTTTTTGTAATGAATAGACACATACATTCGAAGAGTCACATCTCCATTTGAATAGTCATGTCCCACCAATATACATTGCAACAACAGACAATTCAACTCGAAGAGTCACATCCCGTCATTTAAGGGCAAAATGGGAATTTATAAAAATTGTAAGGGCAAAAAGGAAGGACAAAGATTCTCCTCTCATAGCCCAATTTATATAAACACGTGCGATGCACGTTAAATTTCACTGTTTTAATTGAAAATAATAAAAAAAAAGAAAGAAAAAGATGGTGCCTAGAAGTCTAAAACTATATATTATCTTGTTCTATGTTTATTTACAATGAATATGAAATACTTTGCACGTGGTTTGAAATCTTTGAAATATGTTTTTTATGGTGACAGTTAACTTTTGAATAAATATAATTTTCATCTAGTTCCAATAGTAAATATTTGACATTAAACTATAATGTAAGAGATAAAAAAAATAAAAGATTTATAATTAAAATTTAAATACATATAATACTTGTAAACTAAATTTGATAAAACATAAAAAGTGACATCATAAAGATAGTTTATTATCTCATAGGCAATTCATCGGTATGCTTCGAGATTGTATTTTGGAGAAAAAGAAAGAAAGAAATATATTTCATAAGAATTATATAAGTTGATTTAAAAAAAAACTAAAGTATTTAATAAAGTATAACTTCCTTAAAAATAACATTTTTTTTTGTATGTTTGGATGACAAATTTTGATTTTCAAGTGATTCGATAAGAATTTTCGTATTGACATTGAAAAAAGTTGTTAATGTGAAATTACATATTTAGAAATATGTTTTCTAATATTCGGAACAATTTGTCATTGTGTTTTGTTTAACATCATCGCACAACATAATATAACAGGAAATTGTTTCCTTTTGAACTTGGATGGATATCATTTTGTGCCATTAGGTGGACTTAATTAATGGAAATCATGATATCAAAATGTTGCATGTTCTCTCATTATTATTTCAACAATTTAAATATAGTTCCTATACCTTTTCTTGGAGAACTTTCTCCAAATAGGTAAATATTATACATAGGACTTTAAAGGAGCAAGAAAAAGTTATAAATTTAAGAAAAAGAAAAAGAAAAAAGTAATTGTTGTTACAAATATGCTGTAATTGTATTTATAGATATCCATTTTTAGGGCATTCAACCCCACCATTTTAGGGCACTCCCCATGACTCTCCTTAACTTTAGGCTCATGACTCTCCCTCCCTCTCCTATTTTAGGTCTTTTAAGTTGTAACCATCCCTATTGTATTAGTATAAATAGGGAGGTTTATGAAGGGTTGAACAACAACTCAATTGAATGCAATTCATTTTGCTTTTCTCCCTACCTTTGCTCTCTCTATTTCTCTAAGTGTTCTTAGTGTTCTTGTTATTGTTCTTCACATTTTATAACACGTTATCAGCACGATTCTCTTCCATTTTTGTTCAGTTGAAGGTAGGGTTCATTTTACTTTCTATTATTCGTTGCACCTGTCTTCTGTACATTTCACATATACAGTGTACATGTATTATAAATACCTCGTATATACACTGTATATTGAATGCTGACAACATATGTTTTATGCAAGATTATCGTATTATTTGTTATTATGCATACTATATGTGATTAGTAAAGTATCATATTTATGTATTGGTGATATTAACATTTGAATCATTTTTATTGTTTATGATTCTATATTTGCCAATGACATTTATGTTAATTACATTATCCACATAATTGAAATGTTGATAGTATGCTTATATCCTTATTATTTCGGTAATAATCTAGAATGTTTAATGTATATTCAATGAACATGATGCACATATATACTCTGTATATATCTCAATTTCAAATCATGTGCATTTTCTAAACTTTCTCGCTTTGCTATTGTATATTGATCTCGTTAGTTTATGTATTCTTTGTTCGGTATAATTTTCACATGATTCTCTATATATTTTATATCATATGCATTTAATATATATACAGAGTATTTGATATACTGTCATAGTTTTATGTACAAAACACTTTGTATATATTGTTTATATATCTTATAGAAATATTGCAACATGTTGTTTACCAACAATTGTTTATTTGAGTACCATATATATGTTTGAATATTTTTGTTTGTGTTGATTAACTTTTGAAATTCATAATAGACACATGTATTAGTTAAAATTTTCCAATGGCAAAGTTTGCAAGACTTGTATAATAGTTAGTTGATCTTCCTAAAGTTAATATTGATGTTATGCACACGAAGTTGCATAAAAATGCTCCTTTTGGTTTAATGCACCTGAAGTTGCATCGTTTTCAAATTAAGAATTGCTCATGATTAAATGCACCTGTAGTTGCACAAGTTTAATGCTCACTTTAATTAAATGCACTTGTAGTTGCATAATTTTAATCAATAAGTGATTTTAAACAAATGAGCATATGTTAAGAATAATGTTTCTTTCTTCTCAATTATAGATTATGCTCCTGTAGTAGCAATGTTAAGAAAGAAAATTTTAAATATGTGATGAGCAAACATCATGTCTTATTGAGATTAAATCAATCAAATGAGCATTTGATGAAAAATCATGAATCTCATCCAATTGTTTCAATATCATTTCCTAAAGTGAATATTGTAATATCGAATAATTGTTGTCAATGTCGAGATCATGATTAATAATAAAAGAAGAAACAATTACTCATCTAGTGGTGGTTACTGAAAGAAAAGTTTCATATTTTAGATATGATATAAAAGATGCATTAGTTTTGTACCTGTTGTACGAAAATGAGAATCATGTGTGAAAGCAAACTTTGCAATCTCCTGAAGAAATGATTAATCTTGGAAATATGAGATAAATGTTGTAAATCTTATTAAATCTCCTGAAGAGAAAATGAACATCATTAAATGTGCAACAAATGTAATATTAGATTATATGAATATCCTTTCATTTAATGTTTAATTTATGTTTATTTATTAAGTTCAATTTTATATTCAATTTCTTATTCTGGGGCTCACTATGTGTTATTTTATTTTCCTGAAGAAACATGAATATTTCTGTAACGACAAGTTTTTGTTTAAAAAAAAAAAAAAAAAAAAAAAGAAAAAGGGGAGTGGGCATTAACTGCCGGTCAAAGGGGAAAAAAGGGGGGGGGGGAAACTTTCCCCCCCAATTTTCGGTCAAAGTGGTTGTTAAAAAAAAAAAAAAAAAAAAAAGAAGAAAAAGCTGAAGCTCTCTCTCTCCCTCACGCAACTCTCTCTCCTTCTCTCTGTTCCATCTCCCTCACACTCTCTCTCCCTCACAGCCCCCTCTCTCTCCGTCTGCAACCTCACCGCCGCCGTCGCTCGCGCCGCTGCAGGTAAGTACTTCGTTTCTCTCTCTCATTTTCGTTTCTCTCTCTCTCCCTCGTTTCCTTCTCTCTCTAACTAAGCTTCCTCTCTCCGTTTGCGACTCAGTCCGCCGCCGTTGCACTCCACCGTCGACGCCGCAAGCCGCCACCGCTCCGCCGCCGCCACGTCCAGCCAGTTAGTCGCGCGCCGCCGCCGTACGAATCTGTACACTGCCGCCATTCAGATCTGCTTGTTTCTGTCGTTTGAATCGATCGCCGCCGCCACTGCCTTAAGATAAATAGCCTCACGCATCTTGAAGGTCCTATGATTTCAGCTTGTGAGTAAGGATTTGTAGGTTGAGGTTTATTGGTTGTTTTTCGTGCCTTGACAGAATGCCCATTAACATTGATCTTATTTTAAGGTATCCATAGTAAGTGGTGGTCGGATCATTAAAGGGCGGAGCGTAATTAGGTAGCTGGACAGCAAGCATTAGTGTTGTTTGGGTGAGTTTTCGACCCTCTCAAGTCTTGTGTTTTAGGAAATTTGTGGAGATTGGTGTGCCTCTGATGTGTGAATATATATTTATACATTTTTATGTGTTGATAGGCGATCGTTTTCGCATAACGTGGTTGGTCTTATCGAGTTGTTGGGTGATTTTCGATCAAGCATAGTATCTCAAGGTAAGTAGCCGTTGGGATAATTCTCTGCTTTAAACTCATTTATGTTGAGTATGGTTTGCGATAGCATGAGCTGGGTTAAATCCTAAAGTTGCCCCTTGGAATTTAAGTAGCTAATTGTATTCAAAATTCCATGTTTTAAGTGCATTATATGGTAGCTGAACATGGTAAGTAACATGCTGCATTGGAACGAAATGTGTATGTTTGGAATGATTTGGTTACTCCTGGCATGAAAATGTGTATAAGTGGTTCGGATTGGGACTGAGGTGATATGTTGCGTTAATTTCAAGAATATGGCTACTACATGTATAATTGTGTTGTGAGATAGAAGCGAGTGTATGATTGATGTATTTTTTTTTTATAGCTGACTGACATTGTTGTGGGCAACTGGGAGTTTGTGTTTTTCTCTGCTTAGGAGGGTTGCTGTTAAAAAAAATAGCAAGAGTTAAGGGGTCCTAAAAGGGAAAGGATTAAGAAAGGGAAAGGAATAGGCTAGTGCTTTATAAGAGGGTCGTGTTAATTAAACACCTGGGACTGAGATGTAATAGACTGAAATGAGAGGCTTAATGGGCGGGACTTGGCTTCGCAGTCTAGGTGCCATTTACTAACTGTGGAAGTTAATTCCTGACTTAAACCCATGAACGCCCCACCAGTGAAATGGTAGTTTAGAGCGCTACGCGCCCATTAGTGCCTTGAGGGACGAGACTTAGCTCCACTGACTGGGTGTCATCTACCATCAGTAGGAGTAGAGACCTCCCAAAACTCCCACTTGTGCACTGTCAGTGAGTTGGCAAACTTATATGTATATAGGTGTACTAATTGAACACGAGACCCGAACTACAGATGAATGAAATGAAATGAAATGAATGAGAATGAGATGACCTAACCCTTAGGCCCTTAACTCGAATAAAATGTTTAAACCTTGATTGCTACTTACTGAGTATTTTCTTAAATACTCACTCTTTTCCCTTTCATATAACTGCAGGTAGAGGTAAAGGTGTACTGAACGCGTGACGGAGTGCTGCTGAGCCATGGGTTTTCTTTAGAATAGTCTTCCGCATTTTTATGTTTCGAAATTCTTCTTTTGAATTTGTACTGCGTTGTTTTAAGGTCATTTCCGCGTTAAGTTTTGTTTTGAATAACTAAAGGTTTCGTTTGTTCTGTTTTAACTGGGATCCCAGGTTGAAAAGTTTCGCAAAATTTCTAAGTACGTTTTACTTTAAATGTCATTTCCTCGCTGTTCTTAGAAGTAGAATGATATGTATGTGGTAATGGCCCTAGGATCTAGTCATGAAAAGCTGGGTCGTTACAATTTCACATATTTTGGTTGACTCCAAGATGAACGATGAAGATTTATGTTTGGCAGATAGCGCAACAACACACACTATCCTTAAAAGTAGGAAATATTTTTCAGAATTGACAATGCTAGAAGCAAAAGTCAATACAATATCAGGTCCTGCAGACTTGATTGAAGGTTTTGGAAAAGCAAATATTATTTTGCCTAGAGGAACAAAATTTACAATTGTTAATGCTTTGTTCTCTAGTAAATCAAAAAGAAACCTACTGAGTTGTAAAGATATACGTGCTAATGGTTATCATATAGAGACTAATAAGAAGAATAATATAGAGTATCTTTATATTATATCCACTGTCTCACATGAAAAACGTATATTAGAAATGTTGCCTGCCTTTTTCTTTTGGATTATATTACACACATATTCATGTTATTGAAATATATGCAACAATGAACCTGAAGTTTAATGATCCAGATATATTTTCTATTTGGCATGATCGATTGAGTCATCCTGGGTCAATAAGTTGAAAACTCACATGGACATCCTTTGAAGAATCAGAATATTCTTCAATCTAATGAATTGTCATGTGTTGCTTGCTCTCAAGGAAAATTAATTATTAGACCCTCACCAGCTAAAATTGGGATTGAATCCCCCGCATTTTTAGAACGAATTCAGGGTGATATATGCAGACCTATAAATCCACCAAGTGGACCATTTAGATATTTTATGGTTCTAATTGATGCATCCAGTAGATGACCACATGTGTGTTTATTATCAAGTCGAAACCTTGCATTTGCAAGATTACTCGCTCAAATAATCAAATTAAGAGCATAATTTCCTGATTATGTAATTAAGAAAATTCGTCTTGATAATGCTGGTGAGTTTACATCCCAATCATTTAATAATTATTGTATGTCAATTGGGATAAATGTTGAACATCCTGTAACTCATGTTCATACACAAAATGGTCTAGCTGAATTATTTATAAAACGTCTGTAATTAATTGCTAGACCGATACTTAGGAGAGCAAGACTTCCAATATCTGTATGGGGACATGCAATTTTACATGATGCATCACTTATACGCATTAGGCCAGCAACCTATCTACGACATGCCAGAAGCGTGGTAGACCAATGGGTTCCAAATATAAAAATCCTCGAAAAAGGAAAGTAATCAATAATCAAAATGACTTAATTGATAATGTGGATATTCCAGAAGAAATCTTGAATGTGACTACTCATAAGAATATCGAAGAAGGTGAAATACCTGAGGATAATAATGAAATTTCGATAAATTATGTAATGAATTGAAAAAGATGGAACCGGAACAATATAGTTGTTGATAACATTTTTGCGTATAATGTTGCTTATGACATCATTTCTAAAAATGATGATTATGAACCAAAATCTGTCGAAGAATGTCGACATAGAAAGGATTGGCTTAAGTGGAAAGAAGCAATCCAGACAGAATTAAACTCACTTTCAAAACGTGAGGTTTTTGGACCAGTAGTCCAGACACCAGAAGATGTCAAGCCTGTGGGATACAAAAGGGTATTTGTAAGAAAAAGAAATGAAAAGAATGAGGTCACAAGATATATAGCGAGACTTGTTGCACAAGGATTCTCGCAAAAGTCTGATATTGATTATGAGGAGACATATTCTCCTGTGGTGGATACAATAACATTGAGATATTTAATTGGTCTGACTGTGTATAAAAAGCTTGACATGCATCTTATGGATGTAGTTACAACATATTTATATGGATCTCTTGATAATGATATTTATATGAAGATCCCTAAAGGATTAAAAATATCAGAGTCATATAATTCAAATCCTAGAAAATTATATTCGATCAAATTACAGAGATCTTTATATGGATTAAAACAATCAGGACGAATGTGGTATAATCGCTTGAGTGAATATTTATTGAAAGAAGGGTATCAAAAGAACTCGATTTGTCCATGTGTTTTTATAAAGAAATCACAGTCAGGATTTGCTATTATTACTGTATATGTTGATGATTTGAATATAATTGGAACTCCTGAAGAGCTTCTATAGAAAATAGAATATCTTAAGAAAGAATTTGAGATAAAAGATCTCGGAAAAACAAAGTTTTGCCTTGACTTACAAATTGAGCATCTAGCAGATGAAATATTTATTCATCAATCAACTTATACAGAAAAGATCTTAAAGAGATTTTACATGGACAAAGCACATCCATTGAACATTCCAATGGTTGTTCGTTCACTCGATGTAATGAAAGACATCTTTCGACCTCGAGAAGATAATGAAGAACTTCTTGGTCCAGAAGTACCATATCTTAGTGCAATTGGTGCACTTATGTATCTTGCTAATAATACACGACCTGATATAACATTTTCAATAAATTTATTAGCTAGATATAGTTCTTCTCCAACAAAAAGACATTGGAATGAAGTTAAGCATATCCTCCGTTATCTTCGAGGGACAATTGATATGAGTTTATTTTATTCTAATAAATCAAACTTTGATCTAGTTGGTTATGCAGATGCAGGTTATTTATCTGACCCACATAAAGCTAGAGCTCAAACAGGTTATTTATTTACATATGGAGGAATTGCTATATCATGGCGGTCTATGAAGCAGACAATAACAGCTACTTCCTCAAACCATGCTGAGATCCTAGCGATTCATGAGGCTAGTCGAGAATGTGTATGGCTAAGATCAATGACTCAACACATATGTGAAACATGCGGAATGTCCTCTAACAAAGATTGTCCAACAACATTATATGAAGACAATACAGCATGTATAGCCCAAATCAAAGGAGGATACATTAAAGGAGATAGAACGAAACATATCTCACCAAAGCTCTTCTACACTCACGATCTTGAAGAAAATGACGATACCACTGTTCAACAAATTTCTTCAAAAGCCAACTTGGCAGACTTATTTACGAAGGTTTTACCTACTACAACATTTGAGAAGTTGGTGCACAACATTGGAATGTGACGACTTAGAGATCTCAAATGATGTTTTCATGAGGGTAAGTAAATACACTGCACTCTTTTTCCCTTCGCTATGGTTTTTCCCACTGGGTTTTCCTAGCAAGATTTTTAATGAGGCAGTTGCTAATGTATATAAATATAATGTACTATTTTTCCTTCACTGGGGTTTTTTCCCATTGGGTTTTTCCTAGTAAGGTTTTAATGAGGCATATATTTCATATACAATGGATATCTAAGGGGGAGTGTTACAAATACGCTGTAATTGTATTTATAGATATCCATTTTTAGGGCATTCAACCCCACCATTTTAGGGCACTCCCCATGACTCTCCTTAACTTTAGGCTTTAGACTCTCCCTCCCTCTCCTATTTTAGGTCTTTTAAGTTGTAACCATCCCTATTGTATTAGTATAAATAGGGAGGTTTATGAAGGGTTGAACAACAACTCAATTGAATGCAATTTATTTTGCTTTTCTCCCTACCTTTGCTCTCTCTATTTCTCTAAGTGTTCTTAGTGTTCTTGTTATTGTTCTTCACGTTTTATCACAATTGTATAATAATTAGACTATTAATATATTGATACCAAAAAAAGTTTATTAGTGATTTTTTAATAAAAAAATGAATAATTTTTTTTAGTAAAAAGAAAAAAGAATAAGTTATATGCATGTTAATGAATGTGACAACTCAAATTTAATATACTAAGTGGATTTTTTTTTATTATAACAATATACTAAGTGGAACTTGTGAGGATATTTGTGTAATAATTATTAAATAGGAGAATATTTGAATGTTATTCAAATCTTATATTTCAATCAAAATGAGTTTAAATTTATTCAATATATATGGTACTTATTTTCATAAAATGATTTTTTTTTTGTTATTCTTTAAAATTTTAAAATATGTTTCATTTATAATATTGTAAGTAAAATGAAGCGAGACATTCAACAAATTTTTGAAAAAGATAAAATGCTTGCTTAAAAAGAAATATGGAATCTCACTTTGTAACTAATAGAGAATGAATTAAAAAATTTGGTAAAAAACCACATTCTTACAATTTTTTTTTTTTTTTTTTTGAGTTCCACACTCTTACAATTATGTACCTTTAAAAGAGTAATTTTAACAATTATATAAGTTTTTGACTTTATTTTTAAAACTAAAAATTTAGGATACCATTGCTATATTTTATTGGTGCTTTATGCATTTTTTTTTTTTGTTTTATACAAAAAAATCTATACAAATCAAAATAGTGATGAAATTAGAGTTGACAAATATGTAGAAAACTCAGAAGTTATATGAATATTATATAATAAAGTTTTTTCCTTAAGTCATGAATACGACTTCTCAAAATTTTCACCATCAAAATCATGCCGATTACCCTAGTATTTTTTTATTTTAATCCTCGAATAGATGCATCTAATGTGTATCTTCCTCTGCTTGAACAGTCGCGTCCCATCGGCAAGGATTGAAGGACACTTTAACTCGAAGAGTTGTGTCTCTCTAGCAAATATTAAAGGGCAAAATGGACATTTATTAAAATTATAAGGGCAAAAGAGGAAAGCAAAGATTCTCCTCCTTAAGCCCCTTTTATATATAGTATAGAAGTAAAAATTATAGATTATAGATTAGTTGGAGTGAGAGATGAAATTGTGGATCAAATTTGAACAACGTTGAAAGAAAAAAAAGTATTATTATTAATTTTTTTAATTTTTATTTGAGGCTGAAATTGTATAAATATTATAAACTCTACATAACGGTGTTATCAATTTTATTTCAACTAAAATTAAACAATAAATCGTTATCAAACTTTTATGTTTCTTATTATTATTTTTTTTTTACGAAACAAGAAACAAAATTAATTATTAAACATTTTTATGTTTTTAGTTCTTAAAGAAAAAGAAATAAGAAATGAGAAACGAGAAGCGAGAAATAAGAACATTATCAAACGGGTTCTTAGGAATCGTTTTATAACATTCTTGTTTCTAAAATTATGTTTCTTGCTTTTCCATTTTATAGAAACAAAAAGATTTGAAATGTTCTTGTTTATTTTTTTTTTTGTTATGATTTTTTAGAGATGTATTCAAAATTGTGTAAAAATTTCGAAAGCATTAATTCTTGTTTCTGTTTTCTGTTTTTTTATTTTTTATTTTTTGATTTTTTTCAAAACATAAATAAAAACCTTATGTTATCATTCTTGGACATTTTTTTCTTATTAATATTATATTTTAAAAGACTTATTAGTAAAATAGGGTAAGTTTGAAACTTATTATTATAATATTGTGGTTTAAAATCCACATTTATAGATCGTCTCTTGAAAACCTTCTGATGTGGCAATAAATTTGAAATTAGAAAAACACGTTTTCTTTTAAGTCTATTAACGTAGGTCGTCCCTTCAAGAAACAACCTATGTTTTTATACAAAACACTGCATTGTTATATTGAAAATTCGGTAGTACTATTAATCTGTTGGTTCCCAAGTTCAAATTTAATTAATTCAAGGAAAGAGAATAAATTATAATATTGTTGATGGTCAAATTTCGCTCCGAGGTTCTCCTTCGCTCCACATGACCACAAGCAGTGAATTTGTTGAAAAGCGGAGAATATGTGACCTGAAAGATGAGCAAATGCTGCACATCGGTGTGGTGTAGACCACACACACTCCGATGCTTAAGTTAGCCTTGGGCAGAGAAATCAACGAGTATTTAGTAGGGATATGATTCGATACCTCTGTGAGTTGTGGTCTCAGTCCTTTTATAGATTTTCCCGTAGGGTTTCTATCGCCGCCATTCGAAAGTTGGGCTTCGGGCTTTTAGCCCTGGCCGACCCTCATCCTCGGCCTCTCCCATGGGTCGAGGCCGAGGGTGAAGCTTTTGGGCCGGAATGAGTTCCGACCCTTTCTATTTGGTTGCTCCTCCTTCTGTGTATGGCCTGTCGGGCTTGGGCCTTCCTGAATAAAATATGACTGGCTAATTTTGCCTATAACATTAAGCCCCCACTCTCTATTGGAGTTCATATGCTTTCCTTGGTTTTCAATAGAGAGTAATAGTCAATTAAAAATTTGCCAACAATAAAGATGTATAAGAAACATAAATCTTTGTTGCCTCTTCCCATAAAACACTTATCTATTTGGTCTGGGATTTGTGATACAATTTAGATAGCTGAGATTTTGTGGACCACAAAAGGCGTAAGTCTAGTTACAAGTTTTATGCAAGAAACTTCCTGGTCGAATGGGAACTAACTTTGGAACTAGAAAAGGTGGGCATTCAGTTAGAACAAAAGACAAACGGAAAGAGACAAAGGGAAAGAGACAAAGATAGGTGGCATTCAGTTGACCGATCTTTTCCTTTTTTTTTTTTTTTTTGAATCCGAAAATCGATTTTTCCCTCCATTTCTTCTCTATAAATAGCCCCCATTCTCACCTCACTTCCACTCACCACCTTTCTTTCTTCTTCTCTAAATTTTTCCTAAGGTAGTCTTTATTTTGTGCAAATTTCTTCTATTTTCTGTCTGTTTTTCAATCGTTTCTTCTGTGTCATGGCTAGTGAGGAGTCCGTACATTCTGAGTTCTATTCGGAGAGTGGTTTGAGTTTTTATGATGAATCATCCTTCTCGGAAGAGGGTGGTGCTGAAGAAGCTGAGGATACCGGGCCTTCCGCACATCCAACATTTCATCCTCGGTGACCGAGGCTCAACTTGAGCCCCTTTGGTACGAGTATGGCATTCCCGAGGACGTAAAAATAAGGGTTCCAAATCCAGATGAAAGCTTTTCCCATCCTCCGAAGGGCGAGGTTGCCTTTTATAGGGCTATGTTTAAATTTGGCGTTTGTCTCCCTCTCCCCCTACTCCTTCAACATTTTCTTATGCTTACTGGGTTAGCCTCTGCCCAGATTGTACCCAATGGGTGGAGTCACCTAATTGGGTGCATTCTACTATGGGCCTATGGCAACCTAGATGCAACCATGGACCCAGATATTTTCTTTTCCTTGCATTCTATTAGTCGGAGTCCCAACTTGGGGCATCTATTTTATTATATCAGTGCTAGAAAAGGGATTATTGTTAATACTCCTACATCTGTAAAGAATTGGAGGAATGGATGGTTTTTTGTTAGCAGTAATTGGTTAGAGCAAAACCCAGATGGTAGCCATTATGGCGTTTCCACTAACTTTGGAGAGTATGGTGAGTATTTGCGTACTTATTGCTCTTATTGATTTCTCTAACTCACTTCTACATTTGTCTTTGCTCAGTTCCTCAAAGAGTTCGTCGTTCCGCACAAGCTCGTGAGTTTGCTGAAGTCGTACATCAAATTCCGCTTTGTCACCGCTTTGGTCCTGATTTGGTTAACCAAGAGAATCTCGTGTTCCTCAGTCTTGCTTGTCCTCATTCAAGTGAGCTTTCATTATCTTTCGACCTTCGTGTTTTACACAATTTCAGGTTGATAATGTTATGCTAACTTTGTTTCGTATGGTTGTTTTTCTTTGTGCTTCAGTGATGCCTCTGCGTTTGATCTATGCTGAACGCCAAAAAGCCAGGAAGGCCCAAAGTGGAGCGAGAAATTCCCGAGCAAATGTGACCGACCTTACCGAAGAGGGTTCCAATGCACCATTCGTGGTCACCCGCTCTTCCACTGCCGGCTTGAGGAGATCGTCCCAGAAACGTCCTCCTACTGTCCCAACTTCTTCTCGTGAGGGGGAGACTTCCCTCCCTGTCTGCGTCCTTCCTGAAGGTTACTCCAGCACCGGTAATCAGGTGGACATGCTTGCTCACGACCTCCAATGTTGGCAGGGACTGCAGTCCCACAAACCTAAAGGAGAGTTGGGTTATGACGATCCTACTGAGAGTTTCCAATGTGCCCATCGACAGCTCCGTGAAAGGTTACGCTTGATTATCCCTCTCGTTTTAGTGGTTTTGCTTTTCACTGAAAGAGTTTCTGAGCAAGCCTTCTACTTTCTTGCAGGTTTTTACTAAGGTCACTGTCTCGACCATGAGTTTGACAAATAAGATAAATGAGCTGCAGGCCAACAGTGTACCTAGGCACGAGTTGGTCTAGGCCCAAGAAAGCCTTAACCGAGCCAACCGTTTGCTTGAGGAGGTAAGGGTGATCTTGAATTTCACAAAGCGGAGTGGAATAAGACCAAAGTCCAGCTGACTGAGGCTCGGGCTCATCTGGCCGATGCCAAATTTCTCGCTGAGGAGTACAAGAAAACGGATGAGTACATCCTTTCACACAACCAAATGTGGGAGGATGGTGCAAAGTGGGCTGTTCGGCGCATGCGGAAAGACGACCCCAACTTCAACCCCTCCGTGATGCGTGGCGAGATCTCGGCTATGCTTGTTGAACCCATCTCTTATCCGGCCTCCGAAGGCTCATCGAGCGGGCGTGAGGACATGGACTTCTCTGGAGATGACAACCATTAGATAACCCTAATATTTCCTTGTTTTACCTACCTTTTTGCTTTCCGTCTCTACTTTCATGATCTTTGTTTTGCATTTCCTTTAATGTATCCTGCACTTTCCTTTGCATCAATGAAAAATCAGGCTCTTTATGCCCCAACAACTCCTTTGTCATGCCCCATGCAATCTCGGACACTTCATGAGAATCTTAATTATAATAGAAGAAGCCATATCCATGAAAAAGCCTCATCACAATTCATGAAATAATCCTAACTTGGATAAGTAAGAAAAGAGGGTCAAAATCATGCAAAAGTAGTCATAATGATGATTATGACAAGGAATTGAGTAACGGGATCAAAACAGCCACTATGATGATTATAACAAAGGAGTGGAATGGCCTTAACCTATCCCTATTCCCAGCCCCCACTCAAAATGTGCATTTATTACTTCAGGAATCACATGTTTTTTTTAGTAAAAGGGACTAATTTCATACCTGGCCTTTCGAGAATGAAGCTTGGCCTCGGAGTTGGAGTGGTCGGCCTCGACCTTGGCTTGAGGCCGAGCCACGCTTATGCATTGCATGCTCAAGACTTATCTATTGATTCTTTTACTAACCTAGATTAGTCTTATGGCTTTCTCCATTTGTTTTCCCCCTACACTGGCTAAGAGCCCCTAATAGGTCGGAGTTCTTCTATCATGCAAAAAAAAGAAACTAGGGCGCTTGATTTTTTTCTTTTTCATGGGGGAGCAAAACTCTCAATTGATTTTTCACTTTCTTTTTCTTTTTCTTTTGCTACTCCCCCAAACTTGCATTTTGATATCTAATAGTACTAGCTTTCACACTACGGTGCAGGGACCCTTAACCCGAATTTTATTCTTTGGTTGGCCTAACTGATCACACCCCAGGTAGCTCTTTTTACCCCTAGGCTTTTTCTTTTGTGCAAGCAAAAAATTTTCTTTTTCAACAGATTTTTCTTTTCTCTCATTTTCTTTTGTTGCTTTTGCTTTTCTCTCAGCAGGCATAACATTTTTTTATTTTTTTTTTACCTAGCTCTTTAGAACAATCAAGCATGAACTTCCTAGTATTAGAAACTAAGCCTATCGGGGTGACAACAAACTTTAAAAATCATAATAAGAATCTAGATTTTCAAAGACGTTATTAGATAAGACTATTGCATGCTTTAGACATCAAAACTAAGTATAAAAAAATTTTAAAATTTCACAATTTCTGCCGTGCTCCCAGATTCCACAACATATAAACCATTTTCTCCCAAAACTTCTAAAATCACATCCTTGGCTATCATGGCTATCTATTCATGCATCCAACAGAATTCAAATATGCTCAACACAACGAAAGCCTCTCCCCCAAACTTAAACTAAACATTGTCCCCAATGTTTTAAAAACAATAAAGAAAATAGAGGGATACTGAGACTTCCCTGAGCTAGGAGCGCTTCATCCTCTTCCTTTTAGATTAAAAAAAATGGGATTTTTGGAGCTTTGGGATTTGCTAAGGTGATCCTGCAAAACAAAATTGGATCACGAAGCAAAGAAAATTATTTACCGCAAAAACAACTACTTAAACTTAAATCCTTGGGTTGCCTCCCAAGCAGCGCTTTCTTTAACGTCTTTAGCTAGACGAGGCTCGGCACGCTTACGGAGGCTCGAAATAAAAGTTTTCATCATCTTCCGGGCCCTGCAAAAAATCGCGCACCGAATTGCACACTGCAAACAGGGGAGAAAAAAAACTTTCCCCTGGCCCATCTTCGCTAAAGAGATTATCATAATAACATTTCAGAAAATATGCAACAGTGTCAAATCTCTTTTCTAAATCTCTATTCTCAAAACAATTGTTAACAGAGTCATCAAGCGTTATGATATCAACCGGTCTGGGATCTAAAGATGGCCTATCAATCATGCCAGTTCATTCATCAGATTCAATATCTATATGCTCAGAAGATTCCTCAGACTCAGAATTAAAAAATGATTCGACTAAGCTATCATATGACTCACTATCAGAATTAAAGAATTCAAGCTCTTCAGGGTCAGATTCTATACTATGCACAGATTCGAGTTCCTCTGGGTCAGATTCTATGTTATATACATCATCAGGACACGAATCAAAATTATTAACATTGTCAGGTTTCATGCACTCAGGAATATCAAGATCAGACTCAATAGATTCAACATTATCATGATCAAACTCAAAATTATCTATCAAGTAATCCTTTTTATGCAAAACATGCTCATTCTCAATGTCAGGCAAATCAATATCATCATCAAAATCATCAATCTCAGGCAAATCCAACTCATTTTCAAAAGAAGGTAAATCATCAACTGCAGATATTTCATTCTCATAAGCAGGCAATTCCAATTCATTTTCAAAGTCAGGCAATTCTAAATCATTCAGCTCATTCTCAAACAGAGGGTCATCTAATAAAGCATTATGATCGAAATCCCCATCATCCATAAGCACCTCTCTTAATCCTAGGCCAAGATTATATTCTACCTCCTCATCATCGTCAGTCAAGTATTCAGGACCAATAGAAAAACAAGTATGCAGACTACATACAGACTCATCCTGGCCAAAAATACTAAACACGACTTTTTCATCATCAATGTTCAAGGTAAGCTTACCTGTATGCACACTAATTTCGACCATACCAGTTGCTAAGAAAGGCCTGCCTAGAATAATGGGTACCTCTCTGTCCTCCTGCATGTCGAGTACCACAAAGTCTACAGGGAAGATAAATTTATTGACCTTCACCAACACGTCCTCCATAACACCCATCGGGTGGGTAATTGATCTATCAGCAAGCTGGAGAGTGACGTCGGTGTCCTTCATTCCTGTTAAACCAATCTTCCTGTATACAGAATAGGTCATTAAATTTATACTAGCACTAAGATCACACAAGGCCCTATTGAAAGATACTTCTCCTATGGTGCAGGGAATGGTAAAACTCCCTGGATCTTTCTGTTTAGAAGGCATCTTTCCAGAAACTATGGTACTACTACTTTCAGAATATTTAAAAACTTCTTTTTTCAAACTTTTCTTCTTAGAAAGCATCTCTTTCATGAATTTCCCATAATTAGGCATGTTATACAAAGCATCTACCAAGGGAATATTCACAGACAATTTTTTAAACATTTCAAGGAATTTCTAAAACTGCTCATCTAATTTAACATTCTTAAAGCGTTGAGGAAAAGGTAACTCCATGTAGTCAAAGGTTGGACATTCGCCCCTCCGCTTGGGCGGGTTGATGTGCGAACCTTTGTCATGGTGGTTGCATGGAACCATTTCTTCCTCGTTCAGTTTCTCCTCTTGCCTTTCTTCTTTTCCTGCAAAAGAGTTAGAAAAACCACAATTCAAATTAACAGAGTTAGGAGGATGTTGGGACCTTTCAGAGGAGGCCTTTTGTGCCTCAGCCCTTCCATCTTCATCCTTGCTCTTTTCTTCTTCCTTCTTCTTTTCTGAACTGATCACCAGCTTCCTACCACTTCTTAGTGTCACCATCTTGCACTGCTCTCTTGGGTTAGGTTCAGTGTCGCTTGGAAATTTCCCCTTCTGAAGGGCATTCACTACTGAAGCTATCTGACCTATTTGAACTTCCATATTTTTCAAAGCAGTGTCGTGGTTATTGACTGCCGTCTGGAGATTGACATTCAGCACTTTTTGTTCTTTGATAAACATAGCCACCATCTCCTCCAGGTTATTCTTCTTTTCAGGCGCACTGGATGATGCAAATCCTGGCGGTGGCTGCAAAACATTCTTTGTGTTTGAGTACGAGAAGTTCTCAGGATTACGCAGATTAGGGTGGTAGAAGTTTGGTATTTGAGTAAATGGTCTGTTCCCCACGTATTGAACTTCTTCCACATCTTGACCTTCCTTCTTCGAATACCCTTCAGCTAAGGTGGAAATGGATTTGACCACCTCAGATGAAGTCAGCTTGTTCAGGGCATTGGTCAGAGATGCCATCTGTGCCTTCAATGAACTCGACTCATCTAATTCATAAATTCCAGCCTTCTTAGAAATTACTCCCCTCTCGGTCGGCCATTGATAACTGGTTGTTATCATTTCCTCTAACAGATCGTTGGCTTCCGTCACTGTTTTGGAAAGAAAACTTCCTCCTGCTGATGTGTTTAAAACTGTCTTGGTGGAGGGATTCAATCCATTGTAAAATAACTGCACCTGGAGCCAATCCGGATATCCATGTTGTGGGCATCGCCTGAGCATCTCCTTATATCTCTCCCATGCCTCGTACAACTGCTCCTCGTCAAGTTGTCTAAACGTTCCAATCTCAGTCCGAAGCTTCGTAGTTTTGGCAGACGGGAAAAATTTAGTTAGGAAAGCCTGGGCAAGCTCATCCCATGTACTAATACTACCCGTCTCGACTGATTCGAGCCAATCCTTAGCTTTGTCTTGCAGAGAAAATGGAAATAACCTCAATCTTATAGCGTCTGCCGGAACTCCATTCATCTTTACTGTCCTGCATATTTCCAAGAATGATCGCAGATGTGAGTGTGGATCCTCAGAAGGATGTCTCTTAAAAGAATTATCGCGTGCCATTTGAATCAATCCCGTATTTAACTCAAAATTTGTAGCTTGTATCGGGGCGTAAACGATTCCGGAATTCTCAGTGGGAAGAACTGGCTGTAGAAAGTCTCTAATCGCCTTGGGAGCTTCTTGTTGGGCCATTGCTTCTGCTAATCTTTTTTTCTCTACGAATGGTTGTAAGAGTCCTGTCAATTTCAAGATCTAGCGGAAACAAATTAACCACCTTTTTGCTTCGCATACAATACTCCCAATCAATCAAAAGAACCAA
This sequence comes from Luffa aegyptiaca, assembly GCA_017139565.1. Classification (NCBI taxonomy): domain Eukaryota; kingdom Viridiplantae; phylum Streptophyta; class Magnoliopsida; order Cucurbitales; family Cucurbitaceae; genus Luffa; species Luffa aegyptiaca. The sequence continues at coordinate 29,888,926 of CM029400.1, read as the reverse complement.
ACAAAAACAAAAATAAAATGATATTCACAAAATAATAAAAGAAAAATATTTACACCTAAATTACTATTTATCCCTTTCTTTTTGATGTCAAGAAAAATTGGTTTGCTTAAAAATCAAGCCTCCCCGGCAACGGCGCCAAAAACTTGTTGCCAGACGACGGCGACTACTATTAGCCGTTTTACGACTTTCACACCGCAAGCGCATGGGTCGTCACAAGTAATATAAAACGGTAGGTATACCGAGTATCGAATCCACAGGGAGGCGAAGCGAAATTTAAGCAAGCAAAGATTTCTTGAGCACTAAAAATACTTGGGCGAAATAATATTTAGGGACCAGATCATGCAATCAAAGAAAATAAAAAATCAAAACAATTAAAGAGAAAATTTGATCAATCGATAAAAATAAAATACGGAGAAAGAGTTTTCTAATGGGAAGAGGGGTCTTGAAAATCAATTATTAGCTAAACAATTGCTACAATTGTCCTATCTCGTCGCTGTTGGGATTGGTGTCCTAAAACTCGTAAATAGTGAATGTTAAACGAATTATATACTTATTCGATAAAGGCGTTATTGAGACTAATTCAATAAAGTTATTACTGAATAAAGTAAATTGCACATATAATAACCCAAATCCAATAAACTAAGATCCATGGCTATAGGATGAACACTTGAGTTTTATGTAGAGACATAAAAGTGGATCAAGCTCGAGTTATAGCCTAAACGGTCTATAGTATAGGAATAGGGTTGGGTACCTTATTCTGGGGACACTATGAGACGCGGCCCACTTTATAGATAGTATAGACGATGTGATCCTAAATCGTCCATGTAGAGACATGTGAGTGGGGGCGTCCTATGCAATGAGTTTGCATAAGACCAGGACCGAGAAATAAGTCACTCTCGCTTTATAACACCGTTTACTGACGAGACTGACTATTTCATGTGATGACCTAGGTAACTCGATCTTAATCCTGAGCTAACTATGAACTCCTGTTTATTCGGACTTATCCTTAGATCTGCATAGGTGAGAGTGGCTCAGTATCGCCGACTCAATAAGCCTCCCATTTCAGGGATAGGAACGAGTAGATAGCTGGGGACATAGTCGTGCAAGAAGGAATTCACTCCTACCCGAATTAGGGATAGTAGAGAGGTTGTTCCCTTAAGTGCTAACTCCGGGGCTTGAACAAAGGGATCCCGCCCTCTCATTGGCCCGAGAGGGACTCGGTTTATTGGTTGGACCATAAACCAATTGTTCATTAGAGGATCAGTGGGACTTAAGGAACTAGAAGTACTATAGGAGTAAAACGGGTTTTTGACCTAGCTATAGCTACGAACAACCTGTGAAGGATCGACTTACTAATCATGGTTAAATCAAGTGGACGGAAATATATCTATAGTGAGGGGAGTGCAACTATCGGGCTATAGTGGAGTGTCCCGGTAGTTAACGAATGTTGGCTAGCTTAGATAATGAGATTAGTCGGTTAGCCTCGAATCGTTTTAGCCCATGATCTATAGGTCCATTAGGTCCCCCTACTAGCTCATATCGGAACAAAGCCTAGAACAAAAAGATAGGAAGCTTTGAATCGTTCAAAATCGGGAAAACGGGTATTATCGTATATTGTGTTTGACACAATAATTTAATTATGAATTAAATTAGAAAATGAGAGATGGAGTATTTAAAAGTGTTTTGAATACCATATATATGTATTAGGAATCATATATAATTCATGGCACTAGGTGATAAAGATTAATTGGATTAATCATGTAAAAATTACTTGGAATTGTACAAATTAATTGCCTAGAAATCAATTTCAATTTTGAATTGAAATAGGAATGAATTGCAAGCTGAAAATTGAGAATTTAGATTCAATTTTAAGTGGATTTAGTGGCATTCCCACTCTTGCATGTTGATGCATAGTGGAAAACAACACAACCATGCACTAGTTGCATGTGTTGTGAATTAAACACCTAGAATCCACTTTGAGTTGCAATTTCACCATGTGTCTAGTGTCATGAGGCTTCTCTTTGCATGGAAGATGTCTATATAAGGAGTATGAATCAGATTCAAAGGAAGTAGAGCCATTTTCCATATTGTTATGCTGCTGTATTTTGGTCTCAACCTCACTCATCTCCATATATCTCTCTAGTGCTTGAACCTTCAAGCATTCCCTTCCCATTCCCTATCTCTATAGACTCCAACAAGTCGTTCTTGGCCCGGAGAATAGTAGGGAAGACACTAGAGGTGGTCCACACACCGTTCGTGATCAAAGGAATCAAAGGGAGTTGTTGAATCGATCTCCAAAAGGTTGGTAAAAATTCTGCTCTCTCCTTACGGTATTTGGACAGCATGTTTTCATTTTCTAAAATTGATGTAGTTAAGTGCCTCCGATCCTAAAATTGCTTCCGCATGTGTTATATGAACACCTTCAATTGGTATCAGAGCATGATTAAGGCACCTAACATGCATTAATTTTAGCTTGGTGGGTAGCTTTTCATATGTTGAAACTGTGTAAAAACTAAAGAAAATTTGTTTTGGGATTGATTTTAATTTTCAGTCAATTCGTTGGAATTAATTGTAATTGCCTACATGTTTATGGGCTTTAATGTGTTCATATGGAGTCTGTAAAATTTGAGAGTCAATAGAGTCCATTTAGGCCGTCAATTTGAAGAAATTCGGAGACTGCTCGCTGCTGGCCGAAAATTCCAGCATGCTGTTTTTTAGTTCCAGCTCAAGTACGTTCTTCTCGTAACTGTAAAATGGTCCGGTTCAAGCAATCCAAAGGTGGTTCGGGTCGGTTCGAATGGTTCGGAAGCGGTCCAAGCCCTATTTGAAATTATTATTGTAATAATTTTAGTTTTTATTTTTGCTTGATTAAAAATCCCAAAACCAATTCACTTTAGTAAATTTAATTAATTATGCATTATTGAATGTATGTTTTAATTAAATAGTATTTTATGTGCATAATGTATGTCATTTACATTTAAAACCCCACCATAGGAAAGCATGTTCATGCATTTGTTTAATTTGAATAAGTGTTATTTATTAATTCAAATGCATGAGGGAAATTTCATGTTTTATTAATATAAGAGTTGTATTAATTTAGGGAGATTCATGCTTGAATGGTTAATTAAAATTGATTAATTCTTATAATAGTTATAATTATTAAATGATAAAATTAACCAAGCATGAACATGAAATTTCATTAGTTTGATTATAATTGTTATACTCAAATTCGGCTTGTTATGGATTTGTTTTATAATTGTTATAAAAGAGATAGAAATCTAAAATCTATAACAAGATAAAGAGCATGCTCACTTAGGTTAATGAACCTTCAACAATTCGATCAACTTGCATAGTTTAGGTCGATATCTTGTAAAACAACGGTTACGAGAGAACTCACCCGACAAAATGCTGTCTAAGGCTGGAGGTATTTAAGTTGACGGTTTACGGAACACCTCCTACCTGGGCATCGAGTCGGTTCTTGAGTTAAGTTAACACGAGTTTTATGAGCATGCGTGAGCAGTGTGAGGTTTTAAAGTGTTATCACCTAGACATCGTAGTATAAAGCGTTATACAAACCTAGACATAGGTTGTTTCTAAAGGGTGCTTTTCTTATAACTTGAATGATTGATTGTTATATGCTTTAAAACACCATTAGAAAGCATGTTATAGGGTTTATTCATTAAAAGTTATAAGAGTTATAAAAGTTGATGAATAGAAACCGTAAAATCTATAACAAAGAGTTGCATGCTAACATAGGATCTTAGGATCTTATCATTCTTTAAATGGTTTAAAATGAAATAGACCTAAGATCGCCTTTTTCTAATAGGATTAGAAATATGTCTTACTTAGTTTTTTAAAATAGTTTTGAAATTCGAGTAAGTAGGACATAAGACCTTGGTTATAAGGGAACTCTCCCGGCAAATGGTTCGGAACCTGAGTTGAATTAACCATAGTCTTACTAGCATGCAATGTCACTAGGTTATTAAAAGTGTTTAATCACCTAGACATTTAGTGTAAAGACCTTGTTTAATAAGGCATAGACTTAGATAGATTCATTTAGCTGGAATTTACCTAAGTAATAAGACCCTAAAACTTTACAACACTTTAGTGGGAGGAAAAGTATAGAAACGAAATATTCATATTAAGTTTCTACTCTCACGTCCCCTTGAGTTCACACCATGAGATCCATGCTTGGCCTCGAGGCGCCCTGGGAGCGTCCCCCTACGGATGGTGCTTGCATGGGTTAATATCAAGGTGAATGGGGAAAGTGTTCATAGTAAGTGGGAGAAAGAAACGTGTCAAACGTATCTTGCGGTCTCCATCATTAGGTTGCACCGTGAGATTCCTATGAGCTGCCTGCGAGTCGCCATGGGAGCGATCACCCTACGGAGGGCTTGCGCATGGGATTCGGAACAACGCAAACTCCAGAAATGGATAGGGTTTCCTAGGGCCATTCCCAACATTAGCTCTTCCCTACGGTGGCATTGTTGGGGCCGTCCTCTGCGATCTGAAAAAGATGGGTAACACTTACAAGATGGTCTTGACCAAATTAACGTTAGCTAATAACTATTGGAGTAAGAGTTATTCTGGGAATAGTATTTGGCCGAGATTGTCTCGATTCAGAGGAGGAGTAGCTGACTGCCCTACGGTAGAGGTTATTTTAAACCCCTGAAGTATCGTTGCAAAATAAATCAATTGTATATATGGGTCGATGATTGCTTTTGCTAAATCTGATTGGATAATGTGATTAATGGGTTTAGTGCATGTTTCTAATAGAGATTAATTTGTTTGTTTCAGCAATATGTCGAAAAACGTATGTGCTTTGTCAAATGCCAAATTAAACGGTTTAGTACATACGACTAAGAATACTTGCTTAAACGCTAAACACGTGGCAAAGAATTTAGGTTTGGTCTTAACTGAGGAATATCCTCAAACTAACTGCATAGCCAAGAAAAACATAATCCACGACTCTAAATGCGATTTATTAGTCTTGGAAACGTGTTTAGTGGAAAACGACGATTCTGCCTGGATACTCAATTCAGGTGCCACTAATCACGTATGTTCTTCATTTCAAGGAATGAGTTCCTGGCAACAGCTAAAAGCTGGAGAGATGACTCTTAAAGTTGGAACAGGAGAAGTCATCTCGGCTATTGCAGTGGGAGACATAAAATTATTCTTCACCAAGGAACGTTACATGATATTAGATAATGTGTACATAGTTCCGAAAATTAAAAGAAATTTGATTTCTTTATCTTGTTTATTGGAACAAGGTTACTCAATTTCTTTTTCTGTTAATGAAGCGTTCATAACTAAAAGAGGTATTAATGTTTGCTCTGCAAACTTGAAGAATAAATTGTATGTTTTGAGACCAATTGAGTCTAAAGCTATTTTAAATCACGAGATGTTTAAAACCGCTGAGACTCAACCTAAAAAGCGAAGAGTTTCTCAAGATACCTATCTCTGGCACTTGAGGTTAGGCCATATCAACCTCAATAGGATTGGGAGATTGGTCAAGAGTGGACTTCTAAACAAGTTAGAAGACGACTCGTTGCCTCCTTGTGAGTCATGCCTTGAGGGCAAGATGACAAAACGACCTTTTACCGGAAAAGGTTATCGTGCCAAAGAGCCCCTAGAGCTCATTCATTCGGACCTCTGTGGACCAATGAACATTAGAGCTCGAGGAGGGTACGAATATTTCCTCAGTTTCATTGATGATTATTCGAGGTATGGCTATCTCTACCTGTTGCATCATAAGTCCGAAGCTTTTGAAAAGTTCAAAGAGTACAAGGCCGAGGTTGAGAACCTATTAGGTAAGACGATAAAAACACTTCGATCCGATCGAGGTGGAGAGTACATGGACTCAAGTTTTCAAGACTATTTGATAGAGCATGGAATTACGTCCCAACTCTCAGCCCCTGGTACACCTCAGCAAAACGGTGTATCGGAAAGGAGAAACAGAACCTTGTTGGACATGGTTCGTTCGATGATGAGTTATGCTCAGTTGCCTAACTCGTTTTGGGGTTATGCAGTAGAGACTGCAGTTTATATTTTGAACGTAGTTCCCTCAAAGAGTGTTTCTGAAACACCGTTTGAGCTCTGGAAAGGACGTAAAGCTAGTTTACGACATTTCAGAATTTGGGGATGCCCTGCATACGTGCTAGATGCAAACCCAAAGAAATTGGAGCCTCGTTCTAGATTTTGCCTATTTGTAGGCTATCCCAAAGAAACGAGAGGTGGATACTTCTTCGTTCCTGAGGAAAATAAAGTACTTGTATCGAAAAATGCTACATTCCTAGAAGAAGACCACCTCAGAGAACACAAGCCACGAAGTAAAGTCGTATTAAGTGAACTATCTAACGAAGCTACCGAAACATCAACAAGAGTTGTTGATGATGCTGGCACCTCGAGTCAATCACGTCCTTCTCAAGAAATAAGAGAACCTCGACGTAGTGGGAGGGTTGTTAGACGACCTGATCGCTATTTGGGTTTAACTGAAACTCCAGTCGTCATACCTCATGACGGAATCGAGGATCCATTAACCTTTAAATAGGCAATGGATGATGTTGACAAGAACGAGTGGATTAAAGCCATGGACTTGGAAATCGAGTTCATGCATTTTAATTCAGTATGGGATCTTGTAGATCAATCTGAAGGGGTTAGACCCATAGGGTGTAAATGGATCTACAAGAGAAAACGAGATGCTGCTGGAAAGGTACAGACCTTTAAGGCACGACTTGTGGCAAAGGGTTTTACCCAGCGGGAGGGGATTGACTATGAAGAAACCTTCTCCCCTGTTGCCATGTTGAAGTCGATCAGGATACTTTTATCCATCGCCACGTTTTACGATTACGAAATATGGCAAATGGATGTCAAGACTGCCTTTCTGAACGGAAATCTTGAAGAAAGTATCTACATGTCTCAGCCAGAAGGGTTCATTGCTCAGGATCAAGAGCAAAAAGTTTGCAAGCTTAAACGATGCATTTATGGATTAAAACAAGCGTCTAGATCCTGGAATATGAGATTTGATACTGCGATCAAATCTTATGGCTTTGAACAAAACGTTGATGAACCTTGTGTTTACAAAAGGATCATCAACAACTCCGTAGCTTTCTTAGTACTGTATGTGGATGATATCCTACTCATTGGGAATGATGTAGGTTATCTAACTGACATTAAACTATGGCTAGCAACTCAATTCCAAATGAAAGATTTGGGTGAGGCACAATTTGTTCTAGGGATCCAAATTGTTCGAAACCAAAAGAACAAAACGCTAGCCCTGTCTCAAGCGTCTTATATCGACAAATTATTAGTTAGATATAAAATGCAAAATTCCAAGAAAGGACTATTACCTTTCAGGCACGAAATTAACTTGTCTAAGGAATAGTGTCCTCAGACACCTCAAGAAGTTGAGGACATGAGAAGTTTTCCCTATGCCTCTGCAGTAGGTAGCCTAATGTATGCCATGTTGTGTACAAGGCCTGACATTTGTTATGCAGTAGGGATTGTCAGTAGATATCAATCAAATCCAGGATTCGATCACTGGACAGCCGTTAAAAATATCCTCAAATATCTAAGGAGAACGAGGGACTATATGCTCGTGTATGGTTCGAAGGATTTGATCCTTACAGGATACACTGATTCTGACTTTCAAACCGATAAAGATTCGAGGAAATCTACATCGGGGTCAGTATTCACTCTAAATGGAGGAGCAATAGTATGGCGTAGCATCAAGCAAGGATGCATTGCAGACTCGACCATGGAGGCCGAATATGTAGCCGTTTGCGAAGCAGCAAAAGAGGCAGTATGGCTCAGGAAGTTCCTAACTGACTTGGAAGTCATTCCGAATATGCATCTGCCTATCACCTTGTATTGTGATAATAGCGGCGTAGTTGCAAACTCAAAGGAACCTCGCAGCCATAAGAGAGGCAAGCACATCGAAAGGAAATACCATCTCATCAGGGAGATTGTGCACCGAGGAGACGTGATCGTCACGAAGATAGCGTCGGAGCACAACATTGCTGATCCATTCACGAAGGCTCTCACGACTAAAGTGTTCGAGAGTCATCTAGAAGGTCTAGGTCTGCGAGAAATGTACGAGAAATAATCTAGGTCAAGTGGGAGAATTGTAACCGGTATATCGATGCCTCAGTATACTGGGTATTTAGATGCCCTAGTTTATTGTATTTTTACTTTGTTATTAATACAAGTATTTATTCACCCACTACTGTTATAGATTATAGTACATCCCACTAAACTAGAGTTTTAGTTCAAGTGGGAGATTGTTGGGATTGGTGTCCTAAAACTCGTAGATAGTGAATGTTAAACGAATTATATACTTATTCGATAAAGGCGTTATCGAGACTAATTCAATAAAGTTATTACTGAATAAAGTAAATTGCACATATAATAACCCAAATCCAATAAACTAAGATCCATGGCTATAGGATGAACACTTGAGTTTTATGTAGAGACATAAAAGTGGATACAGCTCGAGTTATAGCCTAAACGGTCTATAGTATAGGAATAGGGCTGGGTACCTTATTCTGGGGACACTATGAGACGCGGCCCACTTTATAGATAGTATAGACGATGTGATCCTAAATCGTCCATGTAGAGACATGTGAGTGGGGGCGTCCTATGCAATGAGTTTGCATATGACCAGGACCGAGAAATAAGTCACTCTCGCTTTATAACACCGTTTACTGACGAGACTGACTATTTCATGTGATGACCTAGGTAACTCGATCTTAATTCTGAGCTAACTATGAACTCCTGTTTATTCGGACTTATCCTTAGATCTGCATAGGTGAGAGTGGCTCAGTATCGCCGACTCAATAAGCCTCCCATTTCAGGGATAGGAACGAGTAGATAGCTGGGGACATAGTCGTGCAAGAAGGAATTCACTCCTACCCGAATTAGGGATAGTAGAGAGGTTGTTCCCTTAAGTGCTGACTCCGGGGCTTGAACAAAGGGATCCCGCCCTCTCATTGGCCCGAGAAGGACTCGGTTTATTGGTTGGACCATAAACCAATTGTTCATTAGAGGATCAGTGGGACTTAAGGAACTAGAAGTACTATAGGGGTAAAACGGGCTTTTGACCTAGCTATAGCTACAAACAACCTGTGAAGGATCGACTTACTAATCATGGTTAAATCAAGTGGACGGAAATATATCTATAGTGAGGGGAGTGCAACTATCGGGCTATAGTGGAGTGTCCCGGTAGTTAACGAATGTTGGCTAGCTTGGATAATGAGATTAGTCGGTTAGCCTCGAATCGTTGGAGCCCATGATCTATAGGTCCATTAGGTCCCCCTACTAGCTCATATCGGAACAAAGCCTAGAACAAAAAGATAGGAAGCTTTGAATCGTTCAAAATCGGGAAAACGGGTATTATCGTATATTGTGTTTGACACAATAATTTAATTATGAATTAAATTAGAAAATGAGAGATGGAGTATTTAAAAGTGTTTTGAATACCATATATATGTATTAGGAATCATATATAATTCATGGCACTAGGTGATAAAGATTAATTGGATTAATCATGTAAAAATTACTTGGAATTGTACAAATTAATTGCCTAGAAATCAATTTCAATTTTTGAATTGAAATAGGAATGAATTGCAAGCTGAAAATTGAGAATTTAGATTCAATTTTAAGTGGATTTAGTGGCATTCCCACTCTTGCATGTTGATGCATAGTGGAAAACAACACAACCATGCACTAGTTGCATGTGTTGTGAATTAAACACCTAGAATCCACTTTGAGTTGCAATTTCACCATGTGTCTAGTGTCATGAGGCTTCTCTTTGCATGGAAGATGTCTATATAAGGAGTATGAATCAGATTCAAAGGAAGTAGAGCCATTTTCCATATTGTTATGCTGCTGGATTTTGGTCTCAACCTCACTCATCTCCATATATCTCTCTAGTGCTTGAACCTTCAAGCATTCCCTTCCCATTCCCTATCTCTATAGACTCCCACAAGTCGTTCTTGGCCCTGAGAATAGTAGGGAAGACACTAGAGGTGGTCCACACACCGTTCGTGATCAAAGGAATCAAAGGGAGTTGTTGAATCGGTCTCCAAAAGGTTGGTAAAAATTCTGCTCTCTCCTTACGGTATTTGGACAGCATGTTTTCATTTTCTAAAATTGATGTAGTTAAGTGCCTCCGATCCTAAAAATGCTTCCGCATGTGTTATATGAACACCTTCAGTTGCCCAACTAATTATACTCCTAGAATCTCCGTTAATGACATAGGTTCTCCTGTCGCTCTCCCCTAATTGTAATTAATTCATTTTAACAACCTAAGTGTCCTTAGCGCCATTAAAAATCATTAATTATTACGCTCTGGTTCATTTTAGGAATCTAAGTTTAATCAACTAATCCCGTTGTCACGACGGGCAATTAAACTAGTTGCATGGATTATGATCTATCCTAACTTCTCTCCGTCGAGTTTCCATTAAGAATCAGATCAGTACACAATTGGCCAGATTGCATAAAGCATTAAGCACATCCATACAAATAATTAGGACAAAGGGCTAGAGATAGGCAATTATAACAACATTTAAACTATAATCTCATTTCAAGACCCCAAATTGGGGTTTAGCTATACATAACTAAAATATTCACAATAATTACAATGGAAAGTATAATTAAGAACATAATAAAAGGGAAGGAATTGACCGTTGAAGACCCCCTCGCTGACGCTTGGAGTCCCTCCGAACACTCCTTGAGCCTCCTAGAATGCTCCCCAAAATTCCCCAAAAGTTTCCCACTAAAGAAACTCTCAAAAAGGCTTGAAAGCCTTGAGAGAGGCTCCCAAAGGAGCCAAGAAAGCAAGAAAGGAATGGAAGAATATGATGATTGATGGTAAAATGAGGCACCAAGGGGCGCCTTTTATAGGCTCGGAAAGGGGGTACCGTCGCGACGCTATACGGCACAGCGTCGTGACGCTGTGACGTCATCGACTTGCCGGCCAAGAAATGGACAGCGTCGCGACGCTATCCTTATAGCGTCTCGACTCTAGGCGTTTTCCAGAACTTCCAGCTGCGGATTGGGCTTCTTTTCTTGGGCCAACTTCAATTCTTTTTGGGCTTTTTCTTCATAGTTGTCCTCTTTTGACTCCCCTTGACCCAAGCATGGAAATTGGGCTTGAATGGCTTCATTTTGGGCACTTTTATCACCAAAATTCATAGTTTGCTCCTAAAGACCAAATAACACAATATATGAAATATTTTCAATAAAAACACAATTAAAGCACAAAAAAGCCTAATAAATTGGGACTAGAATAGCGACATTTCTACTCGCTATCAAGCATATCCTCGGTCAATAATTCTTTTCTACCATGATGGCCGAGAGCACAATGAAGGAGTTGTTGGCCCCTGACTTCAGTTTGCAACCTTTGTGTATTGTTTATCCAGATATTGAAGGTAATTTTCACGTTCGGGCTAGTTTAATAAACTTACTTCCTACTTTTTACGGTGATGCAGGCGATGACCCTTATTTGCACTTAAAAGAGTTCTACCTAGCTTGTTCCACTCAAGGAACAGTTGAAGATCCCATCAGTTTAAGGGCATTTCCTCTGACCCTTAAGGGTAAGGCAAGGGAGTGGCTTTTCCTCCTCCCTCATGGTTCTATAACCAAGTGGACAAAGATGAAGAAACTTTTTCTTGAAAAATACTTTCCACCTTCCCTAGCTTCAGAGATTAGGAAAAAGATCTATAACATCACCCAGGCCTCAAGGGAGGCATTGTACGAGTATTGGGAGCGATTTGATCATTTGTGCTCAAGCTTCCCCGATCATCAGATTCCAGATCACCTATTGTTCCAAGGATTCTATGATGGCATGCTCCCAAATAGTAGAATGTGGATCGACGCAGCTAGTGGAGGCTCCATGATGAACAAGTCACCAAGGGAAGTGAGAGATATCATAGTCAACCTTGTAGAGAGCGAACGCCAGAGTAGCGTTAAACAAGATGACCAGATAGCATCCTTAGCTAAAGAGGTAAAGAATTTAGAGGTCAAGTTAGACAAGCTAATCGAGTTGGTTCATTCTCTTGCAGATAGACTTAAGGTGAGAGAAAACTGTGGCAATTGTGCAACCATTGGTGATTCATCAAGCTACCATCCCGAGGATCAGCAGTCAGGTAATTCCTTAGAAAATCTCATTAAAACTAGGTATGCGCGATTTATGAAAGAGTTGTGTAATACCAAGCAAGAGACGAAGGAGCGAGGAAGGATCGAGGTGAGTAAGACCGTTTCAGCACTCTTACAAAGTAACATGCCAGAGAAGTTTGGAGGTCCAGGATTGTTTTACATACCTTGTGTGATAGGTAGTAAGAGTATAGAATATGTCATGTTTGATCTGAGTGCCTCTTTTAATGTCATGCCTTACTCCGTCTATCAGGATTTTAAATTGAATGACCTTCAAACTACCGGTAATGTATTTCAGTTAGCTGATAGATCTTACATGTATCCTATAGGGGTTGTAGAGGATGTTCTTGTTCAGGTGAGAGATGTGTTATTTACTGTTGATTTTTATGTCGTGCATATTGATAGAGGTTTTCCCCCTAGTGCTGCATCTATTTTGTTGGGGAGACCGTTTGTGAAATCAGCTAGGACCATGATAAATCTTAATAGGGATGTATTGTCTTTAGAGTATCAGGAGGAGATCGTTAAGGTTAATATTCCACAAGTAGCTAAATACCCTGATGTTTCTGCTTCCCTTTACCATGTGGAGGTAGTTGACTCTGTTGTGCAGGATGTCGTAGTGAGTGATATGATTGATATGGGTTTGGAGCACGACACCCAAGATATTGACATTGATGAAACAGGGGAGTTGGTTCCTGATTCTTCCCCTGATCTTATTTCCTTTGATCTTGGTATATCTGTTACTTCTGGTGAAATGTTGCCCTTTGTTGTGCAGGCACCTAAATTGGAGCTGAAGGCGTTACCAGAGCATTTAAAGTATGCCTATCTAGGGAAAGGAAATACATTACCAGTTATTATTTCTAAAAGGTTAACTGCAGGTCAGGAGGAAAGACTAGTAAACGTGCTGAGGGAGCATAAGAAAGCCATTGGGTGGACCTTAGCTGACATCAGTGGGATCAGTCCAACCACTTGCATGCATAGGATTCAATTGGAGGAGGACGCAAAACCCTCAAGGGAGCCTCAGAGGCGCCTGAATCCAATCCTGAGAGAAGTGGTAAAGAAAGAGATCGATAAGCTTCATGCTGCAGGTATTATCTACTCCATATCTGATAGTAAATGGGTTAGCCCTATTCATGTAGTTCCTAAGAAAACAGGCATGACTGTAGTTAGGAATAAAAATGATGAACTAGTACCCATGAGAGTACAAAATGGATGGAGGATGTGTATAGACTACAGGAAGCTTAACATTGTCACCAAGAAAGACCACTATCCTATTCCCTTCATCGATCAAATGCTAGAAAGATTAGCTGGTAAGCCCTTTTTCTGCTTTTTAGATGGTTTTTCAGGTTTCTATCAAATCCCTATTGCTCAGGAAGATCAGGAGAAAACAACTTTTACTTGTCCCTTTGGAACATATGCCTTTAGAAGGATGCCCTTTGGATTGTGTAATGCTCCAGGTACGTTTCAGAGATGCATGATGAACATCTTCTCTGAATATATTGAGAAATGCATCGAAGTGTTCATGGATGATTTCACAGTTTATGGGGAGTCCTTTGATGATTGTTTGTCTAATTTAGCTAAAGTCTTGAAATGTTGCATCGATTCTAATTTAGTTCTTAATTATGAAAAATGTCATTTCATGGCTAACCAAGGAATTGTTTTGGGACATGTGATTTCTGAGCAAGGCATAGAGGTTGATAAGCCTAAGATTGACGTTATTGCTAACCTACCTTACCCTACGAACGTTCGGGAGGTTAGATCTTTTCTTGGCCATGCGAGATTCTATCGCAGGTTCATCAAAGACTTCAACAAGACTGCATTACCCATGACGAACTTACTGCAGAAGGAGGTCGCCTTCGAGTTTGGGACAGAGTGCAAAGAAGCATTTGATCTTCTGAAGAAGATGCTTACTAGTGCACCGATTATCCATCCTCCTAGGTGGGACCTTCCTTTCGAAATCATGTGTGATGCAAGCAACTACGCTGTTGGAGCTGTTTTAGGTCAACGCATTGACAAAAGAAGCCATGTCATTTATTACGCCTCGCACACTCTGAATCCTGCGCAGTGCAACTACTCGACGACAGAAAAGGAGCTTCTAGCTATTGTGTTTGCTTTAGATAAGTTTCGTTCTTATATTCTTGGCTCACCAGTTGTTGTTTATTCTGATCATGCAGCTCTACGATATTTGATGACGAAAAAGGAGTCGAAACCTTGCCTCATCCGGTGGATCTTGCTGCTCCAGGAGTTTGATTTGAAGATTGTGAACCGGAAGGGATCAGAAAATTCAGTTGCCGACCACCTCAGTCGCCTGGTAAGGAAGGAGGATGACCTCCTCTAAACGATGAATTCCCTGATGAACACTTATTCAGAATGCAAGATAACACCCCCTGGTACGCTGACATTGCTAATTATTTGGTGACCAAGAGCATACCTGACGACTATAGTAAATTCAGGAAGGATAAATTGATAAGTGAGTCTAGGTTTTATGTGTGGGATAAGCCGAATTTGTGGAGATATTGTTCGGATCAAGTTATTAGGAGATGTATACCTGATAATGAGATTCAGTCTGTCTTAGAATTTTGTCATGAACATGCATGTGGAGGGCATTTTGGCCCTAAGAGGACTGCTAGGAAGATTTTGGATTCAGGTTTTTATTGGGCTACACTGTTTAGGGATGCTCATGATTATTGTAGAGCTTGTGATAGATGCCAGAGAGTAGGATCATTTACTCGTAGATATGAGATGCCTCAGATGCCCATCTTAGTTGTAGAAGTTTTGATGTTTGGGGCATTGGTTTCATGGGTCCCTTGCCATCCTCTTGTGGATATCTCTATATTATTTTGGCAGTGGATTATGTATCGAAATGGGTGGAAGCTAAAGCCACCAGAGCTGACGACTCCAAGACCGTGGTAAGTTTCTTAAAAACTAACATCTTTAGCAGGTATGGAGTTCCACGAGCCATCATTAGCGATCAGGGCACCCACTTTTGAAATCGGTCTGTTGATGCTCTTATGAAGAAATATGGAGTCCAGCATCGAGTTGCCACAGCTTATCACCCTCAGTCGAACGGCCAGGCCGAGCTCTCAAATCGGGAAGTCAAGTCCATCCTTGAGAAAGTTGTAGATCCTGGACAGAAAGACTGGAGTCTATGGTTAGATGATGCTCTGTGGGCATATCGCACGACCTATAAAACTCCTATAGGAATGTCTCCCTACAGGTTAGTTTTCAGCAAGGCATGCCATCTCCCCGTGGAGATAGAACATCGAGCGTTTTGGGCAGTTAAGCAGTGCAACCTAGACATGGAAAAAGCAAGAGAACAGAGACTTTTGGAGTTGCAAGAACTTGAAGAGATGAGATTAGATGCATACGAGAACTCCAGGATCTACAAGGAAAAGACTAAGTTGTTCCACGACAACATGATTGCCAGGAAACAATTCAGTGTTGGTCAGAAAGTTCTCCTCTTTAACTCCCGCCTTAAGCTGCGAGCAGGTAAGTTTCTCTCCAAATGGCTTGGCCCCTTCATTATTACTCACGTTTACCCTCATGGTGCAGTTGATATCAGAGACTTGAATTCAAACAAATCCCTCAAGGTCAATGGACACAAGTTAAAGATATTCAGTGAGCGCACACATATTCCTCCTCCTGTCATCGCACGTTTAGAATGCCCTATTAAGGGAGTCACGTAGCCCTCCAAGAATTATGGCGCGTTCCCATCCCAACAAAAGATTCAGGGGAGGTTTTCTGTTCCCTTTTTACTTTTTGTCCTTAGGTTGCATGCTTAGTTTACATTGAGGACAATGCAATATTTAGGTTGGGGGTGGGAACATATGCACGTTTTATCATTTTGCTTATCATTTTGCATGTCTGATCATTTTGAGCACTTTTTAAAATATAAAAAAAAAGAGAGAAAGAAAACGATATGAGATTGTATGTCTTGCTCTATGATTGGCTATGAAATTTCGAGGATAAGAAAAGCATGAGTATATATTTTTCTTATAGTTTAATTGCATGCATTCTAGCATCTTTAGAGACTTCATTAAGATTTTTCAAAATTTGTCTTAACTAAATTGCACATAAGTCCTTTCTAGCGTAGTTTCGTTGGTTTTAGATGGCTTCATAAGATTCACGCCTCCGTTGTCACCTCGATAGGATAGGTAGCATGTTTAGAGGAAATTTTTGCAAAACAGCTTGTTTAATGCTTGGGGAGTGAGAAAAAGAAAAAAATATTTTTATTGAGCTTGTCGAGGTAAAAAGAGCTACCTCTAGTGTGATCAGTTAGGTCATCCTGAGAAAACTCGGGAAATGTGGTCCTGCATTAGTTGTGTGAAAGCTAGTACCCTTAAAAATCATATATATATATGCAAGCTTAGAGCCCTTTAAATTTCTTGTCTTGAAAAAAAAAAATCCCTTTTGCAACCTTAAACAAGTTAGTTTGCTCATTTCCTGTAATGCATTATGCCTTTGTCCAGTGTAGAGGGAAGATGGAATAGGGAATTTTATAAGTCCTTCTCGAACTTTTCAAAACATCTCTAAGAAAGACTTAGCTCATATTTTGCATAAGAAAGAATTTGGCTAATTTTAATTTGTCTCTAACTATGCTAGTCTTGCATTTAATTCTCTTAAGTTAAATGTTGATCATGCTTATCTTTGAGAAATTGAGTCATGAATATTGCATTGCATAATAATCTCTTTCATTATAATGTTAGCTTGCTCGAGGACTAGCAAGGTTTAGGTTGGGGGTATTTGAAAAGTCCAATTTGTTATACATTTAGAATCTCCCAATTTGCTTATCTTAGTTGAATTCCTTGCGAAAAATGCTTTAAAATGAGTATAATATGTCTATAGGTCCTCACTGGAGCTTTGGAAGCAATTCGGGGCTTAAACGAGCGAAACAGGAGAGTAAAATGATGATTATGCCCCTGGAGCGAAACCGGAGCGTAAAACCTGGAGCTGTCACAGCATTGAGACGGTACCATCCAAGCGTCGGGACGCTGCGCAATTTAGGAAAGGATCCTGGAGTTCGCGTGCGAAGTGAGAGCGTCGAGACGTTGTTGCTCTAGCGTCGCGACGCTAGGGCAACCCGAGACTCGTTTTCCTAATCTGGAGGGGGCAGCGTCGCGACGCTGCGACTGGGTATATAGTGAAATTTTCAGATTTCTGCGGGTTTTGTTGCCTTTTTCCCCTAAGACCCGATTTCTTCCTCTTCTTCCTTGTACTATTCTGAATTCCCTTGTAATTTTAGTGAGTTTTATTATATTTTGGGATGGTTAATCGAGCCGAGGAGCTTAGTTGGAGCGTATCGATGACCGCCTAAGTTTACATCGTTGCAATTGGGGACTTCTAATGTAAGTTAGGCATACTCTTGAGACCTTGTTTATGGTTTTAGTTGAATTATTGTTGGTTATGTCTTTAATTCCTATTCTCAAACTACAATTGCTTTGATAGAATAGTTTGACAAACTATTTGCTTGATTTAAAGTAATTGCTTTACTAATTGGTTAGTGATAGATTTATTGTGTGATTGTGTTGAATGGAGTGTTATCTCATTTGATATATTTGCATGATAGATTTAGGAATTTGAGCTTAGAATTGTATGAATTTAGGTTGTTCCTAGTTTATGCGAATTTACTCAACGATCCAATTCACTTAATGGGGTTAGGTTCATGTTTATGAATTCTAATTAGATTCTGACTTTGATGTTTTTATCGAGTTGGAAGGTTATAGATCTTAATCATTGGTTCCAATGAATGTTGAGTAATCAATAATAATTCTTTAAATTTGAGTGTCAATGATTGAGTAGCCAAACCCAAGTTAGAATAACCAATTGCGCGATACCGAGGTGAGATCAACTAAACAACCTTTACTTTCCTGTTATTTTACTTTATTGCAGTTTTATTTGTTTCCAATCAATCCATCTTTCAAACCCTTTTTTTTTTTAGTTACTAATTGAGAAATCTAATTAAATTAATTAATTACGCTGCTCCTTGTGATCGACCCCGGCCACTACTGCTGCAAGTTAGCTTTAAAGGTTGAGGATTATAAATTTATTTGATAAGAGACCTCGACAATCTCTTCCATGTTAATGTTAAGAGACCTCTACAAGCTTGTCAATGTTAGCGCGAAAGCTCGACACCTGGTTGCCTCGTTTTCCCCGTGAAAGTCCATCCAGGTCAAGTACGCGTCCAGATGTTGCACTAGATCCTTCTTCCCATCATACTGCGGGAAGTTCGGTATCTTAAACTTTTGTGGTACCTCCCCCCCCCCCAAATCTCATCTATAAAGGGTGGTTCCATCTGTCCTATTAAATCCTCTATATATTCGTTCCCAGTTCTCCTACATGAGTCATGGTGATTATCTTCTTCCTTCAACCACTTAGACAGTTCCCGTTCTCGCTCCTTTCGGTCATGCTCGACCCTGTACCCTGCCCGAGCCCCTAGATTTTCCCGGCCATTATTTTTAGCATGCGTACCTGGAGCCGATTTTGGGGGTGAACTTCTGCGGACCCTTTTGTGGCTAGGTCCTGGTTCTTTGAGAGTCTTGTCAGCCTCCGGATGAGGCATCCGGCTAGTAACACTCTCTAAATCTCCTACTTCCTCATCTGTTATTCCTTTTCCCTTCTTAGGATCCCTGCTGCAGACTTTCTTCTTTGTTCCTCAGGGATTTGGGCTTCTTCAGTAAACTGAGGATTTTTGTCAGGTTCTGCCCCATCTCATTCATTCTCCCTTTTATTGTTGTGATCTCAGTTTCTTGGGCCTGGAGCCAAACCAAGGGACTCGCCTCCTCAGTGACCGGTTGATTCTGCGCTCCATTGTTGTTAGGCTTACTTACCGAACACCGCGTTTGCTAGTCAGCGTCTTCCCCACAGACGGCGCCAACTATTGATGGTCAAATTTCGCTCCGAGGTTCTCCTTCGCTCCACGTGACCACCAGCAGTGAATTTGTTGAAAAGCGGAGAATACGTGACCTGAAAGATGAGCAAACGCTGCATACCGGTGTGGTGTAGCCACACACACTCCGATGCTTAAGTTAGCCTTGGGCGGAGAAATCAACGAGTATTTAGTAGGGATATGATTCGATACCTCTGTGAGTTGTGGTCTCAGTCCTTTTGTAGATTTTCCCGTAGGGTTTCTAAAGCCGCCATTCAGAAGTCGGGCTTCGGGCTTTTAGCCCTGGTCGGCCTCGGCATTAGGCCGAGGCCGACCCTCATCCTCGGCCTCTCCCATGGGCCGAGGCCGAGGGTGAGGCCTTTGGGCCGGAATGAGTTCCGACCCTTTCTATTTGGTTGCTCCTCCTGTGTATGGCCTGTCGGGCTTGGTCCTTCCTGAGTAAAATATGATTGGCTAATTTTTTTTATTTTAATACTTAATTAATTTCAATTGTTTTAAGTAGAAGAAAAAGAAATAGAATTTAATCTAAAAATTCAATTTGCTTAAAATATTTGTAAAAATATTACTTATTTGATTTCTTAAACAAAAAAAAGAATATTATAAAGGGGAAAAAAGAAAGGAAAAAAAAGGCAAAGAAAAGGAAACGAAAATGGAAAAAAAAAAATACAAAATTTGCGTTCCATACAATTGGATCACAAAATCTTCATGACATTACCCCAACCAAATTTCCAATATGGCAAAGCAATATTATATTAACAATCACGCGCAGTTCATCTCTTGAATAGATAACCCATGTTAATGGACTTTTCTTTTTGAAATCCACGTTTTTTAATTTCAAATTTGTTACCACATCAAGAGACGACCTGCAAACGTGGATATTAAATCACAATATTATAATAATAAGTTTCAAAACTACTCTATTTTACTAATAAATTTTTAAGAATATGATATTAATAAGAAAAAGTCCTATCGTTCTTAGCCTTATAAAAAAAATACATAATAAGTAGATAAAATGAAATATAAAATAAAAAATTTGAATATTTTATTTTAAAAACTAATTTTCTCGTAAAAGTTTTGTATTTTCAATTTAAAATTTCAGAGAATAATAAACCTGAAATGATTACAAAACATATTTCTATATCTTTTTTCAAAAAAAAAAAGAAAAAAAGATATAATATGTAACCAAACATAGTTATGTTATTGTTTATTAAAAGAGAGGAAACAAGAAACTAGAGAAAAAGGGCCCGTTTGGTAACGTTCTCGTTTCTTGTTTCCGTTTCTTCATTTTTAATAAAGAAAAATAGAATTTCATGACCCTAACACCTATACATTCAATAATAATAAACCTATATTCTTATTTATGTTTGGAAAAAATTGGAAACAAGAACAAAAAAGGAGAAACTAGTTTTAGTTGTTACCAAAAGTTCTATACAAATTTTGGGAGTGTTTCTAAAAAATGAGAAACAAGAATCATACATAGTTATTAAAAGCTTAGATTTCTTAATAAAATTGGAAACAAGAAACAAGAAACGAGAACGTTACCAAACGGACCCAAAGGAAACAAGAAACAAGAAACAAAAACATTATCGAATATTGGAATAGATTCGATGAATGGGCCCACACAAATTTGAAAAGGGAAATCCTCCTAAATGACCAAAATAATAACTGATTTTGAAAAATAGACCCAAAAAAAAAGCTTGAAATATGGTACATACGTGCACTCTCTTTATTCACAAATTTATGGTTTACGGTTTGTTAAGGGAGTTGTAATTAACCTCTCTCCAAATCTACTCATATGTTATTTCAAATTTGAAATCTAAAATACAATATCTTTTATCAATCTAGATTATTATTTGAATATATATATATATATATATATATATATATATATATATATATATATATATTATTTTCTTATAATTCAAGTTTTTTTTTTTTCGAAAATTTAAATATAAGGACTAAATTATCTTTCTTGAATCCTTGACCAATAATATGTCTCTACTGAACTCCTCCGATTTACAAATGATTTTCAAAACAAATGATAGAAATTTCGACAGCTTTTTGGGCATCGAGGAGGTCAATTGGCTGCTTAATTGAATCAAAGTCAACCTAATTTTGGACAATCTCAAGAACTTGATAGGTAAATCGAAGATTGATTTGAATGAATTTTTGTCTCTTTACGAATCGACGTCGGAGAAAAATGATTGGGAGAATAGGAGAGGCGAAGAAGAGGAGGAGATTGTGAGCGAGCTTTTGAATGCATTTGAAGTGTTCAACGAAAATCACGATGGATTGATTTCAAATGATGAGCCTCAAAATGTGTTGGCCGGTGAGGTTGTTGGGGTTTTGTGATGAACATTATGGCGACGATTGTAGTCATATGATTGGCGCGTTTGTTACCAATAGTTTTAATACGCATGTTCACACGTAATTTCAAATAAATGAGACGACATGTGAAATAAACTTGTATTTATATTGATTTTGTGGGTGAGGTACAATCTCTAATGTACGATCCTCTATTCTCTCTCTTGTGTGTGTGTCACTCGAGGGCTGGGATGCTTGTTCTCAAATGAAAGCTTCAATTCATCTATGAAGTCTTGAAGTCCTCGAGTCTTGAAGGGTCTTTGGTCTTCAAGGAGTGTTCAACACTCACAAGGACTTATGGATTTCAGGGAGTCTTCTATCTTCACTTTTGGTGGAGTCTCTCTGAATTCTTTAGTCTTTAGTTGAGAGCTTAATTTTCTGAACCTTTGAAATAAAGAACTCCTCTATTTATAGAGTTTTCCATGGATGAATGAGTTTGGGCTTGAATGGATTTTGGGCCTAACCATTTGGACCTGGGCTTCATTTGTGGGCCTAGCCATTTGGATTTGAGTTTGGTTTAAACTTGACTCGATTGTATACCATATGACCCAATTTTGATCAAATTAAATTTTGGGTTAACAACAAGAATAGGAAAAAAAAAAAACTAGTTTTGAAAATTGGCAACTCTCCTTATTCTTTTAGATAAATAGACAAACAAATTTTTTGAATTAATAAAAACAAATTATTAAGTTACAAAAATACCATGTCACAAAACTGTAACCGAAAATCTAAAATTACAAGGTAGTTAAATCAAATAAAACAAATTTGTTTTCAAATCCCTTAAATAGAGGGGTCGTTATCTATCAAGAAATTAAAAAATAAAAAATAATTTAAAAAATTATCTAATTTTCACATGCATTTACAAATCCTTAAATAAGGGTCATTTTCTTTACAAAAAAAAAATCGAAAATACAAAGTAACTTAAAAAAATATCTAATTTTCATATATGTTTTCAAATCCCATAAATAAAGGGTGATCTCTCAAAAGTTTGAAAATACAAAATAATTTTAAAAATAATATATAATTTTCATATGCTACTCATGATCCTAGACTTGTAAATAATGGAGTAAATGGTTTCAATTACAGTATATGTCAATGTGAACTCGACTACAAATACCTGGTATTGTGAATTTCAATTTTTCTTCTTTCTTCTTATTTTCATTTTGCAAATATAAAAACTAAAAATTTAAAAAATAGAAGAAAACATGTAGAAGAAAAGAAAGAAAAAAGAGGGAAAAACAATTTTGGTTGCTAGAATACTCGCTGCCGCCGCCGGCGATTGCCGAAAAATTCACCAGAAGAGTTGTCGAAAAAAGTACAGAAGAGTTGTCCGTGGTGGCAGCCGGTAGTCAGAGGTTGACGAATGTCAGTAGTCGGAGATGACAATGGTGGTCGTTGTTGACGTATTTACCGCAAGCACACGGGTCGTCACAAGTAATATAGTGATTTTGAGTATTAGAGTATCGTCTCCACAGGGATTGGATTTATACAATTAATTACCATGAATAATCTTGCTATGCTTTATTTAGAGAACAAAATCTAATGCCAAAGAAGAATAACTAAAAAGCTAATCTAGAAAACAAAAGATAAATGGAGACACAATTTGGAGGGATAACTATAGAGTGTTGATTTCAATCATTGGACCTTCAATTGTTTAATCAATTAACTAACTCAGATTAATTAGTCATTCAATTCATAAGTCTAGAAGCCTAATATCAAGGATTCTTCTGTCGGTTTCCTCCTATCTCATGCCTTTTAATAAAGAATCTCCTTTCAGTTTCCTCTTTATTTACTAAGCATGGCATTACGACCCTTCAGTACAACCTCTAACGCTATTTATCTTATCCTGTGTCACTCGGGTAAATAAACGTTAGTCATGCATAAAGTTCTAGTCTAAGCTTCTCTCCGTCGAGTTTCCACTTAGTAACGATTCAATTAATCAGTGATCAGGTGATTAAAAGCATTAAGGAAAAAAATGCATAAATGAATGATAATGACAATCAAACCAAATCAATTGATTAATGAAGCAAAGGTTCAACAAACTAAAACAATCTCATAGAATTTAGGAACTAACTACTCATAATCACTAAAATCCAAAAATTCCTAATCACAACTATTCTGGAAACTAAAAGTAAAGGAAAAGGGAAGAGAAATGCTCATAAAAGTGTCGATCTCCTCGATCCCGAGCTCTAAAGATCTTCAACAAAGCTCCAAAACTCTCCCAAAACCCCCCAATTTTAGCGTGGACTCTAGAATGGGGTGAAAACCCACAAATTGGCTCCCTTAATCCGAATGCAAATGGTCCTATTTATAGTTGTTCAGCAGGGGTAGCGTCGCAACGCTGATGTCACAAATTCATCCAAAATCTCTCAAAACTCTGGTTTTGCTTCCTTGGCTCGGTTTTTTGAAATTTAACAATAAAATAGCATCAAAGCACACAATTCAAGCACAAAACTAGCTAAAAATAATAGGAAATAGATAGCATTTATGCATGCTATCAGTCGCGATGGTTGGTAGGTGGCAGCCAGTAGTCGAAGGTCGAAGGCGACGACGGATGGTCGTCGAGACTCGACGACAGTCGATAATCGGAGTTGACGGTCGGACGTCATAGGTCGGACGTCGTAGTTTGATGTATGCCATGCTGTGTACAAGACCCGACATATGCTATGCCGTAGGAATTGTCAACAGATATCAGTCTAATCCTGGACATGCACATTGGACTGCCGTTAAAAACATCCTTAAGTATCTAAAGAGAACTAGGGATTATACGCTCGTGTATGGAGTTAAGGATCTGATCCTTACAGGATACACTGACTTAGATTTTCAGACCGATATAGATTCGAGAAAATCAACATCGGGATCTGTGTTTACTCTAAATGGAGGAGGAATAGTATAGAGGAGTATTAAGCAAGGTTGCATTGCTGACTCTACCATGGAAGCAGAGTACGTAGCCGCCTGCGAAGCAGCAAAAGAGGCAGTATGGCTAAGAAAATTCCTAACAGAGTTGGAAATCGTTCCTAATATGCAACTGCCTATCACCCTCTATTGTGATAACAGTGGAGCAGTTGCAAACTCTAAGGAACCTTGAAGTCACAAGCGAGGAAAGCATATTGAGCGCAAATATCATCTCATCAGGGAGATCGTGCAACGAGGAGATGTGATCGTCACGCAGATTGCTTCGGAGCACAACATAGCTGATCCGTTTACAAAACCCCTCACGGCTAAAGTTTTTTAGGGTCACCTAATCAATCTAGGTTTACGAGCTTTGTTAGACTAGGGCAAGTGGGAGAAATGTAAGGGTATGGATGATGCCCTAGTTTATTGTCTTTATGTATCTCTCACACCTAACTTCCTGTACCCCACTAGAGTTTCTAGTCCAAGTGGGAGTTTG
This sequence comes from Luffa aegyptiaca, assembly GCA_017139565.1. Taxonomy (NCBI): domain Eukaryota; kingdom Viridiplantae; phylum Streptophyta; class Magnoliopsida; order Cucurbitales; family Cucurbitaceae; genus Luffa; species Luffa aegyptiaca. The sequence continues at coordinate 29,864,135 of CM029400.1, read as the reverse complement.
TTGGGTTTAATGTCCTATAAACTCGTTGTTTGTAAATCATTAAACATATTCTATTTCCAATAAAGACATTATTGAGGTTATTCAGTAAAAGATGTTATTGAATATGTAAATTGCGAATGATTAACCTAAATCCAATAAACTAAGATCCTTGACTATTAAATGAATACTCGAACTATATGTAGGGACATATCGTAGGATCAATTTCAAGTTTATAGTCAAAATTGTCTATAATATAAGGATACGGTTGGGTGCCTTATCCTGGGGACACTATGGACACGGCCCACTTTGTATTAAGTACAAACGATGAGATACTAAATCGTTCATGTGGAGACATGCGAGTGGGGGCGTCCTATGCAATGAGTTTGCATAAGACTGGACCACGAAATTAGTCACTTTCTCTTTATAACGCCGTTTACTGAAGAAACTGACTATTTCTCAAAGATGACCTAGGTAACTCGTTCTTAATCCTGAGCTAACTATGAACTCCTGTTTATACAAGATTATCCTTTGATCTGCATGGGTGAGAGTGGCCAGTATCGCCAACTCAACAAGCCTACCATTTTGGGGATAAGATCGAATAGATAGCTGGGGACATAGTCTCGCAAGACGGAATTCGCTCCTACCCATTTCAGGGATAGTAGAGAGGTTGTTCCCTTAAGTACTAACTCCAGGACTTGAACAAGGGGCCCCACCCTCTCGTTAGATCGAGAGGGACTTAGGTTTGATGGTTGGACCACAAACCGATTGTTCATTAGAGGATTAGTGGAACTTAAGGAACAAGAAGTACTATAGGGGTAAAACGGTCATTTGACCTAGCTATAGCTACGAACAACCTGTGAAGGATCGACTTACTGATCATGGTTAAATCAAGTGGACGGAAATATATCTATAGTGAGGGGAGTGCAACTATCGTGCTATAGTGGAGTGTCCCGGTAGTTAACGAATCTTGGCTAGCTTAGATAATGAGATTAGTCGGTTAGCCTCGAACCGTTGGAGCCCATGATCTATAGGTCCATTAGGTCCCCCTACTAGCTCATATCGGATTAAAGCCTAGAACATATTGATAGGATTCTTTGAATCGTTCAAAATCGGGAAAAAGGGTATTATCGTAAAATTGTGTTTGACATAATAATTTAATTATGAATTAAATTAGAAAATGAGAGATAAGGTATTTAAAAGGGTTTAAATACAATATACATGAATTGAGATTCATATATATAAAGGATGCACAATATTATGATGATTAATTTGATTAATCATTTATAATTAGTGGGGCAAGCTTCAAGATTGTATTTTATGATTAATTTCAATTGAGAATTGAAATTAATATCAATTATGTTGAATATAGAATCTGATTTTGAATCAAAAGTTAGTGGAAAAGCTTGGAAATCCACTCTTGCATGAAGACTCAAAGTGGAATTACACCACATTCATGCAATGGTGCATGTTGTGTTGCTTGAACACCTAGCTTCCACTTTCTCCATGAAGACCACCATGTGTCTTGCATCTTGAAGCCCCTTCTTGCATGGATTCTCTCTATAAGTAGAGGAAGAATCAGATTGTGCAAAGATACAACAATTACCTTAAGGTTATGTTGCTGAATTTCTTCCTCATTCACTCTCTCATCTCATATCTCAAGAGCTAGTACCTTCAAGCATTCCCTTCCCATTCCCTATCTCTATAAGACTCCCACAAGTCGTTCGTGGCCAGGAGAGTAGTAGGGAAGACTCTAGAGGTTGTCCAAGAGAAGTTGGAGAAGGAAAACACCACAAGGAGATCAACTCATTTGAGCTACAAAGAGGTTGGTACTCCTTTCTTTCTGTTCTGTCTTTTCTAGAACATGCATGCTTTAGGAGTAAAATTGATAGAGTTAAGTGCTTTCGATCTTCAATTGCTTCCGCATGTGTTATATGAACACCTTCAGATACAACCTAAAGGATCTATAGTATAGGGATAAGGTTGGGTACCTTATCCTGGTGACACTATGGATACGACCCGCTTTGTATTATGTTACAAACGCCATGATCCAACACGTTCATGTAGTGGACATGCGAGTGGGGGTATCCTATGAAATGAGTTTGCATAAGACCGGACCGCAAAATAGTTTACCACTAGTTGTAACACCGTTAGTTAGCTAGGTTTCTATTTCACTGGGATGATCTAGGCAACTTGGTCTCAATCCTGAGTGGGTTATTAACTCCTATTCACAAGGAATTGTCCTTTGATTTGTATGGGTGAGGGTGGCCTGTACGCGCCGACTCAATAAGCCAACCATTTTGGGGACAAGACCGAGTGGGGAGCTGGGAACATAATCACACAAGATGGAATTCACTTCTTCCCGACTCTAGGGTAAGTAGAGGTGTGTTCCCTTAAGTGGTGTGTCTGGGTCTTGAACAATGGGCCCTGCCCTCTTTATGGCACGAGAGGGACTTTTGTTTGTTGGTTGGACCTCAAACAGGTTGTTCATTAGAGAAGCACTGGGACTTAAGGATGAAGAGGTAACCCAGGGGTAAAACGGTAATTTGACCTAGTTGGGGTACGAACACAAGTGAAGGACCGACTTGCTATTATTGGTCGATATCCGTAGACACAGAAATATATCTGCAGTGAGAAGAGTGTAGCTATGGTTCTATAGTGGAGTGAACCATAGTTAACGAACATTGATTAACTTGGTTAATGAGTTTAGCTAATTAATCTCATATCGTTGGAGCTTCTGATCTGTCGGTCCATTAGGTTCCACCGGTAGCTCACTTAGGGCTTTGAGGTAAATTTCTAAGGGAGATTTGAATATTCGAAGGGGTTCAAATATTAAGGTTAAATATGAATTTCATTCATATTAAAAACTATAGGTTAAAATTAATACGCATTGGATGCACATTAATACTATAGTTTTTTTTAGAGAGAAAAGAATTGAATATGTGATATTCAATTAATCAATTAATTAATTAAAGAATTGATTAATTGTAAGTTTTAATTTATTTTAATTAAATTTGATTTAGTTAAAACAAAACTAAAACTATGGGATATTAAGGATTATTCAATTAATTAAATGATGTTAATTTAATTAATAATGATTAATTAAATTGGTTTTAATTTTAATTTTAATTTTGATTTTTGAAATTAAAATTAAATTAAAAACTAAAAAACTGACTTGGTCAGTTAGTTATCCTAATCGTGGATCTTTGCACGATTAGGTCTTCCTTAATATTCTGATTGGGATGAAATTAAGGAGTTCAGTTGTGTTATTTTGAGGCACTCTCACGATTTCTCCCGTTCTCTCACTCTTTTGCTCTCCAGAGTTTTTACAGAGAAAAATTCCCTTAGTGATCAATTGCTCCCACAAGCAACCTCAACTAATTATCCAGTATGAATACCGGTGTGAGTGATTGGCAGTGTTCGTGGAAAATTCCAGCAAAGAAGACTATTGTAGCTTGCTGTATTTTTTGTGTTTCGGCAAAGAATTTTGCGAATTTCGATTAAGAACGACTACGGTAGTAAGTGTTTCATCTCTTTATCAATAGGGTCACTCAATCTAGATTAGATCTAGGTTTATAATTATTTTTCAGCATGTTTTATAACATTTTCCAACGAGTTTTATATGATTATACTGTTGTGAATTATATTGTCGTCGTATTGGTATTCCAATCGACGTTTAGATCAATTTGGTGCTCTGATAAATTTCGCTACGCTAGGGCTTTTATCCCTGCAGACCGGTAGGTGGCAGAGGTCGGTAGTCGAAAGTTGACGATGATCGGTAGTTGGAGATGACGGTGGTGGCCAGTCGGTGGAGGTCGGTTGAGGTCGGTCAGCGTAGGTCGGTGGCGGCGGGTGGTCGACGACAACGGGTGGTCAGTATCAATGGACCATGCATACATGCATGAAAGATAGAAAAAATAGAAAACAAAAAACAAGAAACAAGAATGGCAGAGAGGTAGATAAGAGATAGGTGTAGGAACGAGAAAGAGATGGATACATGCATGAAAGATAAGAAAAAAAAAACAGAAACAAAATTTGATAAATAACCTTTTGTAGTTTCTCAAATTTTTCCTCTTTTCTAGAAACGTTTCTAAAAATTTAGAAACAAGAAATAGGGATGAGTTATCAAACATGTATATGTTTCTTAAAACATGAGAAACGGAAAGAAGAAACAGGAAACGAGAACGTTATCAAACGAGTCGTTGAAAGAGAAATTTTGGTCAATCAAAAATTGTCACGTCATTATTTAAAATTAATGACGAAATTACAAATAATTAAATTTGGGACCAATTATAAATGGACATGTGTCCCAAATTTAATTTGAACACAAAGTTGGCCAATTATAAATTTTTAGAGCCAAATGTTCATTTGATCAATTAATTAAAAATAAATTATTTTGATCAAATTAATTAATTTGACCAATTAATTAAAAAGAATAATAATTACTTGGATAAAATTTGGTCTTTTAAATATTTGGGTCATGTGGTTTTTGGGTCAAATATAAATCAAACCCAAAACCAAATAGTTGGGTCCAAGCCTGCAAAGGCCTTTGGAAAACTCTATAAATAGGAGGCCTTGGCTCATTTGGGAGGGCCAGCAGAGAGAAAGGAAGAGGAGAATTTTGGAAGCTCTGAGCCAGAGTCAGAGAATTCAGAGAAACTCCACCAAGACTTCTTGAAGATTGAAGACCCTTCAATACTAGAAGACTTCAACAATTCTTGAAAACTGAAGACCCTTCAAGACTAGAAGACTTCAACAATCCTTGAAGACCAAAGACTCTATAGAACTTCAAGACCCCAAGACTTCTTGAAGACTGAAAACCTTTCAAGACTAGAAGACTTCAACAATCCTTGAAGACGAAAGACTCTACACAACTTCAAGACCCCAAGACTTCTTGAAGACTAAAGACCCTTCAAGACCGAAAGACTTCAATAATCCTTGAAGACCAAAGACTCTTCAAGACTTCAAGACCCCGAGACTTTCTAAAGATTGAAGACCCTTCAAGACTAGAAGACTTCGACAACCCTTAAAGACCAAAGACTCTTCAAGACTCCAAGACTTAAAAGGCTTCAAGAATCTATTGAAGCTTCAGACTCGAGAACAAGCGCTACAGTCCTCGAATGAAACACATTCACACACAAGAGAGAGAATCAGAGGATTAAAATTAGAGATTGTACATCCACACGCATACAACATCAATACAAATCAAAGTTTATTCGACGTGTCTCCATCTCTGAAGTTACGTGTGAACAAATTGGCATGCCCAGTGGGACCATCTCTACCTCTCATCTCTCTCTCTTATCTCAAAGCATAAGTGTAAACATGTTGTTCAAGCCTTCTTCAATGGTCGCTGTCATGAACAAGTCTTACATGGGTTCTACTGTCCATTATTGCTTCAATGAACCGAGGTTGCAAGAAGATAAAACTTCTATCATTGCAGGCGAAGAAACAACAATGTAGGGGGGCATATACCAATGACAAGTTGGTTGTTAAGTATAACCCTTTGTTTGAACCTGATTCTGATGTAGTGACTGTCATGATGACTAAGACAATAACTATGGAAGAAAGAAGTGTTGAGATGCAGGAGCACATCAACACCTTGATGAAGGCGATTGAAGAAAGAGATTATCAAATTGAGCGCCTAAAGAGTCACATTGAGAACCAGCATATTGATGAATCAAGTCAAACCCAAGTCATAAAAAATCACGACAAAGGAGAGACTATAGTGCAAGATGATCAGCCACAGTGTTCTACTTCGATCACTTCACTATCCATCCAACAGCTCCAAGATATGATCACAAACTGTATCAGAGCTCAGTACAGTGGACCTACACAAGATTCCCTCTTGTATTCCAAACCTTATACTAAGAGGATTGATAACTTGAGAATGCTAATCGGGTATCAACCACCAAAGTTTCAGCAGTTTGATGAAAAGGGCAATCCTAAACAACATATTGTCCACTTCGTTGAGACATGCGAGAACGCTGGTACCCGAGGGGACCTACTAGTCAAGCAGTTCGTTCGAACACTTAAAGGAAATGCCTTTGACTAGTACACTGATCTAGAACCTGAGTCAATAGACAATTGGGAGGAATTCGAAGGAGAGTTTTTGAATCGTTTCTACAGCACTAGACGAACTGTTAGCATGTTCGAGCTCACCAACACTAAACAACGAAAAGGTGAACTCGTTGTTAACTACATAAATCGTTGGAGAGCCATGAGTCTAGATTGCAAAGATCGCCTCACTGAACTCTCTGCTGTTGAGATGTGCATTCAAGGCATGCATAGAGAACTCCTCTACATCCTTCAAGGTATAAAGCCTCGCACCTTTGAAGAACTAGCAACTCGCGCCCACGATATGGAGCTAAGTATTGCTAATCGAGAAAACCAGGACCTTCTACTCCCTAACTTGAAGAAATAAGGAAAGAACGTCGAAACGAATACAAAAGAATCTATGGTTGTATACACAGTTCTTCTCAAGTCATCTTCAAAAGAAAAGCGACAGGAAAATAGAACACGTCGCTTAACTTTAAAGGAAAGACAGAAGAAAATCTATCCTTTCCCTAATTCGGACATCCCTGACATGTTGGAACAACTACTGGCAGCGCAACTAATAGAGCTTCCTAAGTGTAAACGACTGGAGGAGATGGATAAAGTCGATGATCCCAAGTATTGCAAGTATCATCGAGTTGTTGGTCATCAAGTGGAAAGATGCTTCGTCCTAAAGGACTTAATTCTAAAGCTAGCTAAGGAAGGAAAAATTGAGCTCGACCTTGATGAAGTAGCTCAATCAAATCTTGCTACAATCAAAGGAAAGAGCAAACATCAAAGAAAGAAGGAGCCTAAGAAACTTCAACCCAAGAGGAAGAGAAGTAAAAAGTTTTCTCGACCTCAACAACTGGTGATGTTGAATAAATCCTTCTCCAAAACTTTCCACAAAAAGAAAAAAGAAAACTTTGCAACTTCCTACTGCATCAACGTAGAAGAAGTTGACAATTCCAAGAAGGGTGAACAAAGGACTTCCGTCTTCGATTGCATCAACCTTCAACTACTCGTCCTTCGGTATCCCAAAGAATGAGTATGGCCGCGACAAAAGAAGAAAATCAATGTTCGGCATCCACCTCCACTCGATCTTCAGCTTTCCAAGGGTTAAGTGTCTCCACATTAAGGAAAAGTCGGTCTTCAACATCTGTCTTTGATCGCCTCAAAGTAGCAAACGATCAACCTCGAAGAAAGATGGACAACTTAGAGGTGAAACTGTTAGATGAAGTAAGCTGTGACAAAAAGCTTCAAAGTATTGTCCTGTCACGAATGAAAAGGAGGTTCTCTATTCTCATAAATACAGAAGCTGGTTCCTTGAAGGTGAAGTCAAATCTCATTATCTTGACCAATCCTACAAATGAAGGATCTGATCAAGACCATAATAAAGATAAGAGCTTTTAAATGTAAAAGCTCCTGATTGCAAGAGCCTAAACTGCATGATGCTCCTAGCCCACATGAGCTTAAAAGGTGGTAAAAAAAAAAAAAAAACCCAAATTGAACTACGTTATGACTTGATCCCTTTTCCTCAAGGGTACGTAGGCAGCTTAAAGAAAACTTTAAGTTCAGTCTCTGCAAATAAAAAAAGAGGGTGCAACAAATATTGAAGCATGACAATACAAATTGAAGAAATTCTTCACTACTGGGGGCAACACAACAAATTGAAGTTGTACACTGTTGTGCAATTTTCCGCAAGCGTACGGTTGCCCAAGTAATATAAAACGGTAGGTAATACCGAGTATCGAATCCTCAGGGAATTTGAATTATATTCATTAAGTACCAAGAACCATCATGTTCGATTTTATTTAGAAGCCGAATTCGAATGCTAAGCGAAAAATTAAAGAAACTAACAAAAAGAAACATGCAACAAAAAAATTGGAAATATCCTATTAAGGGAACTTGACCTAGGGTGTTAACTAGCTTTTTGGATATGTAGCTCAATTACATGGATGCATGTAACTAATAATCTTCAATTTCATAAATCTAGAAGTAATTATAAGCGGATTTCTCTTTCAAGCTCCTCCACATCTCATACTAACATAACTAATTTATGTGTCCATCTCCTTAGTTAATCATAGTATGGCATTAAGTAACTTCATTATCAATTTCTAACAATTCTCTTTCACTCTCGTGCTCCAAGCAATCGTTAGCCATGCAATTTGGATCTAATCTAACTTCTCTCTATCGAGTATCAATTTAGACCAACAAATCAATTAATCCGTGATCAAGAGATTAAAAGCATCAAGCAAGAATTGCATAGATGAAATATGAAGAAATTCATTACATAATCCAAGTAATTGTGCTACAATATCCAATTAACTAGAATAACGACCCTAGGTCTCAAGATCTACTCACGAATGGAAATAATCTTGCCAAAATGATCTTGATCCATGGTCCTAACTCAATCTAAAATAAGAAATTACAAAGACATAAGATAGAAATAACAGTGGTTTTGATCCCAAGCTCCCGTCACGATCATATCGATTCCCGAGCCTTGGAATCTCGATCAATTCCACATTTTTCCTCACAATTCTTCTCACTTTTTCTCTCTATTGAGCTAGGGGAGAGCTCCCCCAAAATGGGATGATTTTCACCTTTGGGAAGGGGGCTATTTATAGGAGCAGAAACAGACCTTTCTTGCTGCCCAAGACGCACAGCGTCGAGACGCTACGTCAACGCTGTGAAGTCAGGTTTTCTTGGAGTAGAAGTTGTCGCAGCGTCGCGACGTTACCGCGATTCTGGAATTTTCTTCACTGATCACCTAGCGTCGAAACGCTCTGGTCCTAGCGTCGAGACGCTAGGCCTTCTAGAAGCCCCATGTGCGGATTTTTGCCTCCTTTCTTCTTCCTTTTGGGCTTTTTGGGCCTCCACTTCAAATGTCCTCTCACCCACTCTTCTAATATGGGCAAAAAGTCTTCTTTTTAAATCCAAAATTGGTAAAAATTTTGGTTTTGCTTCTCGAACTCGGTTTTCTACAAAATCAACATAAAAATACATTAAGGCTCACAATTCATGCACAAAACTAGCTAAAATTAATAGGAAAATGATGACATTTATGCATGTCATCACACCCCCAAACTTAAAGTTTTGCTAGTCCCGAGCAAAATAAAGTAATTCATATGAATCATAACTTGCATGCTAACAACTCTATCCTCAATGCTTCTAGCCATGAATACAAACTATTGAAACAAATAAGTAAGTATGAACAAGCATCAATAAGTTTAAAATCTAATCCTATCCTCCCTTGCAAAAACGAATCATCACTTGCCTGATGGCAATTTTTACTAGCCCGGAATCATTTATACACTCCTCCATTCATCTTCCCCCTACACTGGCACTAAAGCTCGCCCTTTTAGCCATCTTTCTTATCTAGCAAGCACTACCTTTGATAAGACCAATTTGTTATACACTTGGAATCTCCCAATTTGCTTATCTTAGTTGAATTCCTTGCGAAAAATGTTGGGTTTAATGTCCTATAAACTCGTAGTTTGTAAATCATTAAACATATTCTATTTCCAATAAAGACGTTATTGAGGTTATTCAGTAAAAGATGTTATTGAATATGTAAATTGCGAATGATTAACCTAAATCCAATAAACTAAGATCCTTGGCTATAAAATGAATACTTGAACTATATGTAGGGACATATCATAGGATCAAGTTCAAGTTTATAGTCAAAATAGTCTATAGTATAAGGATAAGGTTGGGTACCTTATCCTGGAGACACTATGGACGCAGCCCACTTTGTATTAAGTACAAAAGATGAGATCCTAAATCGTTCATGTGGTGACATGCGAGTGGGGGCGTCCTATGCAATGAGTTTGCATAAGACTGGACCACGAAATAAGTCACTTTCTCTTTATAACGCCGTTTACTGAAGAAACTGACTATTTCTCATAGATGACCTAGGTAACTCCTTCTTAATCCTGAGCTATCTATGAACTCCTGTTTATGCGAGATTATCCTTTGATCTGCATGGGTGAGAGTGGCCAGCATCGCCGACTCGACAAGCCTACCATTTTGGGGATAAGATCGAATAGATAGCTGGGGACATAGTTTCGCAAGACGGAATTCACTCCTACCCATTTCAGGGATAGCAGAGAGGTTGTTCTCTTAAGTACTAACTCCAGGACTTGAACAAGGGGCCCCACCCTCTTGTTAGATCGAGAGGGACTTAGGTTTGATGGTTGGACCGCAAACCGATTGTTCATTAGAGGATTAGTGGAACTTAAGGAACAAGAAGTACTATAGGGGTGAAACGGTTATTTGACCTAGCTATAGCTACGAACAACCTGTGAAGGAACGACTTACTAAACATGGTTAAATCAAGTGGACGGAAATATATCTATAGTGAGGGGAGTGCAACTATCGGGCTATAGTGGAGTGTCCCGGTAGTTAACGAATGTTGGCTAGCTTAGATAATGAGATTAGTCGGTTAGCCTTGAATCGTTGGAGCCCATGATCTATAGGTCCATTAGGTCCCTCTACTAGCTCATATCGGATTAAAGCCTAGAACATATTGATAGGAATCTTTGAATCGTTCAAAAACGGGAAATAAGGTTTTATCGTAAAACGTGTTCGACACAATGATTTAATTATGAATTAAATTAGGAATTGAGAGATAAGGTATTTAAAAGTGTTTTAAATACTATATATGTATTAGGAATCATATATAATTCATGGCATTAGGTGATAAAGATTAATTGGATTAATCATATCAAAATTACTTGGAAATGTCCTAATTAATTGCCTAGAAATCAATTTCAATTTTGAATTGAATTTGAAATGAATTGAAAGCTGAAAATTCACAATTAGGATTCAATTCATAGTGGATTTAGTGGTTTTTCCACTCTTGCATAATGATACATAGTGGAAAACAACACAAACATGCATTAGATGCATGTGTTGTGAAGTAGACACCTAGAATCCACTTTGAGTTGCATCTTGACCATGTGGCTAAGTGTCATGAAGCTTGTCTTTGCATGGGAGAGGTCTATAAAAGGGGCTTGAATTAGATTCAAGAGGGGCAAGCTTTCATTTAGTGTTATGCTGCAAATTTTCTCCCTCAAATTCTCTCTCATTTCATCTCCTTCCAAAAGCTTGTACCATCAAGTATTCCCTTCCTATTTCTTTCTTCTATAGACTCCCACAAGTCTTTCTAGGCTCAAGAGAATAGTAGGGAAGTCACTGAAGCTTGTCCAAGAGAAGTTGGAGAAAGATAATATCACAAGGAGTTCCTTACAAGTGAGCATCAAAGAGGTTGGTACTCATTTACTCTCTTTTCTACCCTTTCTAGAACATGCATGCTTTAGGAGTAAAATTGAATGTCTTAAGTGCTTTCGATCTTCAATTGCTTCCACATGTGTTATATGAACACCTTCAAAAAATTCTTTAAAATGAGTATAATATGTCTGTAGGTCCTCACCGGAGCTTTGGAAGCAATTCGGGGCTAAAACGAGCAAAACCGGAGCGTAAAATGACCATTCTGCCCCTGGAGCCGTCGCTGCGTCGAGACGCTCGTCATCAGAGTCGAGACGCTACAGCGTTGAGACGCTTGCCGCACAGCGTCGCGACGCTAGGCACTTTTCCAGAATTAACTTTTTCCTATTTTGGCTGGAAATTTTCCTTCTTTGAAGACCCAATTCAGCACTATTCTACCACGAATTGAAGGCCAAGAAACTCTATAAATAGAGGCCTTTGGTGTAGGTTTAGAATCATCCCTTGAATCCCTCAAATCATCCCACAATACAATATTGTAGCCACTTTTCTCTTTACTTTTCTAGAGTTCTTTTAAGTTTTCTTAGTCCATGGGTCGGTTGATCGAGCCTCGAGCTTGGAGGTGCTTGTCTATGGCCAACTAAGCTCGGATCGTTGTAATCGGGACCTCGGTTTGTAAGTTTGATTCAATTTTATGAGATTTCCATTCTTCATTACTTAGTTAATTGTCTTTGTGATTTTAGTTCTTTTTCTATAAGTTTAGATTGTGGTAGGAAAGATTGACAACCTTGACCGCGCCCTGTCTAAATTTACTTGCTAAATCTAAGTAGCAAATAGGTTAACGTTATGATTTTACGCATGCGTCCCTTGAACTAAACGATTTAATCAATTGTAATTGTGGTTTGTTGCCCGTTGCATGTGAATTAATTCGGCTAGATCCCAATGCGGTTTAGATTAGTCAATAGGTCAATTAATTAATTTAAACTAGAATCAAACTTAGCGTTTGCATGTTTGTGAAAGTAGGATCATGGCTCTCGGTTTGTTGCCGGAGCACGCTGGACTTAGATAGTTAATTAAAATCAATTGATAATCGATGAATGAAATTAATCAAACTTAACACCGAGTTCAACCCCAATTACAGTGATCCTTGTGGTAAGATCAACTAACCCCACCTTTACTTTCCTTGCATTTAATTTTCCTTATTTATTTTCCCGCCTTTACTTTATGTCTTAATCTTTATCTATAAGCCCCCCCCTTTTGGTTACCTCAAAAACACAAAAGAATTTAGAAATAAACCGATTGTTCCCTGTGACGACCCTGACCACTACTGTTACAAGTTAGCTTTAGGAATCGTGGATTATAAATTTATTTGACAAGAGACCGCGACAATCTCTTCCGTCAACCTTACTGAGGTGCCCATAATTCTTGGGGCGTCCCCCAAACTTTTTTTGTTTTTTTTGATGAGAATCCTTTTAGATGTAGCGCCTTCATTCTAGCTTGCCAACATTGGTGATGAAAGCATCCAACTACGAGCGCCTCATCTTTCAGGTTGCCGAGGCATGCTCATTTCTTTCCAGCGCTTTCATGCAAAGGCAAACGATGGGTGTCATGAATGCCCCTGGTTACTAGCGCTCTCAAGAAAGTGGAGCATTTTTGTTTTGGCATAGCATTTCTTTTTTCCCAAAGCTCAATATTACTTACTATTACGCAAGAATGCTATCTAGACAAACTTTACACCTATCAGAGTGACAACAAACTTCTAAAGCATATAACTTTCATCTAGGCTTTCAAAATCATAATAAAACAAGTGAATCATCATACTTTGCAAGGGAATCAAAGAAAAAATTTTAAATTTTCTTGAATTTAGACATGCTTTCAAATTTGCAACATTAAGAGAGAATCATGGCTAAAAGCAAATCAGCAGACGTCATCATCATCAACATGCATTTAATCATCATAAGCATTACTTACGCAAAACCTAAGCAGAGCAAATCTCCCCCCCCCCCCCAAACTTAAAATATACATTGTCCTCAATGTATGAACATATAATCGGATAAAGAGAGATCGATATTGCCCTGAAAAAGCGAGAGAATCTGAATCATCTTGAATTTTTTTCCGAGGAGAGAATGAGAAGCTAGGCATGAATTCACGAGCTTCCTGCATAAGGATCGATCTTATGGGAGCATTAGGATCAACACAAACTAAAATGAAATCTAAAAAACTTTAAAAGCTTGGGTTGCCTCCCAAGAAGCGCTTGTTTAACGTCCTCGCTAGACGGGACTCGGCGTTTTCAACCGAAGTCCACTTCTTTGATCCTCAGAGGATCGTTCTTCTTCTTCTTTATCAATTCCTGCACAGAAAAACTCAACTTGCACATAGGGTGCACAACATAAGAAATTTTAATCAAGTCATCCTCAACCTTTCCAATCATATTATTCAAATGTCATCTAAGCCTAATAGCAAGGGGGTCGGGCACTGAAATTACTATGCCCAAATCATGCATTTCAGAGTTATAATTCTTAGGAGAAAAAGAAATAGGCATGGAATGATATGAATCAATCTCCAACTCTCCTAACTTGCATGAGGTATTACATGAACTAGGCTCATAATAATAGGGAGAATTAAGTTCAAGCTCACTGACCTCGATGGGATTTTCTTTTAACTCACCTACCTGCTGTTGCTCTGAAATTTGGCATTCTAGCTCATCATGGGAAGTGGCATGGCACCGAGTGTTTTCTTTCAGATTAGCACTAATCTCACATGCCTCATTGGGTGTCGTACCAAGCGCATCACCACCACTAACTGAATCTAGCATCTTTAATCTTTTGTAGAAGCTTTCAATCAAGTTTTCTCGGGTAGTGGGGTGTGAGGTATCATGCAATATCCACGGAGTGGTCCACGAACTCATGGAACGTCTTTTCAAGTGGGACTGGCGGCGCTTTCTCCTCCTCTTCTGTGTTTTGATCATCATCTTCATCCAGTATCCTCCTAGTGCTAGTCTGTTTGACTTCTTCTTCCTCTAATTGCTTTCCATTTCTCAATGATATGGCATGGCACTGCTCTTGTGGGTTCATGGTGACGACATAAGATAACTTTCCTTGCTGAACTTGATTCATGAATAGATCGAGTTTTGCCTCATTTTACTAATGACAAGATCTTGTTTCTCTACTCTGGCTTGCATTGCTGACACTGTTCCTAGATTAGTCATCAAAATCTTGGTCTCCTCAATCTATTTCCCTAACATGCCTTCCAAAGGGTTCTTTCTTTCTTGCTGAACAACTTTCTCAGGTTGAGACTCCATTTTTAATTCAACTTTAGGCAAACTTGGAATTTCTGATCCTGAGAGCTTGTTTAGGGCCTTGGTTAAAGCTTCGACTTGCAGTTTTAAAGATTTCACCTCATTAGTCTTACATGGTCCCTCCTTTGGTTTGGGCTTTGGTTGCTCAGACGGCCATTGATAACTTGTCAAGGCTAACTCTTCTACTAGGGCTCGAGCGTCCTTGACAGTTTTGGCTAAGAAGTTTCCTCCCGCCGCTGTGTCAAGAATTGTTTTAAATTCCCGACTCAACCCTTTATAAAAAAGTTGTACTTGAAACCAGTCTGGGTACCCATGTTGTGGGCATTTCCTTAACATGTCGTTATATCTTTCCCAAGCCTTATATAATTGCTCTTCCTCAGTTTGTTCAAACATTCCTATTTCAGTCCTAAGCTTTGTTATTCTGGCTAATGGGAAAAATTTTGTAAGGAAGGCTTTGACCAAATCATTCCAACTTAAAATATTAATTGGTGTCAAAGAATCTAACCAATCTCTAGCCCTATCTTGCAAAGAAAATGGAAATAATTTCAAGCGAATAGCATCGGGGCTCACTCCACCTATCTTTACAGTTCCACAGATATCCAAAAATAATCTAAGGTGATTATGAGGATCCTCTGATGGATGGCCTTTGAAAGCACTTTCTCTTACCAATTGAATGAGACTAGCATTGAGCTCAAAATTTTCCGCAACGATCGGCTCATATGCTATCCCATAGTAGTTCATCGGTAATTCAGGCAAGAAATAATCTCTGATTGCTTTGTCTTCTTGATCTGCCATGATTAAATCTCAAAGAACAGATTATCCACCTTATAGCTCCACAAAATTTTTCACAACTTTTTAAACTAAAAATTTTAAAATGCAAAAATAAAATTTCTAAATTAAAATCAAACACTTAATTCTCAATATTAACGGAAAAATTACAAATTCCCCGGCAACGGCGCTAAAAACTTGTTGTGTAATTTTCCGCAAGCGTACGGTTGCCCAAGTAATATAAAACGGTATGTAATACCGAGTATCAAATCCTCAGGGAATTTGAATTATATCCATTAAGTACCAAGAACCATCATGTTCGATTTTATTTAGAAGTCGAATTTGAATGCTAAGCGAAAAATTAAAGAAACTAATAAAAAGAAACATGCAACAAAAAATTTGGAAATATCCTATTAAGGGAACTTGACCTAGGGTGTTAACTAGCTTTTTGAATATGTAGCTCAATTACATGGATGCATGTAACTAATAATCTTCAATTTCATAAATCTAGAAATAATTATAAGCGGATTTCTCTTTCAAGCTCCTCCACATCTCATACTAACATAACTAATTTATGTGTCCATCTCCTTAGTTAATCATAGTATGGCATTAAGTAACTTCATTATCAATTTCTAACAATTCTCTTTCACTCTCGTGCTCCAAGCAATCGTTAGCCATGCAATTTGGATCTAATCTAACTTCTCTCTATCGAGTATCAATTTAGACCAACAAATCGATTAATCCGTGATCAAGAGATTAAAAGCATCAAGCAAGAATTGCATAGATGAAATATGAAGAAATTCATTACATAATCCAAGTAATTGTGCTACAATATCCAATTAACTAGAATAACGACCCTACGTCTCAAGATCTACTCACGAATGGAAATAATCTTGCCAAAATGATCTTGATCCATGGTCCTAACTCAATCTAAAATAAGAAATTACAAAGACATAAGATAGAAATAACTGTGGTTTTGATCCCAAGCTCCCGTCACGATCCTATCGATTCCCGAGCCTTGGAATCTCGATCAATTCCACCTTTTTCCTCACAATTCTTCTCACTTTTTCTCTCTATTGAGCTAGGGGAGAGCTCCCCCAAAATGGGATGATTTTCACCTTTGGGAAGGGGGCTATTTATAGGAGCAGAAACGGACCTTTCTTGTTGCCCAAGACGCACAGCGTCGAGATTGAAGGGATAAAAACCCTTACGCAGCGGAAGAATTTCACAGAACCAAACACTGTATTTAAAAATGTTTTAAACACCAATACAGAGGCAAATAATCACAGTAGTAAAATTCACAATTAAACTACTGATTAGGTTATTAAACATGCTAAAATTTAATCTAAATCCTCTAGATCTAATCTAGATAGGACCCTAACGATCCTAGATCAAGAATACTTACTTTAGAAGACGTTCTTGATCGTTTCGCCAACAAACCCTTGTCAAATCCGAAAGTTCCAGCAACAATAGAAACCTTCCTTTGCTGCAAATTCACCACAAACACTACCACGCAGTAGCACCGGTATCCTCACGGGGATCAACGTTGATTGCTTGTGGGAGCAAGGTAAAAACTGGGGAATTCTTGGAAGTTCTTGATCTCTATACTCTAGAGAGAAAAAACAAAGAAAGCCTTCTGAGAGAGAGAGAGATGCGTGAGTCAGTTTCACGATTAAGGGAGAGTTTTTTATTTCTGGAGTGTAACCAATCGTAAAAATAAGGGGAGGCTTAAGCAACCGTTGAAGGAGACCCACTTCCCTTATTTTTCTCCCTTCTACGCGTGCAAACCTAGGTAAGTGGAGAACTGATCAGTTCTCCTAACTGATCAAATTATTAAATTAAATCATTATTTAATTTAACAACATTTATATAAAACATTTTAATATAAATGATCCACTTAACCTATAGTTTTAATGAAATTTAATTAAATCAAATTTAATCAAATTATATTAAAACAACAATATATTAATTAATTCAACAATTAATTAATATTATAATTAAACATCATATATTTAATTATAACTCTCTCATAATAAACTACAGTATTAATGTACATCAAATGTGCATTAATTATAACCTATAGCTTTTAATATGAATCCAATTCATATTTTAAACTTAACATTCGAACACCTTCGAATGTTCCATTCCCATTAGAATTTTACCTCAATGCCTCTAGTGAGCTACCGGTGGGACCTAATGGAGCTACAGATCAGAAGCTCCAACGATATGAGATTAATTGGCTAAACTCATTAACCAAGTTAATCAATATTCGTTAACTATGGCTCACTCCACTATCGAACCACAGCTGCACTCTTCTCACTGCAGATATATTTCTGTGTCCACGGATATCGACCGTCAACAGCAAGTTAGCCCTTCACGTGTGTTCGTACCCCAGCTAGGTCAAATTACCGTTTTACCCCTGGGCTACCTCTTGGTCCTTAAGTACTAATGCTCCTCTAATGAACAACCTGTTTGAGGTCCAACCAACAAACAGAAGTCCCTCTCGTGCCATAGAGAGGGTAGGGCCCATTGTTCAAGACCCAGAGACACCACTTAAGGGAACAAACCTCTACTTACCCTAATGTCGGGAAGGAGTGAATTCCATCTTGTAAGACTATGTTCCCAGCTCCCCACTCGGTTTTGTCCCCAAAATGGTAGGCTTATTGAGTCGGCGAATAGGCCACTCTCACCCGTACAAATCAAAGGACAATGCCTCATGGACAGGAGTCCATAATCCACTCAGGATTAAGGCAAAGTTGCCTAGGTCATCCTAGTGAAATAGAAACCGAGCTAACTAACGGTGTTACAGTTAGTGGTTAACTATTTCGCGGTCCGGTCTTTGTGCAAACTCATTGCACAGGATACCCCCACTCGCATGTCAACTACATGAACGCGTTGGATCATTACGTTTGTATCAATATACAAAGCGGGTCGTATCCATAGTGTCACCAGGATAAGGTACCCAGCCTTATCCCTATACTACAGACCCTTTAGGCTAAAACTTGAACATTGATCCCTGTATGTCCCTACATACTAGTTCAAGCCTCATTCTATTAGCCTTGGATGTTTAGTTTATTGGACTAGGGTTGATAAGACAAGATATAATACAAACATTGAATAATACATCACTTTTATTAATGTTCGGTCAAATGTACATTTACTATCTACGAGTTTTAGGGCATAAAACCCAACAGAGACACTACGGACGTCAGGTTTTCTTGGAGCAGAAGTTGTCGCAGCATCGCGACGCTACCGCAATTCTGGAATTTTCTTCACTGATCACTTAGCGTCGAGACGCTAGGCCTTCTAGCAGCCCCAAGTGCGGATTTTTGCCTCCTTTCTTCTCCCTTTTGGGCTTTTGGGGCCTCCACTTCAAATGTCCTCTCACCCACTCTTCTAATATGGGCAAAAAGTCTTCTTTTTAAATCCAAAATTGGTAAAATTCTTGGTTTTGCTTCTCGAACTCGGTTTTCTACAAAATCAACATAAAAATACATTAAAGCTCACAATTCATGCACAAAACTAGCTAAAATTAATAGGAAAATGATGACATTTATGCATGTCATCATACACCATTATAAATGTGAAGCTACGAGTTGGATGAATAAAAGAAGGCTTCATTCCTCCAAATTCAATGTCTCGCTAGCCTCAAGTTTGGTGTTTCACTCACCCTAAGTTCGTTGTTCCATCTTTTTCAAGTTTGAAGGTTCTCACACTACTTCACTATAGTTCCTTCTCTCCAAGTTCGAAGGTTCTCACGCTGCTTCACTACAATTCCTTATCTCCAAGTTCAAAGGTTCTCATGCTGCTTCGTTGAAGGAACTTCTTCTAAGTTCGAAGTTTCTCACGTGCTACGTTGCTGCGCAGTTCCTTCTCCAAGTTCGAAGGTTTTCCTCCACTGCTTTCCTGCTGTTCCTTCTCTCCCTCCAAGTTCGTATTACGTTGTTGCGTTGTTCATTCTCCAAGTTTGAAGGTTCTCCGCTGCTTTGCTGTTGTTCCTTCGCTCCCTCCAAGTTCGAAGGTTCTCGCACGCTACGCTGCTTCCTACTTTTCTTCAAGTTTCGAAGGTTCTCACACGCTACGCTGCTTCGCTGCAGTTCTTTCTCTCCAAGTTTGAAGATTCTTCTAGTCTCTCTCCTCTCCCCAAGTTCGAAGGTTCTCGCTGCTACGTTGCTTGTCTCTTCTCCCCAAGTTCGAAGGTTTTCTCTCCAAGTTCGCAGTTCAAAGGTTCTCGTTGCTACGCTCTCACGCGCTTCGCTGCAGTTCTTTCTCTTCAAAAGTTGGGCATAATCCAAATTTTATTCCAAATCGACCAAAGTCCAAACCTAAATTCTATTCCAAATGCAAATTAAAATTCGATAGAATTTTACTTCAAATCAAAATTTGAGCATAATCCAGATTTTACCCAAACTTAAGTTCAAGTCAAAGTTTGCTGCCAAATAAGGAAAATCAAAATTTTGACCAAACTTCAAATTTTTATTAATTGGTGATAAAAGTGTGTCAAATAAAAAACATAATCAAAATTTTGAACAAGATACATATTTTGATTAAAATCGACACATCAAACGGAGTCAAAATCAAGAACAAATACCTTGCATTTTGATTCTAAAATATCTTTTTCGAGATTCACTCACACATAACTGGTGCCTAAATCTCGAAAAGGGGGCATTTGTTGAAAGAGAAATTTTGGCCAATCACAAATTGCCACGTCATTATTTAAAATTAATGACGGAATTACAAATAATTAAATTTTGGACCAATTATAAATGGACATGTGTCCCAAATTTAATTTAAACACAAAGTTGGCCAATTATAAATTTTTAGGGCCAAATGTTCATTTGATCAATTAATTAAAAATAAATTATTTTGATCAAATTAATTAATTTGACCAATTAATTTAAAAAAATAATAATTAATTGGATCAAATTTGGTCTTTTAAATATTTGGGTCATGTGGTTTTTGGGTCAAATATAAATCAAACCCAAAACCAAATAGTTGGGTCCAAGCCCAATTTGAGTCCAAGCCTGCAAAGGCCTTTGGAAAACTCTATAAATAGGAGACCTTGTCTCATTTGGGAGGGCCAGTAGAAAGAAAAGAAGAGGAGAATTTTGGAAGCTCTCAGCCAGAGTCAGAGAATTCAGAGAAACTCCACCAAGACTTTTTGAAGACTGAAGATCGTTAAATACTAGAAGACTTCAACAATTCTTGAAAACTGAAGACCCTTCAAGACTAGAAGACTTCAACAATCCTTGAAGACCAAAGACTCTATAGAACTTCAAGACCCCAAGACTTCTTGAAGACTGAAAACCCTTCAAGACTAGAAGACTTCAACAATCCTTGAAGATCAAAGACTCTACAGAACCTCAAAACCCCAAGACTTCTTGAAGACTGAAGACCCTTTAAGACCGGAAGACTTCAACAATCCTTGAAGACCAAAGACTCTTCAAGACTTTAAGACCCCAAGACTTTTTGAAGACTAAAGACCCTTCAAGACTAGAAGACTTCGACAACCCTTGAAGACCAAAGACTCTTCAAGACTCCAAGACTTCAAAGGCTTCAAGAATCAATTGAAGCTTCAGACTCGAGAACAAGTGCTACAACCCTCGAGTGAAACACATTCACACACAAGAGAGAGAATCAGAGGATTAACATTAGAGATTGTATATCCACACACATACAACATCAATACAAATCAAAGTTTATTCGACGTGTCTCCATCTCTGAAGTTACGTGTGAACAAAGCCCTTAATTTAAAAAATAAGTAAAAACCATTTCAAGCACTCTATATTCATAAAGAAACAATGAAACTCAAAAAAAGGATGAATTTTTTACAATCTTTTGGGATTATTCAGTTTGAACATGATGAACAACAAGAACACATCCAAATCCAATCTCAAACATTCACTTTGCATTTGGCATGATCCAAAGTTTTAGTAGAATTAGCATCAATCTTAAACGTGACTTGTTCACAACAGATCTTCAGAAACAAACGTTTCGACATCCATTTCTTCATATGGTACCTGATAGAGACATAGCCAGAAATTTTTGAGAGCGGGACAAAAATAATTTGCATTTTTGTCATTCTATTTTTATAAAAATGTAGGGAGAAATTCGAGGGAAAAATATAAATTAAGTCTGAGGTGTGTGTCTATATACATATAATAATCTACAACAAACCTACTCTATATTATTTGGAATTAAGAAAGTTCAACAGATCGATACTAAATCCTATCATTTAAAAAACTAGAAATGATTTTAAATTCTTCATCTATTTTGGAAGGAGAAAGATTTGAAATGAAAGTAATTAAAAAAAAATTATTTAAGTCTTCATCAAAAAGGAAAAATAAAATAAAAAATTGAGGTTAAATTATAAGTTTGGTCTTAAAAGGATTGTGTCTAATAATTTCTTGAAGTTTGGAAAGTGTTGATGGTAAAATCTGGCCAAGTAACTCGTCTGACCTTCACGTGACACCAACAGTCAAATTGTTGAAGACGGGGAAGATGTGACCTGCAAAACCAGTAAAAATCACTGCACACTGGTGTGGTGTAGGCTACTTTCACTCCGATACCTAAGTCAGATAAACAGTAAAGAGTATTTCTGAGTCTAGTTTCTAAACCCTTTTCCAGGTGTGAACGGTCGAATTTATACCTATCTCGCCTACTAGGGTTTTTCCTCATTTTTGGAGCCGCTTGAAGCTGAAATCGGGTCAGATCGGGGCATAGGGCACTGGTAGGCAAAAACCTACTCGGCCCACCCAAGTGAGCCGAGGGTCAGCCTCGGCTCAAGGTCGAGGCCGACCATGGGATCGAGCTAAGGCTTGGTCCTTCCGGCCTTGACCTGATTCCTCTGGTCTGTCCCTCTTCCGGTGTCTGATTTCTCGCTGTGTTTTTGGATCGGTGTTGCGGTGTCCTCATCGTCTTCGTTCGATTCGAAATGGCTCAAAATCACTCACAACATTAAGCCCTCACTCTCTAATTGGGATTGTTGTAACCTGCCACCATTGGCTAAGTCTCTCCAGCCCAATTTGAGAGTATAACTCTCACTCCACGTTAATTTACACACTTTTTTCTATATTGTTTTATGTCCTAAAACTCGTAGATAGTGAATGTTAATGAATTATATACTTGTATCAATAAAGTGTTATTGAGGTTTAAGCAACAAAGTGTTATTGTCATATTAAGTCTAGAATTGCACAATATGACCCAAATACAATAAACTAAGATCCAAGGTTGTTTAAATGTAACTTGAACTAGTATGTGGGGACATACGGGGATCAGTGTTCAAGTAACAACCTAAAAGGTCTATAGTACATGGATAAGGTTGGGTACCTTATCCTGGTAACACTATGAGATACGACCCGCTTTGTATTCGATACAGACGTATTGATCTAAGGCGTCCATGTAGGAGACATGCGAGCAGGGGTATCCTATGCAATGAGTTTGCATAAGACCGCACCACAAAATAGTAAACCACTAGATGTAACACCGCTAACTAGTTAGGTTACTGTTTCAATAGGATGACCTAGGTAACTCAATCTTAATCCTGAGTGTGTCATGAACTCCTTCTCATGAGGGATTGTCCTTTGATTACTACGGGTGAGAGTGGCCTGCACGTCGACTCAATAAGCTTACCTTCTTGGGGACAAGACCGAGTGGGGGGCTGGGGACATCACAACACAAGATGGAATTCACTCCTTCCCACTTTTAAGAGAAATAGATGAGTGTTCCCTTAAGTGGCGACTCCGGGTCTTGAACAAAGGGATCCTGCCCTCTCACTGGCCCGAGAGGGACTTTCTGTTCATTGGTTGGACCATAAACAGGTTGTTCATTAGAGGAGTGATAGCGAGCAGAAATGTTGCTATTTTAGTCCCAATTTATTAGGCTTTTTTGTGCTTTCATTGTGTTTTTATTGAAAATATTTCATATATTGTGTTATTTGGTCTTTAGGAGCAAACTATGGATTTTGGTGATAAAAGTGCCCAAAATGAAGCCATTCAAGCCCAATTTCCATGCTTGGGTCAAGGGGAGTCAAAAGAGGACAACTATGAAGAAAAAGCCCAAGAAAAGAAGCCCAATCCGCAACTGGAAGTTATGGAAAATGCCTAGCGTCGAGATGCTGTCCATTTCTTGGCCGGCAAGTCGATGACGTCACAGCGTCGCGACGCTACCCCCTTTCCGAGCCTATAAAAGGCGCCCCTTGGTGCCTCATTTTACCATCAATCATCATATTCTTCCATTCATTTCTTGCTTTCTTGGCTCCTTTGGGAGCCTCTCTCAAGGCTTTCAAGCCTTTTTGAGAGTTTCTTTAGTGGGAAAATTTTGGAGAATTTTGGGGAGCATTCTAGGAGGCTCAAGGAGTGTTCGGAGGGACTCCAAGCGTCAGCGAGGGGGTCTTCAACGGTCAATTCCTTCCCTTTTATTATGTTCTTAATTATGCTTTCCATTGTAATTATTGTGAATATTTTAGCTATGAATAGCTAAACCCCAATTTGGGGTCTTGAAATGAGATTATAGTTAAAATGTTGTTATAATTGCCTATCTCTAGCCCTTTGTCCTAATTATTTGTATGGATGTGCTTAATGCTTTATGCAATCTGGCCAATTGTGTACTGATCTGATTCTTAATGGAAACTCGACGGAGAGAAGTTAGGATAGATCATAATCCATGCAACTAGTTTAATTGCCCGTCGTGACAACGGGATTAGTTGATTAAACTTAGATTCCTAAAATGAATTAGAGCATAATAATTAATGATTTTTAATGGCGCTAAGGACACTTAGGTTGTTAAAATGAATTAATTACAATTAGGAGAGACCGACAGGAGAACCTATGTTATTAACGGAGATTCTAGGAGTATAATTAGTTGGGCGACGAGATAGGACAATTGTAGCAATTGTTTAGCTAATAATTGATTTTCAAGACCCCTCTTCCCATTAGAAAACTCTTTCTCCGTATTTTATTTTTATCGATTGATCAAATTTTCTCTTTAATTGTTTTGATTTTTGATTTTCTTTGATTGCATGATCTGGTCCCTAAATATTATTTCGCCCAAGTATTTTTAGCGGTCAAGGAATCTTTGCTTGCTTAAATTTCGCTTCGCCTCCCTGTGGATTCGATACTCGGTATACCTACCGTTTTATATTACTTGTGACGACCCGTGCGCTTGCGGTGTGAAAGTCGTAAAACGGCAAATAGTAGCAGTCCTGTCGTCGTGTCTGCCAACAAGGAGCACTGGTACTTAAGGAGCCAAAGGTAACTTAGGGGTAAAACGGTAATTTGACCCAACTGTAGTTACGAACACTTGTGAAGGATTGACTTACCGATATTGGTCAATATTCGTGGACACAGAAACATTCTATAATGAGAAGAGTGCAGCTGTGGGTCTTTAGTGAAGTGACCCAAAGTTAATGAATATTGGTTAACTCGATTAATGAGTTTAGTCAGTTAACCTCATATCATTGGAGCTTCTGATCTATAGGTCCATTAGATCTCCCTGCTAGCTCGTAAAGAGTAATTGAGAACAATTTATCTTGAAAGAATTTGAATAGTTCAAATTCATCTAGGGAATCAAGTTAATTGTATGAGATACAATTAATATAATGTATAGTGATACATTATAATATAAAGTTTAATATATGTGATTAAACTTTATTAAATTGAGAGAATAATATATTTGAAAGAGTTCAAATATATAACTGATTAAGTATATGATATTTAATTAGTAAATAAATAAATTAATTATTCAATTTAGTCTAATTAAATGTGATTTAATTAAACTATGGTATATGACAGATTAAATTAGAATATGATTCTAATATTTACTTAATTAAATATGTGATATTTAATTAATCACAATAATTAATTAATTTTGAATTAATTAATTGTTCAATATTAATTTAGTTAAATGTGATTTAATTAAATTAATAACTAATAGATTAATTTTAATGTGGATTGGATTCATATTAAAACTATAGGTTACAAGTGAGATGCACATTTGAATATGATTCAAATGTTCGATTAATTAAATATGTGGTATTTAATTGATCAAATAATTAATTAATTTTGTGGTTTAATTAATTTAATTAAATGCGATTTAATCAATTTTAATTAAAACTATATATTATGTGAGGGAAATGCATTTAAATATGATTTAATGCACATACGTTTAATTAATTAATATGATTAATTAATTAACATTTAATTAATTAAATTAAATATGTTTTATTTAATTAATTGAATTTTAAATAAAAATTCTTTCTCTCAATCATATCTGAGATCTCACTCATGAGGGGTTAAGGGTAGAGGCCCTCATTCTTATGGACGGTTGCAAAAAATAGAATCTCTCATCTTTCATTCTCTCTAAACGCAAAAAATAGAGGAGTTCTTTCCTCTTGGTTTTTCTCCCAAAATTCGAGATTTGGAGTCCCACCACTCTGTTCTCAATCTCAGAGAATAGTGGGGTTGCCTCATGGTGGTGTCCGTTGAAGAATTTAGAGTCGTCAATGAAGGTATGCTTCTCGTTCTTATTAGATTAGATCTAATTGTTTAGCCTAAGAATTGTGTTTTGAACATTTGCCAATGTACCGGTATTTTGATTGAACAAAATTAAATAGAACTGTCCAATTGTGCTTCCGCTTTACAGAATTGGGAATTCCAATCCTTCAGTTTCCTCTCGGCCTGGAGGAGGTACCCTTTCTGGTCATTGGAGGTGTTTTCGAAGTTCTGTTCATGGCGAATACACTTGACTGCAAAGATCTACAGGGTGATAAACGAGAACTGTCATCTCCTTGAAGGAATTATGATGGAAGAGAGATTTGAAAATAGCTCAAACCTTAGCTCAATTCCACTTTCCCCTCTCCTACTCTCTTCCCCGGATGAGCCTCTTTACTTTGAAGCCCCCAGCACGAGTATTTTTTTACCTCAAAAAATTTTCACAACCAGACCGTAGGGTTACGCATATGCACCCTGTATGACCTTACACATTTTAGATTCCTGCATCAGAATGTTAGTTTTTGCAAAAGAAAAGTGGGTGAGAACGCTTGGGTCGGTTGTTGCCCCCTAAACCATTTAACACTCGCAGCCCGAATTTCCACATCTACGCATATGTTGCTGCTAATGGAGAAATGAAATCAAAGACTAATTTCTTAGCCAGTCAAGGATGAGCCAGTTTGCTTCTTGCTTAATTAGGGAAGCATATTCCTTGTGCAGCCCCTACTCAGGTAAACTTAGCGCACAAAAAAAAGTGTTCTTGAGTAATGGGTTTAGATGAAACATTGAATCATACCTTAGTGAGGTGTTCGGCTCCAGCTCTTCGGAGGTCAGCCTCGACACTGTTTTCTTCAAACCTCAAGACCTTGGCTCTGTGGGCTCAGCTAAGTGGAGATTATGGGTGACTCCTCTTAGGTGAGGGCTTGGGAAGGTTGAGAATATGGGTGGCTCAACCTTCGCAAGAGTCAATCTCATCTCAACCGAGTGGAGAATATGGGTGGCTCCTCTCGGTCAAGGACTTGGGGAGGTTGAGAATATGAGTGGCTCAACCTTCGCAAGAATCAATCTCATCTCGGCGGAGTGGAGAATATGGGTGGCTCCACTCGGTCAAGGACTTGGGGAGGTTGAGAATATGGGTGGCTTAACCTCCACAAGAATCAATCTCATCTCGACGGAGTGGAGAATATGGGTGGCTCCACTCGGTTAAGGACTTGGAGAGGTTGAGAATATGGGTGGCTCAACCTCCGCAAGAATCAATCTCATCTCAACGGAGTGGAGAATATGGACGGCTCCACTCGGTCAAGGACTTAGAGAGGTTGAGAATATGGGTGACTCAACCTCCGCAAGAATCAATCTTATCTCGATGGAGTGGAGAATATGGGTGGCTCCACTCGGTCAAGGACTTGGGGAGGTTGAGAATATGGGTGGCTCAACCTCCACAAGAATCAATATCATCTCGACGGAGTGGAGAATATGGGTTGCTCCACTCGGTCAAGAACTTGGGGAGGTTGAGAATATGGGTGGCTCAACCTCCGCAAGAATCAATCTCTCTGTCCCGACCAGATGCACTATATCTTGTGGAAAAATGTTTCATGCTAACACAGTATAAAGAGCTTTATTAAGTTTGCAAATCCTTGCATATTTTGCAACAGGAGGTACCATGGACAAATGTTATGAAAAATAAACATAAACTCAAAAAATAAACAAATAACATTAACTACAAGCTTAGTTTTTTGGTTATATCCTGGTCGGTCTCAGCCTTCCTGTGGTGGAGCAGTAGTCTGTTATCCATCTCTACTGAAATTGCTCATAGTAAATCTTCAGTTTTTCTGCATTCCATGGGTGAGGAAGTGATTTCCCATTTTCATCGACCAAAGCGTAAGTACCGGGACGAAATACCTTACTGATTTGATAAGGCCCTTCCCATGCTGTCCCAGTGCAGTTGCGTTTGGATCTCTTGTGTTTTGCATGACCTTTCTCAATACCAAATCTCCCTCTCTAAAACTGCACCTTTTCACTGTCGCATTGTAATATCTGGCAATCCTGTTTTTGTATTCTACAACTCGTAGTCGCACTGTTTCTCGATGCTCATCTAGTAGATCTAAGTTCAACCTCATTGCCTCATCATTTTCGTGGACACTAAACTGTTCTGTTCTGGGGGAAGGTATGCCTATTTCCACTAGGACCACCGCCTTTACTCCGAATGAAAGGGAG
The DNA here is from genome assembly GCA_017139565.1 of Luffa aegyptiaca. NCBI lineage: Eukaryota > Viridiplantae > Streptophyta > Magnoliopsida > Cucurbitales > Cucurbitaceae > Luffa > Luffa aegyptiaca. The sequence goes on along the minus strand of CM029400.1, from coordinate 29,836,136 downwards.
AAAGAAGTTTCTCCCGTTGAGGTCCGAGTTGTCGTTCGGTGTGCCCACAACACAAGTGGGAGTTCCTCGGCCCATAAACCTTTTAGTTCCTCAAGCTTTGTCTTCAGATTTTGCTTGATGATTTTATTTACGGCCTCTACTTGCCTATTAGCTTCTGGATGAGCCGGGGACGAGCAACGGTGTGTGATGCCCAAGTCTGAACAGAATTTCCTGAACGCTGCATTGTCGAACTGTTTGCCATTGTCTAAAATGATGGTGTTGGGAATCCTGAAACGACACACTATATTCTTCCATATGAAATCGATAATCTTTTTCTTGGTAATTGTTGCTAACGGCTCTGCCTCTGTCCATTTTGTGAAATAATCCACAGCCACTACTGCATACTTGGTCCGTCCTTTGCCCTGAGGTAAAGGTCCCATTGATAAGGGTAAAAAATATACCTATTTTACCCTTATATTTAGCTCATTACCTTGTCAAAATTATATGTTTTAGATCAATTTTACTGTTCCCGAGCTCAAAATATGTTAAAGTTGATAAGTTAGGGAGTTGAGAGTCACATTTGTCAAATTATGCTTATTTGTGTTTAAAAAGACTCAATTTGATAGGAATTTGACTAAGTTTGTTGTTGTGCAGAAATAGCAGAGGAAGCTGGAAACTGCCTAGAAATGCAACCGCATTTCTGGGAAGGCATAAATGAAATGCGACCGCATTTCTGGAAAAAAACAGGGGCAGTTCCGAGTTTGTTGCGGGTCGTTTTGAATGAGACTATTGCACACCTAACCGGCCGTTTTGACCCCAAAATTGTCTGAGCTACCTACCAGCACCATTTTCGCAGCTCCTCAACCACTCCCCACACTATATAAGGCCTTGATTCAACGTCAAATGCAAGCAGAACTCATTTGGAAGAAGAGGGTGGTGACAAAACCCTAGTTGACGCTTATGAGTAGGGATGCCTGAGGTCCTTCTTAGAAGACTGAATTCTAACCTTAGTTAGACATCAAACCTTAGGGTTTGTAGGGATTTTCACCCATTCCCACTTGTAAAAGTGAGAGAGTGGAGTGTCGAGCGAACTCTAGAAGAATTGAATAAAAGAAAAAAAAAAACCTAGTATTTAGCTACTGTCATTACTTCCAGCTTTTGTTACTTTTAATTTATTTGTATTCTTTATTCTTTATTTCAATGAAAAGATATTCATTTGCATTTTATCCCACCATGAGTAGCTAAATTCCGTTGAGGGGTTCAATATAGTGAATTCCCTTATGGTTCAATAGCTTGAAAGTGTTTATTCGCTTAAGTTTCTATTCAGTGCATGTCATTCTTTATTGATTATCATTCTGATCTTGTTGAGTTTAAATTGATCACTTAGACTTTGTATGCTATGTGAGTTTGATCTCGAAAGGGACAGATGATATCGGTTCTCATAAAGGTGATATAGGAGAAAAAGCTCGAAAGAGATTGTTCGGTGTATAGGGCAATCTACCTAAGGCACCCTATATCAACTATAGGGTTATAGATTGCATTCGTGAATTATCTATGTCGGATTCGAGTCACAGAAATGTGCATAACGGTACTCGCTTAGCCTTCTAACGGTTCTTGGGAGCAAGGCCAAATAGAAGTTAAATCTGACCCAATGCATTGATTAGTCTTAAGTTGAATACTCTATGATTAAAGTTATTTGCCTTTGGGATGAAACTATATTGAATACCTCGTTTTATTTATCATTGTTATTTCTTTATTTATTTGTTTTATTTATTTTCCAAAAACCAATCAACAACTATTTCTTTGGTTACCTATTTTAAGCAATCATTTGAGCAGTTTCTTCCTCAAATCTGAATTTCCAATTTAGTCCTCGTGGGATCGATACCCTTGGAATACTTCTAAGGTTTTTATTACTACGTGCGACAGTGTATACTTGCACTAAGGTTTGATGACTTTATCTTTATTATTATCTATCACCTTATCTCACATCCATCATCCAGCCTCTGTCACACCACCTATCAAGTCTATCCCCCATTGAGTGAACGACCAAGGGCTGATAATACTCGCTAAAGGCTCTGGTGGTTGTCTTGGAACCGATGCAAACCTCTAGCATTGATCACAAGATCTGGTGAAATGCTTAGCATCCCGTAACATCGTCGGTCAGTAGTAACCTTGTCTGACAATCTTATTACATAGGGACCTTGCACCTGAGTGATTCCCACACACCCCTTCATGGATCTCCCTCATCACATATTCTGCATCGCTTGGGGGAAGGCGCCTCAACAACGACATCGAGTAGCTTCTCTTGTATAGCTTTCCTTCCCTTAGCACAAAATGTGTTGCTCGCCTCTGCAGCTTCCTAGCCTCCATTCTATCTGCTGGCAGCTCACCTTTTCCCAAATAGTCAATGAGTGGATCCATCCACGAGGCCTCTCTCTTTACTAGGGAAGGTTCAGCTCCAATTGTCGGGGCATCCTCCCTAGTCATGGGAACCTCGGCCTCGGCCATGGGAGCTCGACCACCTGTCTCAAGAATTTCCTTAGTGCATACTGTGGGTTCAGATAAAACCTCAACTGGAACTGTCCTGCTCAACTCCGTCTCATAGGCCGCCGCCAGACGGGCTAGTGAATCTGCATTGGCATTCTATAGTATTGGTATTTGCTTAATTTCCCATTTCTCAAATTTAGATAGCAGATCCTTGGCTTTGGACAAGTATTCACTCATTCTCTGCTCCTTAGCTTGATACTCTGTCATTACTTGCTTCACAATTAGTTGTGAATCGCTCTGAACTAAGAGGTCAAAGACCCCAATCTCCCTTGCTAACCTCAATCCTGTAAAGAGCGCCTCATACTCTGCTTCATTATTTAAGGCCTTGAAGTTGAACCTCAAGGCATATTCAAATCTCCCTCCATCAAGGGATTCCAGCAAAATCCCTGCTCCACAACCCTTGTTATTAGAAGACCCATCAACAAAGTCCAAGTCTGACCTGCCTCTCCCAAATCCAGTAAATTGACTGCTACCTCTAACTTGTTCGACTCGGCCTCGACCTCGACAGCTGTCAATTCTGCCACAAAATTTGCCACGACCTGTCCTTTCATTGTTTTTCAAGGTTTATAATGAATGTCGTACTCACTTAACTCAACTGCCCACTTCATGAGACGCCCTGAGGCATCCGGTTTCTGCAGTACATGCTTTAGAGGAAAATTGGTCAAAATTGTTACCTTGTGGGCTTGGAAGTATGGTCGCAATCTTCTAGCTGACATAACTAAGGCTAGGGCGAGCTTTTCCACTTGAGGGTATCTTGTTTCTGCTCCAACCATAGACTTACTGGTGTAATATACGGGTCGCTGGAGTTTACCTTCTTCTTTGCTCAATGCTGAACTTACAGTCGTATCTGAGGCTGCCACATAAAGCAATAGTTCATCACGAAGGAGTGGCTTAGCCAAGAGTGGGGCAGAACTCATATACGCTTTCAGTTCCTGAAAAAGCTCTCTCGCACTCTTCAGTTCATTCAAAACGCGATCCCTGCCTTAAGATTTTAAAGAAAGGTAAGCACCTATCAGTTGATCTACTAACAAACCTGTTCAACGCTGCGATCCTTCCGTTCAAACTTTGGAGTTGCTTAAGATTGGATGGAAAGGACATGTGCATGATTGCTCTTATCTTGTCTGGATTCGCCTCTATCCCTCTCTGATGCACCATGAATCGTAAGAACTTTCCTGACGTTACTCCAAAGCACACTTACTTGGATTCAACTTCATTTGGTGCTTCCGGAGTATCTGAAAAGCCTCGTTGAGGTCAGACTCGTGGCACAAAGATTTCACACTTTTCACCAGCATATCATCCACGTATACCTCCATGTTCTTTCCTAGTAAGGGAGCAAACATGTGGTTTACCATTCGCTGATACGTAGCCCCAACGTTCTTCAGACCAAATGGCATGACTTTATAGCAGTACAACCCTCGACTGGTGAAGAAGGAAGTCTTCTCCTGATCGGGCTCGTGCATCATGATTTGGTTGTATCCCGAGTATGCATCCATAAAACTCAACATTTCATGTCCCGCTGTTACATAAACCAACTGATCGATCATGGGTAAGGGGGTAATTGTCTTTAGGGCATGCCTTATTTAGGTTCGTGAAATTGATGCACATTCGCCACTTCCCGTTGGCCTTCTTTACCAACACTACGTTGGACAGCCACTGGGGGGTAGTGGACTTCCCTGATGAATCCAGCTTTGAGCAATTCATCCACTTGACCAGCTATAACCTCATTCCTTTTTTAATTGAAAGCTCGTCGTTTCTGCTTTACCGGCTTGAAATCCCTATCCGCATTAAGTCGTTGAACCATTACTCCCGGATCAATCCCCGACATATCCTCGTGTGACCATGCGAACAAATCTGCATTAGCCCTCAGGATCTTGATCAGCCTCTCCTTTTGTTCAACCCCCAACTTGGTTCCGATGTTCACTCTTTTCTCCTCAGATGTTAACGGTATTGATTCTAGCTCTTCCGCGGGCTGTCCCCTCGGGTCACTCCCGGAAGCATTAGGAATTTGTGGGACCTCTTGCTGACTCCCGAGGTTAGGGTCAGCCTCGGCCAAACTTTACGTTTTCTGCCCATATCTGGAATCTTCAACTGGCCTCTGCGTTTGCCCAACTCTGCGAACCACAACCGATGTGAAATTCGTACTGACAAGCACTCTTCCCCACAGACGAGGCTAACTGTTGATGGCAAAATCTGGCCAAGTTACTCGTCTGACCTTGACGTGACACCAACAGTCAATTTGTTGAAGACGAGGAAGACGTGACCTGCAAAACCAGCAAAAATCATTGCACACAAGTGTGCTTTAGGCCACTTTCACTCTGATGCCTAAGTCAGATAAACAGTAAAGAGTATTTCTGAGTCTAGTTTCCGAACCCATTTCCAGGTGTGAAGGGTCAAATTTATACCTGTCTCGCCTGCTAGGGTTTTCCCTCGTTTTTGGAGCGGCTTGGAGCTGAAATCGAGTCACATTGGGGCACAGGGCGCTGGCAGGGAAAAACTTACTCGGCCCACCCAAGTGGGCCGAGGGTCGGCCTCGGCTCAAGGCTGAGGCCAAGCATGGGATCGGGCCAAGGCCCGACCTTTTCGACCTTGGCTCGGTTCCTCCGGTCCGTCCCTCTTTCGGTGTCTGATTTCTCACTGTTTCTGGATCGGTGTTGCATTGTCCCCATCGTCTCCGTTCAATTCGAAATGGCTCAAAATCAATTACCAACCTTGTAATTTAATCAAACGTTTCTACTATTTTTCAATTCTAATTTATTACTAGAAATTTAAATTAAATTTGTAATTTATGTTCACGTTGTATTAGATTGGGAGAAATTATTCAGTGATCCAGCCACAACGAGGCTCTCTCCAGAATCCAAACAATTTATTGTTTTAATTCCAAGCAAAAATATTTTAAAGTAAAAATAAGATTTGGAATACTCATTCTAGTTTTGTAAGTACAAGTTCCAAACATGGCTTTGTTATGCCACTTCAAAAAAAAGTTGTTTTTGCCGAGGTGTTTTCTCTCAACGTCGTTAAATGCATCGAGAGAAGGACCATTTCCCGATGTGCAACATACGTGTCAGCATCTCTATCGACACCGTTAAAATGGCGTCAGTAGAGGCCTCCTCTCCCAACGTTGTTTATAGCGGTGTCGAGACAGGTAAGACTTCTGCTGACGTCATGTTAAAAGGCGTCAACAGAAGCCACCTCTACTGACGTCATTTTATACGGTGTCGGCAAAAAGTGATTTAAAAAATCACTGACGATTTTTTTTTCACTCCAAATTGAAACTTCTACTAATGCCATTTAACATGGCATCAACAAATATGGTGTTGGCAGAAGTCTCCATTTGGAGTGAAAAATATCGTTTATGAGATATTTGTCTCAATGCCATAAATTGTGGCAATGAGAGAAACAGTCTCTACTGACACTATTACTAATGACGTCGACAGAGACCTATTTAAAATCAAACCTTTTCTTCTTCGTGGATCCATTTTACAATCCCTAACCCATACACCCCCTAATGAATTAGATCCGTCGTCGTGTCATGGATCAGTGATAACGCACATAGCGAGGTATAATTCCCGATAATTTATAGTTAGTCTTTCAGTAATTCGTAGCCATTTTATTGCACTTTAATGTTTATTTTGTAGGAAATTGTTTATTAGAGTTAAATCGAGAATTTGAAGTTGATCGGTTGTTTGGGTCGCCAAAAGAAGCCAAAGAAGCAAAGAGGAATCAAGTTGGAGACTTAACAAAGTGGGCTTGACCGAGAGCTAGCGTCAAGAAGCTAGCCTTGTGGCATCTTGTCGCTCCAAAGTTTCCTATTCTGAATTGATCGGTAACAGAGACAGCATCGAGACGCTGTCCCTTAGCGTTGAGACACTGTGACAATTTTCCTATTCTGTTTTGGTGGTACAGGCGACGCTGTCGGCAAATTTCCTATATATTCATCTTTTTGTGCTACGGATTGGGAGAGTCCAATTTGAGAGAATTTAGCCCTAATTTCGACTAGAGACCTTCTGTGGGAGCTGAAGCAAGACCAAGGAGCGGGAACCTAGCTTGAAGGCGTGGAGATCGTGACGGGGACGTACCGGTTTCGACAACTTCTAGCGTTTTCTTTCCTTTCCCTTATCTTTAGTTAGATTTAATGGCTTTATCATGTTTAGTTTATATCGTAACACCATGTATGAGTAGCTAAGCTTGTTTCTTAGGGATTGATGTAGTCTTTTTATGTTTATGGATTGATTTATTGTGAAGGATTGGAATTCCGTAATTCCGTAAAGCGGAAGCGTGATTGGGACCGATTCGTAATTAATTTTGTTTAATCTAAAATACCAATACATTGGCAATAATATTAGAACTATTCTAAATATATATTAAGGCCAAGCATACAAAAATATTAGATCTAAATCTAATTTATAAAGTAACAAATTACTTACTCTCGTTGACGACTCAGATTAAATTCACCAACTGCTTGTGAATTAATCACGAACTAGTGCGAACACCACCACTATGGCTACACCGGTATGACTCTGAGACTTCTAGAGGCAGGAGACTTGTGGGAGCCTTTGGGAGAATTCTCTGAGAGTAGGAGAATGAATGGGATACCTTTCACCCCACCCCAGGGGTCCTATATATAGTAAAGGCCAAGACCTTTTTCCTAATAGGAAAAGGGAGACCTTTTCCTAATAGGAAAAAGTCTCTAATTTTAATAAATAATTAATTAATTCCATAATTAATTAATTTCCCAATTAAATATCATATATTTAATCTTAGGGATTTTATTAAAATTAAGATTAATATGAATCCAATTCATATTAAATTTATTTGAACTCTTTCAAATATTTTCTTTCCTAATAGGAAAAGCTCTCTAATTTTAATAAATAATTAATTAATTCCATAATTAATTAATTTACCCAATTAAATATCATATATTTAATCTTAGGGATTTTATTAAAATTAAAATTAATATGAATCCAATTCATATTAAATTTATTTGAACTCTTTCAAATACTTTCTCTCAAGAATTAATTTTTTTTTTAAATTAATTCAAAAATTATATTATAAAGTTTCATAAACTTTATATTATAATGCATCAATATACATTATACGATTCCCCAAATAAATTGAACACTTTCAATTTACAATTTATACTTAATTGCCTCAAGTCTCTTTACGAGCTACCAGTGGGACCTAATGGACCTACAGATCAGAAGCTCCAACGATACGAGACTAATTGGCCAAACTCATTGACCAAGTTTAGTCAACATTCGTTAACTGTGGGTCACTCCACTAAAGACCCACAGCTGCACTCTTCTCACTATAGAATATTTCTGTGTCCACGGATATCGACCAAGCAGTAAGTCAATCCTTCACGTGTGTTCGTAACACCAGCGGGGTCAAATTACCGTTTTACCCCTGGGTTACCTCTGGTTCCTTAAGTACCACTGATTCCTCTAATGAACAAGTTGTTTAGGGTCCAACCACTAAACAGGAGTTCCTCTCAGGCTAGGAGAGGACGGCGCGCCTTTGTTCAAGCCCTAGAATCAGCCCTTAAGGGAACACACATCTACTTACCCCAATAGGGGAAGGAGTGAATTCCATCTTGTACTGTTATGTTCCCAGCCCCCATTCGGTCTTGCCCCTGAAATGGTAGGCTTATTGAGTCGGCGAACTGGCCACTCTCACCCATACAAATCTAAGGACAGTCCCTCCTGAAAGGGGTTTATAACAGACTCAGGATTGAGATTGAGTTACCTAGGTCATCCTATTGAAATAGAAACCTAAACTAGTTAACGGCGTTACATCTAGTGGTTACTATTTCGCGGTCCGGTCTTATGCAAACTCATTGCATAGGATACCCCCACCCGCATGTCTCCTACATGGTTGCTTTGGATCATTGCATCTGTATCGAATACAAGGTGGGCCGTATCACATAGTGTCACCAGGATAAGGTACCCAGCCTTACAGCCTTATCCCCTATACTATAGACCATTTAGGTTGTTACTTGGACATTGATCCCCGTATGTCCCCACATACTAGTCCAAATTTCATTTAAACAACCTTGGATCTTAGTTTATTGGATTTAGGGTTTATTAATGCAAACTCGATTATTCAATAACCAAATTACTGAATTACTCAAATAACACTTTATTGAGATCGATTAATTTGTTTCATTTACTATCTACGAGTTTTAGGGCATAAAACCCAACATTATTGAATGTTTTGTGCAATTGTTTTATGTATGCAATCATATTTGAATGCTTTCAATTAATTGGCCACTAGTTGAATGATCTAAGTGTTGAGTCTTGCTCGGGAGAGGAGATTTAGCGTAGACTTGCTTAAGATTGCATGACTAAAGAAGAAGTTATAAGTTTGTGACGGAATTTAGAATAACTTTAGAATTGGTCAAAAGAACTAAAAGCCTTGCATGTTAATGAACTTAGATAGGGATATCAAGTTAGTTATATGCATGAGAATCAATTATGCTCGGGAGAGATAGTTGTGATTAAAGGTTCTTAGACTCATAAAATAATTGTACGTTATAATTCATTCCCATAAATTAATCCTAAATTAAATTGATGAAATCAATTCCCTAAGAATTATCTCAATTGAATCTCAATCTTTAATTTGCATTGCCTTAGTTTTCTTAATTTCACTACTTTTCGGTCTCTAAATAAAATTGAACAAAAAATATTCACGGTACTTAGTTTAACTTAAAGATCCAATCCAGAGGATGACATTCGATTTCACAATCACTATATTATTACTTGACCCGTGCGCTTGCAGTAGGAAAAGTCCACATCAATTAGTTGGGAGCTCTCTCTACCATCGTTCGTTGGTTTCGTTGTCGTTGTTGTCTGCCATACTGTCCCCACCTGCCGTCGTCGCCCTCTCGCCATCGCCTGCGGATTGAAAAAGTGAGTTTCTGTTTGGTTTTCTCTTTTTTTTTTCATTAGTTTTTTTAATATAGCTTAATTCTTGTATTTTAATGTAGATTTTCTAGTTACTTGTTTTTAGAGATGTTTGACTCACTAAGATTACGTGTAGTTTATTTTCAATTTGTGCTTGGTTGTTCTTGTGGTTGGCTTGTGGTTCATTGTTTGTAGAGAATGATTGTGCTTGATTGTGTTTTAGCACTTGTGCTTGTGGTTGTGCTTGATTATATTCAAAATAAAGTTGTGCTTGGTTGTTTTTGCTAAGACTATGCTTATAAGACGCACATTATGTGTTTTATATTGGTTGAGCATATTGATAAGGGAATAAGTGATCAACAAGCTCAATCAATTGATAGGATCCAAGTAGTATATTAACAACCCACTAGGATCACCTCCAAGACAATCAACCAATTAATAGTGCTCAAAAACACCACAAATCAATCACCAATTAGTCACCAAGCAATCAACCAATAATGGACAACAATCAACCATAAAATTTAGAAGACTAAAACGAAAATAACACATGATTTATATGTGGAAAACCCCTTTGATGTGAAGAGTAAAAACCACGGGACATATGAGGAGTCCACCTTTGTCACCTTCTCTTATTATGATAAAATTGAGGGAAAAAGAATCCAAAACAGTCATACAAAGATTCACAACCCACCAATACTTTCATACCTAAGATATCAACACTTAAGAGATAAAGAAGAGGAAAATATCTTCAGTTTTACAGGTTCTGTCCGGCAGCAATTACAAACAAACTAGAGCTCAAAACGACGATCCAACCATTCAAAACGAGGCCCTATGTGTCCCCAATAGGCTGACCAAATTCAGCAAAATCCAACGGTTGAAACTCCGACAATCAAAAACTTTGTGAACGCTGTCGCTGAAAATCCGAACTGCATTGTTCTCCCTGCTTCTCTCCGTTTTTATCTGTGTTTTTCTGTATTTTCAACTGCGTCTCTTTCCTTAGATATAAGTGCCAAAAATATACCCATTTTGCCCCTTATTCTTAGCTTATTCCTTGTGAAACTTGTATGTTTTAGATCAAAATCACTATTCCCGAGCTTAAAAAGTGTTAAAGTTGATGTGTTAGGTCTTTGAGAGTCATGTGTGTCAAATTGTATGCATTTGTGCTTAATTGGACTTATTTTTATTAGAATTTTACTTAATTTTATGTGTTGCAGAAAAACAGAGGAAACAGGGCAGTGCACCAGAAATGCGATCGCATTTCTGCCAAGGCCAAATGAAATGCGACCGCATTTCTAGGCAGAAACAGACAAGTCCGAGTCCGTCGCGGGTCAGTTTGAACGAGCTTTCCACACATCTAACCGGCTGTTTTGACTCAGAAACTGACTGAGCTACCTGCAAACATCATTTTCGTGAGTCCTCAACCACTCCCCACTCTATAAAAGGCCACGATTCGAAAGCAAACACAAGCAGAACTCACTGGAAAGAAGATGGTAGTGGCAGAACCCTAGTAGACACCCATGAGTAGGGATGCCCGAGGTCCTTGCTAGAAGACGAAATTCTAACCTTAGTTAGACATCAAACCTTTGTGTTTGTAGAGATTTCACCCTATTCCTACCTTGTAAAGGAGAGTAGAGTGTCGTGCGAACTCTAAAGGGATTGGATAAATTGAAAAACCCTAGTTTTAGCTACTGCACCATATTTTCCAGCACCTATTTCTTTCTATTATTTCTTGTACTTATCATTCATTTATTCAATGGAAAGTTGTTTGTTTGCATTGTTATCCACCATGCGTAGCTAAATTCCATTGAGGGGTTCAGTATAGTGAATTCCCTTATGGATTAAATGACTTGAAAGTTGTTTATTTACCTAAGTTCTATTTTATGCATGTCATCCTTTATTGATTATCATTTCAATCTTGTTGAGTTTAACTTCATCACTTAGATTTAGCATGCTAGGTGAGTTTGGTACTGAAAGGGTCAACAATGTCGGTTCTCATAAAGGTGATATAGGAGAAAGGGCTCGAAAGAGTGTATTCGCTGTTATAGGGGATGGTCACTTATAACAACTATAGGGTTATAGGTTGTATGCGTGAATAATCTATGTCGGAGTTGAGTCACATAAATGTGCATAACGATACTCGCTTAGTCTTCTAACGGTTCTTGGGAGCACGGCCAAATAAGAGTTAAACCTGACCCAATGCATATCTAGACTTAGGTTAGATAGGCCATTACTAGAGTCATTTGCCTTAGGGTTGAAGCTTTACTGAGTACCCCGCTTTTATTATTGTTTGTTATTTCTTTTTATTGTTTGCTGTATTATTTTCCAAAACTCCAAAATCAATTATTTTCCTTGGTTACCTTTTAAAGCAAATTAAAAGCAGTTTCTTCTTCAAATCTGTGTTCAAACTTAGTCTCTGTGGGATCGATACTTTTTGAATACTTCAAGAGTTTTTATTACTGCATGCGATAGTGTATACTTGCACTTAGTTGACTGAATTCATCTTTAATTGTTATTTTCCATCTTTTCCAACATCCACCTTCAGTCAAAACCTGCATCACTTAGGTCATCTCATATCAAAGGAAAAAACCCTAGACTTTCAAGACAAGTCAACTCACTTAACCCCAATTGGGCTAAACACATAACCCGACATATTGGGCTCACAAACATAAGTTAAAAAATAAATTATTGCTTGTGCAACAAGTGGGCTAGACACCCACAACAATCTCCCCCTCCAGTCCATCACGGGAAGACACAATCACATCCATGATCACTTGAACCTCATCCTGACAAGCTTACTACAAAGCTCAATCTTGCTTTCGAGAATTACTTTAGTCAACATATCTGCACTATTCTTGTCAGTGTGGACTTTCTTGAGTTTCATTCTCTTCTCTTCAATCACATATCACAACAAATGATATCTAATGTCAATGTGTTTGGTGCGAGCATGATACATTTGTTGGGTTTTATGTCCTAAAACTCGTAGATAGTGAATGTTAACGAATTATATACTTGTATCAATAAAGTGTTATTGAGGATTAATCAATAAAGTGTTATTGTCATATTAAGTCTAGAATTGCACAATATGACCCAAATCCAATAAACTAAGATTCAAGGTTGTTTACATGTAACTTGAACTAGTATGTGGGAACATACAGGGATCAGTATTCGAGTAACAACCTAAAAGGTCTATAGTACAGGGATAAGGTTGGGTACCTTATCCTGGTAACACTATGTGATACGACCCGCTTTGTATTCGATACAGGCGTATTGATCCAAGGCGTCCATGTAGGAGACATGCGAGTGGAGGTATCATATGCAATGAGTTTGCATAAGACCGGACTACAAAATAGTAACCACTGGTTATAACACCGTTAACTAGTTGGTTTTCTATTTCACTAGGACGACCTAGACAACTTAGTCTTAATCCTGAGTTGATTATGGAGTCCTGTTCACGAGGGATTGTTCTTTGGTTTGTATGGGTGAGAGTGGTCAGTTTGCCGACTCAACAAGCCTATCATTTTGGGGAGAAGACCGAGTGGGGAGCTGGGAACATAATCACACAAGATGGATTTCACTCATTCCCGACTTTAGGAAAGTAGATGGGTGTTCCCTTAAGTGGTGACTTCGGGTCTTAAACAAAGGGCCCCACCCTCTCATTGGCCCGAGAGGGGTTTCTGTTTAGTGGTTGGACCACAAACAAGTTGTTCATTAGAGGAGCACTGGTACTTAAGGAGGTAGAGGTAACTCAAGGGTAAAACGGTAATTTGACCCAGCTGGAGTTACGAACACTCGTGAAGGACTAACTTGCTTTTATTGGTCTATATCCAAGGACACAGAATTATGTCTGCAGTGAGAAGAGTGCAACTGTGGATCTTTAGTGGAGTGAACCCACAGTTAACGAAAATTGATTAATTGGTTAATGAGCTTAGCCGATTAAATCTCATATCGTTGGAGCTTCTGATATGCAGGTTCATTAGGTCCCACTGGTAGATCATAAGTATAAATTGTAAATTGAAAGTGTTCAATTTATTTAGGGAAATCATATAATGTATGATAATACATTATAGCATAAAGTTTATGAAACTTTATAATATAATTTTTGAATTAATTTCAAAAATTAATTTTGAGAGAACATATTTGACAGAGTTCAAATAATTAATATGAATTGAATTCATATTAATAAAATCCCTAAAATTAAATATATGATATTTAATTGGGTAATTAATTAATTATGGAATTAATTAATTATTTATTAAAATTAGATATGAATAAGATAATAGATCTTATTCATGACCTTTTCCTAGAGGAAAAGGTCTTGGCCTTTTCCTATAAATAGGACCCCTGGGGTGGAGTGAAAGGCATCTCATTCATTCTCCTACTCTCAGAGAATTCTCCTGAAGGCTTCCACCAGTCTCCTGCTAGTGTGTCGTCAGCTGAATGGAAGAAGTGTGAGATAAGATGATTAATAATAATAAAGAATAATTCAGTTAACACTTAGTGCAAGTATATACTGTCGCACGTAGTAATAAAAAAAACCTTAGAAGTATTCCAAGGGTATCGATCCCACGAGGACTAAACTGGAAATTCAGATTTGATGAAGAAACTGCTCAAATGATTGCTTTTGAAAAGGTAACCAAAGAAAATAAGTTGATTGATTGGGTTTTTGAAAAGATAGATAAAACAAGCAAATAACTAAAAGAATAACAATAATAAACAAACGAGGTATTCAACATGGATTCATCCCTAAGGTAATAACCATAATCATGCAATATCTAACTTAAGTGTATTCAATGCATTGGGTCAGATTTAACTCTTATTTGGCCTTTGCTCCCAAGAACCGTTAGAAGGCTAAGCGAGTACCGTTATGCACATTTCTGTGACTCGACTCCGACATAGATAATTCACGAATGCAACCTATAACCCTATAGTCGATATAGGGTGCCTTAGCCAGCTTGCCCTATACCGCCGAACAATCTCTTTCGAGCTTTTTCTCCTATATCACCTTTATGAGAACCGATATCGTTTGTCCCTTTTGAGATCAAACTCACATAGCATGCAAAGTCTAAGTGATCAAATTAAACTCAGCAAGATTAGAGTGATAATCAATAAAGAATGACATGCATTGCACACAACTTAAGCAAATAAAACACTTTCAAGCCATTAAACCCTAAGGGAATTCACCACATTGAACCCCTCAACGGAATTTAGCTACTCATGATGGGATAAAAAGCAAATGAACACATTTTCATTGAAATAAGAATGTAAATAATACAGAATAATGAAAAGATTCAAGAGCTGAAAATAAAGAAGATAGCTAAATATTATGGGTTTTTCTATTTACTCAATCCTTCTAGAGTTCGCTAAGACACTCCACTCTCTCGCTTTTACAAGTGGGAATGGGTGAAACTCTCTACAAACCACAAGGTTTGATGTCTAACTCAGGTTAGAATTTAGTCATCTAAGAAGGACCTCGAGCATCCCTACTCATTGGCGTCGAGCCAGGGTTCTGTCACCGCCCTTTTCTTCCAAGTGAGTTCTACTTGAATTTCCCTTCGAATCGAGGCCTTTTATAGTGTGGGAAGTGGTTGAGGAGTCACAAAAATGGTGTTGGTAGGCAGCCCAGTCAGTTTCGGAGTCAAAACATCCAGTTTGTTGCGTGAAAAGCTCATTTAAAACGACCCGCGACGGACTCGGACTTTTCTGTTTCTGCCCAGAAATGCGGTCGCATTTCATTTTGCCTTGGAAAAAATGCGGTCACATTTCCATAGCATTTCAACAGCATTTCTCTGTTTTCTGCAAAACACCAAAACTAAGTCAAATTCACACCAAAATGAGTTCTTTTAAGCACAAATATGTATAATTTAACACACATGACTCTCAAAGACCTAACTTACCAACTTTTACACTTTTTAGGCTCGGGAATAGTAATTTTGACCAAAAACATACAAGTTTCACAAGAAATAAGCTAAGAATAAGGGGCAAAATAGGTATATTTTTGACACTTATCACCTGCCTCTAGTAGTCTCAGAGTCATACCAGTGTAGCCATAATGGTAGTGTTCGCAATAGTTCATGATTATTTCACAAGCAGTTGGTGGATTTAATCTGAGTCGTCAACGTGAGTAACTTGTTACTATATAAATTACATTTTGATCTAATATTTTTGTATGCTTAGCCTTAATATAAATCTAGAATAGTTCTAAGTTTATTGCCAATGTATTGGTATTTTAGATTAAACAAAATTAACTACGAATCAGTCCCAATCATGCTTCCACTTTACGGAATTACAGATTTCCAATCCTTCAAATCTTGAGTGTGTCATGAACTCCCTCTCATGAGGGATTGTCCTTTGATTAGCATGGATGAGAGTGACCAGTACGACGACTCAATAAGCCTACCTTCTTGGGGACGAGACCGAGTGGGGGGCTGGGGACATGACAACACAAGATGGAATTCACTCCTTCCCGCTTCTAGGAGAAGTAAATCAGTGTTCCCTTGAGTAGTGACTCCGGGTCTTGAACAAAGGGATCCCTCCCTCTCATTGGCTTGAGAGGGACTTTCTGTTTACTGGTTGGACCATAAATAAGTTGTTCATTAAAGGAGCACTGGCACTTAAGGAGCCAGAGGTAACTCAGGGGTAAAACGGTAATTTGACCCAACTGTAGTTATGAACACTCATGAAGGATTGACTTACCGGTATTGGTTAATATTCGTGGACACAGAAACATTTTACAGTGAGAAGTGTGCAGCTGTGGGTCTTTAGTTGAATGACCCACAGTTAATGAATATTGGTTAACTCGATTAATGAGTTTAGTCAGTTAAGCTCATATCATTGGAGCTTCTGATCTGTACGTCTGTTAGGTCCCCTGCTAGCTCGTAAAGAGTAATTGGGAACAATTTATCTTGAAAGAAGTTGAATAGTTCAAATTTATCTTGAGAATCAAGTTAATTGTATGAGATACAATTAATATAATGTATGGTGATACATTATAATATAAAGTTTAATGTGAGATTAAACTTTATTAAATGAGAGAATAATATATTTGAAAGAGTTCAAATATATATATTTCATTAAATATATGATATTTAATTAATTAATTAATTAATTATTCAATTTAGTTTAAATTAAACGTGATTTAATTAAACTATATATTATATGAGAGAAATATTAGAATATGATTCTAATATGTAATTAATTAAATATGGGTGATATTTAATTAATTATAAAATTAATTAATTTTGAATTAATTAATTGTTCAATTTAATTTAGTTATATGTGATTTAATTAAATTAAAACTATAGATTAATTTTAATGTGAATATGATTCATATTAAAACTATAGGTTATAAGAGAGATGCACATTTGAATATGATTCAAATGTTTGATTGATTAAATATGTGATATTTAATTGATCAAAGAACTGATTAATTATGAATTAATTGATTATGTAGTTTAATTATTCTGATTAAATATGATTTAATTGATTTTAATTAAAACTATAATTTATGTGAGGGATGTGCATTTAATATGATTAAAATGCACATGCAATTAAATATGGAAATATTTAATTGATTAATATGATTAATTAAATTTTATTTAATTAATTGTATTAAGTTAATATTTTAATTAATCTAGATTAATTAAATGAAACCCTCACACAATGCAGGACACCTAGGGCCCGTTTGGTAACGTTCTCGTTTCTTGTTTCTTGTTTCCAATTTTATTAAGAAATCTAAGCATTTAATAACTATGTATGTTTCTTGTTTCTCATTTTTTAGAAACACTCCCAAAATTTGTATAGAACTTTTTGGAACAATTAAAACTAGTTTCTTCTTTTTTGTTCTTGTTTCCAATTTTTTCCACATAAATAAAAATATAGGTTTATTATTATTGAATGTATAGGTGTTAGGGTTATGAAATTCTATTTTTCTTTATTAAAAATGAAGAAACGGAAACAAGAAACGAGAACGTTACCAAACGGGCCCCTAGTATATGGGATTTTCCTAACTAACGCCAGGTAGAGGGGTCTAGCATGAGCTCTCTCTTTATTCTGCAGAATGCTCTCTCTCTCTTAGCTCTCATTCTCTCACATTCTCTCTCAATTCAAAAAAGACAGAGAGTCATTTCTCTCTTTTCTTGATCCCAAATTCGAGATTCAGAGTCCCACCACTCCGTTTCCAATCTCAGAGAATAGTGGGGTAGCCTCGTGGTGGTGTTCGTGGTTGATGAACGTTCAAGAAAGTGTTCTTGAATTCAGAGACTAATAGCGGACATAAATGTCGCTATTTTAGTCCTAAAATATTAAGCTTTTTAGTGTTTTTAATTGTGTTTTTATTGAGAAATTCTAATTTAATTCATTATTTTGTCCTAAGGAGCACTTTGTGGATTTTTGGTTGAAAAAGGCCCTAAAATGAGCAAACCAACCCAAATTTCCATCCATGGGTCAAAGGGGGAGCCCAAGAAGTCAACCATTCAAAGAAGATCCAAAAAAGAAATGAAGAAAGGCCCAAATTTCAAGCCCAAACCGCGTGGACTGTTCTGGAATTGGCATAGCGTCGAGACGCTGTCCCATTTCTTGGCCAGCAAGTTGGGTGACGTCACAGCATCGCGACGCTGTGCCGATAGCGTAGCGACGCTGTCCTATTTCCGGGCCTATATAAGGCCTCCCTTGGTGCCCATTTTCATCATCAATCATTCCATATTCTTTCCTTCCTTTCCTTCCTTGGCTCTTTTTGAGCCTTCTCTCAAGGCTTTTTAGCCATTTTGAGAGTTCTTAGTGGGAAAATTTTGGGGAGCTTTGGGGAGCACTCTAGGAGGCTCAAGGCGTGCTCGGAGGGACTCCAAGCACTAGCGACGGGGTCTTCGACAGTCATTTCCTTTCCTTTTATTTTGCTCATATTTATGTTTTCCATTGTATATTTTGTGGATATTTTAGCCATGTATAGCTAAACCCCAATTTGGGGTCTTGAAATGAAAATATATAGTTAAATGTTATTATAATTGCCTTTCTCTTGCCCTCTTTTACTAATTATTTGTATGGATGCTCGTAATGCTGTATGCAATCTGGCCAGTTGTATATTGATCCGATTCTTAATGGAAACTCGAAGGAGAGAAATTAGGATAGATCATAATCCATGCAACTAGTTTAATTGCCCGTCGTGACAACGGGATTAGTTGATTAAACTTAGATTCCTAAAATGAATCAGAGCGTAATAATTAACGAATTTTAATGGCGCTAAGGACACTTAGGTTGTTAAAATGGACTAATTAGAATTAGGGGAAACCGACAGGAGATCCTATGTGACTAACGGAGATTCTAGGAGTATAATTAGTTGGGCAATGAGATAGGTTAATTGTAATAATTATTTAGCTATTAATTGATTTTCAAGACCCCGCTTCTCACTAAAAACTCTTTCTCCATATTTTATTTTTTTCCTTGATTGATCAATTTCAAATCTTTAATTGCTTTAATTTTAAATTCATTTTATTTTCATGTTTTGGTCCCTAAATATTATTTCCTCCAAGTATTTTTAGTGATCAAGAATTTATTGCTTTGCTTAATTTTCGCTACACCTCCCTGTGGATTCGATACTCGGAATATTTCCGTTTTATATTACTTGAGACCCGTGCACTTGCGGTATTGGCATTCGGCACTCGTCAACAAGTTTTTGGCACCGTTGCCGGGGAGGTTTGATTTTTAAGCAAAATAATTTTTTCTTGACATTAAAAAGAAAGGGATAAATAGTAATTTAGGTTGTAAATATTTTCTCTTGTGAATATTATTTTGTTTTTGTTTTTGTTTGGTTCTTTTGATTGTTTGGGAGTGTTGCATGCGAAGACATAAGGTGGTTGAATTGTTTCCTTTAGATCTTGAAATTACCAGGACACTCAGATCTATTCGTAGAGAGAAAAGACTAACGGACGTAATGGCCCATCAAGATGAAGCACCCAAGGCAATCATAGACTTTTTGCAGCCAGTCCTCCCAACCGAGAATTCAGGCATCGTTTACGCCCCAATCCAAGCAAATAATTTCGAGTTGAAGACGAGATTGATCCAGATGGCGCGAGACAATTCGTTTAAGGGACATCCTTCGGAGGACCTACATTCACATCTGCGATCATTCTTGGAGATATGCGGGACTGTAAAGATGAATGGAGTTCCGGCCGACGCGATAAGATTGAGGTTATTCCCATTTTCTCTTCAAGATAAGGCTAAAGATTGGCTCGAATTAGTCGAGACAGGATGTATCAGCACATGGGACGAGCTTGCCCAGGCATTCCTAACAAAAATTTTCCCGCCTGCCAAGACTACGAAGCTCCGGACAGAGATCGGAACTTTTAGACAGTTGAACGAGGAGCAACTTTATGAGGCATGTGAGAGATATAAGGAGATGCTTAGGTGGTACCCGCAGCATGGCTATCCTGATTGGCTCCAGGTGCAGTTATTTTACAGTGGACTGAATCCTTCTACCAAGACGGTTCTAGACACATCAGCTGGTGGGAGTTTTCTTTCCAAGATAGTGACGGAAGCCAAGGATCTTTTAGAGAAAATGGCAACGACCAGTTACCAGTAGCCGACTGAAAGGGGGATAGTTTCCAAGAAGGCTGGTATTTATGAAATTGATGAATCAAGTTCGTTGAAGGCACAGATGGCATCATTGACAAATGCTCTGAATAAGCTGACTTCATCTGAGGTGGTCAAGTTCATCTCCACCTTAGCTGAAGGATATTCAAAGAAGGAGAACCAAGATGTCGAAGAAGTTCAGTATTTGGGAAATAGAGCATTCACTCAAGGAGTACCGAACTTCTACCATCCCAGTCTGCGCAATCATGAGAAATTTTCGTATTCAAACACCAAGAAAGTATTGCAGCCACCGCCAGGATTTGCTTCATCCAGTACGCCAGAAAAGAAAAGCAACCTAGAGGAGATGGTGGCCATGTTTATCAAGGAACAGAAGGTGTTAAATGTGAATCTCCAGACAGCAGTTAATAACCACGACACAACTCTTAAGAATATGGAAGTTCAGATAGGTCAGATCGCTTCAGCGGTGAATGCCCTTCAGAAAGCGAAATTTCTAAGCGACACTGAAACCAATCCTAGAGAGCAGTGCAAGATGGTGACACTGAGAAGTGGTAGACAACTGGAGGTCAGTTCAGAGAAGAAGCTGAAGAAAGAAGAGGTGAAGAGCATGGATGAAGATGGAAGGGCTGAGGCACAAAAAGCCTCCTCTGAAAGGTCCCAACATCCTCCTAACTCTATTAATTGTGATTTTACTAACTCTTTTGCAGGATTAAAGCAGAACGAAAGGCATGAAGAGAAGCTGAATGAGGAAGAAATGGTTCCATGCAACCATCATGACAAAGGATCGCACATTAGCCCGCCCAAGAGGAGGGGTGAATGTCCTACCTTTGACTACAGGGAGTTACCTTTTCCTCAGCGTTTTAAAATTGTTAAATTAGATGAACAGGTTCAAAAATTCCTAGAGATATTTAGAAAATTATCTGTGAACATTCCCTTATTAGATGCTTTGTATAATATGCCTAATTATGGGAAGTTCATGAAAGAGATGTTATCTAGGAAGAAAAGTTTGAAAAAAAAGGTTTTTAGGTTGTCTGAAAACAGTAGCACCACAGTGTCAGGAAAGATGTCTTCTAAACAAAAGGACCGAGGGAGTTTTACTGTTCCCTGTATTATAGGAGAAGTATCTTTCGATAGGGCCTTGTGTGATCTAGGTGCTAGTATAAATCTATTGCCCTATTCATTGTACAGGAAGATTGGTTTGACAGGTCTGAAAGACACTGACATCACCCTCCAACTGGCTGATAGATCGATTACCCAACCGATGGGTATTGTGGAGGACGTGTTGGTGAAGGTCAACAAATTCATCTTCCCTGTAGATTTTGTGGTGCTTGACATGCAAGAAGACAAAGAGGTACCTATCATCTTAGGCAGACCTTTCTTAGCCACAGGTAAGGCTGAGATTAGCGTGCATACTGGTTAGCTTACTTTGAATGTTGATGATGAAAAAGTCGTTTTTAATATTTTTGGACAAGATGAGTCTGTATGTAGTTTGCATACATGTTTTTCTATAGGTCCAGATATTTGACTGACGATGATGATGAGGTAGAATATGATTTAGGCTTAGGATTAGGAGAGGCGCCTATGAATGATGAAAATTTCAATCCTAATGCATTTTTTGATCATCCTCTGTTTGAAAATGAGCTGATTGATGATTTGCCTGATTTCGAGAATGAAATAGAAATGCCTGAAATGGATGATTTGTCTGATTTTGAGAATGAGCTTGAAATGCCTATGTTAGATAATGATTTGAATGGAGATGATTACTTGATAGATGATAATTTTGAGTCTGATAATGATAATGTTGAATCTATTGAGTCTGATCCAGATGAGTATATAGAGTCGGACCCTGAAAGTGTTAATAATTTTGATTCGGGTCCTGATGATGTGGATAATAGTATAGAATCTGACCCAGAGGAGCTTGAATTCTTTAATTCTTCTGACGATGAGTCATATGATAGCTTGGTTGAGTCATTTTTTAATACTGAGTTTGAGGAATCTTCTGAGCATGTAGATATTGAATCTGATGAATGGATAGGCATAGTTGATAGGCCATCCTTAGATCCTAGACCTGTAGATATCATGACACTGGATGACTCTGTGAATAACTGTTTTGAGAATAGAGACTTAGAAAAGAGATTTGATGCTGCTACATATTTTTTGAAATGTTATAATAACAATCTCTTTAGTGATAATGGGCCAGGGGAAAGTTTTTTTTCTCCCCTGTTTGCAGTGTGCAATTCGGTGCGAGATTTTCTGCAAGGCCCGGAGGCAATGAAATTTTTTATTTCGAGCCTCAGTGATCGTGCCGAGCCTCGTCTAGCTAAAGACGTTAAAGAAAGCGCTGCTTGTGAGGCAACCCAAGGATTAAAGTTTAAGTAGTTATTTTTGCGGTAAATAATTTTCTTTGCTTCGTGATCCAATTTGTTTTGCAGGATCACCTTAGCAAGTCCCAAAGCTCCAAGAATCCCATTTTGCTGGATCCAAAGGAAGAGGATGAATTGCTCCTAGCTCAGGGAAGTTTCAGTATCCCTCTTTATGCGTTATTGTTTATAAACATTAGGGACAATGTTTAGTTTAAGTTTGGGGGGAGGCTTTCGCTGTGTTGAGCATATTTAAATTCTGTTGGATGCATGAATAGATAGCCATGATAGCCGAGGATGTGATTTTAGAAGTTTTGGGAGAAAATGGTTTATTTGTTGTGGAATCAGGGAGCATAGCAGAAATTGTGAAATTTTAAAATTTTTTGATACTTAGTTTTAATGTCTAAAGCATGAAATAGACTTATCTGATGACGTCTTTGAAAATCTAGATTTTTATTATGATTTTTTAAAGTTTGTTGTCACCCCGATAGGCTTAGTTTCTAACACTAGGAGTTCATGCTTGATTGTTTTAAAGAACTAGGTAGAAAAAAAATGTTATGCCTGCTGAGAGAAAAGCAACAAAAGAAAATAGAGAAAAAGAAAAATCTGTTGAAAAAGAAAATTTTTGCTTGCACAAAAGAAAAAAAAGACTAGGGGTAAAAAGAGCTACCTGCGGTGTGATCAGTTAGACCAACCAGAGAATAAAATTCGGGTTAAGGGTCCCTGCACCGTAGTGTGAAAGCTAGTACCATTAGATATCAAAATGCAAGTTTAGGGGAGTAGCAAAAGAAAAAGAAAGTGAAAAATATTTGTGAGTTCAGCTCCCCCATGAAAAAGAAAAATGTCAGGCGCCCTAGTTTCTTTTTTTTGCATGATAGTAGAACTCCGACCTATTAGGGACTCTTAGCCAGTGTAGGGGGAAAACAAATGGAGAAAGCCATAAGACTAATCTAGGTTAGTAAAAGAATCATTAGAAAAGTCTTGAGCATGCTATTCATTAATCTTAAGTTCAAACTCTTTTAAGATTTCTTCATGAGTATGCGGTGCTTGCTTATTCCACTTGCATGTTTTCCATTTTAGCTTAAAAATTCCTAAATCATTGAGGCTTGAGTGATTCTATTTAATGCATCTTTCGAATTTATTTTGCTCGGGACTAGCAAAAGCTTAAGTTTGGGGGTGTGATAGCGGACAGAAATGTCGCTATTTTGTCCTAAAATATTAAGCTTTTTGGTGCTTTAATTGTGTTTTTATTGAGAAATTCTAATTTAATTCATTATTTTTGTCCTAAGGAGCACTTTGTGGATTTTTGGTGGAAAAAGGCCCTAAAATGAGCAAACGAACCCAAATTTCCATCCATGAGTCAAAGGGGGAGCCCAAGAAGTCAACCATTCAAAGAAGATCCAAAAAAGAAATGAAGAAAGGCTCAAATTTCAAGCCCAAACCGCGTGGACTGTTCTGGAATCTGTATAGCGTCGAGACGCTTTCCCATTTCTTGTCAGCAAGTTGGGTGACGTCACAGCGTCGCGACGCTGTGCCGATAGCATCGCGACGCTGTCCTATTTCCGGGCCTATATAAGGCCTCCCTTGGTGCCCATTTTCATCATCAATCATTCCATATTCTTTCCTTCCTTTCCTTCCTTGGCTCTTTTTGAGCCTTCTCTCAAGGCTTTTTAGCCTTTTTGAGAGTTCTTAGTGGGAAAATTTTGGGAAGCTTTGGGGAGCACTCTAGGAGGCTCAAGGCGTGCTCGGAGGGACTCCAAGCGCTAGCGACGGGGTCTTCGACGGTCATTTCCTTTCCTTTTATTTTGCTCATATTTATGCTTTCCATTGTATATTTTGTCGATATTTTAGCCATGTATAGCTAAACCCCCAATTTGGGGTCTTGAAATGAAAATATATAGTTAAATGTTATTATAATTGCCTTTCTCTTGCCCTCTTTTACTAATTATTTGTATGGATGCTCGTAATGCTGTATGCAATCTGGCCAGTTGTATATTGATCCGATTCTTAATGGAAACTCGAAGGAGAGAAATTAGGATAGATCATAATCCATGCAACTAGTTTAATTGCCCGTCGTGACAACGGGATTAGTTGATTAAACTTAGATTCCTAAAATGAATAAGAGCGTAATAATTAACGAATTTTAATGGCGCTAAGGACACTTAGGTTGTTAAAATGGATTAATTAGAATTAGGGGAAACCGACAGGACATCCTATGTGACTAACGGAGATTCTAGGAATATAATTAGTTGGGCAATGAGATAGGTTAATTGTAATAATTATTTAGCTATTAATTGATTTTCAAGACCCCGCTTCTCACTAAAAATTCTTTCTCCATATTTTATTTTTTTCCTTGATTGATCAATTTCAAATCTTTAATTGCTTTAATTTTAAATTCATTTTAATTTCATGTTTTGGTCCCTAAATATTATTTCCTCCAAGTATTTTTAGTGATCAAGAATTTATTGCTTTGCTTAATTTTTGCTTCACCTCCCTGTTGATTCGATACTCGGAATATTTCCGTTTTATATTACTTGCGACCCGTGCACTTGCGGTTTTGGCATTCGGCACTCGTCAACAAGTTTTTGGCGCCGTTGCCGGGGAGGTTTGATTTTTAAGCAAATTAATTTTTTCTTGACATTAAAAAGAAAGGGATATATAGTAATTTAGGTTGTAAATATTTTCTCTTGTGAATATTATTTTATTTTTGTTTTTGTTTGGTTCTTTTGATTGTTTGGGAGTGTTGCATGCGAAGACATAAGGTGGTTGAATTGTTTCCTTTAGATCTTGAAATTACCAGGACACTCAGATCTATTCGTAGAGAGAAAAGACTAACGGAAGCAATGGCCCATCAAGATGAAGCTCCCAAGGCAATCAGAGAATGTAAACACATAACCTGAGGTGGACTTTCTATTATCAAAATCATCTGCCATGTTCGCATCAATATAGCCTCCAAGGATAGGTTTGCCACCTTCATAACACAAACTCAATTTGGAGGTGTCCCGCAAGTATCTAAAGATCCACTTCACTGCTTCCCAATGAGTCTTACCTGGATTAGATAAGAAACGACTCACTAAACCAACTGCATGTGTAATATCAGGTCTAGTACACACCACAGCATACATCAAAGAACCAACAACAGAAGAGTAAGGAATGAATGACATAACTTCTTTCTCCTTCTCTATTGTAGGACAAGCTCTCTTACTTAGCTTGAAGTGAGTTGCTAGCGGTGTACTAACAGGCTTAGCATGCTTCATATTGAACCTTTCAAGCACCCGTTCAATATACGTCTCCTGGGATAACCACAATTTCCCAACTTTCCTGTCACGAGCAATCTCCCTACCTAAAATTTGCTTTGCAGGACCCAAATCTTTCATGTCAAATGACTTGGACAATTCTTTCCTCAAACTTTGAATCATATGTGCATCTTGTCCAACTATCAACATATCATCTGCATAAAAAAGAATGATGAAGTTACCTCCAGGGAACTTTCTAAAATACACACAAGAATCAGCTGTAGTTCGTTTATAACCATTGCTTATCATAAACGAGTCAAATTTCTTGTACCACTGCCTTGGTGCCTTTCTAAGCCCATAAAGACTCTTCTTCAACTTGCAAACAAGTTTATCTTTCCCTTTTTCTTCAAATCCTTCACGTTGCTCCATGTAGATCTCTTCATGCAAGTCACCATGTAAAAATGCAATTTTTACATCAAGTTGCTCCAACTCAAGATCAAGACTTGCTGCTAAACCCAACACTGTTCTGATAGATGTCATTTTTACCACTGGAGAGAAGATCTCATCAAAGTCAATGCCTTTTTTCTGGTTGCATCCTTTTACCACTAATCTGGCTTAGCTTCACTATCTTTGAACCATCCTTCTTGTACTTGAAAACCCATTTGTTTCTCAAGACTTTCTTGCCCTTTGGAGGTTTCACTAGCTCTTAGGTTTTATACTTATTCAAGGAATCACTACAAGAAAAAAAGCTTTTTGTCAACGCAGCTTTCTCTCAACGCATAAAAATGCGTCGAGAGAAGGGATATATCGCGACGCGCAAGGAACGACGTGGGGAGAAGCAATTTCGGGGAATTTCTGCCAACCCAGTCACTAAACGCGTCGACAGAAATGGTCTCTCTCGACACAGCTAACCACCGCGTCGAGAGAAACAATTTTTTTATCGGTCTCTGCCGACGTTGTTAGTGACGCCGTCGACAGAGACGTCATCTCTCTCGGCGCACACAATTAACGCATCGGGAGAGACATGCTCTGCCGACGTCGTCACTAACAGCGTCGGCAAAGACCCTGTTTAAAGCCCTAAATCAGCAACCCTCTTCCTCTCACATTCAACAAAATGCAAAGACCCCCCTGCCGTCGCACGATATCGCCTTTTTCTTCTGCTGCCGCCATCACGCCGTCTCCCGCCGCATCTTTCTGTCGCGCGATCGCCCTCTTCCTTCATTGCCGTCGTCTCCCGCCGCATCTTTTCCGTTCTTCTCACCGTCGGTCATCTGCAACATCTCGAGGTATGTTGGCTTTTTTTTCGTTTTCAATGTTGTCTGCTCGCCATGGCTAGAGAGGTTTTGTTTAAACCAATCATTTCCATTGAAACTAACCATAGAATAGAGCATAGAGGATATTTGATCTGACTTCAATTTCAATTTCATTGAAACTAACCAATCGTAATTTTTGAATAACTGGTCCGAGTCTTTCTCTCTCTCTCTAGGTTCTAATATCTTTCAATATGCTCTATCTCATAGTTTCTCTCTTGATTTCAATCTTCCTCAAGGTTTGTTCTCAATTTCTGCTTTTAATTTGCAACTTTTTGTTTCTAGGTCATGTTTATTCTAGTTTTTGCCGCCTGTTGTAGTCTGATTTAATCTGCTCTAATTGCTTCTCCAACTGTTCTTTCTTTGAGTATTAGATTGTATTAGGTTTTTGTTTTAGGATTGAGTGATTTAATGAGGTTTTCTGTAGTTATTTAAGTAATCGTTCTTTACGTTGTATTTATTTTTTAGTCTCTTAGCTTAGCATGAAAATGCAGTATCTTTATGTTGGAGTTCACTGAATATTAGAATATTATGTACTCTTACTTTGGCATTTATCGTTTGTTAAGTCAAATCTTTCCTAGTCTCAACTTTTTGCATTGAAGGTCCTTTAGTTTCTTTCTTGCTAAATGTTCCAGTGGACAACTTTTATAGCATTAGTTCATAATACAGAGGAATTTTGAAAGGCCCGTTCCAATTTCAACTTTGTTGAAAAGAGAGTTTCAGAAAATCTTGTTGAAGGAACAATGAAATTATAGTTGGGCTTGATCTCTCTTCTCCACTCCTGCACGGAGATACACTACACCATCTTGGGAGAAAGCTCCAATAGGAAAACCCTTTTTGAGTTCTTTCTGCTGTATTCAAATCTCCCTGAAGCATAGCCCAAACTAATACTTTCACCTTCTTCAGAGTTTTAGTTTTCCAGATAGCATTGGTCAGATTGGCATTGGAACTACTATGAGTGGCTGTCAAAAGTGAAAATGAGAATTTATAATAAAATGTATCCAAAGCTTCAAGGCCCCGCCTTCTTCTTTCACTTTGGATGACTGGACTAACATTATGGATCAAATTGAGCACTTCTAAGAACTTATACGTTTCTTCCTTCTTAAAGGGATAGTACTCTTTGTTTGTCTCTCATCTAACAATTATGAGTTGATCTTTTTGGTGTCTTTTTCTTTTCTTTTTATGCTTGCTCAAGAGAATAATATATGTAACATCGTCCAGCCCAGTAAAATTTTCGTTACGAATAATATTCTTTATTTTTCGTACAATTTATTTGATTGTTTTTATTATATGGAGCAGATTCAATTATACTGTTTTCTCACAAGACTTCTTGTTTAGTTACGGTTAAAAGTGAGTACTTTAGTTTGATTTTATTGCAAATTATACAGACACCCTTTTGGTTTAATATAAAGCTAGCAAGAGAAAAGGGTAGTATCCATAAACTGTGATTTTAAACCATAAAGAGTGAATTTTTCAAATGCGTTACACTAAAAAAGAACCAAATAGTGAAGCTCCTCGTTAGGCAGTGACATGAAACGAAGATTATTTAATTTAGGTATCTTTTTATATTGCTTCTGTATTAGTTTTTGGCGTAAAATCGCAAGTACTGATCTTTTAAACCAGAAAGCAAAGAAATAGAAGTAAAAGAAAAACAAAAGAATAAGAGAGAGAATATTATGTATTCCAAACGCCATTTTACGACCAAATATAATGACTCATTGGGTTAAGTTAATAGACATGTATTGCCAGGCATCTATATCTGTCTAATACCCTAACAGATCAACATGTTATTTGAATATTGATTTAGAAGAAAGGATTAACATGTGATGCCGACTGAAATGAAATGTAGATGGAAATATCGATAAATAATGTCAGATGTCGACTCTAGAAGAACTTTTAAAACAAAAGAATTCTAAAAATATATTTAAATTAATATATTGTACTCTTTGCTTCTTTCATATTTATAATATCAACGTCATGCAAAGTTAGATTTAGATTACTGTGTTATGCGAGATCTGACTCACCTGTATTTGGAGATTGTGGTGTTCTCCAGGTGTTATGAGGGTTGTAGTTGGGTGTTTCTAGCTATATTAAAGTGCATTTCTCTTGTTTAGCAGGTCTAAAAAAATATTTGCTAGTCTTATATTTGTTGTTATGCTGCCGAATTTTTCGACGCATCTAGTTAATAATTTAGACTTAGTTTCAAGGGTTGGTTTTAGTGTTAGTGTAAACCTTAGTTTCAAGTTGTATTTAGTATATTAAGCATTGAGTGTATGGTTGTATGCTCAAAAGATTAACATAATCGTTCTTTTTTAACTTAAGACTTTCGCTTTTAGCTTTTTGGATGGTTTAAATTTCAACAAGTATAGATTGGTTTTCTTCTTTTGATTTTTTTGTAGATGATTCGACTCAACCTTGATATGGAAGGACACATCTCTATCGTTTGGAGGCCACCACGAGCTTGTTAGATGCTTTCTGTAACTTAAGACTTTCGCTTCTAACTTCTTATTAGAATTATGTAACAAACAATACTTTTAATTTTGTCAATTTTTTTATCACTTTAGTCTTTTGTACTTCAATTTATAATGTATGGTTTTTATATCTTTCGAATTTAATGTATACGTGTAATTAACTTTTTGATGTATGAATTTATTTCAGAAAATAAAATTGAATGCATTTTCATTTTTATATCTTGAATGTATTTATTTTAGACTTTCAAAACAGAAAAAATAGCAAAATGAAAAAAAAAAATGATAAATAAAGGCTCTGTCGACGCCATATGGCAGGCACCGGCAGCGCCATCACGTGGGCTTTCTACCGACGCGTAAGTCAACTCGTCGGCAGAAATAGCCCCCTGCCACATTTCTGCCGACGCGTGCAAAATACGCGTCGGTAGAAGCTTTGCCGACCCTTTTCTTTCGACTTCTTACCCGACGTCTAGATGCACGTCAGGAGAACCTTTCCCGACGTGTTTTTCGATCTTTCCCAACGCATTGGCACGTCGGAAGAGACCTTGATTGTTGTAATGAATTCATCTTCTCCTTCATTGCATTGAGCCACTAGTCTTTTTCATCATGAGACAAGACCTCTTGATAGTTCTCTGCCTCTCCATCTTCACTAACTAGAATGAACTCTGAGCTTGGATACCTTGTTGAAGGTTTACGCTCTCTGGTGGACTTTCGAACTTGTGTATCCTCCACTTGAGGGTAGGTTGCTCGCCCTACTCATGAACTTCTTCATGAATCACTTCCTCATGGATTTCTTCATCAGATGAAGACTCGTTAAGATTATCATCATCAACATGATCTGGTACATTACCATCAGGTTGTATCTCACCAACATCATCGTGTACATCATCAAGTACATCTTCAACATTCTCATTTGCTGGTTGAATAACAAAGGGAATCGAGGTAGAATCATTAGTAGTATCAAGAAACAACTCTAAAGTAGAAGTGTACCTTGTACTCAGAAGATTGATAACTCTTAGTATAAGAGTTATTTACCTTATCTTTTAGCTTGGATTCTTTAATATGGGAGTAATTGGCTAGCATATTTTGATATTTTCCCTTTATAAACCTCATGCTTTGGTCTGAATCATCTTTGAGGAAATAGTTAATATTTTTCTACTGTTTTGAAAGTGAAATGCATTAAAATTTGTGTACTTATATTGCAGATCCATAAAGTCATTTTGGTAGCAGACTAAAGGCAGCATGTGTAGCAGTTAAAGTGATTGAGGAGCTGGAGATGGAATTGCTGGATCAATTCTGGAGCAAAGTTCACACGTGATTCACACGAGAGAAAAATCGGTTCATTAAATGAGCTGGCACTTTTTATTACAATCAGCTCTTTCATCCAATGGGAGTCTGCCATCTTGCTGAAAAGAAGCTGATGTAGCCCTGAATTCAATGAAGAGAGGAATATTTTTTTTAGGGCAACCACATTTGTGAAGGATATAAAAAGGAGAAGAAACAAAAAAAGAGAAGGAGATACATACAGACAGCAGTGGAGAAATCGAGAAGGGAAGAGAAGGAGATTCCATAGAAGAAGGGGAAGCTGACATTTGGAAGGAGCATCTGCTGCAACCTTTCCATTTCCGGCGACTTCTTCCTTTATTTTTCTTTCTTCTTCTCTTGAACTTTGAGTAGCTGTGTTTTAAGTTTCTTATGGCTTTTTCTGGTTGTTTTATTTTGTTTTCAGCTTGTAACATGAACTAATCACCTTAAGGTGAGGATTAGGATACTTTTGTATTAATCTAAACATTGGAGCTGAGCTCCTTAGCTTTCTTAATCTGGTTTTGAGGGTGTTTAATGCTTAAGCAAAGATTTCGTCCGGCCAACCATTTCTTTGCACTGTCATCTTTAGTTTTGGGAAAAACAAGGGTGGCTGAATACTCAAAATCACATTAGCTCCTTGTTAGGGTTAGTAGCTAGCTAAGTGAAGGAGTTAGGGATAACACTTCGCCTAATGCACATAATACAGCATGTTTAAAATGAAGTGGGTTAATGGGAGTTAATCTGCTATTTTAGGAGATTTGGGAAGATTCCGTGAGAAACTGTTGTGTGGATTGAGGGAGCAAAGTTCTTGCTCTAGCGTTTGATGTTTAGAGAAATACAAATAGTTCCTAATCCGAGCCTATTTTCTTAACCTTGTTGCAAGTCTCGTTTCTCTAGAATTTTGCACCTTGCCTTGTTATATGTTTATTTCTGCAATTTATTTTATCAAAACACCTAAGTGTAGACATTACTAAAATTTAATCGGTTACCACTTTGAATTTGGTAGAAATTAAGTTTAAGCATAGGAATTTTCTTGTTCTAATCCCTGTGGAGACGATATTAATATACTTATCACTTGCTGCTGGCCGTGTATACTTGCACGTGCATTGTGTGGAATTTCATTGAATATTTTAACCCCACCTTACAAGGCAACAAGTTTTTGGCGCCGTTGCCGGGGATTAGTTTGAATTTCACTTTGTTTGAACTTATTTTTGGTAAATTGGTGCTGAAATTGCATTCTAACTTGGCTGTTTGTTACTTTTTCAGGGTTGGTTTGGTAGTGGTGTATGAACGAGTTTCCTGATCTAGAATTTGAGCTTGACCCTGAGATTGAAAGGACATTTCATAAGAGAAGGAGAGAACAGAGGAATAGGAATAACCGCATGGACCCACCTCCTCTTTTACCTCCTGCCCAACCGAGAGATCCTGAAGAACAAGAGAACCCACAGCAACCTAACCTTGAAATGGACCGACAAGCTAGAGTAGATAATCCGGCTGAAAACCCTGTCCTCTTAGCCAATGATAGGGAAAGAGCCATTAGAGCCTACGCACTCCCTATGTTTGATGAATTAAACCCCGGGATACTTAGGCCAGAAATAGAGGCACCTAATTTCGAAATGAAGCCTGTGATGTTCCAAATGTTACAAACCGTGGGGCAATTTCATGGATTACCTTCTGAAGATCCCCACCTTCATCTAAAATCCTTTTTGGGAGTGAGCGATTCATTTAGGATGCATGGAGTTTCTAAGGATGCACTTAGATTAACTCTTTTTCCTTACTCCTTGAGGGATGGAGCAAAGGCTTGGTTGAATAGTCTTGCTCCAGGATCCATCACTTCTTGGAATGAGTTGGCTGAGAAATTCCTTATCAAGTATTTTCCTCCCACTAGGAATGCCAAACTTAGAGCTGAAATAGTTTCATTTAGGCAGTTTGAGGATGAATCTTTTAGTGAGGCATGGGATAGATTTAAAGAGTTGCTAAGAAAATGCCCTCACCATGGACTTCCCCATTGTATCCAAATGGAGACTTTCTATAATGGATTGAATAGGACTACACAGAACATGGTTGATGCTTCAGCAAATGGTGCTCTGCTGTCTAAAACTTTTAATGAGGCATATGAAATTTTAGAAAGGATTTCAACCAATAGCAGCCAATGGTCTGATGTGAGAAGTGTGGCTGGAAAGAAAGGTAAGGGAATGATGGAGGTAGATACTGTTACTGCTTTCAATGCAAGGTTTGACACTATGGAGAATATGATGAAGAAACTGGCTTTAGGATTTGAAAATTCGAATTTAGTGACTCCTAGTGCAAACAAAAATGTAGCAGCAATCAATATAAGTCAAAATACTCCAGACTCTTGTGTGTATTGTGGAGAGGAGCACACCTTTGAATTTTGCCCTAGCAACCCAGCTTCAGTGTGCTATATTGGGAATCAAAACAATCAGCAGAATAACCCTTATGCTAACACCTATAATCCAGGGTGGAGGAACCATCCTAACTTTTCTTGGAGTGGCCAAGGAATTAATTCGCAAGGCCTCCAAGGACAGCAAAAGATGAATGGTCCACCTGGATTTGGGAAGCAAAACCAGCAGACTATGCCCCAACAAAAGAATTCTGTCAATCAGTCCAACCAAGGAACAAGTTCTCTCGAAAGTCTTTTTAAGGATTATATGGCAAGAAATGATGCTGCCATGAGAAACTTAGAGATACAAGTGGGACAATTGGCAAGTGAGATGAAGGCTAGACCCCAAGGAAAATTACCTGCTGATACTGAGGTTCCAAAGAGAGAAGGTAAGGAGCAAGTTAAGGCTATTGAATTGAGAAGTGGTAAACCTCTTGCTGAACCAAAAGTTTTGATCAAGCAAAAGCTGAAAAATAAAGAGTCTGCTGTACAAACAGAAAGTGAGAATGTTGCTGAAAAAGATTCAGGAGTTGAAGAGGTTGAAGAGATCCCAAAGACAACACCCATAGAGCCACCGAAGCTAGTCCCAATCTCCATCCCTGAGTTTAAACCACCTCCACCACCTTTTCCCCAAAGATTGAAGCAGAAAAATCAAGAAGTGCAATTCAAGAAATTTTTAGAGGTATTAAAGCAACTTCACATAAATATACCCTTGGTTGAGGCTTTGGAACAAATGCCTAATTATGTGAAGTTTCTCAAGGACATCCTAACCAAGAAGAAAAGGTTTGGGGAGTATGAGACTGTCTCTTTAACCGAGGAGTGTAGTGCTATATTGAAAAATAAACTCCCACCTAATGTTAAAGATCCTGGTTCTTTTACTATTCCTGTTTCTATAGGTGGTAAAGAGCTAGGGCGAGCTCTATGTGACCTTGGTGCTAGCATAAACCTTATGCCATTATCTATATTCAAGAAATTGGGCATAGGTGAAGCTAGACCCACAACGGTTACATTACAACTTGCTGATAGATCCATAACTTACCCGGAAGGAAAGATTGAAGACATCTTGGTTCAAGTGGATAAGTTCATATTCCCAGCCGATTTTATTATTTTGGATTATGAAGCGGACAAGGAGGTCCCTATAATTCTTGGAAGACCGTTCTTAGCCACCGGGAGAACTTTAATAGATGTCCAAAAGGGAGAACTAACCATGAGGGTGAATGATCAAGAGGTTAAATTTAGTGTTTTTGATGCGCTGAAATACCCTACTGATGTGGAAGAGTGTTCTGTTATTCAGATTTTGGATGAATTAGTTGAGGAAAAATTTGCTTTGGATTTGAGAGAGCAACACACCCAGGCATTTGGTAAAGTTACAGTAGAAGAGTTAGAGATTACTGGGTTGAAACAAGAGGCAGAAAGTGTTTGGGAAATGCAAAAGGTGAACAAAGTTTTTGAGTTGCTGGATTTAACTGATAGGAAGATCCTACCTATGCAACCATCTATAAAGGAACCTCCCAAACTTGAGTTGAAACCCCTGCCCATGCATCTGAAATATGCATATTTAGGAGAAAAGGAAACTCTTCCCATAATCATATCAGCAAGTCTAACGCTTGAAGATGAAGGATTATTGCTTAATCTGCTGAAGCAATATAAGAAAGCAATAGGCTGGACTTTAGCTGATATTCAAGGGATAAGTCCTTCGTTCTGTATGCATAAAATTAATTTGGAAGATGGAAATTTTAAGACAGTGGAGCAGCAGAGGAGACTTAACCCAGCTATGAAGGAAGTAGTGAAGAAGGAAATAATTAAGTGGTTAGATGCGGGAATCATCTACCTATCTCGGATAGCAATTGGGTAAGTCCGGTCCAATGTGTACCCAAGAAAGGAGGGATGACAGTAGTGGTTAATGAAGCTAATGAACTGATTCCCACTAGAACAGTAACCGGTTGGAGGGTGTGCATGGATTACCGAAGGCTTAATAAAGCCACACGTAAAGACCATTTCCCTCTACCGTTTATTGATCAAATGTTGGATCGATTGGCGGGGCATGATTATTATTGCTTTTTAGATGGTTATTCAGGGTATAACCAAATAACTATAGCCCCACAAGACCAAGAAAAAACCACTTTTACATGCCCTTACGGTACATATGCTTTTAGGAGAATGCCTTTTGGGCTCTGCAATGCTCCAGCAACGTTTCAGAGGTGCATGTTGGCTATATTTTCAGATATGATAGAAACCATGATGGAAGTCTTTATGGACGACTTTTCAGTGTTCGGGGAATCCTTTCAGAATTGCTTGGAGAATCTGGGAAAGGTGTTGAAAAGATGCATAGAAACCAATTTCGTCCTAAATTGGGAAAAATGTCATTTCATGGTCAAAGAGGGCATTGTTTTAGGACACAAGGTTTCTAGGAAAGGAATAGAAGTGGATAAGGCTAAAATAGAGATCATTGAGAAATTGGATCCTCCAACTTCAGTAAGGGGTATTAGAAGTTTCTTAGGACATGCTGGCTTTTATAGGAGATTTATCAAGGACTTTTCTAAGATTTCCAAACCCCTTTGTTTGTTATTAGAGGCCAATAGACCATTTGAATTTGGAGAGGAGTGTTTGAAGGCATTCAACACCTTGAAATCTGCATTAGTTACTGCACCTATCGTTTCTAGTCCAAATTGGCAACTACCATTTGAATTGATGTGCGATGCAAGTGACTATGCAGTGGGTGCAATGCTTGGGCAAAGGTATGACAAGATTATTCATCCTATTTACTATGCTAGCAAAACCCTTAATGGAGCACAGTGGAATTATACCACCACTGAAAAAGAACTGTTGGCTATAGTATTTTCATTTGAAAAATTTCGGCCATATTTAGTGGGATCTAAGGTTACTGTATTCACAGATCATGCTGCCATTAAGTACTTGCTAGCTAAAAAGGATGCTAAACCAAGGTTGATAAGGTGGGTATTGCTACTACAAGAGTTTGATTTAGAAATTAAAGACAAAAAGGGAACCGAGAACTTAGTAGCAGACCACTTGTCAAGAATTGAGAGAGCAAATGTTATGCTTCCTCAAAATGAGATCAGAGACTCCTTCCCAGATGAGCAACTTTTGACAGTAGCTCACATTAAGGATATGGAAGCACCTTGGTATGCTGATATTGCTAATTATCTTGCCTGTGGAATTTTGCCCTCTGATTTATCAAAACAGCAATTGAAGAAATTTTTGCATGAAGTGCGGTTTTACTTTTGGGATGAGCCTTATGTGTATAGACAATGTGCAGATGGGTTAGTGAGAAGATGTGTATCTCAAGAGGAAGTTCCTGAAATCTTGGAGCACTGTCACACAGCCCCTTATGGAGGGCATTTTGG
Organism: Luffa aegyptiaca; assembly: GCA_017139565.1. Taxonomy (NCBI): domain Eukaryota; kingdom Viridiplantae; phylum Streptophyta; class Magnoliopsida; order Cucurbitales; family Cucurbitaceae; genus Luffa; species Luffa aegyptiaca. The sequence continues at coordinate 29,799,685 of CM029400.1, read as the reverse complement.
TGGTCAAAGGACAGCAGCTAAAGTTTTTCAATCTGGATACTATTGGCCCTCGGTTTTTAAGGACTCTCATTGGTTTAGCAAAACTTGTGATAGTTGTCAGAGGAAAGGAATTATTGGCTTGAAGGAAGAGATGCCCCTTACCTATATTCTAGAGATAGAGCTCTTCGATGTATGGGGGATCGACTTTATGGGACCTTTCCCACCTTCCTTTGGTAACATATACATTCTCTTAGCAGTTGATTACGTGTCTAAGTGGGTTGAAGCCATTGCTTGCCCCTTAAATGATGCTAAGACTGTGTTGAGATTCCTCCACAAGCACATTTTCACAAGATTTGGCACCCCTCGTGCATTGATAAGTGATGAGGGATCTCACTTTGTTAACCGGTTAATGAGTGGCATGTTGGCCAAATATAACATTAAGCACAAAATTTCCACTCCCTACCACCCCCAAGCCAATGGCCAAGCCGAGATTTCCAATAAGGAGATAAAAGGAATTTTGGAAAGGGTAGTTAGTCCCAATAGAAAAGATTGGTCTCTTAAGCTTGAGGATGCTCTTTGGGCTTATAGGACAGCTTATAAAACTCCCTTAGGAATGTCTCCTTATAGGCTAGTCTTCGGTAAAGCTTGCCACTTACCTTTAGAATTAGAACACAAAGCCTTTTGGGCTCTTAAGAAATTAAATTTTGATCATGTGGCAGCTGGATCATTGAGGAAGTTGCAATTGGTGGAATTAGAGGAGTTGAGGCAGACTTCCTATGAAAATGCCAAGATGTATAAAGAAAAAACCAAGATGTGGCATGATAGGAAGATTTTGCCGAAGCAATTTGAAAAGGGACAGAAGGTGCTTTTGTTTAACTCCAGACTTAAACTTTTTCCAGGAAAACTTAAGTCTCGTTGGTCTGGTCCTTTCACAGTTTTACATGTATTTCCCTATGGAGCAATCTTGTTGAAGGATGAAAAAGATGGTAGGGAATTCAAGGTTAATGGTCAGAGAATTAAGCATTATTGGGGAGAAGAAGTTCAAAGAACTAGCTTCTCTCCAATTATCTGGGGATTGATGTAGTAAAAATTTTGAGGGAGCATTGTGGCTTTAACAGTGGGTTTCAATTGAGCTCCCGAAAATGGTTGTATTTTCTTTAAGTTTATTTATCGTTGGTTTAGTTAAATTTTTTTTATTTGATTTCTTTTAATTTATTGTCTTTCTTTGTTGCAGATTTCTTTTTTAAGAAGGCAAGGGTTTTATTATTCATCATCATTTTGGAAATAAAGTTGATATGATTGAAATGACTGATTTTTTTTGGAAGAAAGTTGAAAAGGGAAAGAGGAAGTTATGGTGAATGTAAATCACGTGGCTCAAGGCTGACATGCAAAGCATGGGGAAGAGAAATTTGACAAGATGATGGGAATTAGGGTTTCCAAAAGGAGTGGTCAAATCGGCAATTAAGGAGAAAATAGATTTCATTTTAATGCAAGATTTCCCCCCCCCCCCCAAAATCTTATTTGGTTTAAAAAAAAAAAAAAGGAAAAAATCGATAGAGCCCTCATCTTCAACCTTTTAAAGCTCCCCATAAACCCAAGCTTCAGCATATTCCATAGCTAATACCTCCCTTCTTAGAGTGCTAAATCGCCACAATGCCGCCTAAAACAAGAGAAAAAAAATCGGAGGCTCAGCAAAGAGAGAGCAATATTCCAGAGGAAAGCCTTAACATTGAACGGTCTGAGGTTGAAGCCCCAGCAAAGAAGAAGGGTAAGAAAAAGCGTGTTGTAGCCAAAGAACCATCTGTTGTTCAGCATGCAAGCCGAGAAGAGCAAGAGCAAGCCGTTGATGATGAGCATATCCCATTAGTTGAGCAGTTGAAAAAGAAGAAGAAGAAGACCAAGCAAGCTGAACATTCCAGCAAAGGTAAGGAAGCCTTGGTTCCGCGGGTAGCATCGGTGGATCGCTTCATCAACGAAGCTGCTAGAGCAAGGTATGAGGCTCTTCTAAGAAGAGGATTTCTTGCGGAACGAGGATTTCAATCTCCATTCAGTCAGCTTCCTAGTTTTCTTCAATCTGGGATTGCAAATCTCGGCTGGGATATTTTTTGTAAGAAGCCGGAGCTTGCACGTATCCAAGTTGTTCGAGAATTCTATGCAAATGTTGATGAAGAAGAGGGCTTTCAAACGATTGTCAGAGGAGTGCCCGTGGATTGGTCGCCTGAAGCAATCAACGATCTTTATCACCTTCCAGACTTCCCTAGAGCAATGTTCAATGAGATGGTAATTGCTCCATCAGAAGAGCAATTAAAAGCTGTTATATCAGAAGTAGGTATTGAGGGAGCTAGCTGGCAGATTTCTAAGAATCGTGCCCGAACATTCTTAGCCACTTATATGAAACCTGAAGCAAATGTGTGGCTGGCGCTGATTCGAAATCGAATTCTCCCAACAACTCACGACTCTACTATATCAATGGAGCGAGTCCTTCTGACCTTTGCCATAATGAAAAATCTGAGCATTGATTTGGGGAAGATAATTTCCACTGAAATTTTTCTGTGTTTCAGGAAGAAGGTTGGACGACTATGTTTTCCAAGCACCATAACATTGCTGTGTAAAAGAGCCGGAGTCCCTATCCAAAAAGAAGACGACATCCTTTTTGACAAAGGAATCATTGATGCTGCAAATATGGATAGGCTTATGAGAGGAGAAGGTCAGCAGAGGCAAGGAGGGTTGATGTCGGGGGTCCATAAGGTTTTGGACCAATTGGACGTGGTTTTAAAGAGAATAGAGCACATGGAAGGGCAACAACAAGCTTACTGGTTGTATGCTCAGCGGAGAGATGCAATTTTGAAGAAGGCGATGCAAGCCAACTTCACTCGACCGTACCCTCCATTCCCTCCATTTCCAAATGAAGTGCTCGTGCCTTGGATCCCCCACCTTCCAGACGATCAAGAAGAGAATGAAGAAGAGATCGATGCAGATCTCAATGTGTGATCAGGGATGTTTGTGAATCCCTTGCTTTGTTCTGTTTTATGTTATTTTGTGTTTGTTAGTTAGGTTGTTGTCTGCTCTTTTAGTTTTTTTTTTATCCTGATTTTGTGGCGTCTGATTCAAGATGTATGTGAAAAAGAAAAAGGAATTAAATGAAATATCATATTTTGGACTGCATTGCTGTGTTTGTGCTTGTGCATGAGTTCTGAATTATAAAAAAGAGAAGAGGTGAATGAATCTGCTGTCTAAAGAATCGATGAATGCATTGAATGAAAATCTGTTTAGCTTTGCTGGATCAATGATGTCCTTTGCTAGGGCAAAGTAGTAAGCATTGTCTCAATCTAGTTGGTTTGTGTGGCTGCTTTGAATCCCTTAGTTTGCTTTAGATTATTCAAATGATATTGTTGTTTGTTGTGGCTGAAAATTTGTGCTGGATGAGTGTTCTGAATTGCCCGTAGCTTAGAATATCCTTGTAGCAATATCATCACACTTTTGCACAATAAGTCCTTGTGTTAGTCCATGATTTTAGAGCCTTACTTATCTCAGCTAGTGTCGTAGGAGAGCTGCCTTCGTTAATCAAGATCTAACTTGTTTAACTCTCAAGCCTTAAATTCTAGCTTCGAAATAAGTTTGGGGGTCTCTCCTAGCTAATTTTCTCATTGGGGACAATGAGTAATTTAAGTTTGGGGGTGTGGTGATTCCCTTTGAAAAAAAAAAACAGTAGAATAAGCCCTTGTGAGAGCACTCCTCTTTTCCTTAGAAGATGCACTCAATCCTTTCCAAATAAGAGAATCTATCTTTTTCTTAAGTAGCCGAGTAACCAGAGGCATTTATGATACCCATAGTTTGCCCTTGCGTCAAAAAGTGGCTTAGGAAAAAGAAGATTCCTTCTCAAAAAAAAAAAAAAAAAAAAATCTAAGAGAAAGGATGAGTGTAGCCCTGTTAGTTGCGCCCCTCCCAGGACTTAGGTGAGCTTCATCATAAAATGTCGCCATTCTGAGGAGCAAGGGGGAAGTAACTAATAGGATATCTTTGTGGGAAAATGAGTGTTGATCCTTTAAAGGTGATGAACCTAGAAGCTAGGGTGTACTTCATCATAAAATGTTGTCATTCCTAGATTAAGGGTTGTGACCTTGGGGACTCTCTTAAGGTATATATTTTTTTTTAAAAAAAAAAAAAAAAAAAAAAAAAAAAAAAAAAAAAAAAGCTAGAATTAGGTATAAGGGTTATGGAGGGTAGAGGTTGATTGTCGGATTGCATGGTTGGCTTGAGGATTTGGATGCTAGTCGAGTTAGTTTTAGGAGCTACAATCTGTGGATAAACATCTTGGCATGTGCTAAAGAGTGGTGAATTTGGTGCAGTGTATAAGCTAAGCTAGGGGTAAAAAGTACAGGACAACATTTAAGTTTTCCAAGAGCCTTTTGTTTGAGGAAAATTGTGTTGATCTTTTAGTGAGCTTTGGGAGTCAATAGTAGCAGTGCAAATTTCTTGATTGAGATGATGATATATGTATGATTGAGTTATAGGCAAAGGGTGAGGATTTGATCCAGGCTAGCATTACTCGAGGACGAGCAATGATTCAAGTTTGGGTGGTTTGATAACTCTTAGTATAAGAGTTATTTACCTTATCTTTTAGCTTGGATTCTTTAATATGGGAGTAATTGGCTAGCATATTTTGATATTTTCCCTCTATAAACCTCATGCTTTGGTCTGAATCATCTTTGAGGAAATAGTTAATATTTTTCTACTGTTTTGAAAGTGAAATGCATTAAAATTTGTGTACTTATATTGCAGATCCATAAAGTCATTTTGGTAGCAGACTAAAGGCAGCATGTGTAGCAGTTAAAGTGATTGAGGAGCTGGAGATGGAATTGCTGGATCAATTCTGGAGCAAAGTTCACACGTGATTCACACGAGAGAAAAATCGGTTCATTAAATGAGCTGGCACTTTTTATTACAATCAGCTCTTTCATCCAATGGGAGTCTGCCATCTTGCTGAAAAGAAGCTGATGTAGCCCTGAATTCAATGAAGAGAGGAATATTTTTTTTAGGGCAACCACATTTGTGAAGGATATAAAAAGGAGAAGAAACAAAAAAAGAGAAGGAGATACATACAGACAGCAGTGGAGAAATCGAGAAGGGAAGAGAAGGAGATTCCATAGAAGAAGGGGAAGCTGACATTTGGAAGGAGCATCTGCTGCAACCTTTCCATTTCCGGCGACTTCTTCCTTTATTTTTCTTTCTTCTTCTCTTGAACTTTGAGTAGCTGTGTTTTAAGTTTCTTATGGCTTTTTCTGGTTGTTTTATTTTGTTTTCAGCTTGTAACATGAACTAATCACCTTAAGGTGAGGATTAGGATACTTTTGTATTAATCTAAACATTGGAGCTGAGCTCCTTAGCTTTCTTAATCTGGTTTTGAGGGTGTTTAATGCTTAAGCAAAGATTTCGTCCGGCCAACCATTTCTTTGCACTGTCATCTTTAGTTTTGGGAAAAACAAGGGTGGCTGAATACTCAAAATCACATTAGCTCCTTGTTAGGGTTAGTAGCTAGCTAAGTGAAGGAGTTAGGGATAACACTTCGCCTAATGCACATAATACAGCATGTTTAAAATGAAGTGGGTTAATGGGAGTTAATCTGCTATTTTAGGAGATCTGGGAAGATTCCGTGAGAAACTGTTGTGTGGATTGAGGGAGCAAAGTTCTTGCTCTAGCGTTTGATGTTTAGAGAAATACAAATAGTTCCTAATCCGAGCCTATTTTCTTAACCTTGTTGCAAGTCTCGTTTCTCTAGCATTTTGCACCTTGCCTTGTTTTATGTTTATTTCTGCAATTTATTTTATCAAAACACCTAAGTGTAGACATTACTAAAATTTAATCGGTTACCACTTTGAATTTGCTAGAAATTAAGTTTAAGCATAGGAATTTTCTTGTTCTAATCCCTGTGGAGACGATATTAATATACTTATCACTTGCTGCTGGCCGTGTATACTTGCACGTGCATTGTGTGGAATTTCATTGAATATTTTAACCCCACCTTACAAGGCAACAAAGATCTGCACCTTTCTCGTGTTCAAAGAATACTACATTTCTGCTCATCACTACCTTCTTCTTTTCTGGATCGTAGAGCCTGTAACCATACTCTTCATCCCCATACCCAACAAATACACATGGATTGATCTTCGAATCAAGCTTTGACCTCTGTTCTTTAGGCACATGCATGTATGCCTTGCTACCAAAGACTCTCATATGTGAATAAGTAGGATCACGTACATTCCATGCTCTCTCTTGAATGTCTAGACCAAGAGGAACCGATGGAGTTCGATTAATTACATACACGACACATTGCACTGCTTCAGTCCAAAATGTCTTAGGAAGATCAAACATTCTAAGCATGCACCTCACCTTCTCTACAATAGTTTTGTTCATCCTTTCAACAACTCCATTGTGTTGTGGTGTTTGATAGCTCGCATAGCGAGCTATTTTTCCAGTGAATTTTAGTTAATTTTTTAGTACTATTTGGCCAATTTAATGCACTTTCATGTTTTTTTATAGGAATTGATTATTGAAGCTAAATTAGAGAAATTAGAGTTAATCGGGTGTTCGGGTCCTAAAGAAGAGCAAAAGAAGCAAAAAGGATCAAAGTTGGAGGCTTACATATGAGGCAAACCCGAGAGGTAGCGTCTCGACGCTGCCTCTTGGCGTCTCAATGCTACTAATTTCCATATATGATTTTGGCAGTGAAGAGCACAGCGTCAAGACGCTGTGCCCATAGCGTCTCGATACTATCGAGTTTTATTTAAGTAGCATGGGTGGCAAAGGGATAGCGTCGCAACGCTGTCCATAGCGTCTCGACGCTGTCGGCAGAATTCCTATAAATACCATATGTTGTGCTACGGCCAAGGGGAGTCCAATTGATGAGATTTTAGCCCTAATTTCTACTAGAGACCTTCTGTGGGAGCTGAAGCAAGGTCAAGGAGCAGGAATCAAGCAAGAAGACGTGAAGATCGTGACGGGGACGTGCGGTGTCAACGAATTCGAGTTTTTCCTTTTTTTTCCCTTACCTCTTGTTTTTTTTTTTTTTTTTTTTTTTGCTTTTTTTTTCAATTAGTGTTTGTAGTTCCAAGACTATGATTTGATAATTGTTTGTTTTAGGGATTGATGTAGTCGTTTAGTTTGTTGGATTGATTTTTGGTATGAATGTGCTTTTGTTTTATTCATGCAATTATGTTAGAATACATTTAATTAACTGGCCATTGATTGAATGTGATTTAGTGTTGAATCTTGGTCGGGAGAGAGGATTCAGCTTAGACCCTAATTGCATGACTAAGGTAGAATTCTAAGATCGGGAGATTTAGAATAACTTTAGAAGTTGTTAAAAGAACTAAACTCAAAGTATTGCATGTTACTGAACTTAGATTGGGATATCAAGTTTGTTGTATGCATGAGAATCAATTATGCTCGGGAGAGATAATTGTGATTTACGATTCCTAGACTTACTTGTAAAATAATTGCACGCTAAATTCATTCCCACTAATCAATCCTCAATCTCAAATAATGAAATCAATTTCCTAAGAGTTTTTCCATTTGAATCTCCAATTTTATTTTATGCTTTTGTCTTAGATTTATCTTTTGCGGTAAGTTTTGCTCACTAAATAAAATTGGACAAGATTATTCATGGTAATTAGTTTACCTAGAAAACCAATCCAAAGGATGACATTCGATTTAAACAATCACTATATTATTACTTGACCCGTATACTTGCGGTAAGCAAATCGCACATCAAGTTTTTGGCACCGTTGTCGAAGATTGGCATATTTAGTTGTTAACTTGTTAATAATATCCTGGAAGTCACTCAAATGCTCAAAAACAGGCTTCCTACCCTTCAATTTCAAATTAACAAGCTTCTTGATTAATGAAGCTTTGTTATGTGTTGTCTTCCTTTCATAAAGACCTTCCAACTTCTTCCACAACGCATATGTGTCGGACTCTTGAGACACATGGTTGAAAATGCTAATATCAACCCACTGCCCAATAGTCCCCAAAAGTTCTCCTCTTTAACTTTCCCCAATCTTTCTCTTCCATTTTCTCTGGTTTTGCAGGTTTAATAATAGTGTCATCAGCTCCTGTGGTTGCTTCAATTGGATCAAACAGATCTTTACAATATAACAAATCATCCATCATCGGTCTCCAGATGGAATAATTTGTTGATGTCAATTTAATCATTGAACTACCTCCACTACTACTAGTAGACTCCATAACAATGATTAAATTAAAACTTTGCTCTGATACCAACTAATAGGACCCAAGTAGTATATTAACAACCCACTAGGACCACCTCCAAGGCAATCAACCAATTAATAGTGCTCCAAAAACACCACAAACCAATCACCAATTAATCACCAAGAAATCAACCAATAACGGACAACAATCAACCATAAAATTTAGAAGACTAAAACACAAATAACACACGATTTATACGTGGAAAACCCCTTCGTTGTGAAGAGTAAAAACCACGGGACGTAAGAGGAGTCCACCCTTGTCACCTTCTCTTATTATTATAAAATTGAGGGAAAAAGAATCCAAGTCAATCATACAAAGATTCACAACTCACCAATACTTTCATACCTAAGAGATTAACACTTAAGAGATAAAGAAGATGAAAATATCTCTACTTTTACAGGTTCTGTCCAGCAGCAATTACAAACAAACTAGAGCTCAAAACGACGATCTAACCGTGCAAAGCGAGACCCTATGTGTCCCCAACAGGCTGACCAAATTTCAACAAAATCCAACGGTTGAAACTCCAACAATCGACAACTTTGTGAACGTTGTCGCTGAAAATCCAAACTGCACTGCTCTCCCTGCTTCTCTCCGTTTTTCTTTGTGTTTTTCTGTATTTTCAACTGCCGTCTCTTTCCTTAGGTCATCTCATATCAAAGGAAAAACCCTAGACTTTCAAGACAAGCCAACTCATTTAACCCCAATTGGACTAAACACATAACCCGACATATTGGGCTCATAAACACAAGTTAAAAAATAAACTCTTGCTTATGCAACAAATGGGCTGAACACCCACAACATCAATTACTATGGTGAAAAGTTGCATCCTTTCAAGCTTAACAAAGGCATCCTTTCATCCAAGAGACATAATGAATCTAAAAATCCTGATTCATCCACCATCTTTAATGCATTATGTACCTATTAAATTCATGTACTTGTATTTATGAAGGTTCATGTATGGATTTCAAGGGTTGGGGGTTGAATTTAGACTACAGAGGTGAAGGGTTGTGTCCTTTAATTGTGACTTTTCAATTAGTATAAATAGGGATGTAATTTTGTCATTTGCAAAACAAGTTGAATTTGAATGAAATTTCATATTGAGTCGTGTAGTCTCTCTCAAGCTTTATGTTTTCCTTGTATTCTTGTGTTTAGAATGCATGCTTAGAATTTTCAATCTAGTTTGATCAATTAGATTGTGAAGATTTCGAAATCTTGAAGTTAGGAACAAGTTCTCTTTTCTTCTTGATCACCGATAATTTTTCCAAGTAAAATCTGTTTAGCTTTCTTGGGGTTGTCTTATCCTTTTGTTAATGAAGTTATTCTTATTACTGTTATGGGAATTCACCTGAAATAAAGGGAGTTTTCAAGTTTAATTGAGGTAGTTTCTTTATCACATATTGTGGATGTAAAATTTTCTTTGGAGCTTATTTTTGTGATTAATGTTTGATTTGGACAATAATCACAAAATTAAGCATATTGGAGAGGAGGGTTTTGCAAGGTGTTGTGTATTGAAATGCATTTGTTTGTCTTGCCCATTTTCGTTTGTTTAAAATTGAAATGCATTCAACATTTCCATAGTCATGCTGAATTTTTATCATTTTTAACTATATTTTGATGGACTTGGTAAAGATTCAAGAAATGTGTGTATATACTTTGGGAAACATGAATATGTACAAATATTTAATTAAGTGTTAATGTATATAGTGTTTTAAGATGAATTAATTGTGAGAACGTATATATATGGATTCATAGGATGGAAATTATTGTATGGTCTAGATTTTTTCATTGGGCTCATAGATGTTTTTTATGTGTTTGAAGCAGAGAGGGTTTTGCAAGGTGTTGTATGTGTTGGGTTTTTGGAAAAATATTAGAAGTGAGTTGTCCCACATTGGAAAAGTTCAAGGAAATGATGGGCTCCAAGTACTATAAAAGGAGCCTATGGCTTTGATTTCAAAGCATCTGATCGGTTGTCAGTATGCTAATAACTTAATACAAAATTATCGCAGATATATATCAATCCAAGTATAAATTGACACAATCAAGTAATATCTAGTGAGTCTAGGGTCGAATCCACAGGGAAAGGTTATTTGCAAAGCTTTAATAATTTTTATTGATCTGAACTCAAAAACGTGTGATATTATGAAAAACCAACTAAGAGAGTTGATGAGTATGAAGAATAAATGTTGCAAGAAAGTAAAACATGCGTTGAGAGTAAGAAGGGAAGTCTTAAGGAGAATATTATCAAGGCTGTTGCGATCGCAACCTCATGCGTTTATAAGAACCTTGTAGCGCATACCAGGACTAATTGATCCATTAATGCCTAAGTGAGAAAAAATCACAAGTTTCCCTTCCGGTACTCCTTCTGCGTTTGGCATAAAACTATCAATTGTCTGTTTGGCTAGTTCATGTGTGGGCTTAGTTCTCTAACAACTTACAAGGGACTGCGTTAGTCTTAACGCAATCAAAGCTCATTCATGCACTATCTTATAGCGGTAGTGTTTATCTAATGCTACCAAGACTACATGCAATGCGCTAGCTTGTTCTACTTAGATATGTCTGCATGCATTACCTGTCAGGGATTTATCATGCTGCTACCGCATCCAGCTGGCCAGGCGGGAGTTAGTAATGAAAATAGTATCGCATCTAAGTAGAAGGCAATAATGTTTCATTAAATCAAAGTATGCGCTTGCAAAGTAAAACTTATCACCGCATGGTTGCTTGCGCTAAGCCTTGATGAAGAAAATTAGCTCATGCGAGCAAAACAATACATTGTGCAATACATCGCAAATGCAAGTCTACCCTTAATCACAACTCTCTGTGATTTCTCTTTCTCCTTGCTGCTTTGATCTTCATCTATTCCCTCTCGTCCTTTTCCTTTGAGCAGGTGATTTCTATTTATAGGCGAAGAAAACTGACTTCTCCAAGGAATTAGAAAACTTGCTTCAGTCATCTTCCACCCACTTGCGCGTCAGTTGTGTCAGCATGGTCTTTTCATCCATCTTGTTTGTTTCATGATCGTCTTGGGATGTGTGCCTGCGCTGAGAGAAACTTGGGCAACAAACAACTGAATTAAATGCGTTAGCACCTTATATTTTTATAATTTCGTACCGCATCCATAAATATAGCCTACCGCAGAAAACCATCGCATTTTCCTTCCTTATTGCGTTGAGGTAACGCATCCATGTATCTTTTGGCCTTGTTTTAGCTTAAGTTTAAAGGAGAAATAACTTGCTTTTTGCAAGTTATCAGCAACCAATTTATGAATCACTTTAAGCTTGGTATACTAATTAACTCTAGTTGTGTGAGTGATATAAAGCTTTGAAAGAGTGCTTCTTGTAATTTGGCTCGGGGAGAGAATTCTTTATGTTTGTAAAAATTTTTCACATAGTGGATTTCTTTTTGTGGGTCGTGGTTTTTTCTTGGCTTTGGAGTTTCCACGTAAATTCTTGTGTTTCTTATTTTGTTGCTTTATTTTAATTTCTTTGTTATTTTTCTGCTTATTCCTACAATAGAATTGAGGGTTTTTCCCAACAGTATGATCTAGATTTCTTTGCTATTTACACTCAATTTTTGAAAATTAGGTTGCATTTTCCTTTGGTGATGGAGTTAATAGACCTCTACCAAGAGTGTTCATATTAGAACTTCTTGTGGATCAGATGAGTCTAACAAACTCAGGTGCGTTTTAGGAACTTCTTGACATAGGAATGCTGCATATCTATGTGAATGTTTTTATTTTGTTCAAATTTGGACAAGAATTTCTATCTTGGGTTCTTTAGAATGATTGCATTGTCTTGGTCAATTTATAAAGTCTTGTTTATAAACGAAATGATACAAGAATTCTAAATATGGAACTTTAGGTTAGATGTTTGTAGCGGATTGCCATCAGTAGAAGTTGTGGTTTTTGGAGGATTGTGTGTTGATTTTTAGAGGTGGTGTGTTTGGTTAGATGTTTGTTCATTCGATGAAAGTGGTGAGACAATGATAGTTGTTGTGTTTGCTAATTTAGTTCTTAGATTCATGTTCTTATGTCAAGTTATTAGTTTAGTGGTTAACTTTACAAGGTTGGATATGTTAGGTTAAGTTTAGTAGTTTGTTTTAAGTCTACAATGTCATTTTCAGCCTATTCATGTCATGTTATTTGGGGGAAGGTGTTGTGCTTGTATGATATTGAGCTTTTGGTTTTTGTTGATTAAAGTCAATGATTTGAAGCTTTTGGTTTGGTGTTTAGTTTGGAGTTTGAGATTGAGTTTGCGCTTATATCATATTAGGATTCTTTTGTTGGAGTTTGGTAACTTAATTAGTTAATTAGTTGTGATGATGTTATATTTATTAGTTTTAACATGAGTTTTGACGATGAGTAATTAGTTTAAGCACTTTTGTTCATTCTTATTTTGATATTATGTTCGTAAACTTTGAAAAAGTGATAACTTGGTTATGTTTAGATATTATGTTCATTATATATGTTAAAAATTCATTGATTTAGTATCTATTGAACCCTAATTAATATGTGTTTTTCTTAGGTTCTTCGAGGTTGATGTAGAAGGAAGATTATGCTGCAAAGAATAAAGATGCATATATGAGAAGTGTAGATGTTAAGTTTTAAGTTTAGGTGCTTTGTAGTTTAGGACTTTTAAAGTGTAAATGCATTGTAATTTTATTTTAATCTCAAACTTGTATGAACTTTGAACTTATTTGAATGAAATTTGGAAAATATTTGAGTTTGTTTATATTTATTTTAGGTGGAAAAAATTGGGTTATATTAATATTAAAAAAGAAAGCAATTTCACACTTCTAGTTTGTTTCGATGATAGTTGCCAACTGGTTTGTTTCAATGATAGTTGCCGACGCCTATTTTTGCATCGGAAAAGACTTTTCCGATGTGGTTTTTGACTTTTTTTTTACGCTTTTTTGACGTTGGAAAAAACTCAAATTGTTGTAGTGTGCATGTGTCCTAAAAGTAAAATATTTGTGCACCTGATTTTGGCGGAGAAATCAAGCTCTTGAGTATTCCCGTTGAATTGCATGTCTTTGATATTGTTAGACGAATTTTTGTAGCTGACATGGAGGTCGGGAGTGAGTTGGGTCTCTTTTTGCGGTGGCAGCGAGAAGTTGGGGGTGGTGGTCGAAAACTTGTTAGCCTTGTAATGGACTGTCATCGTCATAAGATGAAGCTCAACGTCAACGGTGGATCTTTTGTTTGGGTTACGGCTTTTGATGGTGAAGGTTATGGTGGCATTGAGCGTTGTATGAGTTGAGTTTTCCACGCTGAAAACTGGGGCTTTGGGGAACACAAAGACCCCAACAGATGATGATTGCAATTCCCATAACTATAATTACACCCAACAAGCTTCTTCCTATGATTCTCATCAGCCAAAACCCAATGCTTTTCGTCATTTCGGTGGATTCTAACTTGTTCCATGAAACTGAGAATAATAAAGGAAATTAAGGCTCATTTGGTAACGTTCTCGTTTCTTGTTTCTTGTTTCCAATTTTATTAAGAAATCTAAGCATTTAATAACTATGTATGTTTCTTGTTTCTCATTTTTTAGAAACACTCCCAAAATTTGTATAGAACTTTTGGGAACAACTAAAACTAGTTTCTCCTTTTTTGTTCTTGTTTCCAATTTTTCCAAAACATACTGGTAAGCTTACCTTGAATATTGATGATGAAAAAGTCGTTTTTAATATTTTTGGCCAAGAAGAGTCTGTATGTAGTTTGCATACTTGTTTTTCTATAGGTCCAGAATATTTGACTGACGATGATGAAGAGGTAGAATATAATCTTGGCCTAGGATTAGGAGAGGCGCCTATGGATGATGAGAATTTTAATCATAATGCATTTTTCAATGACCCTCTGTTTGAGAATGAGCTAATTGATGTAGATCTGCCTGATTTTGAAAATGAATTAGACCTGCCTGCTTTTGAGAATGAAATGTCTGGAATTAATGACTTACCTTCTTTTGAGAATGAATTGGAATTGCCTGATATTGATAGTTTTGATAATGAGATTGAATTGCCTGATTTATCTGATGAGCATGATTTGTCTGATAATGAGCATGAATTGCATGGAGATGATTACTTGATAGATGATAATTTTGAGTCTGATCATGATAATGCTGAATCTATTGAGTCTGATCCAGATGAGTACATAGAGTCGGACCCTGAAAGTGTGAATAATTTTGATTCGGGTCCTGATGATGTGGATAATAGTATAGAATCTGACCCAGAAGAGCTTATATTCTTTAATTCTTCTGACAGTGAGTCATATGATAGCTTAGTTGAATCATTTTTTAATTCTGAGTCTGAGGAATCTTCTGAGCATGTAGATATTATATCTGATGAGTGGATTGGCATGGTTGATAGGCCACCTTTAGATCCTAGACCGGTAGATATCATAACGCTGGATGACACAGTAAACAATTGTTTTTTGAATAGAGACTTAGAAAAGAGATTTGATGCTGCTACATATTTTCTGAAATGTTATTATAACAATCTCCTTAGTGATGATGGGCCAGGGGAAAGTTTTTTTTCTCCCCTGTTTGCAGTGTGCAATTCGGTGCGAGATTTTCTGCAAGGCCCGGAGGATGATGAAAACTTTTATTTCGAGCCTCCGTGATCGTGCTGAGCCTCGTCTAGCTAAAGACGTTAAAGAAAGCACTGCTTGGGAGGCAACCCAAGGATTTAAGTTTAGGTAGTTGTTTTTGTGGTAAATAATTTTCTTTGCTTCGTGATCCAATTTTGTTTTGCAGGATATCCTTAGCAAAACCCAAAGCTCCAAGGATCCCATTTTTCTGAACCAAAGGAAGAAGATGAACTGCTCCTAGCTCAGGGAAGTCTCAGTCCCTCTTTTTGCTTTATCGTTTATAAACATTAGGGACAATGTTTAATTTAAGTTTGGGGGGAAGGCTTTCGCTATGTTGAGCATATTTAAATTATGTATGATGCATGAGTAGATAGCCATGATAGTCGAGGATGTGATTTTAGAAGTTTTGGGAGAAAATGGTTTATATGTTGTGGAATCTGGGAGCATAGCAGAAATTGTGAAATTTTAAAAAAAATTTATACTTAGTTTTGATGTCTAAAGCATGCGATAGACTTATCTAATGACATCTTTGGAAATCTTGATTCTTATTATGATTTTTAAAGTTTGTTGTCACCCCGATAGGATTAGTTTCTAATACTAGGAAGTTCATGCTTGATTGTTCTAAAGAGCTTGGTAGAAAAAAAAAATGTTATGCCTGCTGAGAGAAAAGCAAAAGCAACAAAAGAAAAGGAGAGAAAAGAAAAATCTGTTGAAAAAGAAAAGAAAATATTTTTTTGCTTGCACAAAAGAAAAAGCCTAAGGGTAAAAAGAGTTACCTACGGTATGATCAGTTAGGCCAACCAGAGAATAAAATTCGGGTTAAGGGTCCCTGCACCGTAGTGTGAAAGCTAGTACCATTAGATATCAAAATGCAAGTTTGGGGGAGTAGCAAAAGAAAAAGAAAGTGAAAAATCAATTGTGAGTTTTGCTTCCCCATGAAAAAGAAAAATGTCAGGCGTCCTAGTTTCTTTTTTTGCATGATAGAAGAACTCCGACCTATTAGGGGCTCTTAGCTAGTGTAGGGGGAAAACAAATGGAGAAAGCCATAAGACTAGTCTAGGTTAGTAAAAGAATCAGTAGAAAAGTCTTGAGCATGCTATTCATTAATCTTAAGTTCAAACCATTTTAAGATTTCTTCATGAGTATGCGGTGATTGCTTATTCCACTTGCATGTTTTCCATTCTATCTTAAAAGTTCCAAAATCATTGAGGCTTGAGTGATTCTATTTCATGCATCTTTCGAATTTATTTTGCTCGGGACTAGCAAAAGCTTAAGTTTGGGGGTGTGATAGCGGGTAGAAATGTCGCTATTTTAGCCCTAAAATATTAAGCTTTTTAGTGCTTTAATTGTGTTTTTATTGAAGATATTTAATATATTTCGTTATTTGGTCTTTAGGAGCAAAATTATGGATTTTGGTGAAAAACAAATGTCCAAAAGAAGGCATTCAAGCCCAAATTCCATACATGGATCAAGGGGGAGTCCAAAGAAGTCAATCATAAGAAAGAAATCCAAAAAGAATTAAAGTTGGCCCAAGAATTGAAGCCCAAAAAGCGCCTGAAAGTTCTGGAATTCGCCTAGCGTGGAGACGTTGTAGGGACAGCGTCCATTTCTTGGCCGGCAAGTCGATGACGTCACAGCGTCGCGATGCTGTCCAATTTCCGGGCCTATAAATAGCGCCCCTTGGTGCCCATTTTTATCATCAATCATCATTTCCTTCATTCATTCCCTTCCTTCCTTGGCTCCTTTGGAGCCTCTCTCAAGGCTTTCTAGCCTTTTTGAGAGTTCTTTTAGTGGAAAAATTTTGGGGAGTTTTGGGGAGCGCTCTAGGAGGCTCAAGGTTTGCTCGGAGGGACTCCAAGCGCCAGAGACGGGGTCTTCGACGGTCAATTCGTTCCCTTTTATTGTGCTCATATTTATGCTTTTCGTGTAAATTTTCTGAATATTTTAGCTATGTATAGCTAAACCCCAATTTGGGGTCTAGAAATTAAATTATAATTAAATGTTGTTATAATTGCCTATCTCTACCCTGTTTACTATTTATTTGTATGGATGCTCGTAATGCTGTATGCAATCTGGCCAATTGTATATTGATCTTATTCTTAATGGAGACTCGACGGAGAGAAGTTAGGATAGATCATAATCCATGCAACTAGTTTAATTGCCCGTAGTGACAACGGGATTAGTTGATTAAACTTAGATTC
This sequence comes from Luffa aegyptiaca, assembly GCA_017139565.1. NCBI lineage: Eukaryota > Viridiplantae > Streptophyta > Magnoliopsida > Cucurbitales > Cucurbitaceae > Luffa > Luffa aegyptiaca. Next base: position 29,782,654 of record CM029400.1, on the reverse strand, counting down.
CTAAAATGAGTCAGAGCGTAATAATTAACGAATTTTAATGGCGCTAAGGACACTTAGGTTGTTAAAATGGATTAATTACAATTAGGGGAGACCGACAGGAGAACCTATGTGATTAACGGAGATTCTAGGAGTATAATTAGTTGGGCAACAAGATAGGATAATTGTAATAATTGTTTAGCTATTAATTAAGTTTCAAGACCCCACTTCCCATTTAAAAATCTCTTTCTCCATATTTTTTATTTCTTGATTGATCAATTTGATTTCTTTAATTTCTTTAAGTTTTAAATTCATTTCAATTGCATGTTTTGGTCCCTAAATATTATTTCTCCCAAGTACTTTTTGTGTTCAAGGAATTTTTGCTTGCTTAATTTTCGCTCCGCCTCCCTGTGGATTCGATACTCGGAACACTTTCCGTTTTATATTACTTGCGGCCCATGCACTTGCAGTATTTGCGGTGTGACGCCCAACAGTCGTCTCTCTGTGATCCCTCTCTCCCTCCGCAAGCTCTCTCTCTCTCCGCGACCTCTCTTCCTCGTCGCGAGCTCCCTCTCCCCGTGGGTTGTGCCACCCTCTCTAGTGGTGAGTCGTCGGTAGCAAGGACCCGCGCTGCCTTCCTCTCTGTTTCGTGGGTTTCAAGGTTTAAGATCTCTCTCCTTGTGTTTTCAGCAAGGTAAAAATCGTGGGTAAGTCTCTTCTCCCTCGTTCTTGTTAGTTTAAAGCCCGATCTAAGTGATTCTTGTTCTGTTATGGGTAGATCTTGAGTGGCCAGCATCTCGAAGTTCCATTCCTCGCGTTTTCAGCCAAAGAACCTCGTGGGTAAGTCTCCTTTCTCACGATCTAGTTGATATGAGGCTCGATCTAACTCTTTTCACTCTCGTTCAGTCTGATCCGCGCGCGTCCAGCAACCCGAGCTTCATTTTTGCACATCCTTGCCTCTGTCCTGCGATGTTTTGACTCCGTTCTGGATCGTTGCAGCATCAACTAACCTTGTCGGTAAGCTTTAGTGCTAACCCTCGCTCCTTTGGTTCAAAAATCAATTTACCCATGTCATTTAGGTGCTGAAACTTTGGTTAATTGTGAAGTTCTGATCTGCAGCACCGTCTAGGTGATCGTTTGGGGTCCGAATCACTGGAACTTGAATACCCACTGCCCAAGGAGCGTTCTGACTCACTGGTTGTGGTTTATATAACCCGTCTAGCGTAGAAATGGGACCACTTGGGTAAGATTTGCTGCTGTCTTCAGTTTATTAGCATTGATGTTTATGGGTCGTTAAGTGTTTTAGCCTTAGAATCATGATCTTAACGTTACCCATTGCATATCTAGGCTCGTAGGAGTTGCCTAATCGTTATAGGTCCTAGAACATGTTTTCAAATGGGTCATCATGGCTATTTTGGTTAAAATCATGTAGTTCTTCAATGCCCATTAAGTCTCGTTGCCTCAATAGTCTTACCCGACCTTTGTATGTTCTTAAAGCATGAATTAATGAGCTTTTGCTTGCTGTTCGTAGTTTAAAAGGCTTGCCCGGTAGGTCTCCATTAATTGTCTTAGGTTTAGTAGCGTGTCCGATCCTTAGGAGTTCCTAGTACGCTTTATGTGGGTCATTTACTTGCTATCCAGCGGCTGAAAAGCCTTATCTGGAGCCGTTCGGTGAATACCCATTGTCGGTTGTGCCTTAGACATGGTTGCCCATGGTCTAAAGGTTTTGGGTTTTCATTCTCGGGTACGTTTAAAGGCTGTCCAGCAAAGAAATGAGCTGGGTAAAGTGGTTTTGGCCCCTAGTAGCATGTTGGGCCGTTCTCTCTTGGTTTAGTCTTTGATGGTAGCGTTTTTGGTTGTAGTTCGAGGTGCTTGTGGAGCTTGGTGCAAGTGTCGCCTCGTTGGTAATTAGAAGCATTGTTGTAAGTAGTTTCTACTTGCTAAATCTTGTTTGATTGTGTGAAGCATGATGTTTGCTTTATGTTTTATTCCTGTACTTGTGAAAAGCATGTTCTGTTGAATATAAATGTACTGAAATGCTTGAGATGAGCATATTTTGTTTATTTGCTTGGGATAAGCATGTTGTGATATTGTTAAAGCATGATTAGGTGTTGCATTCTAGCATGATGGGATGTCGTGTTATGTATGTGGGGTTAGGCTAGCATGTTGTCACGAGATGTGTAGCATGAGTTTAGCAGTTGCGTTACATGACGCGTAAACCATGTGTAGGTGCGCAGCGTGGCGCATAATTCACGTGTTTGGTTTTGTGTAGCATGGCGCGTAATGCATGCGAATGGTTTTGCGTAGCATGGCGCGTAATGCATGTGGTGGTTAGGTGCGGAGCATGACGCGTAAATCATGTGTGGTCTAGTAGAGTGTGGGTGCATAGTGTGGGAAACATATGCATGATGTCGTTTATCGCTTTGTGAGCATGTTGGCTTTTATTGCTTTTTGAAGCATGTTGTATGCGTGTGAGAAGCATGTTGTTTGTGTTGTTTGATGCTTGTAATCTAGCTTGTGTGAGCTGCTTACCAGTACCGCGGTTGTACTGATACCCCCTTCCCCACCTTCCTCCCAACATTTTAGATGTTGCAGGTGATGATGATCCGGACCTTGGTGGTGAGGAGGAGGACTATGAGGAAAATTCCTAGGAGTTGGGTTTTCTCGAAGTTATGTTTCTTAGTTGTTTTTATTTTGTTGCTTGAGTAGGCTAGATGGTTTTCATTGGTTGTAGTTTCTATTGGTGAGGGATTCACCTGAGATAGGTTCTGTTTTGAGCTTAAACTGATGATGTTAGTTTTGTTTAATAAAATGTTTTAGCTAGTAGGTTGCTAGTGGATTAGCTATTCTTGTTAATAAAATGTCTTGACGTTGTGTTGCATGGTTTTAGTTTATTGCATGTTGCTATAAGGTCTGTCTGTCTAGAGGAGATAGGTTGTGAAATTTGGCTGTAGTTTGGTGGAGTTTGATTTGTGTATGTTTAGAAGTGCTTAAGAACTTTATCAGGTGTTGTAAAATTTTGGGATAACCAGTTTTACGTCGTTATGCTGTCGAAAGTTTCAGTACATTCGGTTTAAAGAGGTTTGTCCTAGTTGTTTTAGGGTCTAGAGTGAGTAGTAACGTCGCTAGGCTGTAGGTTGGAGAACCTGTGGGCGTTACATTAAATTAATGTAATTGAGGATATTGTTGTAAAAAAAAATTAATTAAGAATATTTATTAAAAAATATTAATTAAATGATTTTAATTAGTTAAATTAACTTTGTTTATTCAATTAAAATTATTACTTGATTATTAATTCATTAAATTTTCCTAATACTTTGAATTAATTTTTATTCTTATTGATTAATCTATTAAAAATACATAAGGTTTGAATGATTAATTCCAAAAAATAAATATAGACATAATTGATTCGCATAAAATCCTAATGACATTTTCATGCACCACCAAACACAGTTATTTTTTATTCCCAACAATCTTATTTCCAGACATATTATTCCACCTTTATTCTCATACATCTATAAAATCCTAAACCAAACAGCTTCAAAGGGATCAAATAGACATCAACCTCACCAGTGGCAAATCCAGAACTTTATGTGAGGGGGGCTATATAGAAATAATTTTAGTCTATGCTTAAAATTGATCCCCTAACGTAAGTTTAAGTTAATTTTTATCAAAATTTGTTAAATAATAGTTTTCATACCATAAGAGACACAATGTGAACATATTTATAAAATTTATAGAAAAAATACTAATAGAGTTAGAGACAAATTTTATTAGAAAAATTAACAATAAACTCACTATAGAGACCAATTTTAAACTTTACTGAAAGTACTTAGACTAAAATGAAACAAAACCCAAAGTACAATAACCAAAATAATATTTTGAACACATTGATATATGTTAATATCAATTAGTATATTTTGATATTAAATTTGTTAACTTAGAAATTTAGTCATTAAGTTTTCAAGATTGCTCAATGAATCACTGATTTTAAAAAGTTTCTATTGACTCTCTAAAGTTTCTAAATTTTTAATTTTGTATCTAATACAACTTTAAATTTAAAAAACAAATAGTTTATTAGTTTATTAGGTCATAGATCTATTAGACATTAAATTCAAAACTTCAAAACTTACTAGATATAAAATTGAAAGTTTAAAGGTCAATTGCACGTTTTTTTAATTCAAAAGTCTATTAGTAAAATTTTAAAATATTTTTATCGTTCCATCTTTATTTGACTTTGAAAAAAGAAAAATAAAATTGAAAAAAGAACTCTAATCACGTATATTTGTTATTATTTTATATTTATAAATACAAAAATTAAATTTAAATTTAAACTATTTTAAACATATGGAAAAAAAAGTGAGAAAAATGAGAAAGAAAAAAAAGAAAACGAATGAGGAGAAAAAAACGGAAAATAATACAGAAAAGGCAAAAACAAAAAACAAAAAAAAAAAAAAGAAGAGAGAAATGGAAAAAAAAACGGAAAAAAGAAGAAACGAAAAAGAAAAAACTTTACAAGAAAAAAAAACGAAAAAGAAACGGAAAAAAAAATGTAAAACGAAAAGAAGAAAAAAATAAAAGAAAGAAAAAACAAAATTTACCGCGCACGATGGGGCTTGAACACGGGAGTAAAAAGTTTCTAGGAGGGGCTTGAGCAACAAGAGCATTGCAATAATATTGGTTTGTAATCCCATTTATAAATATAATATAATATATAATAAAGTTGAGGGGGGCTGGGCCTATGCTATCTCCGCCACTGAACCTCACACCTTAGAGACTAAAAATGCATTTTATCCTAAAATTAACTTATATTTTCTTTATATAATTTTTCTTCTAATAAAAAATATATTAGCTTTTTTAATTGATGTGATTTTATTGTAATATATTAAAACTTTATAGGGAAAAATACACTTTTGGTCCCTGAGGTTTGGGTTAAGTTACACTTTGGTCCCTGAGTTTTAAAACTCAACAAAATTACCCCTGAGGTTTGGATTTTGTTACACTTTTGGTCCCTCCGTCCAATTTTCTGTTAAACCCTAACAGTTTGCTGATGTCACACCATTATTTTAATAAAAAAATCATTTTTTATTATTTTTTTTAAATTCTTTCTCTCTTACTCTATTATTCTTCTTCTTCTCTTCTTCATCCTCTACCTCTCAACTCTTCCTTCTTCTTCTTCAAATCTCCGGCGGCTGGCAGCCAGCCGCTGGCGACTTTTTTTTTTTCCTTCTTCTCCTTTCTTCCACTTCTTCTCCTTTCTTCCACTTCTTCTCTCTTATCCCATTTTTCTTCTTTTCTCTTTGTTTAAAAAAAAAACATAGAGGAGGGAGGAGAGACCTCCCTCCTCCTTCGTTTCGCATCGGAAACAGAGGAGGGACCTCCCTCCTCCTCCGTTTCGCTCCATTTCCAGTGTGAAATGGAGGAGGAAGGAGGTCCCTCCTCCCTCCCCGTTCACATCTGGACAGGGAGGGAGGAGGGACCTCCCTTCTCCTCCATTTTTGGGTGGAAATGGAGGAGGAGGAGGTCCCTTCTCCCTCTTCTATTTTTTTTTTTTAAAAAAAAAAGAAAAATGTGATAAGAGAGAAGAATTGGAAGAAAGGAGAAGAAAAAAAAAGTTGTCGGTGGCGGCGGGCGATGATCGCTGGCGACCGGCCGCCGGAGATTTGAAGAAGAAGAAGGAAGAGTTGAGAGGAAGAGGATGAAAAAGAAGAATAAGAGAGAGAGGGAGAAATAATTAAAAAAAATAATAAAATAATAATATTTATATTATTTTAATATATTTTTATTTAGAAAATTTTAAAAAATATTTTTTATTAAAATAATGGTGTCATGTCAGCAAACTGTTAGGGTTTAACAGAAAATTGGACAGAGGGACCAAAAGTGTGACGAAATCAAAACCTCAGGGGTAATTTTATTAAGTTTTAAAACTCAGGGACCAAAGTGTAACTTAACCCAAACCTCAGGGACCAAAAGTGTAACTTAACCCAAACCTCAGGGACCAAAAGTGTATTTTTCTCAACTTTATATTTTTTTCATAAATTATTTGATTTTACTTAGTTTTTATTAATCAATTTCAAATCAGATACAATTTTTTTATCACTAAAGATCATAATAATAAAATTCAATAATATTTTATATCAATAATTTTATTTTAATAAAAGACTATATGATTTTTTTTTATCTAGCTGATGTAATTATATTTTAACTAGCTATTGTTTTTTAATAACAAATAAATAGTTAAAATATAATTCATTATCATTAAATATCATGACAATAAAAGTTAATAATATTTTAGGTTAATAATGGTTGTTCTAACAAAATATAAATTAATCTTTTTTTAGTTGATATAACTCTTTTTCTGTTAGTTATTATTCGTTGATATAAAATAAATGGTTAAGATAAAAAAAAATTAGGGAAAAGACCATTTTTAACCCTAAACATTGGGGGTTGTATCAATTTAAACCTTGAACGTTTAATTTTATCAAATTGAATCCTAAACTTAGCAAGTCGTATCAATTTTAACCCTGAACTTTCAATTTCATCAAATTGAACCTCAAACTTATCAGATTGTATCGATTTTAACCCCAAACTTGCATAAATGTTACAATGCCCCCATGCCACACCTTTTGCAATTTGAAAAGGACATCAAAATAGTCTCATATACATGAGATATGATTGGGTGATCACCAACTTGGTTAATTTTTTTGTCACATGTGGCTAGTTAACTCCAACTTGGTTAATTTTTTTCTAATTTCTTTTTAATTTTTTCTATGATTAGCTAATAATCTCTTTCTGTTTTCTTTTTTTATTTTTTTAATTTCTTTCTAATTTTTTCTATGGTTATTGTTTTACCTTGCATGCTATTGCTGCATTTATTATTGCATTCCATTACTGCATTATTTGTTGCATTTTTTGTTTGAGCTGTTATGCTTGTTTCCATAATGTGATTGGCATGACAATTATTGAGAAAGGCACAGGAAACATAGACATACTTTTCATTCATTGAAAATGAGAACATCGATACATAAGGAGATACATAATGGAAAACGAAGAATAGGCAAAGTCAGAGGAAAGTGGAGGCCATTCAATTATTGTCATCTTCAGAAGGGATATCCAAATCCTCCCTCCCACTGGAAGAACCGTCAGAAACTGGATAAGCACTGGGGTCGTCTCACATGCCAGAGATTTCCCCACGTACGATGGAAGGATCGAAAGATGAGTCATGCTTCCGAACGCGCTTCAGTGCCCATTTTGCCCCATCAGTCCAGATTTCGTTCTGCATATGGATATACTCGTCCGTCCTCTTGTACGCCTCGACAAGATGTTTGGCGTCGGCCAGATGAGCTTTCGCCTCAGCCAATTGGACCTTGTGACAAGACTTGTCGAAGGTCTGAGCCAAATAAAATTATAATCCACAACACTACAACTATTTTGTAGAAATAGTGGTCGGGGTCGAACATAGGGAAAGGGATCTAGCAGATGCAGAATTTTGTGTTCATGCAACAGGGGGGTTTGAATAAATGGATGCAATAAAATAAAATGTTGAATGCAAAAGAGACAGAACAATAAAACATGCAATCGAAAGAAATAAGATGGAGATCAATATAGAAAGGGATCGCTAGATTGGGATTTCTTATGCTTGAATGTTATTTCACTTGGCTTCTTAGTTTTCTCTAAATATCATTCTATGCTGCTTTTATGAATCTGGTTAGCTTCTTGGTTACTCAGAGGACCCCCTACACTAACCTGTGTTTAATTAACCAATTAACCCAGAACCCTGTAGTTAACATGATTAATTAAATTAACATGATCGACCGCCACCCCTCATGCATAAAGTAACGATCATCTAAAACCTTGCAATGACCACTAAGTTATGTGTAACTAATCTAAAATAAACAATCCAAAACCTCGCAATTGCCTACTTAAATTAGTCGCTTTAGACTCGTGGGTCCGGAATCGCATTAACTAAATATAAATAAAATTTAAATCTAATTAATACAACCTTTAACATGCATCTTAGGCCTATCAAGGTTCATCACTCCGTAGAGACTGTCTTGTCTCGGCCTAGTGGCTATCTAAAAATAACTGATAGAATGAACAAATAGAAATCTCATAGGGTTGTCAATCCTAAGAAATTAATCTCATGCATTGGTTTAAACAAGATTACATGTAAAATTAAATAAAAGACAGCAAGAACAAAACGTATAAACCCAGAAAACTCAACTAAAGATCAATATCATTCAAACACAATCTCAATCCAACGAATCCAATGAGTCTAGCTACTCATAAGTAATGGAAAACTACAAACAAACATGAAAGAATACATAAAATATGACCTAAAAAGGTCTACACAGAAGCTGGAAACGTAAAGAGGAGAAAGTAATAAAAAAGGGCCAAAATTCTAACCTAACGGCGAACTAAACCAAAGCCCTATATTTATAGAAAACATTGCAGCGTCTCGATGCCAAGCTCGGCGTCTCGACGCCACGAACTTTTTATTTCGTGTCGAGATCGAGTCGACGTCGAGACGCTAGGGGCAGCGTCTCGACACCATCCCTAATCCGAGGCTTGCTGTCTTTTTTCTCGATTTTGTCTCATTATTTCTCGGTACGGGGCTTCAACCTTTGATTCTTGGTGTCCTTCTTCAGGCCTGCTTCAATCCACTTGGGTCTTTTCACCTCCTCGCCATTCAAGAACACCAAGATGGCTCCAAAACTCCATACTTGGTTCAAATTAACACCAATTTGCGTGGTTGGCTCCCGACATCACCTAAGCTCAAAGTACCTGTAAGTAAGACAAATAAAACATAAAATTCCTCTAACAAGTTTAGACTAGAGGTAATAAAATAGGACTATTTTGGTCCTATCACCTTGGTCCTGCTGAGTTCGATTTTATTGAGCTCTAAATTAGCCCAACCTCTTCTAATAGCCTGTTGGCGCAGTCAAGGCTATTTTGGGTTTGGACGAGTTCGTGACGAGGCGCGTTGGTCATCTGAAGATCATTGATTTTGTTGGCCAAACTGATGGAGGAGACAGTCACTCTAAAGAAGGCTTGTTTAAAAGAAGGGAGTAAGTTAATGGCAACTCTAAAAGAGAATAGAAATAAAAATTGTTCTTGTTGAGCAGAGCCATATACAGACCTCGCGAAGCTACCGCTAGGCAATTAGAATGCCTCGGGCAGGGTCATCGTAACCCATCTCTCCCTTGGGCCGATGGGACTGCAACCCCTGCCAGTAGAGAAGGCCCTGTGTGAGCACTTCAACTTCACTCCCGGTACCAGAGTAGTCCTTCGGGAGAGCAAATGTCAGAACCTCCCTCTCCTTTTCCCCGGAAGAGGAGGGGGACCGTGGGGCAACGAAGTGAGCGTTTGACTCCTCATCTTCGGTGACAATGGTAACGTCAACTTGGGACGTTCCTGCCTCACCAGAAGCCTTCCTTGTCTTTTGGCATTCTCCAAAGATTGAGCGGGGCGACATAGCTGTAATAAGGAAAGGAAGAATTTAAAAACAAAGGTGCAGTAAAACCTCAAGGGGAACCATGTAAGAAGCAAGGAAAGAGATCTACCTGATCGGGGTCGAGCGAGACCTAGAGACAACAAAACTTCTTGCTTTACAAGATCGGGGCCGAAGCGGTAGCAAACGTCAATTTGTTGAATGATATCCGAAAACTCTCGGGCCTCGGCAGAGCGTCGAACCCTTCTGGGAACTGCACGGGAAGCAAAATCCAAAAGTGAGTTAGAAGAATATGTGAAAGTCCATACTACAAAATTTTACTCACCATATTCCCCAAAATTCGTAGACACCCCAAAATGGTCGTTTTCGTGGCTGTGCTCTAACCAATTCCCACTGACAAAAAACCACCATTTTCTCCAATTTTTTACAGAGGTGGGACCGTGTACTTAACCCCTTTCTTGGTATATAATAAAATAAATGTCCTAAATTCGGACTACGACTAAGAGAGTGTAAAGAGAAAAAGATATCCAGAGACATAAGAGTATCACGATTGCACCACGCCCATAAAGCAATACAACCGATAAAGTGACTCCACTCGTTGGACACAATTTGGCGAGGGCCAGACCAGTGAGTACAAGAAAATGTTGGAGAATTAAGGGAAGAGGAAGGCGCACACCAAACTTAAACATGGCCAAATAAAAGGCCACCTCTCCCTTGGGGGGTGGGAAAAGCTCTCATTCGAACTAGGGACCCTCAAATGCACATCCTCGGAGATGTCATACTCGTACTGCAAACGCTCAAGTTGAGCCTCGGCCAGTGAGGATGACAAAGCCGAGGGATGGGCGGAAGGTTCGTAGTCGTTGTCCTCTGAAAAAGAAGGATCGTCATAGAAACTAGAGCTATGAGACCCTTCATTAGAGTAGAATTCTTCGGGAGAGGTAACCGAATCTTCGCTAGCCATACCCAAAAATTTAGAATAAAAACTCATGTAAAAACCGAAAACTACCTTAAAGCAAAGAAGAAGAGGGAGGAGTAGCAAGACAAGGTGAATGAAATGAAGTAGGATGGGGGCTATTTATAGGAGAAAATTGGAGGGAAATTTGTAAAAGAATTCAAAATTTGAAATTAAAAAAAAAACAGAGGAGTAAAGGAGGCAGGCACGCGGCCATGCCAGGTCGTGCGCCTGGCATGGCAGGCCAAGGCAGCCCGCCTTGGCCTCCGCCCCTCTTTGTCTTTTTCTGTTTTGTCCATTTATGCAAACTGGATTCCAATTATTTATTACCGATCCAGTTCAAAATCAACCATGTAGTTTCCTTTAAAACTACAAGCCCACCAAATTTCCATAAAAAAAAAAATAAAACGCCCCTCTTTGACAAAAAAACAACAGAAGGTCATTTGACAGTTAAACACCCAAGTGCCAAAGAGATGAGAATCTCTTACCTAAGCAAGACTTCAAGTGATAAATCAACTCTCTAATGGAAAACAAAGCAAGCCCATGGTCTTCACCAGAGAGTGGGGGCTTAATGTTGTGGGTAAAAAATCACCAAGGACCATTCGATTCGGAAGGCTCAAAATCACTGGGCCCAGATTGGCGGAAGGCAGCCAAGGTAAGCGGAAGAGGGCTAGGGCCCTCCCCAGCCCCCCATGTCATCTCCTCAGCCTCGACCCAATGCCAAGGTCGACCAGGAGACCGGGCCCGAGCCCATCTGGATGCCCAGTAATGCAAACGCCCGAGGACCTGGGGGGAAACCCTAAAAAAAGAAAAAAATGATAAATACCAGGAAGAACAATCAGAGAGGGGATCGAAATCCAGAATCTTGACAAGCACAAGTACAACCGAGTTTCTTGATTACATTATGCTATTTTCTCGTCCAGAGATAACTTAAGCATTGGAGTGTGTGTGGTTTACTGTTGGTCGCTCACCGCAAGCGTACGGGTCGTCACAAGTAATATAGTGATTTTGAGTATAGAGTATCGTCTCCACAGGGATTGGATTTATTCAATTAATTACCGCGAATAATCTTGCTTAGCTTTATTTAGAGAACAAAATCTAATGCCAAAAAGATAAAATAGACATAAACCTAATAAAAAGCAAAAGATAAATGGAGACACAATTTGGTGGGATAATTCTTAGAGGGGTTGATTTAATCAATTGGACCTTTAATGCTCAATCAATTAACTAATGTGGATTAACTAATCATTTGATTCATAAGTCTAGAAGCCTAATGACAAGGACTCTCCTGTCGGTCTCCTCCTATCTCATACCTTTCAATAAAGAATCTCCTTTCAGTCTCATCTTTATTTACTTAGTATGGCATTACGACCCTTCAGTACAACCTCTAACGTTATTTATTTTATCCCGTGTCACCCGGGTAAATAACCGTTAGTCATGCATTCAGTTCTAGTCTAAGCTTCTCTCCGTCGAGTTTCCACTTAGTAACGATTCATTTAATCAGTGATCAGTTGATTAAAAGCATTACGGACAAAATGCACAAATGAACAATAATGACAATTAAACCAAATAAATTCATTAATCAAGCAAAGGTTCAACATATTAAATCAAACTCATAGAATTTAGGAATTAACTACTCATAATCACTAGAATTCAATAATTCCTAATCACAACAATTCTAGAAACTAAAACATAAAGGAAAAGGGAAGAGAAATGCTCATAAAAGTGTCGATCTCCTCGATCCCGCGCCGACCTCCATCGATCCCGAGCTCCAAAGATCTTCAACAAAGCTCCAAAACTCTCCCAAAAATCCCCAATTTTAGTGTGGATTCTAGAATGGGGTGAAAACCCACAAATTGGCACACCAAACATGGATGCAAATGGCCCCTTTTATAGGCTCCCAGCAGGCGTAGCGTCGAGACGCTACGTCACAGCGTCGCGACGCTCTGACGTCATCTTTTCTTGGGCTCCAAGACGTCGCAGCGTCGAGACGCTACCTAGACAGCGTCGCGACGCTATCGCGATTCTAGAACTCTCCACGCGGCTGCCTAGCGTCGGGACGCTCCAGGCTTAGCGTCTCGACGCTAGGCCCTGAATCTTTAATAATGGCCCGATTTTGACTCCATTTTTGGGCCTCCAACTTTCTTTTGGCCCAAATACCTCATGCAATGGGTTTTGGGCATTTTTCTTGACCCAACTTGATAATTTAAGCTTGAAATCCATGATTCTTGGGCTTCTAACTCATTCTTTTTAGGCTTTTGGACTTGGATCTTCAAGGTAATTCTTCAAAATGCTCAAGAAGTCTCCAAAAATCATCCAAATTCTCTCAAAATTCCGGTTTTGCTTCCTTAACTCGGTTTTCTGAAATTTAAACATAAAATAGCATTAAAGTACACAATTCATGCACAAAACTAGCTAAAATTAATAGGAAAATGATGACATTTTTGCATGTCATCATTTACATCACATCGGTGTGTAGAATTTGTTTGTCTTGCTGTTGAGGTTCGACACCAACACCGCAAGTGCACGGGCCGCAAGTAATATAAAATGGAAATATTCCAAGTATCGAATCCACAGGGAGGTGAATCGAAAATTAAGCAAAGCAATAAATTCTTGAACACTAAAAATACTTGGAGGAAATAATATTCAGGGACCAAAACATGAAATTAAAATGAATTTAAAATTAAAACAATTAAAGATTAAAAATTGATCAATCAAGGAAAAAAAATAAAATATGGAGAAAGAGTTTTTAGTGAGAAGCGGGGTCTTGAAAATCAATTAATAGCTAAATAATTATTACAATTAACCTATCTCATTGCCCAACTAATTATACTCCTAGAATCTCCGTTAGTCACATAGGATCTCCTGTCGGTTTCCCCTAATTCTAATTAATCCATTTTAACAACCTAAGTGTCCTTAGCGCCATTAAAATTCGTTAATTATTACGCTCTGATTCATTTTAGGAATCTAAGTTTAATCAACTAATCCCGTTGTCAAGAAGGGCAATTAAACTAGTTGCATGGATTATGATCTATCCTAATTTCTCTCCGTCGAGTTTCCATTAAGAATCGGATCAATATACAACTGGCCAGATTGCATACAGCATTACGAGCATCCATACAAATAATTAGTAAAAGAGGGCAAGAGAAAGACAATTATAATAACATTTAACTATATATTTTCATTTCAAGACCCCAAATTGGGGTTTAGCTATACATGGCTAAAATATCCACAAAATATACAATGGAAAGCATAAATATGAGCAAAATAAAAGGAAAGGAAATGACCGTCGAAGACCCCGTCGCTAGCGCTTGGAGTCCCTCTGAGCACGCCTTGAGCCTCCTAGAGTGCTCCCCAAAGCTCCCCAAAATTTTCCCACTAAGAACTCTAAAAAAGGCTAAAAAGCCTTGAGAGAAGGCTCAAAAAGAGCCAAGGAAGGAAAGGAATGAAAGAATATGGAATGATTGATGATAAAAATGGGCACCAAGGGAGGCCTTATATATGCCCGGAAATAGGACAGCGTCGCGACGCTATCGGCATAGCGTCGAGACGCTGTGATGTCACCCAACTTGCTGGCCAAGAAATGGGACAGCGTCGTCTCGACGCTATGCAGATTCCAGAACAGTCCACGCAGTTTGGGCTTGAAATTTGGGTTTTTCTTCATTTCTTTTTGGATCTTCTTTGCATGGTTGACTTCTTGGGCTCCCCCTTTGACCCATGGATGGAAATTTGGATTGGATTTGCTCATTTTAAGGCCTTTTTCCACCAAAAATCCACAAAGTGCTCCTTAGGACAAAATAATGAATTAAATTAGAATTTCTCAATAAAAACACAATTAAAGCACTAAAAAGCTTAATATTTTAGGACTAAAATAGCGACATTTTTGTCTGCTATCACTTGCAGGTCACGTCTTCCCCGTTTTTCAACAAATTCACTGTTGGTTGTCACGTGGAGCGGAGGCAGTTCTTCTGAGCAAAATTTGACCACCAACAACCTGTTTTCTCAAAAAAAATTTAGAAGACCGTGATTTTGTCTATTTTTTTTAATTTATTTTTTTTCTAATTAACCCTTTTGTTTCATATTAAGAAATAATATGACCATTATTAAACCCCTCTAATGGAAGAATGGTGTAGATGACCCATTTATAGAAGTCCAAATGAAAAATGTCCTATCTTTTCAATTTAAGGTTATATGTCTTTTTGCTTACGCCATCATCCTAGCAAAATTACCATTTTACTCTCTATATGAAAGCACACATTTTTTTCTCTCGCTATTTTTTCTCTCATCTCATTTCTCGCTCTCGATAACATCTACTCTCTTATTTTTCACTCAATTTTTTCTTCTCCTTTTTATCTCTCTCTGAAAAAATCACAAGGAGAGCAAGAGCAAGAGGCTGGAGCAACATTGGAGGGAGATCAGCGAGAGATTGGAGAGAGAAATTAGAGAGAGTGTGAGATTGGAGGGATGTTGAAGAGCGAGAAATTAGAGAGAAAGCGAGATTTTGATGGGAGAGCTAGAGATTAGAGAGAGAAATGAGAGAGAGAGCGAGATTGGAGAGCGAGAAATTGGAGAGAGAGCCAGAAGCTAGAACAAGAGGTTGGAGCGAAAGCGAGAGTAGCGAGAGAGAAAACGATTAGGGAAGAGGGTAAAATGGTAATTTTACTAGGATGTTAACACAGACAAAATGACATATAACATTAAATTGAAAAGATTGGACATTTATCATTTCACCTATTTAAATGGGTCGTCTGTACACAAAAAGACATATAACATTAAATTGAAAATGTAGGGCATTTATCATTTTCACCTATTTAAATGGCTTGTCTGTACGAAGAACCCTAAACTAATTTGAATGTTGTTTTTTAAATATAAATTATATAAAATTTACATAATTATCTTAGGAAAGTTTTGAAGTAAAATATTAATACAATCTCATGTTTAGTTGAAATATGTCTATTTTGCTAATTATAACTATTTTGCAACAATTTAATATTATTTACCAGACATTGTAACTTGATTTTTCATGTTTAAATACGAAATTTACCGAACACTAATTTACTTTCTATGATAGTTGATTTTCTTAAAAGCACAATTCACATAATTTATTTCAAAAGATGCAACTGTTAAGTATTATAATCCCAAAACAAAGCCCAATTGCTTGAATTAAATTTATAAGTATGGCGACAGATCAAGTGTGAAAAGGAAGAAAAATTGAGGCAGCCGTCAAACTTAATCGGAAAGAAAAAAAAAATCTGACGGAACTTGATTGGCTAAAAAGGTGGTGGATGTGTCTATAAAAGGGAGGAGGTTGTCTTCATTTTTTCATCATCCTACAGAGAACAAAAAATTGGAGGTTGTTGTCTTTGTGAGAAGAAAGATATAGAGAGCTTTGAGAGTTTTTTTCTTCTTGAGTTATTTTGTCGTGAGTTGTTTTTCTTCCATTAAGAGTTTTTGAGAGCTTGTTGTAGAGTGATTTGTGAGCCTTCTTCTTAAGAGAAAAGTGAGAAAAATCATTCTTGAGTGTTGTAAACTCTTGTAACTTTCTCCCTGGAGTTTTAGTGGAACTTGCATCTATAGCAGAGAACTGGACGTAGCCCACATTGGGTGAACCAGTATAAAACTCGGTGTCAATTTCTCCTCCATTCTCTTTTATTTATTATTGTTCTTGTTGCTTAGAATTTTAGGTTGGTTTATCTATTCTTCTAAGCTCTTGGTTTCAAATTATTTATTTCACATTATATTTGAAACCATAACCGGATCTGGGAATTGCGATAAATTATATATTTTCTGAATTTAGATTGATTATACTTTTATCGCCTAACAATTGGTATCAGAGCAATCGGGTTGTAGAACAATGTCAGGAGGGGATGAGAAATTGGTTATATTTAATGGATCAGATTTTTCTTTTTGGAAGTATCAGATATTAGATTATTTGCATTCCAAGGAATTGGATTTACCATTAGAAGGAAAGCCTGATGACATGGGAGAAAAATAATGGAAGAAGTTGGACAGAAAGGTGCTGGGGACTATTCGCTTGACTTTGACAAAGAACGTGCAGAGCAGTGTGGCAAAGGCGACGACCACAGCAGAGCTGATGACAGCGTTGTCTAACATGTATGAAAAACCCTCGGTAAATAACAAGGTGTATCTCGCAACTAAATTCTTTAACTTGAAAATGACTGAAGGTACATCTGTTACTGCCCATTTAAATGAGTTTGATTTGTTGATGAACATATTAGCTGCTGTTGAAATAGAATTTACTGATGAAGTAAATGCGATTTTGTTGTTGAGATCTTTGCCTGATAGTTGGGAAACCATGAAGGCTACACTTTCTAATTCATGTGGTAAAGATAAATTGTGGTTTTCAAAGGTTAGAGATTCTGCTCTAGCAGAAGAAATTCACAGGAAGGACTCAGGTGTTGCTTCTACTTCTGGTTCGACATTGAATGTGGACAGAGGAATGAGTAATAACAAAAGTCATGGAAATCGAGGTAAATCAAGAAACAACAGAAGCAAGTCTAGGAATGACATATTAGAATGTTGGAACTGTGGTAAAATTGGACATCTGAAAAGGAACTGCAAGACTCCGAAGCTGTTCGTTGGTTACGATTATCCGCAAGCGCACGGGTCGTCACAAGTAATATAAAACGGTAGGTAATACCGAGTATCGAATCCATAGGGAGGCGAAGCGAAATTTAAGCAAAATATTCTTGATCACTAAAAATACTTGGGCGAAATAATATTTAGGGACAAAAACATGCAATCAAAGAGAATTTTAAAAATCAAAGCAATTAAAGAAATTAATTTGATCAATCAACAAAATAAAATATGAAGAAAGAGTTTTTAATGGGAAGTGGGGTCTTGAAAATCAATTATTAGCTAAACATTTATTATAATTATCCTATCTCGTTACCCAACTAATTATAATCCTAGAATCTCCGTTAATCACATAGGTTCTCCTGTCGGTCTCCCCTAATTGTAATTAATTCATTTTAACAACCTAAGTGTCCTTAGCGCTATTAAAATTCATTAATTATTACGCTCTGATTCATTTTAGGAATCTAAGTTTAACCAACTAATCCCGTTGTCACGACGGACAATTAAACTATATGCATGGATTATGATCTATCCTAACTTCTCTTCGTCGAGTCTCCATTAAGAATCAGATCAATACACAATTGGCAAGATTGCATACAGCATTAAACACATCCATACAAATAATTAGGAAAAAGGGCAAGAGATAGACAATTATAACAACATTTGAACTATAATTTCATTTCAAGACCCCAATTTGGGGTTTAGCTATACATAGCTAAAATATCCACAAAATTTACAATGAAAAACATAATTAAGAGCACAATAAAAGGAAAGGAATTGACCGTCGAAGACCCCTTTGTTGACGCTTGGAGTCCCTCCAAGCTCTCCATGAGCCTCCTAGAATGCTCCCAAAATTCCCCCCAAAGTTTTCCCACTAAAGAACTCTAAAAAAGGCTAAAAAGCCTTGAGAGAGGCTCCAAAGGAGCCAAAGGAAGCAAGGAAAGAATGGAAGAATGTTGATTGATGATTGAAATTGGATCCAAGGGGCGCTATTTATAGGCTTGGAAATGGGGTAGCGTCGCGACGCTATTGGCACAGCGTCGCGACGCTGTGACGTCATCGACTTGCCGGCCAAGAAATGGGATCAGCGTCGCGACTCTGTCCCTACAGCGTCTCGACGCTAGGTGAATTCCAGAACTTTAAGCTATGGTTTTGGGCTTGAATTTGAGCCTCCCTTCATTTCCTTTGGGCCTCATCTTCATGGTTGACCTCCATGGCTTCCCCCTTGACCCATGCATAGATTTTGGGCTTAAATGACTTCTTTTTGGGCACTTTTTCTCCAAAATCCATAATTTTGCTCCTAGAGACCAATTAACAAAATATATTAAATATATTCAATAAAAACACAATTAAAACACTAAAAAGCCTAATAAATTGGGACTAAAATAGAGACTTTTCTACTCGCTATCACACCCCCAAACTTAAGCTTTTGCTAGTCCCGAGCAAAATAAATTCTATAGATGCATGAAATAGAATCGCTCAAGCCTCAATGATTTTGGAATTCTTAAGATAGAATGGAAAACATGCAAGTGGAATAAGCAAGCATCGCATACTCATGAAGAAATCTTAAAATAGTTTGAACTTAAGATTAATGAATAGCATGCTCAAGACTTTTCTATTGATTCTTTTACTGACCTAGATTAGTCTTATGGCTTTCTCCATTTGTTTTCCCCCTACACTGGCTAAGAGCCCCTAATAGGTCGGAGTTCTTCTATCATGCAAAAAAAGAAACTAGGGCGCCTGACTTTTTTCTTTTTCATGGGGGAGCAAAAGTCACAATTGATTTTTCACTTTCTTTTTCTTTTGCTACTCCCCCAAACTTGCATTTTGATATCTAATGGTACTAGCTTTCACACTACGATGCAGGGACCCTTAACCCGAATTTTATTCTCTAGTTGGCCTAACTGATCACACCGCAGGTCGCTCTTTTTACCCCTGGGCTTTTTCTTTTGGCAAGCAAAAATATTCTTTTTTTTTTCAACAGATTTTTCTTTTCTCTCATTTTCTTTTGTTGCTTTTGCTTTTCTCTCAGCAGGCATAGTATTTTTTTTCTACCTAGTTCTTTAGAACAATCAAGCATGAACTTCCTAATATTAGAAACTAAGCCTATCGGGGTGACAACAAACTTTAAAAATCATAATAAGAATCTAGATTTTCAAAGATGTCATTAGATAAGTCTATTGCATGCTTTAGACATCAAAACTAAGTATCAAAAAATTTTAAAATTTCACAATTTCTGCCATGCTCCCAGATTCCACAACATATAAACCATTTTCTCCCAAAACTTCTAAAATCACATCCTTGGCTATCATGGCTATCTATTCATGCATCCAACAAAATTTAAATATGCTCAACACAGCGAAAGCCTCCCCCCCAAACTTAAACTAAACATTGTCCCCAATGTTTAAAACAGTAAAGCATAAAGAGGGATACTGAGACTTCCCTGAGCTAGGAGCGCATCATCCTCTTCCTTTGTTTCCAGAAAATGGGAATCATGGAGCTTTGGGATTTGCTAAGGTGATCCTGCAGAACAAAATTGGATCACGAGGCAAAGAAAATTATTTACCACAAAAACAACTACCTAAACTTAATCCCTTGGGTTGCCTCCCAAGCAGCGCTTTCTTTTACGTCTTTAGCTAGACGAGGCTCAGCACGCTCACAGAGGCTCGAAATAAAAGTTTTCATCATCCTTCAGGCCCTGCCAAAAATCGTGCACCGAATTGTACAATGCAAACAGGGGAGAAAAAAAACTTCCCCCTGGCCCATCTTCGCTAAAGAGATTATCATAATAACATTTCAGAAAATAAGCAACAGTGTCGAATCTCTTTTCTAAATCTCTATTCACAAAACAATTGTTAACAGAGTCATCAAGCGTTATGATATCTACTGGTCTGGGATCTAAAGATGGCCTATCAATCATGCCAGTCCATTCATCAGATTCAATATCTACATGCTCAGAAGATTCCTCAGACTCAGAATTAAAAAATGATTCAACTAGGCTATCATATGACTCACTAGAAGAATTAAAGAATTCAAGTAATTCCGGTTCAGATTCTATACTATGCACAGATTCGAGCTCCTCTGGGTTAGATTCTATGCTATCTACATCATTAGGACACGAATCAAAGTTATTAACATTTTCAGGGTCCATGCATTCAGGAATGTCAGGTCAGACTCGATAGATTTATCACTATCATGATCAGACTCAGAATTATCTATCAAGTAATCCTTTCTATGTAAATTATGCTCATTCTTAATGTCAGGCAATTCAATATCATCAAAATCATCAATTTCAGGTAATTCCAGCTCATTCTCAAAAGAAGGTAAATCATCAACTGTAGAAATTTCGTTGTCAAAAGCAGGTAATTCTAATTCATTCTCAAAATCAAGCAGATCCATATCATTCATCTCATTCTCAAACAGAGGGTCATCAAAAAAATGCATTATGATTGAAATCCCCATCATCCATAAGCTCCTCTCCTAATCCTAGGCCAAGATTATACTCTACCTCCTCATCATCGCCAGTCAAGTATTCAGGACCAATAGAAAAACAAGTATGCAAGCTACATACAGACTCATCTTGGCCAAAAATACTAAAAACGACTTTTTCATCATCAATGTTCAAGGTAAGCTTACCTGTATGCACACTAATTGCAGCTTTACCTGTTGCTAAGAAAGGTCTGCCTAGAATAATAGGTACCTCTCTGTCTTCCTGCATGTCGAGTACCACAAAGTCTACAGGGAAGATAAATTTATTGACCTTCACCAAAACGTCATCCACAACACCCATCGGGTGGGTAATTGATCTATCAGCAAGCTGGAGGCTGACGTCGGTGTCTTTCATTCCTGTTAAACCAATCTTCATGTAAATAAAATAAGGCATTAAATTTATACTAGCACCTAGATCACACAAAGCCCTATTGAAAGATACTTCTCCTATGGTGTTTTTTGTTTAGAGGGCATCTTTCCAGAAACTATGGTACTACTACTTTCAGACAATTTAAAACTTCTTTTTTCAAACTTTTCTTCCTAGAAAGCATTTCTTTCATGATTTTCCCATAATTAGGCATGTTATACAAAGCATCTACTAAGGGAATATTCACAGACAATTTTTTAAACATCTCTAGGAATTTTTGAAACTGTTCATCTAATTTAACATTTTTAAAGCGTTGAGGAAAAGGTAACTCCCTATAATCAAATGTTGGACATTCGCCCCTCCGCTTGGGCGGGTTGATGTGCGAGCCTTTGTCATGATGGTTGCATGGGACCACTTCTTCCTCGTTTCGTTTCTCGTTATGCCTGTCATCTTTTTCTTTTCCTGCAAAAGAGTTAGAAAAACCACAATTCAAATCAATAGAGTTAGGAGGATGTTGGGACCACTTGTTCGTTGGTTACGATTATCCGCAAGCGCACAGGTCGTCACAAGTAATATAAAACGGTAGGTAATATCGAGTATCGAATCCACAGGGAGGCGAAGCGAAATTTAAGCAAAATATTCTTGATCACTAAAAACACTTGGGCGAAATAATATTTAGGGACAAAAACATGCAATCAAAGAGAATTTTAAAAATCAAAGCAATTAAAGAAATTAATTTGATCAATCAACAAAATAAAATATGAAGAAAGAGTTTTTAATGGGAAGTGGGTTCTTGAAAATCAATTATTAGCTAAACATTTATTATAATTATCCTATCTTGTTGCCCAACTAATTATAATCCTAGAATCTCCGTTAATCACATAGGTTCTCCTGTCGGTCTCCCCTAATTGTAATTAATTCATTTTAACAACCTAAGTGTCCTTAGCGCTATTAAAATTCATTAATTATTACACTCTGATTCATTTTAGGAATCTAAGTTTAACCAACTAATCTCGTTGTCACGACGGGAAATTAAACTCGTTGCATGGATTATGATCTATCCTAACTTCTCTTCGTCGAGTCTCCATTAAGAATCAGATCAATACACAATTGGCCAGATTGCATACAACATTAAGCACATCCATACAAATAATTAGGAAAAAGGGCAAGAGATAGGCAATTATAACAACATTTGAACTATAATTTCATTTCAAGACCCCAATTTGGGGTTTAGCTATACATAGCTAAAATATCCACAAAATTTACAATGAAAAACATAATTAAGAGCACAATAAAAGGAAAGGAATTGACCGTCGAAGACCCCTTTGCTGATGCTTGGAGTCCCTCCGAGCTCTCCTTGAGCCTCCTAGAATGCTCCCGAAATACCCCCAAAGTTTTCCCACTAAAGAACTCTCAAAAAGGCTAAAAAGCCTTGAGAGAGGCTCCAAAGGAGCCAAAGGAAGCAAGGAAAGAATGGAAGAAATGATGATTGATGATTGAAATTGGATCCAAGGGGCGCTATTTATAGGCTCGAAAATGGGGTAGCGTCGCGACGCTGTGACGTCATCGACTTGCCGGCCAAGAAATGGGATCAGCGTCGCGACGCTGTCCCTACAACGTCTCGAAGCTAGGCGAATTCCAGAACTTTCAGCTACGGTTTTGGGCTTGAATTTGGGCCTCCCTTCATTTCCTTTGGGCCTCATCTCCATGGTTGACCTTCATGGCTTCCCCCTTGACCCATGCATAGATTTTGGGCTTAAATGACTTCTTTTTGGGCACTTTTTCTCCAAAATCCATAATTTTGCTCCTAGAGACCAATTAACAAAATATATTAAATATATTCAATAAAAACACAATTAAAACACTAAAAAGCCTAATAAATTGGGACTAAAATAGAGACTTTTCTGCTCGATATCACAAGCGAACTGAAGGGAATGAAGCCGGTGCAAATGTCGTTGCTAATGAGATTCATGATGCTATGGTTCTGGCAGTGGAAAGTGCTCATGACACATGGGTGATTGATTCAGGTGCGTCATTTCATATTACAGGTCAATGCGACATTCTTGAAAACTATGTTGCAGGAAATCATGGAAAGGTGTATCTAGCTGATGGAGAGCCTTTGAACATCATTGGGATCGGTGACGTCAAATTGAAAATGACGAATGGTTCAACCTAGAAAATTCACAAGGTATATCACCTTCAAAATATGATGAAGAACTTGATTACTGTAGGACAGTTAGACAGTGAAGGATGTGAAGTATCTTTTGGTCAAGGAAATTGGAAGGTTACAAAAGGTGCCATGATAATTGCTTGAGGATGCAAGTCAGGGACTTTATATGTCAATAGCGATGACAAAGATATGGTGGCTATTGTAGATCACTTGAGTCAGACAGATTTGTGGCACAACAGGCTGGGACATATGAGTGAAAAAGGTATGAAGCTTCTTCACTCTGCAGGGAAGTACAGGGACTGAAGGCAGTTGAACACAAGTTGTGTGAGGGTTGTGTATTTGGGAAGCAGAATCGTGTCGATTTCTCAAAAACAGGAGCAAAGCCAAAATCCACAAAGTTGGAGTTAGTTCACACTAATGTGTGGGGGCCTTCTGAAGTTTCTTCTCTTGGTGGTTCCAAATATTATGTGACCTTCATAGATGACTCAAGCAGAAAGGTATAGACTTATTTTCTCAAACATAAGTCTGATGTATTCTCTGTTTTCAAAACTTGGAAGGCTATGGTTGAAAATGAGACAGGTCTAAAATTTAAAAGCTTGAGGTCGGACAATGGCGGAAAATATGTTGATGGAAAATTCAAGAAATATTGTGCAGACAATGGGATTGTGATGGTAAAGACCATTCAAGGGACACCACAACAAAACGGTGTGGCTGAGAGAATGAACAGGACGCTGAATGAGTGTGCCAGGAGCATGAGATTGCATGCAGGATTCCCTAAGATTTTCTGGGCAGAGGCAATCAACACGGCGACCTATCTGATCAATAGGAGCCCGACCACATCAATAGACTTCAAGTTGCCTGAAGAAGTCCGGAGCGGTAAACAGGTAAACCTTTCTCATCTAAAGGTTTTCGATTGTGTGTCTTATCTTCAAATTGATGCTGCAGACAGGAGTAAGTTAGATGCTAAGTCCAAGAAGTGTTATTTTCTCGGGTATGGCGGTGCTGAGATTTGTTACAGATTTTGGGATGACCAAAACAGGAAGATAGTCAGAAGCAAGGATGTGATCTTCAATGAAGAAGTTTTGTACAAAAACAGAACAACAGTTGACTCAGAAAAGTCAGAGTCAGATGAAAGCAAAAAGGAGAAGACTCAGTTTATAACTCTTCCAGAGGTTGAGACTAGAAAAACAATAATTGAAGATCAGAATACAACTACTCCTAAGGAACCGGTTGTGGAATCTGAGGAACCAGTTGTGGAAACTACTGTAGAACCTAATGAAGTTCAGAGAACGCCACCTACAACAGTTAGGAGATCCACTAGAACTATCAGACCACCGCAGAGGTATTCCCCTACTTTGAATTATATATTACTAACTGACAGAGGTGAGCTTGAATATTATGTGATAGCGGACATAAATGTCGCTATTTTAGTCATAAATTATTAAGCTTTTGGGCGCTTTAATTGTGTTTTTATTGAAGAAATCTAAAATAATTTACTATTTTGTCTTTAGGAGCATTTTATGGATTTTTGGTGGAAAAAGGCCAAAAAATGAGCAATCCAAGCCAATTATCCAACCATGGGTCAAAGGGGGAGCCTAAGAGTCAACCATGAAGAGAAGATCCAAAAAGAATTGAAGTTGGCCCAAGTTTAAAGCCCAAACCGCGCCTGCTGTGGGGGCAGCGTCGTGACGCTGTCCCATTTCTTGGCGGACAAGTTGGATGACGTCACAGCGTCGCCGATAGCGTCGCGACGCTGTCCCTATTCTGGGCCTATATAAGGCCCCCCTTGGTGCCTATTTTTCTCATCAATCAATTCACCACCATTCCTTTCCTTTCTTTCCTTTGCTTTTTTTGAGCATTCTCTCAAGGCTTTTTAGCCTTTTGAGAGTTTAGAGTGGGAAAATTTTGGGAAGCTTTTGGGAGCACTCTAGGAGGTTCGGGGCGTGCTCGAAGGGACTCTACGAGCTAGCGACGGGGTTCTCGACGGTCATTTCCTTTTCTCTTATTTTGCTCAATTTATGATTTCTTTTGTATATCTTGTGGATATTATAGCCATGTATAGCTAAACCCCAATTTGGGGTCTTGAAATGAAAATTTATAGTTAAATGTTATTATAATTGCCTATCTCTTGCCCTTTTTACTAATTATTTGTATGGATGCTCGTAATGTTGTATGCGATCTGGCCAATTGTATATTGATCCGATTCTTAATAGAAACTCGACGGAGAGAAATTAGGATAGATCATAATCCATGCAACTGGTTTTATTGCCCGTATTGACAACGAGATTAGTTGATTAAACTTAGATTCCAATAATGAATCAGAGCGTAGTAATTAACGAATTTTAATGTCGCTAACGACACTTAGGTTGTTAAAATGGATTAATTATAATTAGGAGAAACCGACAGGAGAACCTATGTGATTAACGGAGATTCTAGGATTATGATTAGTTGGGCAATGAGATAGGATAATTGTAATAATTATTTAGCTATTAATTGATTTTCAAGACCCCGCTTCTCACTCAAAACTCTTTCTCCATATTTTTTTTATTTCCTTGATTGATCAATTTTTAATGTTTAATTGCTTTAATATTTAATTCGTCTTTAGTTTCATGATTTGGTCCCTAAATATTATTTCTCCCAAGTACCATTAGTGTTCAAGGAATTATTGCTTTGCTTAATTATCGCTTCACCTCCCTGTGGATTCGATACTCGGAATATTTCCATTTTATATTACTTGTGACCCTTGCACTTGCAATATAGGTCACGCACAACATTATGATGAAGCGGTTCAACTAAAAGATTCTGTCAAGTGGGAGTTAGCCATGAAAGATGAGATGGATTCACTCATGACAAATCAAACATGGAAACTAACTGAGTTACCTAGAGGCAAGAAGACTTTGTAGAACAAATGGGTTTACAGAATCAAGCAAGACCCTGATGGTAGCAAAAGATACAAAACAAGGCGTGTAGTCAAAGGCTTTCAACAGAAGGAAGGTATTGACTTTAATGAGATATTTTCTCCTGTAGTTAAATTAACTACTATTAAAACTGTATTGTCAATAGTGGCAGAAGAGGATATGTTTCTGGAACAGATGGATGTAAAGACCGCATTTCTTCACGGTGATTTAGAGGAAGAAATTTACATGGTACAACCATAGGGTTTCACAGTACAGGGACAGGAGAAAATGGTTTGCAAACTTCAAAAAAGCTTGTATGGTCTCAAACAGGCTCCCAGACAATGGTATAAGAAATTTGATAGTTTTATGTGCAACAATGAATTTCAGAGGTGTCAAGCAGATCACTGTTGCTACATAAGATCTCAAGGTAACTTATATATTATTTTTCTACTCTATGTTGATGATATGTTGATAATAGGGACAAACAAACAAGAAATTCTTAAGATAAAGGCTAAGTTATCTAAAGAATTTGATATGAAAGATTTGGGAGCTGCCAAACAAATCTTGGGAATGAGGATTGAGAGAAAAGATGGTGCATTGACATTGTCACAAGAAGAGTATGTGAAAAAGGTACTAAATAAGTTTCACATTCAAGATGCAAAACCTGTGAGTACTCCTTTAGCTTGTCACTTTAAATTATCAAAGGAGCACTCACCCACTACTGAGCAAGAAAGAGATCATATGGCTAGAGTGTCATATGCTTCAGTTATAGGAAGCCTGATGTATGTCATGGTTTGCACAAGACCAGACATTGCACATGTAGTGGGAGTTGTTAGCAGGTATATGAATAATCCAGGAAAGCAGCACTGGGAAGCTGTAAAGTGGATTCTCAGATATCTGAAAGGTACAACTGACTATGCTCTACATTTTAAGAAGTCAGAAGATTTAGATGCAGATATGGCAGGTGACACAGATGGCAGGAAAAATACTACCGGGTATGTTTTCACTTTGGGTAATACTGCTATTAGTTGGATTTCTAGACTGCAGAAGATAGTGGCTCTTTCTACTACAGAAGCTGAGTATGTTGTAGTTATCGAGGCAAGTAAGGAGATGATATGGCTTCAGTCTTTCTTAGAAGAACTTGGCTTGAAATTAGCAAAGGGGACTTTGCATTGTGACAGTTAGAGTGCTATTCATTTAGCAAAGAATCCAGTGTTTCATTCGAGAACGAAACACATACAGGTGAGGTACCATTTTATCATATCAACTTTGGAAAATGGAGTGTTGGTGCTTGAAAAGATTCCAAGAAGTCAAAATCCAGCTGATATGTTTACCAAGGTTGTTCCTGCTGACAAACTGAAGTTGTGTACAACTTCAGTTGGACTCTTCCATGAGTAAAGAGGAGTCACTACCGTTGTAGGGGAGACGTGCTTGTTTTGTCTCCAAGTGGGAGATTGCTAAGTATTATGAATCCCAAAACAAAAACCCAATTGCTTGAATTAAATTTATAAGTATGGTGGCAGATCAAGTGTGAAAAGGAAGAAAAATTGAGGAAGCCGTCAAACTTAATCGGGAAGGAAAAAAAATCTGACGGAACTTGATTGGCTAAAAAGGTGGTGGATGTGTCTATAAAAGGGAGGAGG
Organism: Luffa aegyptiaca; assembly: GCA_017139565.1. Lineage (NCBI taxonomy): Eukaryota > Viridiplantae > Streptophyta > Magnoliopsida > Cucurbitales > Cucurbitaceae > Luffa > Luffa aegyptiaca. The sequence goes on along the minus strand of CM029400.1, from coordinate 29,755,112 downwards.
TTGTCTTCATTTTTTCATCATCCTACAGAGAAGAAAAAATTGGAGGTTGTTGTCTTTGTGAGAAGAAAGATATAGAGAGCTTTGAGAGTTTTTTTCTTCTTGAGTTATTTTGCCGTGAGTTGTTTTTCTTCCATTAAGAGTTTTTGAGAGCTTGTTGTAGAGTGTATCTATTCTTCTAAGCTCTTGGTTTCAAATTATTTATTTCACATTATATTTCAAACCGAATCCGTATCTGGGAATTGCAATAAATTATATATTGTCTGAATTTAGATTGATTATACTTTTATCGCCTAACAGCAACAATTCCAAACAAGCCTTGATTCATAACAATTTATCAATCTACTTATTTACAACAAAAGTTCCATTAATTTTTAATTACATAGTATGGATTAAATCTATCTCCCACCTTTATAATTGTTGTACTAAAAAAATAAATAAATAAAATTCTTACAAATTTGAAAGTATAGAACTAAACCGTTATATGCTAAAGTTCAAAATGAATAACTAAGGTCCCGTTTGATAACCATTTCAGTTTTTGGTTTTTGGTTTTTCTGTTTTTTAAAAACAAAAACCACATATGTTTTATAACTGATTTTTGTTTTCTGTTTTTAAAAAACCAAACTTGTTTGATAACTGTTTTTGGTTTTCAGTTTTTAAAAAATTAGAGAAATGAAAACATGTTTTAGAGAGAGAACAATATGTAGAGACATTGAAACAAAAATTTAGAGACTCGAATATAAATGTTTTCGAGAGAAAAGTTAAACATAGAAAATTTAGAGAGAGAATATTAGTTAGACTCTATAAAACATATTAATTAAAGAAATAAAGAAAAAAAATTAGAGTAGAAACGATAAATTTTAGATAGAAAAATAAATAAAAAGAGAAATTTTAGAGAGATGGTAAGGTTAAGAGTAAAAGATATGCTATAGAAATAACGATAAATTAGAAAAATAAAGAAAAGTTGTAGCGAAAGAAAATTTTGGGAGATTTTTTTTCAAAAGAAAAGTTAGAATATGTTTAATTATGGAGAGAAAAGTGTTGATGGAGAAATTTTGACCAATCATGAATTGCCACGTCGTTACATAAAATTAATGACAAAAATATAATTAATTAAATTTGGGACCAATTATAAATTGACATGTGTCCCAAATTTAATTTGAAAACAAAGTTGGCCAATTATAAATTTATAGAGCCAAATTTCTATTTGATCAATTAATTAAAATTAAATTATTTTGATCAAATTAATTAATTTGACCAATTAATTAAAAATAATAATTATTTGGATCAAATTTGGGTCTTTTAAGTATTTGGGTCATAGGGTTTTGGGTCAAATATGAACCAAACCCAAGACTAAATGGTTGAGCCCAAGACTAATAAAGCCCAAGCCCAGGTTGTTAGGCCCAAAAGTCTCCAGGGCCCATCCAGCGAGAACTCTATAAATAGAAGAGTTCTCCACCATTTCAGGGGTTCAGATTTTTGGAGCTCTCAACCAGACTTAGAGAATTCAAAGAAATTCCCCCAAAACGGAAGACTGAAGACTCTCTGAAATCTGTAAGTTTCCAAGCACTGAACACTTCTTGAAGACTGAAGACTCTTTTAAACTTAGAGGACTTCAAGCTCCAAGAATCCATCGAAGCTTTAGACTCGAGATCAAGCGTTCCAGCCCTCGAGTGAAACACATTCACACACAAGAGAGAGAATCAGAGGATTATGTACTAGAGATTGTATACTCACACGCATACAACATTAATACAAATCAAAGTTTATTCCACGTGTCTCATTCATTTGAATTTACGTGTGAACAAATTGGCATGCCCAGTGGGACAATCTCTACCTCTCATCTCTTTCTCTTGTTAAAAGATCCAACCAACGTGATGGCACCAAAGAAAGCTCCCGCGAAGGTTACAACATCAAGCGACTCTTACACTGGTCCTATCACTCGTAGTCGTTCCCAAGGAATTGAGATCAGGGAGGATCATACTCCTCTTGCTGTTGCAAGCAGGATCTCAAAGGTGATCGAGGAATTCTCTAAGGATAGGGTTGCAGTTAAAGACAACCCGCTATTCGAATCTGTTATTCCAACATCTAAGCAGTCAAAGGATACACTAAATCCTGATGTGATGTCCGTCATGATGGCTAATATAGACCAAGATGAAAGAATGGCAGAGATAGAAAGAAAACTCAATCTCTTAATGAAGGCAGTTGATGAAAGAGATCTTGAGATTGCCTATTTGAAGAACCAGCTGCAAAATCGAGAAACGGCTGAGTCTAGCCAGACCCCTGTTGCAGGAAAGAATGATAAGGGGAAGGCTGTCGTGCATGAGAACCAACCGCAACACTCTGCGTCAGTTGCCTCTTTGTCTGTCCAACAACTGCAAGACATGATCATGAATTCCATCAGGGCTCAATATGGTGGACCCAATCAAAGTTCCCTCTTGTATTCTAAACCTTATACAAAGAGGGTTGACAATCTCAGACTGCCCACTGGGTATCAGCCTCCCAAGTTCCAAGAGTTTGATGGGAAGGGCAACCCAAAGCAGCACATCGCCCACTTTGTTGAAACCTGTGAGAACGCTGGTACTTGGGGAGATTTGCTTGTTAAGCAATTTGTCCGAACACTAAAAGGAAACGAGTTCGATTGGTACACTGACCTAGAGCCTGATACAATTGACAGCTGGGAACAAATGGAGAGAGAATTTCTGAATCGCTTCTACAGTACGAGGCGGACAGTTAGTATGACGGAACTCACGAGCACAAAGCAGCAAAAGGGTGAGCCAGTCATTGACTACATCAACCGTTGGAGAGCCTTGAGTCTCGACTGTAAAGATAGACTCTCCGAGGTGTCCTCTGTTGAGATGTGCACCCAAGGTATGCACTGGGGACTTCTTTATATCTTGCAGGGGATAAAACCCCGAACCTTTGAAGAATTAGCAACTCGTGCTCATGATATGGAGTTGAGCATCGCTAGTAAAGGGAATAAAGATCCCGTAGTCCCAGACATGAGAAAAGAAAAGAAAGAAGTCAAAGGCACTGAGAAAGTTATGAAGAGTGCCACGAAAGAGTCCATGGTCGTCAACACGACCCCTGTGAAACTTTCCGCCAAAGGAAGGGAAAACAAAACAAATAAGCGAGTAGAGACAGGCGAGAGACGCCGCCTAACTTTAAAAGAAAGACAAGAAAAAGTATATCCATTTCCAGACTCCGACGTTCCAGATATGTTGGAACAACTGTTGGAGAAGCAGCTAATTGAGCTCCCAGAGTGCAAACGACCAGAAGAGTTAGGGAAAGTCAATGATCCTAACTATTGCAAGTATCACAGAGTCGTTAGTCACCCGGTGGAGAAGTGTTTTGTATTAAAGGAGCTAATCCTTAAATTGGCTCGCAAGAAGAGAATTGAGTTAGACCTTGATGAGGTGGCTCAGACGAATCATGCAACAATAGCGGCAAATGTAAGGGTTCAACTTCCCCTAATCTCCTCATGTGATTATGAAGAAAAGTTGATTCAATTTGGGACCCTTGATCCCATAGTGGTTCGATTCCAAAAAGAAGCCACGATGAAGAGATCCCAAGAAAAATATGTTTCCATCGAAGATGAGAACGAAGGTTGGACCCTTGTCGTTCGTCGCAAAAAGCAAAAGCAAAGTTACGCACGGAAAGAGTCCCGCCTATTTCGAGACAATAAAAGAAAGGCTAAGTCTCAAAAGAAGAAAGGAAAAAAGAAGTCAAGGAGCTCAAAGCATGTCATGGAGGAAAGTGAAGATTTCTTTTGTCCTCCACAACCTATAACTTTGGCAGAATACTTCCCAAGGCGCTTTCTCGATGATAGTCAAGGAGAGGCACTTGAAACTGTCACGTGTCACATTGTGGACGTGGTGGAAGATGATGATGTCCCTGCTAGCTCCTCGGGAACGGTGGCAGGTCCAGGAAGCTTATCCTCCTTCAGCATAAAGGACTTACTGTCACTTCCTCAAGAAGCTAAAAGCGTCCTTATTAATGCATTGATAGAGTCTGATGGTACAAACATCCCAACCTCCGAGGCACGCACATGTGCTTCGTGTTGCATGTCTATCGGATTTTCTGATGAAGATTTGTTGCTAGGGTCAAAGCCACACAATAGACCTCTATTCGTCTCAGGATACATTCGAGAACAAAGGGTTAGTCGGATCCTCATCGATGATGGATCAGCTATCAATATAATGCCTAAGTCAACCATGAAACAATTAGGCATCTTGATGGAGGAACTATCAAACAGTAAGTTGGTGATCCAAGGCTTCAATCAGGGTGGACAACGAGCAATTGGCATGATACGCCTTGAACTCATCATTGGAGACTTAAAAGCTGATACTTTGTTCCATGTAATAGATTCTAAGACCACCTATAAGCTGTTGTTAGGTCGTCCTTGGATCCATGGTAATGGAGTCATAACCTCCACATTGCACCAGTGCTTCAAATTCTATCAAGATGGCATCAAGAAAGTTGAAGCTGACACCAACCCATTTTCAGAAGCTGAGTCTCATTTCGCTGATGCAAAGTTTTATCTGAAGAATGAAAACACAGGGGAAACCCTACCTGCAGAAATCCCCTTGATAAAAAAGAATGATAAACTCGATTTTGAGCCCCATGCAGATGCAAGAAAGGAAGCTGTTGAAGATGTGGATACTTCCGACCTGAAAAAGGGTGAAGCGTCTACAAGCCTTGCAAAACCTAAGGTTGTAAGGGATGAGAAATGTTCAAATTCACCTATCCTACGATACGTCCCCTTATCTCGACGTAAAAAGGGTGAATCACCTTTCACTGAATGTTCAGAAAGCATAAAGGTCGGTGATGTTGAAATTTTGAAGGAAAGTTTCACTACGCCTCTTACAAAGATCACAAGACAAGAGCTTAAGAAACCCGAGGATGATCAGATAAAAGCGATCTTGCCTGACAAACGAACTAAAGACGGGTTCGACCCCAAGGCATACAAACTTCTAGCAAAAGCAGGTTATGACTTCACAACTCACACTGAGTTTAAAAGTCTAAGGGTTTTTGATGAAAGATCTGAGCTCTCTGCAGTGCAGAAGAAACTTCTAAAGGAAGGTTATAGTCTGCCTACAACGAGAAAAGGTCTGGGATATAAGTCGCCTGAGCCAGTTCGCATAATAAGAAGAGGGAAGGCGAAAGTGGCAGATACAAATCATATAACAGTAGAAGAGGTTGATGACTCAAAAGAAAAAGAAAGTGTCGACCAACGAACTTCTATTTTTAGGCGCATCAGGCCACCATTTGCTCGTGTTTTAGTCTTTCAGAGATTAAGTGTCAATGAAGCGGAAGAAGAAAGCACACAACCTACCAATAGCTCCACTCGGCCTTCAGTTTTTCGAAGGTTAAGTATGCCCATTGGGGATGAAGAGAGTACATTTTCAACTCCGAATGTCACTCGACCTTCAGCTTTTCAAAGGTTAAATATGCCCATTAGGGAAGAGGAGAGTACATTTTCAACTTCGGATGTGACTCGGCCATCAGTTTTTCAGAGGTTAAGTGTTACCACGAGAAGAGACAAAAAAGAACAATCTGTTTCATCGATATCTCACCGACTTCAATATAAAGATGCGATGAAAAATGAAAAGATCACGAGGGCCGATGGAGAAATTCGTAGTGCAGTTCCTTCACGAATGAAAAGAAAAACCTTTGTTACTGTCGATACGGATGGTTCCTTGAAGGTAAAGCAACGTGATGTTGTCATCACCAATCCTTCGGAAGAAGATAGTGACCAGGAAGAAGAACAAACCTCTTGTCTTCATATCACTGTTGAAGAAGGAACAGAAGTCGAAACGTCTGAAGTAGATGAGGACGAAACACCTTTATCACTTGAAGACGGCAGCGAATCCACAGTGGATGAGCTTAAAGAGGTAAACTTGGGTACACCAGAAGAGCCGCGCCCAACTTTTATAAGCATGTCTCTTACTCCCAAAGAAGAGGGTGAATATATGAGTTTACTCGTTTCGTATAGAGACATCTTCGCCTGGTCATATAAAGAGATGCCTGGACTTGATCCAAAAGTAGCTGTCCATCATCTCGCAATTAAAGAGGGGTATCGATCAGTCAAGCAAGCTCAACGACGCTTTCGCCCGGAACTTATCCCTCAAATAGAAATAGAGGTCAATAAGTTGATAGAAGCAGGATTCATCCGTGAGGTAAAATACCCTATGTGGATAGCCAACATCGTTCCTGTTAGAAAGAAGAATGGACAGCTTCGCGTTTGCGTTGACTTTCTCGATTTAAATAACGCATGTCCCAAAGACGATTTTCCACTGCCAATCACAGAAATCATGGTGGATGCCACCACAGGGCATGAAGCTTTGTCTTTTATGGATGGGTCATCGGGCTATAACCAGATTCGAATGGCTCTTGCAGATGAAGAAATGACAGCCTTTCGAACTCCAAAAGGGATATACTGTTACAAAGTGATGCCCTTTGGATTAAAGAATGCTGGAGCTACTTATCAACGTGCTATGCAAAAGGTTTTCGACGATATGCTGCATAAACATGTCGAGTGCTATGTCGATGATCTTGTTGTAAAGTCAAAGAAACGACAAGATCACTTGAAGGATCTAAAAGTGGTCTTTGATCGTTTGAGAAAGTATCAATTGAGGATGAACCCTCTCAAATGTGCATTCGGTGTTACTTCTGGGAAGTTCCTGGGGTTCGTCGTTAGACATCGAGGAATCGAAATAGATCAGTCAAAGATTAACGCCATTCAAAAGATGCCAAGGCTTAAAAACTTACATGAGTTGAGAAGCCTGCAAGGTCGTCTGGCCTACATTCGAAGATTCATCTCTAACTTAGCCGATCGATGCCAACCTTTTCAAAGGCTAATGAGGAAAGGAGAAAAATTCGAGTGGGATGAAGCATGTCAAAACGCCTTCGAAAGCATTAAGAAATATTTGCTTAACCCTCCTGTCTTAGGAGCCCCCATAGCTGGAAAGTCATTGATTCTGTACATCGCTGCTCAAGAAAGATCACTGAGAGCGTTATTGGCACAGGAAGGTGAGAAGGGAAAGGAACGGGCCCTTTATTACTTAAGCAGGACTCTAAATGGAGCTGAGATAAATTACTCACCCATTGAGAAAATGTGCCTTGCCCTTTTCTTCGCTATTGACAAGTTAAGACATTATATGCAAGCTTTCACAGTGCACCTGGTCGCGAAAGCTGATCCTATCAAATACGTTCTATCGAGGCCAGTTATTTCTGGACGCCTAGCTAAGTGGGCCATCTTACTTCAGCAATATGACATCGTGTATGTACCTCAAAAGGCGGTCAAGGGGCAGGCATTAGCCGACTTCTTGGCGAATCATCCAATCCCGTCAGATTGGAAGTTATGTGAAGACCTATCTGATGAAGAAGTCTTCTATGTTGAAATCACGGAACCCTGGACTATGTACTTTGATGGTGCAGCACGAAGAAGTGGGGTAGGGGTAGGAATCGTTTTTATTTCGCCTGAGAAACACATGCTCCCCTACAGTTTCATGCTTGGTGAATTGTGCTCAAACAATGTTGCTGAATATCAAGCGCTGATAATCGACCTCCAAATGGCCTTGGAAATTGGCATAGCATATATAGAGGTCTATGGCGATTCAAAATTGGTCGTTAGCCAACTCTTACTCCAGTATGAAGTGAAGCATAAAGACTTAAAGCCTTATTTCATCTATGTAAGACAACTGCTAGAAAGGTTTGACAGTATAGTACTGGAGCATGTTCCGAGATCAGAAAATAAAAAGGCAGATGCTCTAGCAAATTTGGCGACTGCCCTAACAATCCCAGAGGATATGTCGATGAACATCTCACTTTGTCAGAAGTGGATTGTGCCACCAATAGAAGATGAAAGTCTTGAAGCAAATATGATCTCTGTTTTTGCAATTGAAGAGGAGGACTGGCGACAGCCCATTATAGATTATCTTCAACATGGAAGACTGCCCACAGATCCCAGACGTAGGGCCGATATACGAAGAAGAGGCGCCCGATTTATCTACTACAAGGAAATCCTTTATCATCGTTCTTATGAGGGACTCTTCCTTCGATGCCTTGGAAAGGAAGAAGCAGCAAAGGCATTAAATGAGGCACATTCAGGTGTTTGTGGCGCCCATCAGTCGGGTCCAAAACTCCAGTTTCAATTAAAAAGGATGGGATATTATTGGCCTACAATGATTCGAGACTCAATGGAATATGCAAAGAAGTGTGAAGCTTGTCAATTTCATGCAAACTTCATACATCAGCCACCGGAGCCTCTTCATCCGACTGTAGCTTCATGGCCTTTTGAGGCTTGGGGACTTGACCTTGTTGGCCCTATAACACCTAAGTCTTCAGTAGGACATTCTTACATTCTTGCAGGGACGGATTACTTCTAGAGATGGGCTGAAGCTGTCGCGTTGAAAGAAGCCAAGAAGGAAAATGTTGTGGATTTTGTCCGAACTCATATAATCTACCGGTACGGTATCCCTCATCGTATTGTGACAGATAATGGAAGACAATTCTCCAACGGCCTAATGGACAAGTTATGTGAGAAGTTTAACTTCAAGCAATACAAGTCCTCTATGTACAATGCTGCGGCAAATGGGTTGGCAGAAGCATTCAATAAGACGTTGTGTAACTTATTGAAGAAAGTAGTTTCCAAGACAAAGAGAGATTGGCAAGAAAAGATCGGTGAAGTGTTGTGGGCTTACCGAACTACCCATCGCACTCCTACAGGGGTCACACCTTATTCCCTCGTCTATGGGGTAGAAGTTGTGCTCCCGTTAGAAAGAGAGATTCCTTCATTAAGGATGGTCGTCCAAGAAGGATTGACAACGGAAGATAATGCTAGGTTGAGCCTTCAAGAGTTAGAAGCACTTGATGAAGGAAGGTTAGAGGCTCAGCAGGCCTTGGAATGCTACCAAGCACGGATGTCTAAAGCCTTTGATAAGAATGTGAAGCTTCGATCATTTCAAGTTGGTGATCTTGTACTCGCTGTTCGAAGACCCATCATCACGACACGACACATAGGGAACAAATTCACACCTAAATGGGATGGACCCTACGTCGTCAAAGAAGTCTACACAAACGGAGCGTACAAGATTGTGGACAAAGACGGATTAAGAATAGGCCCGATAAATGGCCAGTTTCTTAAAAAGTTTTATGCGTGAAATGTAATACTCCTTATCGTAAGAGTATAAACTACATGATACTCCTGGCCCGCATGAGTTAAAAAGGTGAACGGCCAAAAAAAAATTATATTGAACTACGTTATGACTTGATCCCTTCCCACTTGAAGGGTACGTAGGCAGCTTAAGGAAAAAAAAAACTTAAGTTCAGTCAAAGCAAAAAAAAAAAGAATCCATGTTGTAAATAAAATTCTAAATTTTTATTAAGGCATAAATAAAGTATAAATGTCTAATACAATCAATTAAAAAAAATGTCTAATACAATGAACTGAAAGAATATCTAAAAAAAATGTTTGCACATGAGAAAAAGAGCTTAGAGTGAACTAAAGGGATCATGAATTAAAGATTCCATTGAAGGGCTTTAAGCTCGTCACGAGTACTCTCCAAAAGTTCGCGAATTATCGCTAGGGTTCGAACGTCTGAAGTGCTAACGGTGGGGGCACACTCGATGTCACTAATTTCCTCACGTATTCTTGAAACTGCAAGTTTTTCATGAGCTAAGTCCTTTTCCTTTTCAGAAACCGAATTGGAAAGGCTTTCTACCTTGGCCTATGCAGCTGTTAACTTGGCCTCTAGTTCTGCAACCTTGGTCTTTAGATCTGCAACCTCTGCGACAGAGCGAGCAAGTTGTTTCTGAAGTGCATCTTTCTCCTCAACAACACGATCTTCGATAGACAAAGCCTTCTCTAAATGGAGTTTCTTCGCCTCCAACTGACTATCCCTACTCGAGGGGGTCAGATGAGTAGAGAGCGAAGATTGTAATCCATTGAATTCTCGCGCTTTCTTGAAGTAGTTGCCTACAAATTCTTGCAGAGGTTTCAAGTTGTTTGTAGTGGCCTCTGCCATTACATCAAAGACCTTGTGAGATTCTTGCTCAAGGTGCTCAAGGCTAGCAACATCTTCAAAAGAAATGCGTACGATCTTCTGTTGTATGCTTGTCCATATGGATAAAGTAGCTTGTCGTCGAAAGGTGGAAATTAAATCATCAGCATAGAACTGAGAAACTTCAAAGACTGGGGCAACCACTTTCTCATGAGTATGTCGGGGGACTTTCTCAGTAGAACGAGAAGATGAATTCACAACTTGTTTGCTCGATGATGCATGAGAGCTACCGAAGTTCTTCACAGAAGAAGCAAAAGCATCGGGACTTGTCAAAGATTGCTCGCTCGAACATTCCTCCTCTTCTTGAACACGGTCATTTAAAGGAAGCTGCACAAGAAAAATAAAAGAGGGTCAAAGTCAAGGAAAAAAAAGGGGGGGTTGTTCAACCAAAGTCTCAGTGTTGTCAGGAGTTTGTGAAGTATTAGAGGCACTCTTGATGGACTTGTCATCGAGATCAGAAGCTTTCTTGGGTCTTTTGGCTCTTTTCCAGTGTCGATCTCCAGTGCTGTTTTGACTCTCTTCGTCCGTTGAATCATCTAGAGGTCTGGCAACCTTGAGCAGACGGAGTTCTTTTCCCCCAAATTTAGAGTCGCTTTTTTTAGGTAGCTTGGGTTGGGCTCGAGAGGGAATGATACTGTCAACCAACTTACTTATGCCGTCCCCTAGGTAATTATCATACTTTTCAGACCACCAACTTCGATAGCGTGAAGTGACATGGTCTTGAGGATTCAATGTACGAGCTAGAAGAAATATTTGAAACTCCGTAGTGGTTCGCAGACAAACCCGCCAATGGTATAAAATGTTTTCCAAGGTGACTAGGGGCAAAACTTCTCCTAAGTCATTAGGTATGTCTTGATAAAAGCCAAACTGGCGGCCGAATCGGTAGGGGTTGTAGGGTTCGATAACTAATGAATCTTTACATCGCGCTGATAGATAGCATGAGCGAAGGCTCAAGAAATAGGAAGAAGGTATGAATTTCGTAATCTTTTCATACTTTAGGGTCTCGTTTTTGTTCTTACTAAGGTTCGTGTGCCATGATATGGATGCACCCCTATGGATCAATTCGCGAGCCTCGAGCTCATCAAAATATATAGCTCCACCTTCGTCGGAAAAGTCAACCATGCTAGGACCTCGAACTTTCGCTGGAGTCTTATAATTGGTACCAAAATAATGGGCGAGCCAACCAAAAATGTAGTGCATGGGGAGAGAAGCATCTATGCGTCCAGCTGAAACGGAAGCATTGGAAACTTTACTTAACCCGTGGTAGATGTTGGCAAGAACAGGGACTGCAAGACTGAAAGGTTTCCCCTCTGCCATTAAGCTGGCAGCCTTAAAAACACTAGGACGAATGTGGTTAGCATTCCCTTGGGGAAACACAAAGGCGCAAAGCCAGCAAGATAAAAAAGCCGCTAAGTATGTCTGGTCTCTGTGTTTCATGTCAATCTTTAGCTCGTGAAACAAGTTGTTCTCCTCATCTGACCACTCGTGACGCTTGATATTTGTGCCATCTGGGTTATGAGTCGTGCTAGGGCGAGAGGTCTTCTTGGGTCTTCGTTGAGGAGGCTTTGCGTACCTCTGCTCACCCTTGAACCAAAAGGAAGTCCAGGAGCTAATTGGAACATGGGAATGGTCAGTTCTTGAAACGCTAAGCAAATAGAATGCATGGAAAAGGTGTTCGCAACTTTTTGGAAGATGTTTTGCCTGATTGTTGGACCCAGTTAACTCTTCAAAGCTATGGATTACTTCCTCATAAAATCTACCTCTGATGGGTAGACCCCCAAATGTCCAAAGGTCCCATAAGGAAATTGAAAGTTCTCTCGCACGACTGTGAAGTGTATTGGTTGCAGGACACCAAGCTTCACAAAAAGCCCGAACTATGTCGTTGTTTCGATCGTAAGTGTAAAGGGAAGCCACCACTGCATCCAATAAATGAGCAGTCTGAAGCACCTCGTCACTCCGGCCAACGACGAATTCCAACCACTCCCAATAGCGAGGAATGAAAAGAAATTCGCTTGAAATTTTCAAGGCGGATTCCTAACGAACTGATCCCTCAACTATTCGGCGCCCTAACGTCACCTCTGGATGTCGACTAGGATTTTGTGTATGGATTGAAGATTCTAGAAACCAAGCCTTGGAATCTTTGTCTAGAGGCCTCTCTACGGACCAATCAGAAATGGTATGCAAATTTAGTGGTGGGGGCCATTGGGCTGCAAGACGTCCAGTCTTAGGCTCCTCTACTAAGAAGTTGAGTCCGCTTCTTATGGGTTGATTGTTGTCTTTCAGGAGAACGAGGTACGTCTTTTCAAAGACAATAAGTTCTGCAACGCACACCATGATTCTGCAAAATTTAAGGAAATGAAAGTTAACAAAAGTCAAAAGAATAAGATTTTTTTTTTTTACGAAGATAAGTTAAAAATGATAATAATAATAATGCATCAAGGAAAATTTCCTAGGACTAATGTTGCGAAACGTCATAACAACAAGAGTTCAAAGACATCAATTGTCCTTGTACTCATGCTGAGAGACATGGCAACGGCAAAAGTCCAAGGAACATGTCCTTGTACTTATGCTGAACGGCGTCGTAGCAACAAAAGTCCAAGGAACATGTCCCAAAGTCAGGAACATGTCCCTGTACTCATGCTGAAAGACGTGGTGGCGACAAAAGTCCACAGAACATGTCCCAAAGTAAGGAACATGTCCCTGTACTCATGCTGAAAGGTGTGGTGGCGGCAAAAGTCCAAGGAACATGTCCCAAAGTAAGGAACATGTCCCTGTACTCATGCTGAAAGGCGTGGCGGCGGCAAAAGTCCAAGGAACATGTCCCAAAGTAAGGAACATGTCCTTGTACTCATGCTGAAAGGTGTGGTGGCGGCAAAAGTCCAAGGAACATGTCCCAAAGTAAGGAACATGTCCCTGTACTCATGCTGAAAGGCGTGGCGGCGGCAAAAGTCCAAGGAACATGTCCCTGTACTCATGCTGAAAGGTGTGGTGGCCGCAAAAGTCCAAGGAACATGTCCCAAAGTAAGGAACATGTCCCTGTACTCATGCTGAAAGGCGTGGCGGCGGCAAAAGTCCAAGGAACATGTCCCAAAGTAAGGAACATGTCCCTGTACTCATGCTGAAAGGTGTGGTGGCGGCAAAAGTCCAAGGAACATGTCCCAAAGTAAGGAACATGTCCCTGTACTCATGCTGAAAGGTGTGGCGGCGGCAAAAGTCCAAGGAACATGTCCCAAAGTAAGGAACATGTCCCTGTACTCATGCTGAAGGGTGTGGCGGCGATAAAAGTCCAAGGAACATGTCCCAAAGTAAGGAACATGTCCTTGTACTCATGCTGAAAGGCGTGGCGGCGGCAAAAGTCCAAGGAACATGTCCCAAAGTAAGGAACATGTCCCTGTACTCATGCTGAAAGGTGTGGCGGCGGCAAAAGTCCAAGGAACATGTCCCAAAGTAAGGAACATGTCCCTGTACTCATGCTGAAAGGTGTGGTGGCGGCAAAAGTCCAAGGAACATGTCCCAAAGTCAGGAACATGTCCCTGTACTCATGCTGAAAGGCGTGGCGGCGGCAAAAGTCCAAGGAACATGTCCCAAAGTAACTTAAAGGCGTGGCGGCGGCAAAAGTCCAAGGAACATGTCCCAAAGTAAGGAACATGTCCCTGTACTCATGCTGAAGGGTGTGGCGGCGATAAAAGTCCAAGGAACATGTCCCAAAGTAAGGAACATGTCCTTGTACTCATGCTGAAAGGCGTGGCGGCGGCAAAAGTCCAAGGAACATGTCCCAAAGTAAGGAACATGTCCCTGTACTCATGCTGAAAGGTGTGGCAGCGGCAAAAGTCCAAGGAACATGTCCCAAAGTAAGGAACATGTCCCTGTACTCATGCTGAATGACGTGGCGGTGGCAAAAGTCCAAGGAACATATCCTTGTACTCGTGCTGAATGACGTTGTACCTGCAAATAAAAAAAGAACAACTACAAAGAAAAAAAAACGAAAAAAAAATAGATAAAAAAAGTCTTCACCTAATTTGCCTTTTGGTGAATGGAAATTTTGTTCCTGCAATGAGAATTTTGGAAATATAGTGTTAGTTCAGGAAAAAATGAATGCTAAAAAAAAAGAACAAAAAAAGAAAAAAAAAATTACTTGGAAATGTGTCTCTCGAATTGAGGGCAAAAGGCGGTTAAAGTATATATATATTCTCCAAGTCTCCAAGTCAAGCTTCTTTCCTAAAAAAAAAAGGGGCAAGCATCAAATCAAATCAAATAAAAGATGTTGGAAGCTTATGGAAAATTTGAAATTAGTCAATGTTGGTCTACTTTGAAGGTTTACCTTTATGGACTATAAACAAGGATCATAAAGTTTGTTCCTACATAAAAAAATAAAAAAAAAAGTGTTGACGTTATATGCATATACAACTATTGCACAAATTTTACATATGCATATATATCAAAGAAAGTGTTAAAAAAAAAAAACTTGAAAATATTAAAAAGAAAACAAAAGTAAAAAAAAAAAAAAAAAAGAAAAGGCGAAAAAAATGTGTTAAAAGATTGAAGTCAGAAAGTTTAAAAAAAATATTTTTAAAAAAAAAAAAAAAAACAAAAATTAAAACTAAAAAGAGGTGGGAAGATGCTTTTACTACAGGACAACAAATTTTGTTAAAAAAATTGAATTGCAAAAGCCAAGAAGTTAAAAAAATGAATAATTAAAAAAAGTATAAGAAAAAAGTCACTATTCTTTCTCTCTCCCTCAGCCGTTTTCCTCATTCTTTCTCTCACCATCTTCTCCATTTTTTTTTCTCCTCTCTCTCTCACAACACATCCTTTCTCTCTCGTGTGTCTTTCTCTTGCCTTCCTCACTCTCACTGTCGCTACCGCCGTATTTCTACAACCAGTGACCTGATGCGAAAAAAAAAAGAAAGAAGAAGACGACTCTTTCTCCTCCTCACCGTCTCTCTCCTCCGCAAGGTCAAGCGCTCCAACCTTTGCTGCACTCCGACGTCGCCGCAGTAGCCTAGTCCGTTTCCGATCTGTAAAAAGATAGAGGAAAAGGAGTAAGATGTAGAGTAAGGGAGTAAAGAAAATATATAAAAAGAAGAAGGAGAGAAAGCTTGCAAAACAAAAAAAAGAGGGTTTACTGTGACCCGAAACAAAGGAAAAAAAAAAAAGAAAGAAACCTGAAAAGTTTGTTGTGCAAAATTGTTGTACAGTGGCTGATCTAAAAAAAAAGGGGCGTGAGGAAGATGCAAGAGTAAGAAAATAAAAGCAACAAAAAGGGAGAAGGCATTCGTAAAACAAAAAAAAGTGAAGAAAAATACCTATGTACGACTGGAAGGAAAAAAATAACCAAATTTGTTGGAGGGCCTTAATTTATAGGCGTGATTTTCAACCATAAATCCTAATTTAAATTGGATTGTAGCCAAATCATATCTTTGGAGGCTTATCAAATCTGAATCAAATCAATTTGGAATAAAAAAAATTTCAAATTGATCCAATTTTAAAGCAAAAGATAAATTGGATGGATTTTGAATTTGGTTTGATTTGAATAAAATTAAATTGGGTATAGTTAAACTCTTACCTAAATCAAATTCAAAGTATATTTGAATTCTATTCCTCAAAACCAAAATTTGTATAGAATTTAAAATTACTTCAACTAAAATTTTTCAAGCCTTATTTCAAATTCAATGTATTTGAAGCTGAGGGTATATTGAGATAATTTGGGTACATTCATAATTCAATCCCAAATTAAACTTGAGTGAGACTCAAAATTTAAAAAAAAAAGTGTTATGCTTCAAGTTCATGTCACAATTAGAAAGAACTTGATCATTATTCAAATTCAAAATCGAATTGAGGTTCAAATTGCAATGTATTGCCAAACAAGTGTATCAAAATTTTGAAAGAAGAAAATTTCGAATTTTGATTAAGTCGGCATAACAGATGTGTAAAAAAAATCAATCAAAATTTTGGCTAAACTTCATATTTTGATTGACACATCAAGCGGAGTCAAAATTTAGAAAAAAAAAAAAAAAAAAAACTTTGATTCCGAATAGTTTCTTTTCAAGATTCATCCACACATAATTTGTGCCTAAATCTCGAAAAGGGGGCATTTGTTGATGGAGAAATTTTGACCAATCATGAATTGCCACGTCGTTACATAAAATTAATGACAAAAATATAATTAATTAAATTTGGGACCAATTATAAATTGACATGTGTCCCAAATTTAATTTGAAAACAAAGTTGGCCAATTATAAATTTATAGAGCCAAATTTCTATTTGATCAATTAATTAAAATTAAATTATTTTGATCAAATTAATTAATTTGACCAATTAATTAAAAATAATAATTATTTGGATCAAATTTGGGTCTTTTAAGTATTTGGGTCATAGGGTTTTGGGTCAAATATGAACCAAACCCAAGACTAAATGGTTGAGCCCAAGACTAATAAAGCCCAAGCCCAAGTTGTTAGGCCCAAAAGTCTCCAGGGCCCATCCAGCGAGAACTCTATAAATATAAGAGTTCTCCACCACTTCAGGGGTTCAGATTTTTGGAGCTCTCAACCAGACTTAGAGAATTCAGAGAAATTCCCCCAAAACGGAAGACTAAAGACTCTCTGAAATCTGTAAGTTTCCAAGCACTGAACACTTCTTGAAGACTGAAGACTCTTTTAAACTTAGAGGACTTCAAGCTCCAAGAATTCATCGAAGCTTTAGACTCGAGATCAAGCGTTCCAGCCCTCGAGTGAAACACATTCACACACAAGAGAGAGAATCAGAGGATTATGTACTAGAGATTGTATACTCACACGCATACAACGTTAATACAAATCAAAGTTTATTCCACGTGTCTCATTCATTTGAATTTACGTGTGAACAAAAAGCTATGGATAAATTTGTAGAAATAGATAAGTTATATAAGAAAAAAAGTTTTGAGAGAGAAAAAGAGATTTTTAGAGAGAGAAAAAGAAATTTTGTAAAGTGAAAAATGTTATTGAGGAAAAAAAATAGAAAAAGAAATTTTTTGGAGAGATAGGTAAAAGAGAAAAAGAAAATAAGCATTAGAAGAAAAAATAGTTTTTGAAAAACAGAAATGTGTGCTTGTTTTCTCTCAATCTTCCTACAATGGTTTTCATTTTTGTCAAGGAGACAATTGAGTTTCTAGCCAAATTCCAAAAACAAAAACAAGTTTTTGAAAACTACGGCCCCGTTTGATAACTATTTGGTTTTTGGTTTTTGGTTTTTGAAAATTAAGCTTATAAATCCTACCTCCACCTACAAATTTATTTGTTTTGCTAATAGCTTTCTTTCCTTGTTTTTGAAAACCAAGCAAATTTTGAAAACTAAAAAAAGTAGTTTTCAAAAACTTGTTTTTGTTTTTAGAATTTGACAAGGAATTCAAATGTGTCATTGGCAAATATGAAAACCATGGTAGGGAAATTGGTAGAAAATAAGTCTAATTTTCAAAAACCAAAAACAAAAAACCAAATGGTTATCAAACGGGGCCTACTTTTTTTGTTTTCAAAATTTGGCTTTGTTTTTTAAAACATGGGAAAGGATGTAGATAAAAAACAAAAAAACTTGTGGGTAAAAATAATGTTTATAGACTTAATTATTAGAGCAGAATTATCTCCATCAAATTTTGTCTTAATTGTAGCACCATTATTGTAAATATTTGTACATTTATTTCAGCTTGATTTTTGCCTTAATTTAGGCTATTCATATGTATACTTAAGGAACATTTTCTGTGAATGAAAAGTAAGCAAAACATTCAGCATAGTTCTGATTTTATATGGTATCAGAGCATACCTAGATTTTTTTCCTCATCCTTGGAATTGTGCCGCACGATTTGGATTGAAGTCGTGATTCTGATTGAATCGTCTCCCTCGTCTGCGGCCGTTTGACGATGGTGGTTGAAATGCCGCCATTGCCGCCGGTAAGAAGTCTTGTTTTGGGGCCGGTTTTTGCGTCTTTTCTTCACCAACAAGAAGGGCATGGAGCTCTTCAAGGGACAGAGAACCATTTCTCGTTCGGATTGAGGTATGAAATGCACTGAGTTCATCTGGAAGACCGTTCAATGTGTGAACTAATATCTCTTCGTCTTCAATCGAGACTGATGCGGCAGCAAGCTTATCAACCAAATCTTTGATTCTACAGGTATACTGATCAATAGTTTCAGAAGAAGTTTTCTTAATAGTGTAAAGGGCCGATCTCAACTCAAGAATATTGGATCGGGTTTTGGATGAATAACGTTTTTCAAGTGAGGACCATAGGTCTTTGGCAGAGTCAGATCCAACCACATGGGCGAGAGCCGAGGGAGATAAAGTAGCGTTGATCAGCGTAATAAGAGCTTGATCTTGAGAAATCCATTGAAGGTAATCAATACTAACCTCTGTTGTGTCTGTGCCTATCGATGTCTGAACAAATTTGTTGGGACAGGGAAGAGTTTAATCAATGTGACCAAAAAGTGAATGGGCCTTCAAGATGGAAGATACTTGATACTTCCATAGGACGTAGTTGGTGGAGTCGAGGCGAAGAGGAACGAGATTACATATGTTGGAGAGCAGAAACAGGGGCTCCTCAAACGTGCAATCAAATGGGCTTCGCATGGGTTATCAGTTACGCAGCCCAAATGGGCCAAATGGGCCTTCATACAATCCAAACCGTGGGCTTCTTGGAAGTGGATCAATTTCTGGACAACACAATGGATCCGGGTTTAATTTCGGATCTGGACAGAACAGTACAAATGGCAACAGGATTTCTTGTCAAATTTGCTCCAAATTTGGCCATTCTGCACTTGATTGCTATAATCGGATGAATTTTTCTTACCAGGGACGACATCCTCCAGCTCAATTAGCAGCTATGGCGATAAATTCCACAAATCAAGAGTCCTCTTCTGATCATTCTAATAATTTTTGGTTGTCTGACAATGGCTGCAATGTTCACATGACGAATGACTTGGCCAATCTCAATTTATCGCGAAGAATCAGTCACAGTGGGTAACGACCAATCCTTAAATATCCAACACACTGGTAGTGGTCTTCTCCCTACTCCATCTCATACCTTTACTCTTTCTAAAATTTTCCATGCTCCTCAACTTGCTGCCAACTTATTATCTGTTCATAAATTTTTTCATGATAATAACTGCATTTTTATCTTTGATACTGACTGGTTCCTCATTCAGGATAAAGTCTCTGGCAAAATCCTATACACTGGCGCAAGCATCAGTGGCCTCTACCCAATTCCAAGTCCGTCCGCTCTATCTAGTTCCAACATGCACCCCAAAAATTTCAACTTTCATGCAAAACAAGAATGTTCCTTGTGGCACCATCGGTTTGGACATCCTGCTCCTAAAATTTTACGTTCTAGTCTTTCTCGTCTTGGTCTATCTTTATCTTCCTCTATTTCTACTCATGAATGTCCTAGTTGTTTAAAAGCAAAAATGTCTAAGCTTTCATTTCCTATGTCGCTTTCAACTTCTTTTGCACCACTTCAACTTATTCATAGTGATGTATGGGGACCTTCTCCAATCACCTCTTTTAATGGATATCGATATTATGTCAGTTTTATTGATAATTTTAGTAAATTCATTTGGCTTTTTCCTTTGGCTCCAGTCGTATTTCATGGTCTGCTAAAAAACAACCAACAGACTCTCGCTCTTCCACAGAAGCTGAATACCGATCACTAACAACAACGACGGCTAATCTGTATTGGTTGCGCCAACTCCTCCGTGACCTACACATACCTTTGACTACTGCTCCAACACTATGGTGTGATAATGTATCAGCAATTTCTCTCGCTAATAATCCTGTTTTCCATGCTCGAACGAACCACATTGAGATAGACTATCACTTTGTTCGTGAGAAAGTGGTTCGGAAAGATATATCAGTACATTCTATATCATCCAAAGATCAACTTGCTGATCTACTTACCAAACCACTTTCCTCTCAGATATTCTTATCTCTCAGGAGCAAACTTCTGACTTCAAATCAGTCTTCAGTTTGAGGGGGCATATTAGAGCAGAATTATCTCCATCAAATTTTGTCTTAATTGTAGCACCATTATTGTAAATATTTGTACATTTATTTCAGCTTGATTTTTGCCTTAATTTAGGCTATTCATATGTATACTTAAGGAACATTTTCTGTGAATGAAAAGTAAGCAAAACATTCAGCATAGTTCTGATTTTATATTAATATTCAAAAACCAAAAACCAAAAACAAAATGGTTATCAAATAAGGTCGAAATGATTATCAAACGGCCCCTAAAATATTTTCTTAAAAAAAATCAGCCCCTTTAAAATATTGATTCAATAAAAGTATTGACATCATAGGTAATTTTTAACCAATTTAATAACAAAAATAGATTAGAAAAAAAGTCAATGGCATAATAGAGCAAAAGCTGGTTAAAAACTTAAAAATAGAAGGAAGAGCGAGTAGAAGGATTGTATAGGTTGTATAGCACGTTGGATGAATGAGATTATGTAAAAAATAAAAATAAAAATAAATAATAAATAATAAATAAAAAAGTGGACCGCCCTTACTGGAATCCCTCTAACAAACTCTCTTTTTTTTTTTCAATGAGACTCAATTTCTCTAGCCAAAGCCACCTTAGCTCAACGGTAAGTGACATGTACCCTCGACCATGATTTAGAGGTTCGAATTCCCCTACCCTCAAATGTTGATGTACTAAAAAAAAGACTCAATTTCTCTCCCACAAAACAATATAAACTACTTTTTTTAGTTGCTCAAATTTTTGTTCATTTTTTGCAATGATTCTTAAAATTAAAAAAAAAAAAAAAAAGAAAAGAAAAGAAACAAGATCATTTGTCAAACATATTTGTTTATGATAAAAAATGAGAAATGAGAACAAGAAACAAGAAAGGAGAACATTACCAAATAGGACCTAGAGTTTGGTAACTATTTGGTTTCTGAAAATTGACATAAGCACTACTTTCACGTATGAGTTCCTTTGGTTTATTATCTACTTTTTACCAATGTTTTCAAAATCCAAGAAATTTTAAATATTGTTTTTGTTTTTGAAATGGTGCTAATAATTTAAATATTTTCTTAAGAAAGATGAAAACTATTGTAAGTAATTTAATTTGTGAGTAAACAAACACGATTTTCAAAAGAAAAAAACCAAAAACTGAATAATGGGTTATTAAACAGGACCTTTATTTTTAGTTTTCTATGTTGGGAAAATTATGCTTGCGTTTTCTCACAATTTCTTCTGTATGATTTTCATCTCTCCTATAAACCATTTGAATTCTGAGTCAAATTAAAAACACAAAAACAAGTTTAAATTTTGCTCGAACTTTGAAAACACTTTTATAAAGTAGGTAGACAACAAAACAAAGAAACTTGTGACAAAAGTAATATTATTTATAAGCTTAATTTTCAAAAACCAGATGACTATCAAGTTTAGGATGGTAATTTTCTGAAAGTAGATATAGACAGCCCAAGGAAACCAAGTTTATCAAAATAGATATATTTTGTAAATATATATAATTTTTAAATAACAAACATATATGTCTACCAAGCTAACAAGTATCAAACACATGTCTATTCAATATCAAAATATAAGAGTGTCCAACAAAACATATCGAACATAGACCTTTCAGTACTCAAACTAAAGTGTATACGTACTTCATAGGCATAATTCTTCCTACCTCCGATTCCACACGGATTCCTACCGCAATTCATTTTGGGTAATCCTACGATATGGCCGAAAAAAATAAGCGGTTTTGAAAAATAAACAAAAAAAAAACGAAAGAAATATGGTCGTTTTGTGCTCTTCACGTGCCGACTTTTTGGTCCAGATTGTCGAGTTTACCCCTCCAACGAAATCACCCATGAAAATGTATTTAAAAAAAAAAATCTCTCTCTAAATCTTATCTCAACTTTATCAATTTTAAATTCAATATCTTTATCAATTCAAAATATGAAATTTAAATAGAATTACCAACTAAATAAAAATATAAGTTTCCCAGACCCTTCAAAATTAACGTCAATGCTCAAGTCCTCCGCCATTAACGAGCATAGACAAAAGCTTCAGGAAAATGAGTGTTGTTTGTTCAACGAAGTACTACATCAACACCGCCAACAATGACCATCCACCGCACCCCGCCTACATCTTACAACTGGAAAGAATCCAACAGCGAAATCATCAAATCGATGATTCCATTGATTTCCCGTGGCCGATGGAGTATCGTGATATGGCTTGGAGTATCGTGATGAAGTAGAGCCGCCTACATCAAACTCTCTATCGTGATGAAGTAGAGTCGCCTACAAGAAAATAGGTTTTTCAGTGACAAGTTTTTAGTGACGCAGCAAAAATAAGCTGCTAAAGATGACTTTCAGCGGCATCGTAAACCAAATGTCACAATTACATATTTTCAGTGACACGTTAAAATTAGATATCGCTAATAGTTTTAGAGACGCAGAAACGCGCGCCACAAAAAGTTTAATTTTTAGCAACATGTTTATCACGTTGCTAAATAATGAGTTCGGCGCCACTAAAAAATCTATTTTTATCACGTTTTTAGCAACATTTTAAAAATAATTAGGGTTTTTTTTTCCCTTCTTCACTTTTCAATCGGCTCCTCCTTCCCTTTTTTTCCCTCCAACACTCCTCTCGCTCGATTTCGACTGAAGCGTCCCACACCTTGCAGTCGAAGAACACAAGTCTCAGCTCCCTCGATTTTTTTCCCTCAAACACTCCTCTCCCTCGATTTCGACTGAAGCGCCCCACCCTTGCCGTCAAATCTGCCGTCGAATCAGGGGAGCCTCGTCGTGGAATCTGTCGTCGAATCAATCGAGTCTCGCCGTGGAATACTGCTGCCGAAAGTTCATCTCGAGTTCGCCGAAGTCGAATCCTGTCGAGTTCGCCGTCCGTTTTCCCTCTCTTCCTCGAGCAAATCGCCACCGAAGCTACCTGTTTTCTCGCCGCCCATATTAATCGTGCTATTCATGCTAAGAGAGTTACTATTATGCCGAAGGATATCCAACTCGCTAGGAGGATTAGAGGTGAGAGGGTTTAATTTTAGGGTTGGTGAATTCTCTGATTGAATTTGTGTAGCTGTTAATCCATCGAGTTGAGCTCATGGAAAGTAGATTTGTGTTTTAGGTTTGCGTTTCTAATCTGTAATTGTGAAATCTGAATCTAAGCTTAAATTTACTCATTCCATTTCCATCTGATGATTGTTTATTGTAGAATTTGCTAAAACTAAGTTTGATTCAAGATAGAAATCTGATTGATATGTTCCAATTCTTGTTAGCTAGAAGAAAGGATTCAACTTTATAGGTTACTTGAATTCAGTTTGTAAGAACTCATCATTCCAACCCTAACCTATAAAGTTGTAATTTATTAATTCAAACTCATGTTATACAAATTTAAACTTCTTGAACTCATCATTATTTTTCTTAAGTGCAATTCCTCATGTTCATTGTTTTTTTATTAGTTGTTTCATTCAAAAGTTTGGATGATTTGAGATAAGTTCATAATTTTTGGTTGTTATAAGTTTAGTTTCATAAGTTTTGATGAGTTGTAGAATAATGAGAGCTTCATTTGGTTAGTACAATAATGGGAGTCAAAAGGAAAGGAAGATCATTAATTGTAGAGTAAAAGATGTTCTTATTAGGTCCGATCTATTGAGCATGGTGAGCAGAAATGCTTTCTCACACTAAAATGGGAGCTTCATTTTGATGATTTGAGATAGTTTCATTTTTTTCCACTAAGTTATTGTGTTTAGGAGGGTCGATACCTTGTTGCACTTATTTGTTTTAACTAGTTTAGTTGTTGATGTAGATAAGTTTAGTTGTTTCATAACAAAACTTTTGATAATATAATTTGAGATAAGTGAAAAATTTTTGAGTTGTTATGATAACTTAAGTGTCACTTGTTTTCCATTAAGTTATTGTACTTAGGAGGGTCAATATGTTGTTGCACTTGGTTGAATTTTCTTTTATGATAAATTAAGTGTCACTTGTTTGGATAATAAACAATGCACTTATGGAATTGGAAAGAAATCTAAAAAGTATTTTGAATTTTCTTTCCCCCTTGTTTCTCTCTTCTTAGACATTGTTGAAATGCTTAGATTATATATTAAACATACTTTGAGATACTTGAGTGCGAACAATGGGCAGATGTCTCCCCAGAGGTAAAAAACGAGATAATAAAAAGACTCTTGGTGAGTATATCTTACTATTACCTTTTAAAAACAAAATATTTTTTAATTAAAATGAATACACTAACTTTTTTATTATTTTTCATTAGAATTACTTTATTCTGGACCTTGATGACTACATCGTACGAGATTATCTAGAACATGAGATGAGTGCATTGCACAGGGACTTTCGTTGCTCATTACACACTACTTACAAAAAATATGATTCTCCAATCGAAGCACGAAAAAATCGAGACAAACGAGTGGCACGAGATTCAGATTGGAACCGTTTATGTGATCGATGGGAAACAGAAGAATTTAAGCGTCGGTCTGAGTCAAATTCTAAGGCTCGAGCCACTCTTCCTTTTACTCATAGAGGTGGCACTGCGACATTTCTACGCCATAAGCAGAAAAAAGTATGTAGCTCATTTTTTTAATAACCTTATTTGATTATTACTCACATTGTAACTTTTATTATAACATACAGAAAGAAGAAGGGAAAGAGTTAACTGAAATTGAGTTATTTGAGCTCACTCATCGTAATGAAAAGAATGGATGGGTGGATGAGGCAAAGAAAAAACACTTAAGTAAAAACTTTGTTATATTTTTTCTTTTAAATTTTTACAACATAATAATATTATTGTTACATATTTTGTTATAGGACGAAATGGTGGCATTAAAAACTGCTTCATCACAAGACGGCGGTGAAACTCTTCGGGACAAAGAGATATGTGAACAAGTACTAGGTACGCGACCTGGGCATGTGAAGGGCCTTGGTTGGGGACATAGACCAAGAAATGCTAAGAATGATCATGCAAGTTACCAAAAATCTAAAGCGACGGAGGCTCAAGTTGCTCAATTGCAAAGTATAGTTGAATCACAACAAGCGACAATTGAAGAAATTTTAAGAAGGTTGGCAAGTGGAGAAGGTTCATCGTCGAATGTGGAAAGGACTCCAGAACAGTCAAATAATGAAAATTAAAAGGTAATATTAATTGTTTCTAATGACTTGGTATTGCTTGATGGCTATCCTGCAGTTATGGTAGTCATAGCTTAAAATTAGTTCATTTATTTGTTTCTAATGACTTGGTATTGCTTGATTGCTATGGCTATCCTGCAGTTATGGTAGTCATAGCTTAAAATTAGTTCATTTATTTGTTTCTAATGACTTGGTATTGCTTGATTGTTATGGCTATCCTGCAGTTATGGTAGTCATAGCTTAAAATTAGTTCATTTATTTGTTTATAATGACTTGGTATTACTTGATTGCTATGGCTATCCTGCAGTTATGGTAGTCATAGCTTGAAATTAGTTCATTTATTTGTTTCTAATGACTTGGTATTATTTGGGATGTTTAGTTGTCTTCGTTGATATGTTTAGTTGTTATGGTGTTGTTGAGTTGAGGTTGATTGCAAATGAATTTCATGATATTTGGGATAAGTGTTTAGGGAGTTCATTTTTGTTGAGTTGTTCCATTTGCAAAGTTGAGTTTCGTTGTTTGATTTGTTAAGTTAATGTGTTTGGGGGGGGGGGGGGGGTCAATACCCTGTTGCACTTACGAGTTTACTTGTTTTCATCGATATGTTTAGTTGTCATAGTGTTGTTGAGTTGTGTTTGATTGCAAATAGCTTTCATGATATTTGGGATAAGTGTTTAGGGAGTTGGACACCTTGTTGAGTTGTTCCATTTGCAAAGTTGAGTTTCTAAGTTGGAGTTGTTGAGTTATTCTATTTAGGGGAGTCAATACCTTGTTGCACTTAGTTCTTTTAACGAGTTATTGTGTTTTTGAAAGTTTTGTTTCACTTATTTTCCATTTAGTTGTTGTGTTTAGAAAGGTCGATACCTATTTGCACTTGAGTATTTTAACTAGTGTAGTTGTCGTGATGTTGATAAGTTTAGTTTAGTTTAGTTGTTGTGATTTGAATAGAGGTGATTTCTTATGTTTTTAAGTTTCTGTTTATTATTTCTCATAAGTGTAGTTGTGTTCATGTTTGATATTTTTCATTACTTGTTTAATTATTAAGTTTTGATGATATAAAATAAATTTTCAAGTTTTTGTTGTAGTAAGTTTAGTTTCATAGCTTTTAATGAGTTGTTTATCAATTATTCAATCACAAGCTTACATATTTTATTTCCTTTTATTTTTCAGCTTGGATGCATGAATCGTTTCGACAAGACTCCCCCTTTTTTGTATGGAAATGTGAAGAATGTAGGTTGGTTTTTTTGTTTGTGATCTTTTGTTAGTGAATCGTTTTGTATGTAAATGTGAAGAATGTAGGTTGTGATCTTTTGTGTTGTGAATCATTTTGTTAAGCAAACTTATTCACCTAGACACTTGAGATCATTTTAGAAAATGATCAATTTGTATTACATTCTAGACATGTTTCTTGATTATGGTTAATATGAAGTAGTGCATTTTCACTATAATTGGCATATTACATTTTCTATTTGATTAATTGTAGAATTGTTAATTAGTTCAAAGATGGTAATATTATTTTATTTACAGGTTTACTAATTGAATTAACTATTTATTTTTTAAATCATAAACAATTTTTAGCGACGTTTGATATAATGTCGGTAAACCATCATGGTACGGTGTGTTTCCAAAACCACATCGAAAGCATACCCAAAAAAAAAACTAGCATTCAGTTTTTAGTGACGGGTAAGCTTTCTTTTACCAACATACATAGATGTCGCAAAATATCTTATTTTTACAAGTTTGAGGGCTTTAGCAGCGTTGTCCACGTCACTAAAACTTATTTTCTGTGACAAGTTTGACGTGCTGACCATGTCACTGAATATTGTTTTCAGCGACAACCGTTTGGATGTTACTGAAAGTATCCTTTTAGTGACGTGCTGACCATGTCACTGAATATCTTTTTCAGCGACAACGGTTTGGATGTTACTGAAAGTATCTCTTTTAGTGACGTGCTATTAGTGTCACTGAATATCTTTTTCAGTGACAACGGGCCGGACGTTGCTGAAAGTGATCTTCAGTGACGTGTCCCCACGTCCCTACCTATCGCTTACACCGGCGTGTAGACGTCACTGAAGATCACTTTCAGCAACGTCTACAGTAGATGTCGCAAATACTTACGACTACGTAAATACAACGACGGATGCAACGAAAAAGCTATGCGCGCGCGCTGAAAGTTTCATCGACGCGTTTTTCATTTCAGCGACATGTTTTATACGCCACTGAAAGTGTTTTTTCTTGTAGTACAATTAGAAGGAATAAAAACAAGAAAGGAGAAGAAGAATCGTGATATGACTGTTGCTATTAGAAATTTTCAAGTGAAATCTGAAATTCCCATCCGTGAAGGAAGCAGGAGAGGAAAGGAAAGAAGATGAAAAGCAAATTACAGAGGAAGTTGTTGCCATTATCAAAAGATGAGGGGTTGGTAATCTATTGATGAGACATGGCCTATGAATTTGTGTTTATTTCAACCAATACAAGGCTTTTGTGTTTATTTGCATCTCATTGTTGAAATTCTTGTCGTCCATATGAAAATGGGAAATCCTTGAGAATGACCAAAAAAATATCACGGTTTGAAAAATAGACAAAAAAAAAAAACATCCACCAAACCTACCATTTGTCGAGAATATGAGAATACTAGGTATTTGTGTTTTTTTGTTTTTCATGATTGCCCAATTAATAAAATAAATTAAAGAACATAGATATGAAAATTTTGATCTCATTAGAAAGAATTAAAGAAGTTTTTAACTCTATGCTTAAAGCAGAGAGAATGTATGAAGGGGATGGAAAATTTGAACCTCCATTACTCCGATTGGATTTTCAAGGTTGTTTTGATTTTAATTTGAGATTGTTTTAATTATGGCTAAATTATAAAAAATGCTCCTGAACTATAGGGTTTGTTTCAAAAATGCCTCTGAACTTTAAAAAGTTTCAAAAATACCCCTGAACTTTGAAGAATGTTTCAAAAATACCCTTGCTGTTAATTTTGGATGGAAACCGTTAAAGTTTGAGTTTCAAAAATACCCTTGAACTTTCAAAAAAATTTCAAAAATACCCTTTTTGAAAAATGATTCTTCTTTTTTCCTCCTCTCTCACCATAAATTCTTTCTCCATGAAAATTAATGCAAAACTTTGCTTATAAAGATTGTGTGCAACTCAATACTAGATAAAAACAGACTTTGAAATCGAGTTTTCTCTTTTAAAAAGCGTAAAGAAGATAAATGTGAGAAAACAACATATATATGTATATATATTATTTCATTTTTTGCTCTCTCTGTTTGTGTATCTTGATGATAAGAAGAAGAAATGTTTATAAGACTGTGGGTTTGGTCCAATTTATAAGATTAATCAGCTAAAAGTTTTATATATGATTTTGTTCTTATTGATATTTAAGAATTGTTAGAATCCGTATACAACAATAGTTTCATTTATTTTCGTAAAAGGAATATAGAGAAAGCTAATGGGGTAATAGTTGGTGAGGAAATAATATTGAAAAGACTACTAACAAATGAAGTCAATCACATGTAGAATTTCAAGAACAAAACAAAAGTCATCTTGAAGATTTGATACGAAAATCTAGCCAAGTGCTTTGGATGTGTTGAAAGAGAAAGAAAGCTCCTATATTATGAATACATGACAAATAAGTAAAGTTTCTCATTAATTTTTGGAAGAAGAGTTAATTTACGGTGGGAGAAGGAAAAAAAAAAAGCATTTTTCAATAAGGGTATTTTTGAAATTTTTTTGAAAGTTCAAGGGTATTTTTGAAACTCAAATTTTAACGGTTTCCATCCAAAATTAACGACAAGGGTATTTTTGAAACATTTTTCAAAGTTCAGGGGCATTTTTGAAACAAACCCCATAGTTCAGGGATATTTTTTATAATTTAGCCTTTAATTATCCCATTAGGAAAATGTTGGAAATTTTCTATTCAATAAGAATTTTCAATAGTTTTCTAATATGCATTTGTACCTATTGAATCCCACGATTTAGGAAACCTTATTAAAATAGATGGATGAAATAACTGTTATTGTTTTATGAATAAATTGGGAAGATTCTTAATTCTCTTGTAATTATATTGCTTTTCATATTTAATTTTGATTTTAATTTTGTTGTATTTTAATTACTTCATGATTTTAGGAATATTTTTTGTTGTTGATTTTAAATTTGGTTTTGATTTTGTTGGTTAGAAAGATTTTTTATATTTCACGTTCAATTTGTTTAATTTTTTTGTTAGATAGTTATTTCTTTATTTAGGACATTGTTTTAGTTCATTTTAAATCATAGATTTGATTTATCTAAGCTAAAATAAAGGAATTTAAATTTATTTTAAAGATAGGGTGTATTTCTAGCAAATTAGTTATTTTATTGATTGAGGGTATTTTGGTAAATCGATAATTTGGATTTATTAATAGATAATCGGATTTGGCCATTTATCTAAAAAATTTTGCCGTGTTGTCATTTTTCAAAACCAACACTTAATAATGGTCATTCTTGCTGTTAACCCATTCGTTTTTTCGCTCTTTTGTCACGTGGGCTTTGATATATAGGCTTAATTTAAGCCCTTTCCACAGCCGCAAAAACGCAACACACTGACACAGCCCAATATCTTGAAGTACAAGTAAAAGACAAAACCCAACTTTAAACTCTTCCCATTTGAAGATGGTGTGATGAGCATATATTCCTCTACCTCCTCTCCAAGAAAACCAACACATTTCTTATCCCCATTATCCCTTCACACTCATACAACTTTGTTCAACAACAAAATTAAAGTAAAACAAAGCTCCATCAAATCTCTTTCAATTCCCTCAAGAACATGAGCTCCATTACACAACAACAAGAACATCATGAAGCTTCATCATCCTCCATTGTGGAGGCACCAAAAGGAATCTTCCATGGGCAACAACATGAACATGGGCCAGCAAAGCGCACAAGGCTGATGAGAATCATAGGAAGAAGCTTGTTGGCTGTAATGGTACTTGTGGCACTTGCGATGATCATCTGTTGGAGTCTTGTGTTCCCCAAGACCCCGATTTTCGCAGTGCAGAGCGGTAACGTCACGGTCGAAAGCTTAAATGATAAAAAGCTGAATGCCACCATAAGCTTCAACATCAAAAGCTCTAACCCCAACAAAAGATCCACCATTCAGATTGATCGTATGAGGATGGCAGTGAATTGCATGGGCGAGACGTTTACGACCACCATCCCCACCTTCTCGCTCACGCCACGAAGCAAGAGCGAACTCACCCCCGACGTGCATGTCAACTTTGTAAACCCCTTTGGCAGGATGAGAGAAGTGAAGTCCAATGGCTTCAATCTCGACCTTCATTTCTCAGCCACAATCAGGTGCGCAATCATTTGACTTTTAGGACAGATGTATATATAAGAAAGCTATGTTTGGAACTTCGATTTCAAATCTTAGCTTATTTTTACTTTAAAATATTTTGGTGGGGAATTAAAAGAACTAAGTTGGTTGGATTATTTAGCCCAATCTAATAGAATGTTAACATAAATTACTTATTTAATTTATAATATTTTATTTTAATTTCTAGTAGTAATGAATTAGAGTTGAGAAAGAGTAGAAATGTTTGATTAAATTGCAAGTTTGGTAATTGAACTTTGAGGGTTCTATCAAATACAATCTATAAGCTTTTAAAAAATTTCTAACAAGTGTAAAAAATATTTAAACTTTAAAAAGTAGGTAATAATGAGTTTAATAGATTCTTAAACTTAAAAAAAGTGTTATGTTTAATAGATCTCTCTAGACTAATTTCATCACTTTTGTGTCTACCGAGTCTCTAAAACTTTACCACAAAAAAAAAAATGTTTATAAACCTATTAGAATCAACAAATTTAACCTCAAATTTTTATTTTTCCTTTTAAGCAACTATCAAAACATTTTTTTTTTTAATTACATTCATTTCAAGGAGAAGAAAAATTTAAAATAATTTTCAATATTTTAAATGATAGGATTTAGAAATCATCTATTGAACTTTCTTGATTTTTTAGGGTAGATTATATATATATATAGATGCACACCCTTACACCTAATTTATAATTTTTCCCTCTAATTTTTCTTTCTAGATTTGTATAAAAGTAGAATGATGATATTGTAAATTATTTTTGTCCCTCTCTAAAAATTTATGGTTCTATCTCTATTAGATACGTCATCGAGAGATGGATATCGAGACGTCGGGTGCTAGAGATCTATTGTGATCGCCTCACGCTTAAGATTAATGCTACTACACCTTTTGATGATACCAAATGCACAGTGGATCTTTGAGATTGGATCTGGATGAGTTCTTGTAGGTTCACCCATGTTCCAACTGAATAATCCCAAAAGATTGTGACTCAAAGTCTCATTGTCTTTTTGAGTTCCATTGTTTCTTGATGAATAGAGTGCCTCCAATGATTTTTATTTATTTTTTCAATTACATGTTGAAGAATGGTGAGAGATTTGCAAAATGAGATATGGAATTATACATTATATAATTTTTTGTTGCAGTGTCAAGAAAAAGGAAAAAAAAAAAAAAAAACATAATAGTGAGCTTGTTTAAGAGGATCCATAATTTGAAATCCCTCAAACTATATGATCTCTGTGAAAGGTAAAGAAAGTCTCAATTCATTAGAAAAGAATAAATTCCTTGTTAGTTAAATAATTTTTTCTTTCTTCCATGTCAAGCTTGATTAATTTTTGTTTATTCATGACCTTCTATGTTATGTCCATGCATGTCAAGAATTTTCCTACTATATATCTCCCACACACAACACAATTTTTTTTTTTTTAATTCAAAATGATTGAATCTTGATATCTTAAACACTAAGGCCCCGTTTGATAATCATTTGGACCCAGTTTGATAATCATTTGGTTTTTGGTTTTTGGTTTTTGAAAATTAGGCTTGTTTTCTTTAAATTTCCTTACTATGGTTTTCATTTTTGTTAAAGACATACTTGAATTCCTAACCAAATTCTAAAAATAAAAACAAGGTTTTGAAAACTACGGCCCCGTTTGATAACCATTTGGTTTTTTGTTTTTTGTTTTTGAAAATTATGCTTGTTTTCTCTCAATTTTCCTTCCATGGTTTTTATCTTTGTCAATGACACATTTGAATTCCTAGCCAAATTCCAAAAACAAAAACAAGTTTTTGAAAACTATTTTTTTTAGTTTTCAAAAAATGGTTTGGTTTTTGAAAACATGGAAAGAATGTATTAGGAAAACAAAGAAATTTGTAGGTGGAAGTAATGTTTAGACTTAATTTTCAAAAACTAAAAACCAAAAACCAAGGGCCCGTTTGGTAACGTTCTTGTTTCTTGTTTCCGTTTCTTCATTTTTAATAAAGAAAAATAAAATTTCATGACCCTAACACCTATACATTCAATAATAATAAACTTATATTCTTGTTTATGTTTGGAAAAAAATTGGAAACAAGAACAAACAAGGAGAAACTAGTTTTAGTTGTTCCCAAAAGTTCTATACAAATTTTGGGAATGTTTCTAAAAAATGAGAAACAAGAAACATACATAGTTATTAAATGCTTAGATTTCTTAATAAAATTAGAAACAAGAAACAAGAAACGGGAACGTTACCAAACGGGCCCCAAATGGTCATCAAACGGGGCCTTGGTTTTTGGTTTTTGGTTTTTGAAAATTAGGCTTGTTTTCTCCCAATTTCCCTACCATGATTTTCATCTTTGTCAATGACACATTTGAATTTCTAGCCAAATTCTAAAAAAATTTTAGTTTTCAAAATTTGCTTGGTTTTTAAAAACAAGGAAAGAAAGGTATTAGAAAAACAAAAAAGCTGGTTGGTGGAAGTATGATTTATAAGCTTAATTTTCAAAAACCAAAAACTAAAAACCAAGGCCCCGTTTGATAACCATTTGGTTTTTTAAAATTATTCTTGTTTCTTTCCAATTTCCTTACATGGTTTTCATCTTTGTTAAAGACACATTTGAATTCCTAGCTAAATTCAAAATGGTTATCAAACGGGGCCCAAATAGTTATCAAACGGGACCTAAGTTATGCTGGATCTGATTTTTCAAAAAAAAAAAAAAAAGAAAAAAGTTATGCTAGATCTGATCGACACATATTTTTAGTTGTCGTCAAGAGATTTAAGACACAATAGAATTTCCTTAAAAAAAAAAAAAAAAAAAAAAAAAAAAAAAAAAAAAAAAAAACTAGAAAAGTATGTGCGTGCACCTATTCATTTGGGACACACAAATATTTGTCCCTTCTGGATAATATAAATCCTACTAAATTATAATGTTAGATATAGTTACCAGGTTGAAGTTAGGAAATTGTTTTCATTTTTATCTACTTAGACAGTTTAAGAGAGTTAATTTTAATTTTAAAATTCTCAATTCTTTTTTCTTTTTTAAGGCTAAAATTTTCAATTCTATTCCGCTGAACTCTTAATATATCATCAAAATTGAATTGAAAAAAATTATCCAGAAACTAATCAATGACATATTCAAAAGGGGCACTTCCACATATAGCAAAATATATCAAAATAATTGTAAATATAGCAAAATCCAAAACTATTTGCAAATATAGCAAAACTTAATAACCAACTCGTGCAAATGACTAAAAAGCTCATAAAACATGTTATCACGGATAGAAGTCTATCAGCAGCTATCAGTGAAAGTCTTTGATAGAAGTCTATCAACGACTATCAACGATAGAATTCTATCAGTGATATCAGCGATTATCACTGATAGAATTCTATCTGTATTGAATTCTATCAATGACTATCACATAAAATTTAGTTCAATTTGAGTATCTAATTACATATTAACGTTTTCATTTTATATCTTGATCTTTTCCTAGAATGTGCACGAACTCTCTTCTCAAAACCAACATTGCTAAAATATTCTTGTTGGGTTTTATGTCCTAAAACTCGTGGATAGTAAATGTAACATTTGACTGAACATTAATAAAATGACATTTGATGTATTATTCACTTATTATTGTTAGTATTATGTTTGTTTTGCCTAAATAACCCTAATCCAATAAACTAAACATCCTAGGCTGTTAGTATATGAGACTTGAACTGTATGTGAGGACATACGGGGATCACTGTTCAAGTTACAGCCTAAAGGGTCTATAGATAAGGCTGTCTACCTTATTCTGGTGACATTATGGATACGACCCACTTTGTATTTGATACAAACGCAATGATCCAACGCGTTCGTGTAGGGGACATGCGAGTGAAGGTATCCTATGCAATGAGTTTGCATAAGACCAGACCGCGAAATAGTAACCGCTAGCTGTAACACCGTTGACTAGTTAGGTTTCTATTTCACTAGGATGACCAGGGCAACTTAGTCTCAATCCTGAGTGGGTTATGGACTCCTGTTCACGAGGGATTATCCTTTGATTTGTATGGGTGAAAGTGGTCTGCACGCCGACTCAATAAGCCTACCATTTTGGGGACAAGACCGAGTGGGCAGCTGGGAACATAATCACACAAGATGGAATTCACTCCTTCCCGACTTTAGGGTAAGTAGATGTGTGTTCCCTTAAGTGGTGTCTCCGGGTCTTGAACAAAGGGCTCTGCCCTCTCTATGGCACGAGAGAGATTTTTGTTTGATGGTTGGACCTCAAACAGGTTGTTCATTAGAGGAACACTGATACTTAAGGATTTAGAGGTAACCCAGGGGTAAAACGGTAATTTGACTCAGTTGGTGTTACAAACACATGTGAAGGATTGACTTGACGTTATTGGTCAATATCCGTGGACACAAAAATATATCTGTAGTGAGAAGAGTGCAGTTGTGGTTCTATAGTTGAGTGAACCACAGTTAACTAACATTGATTAACTTGGTTAATGAGTTTAGCCAATTAATCTCATATCGTTGGAGCTTCTGATCTGTAGGTCCATAAGGTCCCACTAGTAGCTCGTAAAGGGTATTGAGGTAATTTATGTAATTTGAAATGTTCAAATTTACTAAGCGAATTAACATAATGTATGTGATACATTATAATATAAAGTTTATATTTTAATTAAACTTTATAATATAAATTTATTTTGAATATGATTCAAAATTAATTTATGGGAGAATTAAATTAAATATTTGAAGGAGTTCAAATATTAATTTTAATATGAATTGGGTTCATATTAAAACTATAGGTTAAAATTAATGTGCATGAGATGCACATTAAAACTATAGGTTAATTGAGAGAAATATAATTGAATATGTTTCAATTATAGGGTTAAATTAAATATGTGATATTTAATTTAATGATTAATTAATTGGAGAATTAATTAATTGTTTAATTTAATTTAATTTCATTTCATTAAATTGATTAAATTAAAGCGATAGGTTATAAGGGAGATATTCATTTAAATCTTATTTAAATGAATAAAGTAATTAATTAAATTAAATTAAATTAATTATTAATTTAAATTAGGTTCGGTTATATTAACTGATCGATACGTGGAATGTCCATCCCTAACCTCACGCCTGCATGATTGGGAGTTAAACTAACTCTCCTCATTAGGCGTGCAGAGCGTTGGACACAGAGTACACTCTCTCTCAATTTCTCTCGGTGTGATTCAGAGAAGCTCTCTCTCAGGAAAACTCTCTCTAGGAAAATTTCCATCCCATTACAGGATCCCACCATCCCCTTACCTCCTCCTAGAGAATATCAGTAAAGGCACTTTTGGTGGTGTTTAACAGTGGAATTTGCAGAGAAAATTTCTTCCAAGGTGCATTAGTGAAGCCCTCCATAGTCACAATGTAGGTATGATCTCAATTCACCGTAGAATGCATGAATTAAAATAGGATTTTAATTCTGTAAAAAGCATGTTTCATAACTTGTATTTCCAGCATTTAATGTCGATTATGCATGCTGTTTATTTTGCCTATCCTATTGGAATTCCAATTGATTTTTTGATTGAGTTTGGTCCTCTGATTGTTTTTCGCTGCGTGGAGTTTTAATCCCTGCAGTTCTCGTATAGTAGCATGTATCAACTTTATCCATCTCATATTCTATTCAAATTCATCCATTATACAAGCTTCTATGCAACTAATATAAATATTTACGTTGCTTATACAAATAGTAAAATAGACTTCTCCCATCACTGATAGTAACTTATAAATCAGTGATATCAATAACTATCACAAATAGAATTTTATTTGTATTTAAGTCTATAGTCACTGATAAACTTCTTCTATTATTTGATAGAATCCTACCTGCATTGAGGTATTGAAATCTATTAGTGACTATCATCAATGAAAATTATTTAATCTATTAAATAATTGAAGTCTACCTGTCATGATAGACTTCTATCATTGATAGAATTTTATATGCATCGAAGGAATTTTATATGCATCGAAGTTTATCGATGATAATCATTTATATAATTATATTTGTCTTAAAGTCTTTTAGTAACTATCAACGATAGACTCAATACAACTAGAATTCTATTTGTGATAGTCAGTGATGGACTTCAATAAATAAATTTTAGTTCAATTTAAGCATTACTAATGTTTAGCTGATTAACTATCATTGTGAGTGATATCTATTAATGATAGAAACCTATCGCTGATAGACTTTAATCACAATTGTAATTATCAGAGATTAAAGTTTATCACAATAAGTGATAACTCAATTGATAGACTTTCAATACTATCAGAGATTGTTTGGGGTGCGGAGTTGGTTATAATAGTTAGTGATTATATATTATAGTCTGGAGTTATAATAATCTATGGAGTTAAATAGTTAGTGTTTGGGGTGTAGATTATTTTGGTCTGGGATAAAATAGTCTGTGTTTGGGGTGCAGATTATTTTAGTATGAGTTAAAATAGTTTGTGTTTGGGGTGTTGATATGTTTAACATGGGGTTCTGAATCAAAGGTTCAAGTTGACTGTTTCTTTTTTCTAGTTTTGTTTTAATCTTCCTCATACAACTTTGTACGTCAAATATCAATAAGAAATGTTTGTACCATCAATTTTAAGAAATTAGCTGAGGGTTTTAAGTTATGTTATTCTTTGACAATCTGATCTTGTTTGGTTGTATGAATATCGTTGAATATGCACAAAATATGGTTAGGAATGTTTTTTTTTTCTAAAGTTGTTAACCCTGGGTTAACCTTCGATGTTGCCAAAAGTAGGGAAGAAATTTGACCTAAAAAAATTTCTCCATTTCCATTTAATCCTCATCATCTTCATCTTCTTCCTCAACCTCAACCTCCACATCTTCATCATCATCTTCTTCCTCTAACCCTAACGTCGGTGATTGAAAATTTTTTCCCTCTTTTTTTCCTTTCTTTCCTTCCACCTTTTTTTTTTTTTTGGTTTTTTATATTTTTCGAAATGAAAATGAGAAGAAAGATAAAAAAAGAGAAAAAAAATTTAGTCGCCCGCGATCGTCGAAAAAGTGGTCGGAAAGTCAACGACGGTCGCTGAAAAAGTTTTCGATGGTCGCCGAAAAATTTGCCGACTGACGGACGCCGAAAAAGTCAAGGAGTCGCATGGAAAAAGAGAGGGGAGAGTTACTGTCGAGAATGGATGAAATAATCGGATGGGTTGAATGGTGGTTATTGTAGCAACACGATGGGTAAAAATAACTCACTTCACCACTTATTTTTATTGATGTCTCAAACACTGAGTGGGTTATAATAACCCCTCTATTATTACCAACACAGGGGCCAAATAGCTCCTCAGTGATTGTCATCGAGAAACTTCGTAGAGAATGGATAGAATAATCGGGTGGGTTGAATGGTGGTTACTGTAGCAACACGAAGTGTAAAAATAACTCACATTACCACTTATTTTTGTTGATGCCTCAAACACTGAGTGGGTTATAATAACCCCTCTATTATAACCAACACAGGGGCCAAACAGCCCCTCAGTGATAGTCATCGAGGAACTTGAATATAAGTAGAATTCTATATGTGATAGTCATTGATAGATTTTAATACAGAAAAATTAGTTCAATTTGAGCAATTCAATTTCTTTTCATTTGGATTCCTCTATTTGCGTTTTTCATCGATGACCATGACAAAAAATAGATAAAATTCTAATAAACGATATTAGTGTATCAATGACTATAACATATAGAATTCTATCACCGATAGTCACAGATAGAATAATATCAATGACTATCACTGATCGAATAAAGAGCAAAATGGAAATAATAAAAATTCATTTATTAGATTTGCCACATTTGCAATTTTTTTTTTCAATTGTGCTATATTTAGCAATAGAAAAACATAAATTGCGCTGCCCATTACAATTATCCTATTCAAAATCCAACCTAAAAATTAAATTGTCTGACATGAATCCCAAAGAGGCTTATAAATATAATATAAAAATATTTAAAACGGTTGGTTAAAGGTTATATACCTTCCTTTGGGTTAGAAGTTGGTTCATTCCATATTCTAACTTCTAAATAAATAAATAAAAAATGCAAAAATTTATATTGAAAAGAAATGCTCAATGATTAGTTGAGTTTCTTCCGTGTCTGAGTTAGATCCAAACTTTTTCCTTCTTATAATTCAAAATAATTAATTTGAAGATGGGTTATGAAGAAGTTCCAGATGAAATGGGTAAGGAAGAAGTTCCAGATGGAATTGCAGCAAAGAAAAACTGTGAAGATATGATGCACCTATATTGTACTGTGATTTCGGACTTTAGGCATATATATATATATATATAAGATCATGTGGAGTGGGAGATTTAAATACCTGACCTCTTGATCGAGGACAACGCTCTTGTTGGCCACTACCCAGAACATAGTATAATAAAAATAGTCATCCAAATTCTCAAATATGATGTACCTCACAGAAAATCTCAAATATAAATTAGGGAAATCCTCATAAATGGCCAGAAATTACAGGGTACTTTCGAAAAATGGCCAAACCGGTTTTTTCACCCTATTTTCGTGCGATACAAACTTACACTTTTACCCTTCAGCCATCCCCCATGTCTATCCTATATTTGTGCAACCGTATCTGTTTATTCTTTTTTCAAAATAATTGTATAACGTCTCATCCCATGAATCAAGAGATTTTTAGTTACAGGATCAACTATCTCTCTCTTCCATCTGCAATCTGTTTTCACTCCATAAGTTATCCCTTTTCATCGTTTTCTCGGAAAATAGTCCTTTGTTGGTTGTCTAGATTATTTTTACAACATCAATCCTCTCGATTCATCACTTCTCCAATCAAGGTTGACCGAACACCATTGGGGCGGCCATAGGTATGTTTTGAATGTGCGTTCTCACTTTTTAGAAGTCGCATTGATTTTTTTGTTTGTTAATGTAATATTTTATCTTTTTTTGGAATCTAGATGTCTTCTATTCTACTTTCTTTATGGTATTTTTGTCCACTTTGTTGCCAAAAGAGTTTACTAAAAATAGCTTTTGGCCATTTATCAAATTGGAAATTTGAATGACCCTTTTTCAAAACAGCTATTTTTATTTGGCCATTTATCTGGTTGCCCCTATAAATTATGGTTGCATTATTAAAAATGAGAAGAAAAAATGGGATAAAAAGGGTAAAACAACAAATATCAAATGCTTAGAAGCATAGTTCAATTGGCATAAAACACGTACCCTCGACTTTCCTCCCCGCACATTTTTAATATATATATTATATATATCAAATAATGCATATGGACTGCAGGAAAAAATTGAAACTATATATATATATATATATCATAAACACTCAACTTGGTATGAAGTTTGTATTAACGACTAAGAAGAGGTATGTGGTTCGAATTCTCAATCCATAATTTGTATCTCTTCTAAAAATACTATTCACATTTTCATATTCAAATAAATAAAACAGAGGCCTTTTTAAAAACCAATAGATCTCAACTATAAGATAATTGTGTGTAATTAATCCAAACAACATAATCCAGAGAGATTCAATGCAACCAAAATTTTGGGACTACATGCATGCAAATTAATATTCCAGCAAATGCATTTAATTATAATTATGAAATATGAAAATAATATCGATAGTTTACAGAGAAAAATTATGCAATAACTGAATAGGCATTGCTGGTATGTTTTGCACCTATTTGACCCACCTATAGGCAACCAAAGTGCATTATTATAAAAAATGTACCAAATAATTTACCTATTTATATGCAAACACACACAAAAAAATTACTAAAAATTTACTACACAATGATATACATATATACACACTTTAATTCATACAATCCATGGTTGGCTACTAAAGTTTTGAATGTGAGTTTCATAAATTTAGATTTAATTTGCATAATCTTAAATTTAAGAAAGGTGTAGAATTAACACATCCAAAGTCTAGAATAAATGAAATTCATAAAATAAATACAGACTCGACTTATTATGTTTTGAGTAGCATAAAAGTGATCAATAAGTCAAACATTTGTTTGTTGCTTTTTTAATCTATAAGGAAAGTTGTCATATTTATGTACACAAACAAGAATCCTAAGAAAATGAGCACAACTACATTATATGTTGTTTCTTTCTATATGTATTTGATTTGCAAATGATATATCCTCTCTCTCTTTAGGAAGAAGACAGAAACCTTAGACATATTGATGTAAAAACCAAAGAAAAACTTCCAACAACAAATAAATCTACAACAACAGTCCCCCCACCCCCCTCCCATACTTCTAAAATAAGTTCAAAGAAAAAATAAAAATTCAAACCCACTCTACATTCCTCACCACTAATTTCTTGCTATTTCTCAAACTTCTCAAATATTATTCAATTTCATCACCAGTCTGACATTTCCACTTTACATGAAACTTACATATCTCAAAAACAACCAACAGTCCTTTTACCAAAATCAACAATTATACAAGTTAGTTTATTTATCAACTTTTTAATAAAATTTAATATGAAATTCATTTCAGATATAATTCTTGAATAATACAATTAGCGTGTCACACCTAGGCATAACAACAACAATTTATTATAGACAAACAAATTGAAAATTTAGAAACTTATCAAAATCATTTTTGAATTAAAAAGACGGAATAAACACGACTTGAAAGTTCATATACAAAACTTATAATTTAACCATACACGTATGACTTTATACACTAGTGCATCTTCTTTTGGCAGAAGAAACCCTATAAAATAAGCCAAACAAGGACTCTACCTCTCCCCTTCCCGTGGCCTCAAAGAAGCTTTGATCTGAAAATTTCCTCTTGCTCACAACTTTCCGCTTTCTCGGCGTCGTCGGGCAGCTTCGCATGGTCGGAATTCGATGTCGGAGAGACGTCGGAGTTCGGCAGCTCTCTCCGCCACCATCGGGCGCAACCTGAAGGGCTTCTCGACCGTCTTCCTCGTCGCTCCGATCACCTTCTTCCAGTGGCTTTTGAGTTTGTACCGACTTTTGTAGATCGGATTTGTGAAATTCAGACATGGGGTGGAGAGAAAGAAGAGAGCTGAGTTTAGAATTTTAGAGAAAGGGAGAGAGAGGAATTCACTATTTATAGGCTTTTTTTTTTTGTGTTTTGATCAAATCTTGTTAGGGAAGGTTTAGATGAGAATACATGGAGAAATGGATAGACTTCCCTCGTACGCTTTGTGTAAAATTTTTCTTTATAAATTAATGGGATCTGAGTTGTTAGGGCTTTAGATTTTCCACACTGTAACAATGACATGACACAAAAGTCTTATCTTCTTTCTAATTAATAATACGGGTTCTGCAATAA
Organism: Luffa aegyptiaca; assembly: GCA_017139565.1. Lineage (NCBI taxonomy): Eukaryota > Viridiplantae > Streptophyta > Magnoliopsida > Cucurbitales > Cucurbitaceae > Luffa > Luffa aegyptiaca. Next base: position 29,713,265 of record CM029400.1, on the reverse strand, counting down.
TTTGGCCATTTCCATTGGATACCCATCATTATTTTTGTATTGTTATTGGGTTTATTAAACTACATTTTATTTTATTATTACCCTTTTTTTTTACTTCAATTTATTTACCAATTTAATCTTTCTATCTTGACGATTTAATCTTTAGACTTCACAAAAAGTTTTTCTTTTATTATATTTTCTCTAACTTTTGATTTTTATTTTAAATAATTTTTGCCATCAATATTGCTACTCCAAAATTTTGATGTTGCGCACTGATTATTAGACTAACAAGTGATGTGATTTTATTTGCGTAGTATAACACTATGGAGGCAAGGTAAGTAGATTAAATAAGGAGTATATCGTTCTCATAAAAAAAAAATAAGGAGTATATCGTCCTACTAACTTTAAAAATTGTGCCCAAATGAAATTTGACCAGTTTTTTAAAATAAGTTTTTTTTTTTAGGGGGCTTTGCACAGATAGCAAAAACCGGCAAAATAATTGCAAAAATAGCAAAAAAATAAAATTATTTGCGGAAATAGCAAAAAATACGTTAAATTACGAAAATACCCTTAGTATCTCCAATAGTCTATCAGTCCCTATTATTGATAGTCACTGATAAACTTCGATTAATCGGAGTCTATCAATGATAAATACTGATAGACTTTGATGATAAGTTTCAATTAATCGGAGTCTATTAGTGATAGAAACTGATATACTTTGATTAATCGAAGTCTATCAGTGTGTATCACTGACAGACTTTGATGATCATAATCTATAAGTTTTTATCGTGTTTAATTCAAGCCTATCAGTGATAGCCGCTGATAGAAAACAATTTAATTCAAGGTTATTAGTTCAGTTTAATTCAAGGCTATCAGTTTCTATCCATCAATTTAACTTAAGTCTATCAGTGATAATCACTAATAGAAAACCGTTTAATTCAAGGTTATCAGTTTATGTCATTGATAGAAATCAATTTAATTCAAGACTATTAGTTTCTATCACTGATAAAAACCAATTTAATTGAAGTTTATCAGTTTCTATCAGAAATCAATTTAATTAAAGTCTATTGACTTGTATCACTGATGGGAATTAGTTTAATTCAAATCTATCATATTGTATCGAGGATAGAAATCAGTTAATTGAAGTCTATCAGTTTCTATCTCGGATATAAATCAGTTAATTATCAATTAATTGAAGTCTACCAATGATTGTTACTGATAGAAATCAATTTAATTGAAATCTATCAGTAAAGTACTTTGCATTGCAATCATCTCGGTAATTAGAAACTCATCCAAAATTATTATACTACAGTCATAAATTGAACAAAAAATTTAAGTCTCTTGTGGTAATTAGAACATAAAATCCAAAAATAACCATTACGAACAAACGACTCTCAATCAACAATATAATTTTTAAAGACTAGCACACAAGCTCCGTGACCACCACCATAAAATTGCTATTCTTGTATTCTTTGTATTTCATTATCTATCAATTATAGCCCTGATAGACTTCGACCAGTGATAGTCAGTGATAGACTACGATTAATCGGAGTATATCAGTGATATACTTTGATATGCCTATACAAACACTCACCAAAATTGCTATTTTTGTATTCTTGACATTCTTGAATTAAAAAGAAGGCCAACAAGAGCTTAGCTCAATTGGCATAAAGTTGTATCGATAATCACAAGGTCTTTGGTTCGAAAACAGAAGGAAAAAAAGAAATCGTAATAGCTCATTATAAAAAAAGAAAAAAAAAAAAAGAAATCATAACAGCTCATAAATGCAAAAAAGAAAAAAGAAAAAAGAAGAAGAAGAAATCGTATACACAAGAAATGAGGGAAGAAAGGCTCATAAATGCAAAAAAAAAAAATAATAATAATAATAAAAATAAAAGAAGAAGGAGAAGAAATCCTATACACTAGAAGTGAGGGAAGAAAGGGTAAATGGGAAGGGAGAGAAAGAGAAGGGTAAAATGGGAATATTCTAATTTTTTTGCCATATTTGCAATTCTTTTTACTTGGTGCTAAATTTGCTATTATAGATAATTAATTTGTCACCCACCGCAATTACTCTTTTTTTTTAACCTTATTAAAACTTTTTTTAATTATTTGTTTTTCTGTCTTTCTCTCATTCCCTCTGGCTTTCTTCTCTTCCTGACTTTCGCTTCTCATAACGTTTTCTTTTTCTCTTTTGCATACTTGTTCGGTTTTGGTTTCGGTTTCTTGTTTTGGATGAACCCATTCTTTGTTTTTCTTCAATTTTTCTTATTCTACTTTATAAATGGCGCCTCAAATCGCATTTTTGCATCGTTCGATCTTCCTTTTGATGCCAATTCATTTTATCGGATTTTTTTTTTGTTAGTGAAGTTTTTTCAAAGGTGGAAAAAAAGGAGAAAGTGTCTCTTTGGGGATTTCGAGTTTGGATATTATGGGCAATTCCTAAGCCAGAGTGAGAGGAAAGTAGAGGGGCAGAGCGAGAGCAAGAGAAAGAAGAGAACAAGAGCAAGAGGAAAATAGGAAGCCAGAGTGAAGCGACAGGAAAAAATATAATTAAAAACCTTAAACTTATTTTGCGAAACCAGGTCAAATATCATTTCGACAATTGTTTAGTTCATCCATATAAAAAACCCTTAATTAGAGGTGAACAAGGGAAAAAAAATCAGTTGATGGCCTATTATTTTTTAATTTTTTTTTGCTCACCTTAATTATATTTTCTAGCAGATGTATCAAATCATTACTCGTTAGTTTAAGTAGCTCATCTCACGTTAACATTTATATCACTATGTTAACAATAATATGATTCATTACAATTAAAATCAAAATTCATGAATTAAATATAGACACATTCATCAAGGTACAATGACTGATTTTGTCATCACATTACACCTCTAGTCTCTAATTCTTTAACATTGCTTGTAATATAGTCTTCATACTTAATTCTTAAGGTCCGGTTTGATAGTCATTTGGCCTTTTGTTTCCGGTTTTTCAAAATTAAGCTTATAAATACTACTTTCACTAATAAAGTTCTTTGTTTTATTATGTACCTCATTCCCATATTTTCAAAAACAAAGTCAAGTTTTGAAAAAAAAAAAAGTAGTTTTCAAAAATTAGTTTTTGTTTTTGGAATTTGGCTAAGAATTCAAATGTCTCCTTAACAAAGATGAAAACTATTGTGAGGAAATTGAGAGAAACCAAACATAATTTTCAAAAACCAAAAACCAAATGATTATCAAACTAGCAGCATGTTTTTATCTTTTATCTTTTGATTAAAAATTAGTAGCAACCTCCACCATTAATATAAATTAAAATCCTACCAAAGGAGTTATTTGTGGTAACGCTCCAAAAGAAAAAGAACACGAAAACCGATCTAAAGGTAGTTGCCAATTTATTATTATTTTGAGAATAGCCAACCATGTTTGGTTGGATTCTTGTGTGATCTTTGTTATCATTATTATTTTGAGAATAAGCTACATTCCAATATTGTGGTAAAAAAAAAAAAAGTCTGGCTATAGAACTAGATCTAAATGTTGGCTAGGCCAAGCTCTTGTAGAGTAAAAAGGATCACAACAGTTATAATCTTCATACATCCTGACGGAATCTCAGGAGGGTGTCGAATTCTCCAAAGTCCGTGGTAAAATAAATTTATATTCCACAACCCCTAAAGCTAGCTTGTAGCAGTAGTGGCCGGGGTCGAACACAGAGAGCACGATTGTTTATTCGTCTTAATCGGATTTATTGCGATGACGAGACTAAAAAGGGGGTTGGATTTTGATAGATTTAAATGCGAGGAAATATAAATTTCAATAAAGTAAATGACAGGAAATTAGATGATGGAAAAGTAAAGGACGGTTGGTTAATCTCACCTTGGTGATCGCTGTAGCTGGAGACACTCGGATTCAGTACATTTGTTTTTACTCATCGATTAGCAGATAATGATTTAAATGCATGTTGTCTAATTGGTACTCTAAATCAATTGACTCGATCCCACCGTCCATCGACTCAATTACTAGGTTACTAATTAATTAACCCCACGAACCCGTCAAAATTAATTAATTGAGTAACTGCATTAAGATCAAGATATCCGTAGAGCGCTAACCCAACGAACCCGTTGAACCAACATGCAATTCATTAATTAATTAACCCTGCAGTGATTAATAAACAATGAATTGGTGGTCTAAGCTAGAATGCTCTATCAACTCGGAAAAGCCTAAATTAATTATATGAACATCAATTTAGACCCTAGACCTATCATGCCAAGCAACAAAGTCAGAGAACTGCTCTTGGGACCCGTGCCCATGAATCGGTCTATGTGCTAACTATTGAATTAACTATCCATTAGCTACTTGGAAATCAATTCTTTAGCGGATTATTAACATACGAGCTGCGAGTTAGGGCATCAGTCTAACCTACTGTGCATGCTAATTATAAAAGCGGGAATCTAAAATCACAAATAGCAAGTAAAACATACATTATGCACAGTAAAACCCAAGAAGAATATGCATTCAAAATAGTAAACTCATTGAATCTCATAAAACTCAAATGTACTTACAATACTGAGGTTCCAACTACAGCAATCCAAGCTTAGACGGCCATAGACGAGCCTAATCTAAGCCCCCAGGCTTGATTAACCTACCTAAAACTGATCTAAACTTGGGAGAACTGAAAAGTAGAGAGAAAAACGAGAAGAACGGCGAAAGAATCACTAAAAATGGAGTTCATATGACCTAGATACGAAAGAAACAAATTTATAGCGTAGTCGTAGCGTCGAGACGCCATAAGTAGCATCGAGACGCTAGGCAATTTGTCTTCCGCACATTTTCGTGCTGGCGTCTCGATGCTAACGGTGATTTGGGTGGTCCTCTATTTACGTAGCGTCGAGACGCTACCTCTCGCGTCTCCCTTGTTTGGCTGCTTCAATTTTGCTTCTTTTGACGTCGTTTTCGAGTCTTGAATGCTCCACTTTGGTCCTTTCACCTTATCGACATCTCGTGGACTTCAAGATGGATCAAACACTACGTTATTTTCCTCGAATTGACGTCAATTTGGAATATCGGATCCCGAGAAGCTCTAACACCAAACATCTACAAAATAAAACAATTAAGCATAATAATTAACATAAAACTAGCAAGATTAAGAACAAATATATAGGGTCAAATTGGTCTTATCAAATACCCCCAACCTAAACCTTGCTAGTCCTCGAGCAAGCATATAAAGTAAGATATAAGGATTCAATGGTTGAAATCTCATAGACTTTAATCTCAATGTCTAAAATGCTAAAAATATTGCAATCAAGAGTTATTTACATGCGGTCCAAATAAAGAGACAAATCAAAAGTTTTCATGAAAGTTCTTGCTGAAGTTTACACTTAGCCTTCCTATAACCAATTTTACAAACCTGGGGTTGGATTATATGACCTTCAACTTATCTTCCCTCTACACTAGCACTAGGAACTAACCAAGGAGCAAACAAGACAAATTAGACTGTTTTTCTCGTTACCTAGGTGCCTGAAAAATAAAAGATATTTTCTTTCTGCATTCTTTTAAGGCGAGACACTAGCTTTCACACTACGATGCAGGGACCCATAACCCGACTTTAACCCTTGGTTGGCCTAACTGATCACACCGCAGGCAGCTCTTTTTTCCCCTTATCGCTCATGAACATTGCATAGCATGCTTTTTCTTCAAAAATAAAAATAGACGAGCATATGATTTTTCTTTTAAGCTCGCACTCATTTTTCTTTTCTTTTCTTTTTCTTAGGCATATTTTCTTTCTTTTCTCTCCTAGGCAAGATATTACATGCTAATTTGTAGGCATTTGACTCTCTAGCTCATCCCTACACCTATCGAGGTGACAACAAGCATATGGATCTATAATTCGCTCCTAAGCTTTTAAACTAATCCTAGGCATGCTAAGGTTCACTTTTGCAAGAAAAGTACTAGAAAAGTTTTAAAAAGGCTCAATTTTTGGGCATCATGCTTACAATTCAATAAAAGCAATAAAGTTGGCAGGATGGCACATTGTCGATTTTCATAATTAGAGAAAAAGCAACCAGATCATCCTAGCAATCATACTTAAAATTCATGCTCAAATTTTTTTTTTTTAAAAAAAATTGCTCATAAAATAGGTCCAATGCTCAGATGCATGGCCTCAATCGAATTAAACACAGAGCAATAAAATAAAAGAGTATGATGCTCATGTGCATCTAAACTCAACCAAAACATACAAGCATGCAAAGCTAACTCCACCCCAACCTAAAATTCTACATTGTCCTCAATGTATGAAAACATGAAAAACTAAAGGACAAATTAAAAGGGAACAGAAAACCTCCCCTGAATTTAAGCTCCATTGTTGGAGGGTGACGATCCACAACGCCTCAAAAGATTGCTTTTCCACAGACATAGGTCATATACTCCTACAAAACAAAAGAAAGCAAACAAACATAAATAAAAACTAAAAATAAACAACAACTAAAAATAAAGAGAAGGGATAGAAATTATTGGGGCGCAAATTTTTAACGTCGCTATGCTTGACGGGATTCTGCATCTTTCTAGTAGGGCACATAGAATTTCTCGTACTTCTTCGGACCCTTCTTTCTAGAATCTACAAAACCTGCCAACAGAAGCAGGCTAGCCCATTTCTCATGGGACCCAGAAGATGCATTTATTTTTTGAATTTTTTAATATAAGAAAATAAAGAATAAAAATCAAAAGAAAAAGACTCAAGGGATAAAGACTTGGACTCGTGACATATACAGGAAGATGAATCAAATAAAGAAAAACCAAAAGACAGAACAGACTCAGACTCGTCAGCCTGAAACTCTATCACCTGGAATTCCTCACTTTCGAGCTCAGGTTCTTCCTCAATCTCACAGATATGATCTTGGAATGGCAAATAAAAATTAGCATCGTTGTCCACTAGAAATGCTCCCTCTAGCTCGATGATCTCTTGGCACTGACGCTCCCGATACTCATAACTCTTTTCCAACTCAGCTATTCTGAATGCCAACTGCGCAGCTTAGTCAAACAGACTCTGAAATGAAGCTCTAACCTCCTGCTGAAACTCAAGAGAAGTATTAGTAACTTCAAAAATTAAATCTTCAAGAGATTTACCTAAACTAGGAGGTTCGTAATAATAATACGGTGGCTCATCCTCTGTCTCATGTCGCTGAAAATTAGTAATAGCGCTAACTACCTCTTCAAGAGACATAGACGAGGTGTCACGATACTGCCTTTGAAAATAATAAGCCATAAAGACCGACTCAAAATAGAAATCAAAAACAAAAATAAAAGAAAATATCACAACAAACCCAAGAAAGACAAATTACGCTTGGCTCTCCAGCAACGGCGCCAATTTGACGGGACCTCAGGAGGGTGTCGAATTCTCTGAAGTCCGTCGTCAAATAAATTTATATTCCACAACCCCTAAAGCTAGCTTGTAGCAGTAGTGGCCAGGGTCGAACACAGGGAGCACGATTGTTTATTCGTCTTAATCGGGTTTATTGCGATGACGAGACTAAAAAGGGGGGTTGGATTTGGATAGATTTAAATGTGAGGAAATATAAATTACAATAAAGTAAATGACAGGAGATTAGATGACGGAAAAGTAAAGGACGATTGGTTAATCTCACCTTGGCGATCGTTGTAGCTGGAGACACTCGGATTCAGTACATTTGTTTTTACTCATCGATTAGCAGATAATGATTTAAATGCACGCTGTCTAATTGGTACTCTAAATCAATTGACTCGATCCCACCGTCCATCGACTCAATTACTAGTTACTAATTAATTAACCCCACAAACCCGTCAAAATTAATTAATTGAATAACTGCATTAAGATCAAGATACCCCTAGAGCGCTAACCCAACAAACCCGTTGAACCAACATGCAATTCATTAATTAATTAACCCTGCAGTGATTAATAAACAATGAATTGGTGCTCTAAGCTAGAATGCTCTATTAACTAGGAAAAGCCTAAATTAATTATGAACATCGATTTAGACCCTAGACCTATCATGTCAAGTAACAAAGTCAGAGAACTGCTCTTGGGACCTGTGCCCATGAATCGATCTATGTGCTAACTATTGAACTAACTATCCATTAGCTACTTGAAAATCAATTCTTTAGCGGATTATTAACATACGAGTTGCGAGTTAGGGCGTCAATCTAACCTACTGCGCATGCTAATTATAACAGCGGGAATCTAAAATCACAAACAGCAAGTAAAACATACATTATGCACAGTAACACCCAAGAAGAATATGCATTCAAAATAGTAAACTCATTGAATCTCATAAAACTCAAATGTACTTACAATACCGAGGTTCCAACTACAGCAATCCAAGCTTAGACAGCCATAGACGAGCCTAATTCAAGCCCCCAAGGCTTGATTAACCTACATAAAACTGATCTAAACTTGGGAGAATTGAAAAGTAGAGAGAATAACGAGAAGAACGACGAAAGAATCACTAAAAATGGAGTTCAGATGACCAAGATACGAAAGAAACAAATTTATAGCGTAGTCGATCGTAGCGTCTCGACGCCATAAGTAGCGTCGAGACGCTAGGCAATTTGTCTTCCGCACATTTTTGTGCTCGCGTCGAGACGCCGCTGACGATGATTTGGGCGATCCTCTATTTACGTAGCGTCGAGACGCTACCTCTCGGGTCTCCCTTGTTTGGCTGCTTCAATTTTGCTTCTTTTGACGTCGTTTTCGAGTTTTGAGTGCTCCGCTGTGGTCCTTTCACCTTATTGACATCCCGTGGACTTCAAGATGGATCAAAACAACGTTATTTTCCTCGAATTGATGTCAATTTGTGTAACGCCCCGCGTTTCAAAATTATGCCATTTTGGATTAATCAAGTTTAAATTATACTTTGACAGAAATTAGAATTTAAGTTCGGTTTGTAATCAATATTTTTAACCAATTGGTATATTTTATTTTCCTTCTTCTCGTGCATTGGTGCTAAGTGGTTTTTGGTCAGTTAATTTTAGCAGGTTAGTGGGGAAGAAAGTTTGCATCTTTTTCTCTAATTAGTGGGCAGTTATTGAAATTAAGGGAATTTAAAAAAAAAAAGGAAAAGAAGAAATCAAGAAAAGAAAGATACCCAAAACCCTCCCTCATCCTTTTCTCTCCCTCACGCATCAGACCCCCCCCCCCCCCCGCCTGCGATTTTTTTTCTCCTTCTCCGGCCACCCTCTCTTGCTCTCCCTCTCCCTCGCGTGACCATCTCCGATAATCTCTCTCTCTCTCTTTTTCCTTCCTCCACGCTCAGCCCGCCGCTGCCCCCTTTCGTTTTTCTTCCAGTCGCATCGTCGCCTGCTGCTCTCACCGTCGCTTCCTCGCGTCGTCGCCGGCCAGCTCGTGAATTTGTAGCCTTGTTTGTGTGTGCTCTCCCTCGTTTCTTCATGGGTTTCTTTCTCCCTCTCTCCACGAATCTTTCTCTCTCTCTCTCTTCGTGTCGTCGCCGTGAGGCCGCGCCGCTGGTCCCTGTCGGAGATCGGAGCTATGACGTCGTCGTTGCCTCCAATAGAAAACCCGCGAGCCAACTCTCTTCCTCGCGTGTAAGTCTTCTTTTCCTTGCCCTCGTCTTCTCTTGGTCTGAGCATCAGTAAATATCTCTCCCTCTCGTGTGTTGTTTTCGTAGAGCATCCCTTTCAATCGTGCTCTATTTTATGTTTGGGTTTGACCCATGCATAATAGACTTCGAATCTGAGTTACCCATTCTATTCAGCTTCTAAATTGCAGGATTAAGTATGTATGATCGCTGTTTAGCGTGTGCTTGGACTCAAAAATGGTGTTCAGCAAACACCCACAACCTGAAAGGCCTTGTATTGGGTTACCCATAACCCGACGACACAGGACCTTAGTTGTCGAGTTGTTCGAACACAAGCGAGCACATATTCAAGGCCATTTTGGTGTTGATCGGTAAGTTTCATCGCTCTTAAAGTCTTTAGAGTTCATTTAAGTAGCTTTAGAATAGTGTATAACCATTAGGTGCTCTTTAAAGTGTAGTTTGGACCCAATTCGGACTCCGGACAACACTTGTATAAGGTATTTCAGTGCTGATTGGTAATTTCCAGCAAGGTTCTCGCCCCTGTTCGGTAAGTTTCAGCACCTTTCAGCACGCTTTAGGTCCCTTTTAATTGATGTTAAATGTTAGGAATATTGTTAGGTTGTTTCCTAACCTCTAGGAAGTTTTTATTGTGCTTGTAGGTGTGCTTAGAGCCTATTCCAATGTCTTTCCAGCAAGCGTTAGTTGGTTTAGGAGCGCTTTTAAGCTTGTGTAAGTAGTTTCTATCTGGTTGGGCTTGTTTGTTTGTTTGAGCATGCTATTGCTTTACTTGCGTTGTTACTATATGTTGTGTTTATTATGTTTGTAGCTCGCTTTGTGAACAAGCATGATGCTTTGTTGAATTCTTAAGCATGTTGCTTAGATGATTCATAAGTATGCTGTTTGTTTAATTCATGAGCATGAGATACTGTTGTTGTTGGCTATGCTGCATGAGTCGTGTCTGCATAGTGTGTGTTCATTGGGGAGAGGCGGAGCATGACGCGTAAATCATGTGCTGGGTGTGTGTGCGGAGCGTGACGCAGAAATCACGTGTGGGTGTGAGTGCGGAGCGTGACGTGGAAATCACGTGTGAGTGGCGCTGCGCATGACGCGTAATAATACATGTGTTGGGTGGGTTTGCGGAGCGTGACGCGGAAATCACGTGTGGGTTGTGAGTGCGGAGTGTGACGCGAAAATCACGTGTGAGTGTGCAGGCATGGCGTGGAAACCATGTGGGGGTGCATAACATGATGCGTGGATTCATGTTGTCATCCCATTTTTGCATGAAGCATGTGTTGGCATTGTTGTTTTCGTGTTTAAGAGCATGTTGGATTGTTTATCGCTTTACAAGCATGATGTGTGCGGTTAGCATGTTGTTGTGGTTGTTTGTTGTTTGGTGGCTCACCGGGTGTGAGCTACTTACCAGTACTGTGGTTGTACTGATACCCCTCCCCTTTCTTACCCCCAACATTTTCAGATTATGCAGGTGATGAGCTTTATGTGCCCGGTGATGTAGATGAGGAGGTTTATGAGGGATGACCACAGGGGTCCATTTATTTGTTTTATATTTCCGTTGGATAGATTAGTTCTTACTTGGTTGTTGATAGGTTGAATCTTTATCCTGCATATAGGTTGGATTAGTTTTTTTTAGTTGTCATATTGTGTAGATTTTCATGTTTCCGCTAGGATGTAAATATGTTATTGATTAATAAAGTAGAACGTCCGTTTCTAGAAAGTTAAGAGCATGCTTACACTAGAAGAATTTGAATCTGTTGTTGGTTGAAGATACGAGATCTGACTCGTAATCTATTATGAAGTTGTTCTGTGGAGTTGTGGGGTAGAATGGAATAATATAGAAGTGTTATTTTGTGTTTAACAGGTGATTAGAAAATTTTGGATTCGTCCTATGTATACCGTTATGTTGCCGAAATTTTCGGAGCTCTCGGTTAGTTTGAATAGGAGTTTAGTAATGTCACTAAGTTAGATAATAATAAAACCTGGGGCGTTACAATTTGGAATATCGGCTCCGGAGAAGCTCTAACACCAAATATCTACAAAATAATACAATTAAGCATAATAATTAACATAAAACTAGCAATATTAAGAACAAATATATAGGGCCAAATTGGTCTTATCACATCCCCACCAACAACATTAAGGAATGAAAAATTTATAGTACTATCGTTGTATATGAATATCACTTTTGTTTATTTTAAGCACATCATCATTAATTTGAGGGTTGTATCAATTAAAACTCCAAACTAATAGTTGATCAAAAAAAAAAAAAAAAAAAAACTCCAAACTAATTATTGTATCAATTTTAAGCCTTAAATTTTCACAAGTGAATAATCAATGTAGACCATACTTTAGTAATTTATAACTATTTTCACTTGATTCCAATTAAAATCAACTCAAAAAGTCCTCCCACCCCCACATGTTGTTAAAAAAAAAAACAAAAAAAAACAAAAAAAAAAAAAAAAAAAAAAAACAAAAAAATCAACTCAAAATAACCTAAATGAAATTACGCTTCTCCCAAAATCCTACTATATTAGCGAGAAAAATTATCACGTATTTCATCCTTGTTAAGTAGACAAAAATAAGGAAAATGAGAAGATGAAAGATCACTCATATATTAATGAAGAGCGACTACTATCCATTTGGTTTTAACATTTTTCTCTAATAATATGTTAATCCATGTATTTTTTTTTTTTTTTTGAGAAAGTTAATCCATGTATTTAAATAAATTTTTATACACATGTGAAAATGATGTATTAATGATTTTAAAATAAAATTATAACGGAATTTCTAAATTGATTCACTTGTGAAAGTTTAGAGTTTTAATCAGGAAAATTGTAATGAATTATCACAATTGGTTGTCATATTAGCAAATATATCACATTTGTAAATATGACATTTTTTTTTCAATTTTTCGTGCGCTTTTTTTTTAATATTTTTTTATAATTTATTTTTTACCCTTGTCTATCACTAATAGACTGTGTCACTGATGTACCATTTTTATAGTTTATTAATGATAGATCTTTATCACTGATAGACAATTTTTACATGTATCATATTATTAATAGATTTGGTTTGTCACTGATGTATTTCTATCATTAATAGATCATTTTTATGTCTATTGTTGATAAAATAAAATTGTATGGCTATTGTCCATAGATCTATAATATGTCTATTATTGATAGATTTCTATTATTGATGGACTATTTTATATGTTTATTAATTAGCGATCATTTTTATGTGTTTGATAGACTATTTTTGTGTCTATCATTAATAAAAAAAATTCATGTTTATCATTGATAAACTATTTCTATATCTATCAACGATACACATCTCTGTCGTTGATCGACATATACAAAAATGATATATTAGTGATACATTGCTATTTGTATTAAAAAATGGTATCTTATTTGTTATCAACTTTTCTATTATTGATATTAAGTTATCACCGATTTACTATTTTTAATTTGTTGATATGGTATTGATAATAAACCAAATGAACATGCAAACAATCACTAAAAGAAATAACGATGAAAAAAAATCAAATATATCATTGATATTCCATTTTAAATCCTATCGATATGGTTTAAGTGATAGAATTAATAACAAATGAGCATGAATTGATATGGTTTAAGTGATATATAACCTAAAATTTAGGAGTATGAATTGATTTTGTCTCTTAAATTTATGTCTTTCAACTATTGTGACTTGTTGGACTCATATCATTAAAAACGAAAAGTTACCTCTTAAAGGATATATCTTGTATATCTTTTCCAAAATAATAATAATAATAATATTAATAATAATAATAAAAAAGGATATCTTTTATAGGTAATTTTTTAGATAGAATTTAAGAATGCTAAAAATTTGCACATAAATGAAAATTCCAAACAATAGAAAGATTTGAACACACTAAAACACCCACATTTATATTCTTAAGACAACTTTACCTCTAGCAAAGCAGTTATGTTAAAATAAAATTCTTTACTTTTTTAAAAAAGTCGAATTCCTCTTTTTTATCGACGCAACACTTCGATATACAAAAGCTAACCAACAAAAAGTTTTGTAAAATCAAATCAAACTTTGTAAGTGAAATATTTGGACCGGTAGGAATGAAATAAATGAAGATCATCAAATCATACATTAAAAAGTTAAGAAAGATCACCATGGACAAAGAGAGACATATATAAAAAAGTGATCATATTTTTATGTGACCATTCTAATAATAAAGTCTCTATCTTCAAAGATTACATGAAAGATATGTGTTTGAAGAAGATACAAAAATGAAAGGTCATATAACTCATGAGCCAACATTTTGGATATAAACAAAACATGTGGGGATGGATGGGTGAAATAAAATGGGTCAAATTCTATTTATTCCAACACAGACCACGTAGCATGTTTGTTGGAAAAAAAACAAACAAAAAACCATTTTTGTTTATTCCTTTTATTTTTTTGACAATATGTACGAATCCAAGTTTCTAGGATTCTCATTTTCTCATCTTCTTTTATAAAGGTACTAAAGTTACTAAAAATTTGATACAAATTTAAAACTCATTAGATAAAACATGTTGTAGTTATTTTGGAATACCTTTTAATTTAAATGTTTTTCAAGAATTCATTTTTTAAAAAAATTTTGTATAAAAATCATTTAGAATTTAAATACTCATATGTTTGGTTACATTTCTTCATAAGTATTTTTATACACAAGTTATTATCTACTCAAAAACTCTTCTTAAAAAATTCGCTTTTCAAGATCAGTTTCTCTCAAAATGATTTATTTCTCAAACTCATTTTTTAATAAGTCATTTTTAGTGGTTATCCAAACACTAGAACTTTTTTTAAAATGATTTTTTTTTTTTTTAAATTAAACACTTGAAAAGGTTAAACCAAACCTATCCTTAGTTTGAGATAAAATCATTTTACCTTTTCTAAGCTAACAAAGAGTTTCAAAGTCTTTTTACAATTTTTCTATCACTTTTTGACTATATAACTAAGAGTCCGTTTGTAATACATTTCAATTTAAATGTTTTTCAAGAATGCATTTTAAAAAAAACCATTTTGTATAAAAATTGTTTAGAATTTAAACATTCATATGTTTGGTTGCATTTCCACAAAGTGTTTTTATACACAAGTTATTGTCTACTTAAAAAGTCTTTTAAAAAAAAGTTGGTTTCAAGTGTTTCTCTTAGAATAGTTTATTTATCAATCTCATTTTCTAATAAGTCATTTTAAGTGGTTGTCAAACACTAGAAATTTTTTCAAAATGTTTTTTTTTTCAAAATTAAATACTTGAAAAGTTAAACCAAACCATCCTAAATATATCATCAACATTTTGTAGAGTATATTTATAAGGGAGTAAAACTATTTTCTAATATTAGGAAAGTCTAGGTCAAATTTACCCTTATTCACAAAAATGTATCTTTAGATTTTATTTTTTGATACAGAAATCTCTAAAGATTTAGTTTTACTTTTATTTAGATTTGGATGTCAGTCCATCTTAATGATTTTATTTTGAAAAGCTATGATTGATGTGAATTTGTCCTTGCATCTTTTATAATTAGGAATATTGGCTCACAATTTTTGTAAGAATACATGTTTATGAAACTTGGAACTAACAATTCTAATTGATGTAACCTATATTTAAATTACGTAAATAAATGAAGAAGTTTAGAAATCTAGGTATCATATATATGGACTTCTACCACATATTTAAATTTGATTTATGATTTACAAAAGTTGGTACATCGTGTATTATACGCCAGGAAAGTTTCTTAAGCTTGAGTTTATATAATCTAAATTTACACCATTCATATAATTAATAAAGCATAGACTAGACTTCTTAATCTTAAGTTACTCATTCTATAACTCAAACACACAACACATTTCTCAAAAGAAACATAGCGCAAAAGCTAAGGTTGATATATCTATAAATATAAATTGTGTAATTAATTAAGACAAATATGTATATAATGATTCTAAAGTAGTATCATATAGTCTACTTTAGGTATAAGGTCTCATAAACAACTAATTTAACTAGTTAAGATATATATCGTCAACCAAAAAGTTCGAGGTTCGAATCCTCACCCATGTATAGTTCTTAGATTCTACCGAAAATATTTATTAGGTGTTATTGGGTGAATTTGGACCTAATTCTATTAAAGTCAGAATGACAAGAGCTCAAAGTAGAAACAAGCCCAAAAAGACCTAGTGGACCCAAATCAATCTCTATTTTTATTCTCTCCCCTGAAAGGAAGGGGAAAACCCTAGCTCAACTATAAATAGAAGAGACCGATTCCAAGGTAGGGGACTAAACTAGGTATTTATTCTTCCTCTTCATCTTCCAACATACTTAAAGCATCAAAACTGGTGTGGCGAGTACCACACCGGTGCACAGGTTTTCCTTGTTTTACAGGCCATGTCTTTTTCCTTCAAATAAATTCACTGTTATTGTCACTTGAAGGTCAGATGAATTTCCCTGTCCAAACTCGTAATCAATGTGAGTGACTCGAAGTAGGAACAAATTAAGCAAAAAATGAGTTTGAGTTGGAAAAGAGAAAAGATTGAAAAATTGACGTAATATATTTTGGAGGTGACCCATCTGCATAAAATTGAGTGTCGATGGATCAGTGGATGGCCCCAATATGTTTGGCGCCGTTGGTGGTTTGCAGCAGTGTCATTTCAAGTTTCTGTCTCTTTTCTCTACCAATTGTCTGTACCTTAGGCTTGGCCTTAGCTGCTGCATTGGATTCCGTTTCCATTTCCAAAGCATGCAAAATTATTTAGCCCGCACGTCAGATGCACACACTTTTGGGCCTTTTCATTCCAATCTCACCATTTTGCTTTTACCCTCACTCTCACTTGTTCTTGTACTCACAATAATGCTTTATATTCCCACTTTTTCCCCCACTAGTTGGATTTCAATTTTGGTTTAACAATATTCTTTTTTGATTTAAAAGGTAAAATTGAAAAAAAAATCCTAAGTTAAGGTAGGATTTGTTATACAATCACATATCTGAATCCGAATTTATTGCACCTTTGAAATTTTCGTTGGAACGATTGTGTATCCTATAAACTTACTAGAATCGTTGCAATGAAACTTGAATGATTACGGCTTTTGGTAGTGTTTTTGGTTTGCATTTCAATAATTTTGTAAGTTTGAGGAGATAATTATTAAAAGAAAAAAGTCAATGGTTTAATTTTAACTATTCTTATAGTTCGAGGGTTTAATTATAACGTTTTTTTTGGGTTTAAAGATGATGTGTGCCTTTTCCAAACTATTATAGCCTTAAAAGTGGTTTGTGGCCGTTTGAGACAAGTTTTAAGCTTTTATTATAAATCAAAAGTTGCTATGATACCAACTAAAAGGAGTATGCTCTTTGCCCTCTCATAGCCAAAGTGAGATTAAGTCATGCTTTTGAGGGAGGAGTAAACATAAATTTAGAAAGAAAAGATTACCCTTTTTCTTTCTTACAGGCTATCTTCTAAGGACTTCCTCTTAAGAGCCTTAGCTTCCTAATTGAGGCAAGTGGACACCTAAATCCTTAGAAAATTTAGAACACTTATTCTTAAGCCTTCTAGCTATGAAAGAGGGAGGGAAATAAGAACTTCCATCTCTATTTTTCTAGTACTACATAGAAAACCCCATATGTATACAAAAACTTTCAGGCTTTATAAGTCAT
This sequence comes from Luffa aegyptiaca, assembly GCA_017139565.1. Classification (NCBI taxonomy): domain Eukaryota; kingdom Viridiplantae; phylum Streptophyta; class Magnoliopsida; order Cucurbitales; family Cucurbitaceae; genus Luffa; species Luffa aegyptiaca. The sequence goes on along the minus strand of CM029400.1, from coordinate 29,696,036 downwards.
ACTTTTTATTCCCACAATATAATGTTTCTTTTATATGTGGGACATAAATGTGAGCTTGTAGCTTCCCAAGAACAACCATAAAACTTTTACTTTTCATGTAGGACACATTGTAATCTGATTCTGTTAGACCAAGAAGGAATCCAAGTTGTATCCCCCACTTGCATGAGCTACTAAAACCTTTAGGATGTGACCATATTTGAGGAAAAGGAAGTAGAAAAAATTTCAAAGTAAAGAATAGCCAGAAAATGTGCTCCAAATGCAGTTGCAATTCACCCAGAGGATTGAAGTTGAGAAGATGTGGCTGCATCTGAACTTAATCGACAAAATCTTTTCAGAATCTCACGAATTTGACATATTTTCAAACATACTCTAGAAATTCTCCTCAAATCAATGGATTATGGTTGGATAATAACTTTTCACACTGAACTCAGTAGCAAACCCTAGCCCTAAAGATCTACAAAAGGCAACTCAAAGCTCCAACTTTCAACAACTCTAGAATTATACTCAAATTTCACATTACATCATTGTTCTTATTTTCCAATAGTCACTTCAAGTTCCTTAGCTTTGTTTAGTCTCTTTCAGACACTTCATTTGAAAAAAGAAGAGTATAATTACTTGTCTTTCTTTGAAAAAGGTAGAGCAAGTTAGATAAAGAAAAAAGAGCTAGGTTTTTGTGCTCTATTTTTTATTCTTGTAATCATTTAGCTTTTAAGTTAAGTTTATGTTTTTCTATTCAAGTGTGGTGCTATATTCTGTTCATTTAAACTAAAGTTGTATTCTTTGATTATTTCAATATAAATTTAGTTCTCATTTCTCAAGCCATGTTCTTTACTTTACACATTCTTCTTTATTTTCTATGATGAGCTAAGTTCTTACTTGGTGATTCAAAGAATGTAGATACCATAAGTAAGGAAAAAGTCCCACATTTTGCAAAAACAACCTTGCTCATGCTTAGCACTGTTTGATTTTGTTGAAATTTAAGTTTCATTGTTAGCTTAAATTGATCATTTAGGTTTGCATAGTTTTCATGAGACTCAACACTGAAAAGGTTGGGTTGTGTAACGACCCGACTAAATAGGAAATTAAAACATGTTGAAGGTCGCTACTACATGCATGAAAACATAAAACTTTTGATACTTTAAAGCGGAAGAGACCAAAAGTAAAATCTTTTATATAACAAACTGGACCCAAAACTAAGAACCATTTTACAATAAAAGCAGTCAACAACATGATAGACAAATTTTCAAAGAGTTGAAATTTTAAAGCATCTAAAATCATGAAACTAGGAAACTCGATTATAGACTTCTAGGGACATGATTTGCAGCTGCATCCCATAGCCTAGCCATAAGTCACCGCCCTCGCCACTCGCCTGATGTCATTAAGTACCACCTGAAAAGGAAAATCATGTAGCATGGGTGAGTATATAAGAATATACTCAGTAAGTAGCCCACTTAAAGGCTGAAACTAATAGCATGGAAAACTGTTAACATGAAACTTGACTTGGGTCTTAACATCATAGGGACCTAACTGGAATCATTCATTCGGGTTTCTAACCCTAGGGCCTTAACAGGGTACATGGAATGTTTCGTCTAGGGTGATTACCTATCCCCAACCTATGCCAACTAGAGTGTTGTGTGGGTTAGTCGGGTAAGGCAAGTAAACTAGAGACTAGCTGACAACCTGTGATGCCCCGTGCACTGTTGGGTGTATTTAAATTCCATATTTCGAGTTGAAAGATCTATTTTTGGCTTGAACTTAGGGATTTAATTTAAAACCAGAGTGTTTGGGAATTAAGCGTTATTTTAAAAATAAAAATCTCTCCCTAAGACCCGTTGGTTTTATCTGAATATTGGGTTTCGATTGAGGGGAAAATCCTATTCTTGGAAGATATTTTTGGGTTTTTGGTTATTAAGAAAATCAAAGAAAAGAAATAAGGAAAAGAAGAAAACCCTAGAATCTCTAAACTCTTTCCCTCTCTCTCTCTCGTCAGCCCCATCTCCCTCATCTCTCTTTCTCTTCATGCGTAACCCCCCTCTGCCGTTTTGCTCAGCCGCCGCCCCAGCTCCCTTCGCGTCGCTCGACCCAGACAGCCCCTTGTCGTTGCTTCAGCCGCCGTCCAGCCGCCGCACGACCAACCGCCGCCGTGGGTTTTTCCTCTCTCCCTCTCTCCGCGCCCGCCTCTCTCTCTCGGCAGTCTCTCCCTCTCTTCTGCTTCTCTCTCGCGTGAGGCGTGAGCCCCACCGCCTCCACCAGCCTCTGTCGCGCCACCGCCGCCCCGAGATCTTCCTCTCCCTCGCGTGTCCCCTCTCGGTTCAGGTGTGTTTCAAGATTTAGATCTCTCTGTCTCCGTGTTTTTCAGCCTTAAAATCGTGGGTAACCTTCCTATCTCTCGTTCTTGGTCGTTAAGGCCCGATGTAGGTCCCTTTGCGTCTGTTTTGGTCAGATCTTGAGTCCTGGCAGCTCGAAGTATCGTTCCTCGCGCTTTTGCCTCTGTCCAGCAGCTATTTCGGGTGTTTCCGAGGTCGTTTGGCGTTGTTGATAAGTCTAATCTCTTACCCATGCTTTCGTTAGGCCTTTAGTAAGGTTTAAGCAAATACCCACTCGCTATGGACTCCGTATTTCAGGATTTAAGTCTGATTAGCTGCTGTCCAGTGCCGTCCTTGCTCAGTTCGTGAGTGTTTCGGCGCCAATTAGCGTTTCCGGTAAGTTTTAACACTTACCCATTCTTGGTTAAAGCTTGAATTAGAATGCTCATTCATTTTAGGTGCTGAAAAGTTAAGTTTGTTTTGATTTTCTGATCTGCAGCGTCGTCTAAGTGTTCGATTAAGTTCGAAACACTTCGACTCGGATACCCACTGCCCAAGGATTATTCTAGCTCATCGTTAGAGGTTAGAATAACCCGTCTAGCGCAAAAACGGGTCCGTTTGGGTAAGTTTCCTTCCTGTCCCTTGGTTTATAGCGTTGTAGTTTGCTACCCAATAGTTGTTTAAGCCTTAGAAGCATGTGTTAGTCGTTACCCATGGTTTATCTAGGCTCGTAGGTGTTGCTCAACCTTCATAAGTCCTATAATATGCTTATTAATGAGTTGTTTTAGTTTAAATCATGTAGTTCATCAATGCCTTTTAGTCTAGTCGCCTATGTAGCTTTGCCCGACCCTTACAGGTTCTTTAAGCATGGTTTAAATGAGCTTTTGCTTGCTGTTCGTAGCTTAAAAAGCATGCTAGGTCGAGTCTCATTAATTATCTAGGCCTTGGTTGCATTGCTTAAGTTGTAGGAGATCTTAGAATGTCATTCCTGTGACTTTTTACTTGATGTCCAACGGCTAAAAAGCCTTAGTTATGGTCGTTCAGAGTATACCCATGGCCCGTTGTGCCTTAGACATGGTTACCCATGGACTAAAGATTTTGGGTTTTCATTGTGGGGAATGTTTGAAGGCTGTTTAACAAGGAAATAAGCCTAGCAAGTGGGATTAGGCATTTTAAGCATGTTTAGGGTCGCTTTTATTAGATTATATGGGCTTCCATCTCAAAACCAATTGACAATGAGTGGAGTAACTCATTTATCTTATATATTGTGAGTTCTCCACTTTATCTTTTCAATGTGGGATCCTCAACATGCCCCCTCAAGATGGTGCCTCTTTGGGTTCACCATTATTGGATCGGATCCCAATTTTTTTTCTTGGACCGAATACTCGTTTGGGTTTTATGGGCTCTAATACCATATTTGATTACATGGGCTTCCATCTCAAAACCAATTGACAATGAGTGGAGTAACTCATGTATCTTATATATTGTGAGTTCTCCACTTATCTTTTCAATGTGGGATCCTCAACATGCCCCCTCAAGATGGTGCCTCTTTGGGTTCACCATTCTTGGATCGGATCTCAATTTTTTTTATTGGACCGAATACCCGTTTGGGCTTTAACGGGCTCTGATACCATATCAAATACATGAGCTTCCATCTCAAAATCAATTGGCAATGAGTGGGGTGACCTTGTAGCTTATAAATTGGGAGGTCTCCACCAATCTTTTCAATGTGGGATCCTCAACATGCCCCCTCAAGATGGTGCCTCTTTTGGGTTCACCATCTTGGATCGGATCCCAATTTTTTTTTCTTGGACCGAATACCTGATTGGGCTTAATGGGCTCTGATACCATATTAGATTACATGGGGTTTCATCTCAAAACCAATTGACAATGAGTGGAGTAACCCATACATCTTATGTGTTAGGAGGTCTCCACTTATCTTTTCAATGTGGGATCCTCAAGATGGTGCCTCTTTGGGTTCACCATTCTTGGATCGGATCCCAATATTTTTTTTATTGGATCGAATACCGTTTGGGTAAAATGGGCTCTGATACCATATTAGATTATATGGGCTTCCATCTCAAAACCAATTGGCAATGAGTGGAGTAACTCATGTATCTTATATATTGTGAGTTCTCCACTTATCTTTTCAATGTGGGATCCTCAACATGCCCCCTCAAGATGGTGCCTCTTTGGGTTCACCATTCTTGGATCGGATCTCAATTTTTTTTTATTGGACCGAAAACCCGTTTGGGCTTTAATGGGCTCTGATACCATATCAAATACATGGGCTTCCATCTCAAAACCAATTGGCAATGAGTGAGCTGACTCTTGTAGCTTATAAATTAGGAGGTCTCCACCAATCTTTTCAATGTGGGATCCTCAACATGCCCCCTCAAGATGGTGCCTCTTTTGGGTTCACCATCTTGGATCGGATCCCAAATTTTTTTTTCTTGGATCGAATACCCGTTTGGGCTTAATGGGCTCTGATACCATATTAGATTACATGGGGTTCCATCTCAAAACCAATTGGCAATGAGTGGAGTAACTCATACATCTTATGTATTAGGAGGTCTCCACTTATCTTTTCAATATGGGATCTTGAACATGCCCCCTCAAGATGGTGCCTCTTTGGGTTCACCATTCTTGGATCGGATCCCAATATTTTTTTTTATTGGATCGAATACTGTTTGGGTAAAATGGGCTCTGATACCATATTAGATTATATGGGCTTCCATCTCAAAACCAATTGGCAATGAGTGGAGTAACTCATGTATCTTATATATTGTGAGTTCTCTACTTTCTCTTTTCAACGTGGGATCCTCAACATGCCCCCTCAAGATGGTGCCTCTTTGGGTTCACCATTCTTGGATCAGATCCTAATTTTTTTTCTTGGACCGAATACCTGTTTGGGTTTTATGGGCTCTAATACCATATTTGATTACATGGGCTTCCATCTCAAAACCAATTGGCAATGAGTGGAGTAACTCATGTATCTTATATATTGTGAGTTCTCCACTTATCTTTTCAATGTGGGATCCTCAACATCTTTAAGTGGGTTCTAATTCAATAGGTTGATCCTTGTTGTTTAGGGCTTTATTGGAGTACCTTGGATTACTAAGGTTTCCTTGGAAGCGTTGTAGGTAAGTAGTTTCTACTTACTAAGCTTGTTTGACTGCATGAAGCATGATCGTTTGTTTATCTGCTTTTCTTATATTTGTACTGAGTATGAAATTGCTATGCATGAACTGTTGAGTTGCAAACGCTGAAATGGTTGTGTTAATCATGAATCGTGTTTACTGTGTTGCTTGAGTTGTGTACGCTTAAGGTGTTTAAGCATGATGAATGTTTGTCTTAAGCATGTTGAGTGTTTGGGTGTTAAGCATGATGAGATATCATGTTGAGCACGTTTGAGTCTGGCTTGCATGTTTCATGGGGGTGTAGCATGAGTTGGGTGTGAGGCACAGCACATGGTGCGTAATTCATGTGTAGCAGAGCGTGACACGGAAATCACGTGGGTGTGAGTGCGGAGCGTGACGCGGAAATCACGTAAGAGTGGCGCAACACATGGCGCAACACATGGCGCGGAATTCATGTGGGGTAGGTGCGGAGCATGACGCGGAAATCATGTAATTAGCGCAGCACATGGCGCGGAATTCATGTGTAGCGGAGCATGACGCAAAAATCATGTAAGTAGCGTAGCACATGGCGCGGAATTCATGTGTAGCGGAGCATGACGCAGAAATCATGTAATTAGTGGAGCATGACACGGAAATCATGTGAAGTCTAGTGCGTGCGTTGCATGGCATGTGATGCATTTGCATGAGTTGGTTGTTTTTAAGCATGTTGTAGTTTGTAGCTTAAAAGCATGTTGTTTGTTGTGGTTGTGTAAACCTGTTGGATGCGTGTGCTAAGCATGTTGATTGTATTGATTGTTGTTTGTGGTTTGGTAAGTGTGAGCTGCTTACCAGTACCACGGTTGTACTGATACCCCCTTCCCCATCTTCCCCCCAACATTTTAGATGTTGCAAGTTTGGATGACGAGCTGCACCTTGGTGAGGAAAAGGAGAACTTCGAGGAGGAACCTTAGGGAGTTCGAGTTTATTTTCCTTGTTTTGTTGGATTAGGCTGTTGTTGGTTTGGTTTTGCTTCATTTGAGTAGCAGCTTAGTTGTTAACTGTTGATTTGTTATGGTCAGCTTTGGGTTGTGTTGTTTATGATTATGAACTGAAAGATTAGTTCCATTGTTTTAACATTTAAAGAATAAAGTTGTTTAGATAGTATTCTTTTGGGATAAGTAGCTAGTGATAATAAAAGTCGAATCTGTAATCTGGTTTGTGCATGTTTTATTTAATGCATGTTGCTACGAGGCCTGACTCGTATAGAGAAGTAGGTTGTGAATCTGAAATGGAGTTGGTGGAGTTGAGTTGGTTCCTTTGGAGTGTTTTACTTGTTTATCAGGTGTAAAAATTTCGGTTCAGGTCATTTTACGTTGTTATGCTGCCTAAATTTTTGGTACATCCGGTTTAAAGTAGTTCAGTTCCATAGATAAGGGCTTAAGGGTTGAAGTAGCGTCTCTAGGCTAAAAGGTTGGAAAACCTGGGGCATTACACAACCTCTAGCAGAACTACACCTATCCCAACACAACACCCCTGAATCATGAACATAAAATACGGTGGAGCAATCTAGTGCATGTTGAAAGCATGCATAAATGCAACTGTTTTACCCTTAAATTTAATAGCTTTTTTTGTGCTTTAATGTGTTTTTATTGTACAAATTCATTTAATTGATTATTTTTGGTCCCTATGAGCTTTTATTGGAATTTTGGAGAAAAAGAGGAAAAAGAAGCCCAAATAATGAAGATTTGATCATGGAGATTCATGGTGGGTCAATTGGAGGAGTCCAAGACCCTAAATGGAAGAGAAATGGGCCAAAAGATGGAAGGAGAAGTCCAAAATCAGCCAAGAAAGCATTCTAGAATTTTCCAGCCGAAGGCCAGCGTCTCGACGCTGGGGTATCTTGGAGAAGAAGTTGACTACGTCAACGCTGTGACGTCAGCGTCGCGACGCTGTCTGCCCTGAAGGTCTATATAAGGCGCGACTTTCTCCCATTTTTATCATCAAGCAATACATTCCTCTAGTCTTTTAAAGGTTTGAGCCATCTTTGAGGGTCGGGTTGAGAGGAGAGCGAAATTCTTGTTTTGGGCATTTTTTGGAGCGATCAGGAGCTTGTTTCGCGAGGGATCCAAGGCACAAGCAAGGGGTTCTTCGACGGTTCATCTCCTAACTCGTTTATTTGTTCATTTATTGCTTTACATCATGTATAGACGAGAAATTTTGGTACTTATAGCAAACATGTATAGCTAAAATCTCGGCTTACGGGTCTTGAATGAAGGAATATAGTTTAATGTTATTCTGATAGCCTATCTTTGTGTCCACTATTATTTGTGTGGGTGTTCGTAATGCTCTATAGAATCTGGCCAAATTTATAGTGATTAGATACATAGTGGAAACTCGACGGAGAGAAACTAAGTCAGATCATAACCCACTCAACTAGGCTTAATTGCTCGTAGTGACAGCGAGAGTAGTTGGTTAGGCTTAGAGATCGATAATGAATCAGGACTCATTAATTAACCCATTTAATAGCGTTAAGGACACTTAGGTTGTTAAAATGAGTTAGTTATAATTAGGGGAAACCGACAAGAGAACCTATGTAATTGACGGAGATTCTAGATCTATAATTAGTCAGACACAAAATTAGTAATTAGAATAACAAACAAGCTATATTTTGGATTGCAAGACCCCGCCTCTCATTCGACTCAATCTTCCTCTTTGCCCATTTGCTTAATTAGTTGTTTAATTGCTTTGTTTAAATTATGTTCGCATCTTTCATCATGATTAGTTCCCTAAATAATAATCAATCTTAGTACTTTTAGTGTTTAGTTTATTATCTTTGTCGCCACGTGCCTGTGACGCGGAGCGACCGACGTCCTCGAAAAGGGGTAAAATAAAAGGAGTCGCCACCAATCCTTTTTATGGTGTGACACCAAAATAAGATAAAAATATCATTTTAAGAAAAATAATAAAAAAACGGTCTGCGAAAACCAAATTTGGGTTATGGAGTTGTTCGTGTATGGGGAAGGTGTTAGCACCCCACAACACTTGTGAAAAACGGTGGCCAAAATTTTATCTTGAATTGAAAATAATTTGGAAGAAAAGATATTATTTAGGAAAAAATATATTTTAAAACATTGTCTTATGTTACCCCTCATTACTCCAATATTTGAAGTAATGATTCCATAAAATAAGTGGAAAATTATCCATTGATTTTTGCTTTATTAGAAATAAAATTCTTCACCTCAAGAATTTGAGAGAATTTTACCATTCCCTAATTCCGTCATAGGATAGCATTCCAAAAGGGAAAGATTTTTTTTTAAACATTGTTTTTAAATTAAATTTATTTTTTCTTGGGATCAAAATTTCAGACTCCCAAAGATTAAGATCCCTTACCTTAAGAATTCTAGAAAACCGGACTCCCAAATATTTCTAGATTCAATCATAGGATTTTTTTAAAAGGAAAAATGGTTTTAAAAATCGATTTTAAGAAAAAAAAGATCATAAAACCCTTTGGAGATAAAATTTTAGGGACAAAAATTTATAAGCTCAAAAAGAGCAAAAATATTAGAAAATTAGAAAATAAGCTTGGAAATAAGTTTAAAATAAATAAAATTAATATTTAAAAAAAACAAAAGATAAATTGAAGACATTGCAAAAAGATAATTGAAAATTTAACTATCAATATATACAAGCTCAAATTTGCAATTATGATACAAGTAAATTGACAAAATAATTAGTGTAATAAATAAACAAGCAATAACATATTTAATTACGACAAAATTTAAGAAAAAAATATTGGAATCGATCTCGGACTTCCAAAGAATCGACTCCTCACCTCGGGAAGACTAGAAAATCGGACTCCCAAATATTTCTAGATTCCGTCATCGGGTATTTTTAATAAAAATAAATACGAATTAAAGATTAAACCGACATTAACAAACAACAAATATATATATCAAATTAACAATATGATGAATAAGAAAACAATTCATATAATCATATTTAACCACATAATTATAAAAATAAAAAGATAATAATGAAGTACAATGCTCAAATATTATGGTTAGAACGTACCAATACATAAATTAAATTATGAAAAAAACAATAAAAGAGAAAAAAGTATTGAACCAAAAGAGAGTAGAAATGAAACAGAGAAAATAAAAATAATAAATAATGAAAAAGAGAAAAAAAACGAATTAAAAAAAAGTTAAAAAAAAAAGGAATGGGCTGCAAAATTGCCGCCCATTTAGGAGCTGACGTAAATAAATAAATAAATAAAAAAGAAGAAGAAGCAACCAGTGTACACTCTCATATATATACTTAATAATAATAATAATAATAAGAAAAAGAATACAAAAAACAGAATATATATAAAAACAAAAGTCATATATTTTCTTTTACTCTTTCTTCCTCTTGCAACCCACTGCCTTTCTTTTTCCAGCTTCCTCTCTTCCTTTTGAGCTTCATATTTTTCTCTTCTTCAACTCTTCTCTCTTACAACCATTGCTACTATTTTTTTTCGAAAACAAAAGTTCATTCCAACCTAACTAAGGTATGTTACACTTTCTTTTCTTTTGGTCTCACAACATTTTTTTACTTGCTCTTCATTTTCTTTTCATTTTTCGGTAAATAGAGCAACAATAGCAAAAAACTAGGGAGAAAAAAATAAATAAATAAAGAAAATAAAGATGGTGGAATGATATATACAACAAAGGAGAAAAAAAAACACGGAGTAGATATAAGCTTACATTATAGCATAAAAAAAGTAACAAAAGAAGTAAGAAAGAGCAATAAACGAACTTCTAATATCCTTACTCAACTATAGCTTTTCAGGGTGCTCGAGAAGAAAAAGAGAGGATTGATGGAAGTTTTAGCACAAGATTAGCACTAAACCGGCTTGTTGTTTGAGGTGTGTGAAGGGAATAAAAGTCCCCACGCAGCGGAAGCGCATCGATTGGACCTTACGCCGTATATTAATTAACATTAAAATACCGTTACGAAAACTCAAACAAAATTTAAACACTCTTTAAAGTTGCTGGAAAATCAGTTTAAACATGCTTAAAAATAAATCTAAATTTATTTTCATGCTTTTCTAAAGAAAAGGGGAAGAACCGTTACAAACCTCCGTTGTAGACTTAACCGTTCGTCGCCAACGATGCTCCAACGAACAAAACGCAGCAGCCTCCTTTGTCATGTGATCGCTGGAAAATTCTTCTTGAATTACACAATAACCACAGAGGTTACACCGGTATGACTCTAGGTCTAGGAGGCAAAAGACTTGTGGGAGTCTTTCTCTAAGAGGGAGGCTAGAGAGAATTCTAGGTCTTGTCTTGAGAGTCTAAGAGCAAGAGCAAAGTGTCAAGTGTCCTGGACCAATTAGGTCTAGTGTTCTATTTATAGAAGAGAGGCCATGAATAAAATATTCAATCAATCTTTTCCAAAATTGATTCAATCTTATTCCTTAATTAATCAATCATGATCAATCAATTCCATAATTGATTAATCTTTTCCACAAATGACTAATTACTTCCATAAGTGATTAGATCATTTCCATAAATGATTAATCACTTCCTTAAGTGATTAATTATTTCAATAATTGATTAATTCCCACCAATTAAATATCACATATTTAATTTCCGGCCTAGAATTAATTAATTTGCCCAAACACATTTTAAGCCTTAAATTAATTAATTCATTATTTGAATTCTTTCAAACTTCCATAAATTTATATTTGAATTTCTTCAAATATTAATTTCTCTCATAATAATATATCAATATATATTATATTTGTTTCCCTTAGTAAATTGAACATTTTCAATTTACATTTATTACTTAGTTGTCTCAAATTACTTTATGAGCTACCAGTGGGACCTAATGGACCTGCAGATCAGAAGCTCCAACGATGTGAGATTAATTGGTCAAACTCATTAACCACATTAATCAATATTCGTTAACTGTGTGTTCATTCCACTATAGACTCACAGTTGCACTCTTCTCACTGCAGACATATTTTCTGTGTCCACGGATATAGACCAATATCGACTAGTTAGTCCTTCACGAGTGTCCGTAACACCAGCTGGGTCAAATTACCGTTTTACCCCTGGGTTACCTCTATTTCCTTAAGTACCAATTCTCCTCTAATGAACAACCTGTTTGTGGTCCAACCATCAAACAGAAAACCCTCTCGTGCCATTGAGAGGGTAGGGCCCTTTGTTCAAGACTCGGAGTAACCACTTAAGGGAACACTCATCTGCTTCCCTAAAGTCGGGAAGGAGTGAATTCCATCTTGTACGATTATGTTCCCAGCTCCCCATTCGGTCTTGTCCCCAAAGTGGTAGGCTTATTGAGTCGGCGTATTTGCCACTCTCACCCATACAAATCAAAGAACAATCTCTCATGAGCAGGAGTCCATAATCAACTCAGGATTAAGACTAAGTTGTCTAGGTCGTCCTAGTGAAATAGAAAACCAACTAGTTAACGGTGTTATAACCAGTGGTTACTATTTCGCGGTCCGGTCTTATGCAAACTCATTGCATAGGATACCCCCACTCGCATGTCTCCTACACGAATGCGTTGGATCGCAGCGTTTGTATCAAATACAAAGTGGGCCGTATCCATAGTGTCACCAGGATAAGGCACCCAGTCTTATCCCTATACTATAGACCCTTTAGGCTGTTTCTTGAACAATGATCCCATATGTCGCTACATATAGTTCAAGACTCATATTACAGCCTTGGATGTCTAGTTTATTGGATTAGGGTTATTATTAGGCAAAGACAAATATAAAATAACTAATAACAATTAATGAAAAATATATCAATATTATTTCATTAATATCCGGTCAACGGTTACATTCACTATCTACGAGTTTTAGGGCATAAAACCCAACAAACTCCCACTTGAACTAAAACACTAGTTAGTGGGATGTAAATGCAATAATCTAAAGCTGGAAATGTCATGTATATAAATAATACAATGAACTAGGGCATCCTTATACCCATTATACATTTCTCCCACTTGCCCTAGATTAGATGGCATACATATCTCGTAGACCTAGACCCTCTAGATGACCCTCAAACACTTTAGCCGTGAGAGCCTTCGTAAATGGATCAGCGATGTTGTGCTCCGAGGCGATCTTAGTGACGATCACATCTCCTCTTTGCACAATTTCCCGTATCAGGTGATACTTCCTCTCGATGTGTTTACCCCGTTTGTGGCTTCGAGGTTCTTTTGAGTTGGCTACAGCCCCACTGTTGTCACAGTATAGTGTTATGGGCACGTTCATATTCGGAACCACTTCCAAATCAGTCAAGAACTTTCTAAGCCATACTGCCTCCTTAGCTGCTTCGCAAGCTGCTACATACTCAGCCTCCATGGTTAAGTGTTATATGCATCCTTGTTTGATGCTTCTCCACACTACTGCTCCTCCATTGAGGGTGAATACTGACCCTGATGTGGATTTCCTTGAATCCTTATCAGCTTGAAAGTCAGAGTCAGTGTATCCAGTAAGAATCAAATCCTTAGCTCCATACACAAGCATGTAGTCCCTCGTTCTCCGAAGATACTTGAGGATATTCTTAACCGCTCCCCAGTGGTCCAACCCTGGATTAGACTGATACCTACTGACTACTCCCACTGCATAACATATGTCAGGCCTAGTGCAGAGCATAGAATACATTAAGCTGCCCACAGCTGAGGCGTAGGGAATGTGTCTCATGTTCTCAACTTCTTGAGGTGTCTTAGGAGATTGTTCCTTAGACAGGTGTACCCCATGTCTGAAGGGTAGTAGTCCCTTCTTGGAGTTTTGCATCGAATATCGAGACAACATCTTGTCAATATACGTTGCTTGAGACAAAGCTAGCGTTTTGTTCTTACGATCCCTAATGATTTGGATTCCCAGAACATATTGAGCCTCTCCCAGATCTTTCATTTGGAATTGGGCTGCTAGCCATTTCTTAATGTCAGTGAGGTATCCTACATCATTCCCAATGAGTAGGATATCATCTACATAAAGTATTAGAAAAGCTACTTTCCTTTTGTTGACTTTCTTGTATACGCAAGGTTCATCAACGTTTTGGTCAAAGCCAAAAGATTTGATTGCAGTATCAAATCTAATGTTCCATGATCTGGACGCTTGTTTCAATCCATAAATGGATCGATTGAGCTTACAAACCTTTTGTTCCTGACCTTGGGCTATGAACCCTTCGGGTTGAGACATGAAGATATTCTCTTCAAGATTACCATTCAGAAAGGCAGTCTTGACGTCCATTTGCCATATTTCATAGTCATAATATGTGGCTATGGATAAGAGAATTCTTATGGACTTTAACATGGCTACAGGAGAAAAGGTTTCCTCATAGTCAACCCCTTCCTTTTGGGTATAACCCTTTGCCACTAGTCTAGCTTTGAGGGTCTGTACCTTTCCAGCTGCATCTCTTTTTCTCTTATAGATCCATTTGCACCCTATGGGTTTTACCCCATTTGGTAGATCTGTAAGTTCCCATACAGAATTGGAGTGCATTGACTCTATTTCCAGGTTCATGGCTTTGACCCATTCATCCTTATCTTCGTCATTCATTGCCTGTCGATAGGACAATGGATCCTCAATGCCATCATTAGGTATGACAACCTGAGTTTCAGTTAAACCCAAGTAGCGGTCAGGTTGTAATACAACCCTCCCACTGCGTCGAGGCATTCCCAACGTTTGAGATGGACGGGATGGACCTGAAGAACTAGTTCCTTCATCAACCCTTGTTGAAGGTCCAACTTCATCAACAACTCTTGATGATTCTTCAGTAGCTTCTCCTAATATTATTTTGCTGCGTGGTTTATGATCTCTCATGTGGTTTTCCTCTAAGAAAGTGGCGTTTGTCGATACAATCACCTTATTTTCTTGTTGGTCGTAGAAATAACCACCTCTCGTTTCTTTAGGGTAACCAACAAATTGGCACAGTTTTGAACGAGGTTCCAGTTTCTTAGGATTTGTCACAAGCACGTGTGCTGGACAACCCCAGATGCGAAAGTGATGCAAACTAGGTTTACGCCCCTTCCATAATTCGAAAGGTGTTTCAGAAACACTTTTCGAGGGAACATTGTTCAAGATGTATACTGCAGTCTCCACTGCATACCCCCAAAACGAGCTAGGCAATTGAGCATAGCTCATCATTGATCGAACCATGTCTAACAAGGTTCTATTTCTCCTCTCTGACACACCATTCTGCTGAGGTGTACCAGGGGCTGAGAGTTGAGATTGGATTCCATGTTCTATCATATAATCTTGGAATCTTTGATCCATATACTCCCCTCCTCGATCAGATCGAAGTACTTTAATAGATTTACCTAATAGGTTTTCAACTTCAGCCTTAAACTCCTTAAACTTTTCAAGGGCTTCAGACTTATGTCCCATTAGGTACAAGTAACCATATCTTGAATAATCATCTATAAATGAGATGAAATATTCGTACCCTCCTCGAGCTTTTACATTCATTGGACCACATAGATCTGAATGTATTAACTCTAAGGGTTCTTTGGCTCTGTAACCTTTTCCAGTAAAAGGTCTCTTTGTCATTTTTCCCTCGAGACAAGATTCACAAGGTGGTAGTGAATCATCTTCTAACTTACTTAGAAGTCCATTCTTTACCAAACGACCGATCCTATCGATGTTTATATGACCAAGTCTAAGATGCCAAAGATGAGTATTGTTACTTGTATGAGAAATCTTTTGCCTTTTCCTTTGAGTTTCAGCAATTTTAAATAATTCGTGATTTAAAAGTGCTTTGTTTTCGGTTGGTCTTAAGACATACAAGTTATTTTCCAATTTGGCTGAACAAATAAGTACACCATTTTTATAAATGAACGCTTCATTCATATCAAAAGTAACTGTATACGATTGTTCAATCAAACATGAAATAGAAATTAAGTTCCTCTTAATCTTGGGAACAATTAACAAACTTTCTAAAAGTAAGAATCTATTTCTAAAAAATAACTTCGCAGCTCCCACTGCTTTAGCTGAAATGACTTCTCCAGTTCCGACCCTGAGTGTCATTTCCCCATCGTTCAACTGCCGAAAGGAACTATTTTCCTGAAAAGAAGAGCAAACATGATTAGTTGCTCCTGAATCAAGTATCTAGGTAAACTCATCATGTTCTACCAGGCATGTTTCTAAAACAAGTAAATCAAATTTACCTTCCTTTTCCTTCTTTTTCTCAGCAAGGTACTTTGGGCAGTTTCTCTTCCAATGTCCATCAGCAAGGTACTTTGGGCAGTTTCTTCGGTTTTGGCCTTGATTTCAGCGGCGATTGCTTCGATTTTCATCTCATAAAAACCTATTCTAGACCCGGACTTACATAGGACTCGATTTTACATAAAATACCCGAAACATCAGGCCTTACATGATCAAAATCACATAAAAATAAAATCTATGACCATAAAATTAACCTAAACAGTTCAACGCAAACCGAACATACATTATGCATAAATCCCACCTATTAGAGCCTATCGCAACTTTTAATATTAATTAATAGGGACAGCGATGGCTCTCATGCCGATTGAAGGGAATAAAAGTCCCCACGCAGCGGAAGCGCATCGATTGGACCTTACGCCGTATGTTAATTAACATTAAAATACCGTTACGAAAACTCAAACAAACTTTAAACACTCTTTAAAGTTGCTGGAAAATCAGTTTAAACATGCTTAAAAATAAATCTAAATTTATTTTCATGCTTTTCTAAAGAAAAGGGGAAGAGCCGTTACAAACCTCCGTTGTAGACTTGACCGTTCGTCGCCAACGATGCTCCAACGAACAAAACGCAGAAGCCTCCTTTGTCTTGTGATCGCTGGAAAATTCTTCTTGAATGACACAATAACCACAGAGGTTACACCGGTATGACTCTAGGTCTAGGAGGCAAAAGACTTGTGGGAGTCTTTCTCTAAGAGGGAGGCTAGAGAGAATTCTAGGTCTTGTCTTGAGAGTCTAAGAGCAAGAGCAAAGTGTCAAGTGTCCTGGACCAATTAGGTCTAGTGTTCTATTTATAGAAGAGAGGCCATGAATAAAATATTCAATCAATCTTTTCCAAAATTGATTCAATCTTATTCCTTAATTAATCAATCATGATCAATCAATTCCATAATTGATTAATCTTTTCCACAAATGACTAATTACTTCCATAAGTGATTAGATCATTTCCATAAATGATTAATCACTTAATTAAGTGATTAATTATTTCAATAATTGATTAATTCCCACCAATTAAATATCACATATTTAATTTCCGGCCTAGAATTAATTAATTTGCCCAAACACATTTTAAGCCTTAAATTAATTAATTCATTATTTGAACTCTTTCAAACTTCCATAAATTTATATTTGAATTTCTTCAAATATTAATTTCTCTCATAATAATATATCAATATATATTATATTTGTTTCCCTTAGTAAATTGAACATTTTCAATTTACATTTATTACTTAGTTGCCTCAAATTACTTTATGAGCTACCGGTGGGACCTAATGGACCTGCAGATCAGGAGCTCCAACGATGTGAGATTAATTGGTCAAACTCATTAACCACATTAATCAATATTCGTTAACTGTGTGTTCATTCCACTATAGACTCACAGTTGCACTCTTCTCACTGCAGACATATTTTCTGTGTCCACGGATATAGACCAATATCGACTAGTTAGTCCTTCACGAGTGTCCATAACACCAGCTAGGTCAAATTACCGTTTTACCCCTGGGTTACCTCTATTTCCTTAAGTACCAATTCTCCTCTAATGAACAACCTGTTTGTGGTCCAGCCATCAAACAGAAAACCCTCTCGTGCCATTGAGAGGGTAGGGCCCTTTGTTCAAGACTCGGAGTAACCACTTAAGGGAACACTCATCTGCTTCCCTAAAGTTGGGAAGGAGTGAATTCCATCTTGTACGATTATGTTCCCAGCTCCCCATTCGGTCTTGTCCCCAAAGTGGTAGGCTTATTGAGTCGGCGTATTGGCCACTCTCACCCATACAAATCAAAGGACAATCTCTCATGAGCAGGAGTCCATAATCAACTCAGGATTAAGACTAAGTTGTCTAGGTCGTCCTAGTGAAATAGAAAACCAACTAGTTAACGGTGTTATAACCAGTGGTTACTATTTCGCGGTCCGGTCTTATGCAAACTCATTGCATAGGATACCCCCACTCGCATGTCTCCTACACGAACGCGTTGGATCGCAGCGTTTGTATCAAATACAAAGTGGGCCGTATCCATAGTGTCACCAGGATAAGGCACCCAGTCTTATCCCTATACTATAGACCCTTTAGGCTGTTTCTTGAACAATGATCCCATATGTCGCTACATATAGTTCAAGACTCATATTACAGCCTTGGATGTCTAGTTTATTGGATTAGGGTTATTATTAGGCAAAGACAAATATAAAATAACTAATAACAATTAATGAAAAATATATCAATATTATTTCATTAATATCCGGTCAACGGTTACATTCACTATCTACGAGTTTTAGGGCATAAAACCCAACAGTGTGGATCCTTGGGACAAAATCCTACCAAAGTGCAACCTCCAACTAAGCTACTTGGTTTTCATTATGTATGTTTGGCTTGTGTGCTGTGCTTCTTTTTTGGTTCAAGCTCACTGTGTAGCTCTCTCTTTTTTGTATGGATTGGAAGAGTATGGATATTGTTCTAGGGTTTTTTGTGGTGTCTGATTCTAGAGCTCTTTTTTTTTTTTTGGCGGTTGAATCCTAGGGTTTTTTGTGGCTTCCTCTCTCTAGGGTTTTTTTTGGTTGAAAAAGGTATTATAAAGCCAATTTCATTACTTCATTTTCATCCCTTAATTTACTGGCTACTTTTTGAATTTGAAATCCATGCTAAAATGGGCTTATGTTCAAAATGATAAAAGGTTTTGGCAACCAACTCAAAAATTCAAACATTTACTCATTTAAAAATCCTTTTCTGAATTTACTCTAAAATAATAAAGAAACAACGATAAAAAGAACACATAAACTCATGCATGAAGCAAATAGTCAAATTAGCAAATAATGAGAAATGAATAACAAAATAGATGTGGAGATAACCAAATAAAAAGCAATTTCAATTATGAGAATTAACAATTATAAAAAAACAAATGCATAGATAAAGATTAATCTAGCAATCAAATCACAAAAATTAGGCCGGGCAAAAATAGGTGGCTACAATATGCCACCCTTCGTACATCCTTGTACGAGTAGAAGGTGGACGAAGGTATAGCCACTATTTTGTCCGATTAAAGCCTAGATGGCATGTAAATATTTTAAGTGAATCATAAAAGTGCAAAAATGGGTTGTTTCTTGGAAATCAAGAATACAACCAACACTATAAACACTAGAAGATAAGATAAATGTTAGGGGTCAAGGATAAACAAGCACCACCTTAACAAAAGCGACAAAAGCTGGAGGCTATGGATAAATAAGCACTGTTACAGCAGAAGATGAAAAGCATCATCACAGCCAATGTGTCAAGGGCCAAAAATAAACAAGTGCCACATGACATAATGAAAGAGAACGTTGAGGGCCAGGGATAAACAAGTGCCACTACAACAAAAGATGAAAAGCTATAGGCCAAGGATAAACAAGCGCCATCACAGCGAAAGAGATAAGTTAGATGCCAGGGATAAACAAGCGCCATCACAGCAAAGGTGTCAAGGGCCAGGGATAAACAAGTGCCACATGACATAATTAAAGAAAATGCTTAGGGTCAGGGATAAACAAGCACCACTGCAGCGAAAGAGATAAGTCGGAGGCCAGGGATAAACAAGCGCCATCACAGCAAAAGTGTCAAAAGCCAGGGATAAACAAGCACTTCATGACACAAAGAAAGAAATATGCTGAGGGTTAGGGATAAACAAGCGCCACTTCAGCAACAGATGAAAAGGCTGGAGGCCAGGGATAAACAGGCGCCATTACAACAAAGTGTCAAGGGCCAGAGATAAACAAACGCCTCCTGACATAATTAATCAAGAATATAGATAAATGACACTCATGGATGGATGCATTAATGTTTATGGTCATGGTATACATGTTTATTTTACTACTAACTTTTATCCTTCTCTTATTCTTTTCAATAGAAGAAAAAAGTTGAAGTGTACAAAACAACTCATTGATACTCCTCCATATAACTTGGTTAGGTATCATGATCTTGGAACTATAATCTGACTTCTATCTTCGCTTAAAACTTTAAGATAGGATTTAATGAAATTGCTTCATATGAGAGTCTACAAATCTTAAGAACTCTAATGACTTCCAAATAAATGTCATCTTGAGACTTTGGAACTGATGGCAAAATGGTGGATGCAATGAAGGTCAATTGATCCATAACCTCATAATAACTCATTGACAAGCTCTGCGCTTACCAAATTGGATGATTCATCATTTCATAAACTTTATCAGAGAAGGATTTTTATCTGCGTGGACTCCATAATTTGGTGCCCACTTTCCTTGATGATCCTTATGAAGTAGGAGGATCCCTTTTAATACTAAACTCCATTCTTGCGAGCGATGATGATCAACTTTTTGTCTTCTAATCAGTGTAGCCATACTATGAAAGATGATATTTCGACTTCAATGGGCAACACAAACTTCATGTTGTATATTAAAGAAAAGGGGACTGCCCTAGCTGATGTGCAAGCAAATGACAACCTCTTGTGCTAGTTTACTTCGACTGCCTGAGGAAGGAAAATGTGTCACAATCCTCTTGATATTTCATTTGGAACTTCCAGTAATGCATTGCCTAGCTTCAAGTCATAGACAACGGGTCACAATCTACAATTGTGCAGAAACATCATTATACTCATGAAGTAGGGCTAAACTGTTTAAACGATCTGGCTTTACTCGAGATTGGAACCATCTCATAATGGCATTTTCAATCTTAATATCCTTCTTATTAACCATGTATTATCATTTTTGGTGGATAAACAAAAGGGGACAAATATAATCATGAGTATACTTGTATAATGATATTCACTTTATTTCATTCAACAAAACTGGATACAAGTGGCATTAATAATGCTTCATCAAGATTAAACTGCCTCTGCTACAAAGGCATCTTCAAAGCCTTAGGCATAACCACATGATCATTATTCTCGAAGTTCTTCAATCACTTCCTTCGAACAAAATTATAAGAGAATTCTCATCATTCGAAAGAATATATACTTCTCATTTGTTTTATTAGCCTTCGACTATCATGCTTTGATTAAACTTTGCACCTCAAATTTCAGTGAGAGACAAACCTCTGTAGAGTTCCTCACTGCCCCTGCATAGTACTCACATTGTGTGTTGGATCTCCATTTAGAATATGGAGGTCTTATGGGGTCTTCCTCTAGCAATTAAATTGCATTTTGATGGAAGAGATTGTCGAGGTCTCTTATCAAATAAATTTATAATCCTCAACCTCTAAAGCTAACTTGTAGCAATAGTGGCCGGGGTCGATCACAGGGAGTCTATGCAAACAAATCTTTAATTCCTTAATTGTTTTAGGTAACCAAAAGGGGGGTTTTTATATATGGAAAGAAAGTTAACAAGGAAAGAAAACCAAATATGGAAAATAACAAAAGAGGAAAGTAAGAGAATTGAATTTTGGGAAGAGATCAATACCTTAAAAATCATGCAACCAGGTTAGTCATGGTATGTTCAATTCAATTAAATCATCAATTTCACTAATAAGTCAAAACAAGTTTAAGCCCGGCGTATTTCGGCAACAAACCGAGAACCATGATCCAACTATCACAAACATGCAAACGCTAAGTTTGATTCTAGTTTAAACTAATTAATTGGCCGATTAATTAACCTAAACCGCAATGGGATCTAGCCGAGTTAATTCACATGCAACGAGCAACAAACCACAATTTCAATTAATTAAATCATTTAATTCTAGGGACGCATGCGTATAAACATAACGTTAACCTATATGCTACTAAGATTTAGCAAGTAAATTTAGAGAGGGCATGGTCAAGGTTGTCAATCTTTCCTACAACAAACTAAACTTATAGAAAAAGAACTAAAATCACATAAACATGCTTTGATAATTCAAACAAGAAATTTCATTAATAGAATATGAACTTACTCTTGACACCCCCGGTTACATGAATGACGAGCTTAGCCTCTCATGGAGTAAGAGCAAGCTTTATTCTTCATGGAATACATAAAGAAAACAAGAAAAGACTAAAACTAAGAAGAATGGTGGAAAAGGGGGAGAGAGATGGACTACAAAATTGTAGTGAATTGTGTGTTGAGGGATGATTCTAAACCTACACCAAGACCCTCTATTTATAGTGATAATTGGCCTTCAATTCGTGGTAGAATGGAGCTGAATTGGGTCTTCAAACAAGGAAAATTTCAGCCAAAATTGGAAAAAAATCGATTTTGGAAACTACCTAGCGTCGCGACGCTAGGACACAGCATCACAATGCTATGCCTTTAGATATGGAATGAATCTCTCGGATCAACATAGCGTCGAGATGCTATGGGTGCAGCGTCTCAATGCTGCTACGGCTCCAGGGGCAATTTGGTATTTTTACGCTCCGGTTTTGCTCGTTTAAGCCCCGAATCGCTTCCAAAGCTCCGGCGAGGACCTATAGACATATTATACTCATTTTAAAGCATTTTTCGCAAGTAATTCAACTAAGATAAGCAAATTGGGAGATTCTAAGTGCATAATAAATTGGACTTATCAAACACCCCTAACCTAAACCTTGCTAGTCCTCGAGCAAGCTAATATTATAATGAGGGAGATTATTATGCAATGCAATATTCATGACTCAATTTCTCAAAGACAAGCATGATCAACATTTTACTTAAGAGAATTAAATGCAAGACTAGCATAGTTAGAGACAAATTAAAATTAGCCAAATTCTTTCTTATGCAAAATGTGAGCAAAGTCTTCCCTAGAGATGTTTTGAAAAGTTCGAGAAGGACTTATAAAATTCCCTATTCCATCTTTCCTCTACACTGGACAAAGGCATAATGCATTAAAGGAAATGAACAAACTAACTTGTTTAAGGATGCAAAGGGCTTTTTTTTTTCTTTTTTTTTTTTTTTTTTTTTTTTTTTTTTTTTTTTTTTTTTTTGAAATGTAAACAAACTAAAGGGCCCTAAGCTTGCATATATTTATGATTTTTAAGGGTACTAGCTTTCACGCAACTAATGCAGGACCACATTTCCCGAGTTTTCTCTAGA
This sequence comes from Luffa aegyptiaca, assembly GCA_017139565.1. Taxonomy (NCBI): domain Eukaryota; kingdom Viridiplantae; phylum Streptophyta; class Magnoliopsida; order Cucurbitales; family Cucurbitaceae; genus Luffa; species Luffa aegyptiaca. Next base: position 29,673,402 of record CM029400.1, on the reverse strand, counting down.
CGACTTAACTGATCACACTAGAGGTAGCTCTTTTTACCCCGACAAGCTAAAAATATCTTTCTTTTTCTCACTCCCAAGCATTAAACAAGATATTTTGCAAAATTTTCCTCTAAACATGCTACCTATCCTATCGAGGTGACAACGGAGGCGTGAATCTTATTAAGCCATCTAAAACCAACGAAACTACGCTAGAAAGGACTTATGCTCAATTTAGTTAAGAAAAATTTTGAAAAATTTTAATGAAGTCTCTAAAGATGGTAGAATGCATGCAATTCAACTATAAGAAAAATATATACTCATGCTTTCCTTACCCTAGAAATTTCATAATCAATTATAGAGCAAGGCATAAAATCTCAAAATTTTGTTTTTAAGTTTGCTCAATTTAAAGATAGATTTGAACACTGATTCAGATCAGTTCCCAGGTAGGAGGTGTTCCGTAAACCGTCAACTTAAATACCTCCAACCTTAGACAGAACTTCACTGGTTCGGGTCAGTTCCCAGGTAGGAGGTGTTCCGTAAACCGTCAACTTAAATACCTCCAACCTTAGACAGAACTTCGCCGATTCAGGTTCTAATTTATTTTTAAATTGCTTAAAGTAATAGTTCAATCAAAGCATAAAGCAAACATGCATATGTTTCCCACCCCCAACCTAAACATTACATTGTCCTCAATGTAAATTAAACATGGAAAGTAAGGACAAAAAGTAAAAGGGATCAGAAAACCTCCCCTGTTTAAGCATTGGGTTGGAAAAGTATGGAAATTTCCACGATTGGCAAAATTTATAGAGATTCGGTGTAGGGGTCCTATAAAGCAAAGAAAGATAATTAAGGAAATAACAAAGGAATAAACTTCTAAATAAGGAAAGGATAGAAATTGGGTTGCCTCCCATAAGCGCAATTTTTTAACGTCGTTATGCTCGACGGGTTTGAACCAATCAACCCGAGTTGTCATCTTCACTGTTGTAGACAAATGGTGCCAGGCTTCCAAAGGATTCATCATCAGAAGAAATATAATTATCATGGTCAGAAACAATAGTGCTTAGATTAGCAGAGGAATGAGGGTTATTACCAACTACCATAAATGTCATCGTCTTTCCTTTAAATCCTATTGTAACAACTCCTGAATCTACATCAATGTTTACCTTGGCCGTTTTCATGAAAGGGCGGCCCAAAATAATAGAGGCAGAAGTGGAGTTACATGGTGCAGGCATATCAAGAATATAGAAGTCAGCAGGAAAGACAAAATCCTCTACCTTAACAAAGACATTCTCACAAATACCTAAAGGAGTAATGCTAGATCTATCAGCTAATTGGATTATTATACCAGTCTCATGCAAATTAGTCAATCCTAACTCATGATATAGAGACATAGGCATAACATTGATTGAAGCTCCTAAGTCTAGCATGACATGTTTAACATGGTGATGTCCTATCATGCAAGGTAAGGAAAACATACCTGGATCTAAGCATTTTTCAGGCAAAGGTTTGAAAGCAAGCATGGAAAGATTTTCACTAACCTTTTTGTTGGAGACTTTCTTTTTGGTACACCATCTTTTAAAAAATTTGGCATACCTTGGGAATTGTTGAACGACCTCCAAGAGTGGAATGTTGATTGAAACTTTCCTGAATACTTCTAAGGCTTCCTTGTCCTCTTCCTCCTTTTTCTTATTATGCTGGACTAATCTAGAAGGAAAGGGAGCAGGCTCAATGTAGTAAAAAACAACATAAGGTTCAGAACTTACCTTATCAGTCTTTTCTTCGATATTTTTGGAAGGAATTGGAGGTGGCTTCAAGGTGGCTCCACTCCTGAGTGTGATTGCATTTAGACCTTCTTTTTTTGGAATTTCTGGTTGGGCAGGCAACTTTCCATATTGGACCTCCAATCTACTTATGGAAGTGGCCAATTGTGTAATTTGATTTCCCATATTTTGCATACCGACCTTAGTCTCCTGTTGAAACTTAGAAGTAGATTCAGCTACAGACTTAATCATATCTTCAAGAGACATACCTGATTGAGAAGATTGCCCTCCAAAGTTTTGTTTCTGGTTGTTGTTTTGGCCATAGCTAAAGTTAGAGTGATCCCTCCATCCCGGATTGTAAGTGTTGGAATATGGATCGTACTTCCTACCTTGGCCATTCTGATTTGCATACCCTCCTATTGCGTTGACCTCTGCAGTTTGGCCTTCTTGCAACTGTGGACAGGAATCAGTGGGGTGGCCTTGGATTGAACAAATTCCACAAACTTTTTCCTTAGTAATTTGTCCTGTCACAAGTTGTTTAACAAGATCAGTAAGTCCAGACATTTTTGAATCAAGACTACTTACTTCATTCACTGCTACTACTTTTGGTAATAGACCGGGAACTCGTGTTCCAAATTGTTGAGAATTTTCGGCCATGGAAGATATGAGTGCTCGGGCCTCTGCTGTAGTTTTGTTCACCAATGCTCCTCCACTAGCTAAATCGATCATGCCTCGATCTGTGGGAAGTAAACCGTTGGGCTTCATTCCCGTGCAAACGATGTAGAATTCCATTAAGTGCTTGTGTGCACCCTCCCCTGCGCTTCCCCTGAAAATAGGAAAAAGATGGATTAGTCCAGATTTCAATTCAAAAGCGCCTTCAGTCTCGGGATAATTGATGCAAAGTGGTTGTTGGTTCAAATTCGGGGCCGCGAGTTGCTTCAATGTTTGCTCGGCCATAGCTTGTGGTTCGTTGACTTCCTCTCTTTTTGCCTCCCTTCGAAGTCTACGTTCTTCTCTTGTGATGTCAGGACAAAACAGAAATTCTCTATCCTGCGAAGAACGGGTTTGCATAAACTGTAGACAAAAAGTAGAAAAGTCAAATGAAAACAAAAAAGGAAAGAAAAATTTGCCGAAGACTCCCCGGCAACGGCGCCAATTTGATGGAAGAGATTGTCGAGGTCTCTTATCAAATAAGTTTATAATCCTCAACCTCTAAAGCTAACTTGTAGCAGTAGTGGCAGGGGTCGATCACAGGGAGTCTATGCAAACAAATCTTTAATTCCTTAATTGTTTTAGGTAACGAAAAGGGGGGTTTTTATACATGGAAAGAAAGTTAACAAGGAAAGAAAACCAAATATGGAAAATAACAAAAGAGGAAAGTAAGAGAATTGAATTTTGGGAAGAGATCAATACCTTAAAAATCATGCAACCGGGTTAGTCATGGTAAGTTCAATTCAATTAAATCATCAATTTCACTAATAAGTCAAAACAAGTTTAAGCCCAGTGTATTCCGGCAACAAACCGATAACCATGATCCAACTATCACAAACATGCAAACACTAAGTTTGATTATAGTTTAAACTAATTAATTGGCCGATTAATTAACCTAAACCGCAATGGGATCTAGCCGAGTTAATTCACATGCAACAGGAAACAAACCACAATTACAATTAATTAAATCATTTAGTTCTAGGGACGCATGCGTATAAACATAACGTTAACCTATATGCTACTAAGATTTAGCAAGTAAATTTAGAAAGGGCGCGGTCAAGGTTGTCAATCTTTCCTACCACAACCTAAACTTATAGAAAAAGAACTAAAATCACATAAACATGCTTTGATAATTCAAACAAGAAATTTCATTAATAGAATATGAACTTACTCTTGACACCCCCGGTTACATGAATGAAGAGCTTAGCCTCTCATGAAGTAAGAGCAAGCTTTATTCTTCATGGAATACATAAATAAAACAAGAAAAGACTAAAACTAAGAAGAATGGTGGAAAAGGGGGAGAGAGATGGACTTCAAAATTGTAGTGAATTGTGTGTTGAGGGATGATTCTAAACCTACACCAAGACGCTCTATTTATAGTGATTCTTGGCCTTCAATTCGTGGTAGAATGGAGCTGAATTGGGTCTTCAAACAAGGAAAATTTCAGTCAAAATTGGAAAAAAATCGATAATGGAAAGTGCCTAGCGTCGCGACGCTATGCCTTTAGATATGGAATGAATCTCTCGGATCAACATAGCGTCGAGACGCTATGGGTGCAGCGTCTCGATGCTGCAGCTTCAGCTTGGCGCCCACGAAATTTCCTTATTTGAGCAGCGTCCCGACCCTTCTACGGCAGCGTCTCGACGCTGCTACGGCTCCAGGGGCAATTTGGTCTTTTTACGCTCCTGTTTTGCTCGTTTAAGTCCCGAATCGCTTCCAAAGCTCCGGCAAGGACCTATAGACATATTATACTCATTTTAAAGCATTTTTTGCCAGGAATTCAACTAAGATAAACAAATTGGGAGATTCTAAGTGCATAATAAATTGGACTTATCACATTTGTCTTCAATTACTTTTAGTATCTCATTGATTTGACGCATTCGACTAATTTCATCCTTCTGGTTGAGGAGTCTGAGTTTAGTTCATCAATTTAAATGCTGGTGATGAAATGTGGCTAATAATTCTTTGCCCCAAAATAATCTCATTCACATCTTCTTTCATGCTTCTTAGGGTGGTGGCTTATGCATTTTCATATGTAATCCTCCCATTTTTATCTCCCTATTCAATTCTCTCTCTAATTGCTATAATGTCAAAGAAGTTCTCTGAGGCATTTCCAATCATCTTGCCATAATATGGAGCTCTTTGAGTGTTCATGAGCATTGTCGACATTTCTTTATCTGCCAATGATGGTTGCACTTGGGTTGTGCCTTTTCTCTCCATATTTCTTGAAAGTTTCAACGCCTTCTTTTTACATGTGTTGAAGATCTAAGCAATTTGGCGCTATATGAATATTGTACTTATACTGCTTCTTGAAGGCATCTGCCAAATCCTTCCAGTTGTGAACTGTGAGCAATCCAACTTCTATCGTGCGTATCCTTTCTTTCGGAAACTGTAATCTTCTTTTTCCGCTTGAATCGTCAGATGATTTCTTGTTGATCTCCATGCCTCGGTTGAACACTGAGTCATCCACATGACTCCCTCAGTAATGGGCTTGATTAGGAGCTTGCATAAAAAACGATACAAGGTACGACGTCCCATTTCTGTTACAGTGCCCCTGTCACTTCTGTTTCTTGCCTTCAAGTGAGTAACTATTGAATCCTTGTCATCTGCTCTTTTAACTCTTTTTTTTTTTTTAAATATGCTCTTTAACTCTTCTACATCTTGTTGATCGACTGCTTTACTTGACTGTACGTTAAACTAATCTTCCATGATCCTAACCTTCCCTCTTGTCTAATATTGATGATGCAGTGGAGATCTTTGAGCTATTTTGCTTAACCTCAACTCTTTTAATTCTTTTTGAAGCAAGAGAATGATGAAACTAGTCTAAGCTCTTATTACTAGCATGAAGTACGTATGCATGTAAGGTTTCAAAGCCAGTGATTTATTTCATACACATAATGCAAATGAAAACTTTTAAGAAGCCTAACATGATACTTATTGAGATTTTAAGAGGAAAATGTTAAACATAGTGACAAATGACTAAAAACCTGAATGCTTATAAACATTAGGATCATGCATGGTGATAAAATGACTCTCAATGCTTTGTCATGAACATGCAAACTTTAATGAAGTGATTTTAATTCCATAAAAAAATGAAGTGATTTTAATGCATGCATTTGTTATTTTACACATAATGCACATGCCAAATTTTATAAAGCCTAATATGGATATTTATTGAAATTTTAAAGGAAAAATGTTAAACAAAATGCCCAATGATTAGAGACCCTAATGGTGACACAAAACAAACAAATGAAAGCTTATAAGCATTAGGATTATGCATGATAATAAGATGATTCTTAATGTTATGCCATGCACATGCAAACTTTAATGTAACAACTTTAATGCATTTGTTATTTTACATATAATGCACGTGCAAAATTTAAGAAAAAAAATGTCTAACATGGATATTTATTGAAATTTTAAAAGGGAAAATGTTAAACACAATGATGAATTATGATTAAAAAGCCTAATGGTGACATAAAACAAGCAAACGAATCCTTATAAACATTAGGATTGTGCATGATAATGAATTGACTCTCAATGCTATAACTTTAGTGCATGCATACAAGGTTCCGAAACTAAACATTTCACACATAATGCAAATGCAGGCAAACTTTTATGAAAGTCTAATGTGGACATTTATTGAGATTTTAAGAGGAAATAAGTTTTAAACACAATGACAAATGGTTAAAAAGCCTAAGACAACACAACAAGCAAAAATGAATGCCTATAAACATTAGGATCATGCATAGTAATAAAATGACTTTCAATGCTATGTCATGATCATGCAAAGTTTAATAAAGTGACTTTAATGTATTTGCAATTTTACATATAATGCACATGCAAAATTAAAAAAAAAGGGAAAAATACACTTTTAGTCCCTGAGGTTTTAGTTAGGTTTCATTTTGGTCCCTGAGGTTTCAAATTCAACAATTTAGTCCCTGAGGTTTGAGATAAGTAGCAATTTGGTCCCTGCCATCCATTTTGCCGTTAAATCTAACCGGATGCTGACGTGGCACTATTGTTTTAATTTAAAAATTAATTTTTTATTTTTTAAATTAAAAATATATTAAAATAATAAAAAAAATATTTTTTTATTATTTTTTTTAATTCTTTCTCTCCCTCCCTCTTCTCCTTCTTCTTCCCCATCTTCCTCCTTCCTTCTTCTTCCTCTCCCACCTTCTTCTTCCTCTCCCACCTTCTTCTTCCTCATCCTCAATCATGGCAAGGCGGCCGACAATTTTTTTTTTCCTGTTTTTTCTTTATTTCTACTCTCCTTTTCTCATCTTCTTCTTTTTTCTGTTTTTTTTCTTTAAAAAAAAAAGAAAAAAAGAAAAGGAGCCTCCCCGTTTCCAGCGCCGGGGAAACGGGGAGGAGGAAATCAATTTTCATTGACCGCCGCCACGCGATTGAACCACGACCCTTTTTGTTTTCCTCATCTCCTTCGTCAAAATACTCTTTACACGAAATCCCAACGCGCAAAATCCCTCTTACATAAACACCTCCAACTCAAATTCATCACTCAAACCAACATTCAATCCTAAATCCCAATTCAAAACATCACCAGAAATCAATCTTCCCCAATTCCCAAATCCCCAAATTCCAAGGCATGGACAAATTCTCATGCTACGAGAGCGTATTCAACACCATAGACGCCGACATCGACGGAAAGGTCTCCCCTCAGGATCTGCTCGCCCGGTTCTCGGCGGTCACAGAGGCAGAGGCGGCAGCTGCGGTGGTGGCCTTCAACTCGGACGAGGACGGGCTGCTAGAGATGGCGGAGTTCGAGAGGTTCTTGGAGGGGAATGAACAGGGGAGGGAGATGAGAGAGGCTCACGAGATGTATGAAATGGAGGGATTGGGAGTGATTACGACGATGAGCCTGCGGCGGATGCTGAGTTGACTCGGGGAATCGAGGACCGTCGTCGATTAGAAGAATGCATGTGCGCCGGAAACGGGGAGGAGGGAGCTCCTCTTCCCTCCTTTTCTTTTTCTTTTTTTTTTTGAAAAGAAAAAGAAAAGAAAAAGAAGAAGATGAGAAGAGGAGAGGAGAAAGAAAGAAAAAACAGAAAAAAAAAATTGCCGGCCATGAATGAGGATGAGGAAGAAGAAGGTGGAAGAGGAAGAAGAAGGTGGGAGAGGAAGAAGAAGGAAGGAGGAAGATGGGGAAGAAGAAGGAGAAGAGGGAGGGAGAGAAAGAATTAAAAAAATAATAAAAAAATATTTTTTATTATTTTAATATATTTTTAATTTAAAAAATAAAAAATTAATTTTTTAATTAAAATAATAGTGCCACGTCAGTATCCGGTTAGATTTAACGGCAAAATGGATGGCAGGGACCAAATTGCTACTTATCTCAAACCTCAGGGACTAAATTGTTGAATTTGAAACCTCAGGGACCAAAGTGAAACCTAACTCAAACCTCAGGGACTAAAAGTGTATTTTTCCCAAAAAAAAAATATATGTCTAATTAACCTGGATATTTATTAAAATTTTAAAAGGAAAAAGGTTAAACACAATGTTAAATGATTAGAAACCCTAATGGTGATATAAACATTAGTATTGTGCATGATGATGAATATATTCTCAATGTTATGACTTTAATGCATGCCTACAAGGTTCTAAATGTTCACAGTGTATACTTTTATGAAATATTAATGTGGATATGCAATAAGATTTTTAAAAGAAAATGTTAAACATAATGGTGCATGACTAAAAAACCTAATAGTAACATGATAAACAAATGAGTGTTTACAAGTCTAGGATGATAATAAAGTGACTCTTAATGCTAGATCATGTACATGTGGGTGAAATAATGAAATAAATCATAAAAGACCAAAGAGGAAAAAAAACATAGAGCAAAATTATCTTGTTAACAAGATACATAACATAAAATGCTCTAACCTAGTGTGGTTAATTCTATGATCCTAATTGACAAAGGCCCTCAAATTGGTCACAAAGCTGGATATCAACCTTTTAACCAAATTGAGTGAGGATTTTTCGTGTGCCTACACGGAAGTGTAAGCTTCTCGAAGGTCAACACTACTTCGTCCTCGATTCTAGTCCTATTGGGAAAAGGCCGGACAGGAGGCTCGTGTTAGTGTGTGAAATAAATAATAAAGCAAAGCAATAAAGTAACCAATATAAAGGCTCAAAGCAAGTGAAGTTGGTTCTAAGATCATAATGAAAAAGGTCCCCAAAATGGTCAATAAATCTTACACGATGACATGACCAAATTGAGTGAGAATTTTTCGTGTGCCTACATGGAAGCATAAGCTTCTTGAAGGTTGACACTACTTCATCCTCAAATCTAAACCTAATAGGAAAAGCCTGGGTAGGAGGCTTGTGATGGTGTGTGAAATAATAAAATAACCCAAGCAACATATATATAATAAGAACAATAATAATAATAAAAAAACAATTCAAGATAATAGGAAAAAAAATGGCCAAACTCTCGAGGTGAAATCTTACGTCCCCAATGGAGTCACCACGTGCCTGCGACGCGGAGCGGCCGACGTCCTTGAAAAGGGGTAAAATAAAAGGAGTCGCCACCAATCTTTTTTATGGTGTGATTGGACACCAAAATAAGATAAAAATATCATTTTAAGAAAAATAATAAAAAAAACGATCTGCGAAAACCAGATTTGGATTTGGGATTTGTTCGTGTATGGGGAAGGTGTTAGCACCCCACAACACCCGTTAAAAACGGTGGCCAAAATTTTATCTTGAATTGAAAATAATTTGGAAGAAAAGATATTATTTAGGAAAAAATATATTTAAAACATTGTCTTATTTTACCCCTCATTACTCCAATATTTGAAGTAATGATCTCATAAAATAAGTGGAAAATTATCCATTGATTTTTGCTTTATTAGAATTAAAATTCTTCACCTCAAGAATATGAGAGAATTTTACCATTCTCTAATTCCATCATAGGATAGCATTCCAAAAGGGAAAGTTTTTTTTTAAAAAACATTTTTTTAATTAAATTTATTTTTTCTTGGAATCAAAATCTTGGACTCCCAAAGATTAAGATCACTCACCTTAAGAATTCTAGAAAATTGGACTCCCAAATATTTCTAGATTCCATCATAGGATTTTTTTTTAAAGGAAATATGGTTTTAAAAATCGATTTTAAGAAAGAAAAAAAAGATCATAATTAAAACCCTTTGGAGATAAAATTTTAGGGATAAAAATTTATAAGCTCAAAAAGAGCAAAAATATTAGAAAATTAGAAAATAAGCTTGGAAATAAGTTTAAAATAAATAAAAGTAATATTTAAAATAAAACAAAAGATAAATTGAAGACATTGCAAAAAGATAATTGAAATTTTAACTATCAATATATACAAGCTCAAAATTGCAATTATGATACAAGTAAATTGACAGAATAATTAATGTAATAAATAAACAAGCAATAATATATTTAATTACGACAAATTTAAGGAAAAAAATATTGGAATCGATCTCGGACTTCCAAAGAATCGACTCCTCAACTCGGGAAGACTAGAAAATCGGACTCCCATATATTTCTAGATTCCGTCGTCGGGTATTTTTAATACAAAGAAATATGAATTAAAGATTAAACCCACATTAACAAACAACAAATATATATATCAAATTAACAATATGATGAATAAGAAAACAATTCATATTGAACCACATAATTATAAAAATAAAAAGATAATAGTAAAGTACATTGCTCAAATAATATGGTTAGAACATACCAATACATAAATTAAATTATGAAAAAAAAACAATAAAAGAGAAAAAAGTATTGAACCAAAAGAGAGTAGAAATGAAATAGAGTAAATAAAAATAATAAATAATGAAAAAGAGAAAAAAAAATGAATTAAAAAAAGTTAAAAAAAAAAAGGAATGGGTGGCAAAATTGTCGCCTATTTGGCAGCTGACGTAAATAAATAAATAAAAAAAGAAGAAGAAGCAACCATCGTACACTCTCATATATATACTTATTAATAATAATAATAATAATAAGAAAAAAAAACATAATATATATAAAAAACAAAGTCATATATTTTCTTTTACTCTTTCTTCCTCTTTCAACCCACTGCCTTTCTTTTTCCAGCTTCCTCTCTTCCTTTTGAGCTTCATATTTTTCTCTTCTTCAACTCTTCTCTCTTACAACCATTGCTACTATTTTTTTTCGAAAACGAAAGTTTATTCCAACCTAACTAAGGTATGTTACACTTTCTTTTCTTTTGGTCTCACAACATTTTTTTACTCGCTCTTCATTTTCTTTTCATTTTTCGGTAAATAGAGCGACAAGAGCAAAAAAACTAGGGAGAAAAAAAATAAATAAAGAAAAAAAATAAAGATGGGGGAATGATATATACAACAAAGGAGAAAAAAAAAACACGGAGTAGATAAAAGCTCACATTATAGCATAAAAAAAGTAACAAAAGAAGTAAGAAATGACAATAAACGAACTTCTAATACCCTTACTCAACTATAGCTTTTCAGGGTGCTCGAGAAGTGATAGCGAGCATAGCTAGCTACTTTTACTTATTTAATTTAGCTAGTCTTTTATGATTTATTGGACATTTTACTGCACTTAATTGTTTATTTTGTAGGAAAGCGTTGATTAGAGCTAAAACGTGGAATTGGAGTTAATCGGGTGTTCGGAACGTGAAAATATGCCAAAGAACCGGAAAGTTCAAGCAACAAGGAGCCAAGAGAGGGCATTCTGCCCATCAGCGTCGAGACGCCACTCTTGGAGGGTCTCGACGCTGGTTTTCCTTAATTAGAAGAGGCGGCAGCGTCACAGCGTCGAGACGCTGTGACAATAGCGTCTCGACGCTACCGTTATTTCCATTCCAGACGCGCGTGTTTTAGAGGCAGCGTCGAGACGCTATCCACGCTACGACGAAAAATCAGTATTTATAGTTCTTTTCGGCTAGGTTTTTGAGGGGACTCTTTTGGATACTTTCGGAGCCGTAAAACAGAGGAGAAAACAGAGGATTGAGGCTGAACAAGAGGGAGAAAAGCGGAAATCAACCCATCGTTCGTGGGGATCGTGACGGGGACGTTCGGTCTCGGCCTACATTGAGTTTTCTTTTCCCTTTCCTTTTCTCTAGTTAGACTTATGGCTTTATTATGTTTAGTTGAGCTTGTAATACAAATCATGAGTAGCTAAACTTGTAGCTTAGGGATTGATGTAGTTGATTGAGTTTATGAATTGATTTATGGTTTAAGTTGTGCAATGTTTATTATGTTTGTAATCTTGATTTAATGCTTTCAATTAATTGGCCATTAGTTGGATGATTTATGTTTTGAATCTAGCTCGGGAGAGGGGATTTGATATAGACATACTCAAGATTGCATGACTAAAGTTTATTTTCTAATTCGTGACGGTTTTAGATTAACTTTAGAATTGGTCAAAAGATCTCATTGCCTTGCATATTAATAAACTTAGATAGGGATATCAAGTTGGTTAATTTGCATGAGAATCAATTATACTCGGGAGAGGTAGTTGTGATTAAAGGGTCTTTGGCTCATAATTTCATTGTGCATAATAACTTACTCCTTAAAATCAATCCTAGACTAAATCGGCGAAATCAATTCCCTAAGTGTTTTTCCAATTGAATTTCCACTTTTTACTTGCTTTGATTTAGTTTTCATATCATTCACTCATTACTTTTTGATCCCTAAATAAAATTGAGCAAGATAATTCACAATACTTGATTTGCTTAAAATCCAATCCAGAGGACGACACTCGTTTTTACGAACACTTTATTATTACTTGACCCGTGCGCTTGCGGTAAGGAAAATTCCACATCAAGTTTTTGGCGCCGTTGCCGGGGAATGGCACATTTAGCTAGATTGGTATTGTGAAAAAATTGTTTGATCTTAATTTAGGGTGTATTTTTACTTTTTTTTAGGTTGATTGCATTTTTCCATATTTGTTTTTCTTTCCATATTTGTTTTTCGAGTTTAGTTTTTCTTTTAGCTGAGTAATCTTTTCCTTATTTGTTTCTTGTTATTCCTTTTTAGATTAGTTTTTCCTTATTTGTTAGATTCCTTATTTGTGTTTTGCCATATTTATTTTTGCATTCCATATTAGGTTATTTTGTTTCCTTTTCTAGATTATATTTTCCATATTTAGATTAGTTGTTTTCTTTTCTTTGTTTCTTTCCATAATTGTTTTCTTTTCCTTTTAGGTTAGTGTAGATTGTTTATGCGAAGTAATAAAGATTTAATTTTGGAACCTTTGGATCCCGAGATCGAGAGAACAATTCATAGGATTCGAAGAGAAAATAGAGAAATTGTTCAAATGGCTGACCAAAATATACCTGAGGAGCCTAGGCCGATTAGAGATTACTTCCAGCCCGTGTTTCAGGGGCAACAATCGGGGATTGTCTATGCCCCGATCAATGCCAACAACTTTGAGCTGAAGACCGGTCTCATTCAGATGGCTCGAGATTGTGCTTATAGAGGATCGCCCACCGAGGATCCAAATTCTCATCTTAAATCATTTTTGGACATTTGTGGGACGGTAAAAATTAATGGAGTCTCTGAGGATGCCATTCGCTTACGCTTGTTTCCTTTTTCTTTGCAGGATAAAGCACAAGATTGGTTGCAGTCCATTTCCCCTGGGAGCATCACCACCTGGGATGCTTTGGTCCAGGCCTTCTTGAAGAAATTTTTCCCTCCTGCAAAGACGGTCAAGCTGAGGACCGAGATTGGGACATTCCAACAACAATATGATGAGCAGCTGTTCGAAGCTTGGGAGCGATTTAAAGAGCTACTGAGGAAGTGCCCTCAGCATGGCTACCCCGACTGGCTCCAGGTTCAATTGTTTTATAATGGTTTAACTCCTAGTACGAAAACGATTGTTGATGCAGCTGCAGGTGGGACTCTGTTGTCCAAGACCGTGGAAAATGCTCGCATACTTTTAGAGGATATGGCCACAAACAGCTATCAGTGGCCATCTGAGCGGTCTACACCCAAAAAGATTGCTGCTGGAGTGTTTGAGGTTGATAAAGTAAGTGCACTCAAGGCCCAGATGACTTCCCTTGCTAATGCTTTTATGAAATTTTCAGGTACAGGGAGTGCACAATCAATTGAATCAACTGCTGCTTTGGCGTCTAGACCTCAGGAGGAGACCATTGAACAGGTTCAGTATGTATCAAATTCTAATTTTAGGGGATATAATAATAATTCTACACCTACACATTATCACCCTAACAATAGGAACCATGAAAATTTCTCTTATGCAAATACTAAGAATGTTCTTAACCCTCCTGGTTTTGCCCCTCAAACTCAAGAAAATAAAAAGTTAGAAGATCTTGTTGGAGCTTTCATTGCAGAGTCTAGTAACAGGACAACCAAATTAGAGGAGGCAGTCTTTGCCATCAACACCACGGTGAATGGCCACGGTGCTGCCATCAAGAATATTGAGACTCAGCTGGGACAGTTGGTAAGTGTTGTAAGTACCATGAATAAAGGTAAGGCCCCAGCTGAACAGGAGAAAACTCAGATGGAGTACTGTAAGGCAATCACTGTGCATCAGGAGGAAGCTGAAGAGGAGCCTGAGTCTGAGGATTATGAAACGCCCACAGGGGAAGCTGAGGAGGACACATCAGCAGATGAGGCTGAAAAGCCTAACCTTGAGCCTCCTATTCCTTCTCCCACACTGATGGTTCCCAAGGAAAAGAAAAAGAAAAAGAAGAAAAAGAACAATCAGGTTCAGTTTGATAAATTTATGAATGCTTTTATGAATCTGAACATTAATATTCCTTTTGCAGAGGCATTAGAGATGCCACAATATAACAGGTTCATGAAGGAGTGGTTAGCAAAGAAGCGAAAGGAAAAGAAGGTTTACACCGTATATCTCGCTTCCACATGTAGCACCAGAGTACAACAGAAAGTACCTGAAAAAGTAGCAGATCCAGGGAGTTTTTCTGTTCCTTGTAGTTTTGGTACTTATTCTTTCAGAGCATTATGTGATTTAGGTGCTAGCATCAATATCATTCCTCTATCTCTGTGCAAAAAGTTAGACATAGGTGAGATTAAATCTACTCCTGTAAAGCTCCAATTGGCTGATCAGTCTGTGGTTAGACCAGTTGGCATTGTAGAAAATGTCTTAATCAGAGTAGGTAGATTTTTCCTCCCTATTGATTTGTATGTTATGGACATGATAGAAAATCCTTCAATGCCTGTCATATTAGGAAGACCATTCCTCGCCACTGGGCGAGTGATTATTGATATTGAGCGCAGGGAGCTCACTGTAAGAGTTAGGAATGACAAAGAAATATTTAAAGCAGTTGAAGACTCTAAGGGACACTCGGACGTGCTTTTCATGGGCTACAAGAAAGGTGCAAGAAAGAGCACCACTGTTGGATTCACAGAAAAGAAGCCTATTTGAAGCACGGCCAACACGTCGAGCTAATGACGTTAAACAAGCGCTTATGGGAGGCAACCCAAGTAAGTGTAGTTGTGCTTTTCTGTTTGCTTTTGATTCATTGTTTGTTTTTGTGTTGTAGGTCTTGTTCTTTGTCTCTCCTTTGCTTTCAAGCTTTCAAGATTTCAAGGAAGAAGTCATCCTCAATTCAGGCCAGTATTATTCACTCCTCTCATTCTTTTATTGTTCTCATGCTTGTTTATGCCTTACTTTCTTTATACATTGAGGACAATGTATGTTTTAAGTTTGGGGGTGGAGTAGCATGGTTGTGGAGCCCTTGAGCATCTGAGTTCGGGCTATAGTTTGAGCTTTCTTTGAATTGAGCATATGGTTGTTTTCTGGATGCTATTTTTGCATGACTATGATTTCCTAGGATAGGCTTTCTTGTCAATTTTCAAGCTTGTGATGAGTTGTAAGCATGAGGGCCCAAAAAGGGAGACTTTTTAAAATTTTTCTAGGAGATGGCTTGCATGAGTAGAGTATTTGTCTTGGCTAGATTTGGATTTGAATGCTTAGGAGCGAATTATTGGGTTCATACGCTTGTTGTCACCTCAATAGGTGTAGGGTAGAGCTAAAGAGTTAATTTTTTTGCAAATTAGCATGTTTGATCTTGCTTAGGAGAAAAGAAAAGAATATCTGCTTATCATGTTCATAACGAAAAATCATTCTTGTTGTTATTGTTGAAAAAGAAAATTGTCATGACTTATGCGCGCAATATGCAATGGTTAATAAAGATTTAGGCAAAAAGAGCTACCCCTGTTGTGATCATTTAGGCCAACCAGAGAAAACTCAGGTTAAGGGTCCCTGCAATGGGTGTGTGAAAGCTAGTGCCACATATACATGCTTAATTTAATTGTTGATTAAAAGCACTTAAGTATGGAGAAAAACAAACTAATTTGTTCAATTAACTCATTAGTGAAACCTTAGTGCCAGTGTAGAGGGAAGATGAGCTAAGGGTTTAATAATCCAATCCCGGGCTAGTAGAGTCTGATCTTGTTGAGTTAGATCTCGCATGTGCAAGTTAATTTTGGAAAAATTTTAATTTGTCTCCCTCATTGGTCCTTGTGTGCATGTCTCTTACTTGCTTGGTTATTGACTTTTGAGCCTTGAGGATTGAGTTATGATTATTGCATCCATTCTTCTACTGTATGTTTGATTTGTAGTTTGCTCGAGGACTAGCAAAAACTTAAGTTTTGGGGTATTTGATAGCGAGCATAGCTAGCTACTTTTACTTATTTAATTTAGCTAGTCTTTTATGATTTATTGGACATTTTACTGCACTTAATTGTTTATTTTGTAGGAAAGCGTTGATTAGAGCTAAAACGTGGAATTGGAGTTAATCGGGTGTTCGGAACGTGAAAATATGCCAAAGAACCGGAAAGTTCAAGCAACAAGGAGCCAAGAGAGGACATTCTGCCCATCAGCGTCGAGACGCCACTCTTGGAGGGTCTCGACGCTGGTTTTCCTTAATTAGAAGAGGCGGCAGCGTCACAGCGTCAAGACGCTGTGACAATAGCGTCTCGACGCTACCGTTATTTCCATTCCAGACGCGCGTGTTTTAGAGGCAGCGTCGAGACGCTGTCTGGATAGCATCTCGACGCTACGACGAAAAATCAGTATTTATAGTTCTTTTCGGCTAGGTTTTTGAGGGGACTCTTTTGGATACTTTTGGAGCCGTAAAACAGAGGAGAAAACAGAGGATTGAGGCTGAACAAGAGGGAGAAAAGCGGAAATCAACCCATCGTTCGTGGGGATCGTGACGGGGACGTTCGGTCTCGGCCTACTTTGAGTTTTCTTTTCCCTTTCCTTTTCTCTAGTTAGACTTATGGCTTTATTATGTTTAGTTGAGCTTGTAATACAAATCATGAGTAGCTAAACTTGTAGCTTAGGGATTGATATAGTTGATTGAGTTTATGGATTGATTTATGGTTTAAGTTGTGCAATGTTTATTATGTTTGTAATCTTGATTTAATGCTTTCAATTAATTGGCCATTAGTTGGATGATTTATGTTTTGAATCTAGCTCGGGAGAGGGGATTTGATATAGACATACTCAAGATTGCATGACTAAAGTTTATTTTCTAATTCGTGACGGTTTTAGATTAACTTTAGAATTGGTCAAAAGATCTCATTGCCTTGCATATTAATAAACTTAGATAGGGATATCAAGTTGGTTAATTTGCATGAGAATCAATTATACTCGGGAGAGGTAGTTGTGATTAAAGGGTCTTTGGCTCATAATTTCATTGTGCATAATAACTTACTCCTTAAAATCAATCCTAGACTAAATCGGCGAAATCAATTCCCTAAGTGTTTTTCCAATTGAATTTCCACTTTTTACTTGCTTTGATTTAGTTTTCATATCATTCACTCATTACTTTTTGATCCCTAAATAAAATTGAGCAAGATAATTCACAATACTTGATTTGCTTAAAATCCAATCCAGAGGACGACACTCGTTTTTACGAACACTTTATTATTACTTGACCCGTGCGCTTGCGGTAAGGAAAATTCCACATCAAGAAGAAAAGGAGAGGATTGATGGAAGTTTTAGCACAAGAGATTAGCACTAAACCGGCTTGTTGTTTGATGTGTGGACCCTTGGGACAAAACCCTACCAAAGTGCAACCTCTAACTAAGCTACTTGGTTTTCATTGTGTATGTTTGGCTTGTGTGCTGTGTTTCTTTTTTGGTTCAAGTTCACTGTGTAGCTCTCTCTTTTTTGTATGGATTGGAAGAGTATGGATATTGTTCTAGGGTTTTTTTTGGTGGCTGATTCTAGGGTTTTTTTTTTTTTTTTTGTGGTTGAATCCTCCTCTTCCTAAAAAAGAAGGGCTTATAAGAGCTCAAACCATTTCCCTTTTTGGTGTATGAAATTTGGTTATCTTTTCAAATTTTAAATTCATGCCAAAATGGGCTTATATTCAAAATGATAAAAGGTTTTGGCAACCAACTAAAAAATTCAAACATTTACTCATTTAAAAATCCTTTTATGAATTTACTCTAAAATAATAAAGAAACAAGGATAAAAAGAACACATAAACTCATGCATGAAGCAAATAGTCAAATTAGCAAATAATGAGAAATTAATAACAAAATAGATGTGGAGATAACCAAATAAAAAGCAATTTCAATTATGAGAGTTAACAATTATAAAAAAAAAACAAATGCATAGATAAAGATTAATCTAGCAATCAAATCACAAAAATTAGGCCGGGCAAAAATAGGTGGCTACAATCTTGTCTAAGTGCACTTGTCCCCGTGGAATCGATACTTGGTATTCTTATCGTTTTATATTACTTGTGGCAACCGTTCGCTTGTGGTAATCATCAAACAAGTTTTTGGCGCCTTTGTCGGGGAGTTGTGTTTAATTTAGACAATTTTATTTTCTAACATTAAAAAGAAAAGGGTGAATATTAATTTAGGGGGTATATAGTTGAATTTTTGAATTTTTGTGAATAGTTTTATTTTTTTTTTTTGTTTTGGTAACCTTGGGGTTATGCATGCGAAGATATAAGGAGGCTGATCTCTTTCCATTAGATCTTGAGATTAATAGGACTCTTAGAGATATTCGTAAAGGAAAAAGACTAACTGAAGAGATGGCCCAACAAGAAAATGCACCCAAGGCTATCAGAGACTTTTTGCAGCCTATTTTTCCAATAGAAAATTCCGACATCGTTTATGCGCCCATACAAGCCAATAATTTTGAGTTGAAGACGGGTTTGATACAGAGGGCAAGAGATTGCTCGTTCAAGGGGCACCCTTCGGAAGATCCCCATTCCCACCTTCGGTCATTTTTAGAGATATGTGGGACTGTAAAGATGAATGGAGTAACCACGGATGCCATAAGACTGAGACTATTTCCTTTCTCCTTGCAAGATAAAGCGAAAGATTGGCTCGAATCATTGGAGCCTGGTAGCATCAACACCTGGGACGAGCTGGCTCAGGCATTCCTTAAAAAGTTTTTCCCGTCCGTTAAGACCACCATGTTGGGGTTTATGTCCTAGAACTCAAGTTTTGTTATCCTTTATATAAATAAAGATGTTATTTAGTGAAATTGTTTATTTATAACTTATAATCCAATAGAAACATCCATGGTTATAACATGAGATACTCGAACTATATAGTGAATATGGACAGGGATGAAGCTCGAGTATATAACATAAATGGTCTATAGTAAATGAATAAGGCTGGGTACCTTGTTTAGGTAACACTATGGATGCGGCCTACTTTGCGAATAAGGCAAACGACGTGATCCTGGATCATTCATGTAAAGACATGCGAGTAGGGACATCCTGTGTAAAAGATGTTTACACAAGACAGGACCGAGAAATAAGTCACTCTTACTTTATAACGCTGTTTACTGTTAAGACTGATTATTTCATGCGATGACTTAGCTAACTCGATCTTAATCCTGAGCTTACTATGAACTCCTGTTCGTTTAGGGTTATCCTTTGATCTGCATGGGTGAGAGTGGTCATAAAATTTCGTTCAATAATCCTACCAATTTTGGGGATAACACTAGATGGATGGCTGGGGACATAGTAATACAATATGGAATTCACTCCTACCCTATTCAGGGATAATAGAGAGGTTGTTCCCTTAAGTGCTGAATCCAAGGCTTGAACAAGGGGCCCCACCCTCTCATTGGCCCGAGAGGGATCTTGTTTAATGGTTGGACCATGAACAAAATTGTTCATTAGAGGACCATTGGACTTAAGGAACTAAGATGTGCTATAGGGGTAAAACGGACTTTTGACCTATCTATAGTAACGAACAACCTGTGATGGATTGACTTACTAATCATGGTTACATCAAGTGGACACAAATATATCTACATTGAGGGGAGTTCAACTACTAGGCTATAGTGGAGTGTCCCGGTAGTTAACGGATGTTGGTTAATTAGGTTAAAAGAGTTTGGCTAGTTTAACTTCGTACCGTTGGAGCCCATGACCTGTAGGTCCATTAGGTCGCCTTGCTAGCTCGAGACTAACCTTTGGATCAATATGATGGATAAAATAATGAATTACTTTAAGTTCATGTTGAGAAATGTGAGTAGAGGTGATAGGCGTTGTCAGTACATCAGGTTTTTGTGAAAACCGTTAGATGAGTATTTAATATTTAAATATAATTTAAATACCGATAACATGAATAGGGATTCATGATTGAAAATAACATTTAGGAAATGTTCGGGATTGGTGGAAAAATGTTAATTTAATATTTAATATTAAATTAATAATTAATTATTTATTTAATAATTATTTTAAATTAATTTTGAATTAATTTAAAATCTAAAAATTGAAATTCAATTTTTAAATTTTCAGATTATTAAAATTCAAATAATTATCCAACTAATTAAGGATAATTATGGATTTAATTAAATTAAAAAAGATTGAATTTTTGGAGGTGGAGTGCATGAATCCATGCACTCACCTCATGTTGGACACCAAAATTCCCAGTAATCTTTGGTTGATTGAGTGTCAATTGCTGGAGCTTTCCTTCATCTCTAATCCCTCTATAAATGGGAAGAAGATGGCTGAAGAAATTAAGCTTGAAACATAGGGAATTGATGCCAAATTGTAAACTCACCAAACCCACCTCCATTTGCTTGTTCTTCAAGCTTTCTCTCTCAAATTCCATCACTTGAGGATCCCACAATCCGTTCTAAAGGCTTGAGGATAGCAAGGAAGATCTCCTTTGGTGGTTCGTGACTCGTTGGTGAAGAAAAACAAGAAGGAAATCCAATCAATTTCTCCATTGCTTCTGCTTTTTAGATATTAACACTTTCAATTGGTATAAGTGCATGGTTTGGGCACCTAATTTGCTTTAATTTGATCATGGTGGGTAGCATTTTGAAATTCAATTTGCATGGGTGCTGAAATGGATATATAACGGTTTTGGAAATTTTTTACTCTTCAATTTGTTGATGAAAATATAATTTCTCACATGCATATGAGCATTAGTGTGTTGAGAAGAGTCTGTAACTTTTTGAGAGTCATTAGAGTCCATTTAGTGTTGTAATTGATCGGAAGAAGGAGAAGAACACATGCTGGCCAAATAACAGGGGGTTCCAGTCGCGATAGCGTTGCGACGCTGATGAGTTTTTGAAGAACAGGCGAATTTTCCAGATTTGAGCGGTTCAAGTTTTTCCTGGTCCGGTTCACCAAAACTCGGCCGGTTCAACCCCTTTAGGTCCGGTTCAGTGATGTTCAAGCCTTGGGAGATCTGGTTCGAGTCCAATCAACCCGGTTCGTGATGGTTCGAGATTCCTGGGAACTTCTCAACTCAATATTCAATTATTATTTGTAATAATTTAGTTAATTACTTGCTTAGATTCCCAAAACTAGTCCATTTCAGTGTGTTTAATTATTTTTGCTTTATGAATGCATGTTATAATTAATTATGCATAAGAGTATGTCATATAGATTTAAAATCCCACCTTAGGAAGCATGCTTCATGCATTTAAGTATGTTATAAGAAGTTATAATATAAGTATGCATGATTTAGGTTTCATGTTAGAAGCATGCTGAATGTTTAGTTCTCGTTATTTATAATCGTTATACTTTTTAAATGAAAATGAACAAGCATGCAACATGAAATTTCCTTAGCTCAATTTTAAAGCGTTAACGTCGAATAGAAAGCACGTTATAGGTTGATCTCTATTATAATCGATTTATAAAACGAGATAGACGTAAAATCTATAACAAAGATAAATGCATGCTCACCTAGGTTTAAAACGAACCAAATCGATCAATCTCTTAGAATAGGTCGATAACTTGTAAAGCTAAGGTTACAAGAGAACTCACCCAGTTCGATGCTGTCTAAGGCTGGAGGTATTTAAGTTGACGGTTTACAGAACACCTCCTACCTGGGTATCGGGCCGGTACTTGAGTTAGGTTAAACTAGGATTTACGAGCATGCACGTGAAAGATGTGAGGTTATAAAACACCTAGACATTGTAGGTTAATTATAACCTAGACTTAATATTATATTCAATTAGCTGGAATATGCCTAAGTAACAATTTATCCAACACCGTTAAAATACTTAGTGGGAGAAAAGAAATTTTTTTCTCACGTTCTCCTTAAAATTCACACGGTGAGATCTATGCATAGCCTCTTGTTACTTACTAACGTAACCATTCAATTCGGAAGGTGATGGCATAAATCAATATCAAGGTGAATGGAGAAAGTATTTATAGTAAGTGGGAGAAGGAAGCGTATCAACGCATCCTACGGTCTCTTCCATTGATTTACATTAGCAAGGTCTCTATGTTCGCCTACTAAGCATGCCCTGGAGCTGCGACACCATTCGGAGGGTTGTAACATAGAGATTGTAGCGTTGTGAATTCACATAATGATAAAGGATTTCTTAGGGCCATTCCCAGCATTGACTTTTCCATTCGGTAGCATTACTGGGGTCGTTCTCTGAAATCTAAAAAATGGAAGGTTACACTTACGAGATAACTAATATTAGCTTATCTTTGACCAAAGTAGCGATAACTAAAGTTGATACATAAATAAAGGAGTTATTTTTTGTTATAGAATTTTTTAGTTAAGAATGTCTTGGTTCAGTGAAGGTGTAATTGACTACCCCTCGGTAGCAGTTATTCTGACTCACTGAAGTATTGTTGCAAAATAATTAATGAGATGGGTACATTATTACTTTTACTAAACTTAATTGGATTTATTAAAATATTCAATTCACTGATAAATGATTTTATTATTTCAGCATGCCTAGCACATTTGTACAACTATTAGCTTTAGAAAAACTTAACGGTGACAGCTATGGAACCTAGAAATAAAATTTAAATACGGTATTAGTGATTGGTGACCTTCGATTCGTCTTAACGGAAGAATGTCCTCCTAACCTTGGCCCGACAGGAACTCAAGTAAATCGAGACGCCTATGACAGATGGACTAGAGCCAATGAAAAGGCAAAAGTCTTATTGACGAGCATAAGTGATGCTCCGTCTAAAAAACATGAGGGCATGCAAACTGCAAGGGAAATAATGGACTCACTGCAGGCCATGTTTGAATAGCCGTCCTCATCCCTTCGACATGAAGCCCTGAAGTATCTTTATAATTCTTAGATGAAAGAAGGAACTTCTGTTCGAGAACATGTGTTAAACATGATGGTGCATTTTAATGCAGCCGAAGTAAACGACGTTGTCATGGTTGAAAGTAGTCAAGTCAGTTTCATTATGGAATCTCTCCTGAAGAGTTTCATACAATTTCGTACCAATTTAGTTATGAACAAAATTGAGTACAACCTGACGACTCTCCTGAACGAGCTTCAGACCTACCAATCCCTCACTAAAAGTAAAGGACAAGAACATGAAGCAAATGTTATTTCTGGTAGGAAGTTCCTAAGAGGATCAAACTGTGGGAATAAATCTGAGTTTTCTACTTCTAAGAACAAAAGAATTCACAGTTGAAGAAAAAAAAGAACAAGGGAAAGGGGAAAGCTCCCATGATCAAGAAGGGCAAGAAAAAGATTACAGAAAAAGGAACTTGCTTCCACTGTAACCAGGACGGTCACTAGAGAATAAACTGTCCTAAGTATCTTGTTGAGAAGAAAGCAGAAAAGGCTAAGGCTGCCAAATTAGGTAAATACGATTTACTTGTTATTGAATCATGTTTAGTAGAAAATGATAAACTCCATATGGATATTAGATTCAGGAGCGACTAATCATGTATGTTCTTCTATACAGGAAACTAGTTCTTGGAAAACTCTTGAAAAAAGCGAGGTGACACTCAAAGTAGGAACGGGAGATGTCGTCTCAGCCGCAACAGTGGGAGAAGTACAACTTTGTTTTAGAGATGGATATATTTTGTTACAAGATGTTTTGTATGTTCCTAGTATGAAAAGAAACTTAATATCTATCTCCTGTTTAATAGAACATGAATATAAAGTATCTTTTGAAATCAATGAAGTGTTTATATTCAAAAGAGTTAATTTCATTTGTTCTGCTAAACTTAAAAACAATCTATATGTGTTAAGACCGAATGAAATAAAAGCTGTTCATAATACTAAAATGTTCAAAACAACTCAGACCGAAAATAAAAGACGAAAAGTTTCTCAAGATACCCTTCTTTGGCATCTAAGACTAGGACACATAAATAAAAAACGTATTGGAAGGCTAGTTAAGAGTGGACTTCTAAATGAGTTCGAAGATGACTCATTACCACCTTGTGAATCCTGTCTAGAAGGTAAAATGACCAAAAGACCTTTCTCTTAAAAAGGTCAAAGAGCCAAAGAAACCCTCGAGCTTATACACTCTGACCTCTGTGGTCCTATGACGCACGTGGAGGATATGAATATTTCTTCAGTTTCATTGATGACTATTCAAGATATGGGTATCTTTACCTAATGGTTCAAAAGTCAGAAGCTCTTGAAAAATTCAAAGAGTATATAAAGCTAAAGTTGAAAATAAATTAGGCAAAACAATTAAAACTCTACGATCTAATCGAGGAGGAGAGTACATGGATTTAGAATTCCAAGACTACTTGATAGAACATGGAATATCCTCACAACTCTCAGCACCTGGTACACCACAACAGAATGGTGTGTCAGAAAGGAGAAACAAAACCCTATTGGATATGGTTCGGTCTATGATGAGTTATGCACATTTGCCTGAATCATTCTGGGGTTTTGCAGTCGAAACTGCTGCATATATTCTGAACATGGTTCCCTCAAAGAGTGTTCCAAAAACACCTTATGAGTTATGGAGAGGACGTAAAGGGAGTTTACGACACTTCAGAATTTGGGGCTGCTCGACACACATGTTGGTGCAAAAACCAAAGAAATTGGAACGACGTTCAAAAATATGTTTTTTATAGGATACCCTAAAGAAACAAAAGGAGGTCTATTTTATGATCCTCAAGACAATAAGGTTATTGTTTTGACCAATGCCACATTCCTTGGAAGATCATATAAGAAATCATCAATCACGCAGTAAACTAATACTTAAAGAAATTTTCGAGGAAACTACAAACAAACAAACAAAAGTTGTTAGCGAAGCTGCTCCTTCGAAACCATCTCAGGATGTGAGTATGCCTCATCGTAGTGGGAGGGTTATAATTCATCCTGACCGGTACATGGGTTTGACAGAAACTCAATTCATCATACCTGATGATGAAATAGAAGATCCATTATCTTATAGACAAGCAATGGGTGATAAAGATAAGGACCATTGGGTCAAAGCCATGAACCTTGAGATAGAATCTATGCATTTTAACTAAGTCTGGGAACTTGTAGATCAACCAAGTGATATACAACCTATCGGTTGCAAGTGGATCTATAAGAGAAAACGAGACCAAACTGGTAAGGTACAAACCTTCAAAGCCCGATTGGTGGCTAAAGGTTATAACCAAAGAGAAGGAATTGATTTCGATGTAACCTTCTCACCAGTAGCGAGGTTAAAATCGATAAGAATACTCCTCTCTGTTGCCGCTTTCTATAATTATGAAATTTGGCAAATGGATGTCAAGACTGCGTTTTTGAACGGTAATCTTAACGAGAGTATTTACATGGTCCAACCAGAAGGGTTCATAGTCTAGGGAGAAGAACAAAAAGTTTGCAAACTTAACAAATCCATCGTTGGATTAAAACAAGCCTCAAGATTCTGGAATAAAAGATTTGACACTGTAATCAAATCTTATGGTTTTGAACAGAATGTAGATGAACCTTGTGTATACAAAAGGATCATTGATTCTACTATAGTTTTCTTAATTCTGTATATTGATGACATCCTACTTATAGGAAATGTAGTGGGAGTATTGTCTGACTTTAAGTAGTGGCTAGGAGCTCAATTCCAAATGAAGGATTTGGGAGAAGCTCAATATGTTTTGGGGATCCAAATACTTAGAGATCGAAAGAACAGATTTCTGGCACTGTCTCAAGCATCCTATGTCGATAAAATTCTAAATCGATATTCATTACAGAATTCCAAAAGGGGAATGTTGCCCTTTAGACATGGATTGCACCTATCAAAGAAACAGAGTCCAAAAATACCTCAAGAAGTTGAGGATATGAAACGAATTCCTTTCGCATCGGCAGTCAGAAGTATAATGTCTGCAATGTTGTGCACACGTCTCAACATATGTTATGCAATAGGTGTTGTCAGAAGATATCAGTCCAATCCTGGTCAATCACATTGGACTGCCGTTAAGAATATTCTAAAATACTTGAGAAGAACAAGAGACTATTCGCTAGTGTATGGATCAAAGGATTTGATCCTTACTGGATACACTGACTCAAATTTTCAAACCGACATAGACTCAAGGAGATCTACATCGGGATCTGTGTTCACTCTGAATGGAGGAGTAGTAGTGTGGAGAAGTATTAAACAAACATGTATTGCCGACTCCACAATGGAAGCTGAATTTGTTGCGGCCTGTAAAGCATCAAAGGAAGCTGTGTCGCTTAGAAAATTTCTAAATGAGTTAGAATTTGTTCCAATCATGCACTTGCCAGTCACTCTTTACTGTGACAACAGTGGAGAAGTTGCAAATTCAAAGGAACCTCGAAGCCATAAACGAGGAAAGCACATTGAACGCAAATACCATCTCATACGGGAGATAGTACAAAGAGGAGACGTGATCGTCACCCAGATAGCTTGAGAATAGAACATGGCTGATCCATTTACAAAACCCCTCAAGGCTAAAGTGTTTGAGGGACATCTCCAGAATTTAGGACTATGAGCTTTTAGCATATGATATATAATGCTAAGTTACCTCACAAAATATTGTAATCTCACTTGAGTTATAGTCCAAGTGGGAGTTTGTTGGGGTTTATGTCCTAGAACTAAAGTTTTGTTATCCTTCATATAAATAAAGATGCTACTTAGTGAAATTGTTTATTTATAACTTATAATCCAATAGAAACATCCATGGTTATAACATGAGATACTCGAACTATATAGTGAATATGGACAGGGATCAAGTTCGAGTATATAACATAAATGGTCTATAGTAAATGAATAAGGTTGGGTACCTTGTTCTGGTACCACTAAGGATGCTGCCTACTTTGCGAATAAGGCAAACGACGTGATCCTGGATCGTTCATATAAAGACATGCGAGTAGGGGCATCTTGTGTAAAAGATGTTTACACAAGACAGGACCGAGAAATAAGTCACTCTCACTTTATAACGTCGTTTACTATTAAGACTGATTATTTCATGCGATGACTTAGGTAACTCGATCTTAATCCTGTGCTTACTATGAACTCCTGTTCGTTTGGGGTTATCCTTTCATCTGCATGGGTGAGAGTGGTCATAAAATTCAGTTCAATAATCCTACCATTTTGGGGATAACACTAGATGGATGGTTGGGGACATAGTAATGCAATATGGAATTCACTCCTACCCTATTCAGGGATAGTAGAGAGGTTGTTCCCTTAAGTGCTGAATCAAAGGCTTGAACAAGGGGCCCCACCCTCTCATTGGCTCGAGAGGGATCTTGTTTAATGGTTGGACCATGAACAAAATTGTTCATTAGAGGACCAGTGGACTTAAGGAACTAAGATGTGTTATAGGGGTAAAACAGACTTTTGACCTATCTATAGTAATGAACAACCTGTGAAGGATTGACTTACTAATCATGGTTACATCAAGTGGACACAAATATATCTACATTGAGGGGAGTTCAACTACTAGGCTATAGTGGAGTGTCCCGGTAGTTAACGGATGTTGGTTAACTATGTTAAAAGAGTTTGGCTAGTTTAACCTCGTACCGTTGGAGCCCATGATCTGTAGGTCCATTAGGTCCCCTTGCTAGCTCGAGACTAACCTTTGGAACAATATGATGGATAAAATAATGAATTACTTTAAGTTCATGTTGAGAAATGTGAGTATAGGTGATAGGCGTTGTCTGTACGTCGGGTTTTTGTGAAAACCGTTAGGTGAGTATTTAATATTTAAATATGATTTAAATACCGATAAAATGAATAGGGATTCATGATTGAAAATAACATTTAGGAAATGTTCGGGATTGGTGGAAAAATGTTAATTTAATATTTAATATTAAATTAATAATTAATTAATTATTGAATAATTATTTTAAATTAATTTTGAATTAATTTAAAATTGAAAAATTGAAATTCAATTTTTAATTTTTCTTATTTTTAAAATTCAAATAATTATCCAACTAATTAAGGATAATTATAGATTTAATTAAATTCAAAAAGATTGAATTTTTGGAGGTGGAGTGCATGGTGACTAAACCCATGCACTCACCTCATGTTGGACACCAAAATTTCCACTAATCTTTGGTTGATTAAGTGTCAATTACTGGAGCTTTCCTTCATCTCTAATCCCTCTATAAAAGGGAAGAAGATGGTTGAAGAAATTAAGATTGAAACATAGGGAATTGCTGCCAAATTGTAAACTCACCAAACCCACCTCCATTTGCTTGTTCTTCAAGCTTTCGCTCTCAAATTCCATCACTTGAGGATCCCACCATCCATTCTAAAGGCTTGAGGATAGCAAGGAAGATCCTTTGGTGGTTCGTGACTCGTTGGTGAAGAAAAACAAGAAAGAAATCCAACCAATTTCTCCATTGATTCAAGATTGGTAAATATACTATGTTTTTCTTAACTTGGACAGCATGCAAAGTATGATCAAATTGAACTAATTAAGTGCCTAAGATCCAAAATTGCATCCGCTTTTTAGATATTAAAACTTTGACACTAAACTATGCACGAAGATTGGAACGTTCAAGCAGATCGATGATGAGCAGTTGTACGAGGCGTGGGAGTGATATAAAAATATGTTAAGGAGATGTTTTTAGCACTGCTACCCAGATTGGCTTCAGGTACAATTATTTTATAACGGTCTAAATAGTTCCACTAAAACTGTTTTGGATACATCTGTAGGTGGAAGTTTTCTGTCTAAGACCATTAACGATGCAAAGGAGCTGTTAGAGGAAATGGTGTCCACGAGTTATCAATGGCCCACGAAGAGGGCACCAATGAAGAAGGCTGGAATATATGAGCTCGATGATTCAAGTTCGTTGAAAGCACAGATGGCTTCCTTGACAAGCGCCCTGAACAAGCTTTCATCTTTAGAGGTGGTGAAATAACTTGCTACCTTAGCTGAAAGTTATTCAAAGAAGGAAGACCAAGAGGTGGAGCAAGTTCAATTCATAGGCAACAGGAGGATTCAATCAGAGCCAGAACCTGCCGAACTTCTACCACCCAGGTCTGCATAATCATGAAAATTTTTCTTTTGCTAATTCTAAAAATGTTTTGCAGCCACCCCCAGGTTTTGCATCCACATCGAATTCTCAAGAGAAGAAAAGCAACCTGGAGGACATGGTGGCGCTCTTCATCAAAGAACAACAAGTCTTGAATGTAAATCCCCAGACGACTATGAACACTCTGGTAACATCTGTGAATAACCATGACATTGGTTTAAAGAATATGGAGGTCAAGTTGGGACAGATCGCGACTGCAGTGAATGTCCTTCAGAAGGGTAAGTTCCCCAACGACACCGAAGTAAATCCAAGAAAGCAATGCAAGGTCATCACGCTCCAGAGTGGGACGTAGTTGAAGAGCCGTTTGGATGAAGAGCAGAAGAAGGAAGAAAAAAAGAGCAAGGATGAAGACGGAGGGGCTGAGGTGATAGCGCCAAATTGGTGCTAATTATTTTTGTAAATTTTGCTTATCCTAATGCTGTTATTTGTGACATTTGGCTAATTTTGAGTCTTATTTATGCATAGATCATTTTGGTGTTCTCGGGATCAAGAAGAGCATTTTGGTAATTAAAAAGTCAACAAGGAGCACAAATTCACTCATTTTCCCGAGAGCTGGCGTCGAGACGTTGCCTCACGACGTCTCGATGCAACGGAAATCTGCACAGTCTAAAATAACGTCAGCGTCGAGACGCTGACCACGACATCTCGACGCTGCCGTGATTTCTATAAATACTACCTATTCCGATTTTAGGTCATCCTATGTTCGTCTCTAGCCATTTTTCCCCTCTTTCTCTCTGATTCCCTCTGTATTTTTCATAGTTCTTAGGCCTTAGAGTAGATTTTCTTAGTTTTCATGGTGGATCGAGCCTGAGAGCGAGGTTTGGCGTTCCAAATGACGGGCTAAGCTCATTATTCATGTAATTGGGAACTCGGTTGTAAGTTTCGTTTGGATTTTATGAGATTTAGAGTATTTCAATTCTGATTTATTGTTTTATGTGTGCTTCAATTCTGTTTTTATTCATGATTGGAATGATAGTTGGGACTGACAACCCCGTTTTCCGTCGTTTTAATCATATTCGCTATTGGTAGTAAATAGGTGAAGCATGTGGCTCTAGTTTAGGCGTTTTATCCCTAATCTTATTGCACTTTGCATGTAAGCCTAGAATTGAACACTTGGTTAATCTTATAATTTAGGCTTTTCCTAGTTATGAAATTGACCATCTAACTATCCTAATCGTAATGCAATTGTAGCTAGTTAATTCGGCCGGGTTAATTAGTAAACAATTAAATTAGCTTCGATGCATCAGTCGGGTTAATAAAATAGGGATATTATGGCTCTCTGGCTTTTCCAGGAGCACGTTAGGCTTAAAACGTAAATTTCATCATTAGATAATCTATGATTAAGATCCATCCAAACGAACACCGAATGTACCGATTGCATGAATCTGAGGTTCGATCAACCACTCCCTTTTATTTTCTGCCATTTAATTTATGCACTTTATTTTTCTTTCATTTAAATTCTCGTTATTTAATTTCCTTCGCCTTTACCTCTCGCATCTCAAATCCCCCCATTAGTCTGGTCGTCACAATAAATCTAAGTTAAGCAAATTATAAACGCGCTCCCTATGTTCGACCCTGGCCACTACTGGTGCAAAGTAGTTTAGTGTACGATGATTATAAATTTATTTGGCACGGACGTTGGAGAATTCGACACCCTCCGAAATCGTCCCATCATGAGGCAGAAAAAACCTCCGCAGAAAGGTCCCAAAATCCTCCTAGCTCATTTAATTTTGATTTGACTAACTCAATTGCAGGAACCCAAGAAAAGAAGAAGTTTGATGAAAAAGAGAAGATGAAGGAAGAAGAAGAAGAGGAAGTCTAGTGCAATCATCACGATCGAGGGTCCCACATTAGCCCGCCCAATAGGAGGGGCGAATGTCCGACTTTTGACTACAGGGAGTTACCTTTTCCCCATCGTTTTAAGAATGTTAAATTAGATGAGCAATTTGCCAAGTTTTAAGAGATGTTTAGGAAA
Source organism: Luffa aegyptiaca (assembly GCA_017139565.1). NCBI lineage: Eukaryota > Viridiplantae > Streptophyta > Magnoliopsida > Cucurbitales > Cucurbitaceae > Luffa > Luffa aegyptiaca. The sequence goes on along the minus strand of CM029400.1, from coordinate 29,642,301 downwards.
TTAACTGTAAATATTCCTATTGCTCTGCCTAATATGCCTAATTATGGGAAATTCATGAAAGAAATGCTTGTTAGGAAGAAGAGTTTAAAGAAAAAAAAAGTTTTGAGATTGTCTAAAAATAGTAGCACGGTAGTTCTAGGGAAGATGCATCTTAAAAAGAAAGACTCAGGGAGTTTTACTGTTCCCTGCACCATAGGAGAGGTATCATTTGATACGGCATTGTGTTATTTAGGTGCTAGTATCAATTTAATGCCTTATTCCCTTTTCAGAAAAATTGGACTTGTAGGATTGAAGAAAACTGACATCACCCTCCAGTTGCCTGATCGATCAATAACCCAACCTATGAGGATTGTGGAGGATGTGTTGGTCAAGGTGAACAAGTTCGTTTTTTCTGTGGACTTCGTGGTGCTGGATATGCAGGAAGAGAAGATAAAGAAGTTTCCATCATCCTGGGAAGACCTTTCTTGGCCACAGGTAAGGCCGAAATCAGTGTTCACACAGGTAAGTTAACTCTGAATGTTGATGATGAGAAAGTAGTTTTTAGCATTTTTGGCCAAGATGAATCTGTCTGTAGCATTCATACATGTTTTTCTATTGGCCTTGAATTTTTGCCTGATGAGGAGGATGGGGAGTTAGACTTAGCCTTAAAACTAGAAGGTCTACCTGATGATGATGATTTTAACCCTAATGAATTTTTTGATGAGATTATGTTGGATAATGAGGAAATGATGGAAAATTTTGAATTGCCTGTTCTGAACTTTAATGCATATAAATTAGATGATAGCGTCATACCATCTAGTACAGTTAGTGAGTCTCATGTACATGATCATGTACAGAACTTTACGCCTGATGAGTGGATGGTCCTTTTAGAAAAACCATCTCAGGATTTGAGACCAGTGGATATTATGATGCTTGATGATTTTGTGAATAATTGCTTTGAGAATAGGGATTTAGAGAAACAATTTGACATAATGGCTTTTGTGATGGATTCGTATCTTAATAATTTACTTTCTGAGGGTGGGTCAGGGGAGTATTTTTTCCATCCCCTTTTTGCTTTATGTGCGACAGCTAGAGATTTCATTAGTGGCCCAGAGGAGGACGAAAATTTTAACTTCGAACCTCCATGAGCGGATTGAGCCTCGTCTAGCTAGAGACGTTAAAGAAGCGCTGCTTGGGAGGCAACCCAAGGATTAAAATAGTTAGTTGTTCTTTTTATGGATGTAAATAAATCCCCCTTGCTTTGTGATCCAATTTTGTTTTGAAGGATCCATGTAGCAAGCCCCGAAAAATCCAAAAAATGCTCTCTCCCGATTCGGAAGATGAAGATGTTTCTCCAAAAGAACTCGGGGAAGTCTCAGTATCCCCTCTTTAATCTTTAATTGCTTTAAACATTAGGGACAATGTTTAGTTAAGTTGGGGGGGAGGCTTTCGCTGTTTTTTGAGCTTATTTGAATTCTTCTGGATGCATGTTAGGATAGCAAGGATAACCTAGGATTTGATTTAGAGTTTTTGGGGGATGAGGTTTATATGATTGTGGAATTCGGGAGCATAGATGAAATCTAAGAAATTTTGAATTTTTTTTGCTTAGTAGTAATTTCTAAAGCATGCAATAAACTTATCTTGTGAGATCTTTGAAAATCTAGATTCTTATTATGGCTTTTGTAAGTTTGTTGTCACTCCGATGGGCTTAGTCTCTAACACTAGGAGTTTATGCTTGACTGTTCTAAGAGCTAGGTGAAAAGAAAAGAAAAAATGTTATGCCTGCAAAAAGAAAAAGCAACAAAAGAGAAAAAGAGTTATCTGTTGAAAAGAAAAGAAAGAAATAGTTTTTCCTTGCAAAAAGAAAAAAATAGAACTAGGGGTAAAAAGAGCTACCTCTGTTGTGATCAGTTAAGATCATCCAAGGATAAAATTCGGGATATGGGTCCCTGCAGAGGTGTGTGAAAGCTATTGCCCTTAGGATCATTAAATGCAAGTTTGGGAGAATCCCCTGAGAAAAAGAAAAGAATCAGACACCCTAGTTTCGTTGTTTGCATGATAGCTCGATTCTGAACTGTTAGGACTCTTAGCCAGTGTAGGGGGAATATAAATTGAAAAAGCCGTAAAACTAATATAGGTTAGTAAAAGAACCACTGGATAAGTTTTGAGCATGCTATTTGTTAATATTAAGTTTCATTTTTGAAATTTCTTCATGAGTATGTTGTGCTTGCTTAGTCCACTTGCATGTTTTCCGTATTTCCCTAAGAGTTCTAAATCATTGAGGCTAGAGCGATTCTTTTCATGCATCCATAGAATTTATTTTGCTCGGGACTAGCAAAAGCTTCAGTTTAGAGGTGTGATAGCATGTATAAATGCCACTATTTTACCCTTAAATTTAATAGCTTTTGTTGTGCTTTAATGTGTTTTTATTGTATAAATTCATTTAATTGATTATTTTTGGTCCTTAGGACCTTTTATTGGAATTTTGGAGAACGAGAGGAAAAAGAAGCCCAAATAATGAAGATTTGATCATGGAGATTCATGGTGGGTCCATTGAAGGAGTCCAAGACCCTAAATGGAAGAGAAATGGACCAAAAGATGGAAGGAGAAGCCCAAAATTAGCCAAGAAAGCGTTCTGGAATTTTCCAGCCGAAGGCCAGCGTTTCGACTCTATCCCTTAGCATTTCGACGCTGGGGTATCTTGGAGAAGAAGTTGACTTCGTCACAGCGTCGCGATGCTGTCTGCGCTGAAGGTCTATATAAAGCGCGACTTTCTCCCATTTTTATCATCAAGCAATATATTCCTCTAGTCTTTTAAAGGTTGTTTGAGCCATCTTTGAGGGTCGGCTTGAGAGGAGAGGGAAATTCTTGTTTTGGGCATTTTTTGGAGCGATCTGGAGCTTGTTTCGCGAGGGATCCAAGGCACAAGAAAAGGGTTCTTCGACGATTCATCTCCTAACTCCTTTATTTGTTAATTTATTGCTTGACATCATGTATAGACGAGAAATTTTGGTACTTATAGCATACATGTATAGCTAAAATCTCGGCTTACGGGTCTTGAATGAAGGAATATAGTTTAATGTTATTCTGATTGCCTATCTTTGTGTCCACTTTACTGATTATTTGTGTAGGTGTTTGTAATACTCTATAGATTCTGGCCAAATTTATAGTGATTAGATACTTAGTGGAAACTCGATGGAGAGAAACTAAGTCAGATCATAACCCACTTAACTAGGCTTAATTGCTCGTAGTGACAGCGAGAGTAGTTGGTTAGGCTTAGAGATCAATAATGAATCAGGACTCATTAATTAACCCATTTAATAGCACTAAGGACACTTAGGTTGTTAAAATGAGTTAGTTATAATTAGAGGAAACCGACAGGAGAACCTATGTAATTGACGGAGATTCAAGATCTATAATTAGTCAGACACGAAACTAAGTAATTAGAATAACAAACAAGCTATATTTTGGATTGCAAGATCCCGCCTCTCATTCGACTCAATCTTCCTCTTTGCCAATTTGCTTGATCAGTTGTTTAATTGCTTTGTTTAAATTACGTTCGCATCTTTCACCATGATTAGTTCCCTAAATAATAATCAATCTTAGTATTTTTAGTGTTTAGTTTATTATCTTGTCTAAGTGCACTTCTCCCTGTGGAATCGATACTCGGTATTCTTACCGTTTTATATTACTTGTGGCAACCGTTCGCTTGCGGTAATCATCGAACACATGTAAACATGCCTGAGTGCCATCTGGTGCACGAAAAACGTGCCTGAACATAAGCTCAACATCGAAAACTCGATGGAGCGACTGGTGCACGAAATTGTGCCTGAACATAAGCTCAACACCGTCTTGAACTGAGAGAGCGTACAATAACGTGCCTGAAACTGAGCTCTAACAGTCAACTGATAGAACACACGATAACGTGCTTGAAAACTGAGTTTTATCAGCCCTGAGATGGAGAAGGAAACCACTCTAGTTAACATAAGACTTAAGGATCCTTTAAGTCTACCTGTGGCCCTAAAACATGATATGGTGCCTATTTTGAGTCTATTCTCATTCGTACACATGGTTCTCTATCGGTCATACTAAAACATGCTTGGAGAACCCATGGTTTATTCTAATCAGCCAGACAATTTCACTACATCATAATCCAAAGGATATTACTAACTTATCCTCGATTAGTTCTATAATGCTATCGAAAATTCGACAAGATAACGACATAACTACAACTATCCCAAAAATTGTAGACACCTGAAAAGCAGAAAATCTCACTTCCAAACTAAAGCACAAACTTCACCCTCACAACATACATCAATCAGACCATCATAAAGTCATTCCAAGCATCTCAGATCATGACTAACCATACAAAACATGAAATTCACGCTCACATCACAATCCAACAATACATCAGCCCAAACTTCAGTTAACTCATAATCCATGCTATTCATTTAATGCCCAACAAAAGGGAATCTTAACATGCTTTTCATTTAACTATTTAATTTCACAATCTCATCATGCGTCAAAAGTTAACCCAACATGCTTACTTAAATTCAAAGCCAATATAAGAATTAAATCCAATTCATGCTTGCATATACCGTTATCAAATGTAATGGGTCTAAAACTTACAACTTAAACCAAATAGCTACTTACCTTTGTCAAATAATTGGTTGATAAATTCCAAATTAACTTTCTTTGCTTCGAGGATTTTAAGCAAGCTAAAAGGGAAAACTTCCTAACTTAGATGAAATTAACCAATTAACTCCCCAAATCACCCATTAGCAAACGAGGCTAAAACGGAAACGAATCTTACCCCAAAAATTGAACCTTAGACTTACTGGATAGCACCCTAAATCAACACAAATTGATGACTCAGCTTCCGATAACTTGAGAGAGCTTAAACCAAAGTTCAAACTTTAGTGGGTATTCAATCTAAACATCAAAAATCATCCCAAAAACAATAAATCTCGCTGCGAAATCCACTTACCCACATCGACATTGCTTGGAATCGATGAAACTCAAATACCCATTTCCTAAAACGTGTCCAAAATGCTGACAATAACTAAAAACTACTGTTGTTTGCCGGAACTCACAATCTACAGTTGCTGAACGTCGAAAAGAGGCCACTACTGCTTTTGCCTACCCGAACGCACACCACCGGAGAAAGAAAGGGGAATTGAAGAGAGAAAATAAGCGTGAGAGAGTAGATTAGAGAGAGAAATTGAGAGAGAGAGAGAGACCTTACCAGAATGACCCAAATCACACAGCTGCTCTGTCATCGGAACGGTTCGCCGGAAATCGTGAACCTTGTCGGAGAAGACGAAGATGGGGGACGAAGACAGTGGTTCGGTCGGCTATCAAGAAGAAGGGAAAGAAAAGAACCCAAGCTAATAATGGAGGCTGCAATCGTAAATGAGGGAAGGATGGAGAAGATGGGGAAGTGGCTTGGCTCAAAGCCTAGGGCTGCGTGAGTGATAACTCTCCAAAAGGGAGTTATTTATAACCCATTATTTATTGATTTGTATGTTAATTGTGCCATTTGGATGTGTTTATTAGATTGATTTGTTGTGTTTTAGCCTAATTATGAGAATTGATACTTTGGAGTTCCTTTGCAAAAAAATGTAAATGTTGACCAGATTAAGAGAGCAAAGTTAGTTGAACCAGCAAAACATCAGCAAAATAGATCATGGGAGCTGCATGTGATTCATTAAATGAGGTGGCATTTTCAGCATAGATCTCGAATTTATCAGGCTTGGGAAGTGAGTCCTGATTCATTATTGATCTCTAAGCCTAATCAACTAATCTCGCTGTCACTACGAGCAATTAAGCCTAGTTGAGTGGGTTATGATCTGACTTACTTTCTCTCCATCAAGTTTCCACTAAGTATCTATTCACTATAAATTTGGCCAGAATCTATAGAGCATTAAGAACTCCCACACAAATAATCATTAAATTGGACACAAAGATAGACAATCAAAATAACATTAAACTATATTCCTTCATTCAAGACCCGTAAGCTGGGATTTTAGCTATACATGTATGCTATAAGTATCAAAATTTCCCATCTATACATGGTAAAAATAGTAAATGAACAAATAAAGAGGATAGGAACTAAACTGTCGATGAACCCCTTGCTTACGCCTTGGATCCATCGCGAAACAAGCTCCCGATCGCTTCAAAAAATGCCCAAAAACAAAAATTTCGCGCTCCTCTCACTCGCTCTCAACCCGACCCTCAAAATGGCTCAAAGAGGCTTTAGAAAACTGGAGGAAATTGATGCTTGGTGCCTAAAACCGAGACCAATCCGTGCCTTAAATAGTGCTCCAGGGCCGACAGCGTTGCGACGCTGACGTCACAACGTTGCGACACTGTGACGTCACTGACTTGTTGCCCAAGACGTCTAGCGTCAAGACGCTAAGGGACAGCGTCTCGACGCTGTCCCGTGGACTCAACTCCCAGCTTCGGATTTTGTCTGATTTTTGGGCTTGTCCTTCACTTTTTGACCCAACTCTTCTTCTTTAAAGGTCTTGGACTCCTCCAAATGACCCAACATTGAATCTAAATGATTAATCCTTCATGATTTGGGCTTCTTTTTCCTCTTTTTCTCCAAAAATCCAACAAAAAGCTCCTAGGGACAAAAAATCATAATTAATTGAATTTGATCATTAAAAACACAATAAAGCCCAACAAAAACTATTAAATTTAAGGGTAAAATAGTAGCATTTATGCATGCCATCACACCCCCAAACTTAAGCTTTTGCTAGTCCCGAGCAAAATAAATTCTAAGGATACATGCAAAAAATCGCTCTAGCCTCAATGAATTAGAACTCTTAGGGAAATATGGAAAACATGCAAGTGCACTAAGCAAGCACAACATACTCATGAAGAAATTTCAAAAATGAAACTTAGTATTAACGAATAGCATGCTCAAAACTTATCTAGTGGTTATTTTACTAATCTAGATTAGTTTTACGACTTTTTTCATTTGTCTTCCCCCTACACTGGCTAAGAGTCCTAACAGGTCAGAATTTTAGCTATCATGCAAATAAAGAAACTAGGGAGTTCCCCCAAACTTGCACTTTATGATCCTAAGGGCACTAGCTTTCACACACCTCTGCAGGGACTCATATCCTGAATTTTATCCTTGGATGATCCTAACTGATCACAACGGAGGTAGCTCTATTTACCCGTAGTTCTATTTTTCTCTTTTGCAAGCAAAAACTATTTTTCTTTATTTTTCTTTTCAACAGAAAATTCATTTTCTTTTGTTGTTTTTTTCTTTTTGCAGGCATAGCATTTTTTTCTTTTCTTTTCACCTAGCTCTTAGAACAGTCAAGTATAAACTCCTAGTGCTAGAGACTAAGCCTATCAGAGTGACAACAAACTTATAAAAGCCATAATAAGAATCTAGATTTTCAAAGATCACACAGGATAAGTTTATTGCCTACTTTAGACATTAATACTAAGCAAAATATTTTCAAAATTTCTCAGTTTTCTGCTATGCTCCCAAATTCCACAATCATATAAACCATATCCCCCAAAAACTCTAATTCAAATCCTAGGCTATCCTCGCTATCCTAACATGCATCCAGAAGAATTCAAATAAGCTCAAAAGCAGCGAAAGCCTCCCCCCCAAACTTAAACTAAACATTGTCCCCAATGTTTTAAGCAATTAAAGGCGAAAGGAGATACTGAGACTTCCCTGAGTTCTTTTGGAGAAATTCAACACCTTCTGGATCGAGAGAGCGCACTTTTTGGATTTTTTGGGGCTTGCTGCATGGATCCTGCAAAACAAAATTGGATCACGAAGCAAGTGGGGTTTATTTACATCCGCAAAAAGAAATAACAACTAACTATTTACTCCTTGGGTTGCCTCCCAAGCAGTGCTTCTTTAACGTCTCTAGCTAGACGAGGCTCGAAGTTAAAATTTTCGCCTCCTCTGGGCCACTAATGAAATCCTTCGCTGTCGCACATAAACCAAAAAGGGGATGGAAAAAAATACTCCCTTGGGCCCTCCTCAGATAGGAAACTATTGAGATAAGAATCCATCACAAAAGCCATCATATCAAATTTTTTCTCTAAATCCCGATTTTCAAAGCAGTTATTTACATAATCATCAAGCATCATAATATCTACTGGTCTCATATCCTGGAGATGGTTTTTCAAAAAGGACCATCCACTCATCAGGCGTAAAGTTCTGTACAGGTTCATCTACGTGAGACTCACTGACTGTACTAAATGGTATGACACTATCATTTAATTCATGCTCATTAAAGTCTAAAACGGGTAATTCAAAACCTTCTAACATTTGCTCATCATCAAACATAATATCATCAAAGAATTCATCAGGGTCAAAATCATCATCATCAGGCATACCTTCTAGTTCTAAAGCTAAGTCTAACTCTTCATCTTCCTCATCAGGAAAAAATGCATGGCCAACAGAAAAACATGTATGAATGCTACATACAGATTCATCCTGGCCAAAAATGCTAAAAACTACTTCTCATAATCTGTTAGCTGTAGGGCTTCAATCAAACCAAATATTTTGATGATAACAAACTCAGAATTTTTGTACTAACATTTTCATTGTTTCAAAGTCACTATCTTGTAGAGCTCGAAACAACGATTCAAATGCCTTTTGAATCACTCAAATCGGAGCTCAAACGAAGAAGTTATGGGCAAAACAAAATTGATGAAGAAAATCCAATGTGGCATGACACGTGGCAATCTGCTGACGTGGCACGCAAACGGTCAAAATTGATGACGTGGCAGCTTACGTGGCGAATGACGTGGCACTTCAACGGTCAAAATTTGCTGATGTGGCAGTGACGTGGCGGCTGATGTGACTGACGTGGACCAATAGAAAGCGGACATGTGGCGAGATATCTGAATTTCGGATATTTATTTTGTATTAATAAATAAAAAAAAGGAAAAGAAATAGAAAATCCGGCGGTCACACTCGTCCACGCGAGGACGCGCGCGTGCGCCGCACGCTCTTGCAGTAGCCTCACAGATTGCGACGCGTGGATCACTTCTCCCTCTGTGTGCGCGTGGGCCTTGCGTTATCCGGCTGGTGATGATTTTTATTTCATTTTTCTTTTTAACTTTCCTTCAAATTCCCTACTCTAAATTGCCCCAAAATTTGATCAATCACCATCATTCAAATTTTATTTCTTTCCTAAATTTTCCTCCTTCAAATCATTTTTATTCTCCAAATCTCAATAATTCCAATCCTTAAAAATTCTTCTCTTAATTTCAAATCCTTTCCTTTTCTAATCTTAAATTCAATCTCCACCATCCATCTTAAATTTGATCCAATGGCCAAAATTTATCCCCCTCGCCTATAAATTGGACTTGATTTTCACATTTCAAAGACACCAAAAAGCTATCAAGTCTTTAGCTCTCAAATTCCCTCTACTCTTTCATTCTTGTCCTCCTTTGCTCCTAAATTGGCCTAGAGTTAATTTTGTGAGGATTTCTAGTAGAGTGCTTAAATTGTGTACTTAGCCTTCAAGAGGTAATTGTTGTGAGGTTTTCTTTTGCTTTCTTTTAGGGAATTGTATTAAGGTGTGGGTACACCTTGGGCTGTGCGAAAAAGAAATTGGTTTGATCCTGAACCAGTTAAAAGGATCTTGGGTTTCTCTTTAGCCTAGGAAAAAGAGGGTCGTGTGTCGATTTTTTTCTCACGCGCAAGAGGATCACTTAGTGAAATACCCAAGAAGAAGTCTTGGGGAGTGGAGTAGGCAATTTGTCGAACCACTATAAATTCCCGGTGTTTTCTCTTCCTCTCTCTCTTTTATTTTCTGCTCTTAATTATTTCATTTGCTTTATTGTCTCAATTTGTAATTTCTCTTTAATTGCATGATTTAATTTTAGTGGGTTATTTAAATTTCTCTTTGATTAAATCATATTTAAATTCAAAGCTATCTTAGTGTGCATGCTTCAGGTTTTATCTTGCTTAATTCTTCTTAAATTAAATTTGTGTGTTAATTTTATTGAGCATGCTTAAAAGATAAAATTAAATTGTAAAATTGGTAGTCAACCCTATTCACCCCCCCCTCTAGTGTTGCCTTTAGATCCTACATAATCGACATTCAGAGTTAGCTTACCTGTGTGTACACTGATCTCGGCTTTACCTGTGGCCAAGAATGGTCTACCTAGGATGATGGGCACATCCTTGTCTTCCTGCATATCTAGCACCACGAAGTCCACAGGAAAAATGAACTTGTTCACTCTGACCTGGACATCCTCCACAATCCCCATAGGTTGGGTTATTGATCGGTCAACCAACTAAAGAGTGATGTCAGTCTCTTTCAAGCCTACAAGTCCGATTTTTCTGAAAAGGGAATAAGGCATTAGATTGATACTAGCACCGAAGTCACACAATGCCCTATCAAACGATACCTCTCCTCTGGTGTAGGGAACAGTGAAACTCCCTGGGTCTTTTCTTTTAAGCGACATTTTCCCTAGAACTAACATGCTACTATTTTCAGACAATATCAAAACTTCTTTTTCTTTAAACTCTTCTTCCTAGCCAACATTTCTTTCATGAATCTCCCATAATTAGGCATATTAGATAGAGCATCTACCAATGGAATATTTACAGTTAATTTCCTAAACAATTCTAAAAATTTGGCAAACTGCTCATCTAATTTCACATTCTTAAAGCGATGGGGAAAAGGTAACTCCCTATAGTCAAAGGTTGGACATTTGCCCCTCCTCCTGGGCGGGCTAATGTGGGACCCTCGATCGTGATGATTGATCGGGACATTCTCTCCAACTTCATCTTCTTTCATCGTCTCTTTCTCATCAATCTTCTTCTCTTCTTTGGTTCCTGCATTCGGGTTAGTCAAAACAAAATCAAATGAGATAGGAGGATTTTGGGACCTTTCTATGGGGGTTTTTTCTGCCTCAGCCCCTTCGTCTTCATCCTTGCTCTTTTTTTCTTCCTTCTTCTGCTCTTCATCCAATGGACTCTTCAACTGCGTCCCACTCGTGAGCGTGATGACCTTGCATTACTCTCTTGGATTTACTTCCGTATCGCTGGGGAACTTACCCTTTTGAAGGGCATTCACTACTGTCACGATCTATCCCAGCTGGACCTCCATATTCTTTAAAGCAATGTCATGGTTATTCACCGAAGTTACCAGTGTGTTCACAGTCGTCTGGAGATTAACATTCAAGACTTTTTGTTCTTTGATGAAGAACGCCACCATGTCCTCCAGGTTACTTTTCTTCTCTTGTGAATTTGATGTGGATGTAAAATCTGGGGGTGGCTATAAAACATTTTTCGAGTTAGCATAAGAAACATTTTCGTGATTACGCAGACCTGGGTGGTAGAAATTTGGCAGATTCTGATTTTGATTGAATCCTCGATTGCCAATGAATTGAACTTGCTCCACCTCTTGGTCTTCCTTCTTCGAATGGCTCTCAGCTAAGGTGGCAATTGATTTCACCACCTCTGAAGATGAAAGCTTGTTCAGGGCGCTTGTTAAGGAAGCTATCTGCGCTTTCAACGAACTCGATTCATCCAGCTCATAGATTCTAGCCTTCTTCATGGTGCCCTCTTCGTGGGCCATCGATAACTTGTGGACGTCATTTCCTCTAACAACTCCTATGAATCATTAACAGTCTTGGACAGAAAACTTCCACCTGTAGATGTATCCAAAACAGTTTTAGTGGAACTAGTAAGCCCGTTATAAAATAATTGTACCTGGAGCCAATCAGGGTAGCCGTGCTGAGGACATCTCCTTAACATCTCTTTATATCGCTCCCACGCTTCATACAACTGCTCATCATCGATCTGCCTAAACGTTCCAATCTCCGTGCGTAGTTTGGTGGTCTTAGCGAGCGGGAAAAACTTTGTAAGGAATGCCTGAGCCAGCTCGTCCCAGGTATTGATGCTTCCAAGCTCCAACGATTTGAGCCAATCCTTCGCTTTATCTTGTAAGGAGAAAGGAAATAATCTCAATCTAATGGCATCCGTGGTTACTCCATTCATCTTTACTGTCCCACATATCTCTAAAAAGGACCGAAGGTGGGAATGAGGATCTTCTGACGGGTGCCCCTTGAACGAGCAATCCCTTGCCATCTGAATCAAACCCGTCTTCAGCTCAAAATTATTTGCTTGAATGGGAGCATAAACGATGTCGGAATTTTCCGTAGGGAGAATAGGCTACAAAAAGTCTCTAATAGCCTTGGGTGCTTGTTCTTGTTGGGCCATCTCTTCAGTTAGTCTTTTTCCTTTTCGAATAGCTCTAAGAGTCCTACTGATTTCAAGATCTAATGGGAAAAGATCAGCCTCCTTATATCTTCGCATGCATTGCCCCAAGGTTACCAAACTAAAAATTAAACTATTCACAAAAATTCAAAAACTTAACTATATACACCCTAAATTAATATTCACCCTTTTCTTTTTAATGTTAGAAAATTAAATTGCCTAAATTAAACACAACTCCTCAGCAACGGCGCCAAAAACTTGTTGGTGACCGCAACAAATGGGTCGACATGTAATATAGAAACGGTAAGTATAGCGAGTATCGTATCCACAGGGAGAAGTGAACTTAGGCAAGGCAAAATTCTAAACACTAAAAATACTAAGGCATCCTATTCTCTAGGGAACCCAACACAATGAAAGATGTAATTGAAAATTAAACAAGACAATAAAGCAGTAATGATCAAGCAAATGAACGAGGGATGATGAATTAATTGAAAGGCGGGGTCTTGAATTCCAGAATACAACTTAATAGTTATTCTAATTACTTAATATTGTGTCCGACTAATAATAGATCTAGAATCTCTGCTAATCACATAGGTTCTCCTGTCGGTTTCCCCAAATTATAATAAACTCAGTTTAACAACCTAATGTCCTTAGCGCTATTAAATGGGTTAATTAATGAGTCCTGATTCATTATTGATCTCTAAGCCTAATGATAGCATGCATTTATGCTATCTTTTTCCTAATTATTTTGGCTAGTTTTGTGCGTTAATAGTAAGCTTTAATGCCTTTTTATGTTGATTTTGTAGAAATCTGAGTTCGCGAGGCTAAACCGAGAGTTTTACTAATTTTGGGTATAAAAAGAAGACTTTGGATCATAAAAGAAGAAAAGAAAAGAGAACATTGGAAGTGGAGGCCCAAAATCCCAAAGGAATGGGGAAACAAAGGCTAAAATTCGTGAAGATGGCTTTTAGAAGGCCCAGCGTCGCAACGCTAGGGCTAGAGCATCTCAACGCTGGATGAAGTACGCGGCAAGAAAAGTTTACGTCACAGTGTCGCAACGCTGTCGACTTGGGCAACAAGAAAGGTTGCGGATCTTCACCTACAAATAGCCCCCTTCCCAATGGTTCAAATCATCCAATTTTGGGGAGTTCTCCCCTAGCTCAATAGAGAGAAAAATGAGTAGAATTGTGAGAAAAAAGGTGGGAATTGATCGGGATTTCAAGGCTCGGGAATCGAGATGATCGTAACGGGAGCTTGGGATCAACACAACGGTTATTTCTTCCTTATGTCTTTCTGATTCCTTATTATAGATTGAGTTAGGACCATGGATCAAGATCATTGGGCCAAAATTATTCCCATTTGTGAATAGATCTTGAGACCTAGGGTCGTTAACTTAGCTAAGTGGATATTGTAGCGTGATTGGATATTGTAACGAAGTTCTTCATATTTCATCTATGCAATTCATACTTAATGCTATTAATCCCTTTATCACGGATTGATTGTTATGTTGGTCTAAGTTGATACTCGACAGAGAGAAGTTAGATTAGATCCAAATTGCATGGCTAACAATTGCTTGGAACACGAGAGTGAAAAAGTGTTGTTAGAAATTTATGATGAAGTTGCTTAATGCCATACTATGATTAACTAAGGAAATGGACACATGAATTAGTTATGTTAGTATGAGATGTGGAGGAACTCGAAAGAGAAATTTGCTTAAAATTACTTCTAGATTTATGAAATTGAAGATTAGAAGTACATTCATCCAAACAATTGAGCTACAATTCCAAAAAGCTAGTTAACACCCTAGGTCAAGTCCCCTTAATAGGATATTTCCATTTAATTGCATGATTTCTTTAGTTTCTTGTTTCTTCTTTATTCCTTAGAGTGAGATTCTAAATAAAATTAAACATGATAAGTTCTTGGTAATTAATGGACCTAATTCAAATTCCCTGAGGATTCGATACTCGGTATTACCTACCGTTTTATTATTACTTGCGACCCGTGCACTTTGCGGTCATCAAGTTTTTGGCGCTGTTGCCGGGGAATTTGTTATTTTTCCATTAATATTGAGAATTAAGTGTTTGATTTTAGTTTAGAAATTTATTTTTGCATTTTTTTTAGTTGTGGCAAAATTTGAGGAGTTATAAGGTGGATAACGTTTTTTTTTTTTTTTTTGAAGATTTAATCATGGAAGATCAAGAAGACAAAGGAATCCGAGATTACTTCTTGCCTTAACTACCGTTGAACTACTCTGGAATAGCTTATGAGCCAATTGTTGTTGAAAATTTTGAGCTCAAGGCTAGTCTCATTCAAATTGTAAGAGAAAATTCTTTCAAAGGTCATCCATCAGAGGATCCACATAACCATTTAAGATCATTCTTGGATATCTGTGGAACGGTAAAAATAGGAGGAGTTAGCCCTGATTCTATTCGTTTACAATTATGTTCGTTTTCTTTATAGGATAGGGCTAGAGATTGGTTAGACTCCTTAACACCAAATAGTATTTTAGATTGGAATGACTTAGTTAAGGCCTTTCTTACAAAAATTTTCCCATTAGCTAAAATCACTAAGCTTAGGACTGAAATAGGAATGTTTAAACAATTAGAAGAAGAGCAATTGTATGAGGCTTGGGAAAGATATAAGGACATGTTAAGAAAATGCTCTCAACATGGATACCATGATTGGCTTCAAATTCAGCTTTTCTATAATGGGTTAAATAGGGATTTTAAGACAATTCTTGACACTGCGGCTAGATGTAACTTCTTAGCCAAAACTGTCAAGGATGCTCGAGCCCTAGTAGAAGAGTTGGCCTTAACAAGTTATCAATGGTCGTCTGAACAAACAGAGTCCAAACAAAAGGGGAAACCATGTGAGACTGATGAAGTGAGTGCCTTAAAATTCCAACTTGAAGCCCTAACCAAGGCTCTAAACAAGCTCTCAAGATCAGAAATTCCTAGTTTACCTAAGGCTGAAGTAAAAGTAGAGTTTCAACCTGAAGAAATAGTATATCTAGAAAAGAAAAATCCTTTGGAAGAAATGTTAGGAAATTTCATAAATGAGACTAGGAATTTGACTGTAAATGTTCAAGGAGCAGTATCAATGATGCAAGCCAGGGTAGAAAAACAAGATATTGTCATTAGTAAGATGGAAGAAAAAATTGATCAGATGACAATATTCATGAACCAGATTCAGCAAAGGAAGTTGTCTAATATCTTAACCATCGACCCACAAGAGCAATGCCCTGCCATATCCCTGAGAAGTGGGAAACAATTGAAAGAAGTTGAAAGAAAAGAAGATACAAGGATGATGATCAGATCACAAAAGAGGAAGAAACAGCACCGCTAGTGCCAGATAAGACTTCTGACTCTCTTCCTTTAGTTCTTAATCAAATTCCTTATCCCCAAAGATATCAAAAGAAAAAGTTGGATGCTGAATTTTCAAAATTTCTTGATATTTTTAAACAGCTCCATATTAACATTCCTTTTGCTGATGCTTTGGAACAGATGCCACACTATGCCCAATTCATGAAGGAAATATTGTCAAAGAAAAGGAAGTTTGAAAATCACGAGACGGTGAACATGACTGTCGAGTGTAGTGCCATAATTCAGAAACATCTACCACCGAAGCTGAAAGAACTAGGGAGTTTCGCTCTTCCCTGTACTATTGGTAGTTTGTTTATTAAAAAAGCTTTATGTGACTTAGGGGCAAGTATTAAGCTAATGCCTTTCAGTGTTTACAGGAAACTTGGTTTGGGGGAATTGAAGTCAACCACTATTGTCCTACAGTTAGCAGATCATTCGATGACATACCCAAAAGGTGTGTTAGAGGATGTTCTGGTCAATGTTGACAAATTTATCTTCCCTGTAGACTTTGAGGAATTTCTGGAGATAGAGTTTAAGGTTGAAAGGCCTTTATCTGTTCTATCCTCTCCATCCTCTCTTGATAATGAGTGTTCTTTTTCCTGTTCTCACGAGTCTGTGTCAGAGTCTGAGTCCCTTTATTTTGATCTTTCTCCTTTTATACTTTTATTAAAAGAAAATACCAAAAATATTTCTGCTTCAGGGGACCATGAAAAGCTAGTGAGCTTGCTAGCAATAATTGGCTTCATCAATTCAAGGAAGAAGGGCCCGAAGAAATACGAGAATTTTTATGTGCCTTGAAAGTCCACGCGAGTTCGTCTAGCTAAGAGACGTTAAAAAAGCGCTTCTTAGGAAGCAACCCAAGTTTATTTTCCGTCAATTTTCTTTTCTTTGTTTTTCAGATTTTTTTTTGTAATGCATGTTGATATTTCGTTCCTAGTGGATGAATTTTCTTTGCAGCTCGAGACCACGATTTCTTCCAAATCAACCCCAATAATTGAAGAGGCTGACATCCATGGTTTCTCTCGCACTCCAGAGTAGTACTGTTTTCCCTATAACTTTTTAATTGTACTTATACATGCTTAATTAGTCTGATTAATTAATACATTGAGGACAATGTATAATTTAAGTTTGGGGGGGAGGCTTTCGCTGTGTTGGAGCATGATTAAATTCTTCTGGATGTATGATAGGATAGCGATGATAGTCGATGATTTGGTTTTTGAATATTTGGGGGATATGGTTTATATGATGTGGAATTTGGGAGCATAGCAGAAAATGAGAAATTTTTTAAAAATGTTTATTGTCTAAAGCATGCAATAGACTTATCTTTTGAAGATCTTTGAAAATCTAGACTTTTATTATGGTTTTTATAAGTTTTTTGTCACTCCGATAGGCTTAGTCTCTGACACTAGGAGTTCATGCTTGACTGTTTTAAGAACTAGGTGAAAAAGAAAAAGAAGAAAAATGCTATGCTTGCAGTGAGAAAAAGAAAGCAACAAAAGAAAAGAGAGAAAAAAGAATTATCTGTTGAGAAAAGAAAAATATTTTTGCTTGCAAAAAAAAAAAAAGAAAAAGAAAAAAAAGACTAGGGGTAAAAAGAGCTACCTACGGTGTGATGAGTCAGGCCAACCAAGAATAAAATTTGGGTTATGGGTCCCTGCATCGTAGTGTGAAAGCTAGTGCCATTAGAATCATAAAATGCAAGTTTGGGGGGGGGGGGGGGGGGAAGCATTCCTAAAAAGAAAAAGAAAAAGAGAAAAATATTTGTGACTTTGGCTTCCCCCTGAAAAAGAAAAAAATCAGGCACCCTAGTTTCCTTGTTTGCATGATAGTTGAACTCCGACCTGTTAGAGCTATTAGCCAGTGTAGGGGGAAAACCAATGGAAATGGCCATAAGACTAATCTAGGTTAGTAAAAGAACCATTAGATAAGTCTTGAGCATGCTATTCGTTAATTCTAAGTATCATTTTTTAAATTTCTTCATAAGTATGCAGTGTTTGCTTATTCCACTTGCATGTTTTCCATATTTTCTTAAGAGTTCTAAAATCATTGAGGCTTGAGTGATTCTTTTTCATGCATCCTTAGAATTTATTTTGCTCGGGACTAGCAAAAGCTTAAGTTTGGTGTGTGGTAGCAGGCAAAAATGCTGCTATTTTATCCCTAAATTTATGGGCTTTTGTGTGCTTTTATGGTGTTTTTATATCGCATATCTATTTAATTTCATTATTTTGTCCCTATGAGAAATTTGTTAAAGATTGGAGAAAAAGAGCCCAAAATCATGGATTTCAAGCAATAATTATCAAGTTGGGTAAAGAAAAGAGCCCAAGATCCATTACATAAAGAGTTTGGGCCAAAGGAAATGAAGAAGGCCCAAAATTCCATGCAAATCCGCTTCTAGAAGGTTCTGGAAATGGGACAGCGTCGCAACGCTGTCCCCTAGCGTCTCGACACTGTCCTATTCTTGCCACCCAAGCCAAGGTGACGTCACAGCGTCGCGACGCTGTGCCTGTTGAACAACTATAAAAGGGGTAATTTGCATTCGGATTAGGGGAGCCAATTTGTGGGTTTTCACCCCATTCTAGAGTCCACACTGAAATTGGGGGTTTTTGGGAGAGTTTTGGAGCTTTGTTGAAGATCTTTGGAGCTCGGGATCGATGGAGGTCACTGCGGGATCGAGGAGATCGACACTTTTATGAGCATTCCTCTTCCCTTTTTCCTTTCTGTATTAGTTCCTAGAATTGTTGTGAGTAGGAATATATTATTGGATTTTAGTGATTATGAGTAGTTAATTTCTAAATTCCGTGAGTTTTCATTTAGTTGTTGAACCTTTGCTCAATTAATGAATTGATTTGTTTTAATTACCATTATCGTTCATTTGTGCATTTTGTCCTTAATGCATTTAATCAACTGATCACTGATTAAATGAATCGTTACTAAGTGGAAACTCGACGGAGAGAAGCTTAGACTAGAACTGAATGCATGACTAACGTTTATTTACTCGAGTGACACGGGATAGACTAAATAGTGTTAGAGGTTGTATTGAAGGGTCGTAATGCCATGGTTAGTAAATAAAGAGGAAACTGGAAGGAGATTCTTTATTAAAAGGCATGAGATAGGAGGAAACCGATAGGAGAGTCCTTGATAATAGACTTCTAGACTTATGAATCAAATGATTAATTAATCCAGATTAGCTTATTGATTAAGCATTAAAGGTCAAATTGATGAAGTCAACACTCTAGAATTATCCCTCCAAATTTTGTCTCCATTTATCTTTTGCTTTCTAGATTAGCTTTTGTCATTCTTTTCGGCATTAGATTTTGTTCTCTAAATAAAGCATAGCAAGACTATTCATGGTAATTAATTGAATAAATCCAATCCCTGTGGAGACGATACTCTTATACTCAAAATCACTATATTACTTGTGACGACCCGTAAGTTTGCGGTAAACATGTCAACACCTAATCAAATAATCTCGTTGTCACTACGAGCAATTAAGCCTAGTTGAGTGGGTTATGATCTGACTTACTTTCTCTCCGTCGAGTTTCCACTAAGTATCTATTCACTATAAATTTGGCCAGAATCTATAGAGCATTAAGAACTCCCACACAAATAATCAGTAAATTGGACACCAAGATAGGCAATCAAAATAACATTAAACTATATTCCTTCATTCAAGATCCGTAAGCTGGGATTTTAGCTATACATGTATGCTATAAGTATCAAAATTTCTCGTCTATACATTGTAAAAACAGTAAATGAAAAAATAAAGAGGATAGGAACTAAACCGTTGACGAACCCCTTGTTTACGCCTTGGATCCACCGCGAAACAAGCTCCTGATCGCTCCAAAAAATACCCAAAAATAAGAATTTCGCGCTCCTCTCACTCGCTGTCAACCCGACCCTCAAAATGGCTCAAAGAGCCTTTAGAAAACTGGAGGAAATTGATGCTTGATGCCTAAAACCGAGACCAATCGGCGCCTTAAATAGTGCTCCAGGGCCGACAGCGTTGTGACGCTGACGTCGCAACGTTGCGACGCTGTGACGTCACTGACTTGTTGCCCAAGATGTCCAGCGTCGAGACGCTGTCCCGCAAACTCAACTTCCAACTTCGGATTTTGGCTGATTTTTGGGCTTGTCCTTCACCTTTTGGCCCAACTCTTCTTCTTTAAAGGTCTTGGACTCCTCCAAATGACCCAACATTGAATCTCCACGATTAATCTTTCATGATTTGGGCTTCTTTTTCTTTTTTTTCTCCAAAAATCCAACAAAAAGCTCATAGGGACAAAAAATCATAATTAATGGAATTTGATCATTAAAAACACAATAAAGCCCAACAAAAACTATTAAATTTAAGGATAAAATAGTAGCATTTATGCATGCTATCATGCGTCCTGCAATTGAGCCAACAAACTTCAAAATGAAACTTGTTATGTTCCAGATGTTGCAGATCGTGGGTCAATTCCATGGTTTACAATCTAAGGACCCCCATCTTTATGTTAAGTCTTTTCTAGGAGTTAGTGATTCATTTTTGATTCATGGAGTGTCTAGAGATGCCCTTGGATTAACTTTGTTCCCTTATTCCCTTAGAGATGGAGCTAAGGCGTGGTTGAATTCTTTTGCTCCAGGGTCAATAAACACTTGGAGTGAGTTAGCGGAGAAATTTCTTAGTAAGTATTTTCCACCAACTAGGAATGCCAAGTTGAGGAGTGAGATAGTGGAATTTAGGCAGAATGAAGATGAAAGTTTTGGTGAGGCATGGGAAATGTTTAAGGAGCTTTTGCGAAAGTGTCCCCACCATGGTTTACCACATTGTATTCAAATGGAGACATTTTACAATGGGTTAAATTTAGCAATCCAGGGCATGGTTGATGCTTCTGAGGGAGGGGCCCTTTTGGCAAAAACCTTTAATGAAGCTCATGAGATTTTAGAGAGAATATCAACCAATAGTTGTCAATGGTTAGACGTGAGAGGTTATAGTAAGAAAGTAAAGAGTGTGATAGAAGTCGATGGTGTGTCAACCATTAGGGCTGATATTTCATCATTGGTTAATGCTCTTAAAGGCATGGAAATTGTTAACACTGTTCAGCAGCAACTAGTGGTGGAGCCTGCAGCAGTTGTGAATCAAGTGACATCCAAATCTTGTGTCTATTGTGGTGAAGAGCATAATTTTGAGTTTTACCCCAACAACCCAACTTTTGTGTTTTTCGTAGGTAATTAAAGGAATAATCCATATTCGAATTTTTATAATTCAGGTTGGCGTAACCATCCTAACTTTGCGTGGGGAGGGCAAGGAAGTAATTCGCAAGCCCCCCAAACACAACAAAATGTGGCAAATTAGCCAGGATTTGTTATGCAGAATCAGCAGGGATTGCCCCAGTAAAATAACTAAGCTACCCAGTAGAATTCAGGTAATTCTCTGGAGACGTTGATTAAGGATTATATACCTCGTAATGATGCCGCAATCCAAAGTCAGCAGGTTTCATTGATAACCCTATAGTTGCAAGTGGGTAAGTTAGCTAATGAGCTGAAGGCACGACCTCAAGGGAAACTTCCTTCAGATACTGAACACCTGATAGGACCAGTTTGGCCCTATATATTTAGTCTTAATCTTGCTAGTTTTATGTTAAATATTGTGCTTAATTGTATTATTTTGTAGGTGTTTGGTGTTAGAGCTTCTCAAGAGCCAATATTCTAAATTGACGTTAATTCGAGGAAATTAACGTGGTTTTGATCCAACTTGAAGTCCACGGGATGTCGAGGAGGTGAAAAGACCAAAGCGAAGCACTCAAGACTCGAAAACAACGTCAAAAGGATCAATATTAAAGCACCCAAACAAGCTAGACTTGAGAGGTAGCGTCGAGATGCTACCTCATGGTGTCTCGACACTATGAACTTGATGGACTGTCCAAATCACCGTCAGCGTCGAGATGCTGGCCATAGTGTCTCGACGTTGATGCGATTATTTAAGTATCAATTTTTTAGATTAGGTCATACTTCTCAACCGTTTTTCCTTTTTCCTTTCGATTTTCTCTCTGATTTCTTCATTCTCTCTCTGTATTTCTTAGTTTTAGGTTAGTTTAGGTTGGTTTCTCAAGCCTTGGGCTTAGATTAGACTTGTCTATGGCTGTCTAAGTGCCATTTGCTGTAGTTGGAACCTCAGTATTGTAAGTACATTTAAGTTTTTATGAGATTCTTTGAGTTTTCTGTAATGAATGCATATTCTCCTTGAGTTTAATTGAGCTTCATGCATGATTTTCTTGTTGATTGTGATTTTAGCTTCCCGGTTTTATAATTAGCATGCATAGTAGTTAAGATTGACGCCCTAACTTGCATCTTGCATGTTAATAATCTAGTAAAGAATTAATTTTCACGTAGCTAATGGATAGTTAGTTCATAGTTAGCATGTAGACCGATTCATGGGCACGAGTCCCAAGAGCAGTTCTCTGACATCGTAGCTCTGTATGATAGGTCTAGAAATCGGTGTTCTTAATTAATTTAGGCTTTTTCGTAGTTAATTAGAGTATTCTAGCCTAGAGCAACAATGGGTTAATTTATTAATCACTGTAGGGTTAATTAATTAATTAATTGAATGTTTGTTCGACGGGTTAGTCGGGCTGGCGCTCTGGGGGTATCTTGGTCTTAATGCAATTATTTAGTTGATTAATCTCGACGAATTGGTAGGGGTTAATTAATTAGTAATTAGTAATTGAGCCGATGGACGATGGGATCGAGTCAATTGATTTAGAGTACCAATTAGACACATGCATTTAAATCATTATTTGCTAATCAATGAGTAAAAACAAATGTACTAAATTCGAGTGTTTCCAGCTACAGTGAATGTCAAGGTGAGATTGACCAACCGCCCTTTATTTTTCTGTCATTTAAATTTTTGCTATTTACTTTCTCGCATTTTATATTTCCCGCATTAAATCCCTCTTTCTTCAACCCTTTACCTAACACAAAAGAGATTAGAGGTAAGCCAGTTGTTCCCTATGATCGACCCCAACCACTACTACTGCAAGTAGTTTAGTGATCGTGGAATTATAAATTTATTTGGCACGACCTTCGACAAGTCGACCAGTCAAATTGACGTCATGGTCGGGGAACACGGTGCTTTATTTCTAATTAATTTTGTGTTTCTCGCCTTTTTCTTGTCTCTTGTGTATTAGTTTGTTTCTTGCAGGATCCAGTCAGAAATCTTTACAAGGGCAAACACCATTCCTACCAAGAAGTAAGGAATAGAGTAATTGAGCTTCATGGATATATGGCAGACTCTCGACCCGTTGTCCGCGCAGATAGAAAGAGTCGAGCGTTGAGTGCAAGTCTTCTTTTCAGCTCCTAAATATCCACCACCTCCATGTTTTCTTAATAACAAATAAGGTAATTATGTGCCCCTATCTGAATTTATTTTCTCAGTTCTTTCCTTTTTTGGTGAACCAGGAGCAGGAGCTTACTTTCATGTATCTGAGTTCTTCTCGAGCTGTTTGATGACCGCAAAGTGCACGGGCCGCAAGTAATATAAAACGGTAGGTAATACCGAGTATCGAATCCTCTGGGAATTTGAATTATATCCATTAAGTACCAAGAACCATCATGTTCAAGTTTATTTAGAATTCCAACTTGAATGATAAAGCGAAAAATTAAAGAAGCTAATAAAAAGAAACATGCAACAACAAAATGGAAATAACCAATTAAGGGAACTTGACCTAGGGTGTTATCTAGCTTTCTTGGATTTGTAGCTCAATTACATGGATGCATGTAACTAATAATCTTCAATTTCATAAATCTAGAAGTAATTTTAAGCGGAATTTTCTTTCAAGCTCCTCCACGTCTCATACTAACATAACTAATTCATGTGTCCATCTCCTTAGTTAATCATAGTATGGCATTAAGCAACTTCATTATCAATTTCTAACAATTCTTTTTCACTCTCGTGTTCCAAGCAATCATTAGCCATGCAATTTGGATCTAATCTAAATTCTCTCTGTCGAGTATCAATTTAGACCAACAAATCAATTAATCCGTGATCAAGAGATTAAAGGCATTAAGCATAAATTGCATAGATGAAATATGAAGAAATTCATTACATAATCCAAGTAATTGCGCTACAATATCCAATTAACTAGAATAACGACCCTAGGTCTCAAGATCTACTCACAATTGGAAATAATTTTGCCAAAATGATCTTGATCCATAGGCCTAACTCAAATTGAAATAAGAAATTACAAAGAAGTAAGGAAGAAATAACCGATAAGTTGATCCCAAGCTCCCGTCACGAGCATTTCGAATCCCGAGCCTTGGAATCTCTCAATTCCTCCTTTTTCCTCACAATTCTTCTCACTTTTTCTCTCTATTGAGCTAGGGGAGAGCTCCCCAAAAATGGGATGATAATAACCAAACGAAAGGGGGCTATTTATAGGAGCATGGGCGACCCTTTTCTTGCTGGACAAGCCAACAGCGTCGAGACGCTACGTCACAACGTCGAGACGTCAGGTTTTCTTGGAGCAGAAGTTGTCGCAGCGTCGCGACGCTACCGCGATTCTGGAATTTTCTTCACTGATCACCTAGCGTCAAGACGCTCTGGTCCTAGCGTCGAGACGCTAGGCCTTCTAGAAGCCTTATATGCGGATTTTTGCCTCCTTTTTTCATTCTTTTGGGCTTTTTGGGCCTCCACTTCAAATGTCTTCTTTTCTTTTCTTCTTTCATGGTCCAAAGTCTTCTTTTTATGCCCAAAATTGGTAAAATTCTTGGTTTTGCTTCTCGAACTCGGTTTTCTACAAAATCAACATAAAAATACATAAAGCTCACAATTCATGCACAAAACTAGCTAAAATTAATAGGAAAATGATGACATTTTTGCATGTCATCACTGTTCCGAGAGGAAACCCCCAGAGATGTCTGAATATTAATTCAAATTGAGGGTTTTTCCATTTTCACTTCAAGGAGGAGCTAGGGAGTGGATTTTCTCACTTCCCTCAGGATCGGTGTCTTCTTGGAGCGAAATGAGAAGTATTTTCCTGAAGAAGTACCACCTGACCGCGCTGTTGATTGAAGCCACCGTAAGAATTGTCAATGTCACGCAAGCACCTGAGGAGATGTTCCATGAGTTCGTGGATCGCTTCAAAGGATACTGCATGGAACATCACACCCAACTTTCTGAGGAAAACTTGATAGAAAGCTTCTACGAAGGCTTGATGCCTGATGATAGAAGAATGCTTGACCCAGCTAGTGGTGGTGATGTGCTTGCTACGACACCCGGGGAAGCGTGGGAGATCATTGCAAAGCTGGCAGAGATTACTCGATTTCGTGCCACCTCCTTTGATGAGCTAGAATGCCAAATCTCAAAGCAGCAACAGGAAGGTAAGTCAAAAGAAAATCCCATTGAGGTCAATGAACTTAATTCTTTCATCCATTATGAGCCTGATTCATGTAGTGCTTCATGCATGTTTGAAGAGTTAGAGATTAGGGATGTCGAGTTCGATTATGATTATTTCATGCATATTTCTTTTTCACCTGAGATCCTTAGTTCTGAAAAGCATGATTTAGGCTTAGTGATTCAAGTGGACGACCACGTTAAGCTTAGGGTGCTTGGGATTAACATATTTTGGTCGGGTGAGGATATTCTGCTTAAAATTTCTTACAATGTGCACTTTGTGTGCAAGTTGAGTTTTTCTGTGCAGAACCAGATAAAGAAAAAGAAGAAAGATCATCTGAGGATCAAAGAAGTGGATTTCGTTTGAAGACTACAAATCCAGTCGAGCAATCGACGTTAAAAATTTGCGCTTCTAGAAGGCAGCCCAGCAACAAAAATAATTTATTTCCCTTCTCTTTATTTTTAGTTGTTTCCCTTTTTAGTTTTTATTTATGTCAGTTTGCTTTTGATAACATGCATAAATGCTATCTATTTTCTATTATTTTTAGCTAGTTTTGTGCTTGAATTGTGTGCTTTGATGCTATTTTATGTTTAAATTGCAAAAAATCGAGCCAAGGAAGCAAAACCAGAGTTTTGAGAGATTTTGGATTATTTTGGAAGCTTTTGGAGCAATTTGAAGAAGTTCATTTAAGATCCAAGCCCAAAAGACCAAAGAATAGCAAGTTGGAGGCCCAAGATAAAGTCCAAGGGCCATTTTGAAGAAGAGATCCGAGGCCTAGCGTCTCGACGCTAGCCTTGGGCGTCTCGATGCTAGGCAACTGCGACGAGAATTCTGGAAATGGGACAACTTCGAGACGCTGTCCTCAGCATCTCGACGTTGAAGCTTCGTGGGCAGCAAGAATACTACGTCACAGCGTCACGACGCTGTGACGTCAGCATCGCGATGCTAGGCTGGCTGGCCAGCTATAAAAGGGGCATTTTGCATCCAGATTTGGGGAGCCAATTTGTGGGTTTTCACCCCATTCTAGAGTCCACACTAAAATTGGGGGTTTTGGGAGCCTTGTTGAAGATCTTGGGAGCTCGGGATCGATGGAGGTCGCCATTGGATCGAGGAGATCGACATTATAATGAGCAATTCTCTTCCCTTTTCCTTTGTTTTTAGTTTCTAGAATAGTTGTGATTAGGAATTATTGGATGTTTAGTGATTATGAGTAGTTAATTCCTAAATTCTATGAGTATGTTTTAATTTGTTGAACCTTTGCCTAATTAATGAATTTATTTGGTTTGATTGTCATTATCATTCATTTGTGTATTTTGTCCTTAATGCTTTTAATCACCTCATCACTGATTAAATGAATTGTTTTCTAAGTGGAAACTCGACGGAGAGAAGCTTAGACTAGGACTAAATGCATGATTGACGTTTATTTACCCGAGTGACACGAGATAGAATAAATAATGTTAGAGGTTGTATTGAAGTGTCGTAATGCCATGCTTAGTAAATAAAGAGGAAACTGAAAGGAGATTCTTTATTAAAACGCATGAGAATAGGAGGAGATCGACAGGATAGTCCTTGATATTAGGCTTCTAGACTTATAAATCAAATGTCTAATTAATCCGACTTAGTTAATTGATTAAGCAACTAAAGGTTCAATTAATGAAATTAACACTCTAGAATTATCCCTCCAAATTGTGTCTCCATTTATCTTTTGCTTTCTAATTTAGCTTTTTGTTATTCTTTTCTGGCATTAGATTTTGTTCTCTAAATAAAGCATAGCAAGATTAGTCACGGTAATTAAGTGAATAAATCCAATCCCTGTGGAGACGATACTCTATACTCAAAATCACTATATTACCTGACAACCCGAGCGCTTGTGGTGTTCGCCATCATGTTTTTGGCGTCGTTGTCGGGGATTGGCTAATTTCATTCAGTTAATATTGTGAAGAAATTGCTTGCTTTAATTTAGAGGTTTTATTTTGCTTTCTTTGTTTTTATTTTTATTTAAGTCCTGGTCCATTGTTCTTGTTGTGTATTTAATTGGTGTTTGCATTTGATCAAGTGCCTGATTATTGTTGATTGTATTGTTTTGAATGACTTTTAATAGTTTCGGGTAGCCCTTTAGGGAATCTGAGCCCGAAGAACCAACACCATTGTCCAATTTTTTCTATTCAAATTGTCCGCCTTTAGAAGAAAAATCTTCCCTAGAGAGCATGCTTCAAAATTATATTGAGGATAATAGAGCCACTAAATTAGCTATAGAAAAATCTCTAGGGAGATTGCATCCCCACGAGGAGGGGAGTGATGTGCGATCCGCTTCCATAGAAAAAAATTCTTCCTTAGAGAACTTGATGCAAAATTTTATTGAGGAGTCTAGAGCCATTAATTTAGAAATAGAAAAATCTATGGAGAGACTCCAGACCCAAAGGGAGGATAGGGAAGTAGGATCCACATCCATAGAGTGTCTAGTGAGTCATGTGGCCAATAATTCATTAGCACCCATTGAGGAGTGTAATTATTTCGATTTGGCTAAAGATGAGCATATAGGGGTGAGTTGTTTAGATTGTAGGGAAGAATTGGAGAGTTTTAGCACCCACCAAGAACAAGTTTGTGAGGAAGAAAAAGAAAATGAGCTTGTAGTGTTTAAGGAGTTTCAGGAGATAGAGTTTAAGGCTGAAAGGCCTTTGTCTGTTTTATCCTCTCCATCCTCTCTTGATAATGAGTGTTCTTTTTCTTATTCTCACGAGTCAGTGTCAGAGTCAGAGACCATTTATTTTGATCTTTCTCCTTTTATGCTTTTATTAAAAGAAAATACCAAAATATTTCTGCTTCCGGAGCCCATGAAAAGCTAGTAAGCCTTCGATTAAAGGAAGAAGGGCCCGAAGAAAAATAAGAATTTTTACGTGCCTTGAAAGTTTAATTCCAGTCAATTTTTACGCACGAACTCGTCTAGCTAAGAGACGTTAAAAAACGCGCTTCTTGGGAGGCAACCCAAGTTTAATTCCAGTCAATTTTCTTTTCCTTTTTTTAGTTAGTGCATGTTGATCTTTCGTTCTTGTTGCTTGAATTTTTGTAGGAACTCGTGACCACAATTTCTTTCAAATCAACCCCAATGATTGTCGAGGCTGACATCCATGGTTTATCTCGCACGCTAGGGCAGTATTGTTCTCCCTATATCTTTTTAATTGCCATTATGCATGCTTTATTAGTTTGAATAATTAATACATTGAGGACAATGTATAATTTAAGTTTGGGGGGGAGGCTTTGTTGTTTTGATCTGAGCTGATTAAAAATTTTCATGATGATTTTATTGCATCTGTTTTGATGAGGATGACCTGTGATATGATCTAGATAATGAATCATGTACAATTTTTGTGTAATATAAAAGCATGTTCAAGATTCATGTAAATTTAAATTTTTTTCTTTGATTTCCTTGCACATGTTGAGCACTTAGCCTACTTATATGGTTTTGAAGGCATAGAACAAGATTATGTTATCTAGATGTTTGTTGTCCCTCCAATAGGCTTAAGATCTGGTTTATGAAAGTTGAATTGCATGAGAGTTTGAAATGTTTTCCTTGGGAGAAATTGCATGATTATTAGCTTGCAAAGAAAAAAAAGTGAAAAAAAAAGAAAAAAAAGAAAAAAATTTAAAAAAAGTGAATAAAAATGCTTGTTGTGGTAAAAATGATCAAGGGTAAAAAGAGCTACCTCTGTTGTGATCAGTTAAGCCATCCAAGGATAAAATTCGGGATATGGGTCCTTGCAACAGTTGTGTGAAAGCTAGTGCCCTTGAATTAAAGAAAAATGCAAGTTTGGGGGAGGCATACCCTGTTGTTTTCAGGCACCTTAGTAGGATATTGCTTTCTTGATTGTTGGGAAGCTGGATAATTAGAGCTTAGGGCCAGTGTAGGGGGAAGATGAGTTGAGGATTTTATAAACCTTTTCTAGGTTAGTAAAGACCTAATAAGGAGGCTCATACACACACACGCAAAGGATGAAGAGTTTAAATTTAAA
The DNA here is from genome assembly GCA_017139565.1 of Luffa aegyptiaca. NCBI lineage: Eukaryota > Viridiplantae > Streptophyta > Magnoliopsida > Cucurbitales > Cucurbitaceae > Luffa > Luffa aegyptiaca. Next base: position 29,613,359 of record CM029400.1, on the reverse strand, counting down.
TTTCGTAATGAATGAATGAGTTTTAATATTTCCTTAAATTCTTTGAATTCATTATTTGGATCATTGAGATTAGAGTCAATCATTTTCAATTTTTGATTAATATTTATGGTTTTAGCTTTGCTCAGGACTAGCAAAGGTTTAAGTTTGGGGGTGTGATAGCATGCATAAATGCTATCTATTTTCTATTATTTTTAGCTAGTTTTGTGCTTGAATTGTGTGCTTTGATGCTATTTTATGTTTAAATTGCAGAAAATCGAGCCAAGGAAGCAAAACCGGAGTTTTGAGAGATTTTGGATGATTTTGGAAGCTTTTGGAGCAATTTGAAGAAGTTCATTGAAAAATCCAAGCCCAAAAGCCCAAAGAATAGCAAGTTGGAGGCCCAAGATAAAGTCCAAGGGCCATTTTGAAGAAGATATCCGAGGCCTAGCGTCGAGACGCTAGCCTTGGGCGTCTCGACGCTAGGCAGCTGCGAAGAGAATTCAGGAAATGGGACAGTGTTGAGACTGTAACGACCCGACTAGAAGAAAGCTAAAACATGCTGAAGGTCGCTACTAAATCATGAACAAAGAATATTTTTAAAAAAAAAAAAAAAACAAGCGCATAGCAGAAGAAATAAATAACTTTCATTTACTAAAAGGGCCCAAAAAAAAGTTAAGTTCGTAATCATAAAATAGAACATCTGAAACAAAACTCTGAAAAGCTCATAGTTTTAAAACATCACATCTAAAACAAGAGTTCGATCCTACGACATCAAAGACTAGAAATAATCAAAAGAATGGAGACATAAACTACAACAGCGATCCCATAGCCAACGAAGTCACAACCACGCCAAGCGCCAAACGTCCTCAAGTACCACCTGAAAAAGAAAGTCAAGTAGCATGGGTGAGTATATAAGAATATACTCAGTAAGTAGCCCACTTAAGAGCTGAATCTGATAATCATAAAATCAAGTAACATGAAACTTAGTTTCTGGGTCTCTACGCCATAGGAACTTAACTGGAAACATCAATTCGGGTTTCTAACCCCAGGGCCTTATTCGGGTTCAGGTAATGATCTCCCTAGGGTGGTTTCCTACGCCCAACATGAGCCAACGATGGTGTTATGTGAGTCAGTCAAGTAAGGCGAGTAAACTAGGGACTAGCTGGCAACCTCTAGCAGAACTACACCTATCCCTACACAACACCCCTGAATCATGACGTCAAAGTACGGTGGAGCAATCTGGGCATGAAGCATGCTCGAATGCCATCTGACGCATAATCATGTGCCTAGCTCGACACCGTCCTGATGGAATGCACGATCCCGTGCCAGAAAAGTAAGCTCTACCAGTCACTGATAGAGTGCACTATCTCGTGCCTGTAGGTAGGTTCCACCAGTATCTTAAGATGGGGAAGGAAACAACCCTAACTTGACACAAGGCTTAACGGTCTGCTAAGTCTACCAGAGGCCCTGAATCACATCTAAGGCTCCTATTCTAGGTCTTGTCCTCTTCATACGTACGACTATCGAGCGTAACGTATCGAGGGATCTTACTAAGCTTAGCCTAATCAGGGCGTTTTACTAAGCTTAGACTCTCTCTCGTTGTAGTGCTACCGAAAATTCGGCAGCATAACGACACACATAAGGCAAACCCCAAAAATTTTCTATCTCCTGAAAAGCAAATAAAACACTTCTATAATCCATATCGCCCAACCACAAACTTCAAAATTCTTCGAACCACCACAACCAAGGCGAGACAGACCTTGCTTCCAAAACCAACCAGACATGTAGAGCAATCAAGCCATACAATCAAAACATGTTTCCAAAATAATTTAAAAGGTACTAATCCATTCAGAAGCAGTCTTAGATATGCTATAATTAAAATCATAACTTTCATGCCAACATCATGCTTCGCAACGAAACTCATCATGCGCTCTTAAATCCAAAAGCAACCCAAGGCTTTAAACTAACTCTTATAAGCATGCTAAATTCACAAGGGAACTAGTTTAAAGCTCCGGGCTAGATATTCATCGAATCCAACAAACATGTTATGGGGACTAAGCTTGAAAATAAAGTCCAATAGCTACTTACCTTAGCTAATTAGTTTGCTTGACAAGACAATAACTCCTTAGCTTCAAAGTCCCTAACCAACTACACATAAAGGGGAAAATATTCTTAAACTTATAGACTTGATTAAACAAAGAGGGCATAAGGAGTTAATTAATTTTTGGGAGAGATTTAACTCCCAAAACTCACGTAAAACGGCAATAACGCTTGCTGTCCAAGCTTCCAAAACGACGACTAGGCCTCCAAACGTGGTGGGTACCTTGAAAAAGAAAGCTAACTTCAATGGGTGTCCTTCTAACACCAAAAAAACACCCAAAGCTTGACTAAATTCACTTACCCAAAGGTGAAAACGCCCAAAGATGTAGGAATTAAGAAGTTACTACTCGAACTGCCAAAATTGAAGGGAAACGCTTGCTGAACGAAGGCAAAAACGAGTGGTTAATCGATTAAACACAAAAACCAACCAATACAAGCCTCAATCCAACTTACCCACGCTAAAAGCTCACCTAAAAACGCTAGGAAACGTAGAAAGACGCCCCTGAGATACTGTTGTCCACACCTAACAGATTAATCGCCGGAAAACGCTGCTGTCCGACAAAAAATGCACTGTAATCTATACGAGAAAAATTGAGAGTGAGGGAGGGAATGAAAAGGAAGCGAGAAACCGACCTTGAGGACGAAAAATCCAAGAGAACGAACCCCAAATCGCGCCTAACGAACCCACGGTCTGCGCACTCCTCAAACCGCGTTGTTCACTAGCCATTGATCCGCCGCCGGAAGACTGCTCGCCGGAGGAGTCGTGCTTGCCGGAGGGGACGACCACGGAAAGACCACGGCTGGCGACGGAAGAAGGAAGCAAGAAGAAGGTGGTTGCTGCGGTTGGAGGTCACGGCAAGGCTGCTAGAAGGCTGCAAAACGTGAAGGAGGAAGAGATGGTGGCTGAAATTAGCTTCCTCGGGCTGCATGCGGCTTAAATAAAAATAAGGAAGGCTTAGGGTTTTGCTCCAACTTCAAGATTTTTACAAAAATGCCCTCCCGTCATCTACTTTAAGCAAGATCATAATTAAAATAAAACCTATTTCTCCACCAATTTCATAAAATTGAACTCAACTAGAGAAAGTAAAATTTACCCTAACGTCGTCGTTACAAAGACGCTGCCCTCAGCGTCTCGACGCTGAAGCTTCGTGGACAGCAAGAATACTACGACACAGCGTCGCGACGCTAGGCCGACTGGACAACTATAAAAGGGGCATTTTGCATCCGGATTTGGGGAGCCAACTTGTGGGTTTTCACCCAATTCTAGAGTCCACACTAAAATTGGGGGTTTTGGGAGAGTTTTGGGAGCCTTGTTGAAGATCTTTGGAGCTCGGGATCGATGGAGGTCGCCATGGGATCGAGGAGATGGACATTATAATGAGCAATTCTCTTCCCTTTTCCTTTGTTTTTAGTTGCTAGAATAGTTGTGATTAGTTATTATTGGATGTTTAGTGATTATGGGTAGTTAATTCCTAAATTCTATGAGTATCATATAATTTGTTGAACCTTTGCCTAACTAATGAATTGATTTGGTTTGATTGTCATATTCATTCATTTGTGCATTTTGTCCTTAATGCTTTTAATCACCTGATCACTGATTAAATGAACTGTTTTCTAAGTGGAAACTCGACGGAGAGAATCTTAGACTAGAACTAAATGCATGAGTGACGTTTATTTACCCAAGAGACATGGGATAGAATAAATAACGTTAGAGGTTGTATTGAAGGGTCGTAATGCCATGCTTAGTAAATAAAGAGGAAACCGAAAGGAGATTCTTTATTAAAACGCATGAGAATAGGAGGAGACTGACAGGAGAGTCTTTGATATTAGGCTTCTAGACTTATGAATCAAATGTCTAATTAATCCGACTTAGTTAATTGATTAAGCAACTAAAGGTCCAATTAATGAAATTAACACTCTAGAATTATCCCTCCAAATTGTGTCTCCATTTATCTTTTGCTTTCTAGATTAGCTTTTTGTTATTCTTTTCTGGCATTAGATTTTGTTCTCTAAATAAAGCATAGCAAGATTATTCACGGAAATTAAATGAATAAATCCAATCCCATTGGAGACGATACTCTATACTCAAAATCACTATATTACTTGACGACCCGTGCGCTTGCAGTGTTCGCCATCAGCTTTCTTTGTTTATAGAAGTCTATGACCTGTTCATGTGGAAATGCTATCTTTTGAGGCGTTGAGGAAAATTCCCTTCCTATCATAGAGCTTAAAATCAGGGGAGGTTTTTTGTTCCCTTTTACTTTGTCCTTTAGTTTTTCATGTTTGGATACATTGGGGGAATGTATGATTTTAGGTTGGGGGTGAAGTTGGCTTTGCATGCCTAATCTTTGTTGTGTCTGGATGCACCTGAGCATCAAAATATTTTATTCTGCATGTGTTATTTTACTACTCTATGTTTATTGGATTGAGGCCATGCATCTGAGAATTGGACCTATTTTTAAGCAAATTTTAAAAATCTGAGTATAGATGTATGGATGATCTAGTTGCTTTTTCTATGATTATGAAAATCAAAGATGTGTCATTCTGCCAATTCTGTTGCTTTTGATGAGCTGCAAGCATGTTGCCCAGAATTGAGCCTTTTTAAAACTTTTCTAGCACCTTTCTTATAAGAGTAAACCTTAGCGTGCTTACGATTAGTTCGAAGGCTTGTGAGCGAATTATAAGATCCATATACTTGTTGGCACCTCGATAGGTGTAGGGATGAGCTAGAGAGTAATTTTTTTTGCAAATTAGCATGTAATTGTTGGGTTTTATGCCCTAAACCTCGTGGATAGTAAATGTAACATTTGACCGAACATTAATAAAATGGCATTTGATGTATTATTCACTTATTATTGTTTGTATTGTGTATGTCTTGCCTAAATAACCCTAATCCAATAAACTAAACATCCTAGGTTGTTAGTATGAGACTTGAGCTGTATGTGGGGACATACGGGGATCACTGTTCAAGTTACAGCCTAAAGGGTCTATTGTATAAGGATAAGGTTGGGTACCTTATCCTGGTGACACTATGGATACGACTTGCTTTGTATTTTGATACAAACGCTATGATCCAACGCGTTCGTGTAGGGGACATGCGAGTGGGGGTATCCTATGCAATGAGTTTGCATAAGACTGGACCGCGAAATAGTAACCACTAGCTGTAACACCGTTGACTAGTTAGATTTCTATTTCACTAGGATGACCTAGGTAACTTAGTCTTAATCCGGAGTGGGTTATGGACTCCTGTTCAAGAGGGGTTGTCCTTTAATTTGTATGGGTGAGAGTGGCTTGCACGCCGACTCAATAAGCCTACCATTTTAGGGACAAGACCGAGTGAGGAGCTAGGAACATAATCACACAAGAAAGAATTCACTCCTTCCTGACTTTAGGGTAAGTAGATGAGTGTTCTCTTAAGTGGTGTTTTCGGGTCTTGAACAAAGGGCCATGCCCTCCCTATGGCACGAGAGGGACTTCTGTTTGTTGGTTGGACCTCAAACAGGTTGTTCATTAGAGAAGCCTTGGAACTTAAAGATGTAGAGGTAACCCAGCGGTAAAACAGTAATTTGACCCAACTGGTGTTACGAACACTTGTGAAGGACTGACTTGCTGTTATTGGTCAATATCCGTGGACACAGAAATATAACTTCATGAGAAGAGTGCAGTTGTGGTTCTATAGTGGAGTGAACCACAGTTAACGAATATTGATTAACTTAGGCCCCGTTTGATAACCATTTGGTTTTTTGTTTTTGGTTTTTGGTTTTTAAGCTTATAAACACCACTTCCAACTCTAAGTTTCTTTGGCTTTTCACCTACTTTCTTCCCATGTTTTCAAAAACCAAGCCAATTTTTAAAAACTAAGGCCCCGTTTGATAACCATTTCGTTTTTGGTTTTTGGTTTTTGAAAATTGTGCTTGTTTTCTCTCAATCTTCCTACAATGGTTTTCATATTTGTTAAGGAGACATTTGAGTTCCTAGCCAAATTCCAAAAACAAAAACAAGTTTTTGAAAACTACTTTTTTTTGTTTTCAAAATTTGGCTTGGTTTTTGAAAACATGGGAAAGGATGTAGATAAAAAACAAAGTAGCTTGCAAAAACCAAAAACCAAAAACCAAAAACGAAATGGTTATCAAACGGGGCCTAAAAAAAGTAGTTTTCAAAAACTTGTTTTTGTTTTTAGAATTTGGTTAGGAATTCAAGTATGTCTTTAACAAAAATGAAAACCATAGTGAGGAAATATAAAGAAAACAAGCCTAATTTTCAAAAACCAAAAACCAAAAACCAAATGGTTATCAAACAGGACCTTAGTTAATGAGTTTAGCCAATTAATCTAATATCATTGGAGCTTCTGATCTGTAGGTCTATTAGGTCCCGTCGGTAGCTCATTTAGGGCATTCAGGTAAATTAACTAAGGGAATATTGAATAATCAAAGGAGTTCGAATATTAAATTTAATGTGAATTGGATTCATGTTAAAACTATAGGTTAAAATTAATGTACATTGGATGCACATTTAAAGTATAGGTTATGTAAGAGAAATATAATTGACTATGGTTCAATTATAAATAAAATTAAATGTGTGATATTTAATTTAGTATTTAATTAATCAGTGAATTAATTAAATTGTTTATTTCAATTTGATTTAATTTGATTAAATGAATTGAAAATAAACTTTAGGTTATGTGGGGATAATTATTGTTAAATATTAATTTAATAATAATTAGTATAATTTCATTAATTATTCTTTAATTAGTTAAAGAATTTTTTAATTGAAATTTAATTTTCATCAGTTGTTTTAACTGATGCTACACGTGGGTGAGTGAGCTTAGTTCTCATCCCACATTTCCCAAAATAGCCTAATTAGACGCAAGAGTGGCTATCAGTTAAGGGAGATACGAATATCTCTCTCAGCCCTCTTTTGCACTCTCACATTCTCTCGCATTTTTTCCTAGAACAGTTTTACTCTCTAGAGAGATCCTCCTCCCATTCCCTTAGAGAGAAAAGTGCTCCCACAAGCAATCCTCACTAAAAACCTAAGAGAATACCAGTGTCATCTCGTGGTAGTGTTCACATTTCATTGGAGTTTTTTTCCAAGAGAAGAGGCTGGTGCAATTTCGTAGAAACACAAGGTAACTGTGATTTCGGTCCAGATCGTCAACGAAAGTAAGTTTCCTTTTGTCCCATTGATTCCTTAGGCAAAAACCTTGATTAGATCTAGGTTTTAAATTAATTTACAACATGATAATAACCTTTAATACAGTAGTTTCATGTGATGATGATGCTGTAAAATTTGCTATCGTATTGGTATTTCATTTAGAATAAAATACAGTGCATGATCTCGATTTTCTTCCACTGCTTAAGGGCTCTCATCCCTACAGTAATATCTTTCCTAGGAGAAAAGAAAGAAAATATGCCTTAAGAAAAAAAAAAGAGAAAAAAAAAAAGAAAAATGAGTGGAAAAATGAGTAAGTGAGTGCGAGCTTAAACGAAAAATTATATGCTCGTCTTTATTGTTTTTATTTTTTAGAAAAAACATGCTTTGCAACGTTCATGAGTGATAAGGGGTAAAAAGAGCTACCTACGGTGTGCTCAGTTAGGCCGACCAAGGGTTAAACTCGGGTTATGGGTCCCTACATCGTAGTGTGAAAACTAGTGCCCTGCCTAAAAAGAATGCAAAAGAAAGAAAATGTCTTTTATTTTTCAGACACCTAGGTGGAGAGAAAAGCAGTCTAATTTGTTTTTTTTTTTTTTTTTTTTTGCTCCTTGGTTAGTTCCTAGTGCAAGTGTAGAGGGAAGATAGGTTGAGGGGTTATATAATCCAATCCAGAGTCAGTAGAATTAGTCTTAAGTAGGCTAAGTGTGAATTTTAGCAAGAAACTTCAGGAAAAATTTTAAATTGTCTCTTTATTGGGCTATATGTGCATGTCTCTTGATTGCAATATTTCTGGCATTCTAGGCATTGAGATTGGAGTCTATAAAATTGCAACTATTGAATCCTATTCTTTTATTTTATATGCTTGCTCGAGGACTAGCAAGGTTTAGGCTGGGGTATTTGATAAGACAAGTTTGGCCCTATATATTTAGTCTTAATCTTGCTAGTTTTATGTTAAATATTGTGCTTAATTGTATTATTTTGTAGGTGTTTGGTGTTAGAGCTTCTCAAGAGCCAATATTCCAAATTGACGTTAATTCGAGGAAATAAACGTGGTTTTGATCCAACTCGAAGTCTACAGGATGTCGAGGAGGTGAAAAGGCCAAAGCGGAGCACTCAAGACTCGAAAACAACATCAAAAGGATAAAAAATTAAAGTAGCCAAACAAGCTAGACCCGAGAGGTAGCGTCGAAACGCTACATCACGGTGTCTCGATGCTACGAACTTGATGGACTGCCCAAATCACCGTCAGCGTCTCGACGCTGGCCACGGCGTCTCGACGCTGATGCGATTATTTAAGTAGCAATTTTTTCGATCAGGTCATACTTCTCAGCCGTTTTTCCTTTTTCCTCTCAGTTTGTTCTCCGATTTCTCCATTCTCTCTTTGTATTTCTTAGTTTTAGGTTAGTTTAGGTTGGTTTCTCAAGCCTTAGGCTTAGATTAGGCTTGTCTATGGTCGTCTAAGTGTCGTTCGCTGTAGTTGGAACCTTGGTATTGTAAGTACATTTCAGTTTTATGAGATTCTTTGAGTTTTCTGTACTGAATGCATATTCTCCTTGAGTTTAATTGAGCTTCATGCATGATTTTCTTGCTGATTGTGATTTTAGATTCCCACTTTTATAATTAGCATGCACAGTAGGTTAGATTGACGCCCTAACTCGCAACTTGCATGTTAATAATCTGCTAAAGAATTAATTTCGACATAGCTAATGGATAGTTAGTTCATAGTTAGCATGTAGACCGATTCATGGGCACGGGTCCCAAGAGCAGTTCTCTGACATCGTAGCTCTACATGATAGGTATAGGGTCTAAATCGGTGTTCTTAATTAATTTAGGCTTTTCGTAGTTAATTAGAGCATTCTAGCCTAGAGCAGCAATGGGTTAATTTATTAATCACTGTAGGGTTAATTAATTAATTAATTGGATGTTGGTTTGACGAGTTAGTTGGGCTAGTGCTTTGGGGGTATCTTGGTCTTCATGTAATTGTTTAGTTGATTAATCTCGACGGATTAGTAGGGGTTAATTAATTAGTAATTAGTAATTGAGCTGATGGACGATGGGATTGAGTCAATTGATTTAGAGTACCAATTAGACACATGCATTTAAATCATTATTTGCTAATCAATGAGTAAAAAAAAATGTACTAAATCCGAGTGTTTCCAACTACAGTGAACGCCAAGGTGAGATTGACCAACCGTCCTTTATTTTTCTGTCATTTAAATTTCTGCTATTTACTTTCTCGCATTTTATATTTCCCGCATTAAATCCCTCTTTCTTCAACCCCCTTCTGTTACCCAACACAAAAGAGATTAGAGGTAAACCAGTTGTTCCCTGTGATCGACCCCGACCACTACTACTGTAAGTAGTTTAGTGATCGTGGAATTATAAATTTATTTGGCACGACCTTCGACAAGTCGACCTGTCAACACCCCATAAGGGAAGGTAAGGAGCATGTGCAGGTGGTAACTTTAAGGAGTTGTAAGCCACTAGAAGAGAGGAAAGAGCCATGTAAACCTTAGGAGGTAGATACGAGTAGTGATAAAAATAATGTTGTTGAAAAAGAGTTGGAGTCTGGTAAAAATGATGGAGGCGGCATTAAAGTTGCTAAAGCATCTAGTTCTGTTCCAGAAGTAGTTCCATCATTTAGACCACCCCTGCCTTTTCCGCAGAGGCAAAAACCTAAGAACCAAGATGTTCAATTTAAAAAGTTTTTGGAGATTCTTAAGCAGTTGAAAATTAATATACCCCTAGTGGAGGCTATAGAACAAATGCCAAATTATGCAAAATTTCTTAAGGACATCTTGACTAAGAAGAAGGGATTAGGAGAGTTTGAGACGGTGACTCTTACTGAGGAATGTAGTGTTATTCTTAAGAATGGGCTACCTCCCAAGGCTAAGGATCCAGGATCATTCACTATTCCTGTCTCCATAGGTGGAAATGAGTTGGAGAGAGCACTTTGTGATTTAGGTGCGAGCATAAACCTTATGTCTCTTTCGGTCTATCGAAAGTTAGGTATTGGTGAAGCTAGGCCTACCATAGTTACACTCCAATTAGTTGATAGGTCTATCACATATATATCCTGAGGGTAAGATTGAGGATGTTTTGGTCTAGGTAGATAAATTTATTTTTCCTGTCGATTTTATTATCTTAGATTATGAGGTAGAGAGAGATGTCCCAATTATTCTTGGTCGTCTATTTTTTGCTACTGGTAGGGCATTGATAGATGTTCAGAAAGGGGAGTTAACTATGAGAGTTCATAATGAGGAAGTGAAGTTTAGGGGGTGTTTGGGGGAAGTGATCGATTCTCAGAGAGTTGATTAATTGAATACAGAAATGCCGCTGATATGCATTAATCCAAGTATATAAAGTAAACATAATCAAGTAGTACCTAGAGTATTCTACGGTCGAATCCACAGGGAAGGGTAGGTAAGAGCTTCTAATAAACTGCGATGAAGGGAGGATCCAGATTCCGAATCTTGGGCCTGGGATGTAGCTCAGATGGTATCAGAGCAGAACCTATCCCAGTAGGATATGGTTCGAGGAAGAACCAAGCGGAAGCTGGTGGGCATGTGACGCCCGAGGTTAGGAGGGATACATGAATGAATCGATACCACATCCGAATGAGAGGGATCCTGAGGACATGAAAGTATGGTCAAGATAAGCTTAAAAGAATTGATAGATACTACCTATACCAACAAGGTGCACCTTCCTTTTCGGTGGCTCAATCATAGGAACTTTGAAGTTAAGCGTGCTTGGCTTGGAGAAGTTCTATGTTGGGTGACCTCCTGGGAATTTTCCTAGGAAGCATGTGAGTGAGGACAAAGCATGCTAGAAGGATCCCGTGTTGGTTTGTGGGGACAGTCTTCAATCTTAGAAGTAGTTTAAGACAAGTACCATGATGTGGTCAGGTTGCAGGGGAATGTCGGGGTCGTCAGGTGCCGAATCCGGATTTCGAATCTTGGGCCTGGGGCGTTACAGTTTGGGTCCTCTGTGGGCGACCCTCTGTATGCACAATCACGAGCCATCTGGATGAGATCGATTTTCAACTCAAAGTTGTTGGCATTGATCGGGACATAGACAATCCCCGACTGTTGCCCTTGAAACACGGGTTGAAAATAGTCTCTAATGCACTTGGGCTCCTCAGGTGGATTTGGATCGACCATTTGGTTTGGTACTCTAGTCTCCCTTCGAAGCCTATGAATTGTTTTTTCTATCTCGGGGTCCAAAGGTACTAAGGTCAAATCCCTATCCCTTCGCATACACAATCTACACTAACCTAAAAAAGGAAAATAACAGAAAAGGAAAGAAAACAATTAAAGAAAAAAACTAGAAAATGAAACAACTAAACTAAATAAGGAAAATATAATCTAGAAAAGGGAAATACTATCAAATAAGGAAAGCAAAAACAAATATGGAAAATAAAAATTAAGGAAAATTACCAACAACGTATAGATCAAACTAAAAAGGAAAGAAAAATCAAAGACAAATAAAGAAAATGCAATCTACCTAAAAAAATAAAAATTTAAAATACACCCTAAATTAAGATCAAACAATTTTTTCACAATATTAATTTAACTAAATGTGCCAATCCCCGACAATGGCGCCAAAAACTTGATGTGGACTTTTCATACTGCAAGCGCACGGGTCAAGTAATAATTAATATAGTGATTTGTAAAATCGAATGTCGTCCTCTTGATTGGATTTTAAGTTAAATTATGTACCGCGAATACTGTTGCTCAATTTTATTTAGGGACCGAAAAGTAGTGAGATTTAGAAAACAAGGGTGATGCAAATTAAAGATTTGAGATTCAATTGAAAGAATTCTTAGGGAATTGATTTCGTCGGTTTAGTTCAGGATTAATTAGATGGAATGAATTGTAACGTGCAACTATTTTATGAGTCGAAGAACCTTTAATCACAACTATCTCTCTCGAGCATAATTGATTCTCATGCACATAATTAACTTGATATCCCTATCTAAGTTCATTACATGCAAGGTTTTTAGTTCTTTGGACAATTTTCTAAAGCTATACTAAATTTTGTCACGAGCTTAGAATTTCTACTTTAGTTATGCAATCTTAAATAAGTCTACACCAAACCCCCTCTCCCGAGCAAGATTCAACACTTAGATCATTCAACTAGTGGCCAATTAATTGGAAGCATTCAAACATGATTGCATACATAAAACAATTGCACAAAACATCTCATAAATTAATCCATAAACATAAATGACTACATCAATCCCTAGAAACACGCTTAGCTACTCATACATGGCGTTATGATATAAACTAAGCATGATAAAGCCATAAAATCTAACTAAAGATAAGGAAAAGGAAGGAAAATTCTTGAAGTCGTTGAAACCGGCACGTCCCCGTCACGATCTCCACGTCTTCAAGCTTTGTTCTCGCTCTTGAAGGGGTTGAAATCCCACAGCGGAAGCATTCAAGAGCATACTCTTTATTCAATTTCAACGATGAAAAACCCATACGTTGGCAAATAAAATACAAAAACATTTTCTATTAATTTTGAATGCTAAGCATACTGTTTTTCTAAATTCTAAACCATTCAAAATTCAGAAAACTTACTTATGTTGAAGAACAAAATCCTTCTCTTCCATGAACACCACTACACGAGAACATCCGCTACGCTCTTGGAGCGCCTTGAGATTGCAATTGTGAGATTGCCAATGTCTTGGATAGGAAAATTTCTATAACAAAGGTTGCTGTAATATCCAGAGCGTTGAGAGAGAATTTTTTTTGGGAGAGAAAACGTTCTCTGTGTATTGCGTGAGAGAGAATGAGAAAACCCACGTTGAACTCCCTTCAACTGAACGATAAGTGGGGAGGGACTTATTTTTCCCTACTTGATCTTGACCGTTGGATATAATCGAAACGATCTCGGCCATCAATTATTATCAAATAATTAATTAATTATAATTAATTTAATTAAACAAATATTAATTAAATTAATTATAACATAAAGTATTTAATTCAATTTAAATCATATTCAATTGAATTAAATTGACCAATCAATTAATTCTCAATTAATTGTTTTCCCATATTAATTAAACATCAAATATTTAATTAATTTTACAATTGAATCATATTCAAATGTATTTCTCTCATTTAACCTATAGTTTCAATGCGCATCAAATGTACATTAATTATAAACTATAGAATTAATTTGATTAAATTACATTTAACCAAATTAAATTAAATTAATTTATTCTCCAATTAATTAATTTATGAATTAATCAAATATCACATATTTAATTAAATTCATAATTCTCTCATTAATTAATTTCGAAACACATCCAAAATTGATTTTATTATAAAGTTTAATTCTCTAATTAAACTTATACTATAATGTATCTCCATACATTATATTAATTCCCTTAATATTCAAGACTAATTAATCTCACTACCCATTACGAGCTAGCAGGTGGACCTAATGGACCTACAGATCAGAAGCTCCAACGATACGAGATTAACTGGCTAAACTCATTAACCAAGTTAATCAACATTCGTTAATTGTGGGTCACTCCACTACAGACCCACAGCTACACTCTTCTCACTGTAGAACATTTCTGTGTCCAGGGATATCGACCAATGCAGTAAGTCAATCCTTCACGAGTGTTCGTAACGCCAGCTGGGTCAAATTATCGTTTTACCCTTGGGTTACCTCTGAATCCTTAAGTACCACTGATCCCTCTAATGAACAAGTTGTTTAGGGTCCAACCCCTAAACAGGAGTTCCTCTCGGGCTAGGAGAGGACGGTGCGCCTTTGTTCAAGCCTTGGAATCAGCCCTTAAGGGAACACACATCTACTTACCCCAATAGGGGAAGGAGTGAATTCCATCTTGTATTGTTATGTTCCTAGCCCCCACTCGGTCTTGTCCCTGAAATGGTAGGATTATTGAGTCGGCGAACAGGCCACTCTCACCCATACAAATCTAAGGACAATCCCTCCTGAAAAGGGGTTCATAACAGACTCAGGATTGAGATTGAGTTACCTAGGTTATCCTATTAAAATAGAAACCTATACTAGTTAACAGTGTTACATTTAGTGGTTACTATTTCGCTGTCCGATCTTATGCAAACTCATTTCATAGAATACCCTCACTTACTTGTCTCCTACATGGAAGCTTTGGATCAATGCATCTGTATCGAATACACAGTGGGTCGTATCACATAGTGTCACCAGGATAAGGTACCCAGCTTTATCCCTATACTATAGACCATTTAGGTTGTTACTTGGACACTGATCCCCGTATGTCCCCACATACTAGTCCAAGTTTCATTTAAACAACCTTATATCTTAGTTTATTGGATTTAGGGTTTACTAATGAAACTTGATTATTCAATAACAAAATTACTGAATCACTCAAATAACGCTTTATTGAGATCGATTAATTTGTTTCATTTACTATCTACGAGTTTTAGGGCATAAAACTCAACAGCTCTTTGGCCTTGCTTCAGCTCCCACAGAAGGTTTCTAGTTGAAATTAGGGCTAAAATCTCTCAAATTGGACTCCCCCTTGGCCGTAGCTCAAAAGATTGGATTTATGGAAAACTGTCGATAGCGTCGAGACGCTTTGCACCTCCAGAACAGAATAGGAATAAATTTCCAGCATCGATACGCCAAGAGGCAGTGTCGAGACGCTACCCTCTTTACCGCCAAGATTACTTATGGAAAGTCTAGCATCAAGATGCCACAGGAGCAGCGTCTCGACGCTAGCTCCGGGATGCCTACTTTGTGAAGCCTCCAACTTAATTCCGTTGGCGTCTTTTGGCGTCCCAAACACCAAATCAATTCCAAATTCTCGTTTTAGCTTCAATAATCAATTTTCGACAAAATAAACATTAAAGTGCATTAAAATGGCCAAGAATTACTCAAAGACTAACTATAATTTATCAGGAAATATAGCTTGTTATGCGTGCTATCATGTACCTGACGTGAGTGCAAGTATACACTATCAAGTAAGAAAGTGGAAAGTATTTCAGATATAGTACCCAAGGGAGTGTTGGGTTTTACGCCCTAAAACTCGTATATAGTAAATGAAACAAATTAATCGATCTCAATAAAGCGTTATTTGAGTGATTCAGTAATTTGGTTATTGAATAATCGAGTTTGCATTAATAAACCCTAAATCCAATAAACTAAAATCCAAGATTGTTTAAATGAAACTTGGACTAGTATGTGGGGACATACGGGGATCGGTGTCCAAGTAACAACCTAAAAGGTCTATAGTATAGGGATAAGGCTGGGTACCTTATCCTGGTGACACTATGTGATACGACCCACCTTGTATTCGATACAGATGCAATGATCCAAAGCATCCATGTAGGAGACATGCGGGTGGGGGTATCCTATGCAATGAGTTTGCATAAGACCGGACCGCGAAATAGAAACCACTATATGTAACGCCGTTAACTAGTTTAGGTTTCTATTTCAATAGGATGACTTAGGTAACTCAATCTCAATCCTGAGTCTGTTATGAACTCCTTTCAGGAGGGATTGTCCTTAGATTTGTATGGGTGAGAGTGGCCTGTTCGCCGACTCAATAATCCTACCATTTCAGGGACAAGACCGAGTGGGGGCTGGGAACATAACAGTACAAGATGGAATTCACTCATTCCCCTATTGGGGTAAGTAGATGTGTGTTCCCTTAAGGGCTGATTGTAGGGCTTGAACAAAGGCGCGTCGTCCTCTCCTGGCCCAAGAGGAACTCCTGTTTGGTGGTTTGACCCTAAACAACTTGTTCATTAGAGGGTTCAGTGGTACTTAAGGAACCAGAGGTAACCCAGGGGTAAAACGGTAATTTGACCCAGCTGGTGTTACGAACACACGTGAAGGATTGACTTACTGCATTGGTCGATATCCGTGGACACAGAAATATTCTACAGTGAGAAGAGTGCAGCTGTAGGTCTTTAGTGGAGTGACCCACAGTTAACGAATGTTGACTAACTTGGTTAATGAGTTTAGCCAATTAGTCTCGTATCGTTGGAGCTTCTGATCTGTAGGTCCATTAGGTCCCACTGGTAGCTCGTAAAGAGACTTGAGGCAATTAAGTATAAATTGTAAATTGAAAGTGTTCAATTTATTTAGAGGAATCATATAATGTATATTGATACATTATAATATAAAGTTTATGAAACTTTATAATACTAGATTTTCTATACGTGCGTTGCACGTGATTTTCATGTTTTTCATAGTGATTTAAATATGTAATTTGAATACATAATGGAGAAAAAAATGATGAATGTTATTTGGTTCCAACCTATAACTATCCAAATGTAATAATAAAATAAGCAAATAAAAATATACATAATTAAAAGCTTGATCCAAAAGATCAAAAGTTTGAGTAATATTATATAGTGAGTTTGTGGATTTTAATAGGGATATGTTAGTGAGTGTGAGTTAATTTCATTTATTATTATTATTTTTTGGAGTTCAGCAACATTTGGAAATGGAGAAATTTGAACCTATGACCTTTTGAAGTTTGGTCTCAAATGCGTTTGAAGAGAACTGAGGATTTCCTCAACTTCTCGAAGTTACCATCTTTCCACGTGTTGTATAACTTTGTTGGAAAAAACTTACCTCTCACTAATTCGGAAATTGTTAAACAATACTACTTCAAGAATTGAAAGAGCTAATGGTCTACTGCACCAATAAAGAATTAACATAAAAAAAAAATAAAAGAAAAAATAGAGAAAGAAAAGTATAAAAAAGAATAAGAAGAATCTCAAATTGTTGATGAAAAAGAGTAGGGGAGAACCATTTTTATAGTTGTAGGAAATGAAAAAGTTACAAAACTTTTGAGATTCTAAAACCTTTTTATATCTGATAATTAAACGATAATTACTTTTCATGTATTTATTTTATGTGAGTGGAGAAGTTTTTAAATTTAAAGATCCTATTGAGACCCGTGGGAATGTGAAATGGATTAATTACATGAAAAAGAAAGAAAAAAAAATGTGACTTTTATTTGTATTTGGGTGGATGATTTTTTTTAATTATTATTTTAAAACCTATTTATGACATTTGTTGTTTGACATTCATATATGTTGGAGAGAATAAAGGATGGATGGGAGAGAGGGGAGACTCTAAAATGGAGGAAAAGAGATGTATAATTAAGATGGAGATAGATGAATGAGAGAGAGGAAGGTGGAGTTAAAAATATATAAATGATTAAATAAAATTTAGTGAAGGATAATTTAGTGATTAATATTTTCACTATTTGCCACTTATCAACCACCCTCCTATGCAGCCCATTGATTTTAAAAAAATCAACACTCACTCAAATGCACCTATATTAAGAAGCCAAAATTCTTAAACACATTTTACATTATAAAATCTATTGAAATCAAATATAATGACAATAGCCACAAAAGCAAAACTATACATGGATTAGAAATTAAGAAGTATAATTGGAAACGGGATACAATTCTTCTAATCTCCTTCCTACAATTCTTAAAAACCTAAGACCAACCAATTCAAAATTAAACACTTTGAAATAAAACAATTCTTAATTAATCAAACACACAAAAGTCAATATGACACAAATGCAATAACATTGCAGCATATGACATTGTGGAGGTGAGGAAATATTATTTATGTATACATGAAAGATCCTTCATTCGACTGCCAATGATATTGTCTGAGACTTCTCCTATCTCTATAAATTTGTTGGAAAAACAAGGTGTCCTTCCTCTAATGCAAATTCTCACACATCACTTACCTCTATTCTATTGTCATTTCAATTTTGAAGGTCGAGAGAGAACAATTGTGAGTGTTAATGGAGAATTCACAAGGACAATGAGAAAATGATGGAGGGACAAATGAGGATGGTAAGGAAGAAGAGAGATTTATGCCTTCAAAATTGGAAATGAATCGTGTACGGTTTTTTGTGAATTTAATTTTGTGTGGAGAGATTTAAGGCATTGAAGATAATTTAATGAATTTATGGTAAAATTTAATTGACATAAAAAAGAAGGCTAGAGATTTTATTGTTTTTTAAGTCAATTACATTTTTTTTTTAATAGAAGTCGGTTAGATTAATTTTTTTTTTTTACTTATTGTTAAATTGGAATTTGAAGGGGGTGGAAATATAGTATATGAAGAGATATAAAAGTAGTGGAGTGAGGAGAGAGTGATATTGAGAGGGAAAAAAAAAACAAAAACATTATATGAAAATTGAAACTTACGTGGATGAAGGGTGAGATAAAGGATATGGTGGGTAATGTAGAAATAATCAAGGATAACATTGTCTAAAAATAGTTTTTCTTTCACATTCACACCTTGTCATTAATTAATGTGATGAATGGTCTTGTCAAGGGTTATTTAGGTATTTTGTAAATTACTAAGGATAAAAGTGTCTAAAAAAAAATTTCTTCCACATTCGTACTTTTATATATATTATAGATAATTTTGAATTAATTTAAAAATTAATTCTTGAGAGAAAATATTTGAAAGAGTTCAAATAATTAATATGAATTGGATTCATATTAATATAAATAATTTAATTAAATCCGTAAGATTAAATATATGATATTTAATTGGATAATTAATTAATTACTTATTAAATTAAATATGAATAAGATAATAGATTTGATTAAATATGAATAAGATAATATGACTAAGATTATATATTTGATTAATTAATTATTTAATAGGACCCCTAGGGTAGGGTGAAAGGCATCACATTCATTCTCCTACGCTTAGAGAATAAACTTGAAGGCTCCCTCTAGACTCCCACCAGTCTCCTGCCTCTAGAAGTCTCAGAGTCATACCAGTGTAGCCATAGTGGTGGTGTTCGTAGTAGTTCGTGATTATTTCACAAGCAGTTGGTGAATTTAATCTGAGTCGTCAACGAGAGTAAGTAATTTGTTACTATATAAATTAGATTTAGATCTAATATTTTTTGTATGTTTAGCCTTAATATAAATTTAGAATAGTTCTAAGATTATTGCCAATGTATTGGTATTTTAGATTAAACAAAATTAATTACGAATCGATCCCAATCACGCTTCCGCTTTACGGAATTACGGAATTCCAATCCTTCAGGGAGATGGTGACTAGTTGAGAAACACAAGATTATGTAGAAACGGGAACCTCCTCAAAGTTTGCAACCACGGTTGGTGGCCAAAAAAATAAGTTGGTTGAGGTTTTGATTTAAGACAAAAATTAGAAATAAGCAAGTAAAAGAAAATGGTAACAAAAATCTATGAGATACACGGGGGAAATCAAATAGCATCAACTTTAAGCTTTTAGATTGCACCCACCTATGCGCCCGCAATTAACTCAGGCATTGCAGTTGGTTGAGAAACACTATCTATGTTGCCCACATAAACATGGTGCAGATAGCCTCTCTCAATTGCGCCCGCAATTACCATGACAACTAGATTGCGAGTTAAGTTCAACATTTATTCAGCTCCGTTGTAGGTGCCTTTAGAATACTAAGCCAACTAGACATCTATTTCTAGGGCTAGTTGAAACTTAGATAAATAACGCTCACAACTCTTAAACTCTAGTGGTTCCAGTCCTATTTCTAGGATGCAAGAAGTCAAAGTCCTATTTCTAGGATCTTTTCCACTATTGTTTTGCGAACCCACGCCTTTAACTCCAACCTTTCGACCATCAGCTAAATACAAACTATGCGAACCTAAGTTATCAGTTTAAGCTAACAATAAACTTTAATTTCAACAAAAACAAACAATGCTAAGAGGGGGCAAGTTGCTTTTGCATAGGCAGGGCTTTCTTCTACTCAAAGATTCCACATATTTGAACCCCCAAGTAGAAGCTTAGCTCATAATCGAAACTAAAATGCAAAACATAAAAGAAAGAAAACTCGACATATAAAAGAAACTTAGATTTATATTAAAGAAAGAATTGAGTACAAGAATTTAACTTACAACTGAAAAGTAAAGGAAAAAACAAGAACAACACTGCTGGAAATAAAAGAATGCAAGACAAAAAGTAAAAGACAAGACTCTACTAAGGATCTTTCCCTCTCTATTTAGCTTGCTCTTGTCCTTTTTTAAGGAGAGATAAGTCTTTCTCTTCTTCTTCTTTTGAATGGAAGAGTCGATAGAGGCTGAAAAACCCGAAACTCGGAGTGGTTACAAGATGAGAAGAGAAAAACTTAAAAATCTATCCTAAGGACGAAATTCCGAGCTCTCTTTGCTTCTTGCATCTTGGCCCCCTTTTATAGACCTTGGAAGGTGAGGTTGACTGTCGAGATCAGTGTGAGAAGGCCTTGGAAGTTAAGAATCCACAATCTTTGGAGATTTGATACCAGATTGGAGATTTTCAGATGATTCTGTGAAGATCCCGCGAATCTAGGTATTCTGTCGGAAAGCCCAGTTGCGGCCGTATATCGGACGCAAATCCTCCTGTGTGCTGCTTTGACAAGTTTGTCTTCAGCATGGGGCTACTTTCATTATATGGCTTGCGGGCGCATTTTGATCGCATATCCCACATCCTCAGGTCCAGATGCAGGCACAAATCTTCAGCTTTACTTCTTTTGCTCCACTAACCTTTAATCTCCTCTTACGGGCGCATTTTCCTCGCAAAGTCCTCTGCACAAAAACATTAACTTGGATAAATTCTTACAAAACTAATCTCTTTTTGTACATTTTAAGCTTAAATGTTGTTTGCTTTATCGCTCACAAAGTGTGAAGTTGTGTATGAATAGCATGTTGATGTGGATGTTTGTTGTGTGTGGCTCACCGGGTGTGAGCTACTTACCAGTACGGTGGTTTTACTGATATCCTCCCCCTTCCTTCTCCCAACATTTTCAGATTATGCAGGTGATGAGCTTTATGTGTCCGGTACATGAGGAGGTTCACGAGGGATTACCACAGGGGTCCATTTATTTGTTTATATTTTCTGCTAGATAGGGTAGTTCTTGATCAATTGGTGATAGGTTGAACCTATAATTTGCAGCTAGGTTGGTTAATTTTTAGTTGTCGATCATGTGTAGATTTTCATGTTTCCGTTAGGTTGTAAATATGTTAATGGTTAATAAAGTTGAACTGTTTCCAGAAAGTTAAGAGCATGTTTACACTAGCAGGATTGTAGCTCTAACGTTGATTGTGAAAACGAGACCTGACCCGTATTGTGTTGTGAAGTTGAATTCTAACATGTTTAAGTTAGGTGGAGTAGAGTCGAGAATAATATAGAAGTGTTGTTTGTGTTAACCAGGTGATTAAAAAATTTTGGTTTTGTCCTATGTATGCCGTTATGCTACCGAAATTTTCGGAGCTCTCGGTTAGTTTGAATAGGAGTTTAGTAATGACTCTAGGCTAGATAATAATAAAACCTGGGGCGTTACACTATAGAAAGCCTACGATAGCGTTTTCTTAATGTTATCATATGTCATATTTGTTGTAGTGCGTTTTTGAGTTACATCCATGCTTGCTTTGTATTCTCTTTGATTATTGGGACTATATGCAAGATTACCTATAACAAAAAAAATTTAGGACTCATTTTATAACGTTTTTATTTCATGTTTCTTGTTCATATTTGTCATTTTTTAAGAAACACATATTTGGTAATTCATCATGTTTCTTGTTTCTAAATTTCTAGAAACATTTCTAGAAATTAAAAGAGGCAAATTTTGAGAAACTACAAAAAGTAGTTTCTCAAATTCTGTTGATGTTTTTTTTTTTTTTTCCATTTTTCATGCATGTATCTATCTCTCTCCCCCTTCCTACACCCATCTCCTCTTTTCCTCTCTCTATTTTTTTGACCACTTCCTTATCTTTTGTTTTTTATCTTTTTTTTTTTCTCCTTTCCATTATTCTTTCTCTTTCCTTTTTTAATTAATCTTTTTTTTTCTCTTTTCTGTTATTTCTTTCTCTTTCCTTTTTGTAAATTTTATTTCTCTTTTCATTTATGAGCTTTTAGTTATTTTCTATTTAAATCTTTATTGTTTTTTGTTAATTTTGATAGATTTTAATTTATTTATTAAATGAATTAATTAATAAGCTATTTCATGTTTGTCATTAATTATATATAAAAAAAAATCTCTTTCTTCATCTTACATGTCGGGATCATTGGTTAATAAGAAATACATGCATTTTTAAAGGAAAAAAAATATAAATAAGTTATATTATTCAATTGAAGAAATTTAGGTTTATAAGCTCGATTGTCCAACCTTAAATAAATGTCTCACTAACAAAAACACAAATATATATATATATATATATATATATATATATATATATATATATATATATATAATATAAATCAATAACATGTTGTGCAATAAATTAATGATCGCTAAAAATTTACATTGTTTGTAAATAATAAATTAGTCTCGTAGAACTAACTCGTGTAAGCCAACATGTTATGGAGTGAGAGATGACATTACAAA
This sequence comes from Luffa aegyptiaca, assembly GCA_017139565.1. Lineage (NCBI taxonomy): Eukaryota > Viridiplantae > Streptophyta > Magnoliopsida > Cucurbitales > Cucurbitaceae > Luffa > Luffa aegyptiaca. The sequence goes on along the minus strand of CM029400.1, from coordinate 29,590,750 downwards.
TCAAATTTTGAACAACATTTGAAGGATAAAATTTATTATTATTATTTTATTTTGTGTTGGGGCTCAATAAATACTATAAAACTCTCTATATATAATAGTTTATATTTATTTTATTGTATGTTGTATATATTTTTGATATTATATGTACTAAATTTTGTTTCAATTGAAAACAAAAAACGAGAAACAATTATAAAACACATTTCTATTTTTGTTTCCTTTTTTTTTAAGAGAAACAAGGAATAAAAATAGTTATTATACATGTTTTTGTTTTTAGTTCTTAAAAAACAAGAAACGAGAATCGAGAATCGAGAATCGAGAATCGAGAAATCGAAAAAGAATGTTATCAGACGGACCATTAACTTCTACTTTCTAATTTCGGTTAGGTTAATATATTTTTATGCTAAAGTTTCAATTCCATTGAATTGAAACTTAAAATTTAGACTGCTGATAAGTGTCATAATTTTTTGATTTCCGTAGGTGCCATTTCTACTATTTCATTATCAAAACTATCATGTATCCCTTGCATATAAAAGATTTCACATTTTTTTCATTTTTGTTAACAATTATTAAATCAAACAAATTGTTATTTATATTATTCTATTTCATATTAATAATTTATTATCATTCTAAAGTTCAAAAGTCTAGTATATTAGCCAACATGAGCATAACTGGACATAAAATTTGTATTAATGACCAAGAGATCTGTGGTTTGAATCTCCCACCTCCACATGTGATAAAAAAAAAGAATATGGTGCATCAAAACAATAATGAAGTAGTAGATCAATTTTTAATTTGTTAAAAAATTAACAATTATTTTGTAGCATATAATTGAAAATGTTTATTACATTAAAGATAAAATAGATAAAATTAAAAGTGTTAACATGAGCATAGCTTCATCTGACATAAAACTATAGTGATGATCAAAAGATCTCTGATTCGAATTTTCATCCTCACATATTCTCAAGTGAAAGAAAAAAAAAAAGTGTCAAACACAGAGATCCAAAATTGAGAGTTGAAAACAAACAAACAAGAAAGATGTACGTAACCCAATTATAAATCATTTTCTTTACTCAAGTAATTATAAGTAGAAGGATAATTATTTCAAAAAAAAAAAAAAAAGTAGAAGGATAATTCATAGAACGACCGCTTGAAAACAGAAACACCTCTTTCAAAGTTCACATATGATTTTTACCATCCACGCGGCGACAAGTTCACAACAAGATCGAAACGTGTCATCCACGTGTCCTCTCGGGCGATTCGTGCAGAATCTCTGAATAAATTATTATAACGGCCATTTAAATTAAAGTGACCCGCCAGGCAGTTAGACCCAATTTGGAAAACATTATCCTACACAGAAAAAAGAAAGTGAAAACGACGTGTGGTGAAAGCTATGCCGCCAAGGCGATCCCGTAGAATCGTTGGTTCTGTCGTCCGGACGACGACGAAGGTAGTGGAAGAAACCGTGCAAGTGGCCGTGATGGAGAGAGAGAGCCAGGATCTGACTCAAGAACCCAAAACGGCGGAACCCGGTGGCGGCGAAGTGCTCCGGAGGACCATTCCGGTGGAAGAGAAGACTCCGCCACCAGAAGAACCCCAAACTATGCCGGTGAGGGAAGACTCCGAGGTGAAAAAGCCTGCGGATTCCACCTCACAGGTGACGGAGGACACTGATTTGACTCCGAAGATGGAACCCAAAATGAGGAATGGTAATTTAACATGATATTAAAGTAAATTTATTGATTTAAACTTTTGAGTTGAATGGCGATTTAACAGAGAAAGAAAGCAATGGAAGCTGGAGGAGAATTGTGAAGAAGAAGGGAGAAAGTGAAGGGAAAAGGAGAAGAAGTGGAAGCGGAAGAGAAGGATACAAAAGGTACGTGTTTAGGGTGTTGAAGCAGGTGCATCCGGAGATGGGGATATCGGGCCAAGCGATGGTGATTCTAAACAATTTGATGAACGACATGTTCGAAAGGCTGGCAGACGAAGCAACAAAACTCTCCAAGTACACAGGCAAGAATCAAATACCCAACTCTCACTTTCATGTAAATAACCTATTAGGTTGTTTTCAAATCTAGTCTGTTACTCCTACAAAGCTATGGGTCCTTTTTAAAGTTAAGTTTTATGTTGAATATTATTTTCAAACCAAAAAGGAAACCATGTAAATATGTTTCTAATTTTTCAAGAATTTTTTTTTTTAAAAAAAAGGTTAATAGTGACTAATTTTATTTTAGAAAATTAAGAAGAATCAAATTTAAGGTTTTTGGGGGTACTGGACTATAATTGAACATTTTCTAATTTAAAAGATGAAGAATTAAAATGAAAAAAAAAATTAACCAAAATTAAATATAAGATAAGGTTAGAGATAAGTTTATTTATTATTATTTTTAATATAATGATGTTTTGGATTTTGGTATTTTGTGGGTGATAGGGGGAATGACGCTGTCATCGAGGGAAATACAGGGGGCGGTGAGGCTAGTGTTGCCCGGAGAGCTAGGGAAGCACGCCATTGCTGAGGGAACTAAAGCTGTCTCCACTTATGTCTCTTATGATCATAGGAGAACCCAACCATAATTACCTTCTTAATTATAATTTTGTATTTTGTAAATTACAATGTTTCTTCTTTGTTTTTAATCCTTTTGTATAAAAAAAATTATTTCTTCCTAAAAAGTAGATGAGGACTAGAATGTTGATTAAATTCATCCATACATAACATTTGTATGACAGATACATTATCTTACAATATAACAGTTGGCTTCTACCAAGGAAATCAGAAAAACGAGCTGGGACGTGGGTCCATTTGGAACACTTTCTGTGAAGATTTTTTTTTTTTTTTTTTTAAATATTTCTATAAAAATGGTTTACAATCTAAACATTTATATATTTGTTTGAAATTAAATCAAACATTGTTTATTTCTCCATATCAATTTTTTTTTTTTTTTTTTAACATTGAACACTTAGAAAAATTAAATCAAATAAATATGCATTTGTGAGGTAAACTATGAAGTTTATAATAAGCATAATAAAATTATATTTCAAGGAATCACTTATAGGTCTCTTATATTCAAATTATATTCAAATACCATTGTAAAACATAAAATAAATAATATACAATAGAGTTGAAAAGAAAATTTGAAAACAAATAATAATTAATAAAAAATTCATGTTTGTCTAAATAAATAGAGTTGAATAGAGAACTTAGAAAACAAATAGAAAAACTTATGTTGATGTGGGAGTGGAACCCAGGATAAAATAAACGTACTTTTACGGGAATGCAATGCAACATAGAAAATACATATCAAATCAATTACATACCACTAAACCTAGAAAATATACATCAATTTAATCACATACAAATAAAATATATTAATTGTACGACTAACGAATTATAATTCAACAGTAATTTCGAATGTCGTACAAGGCTTGAAATTAGTTAATTAAATTAGGATTTAGATTTCTCTAATCAAATTAATCTAACTTCTCTTAGAATCTTAGGCTTATCGGAAGTCTACGCTAGGCTACCGTCAAACTAGCGATGGATCTGCCGCAACCTACTGGCTATCTAAAAATAACTGATATGACCACGCTCATACTCAAATCGATATACAAACGTGATGGTTTAAACGAGAAACTAAGATGCAGATCATTCAAAACCATAAAACAGAAAGCAAGAATCAACAAAGTCAACTAAATAAATCAAAGCATCTATAGATTAAACCAATCCAACAATCCCAAGGGGTTTAGCCCCTCATGCTACAAGCAAATCTAATAAAGAAACAACAATACATAGCAAAATAATAAAAACCTAGATAGAAATAAAGGTCTAAACTCCAAAGAATGGAAAAATACAGAGAACAATCGTCCAAAGCGGCTGAAAATATGACCTAACGGCTAAAAAAGACGAAGGGATCGTATTTATTATTAACGCTAGCGTCGAGACGCCAAGGCCAGCGTTGGCGTCTCAACGCCGCCATGGCGGCGTCGCCTGCTCTCGGGTTGCTCCAAAAATTGCAATTTCTTGCTTGATCCCTTTGGCTTCGAAAATGATGTCCAAGCGTTCCGACTAATGCCTTTAGCCTCACGTCATCTCAGGGACTCTAGAATAGCTCGAAAAACACCGTAAAAACTCAGAGTTAGCGCCAAAACGAAATATAGGCCTATTTGCCCTATTGTGCTCGAATCCCTTTAAAATAGACATTTAAACCATCAAATGCACACTAACAAGATCAAATTAGAATTGATAAGATAACATGTTTTGGGCGCTATCAGTACCTTATCCTGGGGACACCTATGAGATGCGGCCCACTCTGTATTTAGTACAACCTATGTGATCCTGAATCGCTCATGTGGAGACATGCGAGTGAGGGTCCCCTATGCAATAAGTTTGCATAAGACCAGGACTGAGAAATAAGTCACTTTCACTTTATAACGTCGTTTACTGTTGAAACTAACTATATTCATACGATGGCCTAGGTAACTCAATCTTAATCTTGAACTAATTGTGAACTCCTGTTTATTCGGGATTATCCGTTGATCTGCATGGGTGAGAGTGGTTCATCATCGTCGACTCAATAAGTCTACCATTTTGGGGATAAGACCGAGTAGATAGCTGGGGACATAGTCCTGCAAGATGGAATTCACTCCTACCCGAATCAGGGATAGTAGAGAGGTTGTTCCCTTAAGTGCTGACTCCGGGGCTTGAACAAAGGGATCCCGCCCTCTCATTGGCCCGAGAGGGACTCGGTTTGGTGACTGGACCACAAACCAATTGTTCATTAGAGGATTAGTGGGACTTACAGAACAAGAGGTAACTTCAGGGGTAAAACGGACATTTGACTGCGTAGTTACGAACAACTTGTGAAGGATCGACTTACTAATCATGGTTATAGCAGGTGGACAGAAACATATTTACAATGAAGGGAATGCAACTACTAGGCTATTGTGGAGTGTTCTGGTAGTTAACGAATGTTGGTTAACTAGGTTAATGAGTTTAGTTGGTTAATCTCAGATCGTTGGAGCCCATGATCTGTAGGTCCATTAGGTCCCTGATAGGTCTAATTTATTATACACTTAGAATCTCCCAATTTGCTTATCTTAGTTGAATTCCTTACGAAAAATGCTTTAAAATGAGTATAATATGTCTATAGGTCCTCACCAGAGCTTTGGAACCGATATGGGGCTTAAACGAGCGAAACTGGTATGTAAAATGACTTTTCTGCCCTTGGAGCCATCCCAGCGTCAAGAACCTGCCATCCAAGCGTCGGGACGCTGTTCAAATAAGAAAAAGACTTGGGCATGAAGTTGAAGTAACAGCGTCTCGACGCTGCACCCATAGCGTCTCGACGCTGTGTAGATCTATAGAATATTTTCCTTATATGAAGTCCTAGCGTCGCAATGCTGTGTCCTAGCATCTCGACGCTAGGTAGTTTTCCAGAATCGAATTTTTCCTATTTTGACTGGAAACTTTCCTTGTTTGAAGACCCAATTCAACACCAAATGACCACGAATTGAAGGCCAAGAATCACTATAAATAGAGGGCCTTGGTGTAGGTTTAGAATCATCCCTCAACACACAATTCACTACAACATTGTAGTCCATCTCTCTCCCCTTTCTCCACCATTCTTCTTAGTTTTAGTTTTTCTTGCTTTCCTTGATGTATTATTCCATGAAGAATTCAGCTTGCTCTTGCTCCATAAGAGGCTAAACTCTTTATTCATGTAATCGGGGCGTCAAAGTGTAAGTTCAAGTTCTTTTAATGAAATCTCTTGTTTGAATTCTCAAAGCATGTTTATGTGATTTTAGTTCTTTGTCTATAAGTTTAGAATGTGGTAGGAAAGATTGACAACCTTGACCGCGCCCTCTCTAAATTTACTTGCTAAATCTTAGTAGCAAATAGGTTAACGTTATGATTATACGCATGTGTCCCTAGAACTAAATGATTTAATCAATTGTGATTGTGGTTTGTTGCCCGTTGCATGTGAATTAATTCGACTAGATCCCATTGCGATTTAGATTAGTTAATAGGCATATTAATTAATTTAAATTAGAATCAAACTTAGCGTTTGCATGTTTGTGATAGTAGGATCATGGCTCTCGGTTTGCTACCGGAGTACGCCGGACTTAAACTTGTTTTGACTAATTAGTGAGATTAATGATTTAATTGAATTGAACTTACCATGATAGTCCTGGTTACATGATCTTGGAGGTAATGATTTCATTCTTTCTATTTCTTGCTTTTACTTTTCTTTTCAATTATTTTCCATAATTATTTTTCTTTCCTTAATTATTTTCTTTTCTAAATATAAAACCCCCCATTAGTCCGGTCATCACAATAAATCTAAGATAAACAAGTTATAATCGTGCTCCCTGTGTGTGACCCTGGCCACTACTGCTACAAGTTAGCTTTAGAGGTTGTGGATTATAAATTTATTTGACAAGAGACCGCGACAATCTCTTCCGTCAAATTGGCGCCGTTGCCGGGGAGCCAACTTTAAGTTGTTTATCATAGGTTTATTGTGATATCTTCTTTTAATTTTATTTATTTATTATTTTATTTGAGTCGATTTTGATGGCATATCGTTCACTAAGGGAAAAGGAAGCACAATTAGTGAAGAGGGTAGGATCGCTCAACGATAAACTATCAATTCTAACTTCTTTGTGCTAGAAATTAGTGCAAGGATATCAAGTCAAACAGTCACATCAACACTATCAACATCCCAATTCAGGTAAATCTCTTGAGGATCAAATTTATGAGCTTGCTAAAAATACTCTTCAGTTTCAGGAAAGTACTCGAGCTGAGTTGAAAAGCATGTCTGATAATATTGATAAGATAGAAGCACATGTGACAAAACTGGGGAAGCATGTAGAGCAACAAGCGCAACTGACCCAAGAGATAATCCTTACAACAGAAGTTCCCTTCGTTGCAAAGGTTGATGATGAAGAAATTGAGTGTCCATTGCCATCTCACGATCGATCATGTGAGGTTAAAGAAGAATATGAACCAGATTGCAAGGAAACTCAGGTGATAGAGTTTCAGGCTGATGAGTCTGAATTTGTTCTTCCCCTTGATCTCCCTTCATCTGATATATCTTCTAAGCTGTCTCGCAAAATTTTATCCTTTGAGTCTTTTTCTTTTAAATTTTCCTCTTTTTCATATATTCAAAAATTAAAAAAAAATATATTGCATCCTCTGGGTCCCATGAAAAATGGGCAAGCCTGCTTTTGTTTGCAGGTTTCGTGGATTCGAGAAAGAAGGGCCCAAAGAAATATGAGAATTTTTACGTGCCCGAACAAGAAGATGAGAATCTTGTCAAGCATAACGACACTAAAAAATTGCGCTTATGGGAGGCAACCCAATTAGTCCTATCCCTTTCTTTCCAATTTAGTAGTTTATTCATTTGATGTTTTCTTAATCGTCTTTCTTTATTGTTTTATAGGATCCCTACACCAAATCTCTACAATTTTTGCCAATCGTGGAAGTTTCCATATTTTCCAATCCAATGCTTAAACAGGGGAGGTTTTCTGTTCCCTTTTACTTTTTTTCCTTTAGGTTGCATGCTTAGTTTACATTGAGGACAATGTAGTGTTTAGGTTGGGGGTGGGAATATATGCATGTTTGCTTTATGCTTTATTGGACCTATTATTTTAAGCAATTTTTTTTATTAAAAAAAATGAGAACCCGAATAGGCGAAGTTCTGTCTAAGGTTGGAGGTATTTAAGATGACGGTTTACGGAACACCTCCTACCTGGGAACTGACCCGAACCGGTAAAGTTCTGTCTGAGGTTGGGGGTATTTAAGATGATGGTTTACGGAACACCTCCTACCTGGGAACTGATCTGAATCGGAGTTCGAGCAATTTTAAAATGAGATGAATTGTTGAGTTTATTAGTTTGCCTGAAGTATAGTTATGAAGATCAATGAGACATTATTTTGAACTATTCTATTTGTTTTAAGCATTGTGAAGCATTTACCAAAAATTGACCAATTTTTTTTAAAAAAATTCTAGATTTTTCTTGTGCATATTGAGCAGTTACCTTTTCTTTAGGTAGTTTTGAAAGCTTAGGACCATCTTATGGGTTCCATATGTTCATTGTCACCTCGATAGGCTAGATCTAACTAGATGGTAATTTCGAAAATGATTGCTTGTAATGCCTTGCTTAGGATTGGTAAAAGAAAATATGCTTGGTGTGCTTAAAAGTAAAATCATTCTTATATATAAAAAAAATGAAAGAAAGAAAAGACGTCTTATGAGCGCTCTGCAATGTTTAAAAATGTTAAGGTAAAAAGAGCTACCCCTGTTGTGATCAATTAGGTCAACCAATGGTTAAACTCGGGTTATGGGTCCTTGCAATAGGTGCGTGAAAGCTAGTGTCATCTTATAAATGCAAAATATAATTTGTTTCTATTTTCAGGCGCCTAGCAATGTATTACTCGTTTGACTATTTGAATTACTTAATGGTTGGGTCCTTGGCCAGTGTAGGGGGAAAATGAGTTGAGGTTCTCATATGGTTATCCTGGGTTAGTAAAAACACCTTAGGAAAGCTCCCCACACACACGCAAGAGAAATTCATGAAAAATTTTGAGTTGTTTAATTATTGCTTAAATGTGTTAGCATGCTTCGAATAAGTTGAATGATTCTTTTGAATGTTAAGGTTGGAGTTATATGAATCGCAACTAAATAAATCTCAATTATTTTTGATCTTATTCTATGCTTGTTCGAGGACTAACAAGGTTTAGGTTGGGGGTATTTGATAGGTCTAATTTATTATACACTTAGAATCTCCCAATTTGCTTATCTTAGTTGAATTCCTTGCGAAAAATGCTTTAAAATGAGTATAATATGTCTATAGGTCCTCACCAGATCTTTGGAAGCGATTCGGGGCTTAAACAAGCGAAACCGGTATTTAAAATGACTTTTCTGCCCTTGGAGCCATCCCAGCGTCGAGACCCTGCCATCCAAGCGTCGGAACGCTATTCAAATAAGGAAAATACTTGGGCGTGAAGCTGAAGTAACAGCTTCTCGATGTTGCACCCATAGCGTCTTGACGCTGGGTAGATCTGCAGAATATTTTCCTTATATGAAGGCCTAGCGTCGCGACGCTGTGTCCTAGCATCTCAACACTAGGCAGTTTTCCAGAATCGAATTTTTCCCATTTTGACTGGAAATTTTCCTTGTTTGAAGACACAATTCAGCACTAAATGACCACGAATTGAAGGCCAAGAATCACTATAAATAGAGGGTCTTGGTGTAGGTTTAGAATCATCCCTCAACACACAATTCACTACAACATTGTAGTCCATCTCTCTCCCCTTTCTCCACCATTCTTCTTAGTTTTAGTTTTTCTTGCTTTCCTTGATGTATTCCATGAAGAATTCAGCTTGTTCTTACTCCATGAGAGGCTAAACTCTTTATTCATGTAATTGGGTCGTCGAAGTGTAAGTTCAAGTTCTCTTAATGAAATCTCTTGTTTGAATTCTCAAAGCATGTTTATGTGGTTTTAGTTCTTTGTCTATAAGTTTAGAATTTGGTAGGAAAGATTGACAACCTTGACTGCGCTCTTTAAATTTACTTGCTAAATCTTAGTAGCAAATAGGTTAACGTTATGATTATACGCATGCATCCCTAGAACTAACTGATTTAATCAATTGTGATTGTGGTTTATTGCTCGTTGCATGTGAATTAATTCGGCTAGATTCCAATACGATTTAGATTAGTTAATAGGCATATTAGTTAATTTAAATTAGAATCAAACTTAGCGTTTGCATGTTTGTGATAGTAGGATCATGGCTCTCGGTTTGTTGTCGGAGTACGCCAGACTTAAACTTGTTTTGACTAATTAGTGAGATTAATGATTTAATTGAATTGAACTTACCATGACAATCCCGGTTACATGGTCTTGGAGGTAATGATTTCATTCTTTATATTTCTTGCTTTTACTTTTCTTTTCAATTATTTTCCATAATTAGTTTTCTTTCCTTAATTATTTTCTTTCCTAAATATAAAACCCCCCATTTGTCTGGTCATCACAATAAATCTAAGATAAACAAGTTATAATCGTGCTCCCTGTGTTCGACCCCGGCCACTACTGCTACAAGTTAGCTTTAGAGGTTGTGGATTATAAATTTATTTGACTAGAGACCGCGACAATCTCTTCCGTCAGTCCCCTTGCTTGCTTGATAACTCTCCAAAAGGGAGTTATTTAGGCCTTAGTTCTATAGTGTTTTGTGTTTCTTTTGGGCTAAATAGGGTTGCTTTTAGATGGATATTATATGTTTTAACCCATTTTGAAGAATGGATGCCTTGGAAGTTATTTTGTGCAGAATATATTGCTGAGCGACTTGGGGGAGCAAAATCTGTGATCTAGCAAAGCAGGGAGCAAAACTGCCACGTCACAGCTCGTAATCCATTTTAATGAAATGAAGTTAGTTAAGCTATTTTCGGATCTAAGAAGCCTTGAGATCCTGCCACGTGTACAAATTGATCTAATTAGGGCTTGCTATCACTCTATAAAAGGAAGAGTCGTCTCAAGTAAAAAATATTCCATCCTTGGACAAGAAAAGTCCTATTCCACTTGTGGAGGCTTACTTCCCATCTTTGGGAGCCGAATAGAGGAAGAAAGATTGGAGACTTCAAGAAGACCATCAATTACGGATTGACCAAGGGAATTAGTATTTTCTTGTATTTTCTTGTAATTATGGATGCACATACTCAGATTGTAGCGTGTGTTATCATGAGCTTTATGAACTAAATTTGCTTAGGTGTTGGTTAGGAGTTATGTAATTGTCGTGCTTTACTCTCTATGCAATAAATGTTGATTTGAGCATCTTGGTTAATTGTTGTGCATATTTATATTTTGTGCCCACCTGGGCAGCCGGTATGAATATCGCTTCTTAGTTTCAGGGATGATTTGAGAAGTGTGTGGCATTTAATCACACTAGATCATTGTGTATTGGTGAACGCCAGTGACTAAGTTAGGGATAACCAGTTGCCTAGTGCTTGATCGGTAGCACGTCATTGGAGTTGAAACACATTTCAAAAAATCCAGAGTTCCGGGAGGATCCTGCTAATAAGACTGCAAGAGTTTTGCCTAATCAATAATATTGCTAGAGCATCTTTTAAAACAATTATTAAATCCTGACCAACGTCTGTTTTCAATCTGTCTGCTTTATTTGTTTACTTTCTGTTCTGTCATTTCTTTTGCTTCAGCATTCTATCAAAATCAATCAATTTAACCACTTTTGAAACCATTAAAGAGTTACACAAGATAGATAAAGTGAGAGCTATTCAGCCACGTGTATACGATAAATTACTTATTACTTGCTACGGATTGTGTATACTTGCACAGTGTTCTAGAGTCTATTGATACTATATTTTTACCCACTCTGGAAATCCAAAGGCAAAGACCTAAGAATCAGGATGGTCAATTTAAGAAGTTTTTATAGATTCTTAAGCAATTGCATATAAATATCCCTTTAGTAGAAATTAATTTCCCACGATTACATGCAAAATAAACAGTAATATTATTTAATTGGAGCAGATCTTTTTGGTTAGGATCATTAGTGCTGGAGCCCTATTTAAGCAAACCCAAGGTACGTTTCCTTTCATTTCACCTTCATTTCGCATTCATTCTTCATTCTTCATTTTCCTTTCGTTTTTCTTCTGTTCTGTAAGTGAGAATACGCTGTAAGATTGAGATGGCTAAGACTAGAGAAAGAAGGGAAAGGGATACTGAGGAAGAAGAGGTGTCAGTTACACCTGAGGCACCAAAGACGAAAACGAAGAAAAGGAAAACACCAGAAGAAAGGGAAGCCAAAAGGTGGAGAAGGCAATAAAGAGCTAAAGCAACAGAGGTGGTGAGAAAAGTGATCGAGGATATCACCGAAGAAGTACTTGAGGAAGAACAGTCGAAAGAATCTGAGGCTGTGGAAGAACAGCCTAAAGAACCCGAAGGAGCGGTTGGAGGAGAGCAGCCGAAGGAACCAGAAGAGGGGAAGAATACAGAGCAGGGTAGTCAAACGACTGAAATTCAGAGGGAAGTTCAAGAAAAACAAGCGGAGGATGTGCCAGAAAGAGATGGACAGGAGGTTCAAGAGCAAGAAGCTCAGGTTGAAGTCATTATGCTGGAAGTTCCGCGTCGCCGCCTGCGAAAGCAGAAGGCTGGCCGAGTCAAGGTAATCCGAATAGACACACCTTCGCCGTCGACGATTGAATCTGAAAAGGAGAACTAGGAAAGAGAAGAGCAAGAGAAAAAGGGGTCAGAGGACCAGGTAAGAGAGGAAACTGAAAAGAAGGCAGAAGAAGAAATTTTGGGGAAGCAAAGAGAAGACAAGGGCAAAGGAGTTGCTGAAGCCCCGACAGAGACAGAGGAGGTTGATTCTGAGGAACCAAGACTGCCGTATAATTGCTTCATCAACAATCTTGCCCGAGCAGAGTATATAGAGATGCTGAAAAGAGATTTTCTATTTGAGAGAGGATTTTGTGATGATCTGCCGCATTTCTTGAGGGCTGGAATAGCAAATCACGGATGGAGTCAATTCTGTGCAAAGCCGGAGCTGGTAAATTCAAACATTGTTCGCGAATTTTATGTGAACATAGATGATCAAGAAGGATTCCAAGTAATAGTCCGAGGAGTGGCTGTTGATTGGAGCCCAGGAGCAATCAATTCTCTTTTCAACCTCCAAGATTTTCCACATGCTGGGTTTAATGAGATAGTAGTGGCCCCATCTAATGATCAATTGAACGCGGCTGTCAGGGAGGTTGGTATTGAAGGGGCCCAATGGAGGTTGTCAAAGACAGAGAAGCGCACGTTCCAAGCGACTTATCTAAAGAGTGAGGCCAACACATGGTTGGGCTTCATCAAGTTGTGCTTGCTTCCGACAACTCATGATTCAATGGTGTCTCGAGACCGAGTGCTTCTAGTATTTGCTATTCTTCGTTCTTTGAGTATTGATGTTGGAAAAATTATTTCAAGTGAAATTTATGATTGCTGGCGAAAGAAGGTAGGGAAATTGTTCTTCCCAAACACAATCACCATGTTGTGTAGCAGAGCTGGGGTTCCCATGAATGCAGACGATGTCACTTTAATGGACAAGGGAATAATAGACACGTCGAACCTGGCGAGGCTTCAGAGGACTCAAGAAGCGCGCCAAGGCGATTTGGTGTGCGGCATCCATCAAATGCAAGAGCAACTGCAAATGCATTCCAGCCGGATGAAGTTTGCCGAAAGGCAATTCCAAACCTTCTGGAATTATGTGAAGCGAAGGGATGTCGCGTTGAGGAGGGCCCTACAGTCTAATTTTTCTAAGCCATATCCAGCCTTCCCAGTATTCCCTGATGATCTATTGAACCCTGGATCCCACCCCCGTCAGTTGAAAGAGAGAAAGAAGAGGAGGAAGATCAGGGTCAGGGGGATTGATAAAGAAAGAGAAGTGGGCGAGCATAATTTTTGTTCAGATATTTTTGTTGGTCGCGTATTCCTGACCCCAGTTTCTTTCTGATATGTTTTTTCTGTTTTTTCTTGTTTTATTTTTCTGTTCCTAGGCCACCAATTTATAAATTTCATGTAAATCTTTTTCTGTGCTTTTAATGAAATTTCCAGTAGTTCTGTTCTATGGCACTGAGCATTCCTAACTTAATTATTTTCTTCTGAATTTTTGAAGCTTGGACTAGTTAGCTTAATTAGATCAAAGTATTCTGATCTCAAGAAACCCTATGCTTGAGCATTTTTTTCTAGCCTGGTCGTCGCTGCGGCAAGAAGATTCTGAGGTAGTGTTGACTTATGTGATCCACTTTAAGCTTAATTATAGTCCCACGCTTAGTTTAAAACTCAGATAGAAAAGTTTAAGTTTGGGGGTATAATTTTAATATAAATGTTTCATTGAGGACAATGAATAATTCAAGTTTGAGGGACTTTTTGCCACTCCGCTTGTTTTGCTCGAACATTCCTCTCCTTCATATATTATTTTTCTAGGTTGTTGAGTAACCAGGGACATTTGTGACACCCACAGTTTGTCTTTGCGTCAAAAGATGACCTAGGAAAAGTGAAAAAGAAAAAGAGAGAAAAAAAATGATGAAAAAGTATTATTTTTGAAAATTTTGCTGAGAAAATTCACAGAGGAAAAGTTTTGAAGGATGAATGATAATCTAGCAGTTTTTCTGTCTCCCAGGGCTTAGGTGAGCTTCATCATAAAATGTCGTCATTCTGAGAAGCAAGGGATAGAATAACTAAGGATTTTTTAGCTTAGCAATGAGTATTTAGCCTAGTTGATGATGAGTTTGAGGCAAGGGTACACTGCACCATAAAGTGGGCCATCCCATGTTTAAGAGCTTATGACTATAGGGCTGCTTTAAGTCTAAAAAGCAAATATATAAACCCCTTGAAAATATGTTTTAACATGTCTGATAATAGAGCTAGGGTGTGGCAAGTTCTTAGGATTGAGTCAAAAGGTGGTGATCATTTGTCCATGCCGGAAGAATTATTTTGCTGCAGCAGTACTTGGTTTTGCAGAATGCTCAGGTAAAATTTGCAGGTAATGTTGGATTATCTATTTTGATTGAGTTGTGTTTTGTCTGATGTTTTGAATTCTTAAGGGAAGGTTAGTTAATATTGCTCGGGACGCGCAATAGTTCAAGTTTAGGGGTATGATAACTCTCCAAAAGGGAGTTATTTAGGCCTTAGTTCTATAGTGTTTTGTGTGTCTTTTGTGCTAAATAGGGTTGCTTTTAGATGGATATTATATGTTTTAACCCATTTGGAAGAATGGATGTCTTGGAAGATATTTTGTGCAGAATATATTGTTGAGCGACTTGGGGGAGAAAAATCTATGATCTAGCAAACTAGGGAGCAAAACTGCCACGACACAGCTCGTAATCCATTTTAATGAAATGAAGTTAGTTAAGCTATTTTCAGATCTAAGAAGCCTTGAGAGCCTGCCACGTGTACAAATTGACCTAATTAGGGCTTGCTATCACTCTATAAAAGGAAGAGTCGTCTCAAGTCAAAAATATTCCATCCTTGGACAAGAAAAGTCCTATTCCACTTGTGGAGGCTTACTTCCCATCTTTGTGAGACGAATAGAGGAAGAAAGATTGGAGACTTCAAGAAGACCATCAATTACGGATTGACCAAGGGAATTAGTATTTTCTTGTATTTTCTTGTAATTATGGATGCACATACTCAGATTGTAGCGTGTGTTATCATGAGCTTTATGAACTAAATTTGCTTAGGTGTTGGTTAGGAGTTATGTAATTGTCGTGCTTTACTCTCTATGCAATAAATGTTGATTTGAGCATCTTGGTTAATTGTTGTGCATATTTATATTTTGTGCCCGCCTGGCCAGCCGGTATGAATATCGCTTCTTAGTTTCAGGGATGATTTGAGAAGTGTGTGGCATTTAATCACACTAGATCATTGTGTATTGGTGAACGCCAGTGACTGAGTTAGGGATAACCAGTTGCCTAGTGCTTGATCGGTAGCACGTCATTGGAGTTGAAACACATTTCAAAAAATCCAGAGTTTTGGGAGGATCCTGCTAATAAGACTGCAAGAGTTTTGCCTAATCAATAATATTGCTAGAGCATCTTTTAAAACAATTATTAAATCCTAACCAACGTCTGTTTTCAATCTGTCAGCTTTGTTTGTTTACTTTTTGTTCTGTCATTTCTTTTGCTTTAGCATTCTATCAAAATCAATCATTTTAACCACTTTTGGAACCATTAAAGAGTTACACAAGATAGATAAAGTGAGAGCTATTTGATAGCGCGCATAGCGAGCTATGTTTCCCGGTACATTTTAGTTAGTCTTTGAGTAATTTGTGGCCATTTTAATGCACTTTAATGTTTATTTTGTAGAGATTGGTTTATTGGAGCTAAAACGAGAATTTGGAGTTAATCGAGTGCTCGTAACGCTAAAAGGAGGCAAAGGAAATTAATTAGAAAAGAATTAGAAGCTGGCCAATCCGAGAAGGCAGTGTGCTGGAATTTGGCGTAGCGTCGCGACGCTACGCCCACAGCATCGCGACGCTCTCGGTTTTCCTTGTTCAAAATACGCGGCAAAGGCATAGCGTCGCGACGCTATGTGCACAGCGTCGCGACGCTATCGGCAGATTTTCTATATAATCTTCTTTTCAGCTACGGATTGGGGGAGTCCAATTGATTAGATTTTAGCCCTAATTTCGACTAGAGACCTTTGGTGGGAGCTAAAGCAAGTCCAAGGAGCGGGAATCAAGCGAGGAGACGTGGAGATCGTGACGGGGACGTGCCGGTTTCGACGGATTCGAGTTTTCCTTTCTCTTTCCCTTACCTCTTGTAGTTTTTATGGCTTTTCTTTCAATTAGTGTTTGTAGTTTAAAGACTATGAATTGCTAGTTGTTTGTCTTAGGGATTGATGTAGTTGTTTTAGTTTGTTGGATTGATTTGTGGTATGAATATGCATTTATTTTACCTATGCAATTATGGTTAAATGCTTTCAATTACTTGATCACTAGTTGAATGATTTGAGTGTTGAATCTTGCTCGGGAGAGGGGATTTGGCCTAAGACTTGCTTTATTTAATTGCATGACTAGAGTAGAAATTCTAAGTTTGTGACGGGATTTGGAATAACTTTAGAAGTTGCTTGAAGAACTAAACTCAAAGCCTTGCATGTTAATGAATTTAGATAGGGATATCAAGTTGGTTGCATGCATGAGAATCAATTATGCTCGGGAGAGATAGTTGTGATAAAAGGTTCCTAGACTTGGTAGAATAATTGCATGCTAAATTCATCCCATTAACCAATCCTCAATCTTAATCAATGAAATCAATTCCCTAAGAGTCTTTCCATTTGAGTCTCCACCCTTTTATTTTATGCTTTTTCTCTTTAGATTTATCTTTTTCATTAAGTTTTTGCTCCCTAAATAAAATTGGACAAAAGTATTCACGGTACTTAATTTGCTAGAAATCCAATCCAGAGGACGACACTCGTTTTACACAAAAACACTATATTATTACTTGACCCGTACACTTGCAGTTAGCAATTTGCACATCAAGTTTTTGATTGAAAGCATTAAACAAAATTGCATGAATAAAATAAAAACACATTCAGTCCCGTGGATACGATAAATTACTTATTACTTGCTACGGATTGTGTATACTTGCATAGTGTTCTAGAGTCTATTGCTACTATATTTTTACCCACTCTGGAAATCCAACGTAGCTCATAGGGACTAAACCTTAGAACAGTTTGATGAGAGAATTTGAAGCGTTCAAATTCGATTTAGGGAGTTAAACGTTAATTTAACGTATTATCGTTTGATTATTAATTAAACTATATTAGAGAGAATTGGAAATGTTTAAATATGATTTAAATACACATTTTGGTTTGAATATGAAAAGGAATTCATATCTGAACACTCGGTTTGAAATTGAATAGTGATTCGAGTTCACCAGGATTGAGAGAGAAATCGAGATAGGTGCATGACGGACGACTTGTCGAGGGTCGTGTCAAATAAATGTATAATCCACAACCTCTAAAACTAACTTGTAGCAGTAGTGGGCGGGGTCGATCATAGGAAGCAGCGTAATTAATTAATTTAATTAGATTTCTCAATTAGTAACCAAAAAGGGGGGGTTTTGGATGATGGATTGACTAAAAACATAAAATTGCAATAAATTAAAGTAGCGGAAAAGTAAAGATAAGTTGGCTAATCTCACCTCGGTATCGCACAATTGGTTATTCTAACTTCGGCTTGGAAACTCTTTGATTGACTCTCAAATTAATGGAATTATTATTAATCACTCAACTATCATTGGAACCAATGATTAAGATCCCTATCCCTTTCCAACTTGACCAATACATCAAAGTTAGAGTCTAGTTAGAATTCATTAACATAAATCTAACCGCATTAAGTGGATTGGATCGTTAAGTAGGCTTGTACAAACTAGGAACTGAAGGATTGGAATTCCCCAATTCCGTTAGCGGAAGCGTAATTGGACCGTTTCGTAGTTAATTTTGTTTTCACCAAAATACCAATACATTGGCAAAAATTTAGAAAACTATTCTAAATCAATTATTGAGGTTAAGCATATAACCTTAGAACTAATTCTAAAGGGGAGAAGCAAACATACCGCCGTTGTCGTCTCTGAAATATCAAGAACGTCTTTCTTGATTTGCGTCAACAATTGGGACACCACCAATTTGATCTTCCCTGCTATGACTCTGAGATTAGGAACGTAGTTGTGGGACTACCTAATCTTGAATGGGAAAAACTCTAGAGAGAAAATTCTTCCTAGAATTCTTGAGTTGAGAGAATATGAGAGGGAGGCTAGAGAGAATGCAAGAGTGCATTCTTGTGGTCTTGTGTTGTGGTACATAAACCCTAGGTTTAGTGTTCTATTTATAGGAGAAAGACCATGAATAAAATATTCATTTAAAATCAATTATTTCCATAACTGATTTAATCTTTTCCATAATTAATCAATTCCATAACCAATCAATTCCATAATTGATTAATCTTTTCCATACATGATTGATCACTTCCATAAGTGATTAAATCATTTCCATAAATGATTAATTACTTCCATAAGTGATTAATCATTTCCATAATTGATTAATTTTCAATTAATTAATTCTTTAATTAATTAATCACCAATTAAATATCATATATTTAATTTCAGACCTTCTATTAGTTAATTAATTAATTGTCCAATTAAATAACATATATTTAATTTCAGGTCTTCAATTAATTAATTCTATAATATGAATCAAATTCATATTAAAATTTTAACTCCTTCAAATTCTCTTATATCCTATAAATTTCATATGAATCAAATTCATATTAATATTTGAACTTCTTCAAATATTTCTTTCCCTCATAATAATAAAGTTTAATTTTAAATTAGACTTTATATTTTAATGTACCACTATACATTATATTAATTTGTATCGTTGGGTTCCCAAAGTGAATAAAAATAAGGTGAAATTAAACTCTAGAACACTTGTGCAAGCATACACAATTTGCAGCAAGTAATAAGTATTTATTGAATCCAATGTCTGAATTAACTCTCACTTTATCTATTTTGTGGAACTCTTTAATGGTTTCGAAAGTAGTTAAAATGATTGGTTTTTATAAAATGCTGAAGCAAAAGAAATGACAGAACAGAAAGTAAACAAATAAAGC
Organism: Luffa aegyptiaca; assembly: GCA_017139565.1. NCBI lineage: Eukaryota > Viridiplantae > Streptophyta > Magnoliopsida > Cucurbitales > Cucurbitaceae > Luffa > Luffa aegyptiaca. The sequence continues at coordinate 29,571,597 of CM029400.1, read as the reverse complement.
AGACAGATTAGAAACAGGTGCTGGTCAGAATTTAGTAATTGTTTTAAAAGATGCTATAGCAATATTATTGATCAGGCAAAACTCTTGCAGTCTTATTAGCAGGATCCTCCCGGAACTCTGGGTTTTTTAGAATGTGTTTCAACTCCAATGACGCACTACCGATCAAGCACTAGGCAACTGGCTATCCCTAGCTCAGTCACTGGCGTTCACCAATACACAATGATCTAGTGTGATTAAATGCCACACACTTCCCAAATCATCCCTAAAACTTGGAAGTGGTATTCATACCGACTGGCCAAGCGGGCATAAAATATAAATAAGCACAACAAATAATCAAGATGCATCAAATCAACATATATTGCATAAAGAATTAAGCGTAGCAATTACATATTCCCTAACCAACACCTAAAGTAAATTAGTTCATAACACACATGGCAACACACACCAAAATCTGAGTATGTGCATCCATAATTACAAAATAATACAAGAAAATACTAATTCCCTTGATCAACTTCGTAATTGATGGTCGTCTTGAGGTCTCCAATCTTTCTCCTCTATTCGGCTCCCAATGATGGAAATGAACTTCCCAAGAGTGGAATGTTCCTCCCCAACAAAGGGCATTTTTTTGACTTGAACGGCTCTTCCCTTTTATAGAATGAAGACACGCCTGAATTAGGTTGACCTAGACATGTGGATGGCTGATGACCGCAAAGTGCACGGGCAGCAAGTAATATAAAACGGTAGGTAATACCGAGTATCGAATCCACAGGGAGGCGAAGCGAAAATTAAGCAAGCAAAAATTCTTTTGAACTCTAAAAATACTTGGGAGAAATAATATCTAGGAACCAAAACATGCAATTAAAGAGAATTTAAAAAAATCAAAGCAATTAAAGAAATCAATTTGATCAATCACAGAAAATAAAATATGGAGAAAGAGTTTTTAATGGGAAGTGGGGTCTTGAAAATCAATTATTAGCTAAATATTTATTATAATTATCCTATCTCGTTGCCCAACTAATTATAATCCTAGAATCTCTGTTAATCACATAGGTTCTCCTGTCGGTCTCCCCTAATTGTAATTAATTCATTTTAACAACCTAAGTGTCCTTAGCGCCATTAAAATTCATTAATTATTACGCTCTGATTCATTTTAGGAATCTAAGTTTAACCAACTAATCTCGTTGTCACAACGGGCAATTAAACTAGTTGCATGGATTATGATCTATCCTAACTTCTCTCCGTCGAGTCTCCATTAAGAATCAGATCAATACACAATTGGCCAGATTGCATACAACATTAAGCACATCCATACAAATAATTAGGAAAAAGGGCTAGAGATCGGCAATTATAACAACATTTGAACTATAATTTCATTTCAAGACCCCAAATTGGGGTTTAGCTATTCATAGCTAAAATATCCAACGAATTTACAATGAAAAACATAATTAAGAGCACAATAAAAGGGAAGGAATTGATCGTCGAAGACCCCCTTCACTGACGCTTGGAGTCCCTCCGAGCTCTCCTTGAGCCTCCTAGAATGCTCCCAAAATTCCCCCAAAGTTTTCCCACTAAAGAACTCTCAAAAAGGCTAAAAAGCCTTGAGAGAGGCTCCAAAGGAGCCAAAGGAAGCAAGGAAAGAATGGAAGAAATGATGATTGATGCTTGAAATTGGATCCAAGGGGCGCTATTTATAGGCTCGGAAATGGGGTAGCGTCACGACGCTATTGGCACAGCGTCGCGACGCTGTCCTTACAGCGTCTCGACGCTAGGCGAATTCCAGAACTTTCAGCTACGATTTTGGGCTTGAATTTGGGCCTCCCTTCATTTCCTGTGGGCCTCATCTTCATGGTTGACCTTCATGGCTTCCCCCTTGACCCATGTATGGAAATTGGGCTTAAATGACTTCTTTTTGGGCACTTTTTCTCCAAAATCCATAATTTTGCTCCTAAAGACCAATTAACAAAATATATTATATATATTCAATGAAAACACAATTACAACACTAAAAAGCCTAATAAATTGGGACTAAAATAACGACATTTCTGCATGCTATCAATGGCTCTCCTTGCTCCTCAAATCCGAGAATAGCTTAACAAACTTCAGTTCATTAAAAGGGATAACGAGCTGTGACGTGGCAGTTTTGCTCCCTGTATTGCTGGATCGCAGATTTTGCTCCCTCAAGTCGCTCAACAATGTATTCTGCACAAAATAACTTCCAAAGCATCCATTCTTCCAAATGGGTTAGAACATGCAATAATCATCTAATAGCAACCCTAATTAGCACAAATGACACACAAAACATTATAGAATTAAGACCCAAATAACTCCCTTTTGGAGAGTTATCAGTATCTCATACAATAAACTTAATTCCCAATATGAATTTGAACTATTCAAATTCTCTCAAGGTATAATTGTTCCTAATTACTCTTTAGAGCTAGCAGGGGGACCTAATGGACCTATAGATCAGAAGCTCCAATGATATGAGGTTAACTGATTAAACTCATTAATCAGGTTAACCAATATTCATTAACTGTGGATCATTCCACTAAAGACCCACAGCTGAACTCTTCTCACTGAAGAACATTTTTGTGTCCACGGATATAGACCTATACCGGCAAGTCAATCCTTCACGAGTGTCTGTAATCACAACTGGGTCAAATTACCATTTTACCCCTAGGTTACATCTATCTCCTTAAGTACCAGTGCTCCTCTAATGAACAACCTGTTTATGGTCCAACCAATAAATAGAAAGTCCCTCTCGGGCTAGTGAGAGGGCGGGACCCCTTTGTTCAAGTCCCGAAGTCACCACTTAAGGGAACACTCATCTACTTCTCCTAGAAGTGGGAAGGAGTGAATTCCTTCTTGTGTTGTCATGTCCCCAACCTCCCACTCTGTCTTGTCCCCAAAAAGGAAGGCATATTGAGTCAGCGTATTGGCCACTCTCACCCATGCTAATCAAAGGACAATCTCTCATGAGAAGAAGTTCATGACACACTCAGGATTAAGACTGAGTTACCTAGGTCATTCTATTGAAACAATAACCTAACTAGTTAACGGTGTTATATCTAGTGGTTTACCATTTCATGGCCCGGTCTTATGCAAACTCATTGCATAGGATATCCCCGCTCGCATGTCTACTACATGGACGCTTTGGATTAATACGTCTGTATCAAATACAAAACGGGCCGTATCATATAGTGTTACCAGGATAAGGTACCCAACCTTATCCTTGTACTATAGACCTTTTAGGTTGTTACTTGAACATCGATCCTCGTATGTCCCCACATACTAGTTCATGTTACATACAAACAACCTTGGATCTTAGTTTATTGGATTTGGGTCAAATTGTGCAATATTTAACAATACCACTTTATTGTAGAAACTCAAAAACACTTTATTGAAACAAGTATACAATTTGTTTACATTCACCATCTACGAGTTTTAGGGCATAAAACCCAACAGGAACAACCTGGGTCTATACAATTCTAAGCTCAAATTCCTAAATCTATAATGCAATTATATTAATTGGGATAACACTCTATTCAACACAATCACACAATAAATCTATCACTAACTAATTTAGTAACACAATTACTTTAAGTCAAGCAAATAGTTTGTCAAGCTATTCTATCAAAGCAATTGTAATTAAGAATGGGAATTTGAAGCATAATCAACAATAATTCCTTAAAATCATAAACAAGGTCTCAAGAGTATGCCAAACATACATTAGAAGTCCCCAATTGTGACGATCTAAACTAAGCCGGTCATCGGAATGCTCCAATTAAGCTCCTTGCCTTGATTAGCCATCCCAAAATAAAATAAAACTAGTCTAAATTACAATAGAATGCAAAGAAGTATAGAGAGAATGGAGAAGAAATCGTCTTAGAGGGGAAAAACTAAGAGAGAGTTGACCTAAAAAACGAAATTTCCCTTTTATACCCAAACGCAGCGTTGAGACGCTGTGGGCTAGCGTCTCGACGCTGTCCCTTCAGAATAGGAAAGAATCTGAGGATCTGCCCTAGCGTTGAGACACTAGGATTTCAGCGTCTCGACGCTGAGCCTCGGCTTGGTGATAGCATGCATAAATGCTGCTATTTTGTCCTTGAATTTAATAGCTTTTGATGTCCTTTATTGTGTTTTTATTATATAAACTCATTTAATTGATTAATTTTGGTCCCTAGGAGTTTTTGTGGAAAATTGGAGAAAAAGAGGATAAAGGAAGCCCAAATTAATGAAGTTTAATCTTGGAGAATCATGGTGGGTCAAGTGAGAGAAGTCCAAGACCCAACATGGTAGTCAATTGGGCCAAAGATTGGAGATGAAGCCCAAAATTCAGCCTTGAACGCGATCTGGAAAGTTCCAGCCGAAGGACAGCGTCTCGACGCTGCATTGTCTTGGAGCCCAAGCTGACTACGTCACAGCGTCACGACGCTGTGACGGCAACATCGCAACGCTGTCCCTGCTGAAGGCCTATATAAGGCGTGGTTTTGGCCTCATTTCCATCATCAAGCAATCATCCAATCCACTCTTTTCAAGGCTCGTTGAGCCATCATCGAGGGTTGGGTTGAAAGGAGAGTGAAATTGTTGTACTGGGCATTTTTTGGAGTGCTCAGGAGCTTGTTTCGAGGAGGATCCAAGGCGCAAGCAAGGGGTTCTTCTACGGTTCATCTCCTAAACTCCTTTATTTGTTCATTTAATGCTTTTCATTATGTATAGACGGGAAATTTTGGTATACATGTATAGCTAAATCTCGGTTTGCGGGTTTTGAATGAAAGAATATAGCTAAATGTTATTTTGATTGCCTATCTTTGTGTCCATTTACTGATTATTTGTGTGGGTGCTCGTAATGCTCTATAGATTCTGGCCAAATTTATAGTGATTAGATACTTAGTGGAAACTCGACGGAGAGAAACTAAGTCAGGTCTTAACCCACTCAACTAGGCTTAACTGCTCGTAGTGATAGCGAGAGTAGTTGGTTAGGCTTAGAGATCGATAATGAATTAGGTCTCATTAATTAACCCGTTTAATAGCGCTAAGGACACTTAGGTTCTTAAAATGAGTTAGTTATAATTTGGGGAAACCGACAGGAGAACCTATGTAATTAACGGAGATTCTAAGTCTATAATTAGTCGGACATGAAATTAGGTAATTTTAATAACTAATAAGCTATATTCCGGATTTCAAGACCCCGCCTCTCATTCGACTCTGCCATCGTCTTTGCCACTTTGCTTGATCAATTTATTTCATTGCTTTGCTTTAATTTTGATTGCATCTTCCATCATGATTAGGTCCCTAAATAATAATTCATCTTAGTATTTTTAGTGCTTAGTTTATTATCTTGTCTGAACACACTCCTCCCTGTGGAATCGATACTCGGTACTCTACCGTTTTATATTTTACTTGTGGCAATCGTACGCTTGCGGGCACACCACCATGTTTTTGGCGCCATTGCCGGGGAGCAGTGTTTAATTTAGGCAACATAATTTTCTGACATTAAAAAGAAAAGGTTGAATATTAATTTAGGGTGTATATAGTTGAAGTTTTTTTTTTTTTTTTTTTGAATTTTTGTGAATAGTTTTATTTTTTTTAGTTTGATTAGCTTGTGGCTGTGCATGCGAAGTCATGAGGCTAATCTCTTTCCTTTAGATCTTGAAATTGATAGAACTAATAGAGCTATTAGAAAAGGAAAAAAACTAACTGAATAAATGTCCCAACAAGAAGACGCACTCAAAGCTATCCGAGATTTTTTGTAGCCAATTCTCCCCATAGAAAATTTCGGCATCGTTTACGCTCCCATACAAGCCAATAATTTTGAACTGAAGACGAGTTTGATTCAGATGGCAAGGGATTGTTCTTTTAAAGGGCACCCTTCAGAAGATCCTCATTCCCACCTTCGGTCCTTTCTAGAAATATGTTGGACTGTCAAGATGAATGGAGTTACCCCGGATGCCATAAGATTAAGGTTATTCCCATTCTCCTTGTAAGATAAGGCGAAAAACTGGCTTGAATCCTTGGAGCCATGTAGTATCAACACATGGGACGAGCTAGCTCAAGCTTTCCATACGAAGTTTTTCCCACCCGCCAAGACAACCAAACTCCGTACAGAGATTGGAACATTCAGACAGATCGATGATGATCAGCTGTACGAGGAGTGGGAACGATAGAAAGAGATGCTAAGGAGATGTCCTCAGCACGGCTACCCAAATTGGCTTCAGGTACAATTGTTTTATAACGGTTTAAATAGTTCCACTAAAACGGTTCTTGATACATCTGCAGGTGGAAGCTTTTTGTCAAAGACCGTTACTGATGCAAAGGAGTTGTTAGAAGAGATGGCGTCCACCAGTTATCAATGGCCTACGGAGAGGGCACCAATGAAAAAGGCTGACATGTACGAAATCGATGATTCAAATTCGCTGAAGGCGCAAATGGCTTCCCTGACAAACGCGCTGAATAAGTTGTCATCCTCTGAGGTGGTGAAATCCATTGCCACCTTAGTAGAAAATTATTCGAAGAAGGAAAGTCAAGAAGTGGAGGAAGTTCAATTCATAGGAAACAGAGCATTCAATCAGAACCAAGGCCTGCCGAACTTCTATCACCCAGGTCTGCGTAATCATGAAAATTTTTCTTATGCTAATTCTAAAAATGTTTTGCAACCACGGCTAGGATTTGCATCCACATCGAATTCACAGGAGAAGAAGAGCAACCTGGAGGACATGGTGGCGCTCTTCATCAAAGAACAAAAAGTGTTGAATGTCAATCTCCAAACGACGATAAATACTCTGGTGACATCGGTGAACAACCACGAAATTGCTCTAAAAAACATGGAGGTCCAGCTGGGTCAGATAGCGACTGCAGTGAATGTCCTTCAGAAGGGTAAGTTCCCCAGCAACACGGAGGTAAATCCAAGAGAGCAATGCAAGGTAATCACACTCTGGAGTGGGAAGCAGTTGGAGAGTCGTTTGGATGAAGAGTATAAGAAGAAGGAAGAAATAATGAGCAGGGATGAAGACGGAGGAGCTGAGGCAGAAAAAACCTCCGTAGAAAGGTCCCAAAATCCTCCTAGCTCAGTTAAATTTAATTTTGAGTTGACTAACAATTTTGCAGGAACCCAAGAGAAGATGAAGGAAGAAGAAGAAGCGGAAGTCCCTTGCAATCATCATGACCGGGGGTCCCACATTAGCCCACCTAGAAGGAGGGGCGAATGTCCGACTTTCGACTACAGGGAGTTGCCTTTTCCCCATCGTTTTAAGAATGTTAAGTTAGATGAGCATTTTACTAGGTTTTTAGAGATGTTTAGAAAATTGATTGTTAATATTCCTCTAGCAGATGCTCTATCTAACTTGCCAAATTATGGGAAATTCATGAAAGAAATGCTTGCTAGGAAGAAAAGTTTGAATAAAAAAGAAGTTTTTAGATTGTCAGAAAACAGTAGCACGGTAGTTCTATGGAAGATGCCTCTTAAAAAGAAAGACCCAGGGAGTTTTACTGTTCCCTGTACCATAGGAGATGTATCATTTGATTGGGCATTGTGTGATTTGGGTGCTAGTATCAATCTAATGCCTTATTCCCTTTTCAGGAAAATTGGACTTACCGGACTTAAGGAGACTGACATTACCCTCCAGTGGTGGACCGATCAATAACCCAACCGATGGGGATTGTGGAGGACGTGTTAGTCAAGGTAAACAAGTTCATTTTTCCTGTGGACTTCGTGGTGCTAGACATGCAGGAGGACAAAGAAGTTCCCATCATTTTGGGAAGATCTTTCTTGGCCACAGGTAAGGCCGAGATAAGTGTTCGTATGAGAAATTGCTAATTGTGTTGAATTTTGCTGAATTTAAAGGCATTTAACGAGAATTTTAATTGAGGGCTTAGGTTGCTAATTTTTGTGCAAATTGTTTAATTAAGCTGACTTGGAGCTCTAATTTGCCCAGATATTGCTATAGCAGCTGAGTTGGCAGAGGATTACAAAGAAGCTGAATTTCGTTGGTTGCTGGAGCTACTTTCCACGTGGAGGACTTCATTAATTGATGTGGCATTCCCAGCTAATGACTTAAGCTCTTTTCACCCATTAGAAGGAATTCCATGTGGGCAAGGCTTGTCTAATCAGCCCTGAAACCCATGTTGGTGGCTGGGTATTTAAAGAAAGAAGTCCAAATTTGGAAACGAGGCTGGAGAAAAGAGAGAAGCTGCGATTGGGAGCTGAAATCAGAGGAAAAACAGAGGAAAAAGCTAGGGGGAGCTGCCGTGGAGACCCTATTCAGCTTGGGAAAGCTGGATTTGATCTTGGAAGCTTCTTCTTTAGTCTTTTCTTCTCATCTTTTACCTTCTCATTGGTATTAGTCGAGTTAGAAGCTGAAAACATGTTGTGTATGAGCATTTTCTGCTGTACTGAATTTGTTTCACCTTTGAACATGAGCTAATCCTCACTGTGAGGATTAGGAGTTTTTATATTATAACGAGGGGTTGATTGTAGCTGAACCTTGCATATTTCGTATTAAAGTAAAGTGTTCTTCATTGTTAAAGCTGGAATTTCGTTTGGCCAACCATTTTCTAGCATTGTTATTGAGTGTTTGGGAAAACAATTAGTAACCGATTACTTTACTTTACCTTAGTCTTCAAGATCATGAAAATGAGTGGGTATTTAGGGATAAATAACCACCTAAGACACTGATCAGTTGAGCTAAAAAGAAGGGGTTAAATAGGAGTTTAATCGCCTTAATCTATGGAGAATTGGAAAATTCCCGTGAGTAATCTGAGTGAGATGAAATTAGCACAGATTTGGCTATAGCAATCATTGGAAGCAGAATAGAAAATCCCTAATCCGAGCCTCTCTTCTCCTCTGCATCCAACCGTTTTTCTTGCTTTATTTACTTTAAGTTACCTTTAATTTCAATCAAATTTGCTTACATTTGTGCAATTTTAGTTAGTGAAGGATATTTTTTTCCTCGGTTACCTTGAATTTCATCGAAGAAATCAAGCTTAGAAGTAGAAAAATTCCTTAATTCAATCCATGTAGAGAACGATCTTCATTTACTTATCACTTGCTGCCATGGTGTGTATACTTGCACGTTTTTTAGCTATTTGTGAGTTTTTCTTGCATATCTAGAATCACATTGCACAAGGCAACAAGTTTTTTCTTTCAAGCAAACCTCCCTAATTAATCACAAATTCGAGTCCCACAACTTGTTCTAAGGTCGGAGGATAGTAGGGAAGGCTTCGGTGGTCGTCCACAGCATCGATCATTATCAAATTACACCAAATGAGTAGTTCAATTCAGCACCAAAAGGTTGGTTAGAATTCTGCTCTGTTTTCGAGTTTTGCATATGTATGTTTTCAATTGTAAAATTAATGAAATTGAGTTGCTTTCAATCCAAATTGCTTCCGCTAGAGTGTCGTACACTCCTGCAGCAAACAGACAAGGCTCATAGAACTCAATATCAAAAACTCCAAAACAGATTTGAAAATCAACCCAAGGAAAGTAAAAACCAGATTACCTTGTGGATCAAATATCTCAATACAAGAAAACTTGTTTGAGATTCGAATCACTCCACAAGCATGATTGATCAAGTCAAGCTTGAATGATTCTCAGCATTCAACCTAAACTACATAGAATTGTAAAGAAACATAACTCAGCTAAAGAAAAGCATGAAGGCTCTTGTACTACATTTTCAAGTTTGATTTGTACATATAACATACATGGCTTTTTATAGCCTCAAAATGAAACTCTAGAGTAACCTAGGGTCATTTGAAGGGTTGTAACTTTCAATCCCATCAATACCATAATGGCCACTAGCTAAATTCTAACCTAAAACATTGATAACAAAACTTAAAAACTGAATATGGAAGAATCTCCCTTAAATCCGAGAATTGAAAACCCCATCAACCAACTATGTCTTGTAACCTCCCAAAGTATAAATGAAGCTCTACTTGATGTAGTTTAAAGTAGCTTGAAGTGTGGTTCCATCATTGATGCTTGACTGGCACTAAATGAACTTAAGATGTAGTTGAGTTCATTAGATGCAACTTGAGTTTCTTCAATGCTAGTTGACTTCAACTTTAATGACATTTGACTTCATTTAATGCAACTTAATTTCGAATCCGTTTTTGGCATAAACAAAGACATCTTGGTTCATATCATTAAATTTGAAATTTTAAAAGTTTAGGAAATAAAATGGAATGAAACTCAAATTACAAGGACCAAAATGATATTTTTGTTGGGTTTTATGTCCTAAAACTCGTAGATAGTGAATGATTAACGAATTATACACTTGTATCAATAAAGTGTTATTGAGGTTTATGCAATAAAGTGTTATTGTCATTTTAAGTCTAAAATTGCACAATATAACCCAAATCCAATAAACTAAGATCCAAGGTTGTTTACATGTAACTTGAACTAGTATGTGGGGACATACGGGGATCAGTGTTCAAGTAACAACCTAAAAGGTCTATAGTACAGGGATAAGGCTGGGTACCTTATCCTAGTAACACTATGTGATACGGCCCGCTTTGTATTTGATACAGACGTATTGATCCAAGGCGTCCATGTAGGAGACATGCGAGTGAGGGTATCCTATGCAATGAGTTTGCATAAGCCCGGACCACGAAATAGTAAACCACTAGATGTAACACCGTTAACTAGTTAGGTTACTGTTTCAATAGGATGACCTAGGTAACTCAGTCTTAATCCTGAGTGTGTCATGAATTCCTTCTCACGAGGGATTGTCCTTTGATTAGTACGGGTGAGAGTGGCCTACACGCCGACTCAATAAGCCTACCTTCTTGGGGACCAGATCGAGTGGGGGGCTGGGGACATAACAACACAAGATGGAATTCACTCCTTCCCGCTTCTAGGAGAAGTAGATGAGTGTTCCCTTAAGTGGTGACTCCGGGGCTTGAACAAAGGGATCCCGCCCTCTCACTGGCCCAAGAGGGACTTTCTGTTTATTGGTTGGACCATAAACAGGTTGTTCATTAGAGGAGCACTGGTACTTAAGGAGCCAGAGGTAACTCAGGGGTAAAACGGTAATTTGACCCAGCTGTAGTTACGAACACTCGTGAAGGATTGACTTACTGTTATTGGTCAATATCCGTGGACACAAAAATATTCTACAGTGAGAAGAGTGCAACTATGGGTCTTTAGTGGAGTGACCCACAGTTAATGAATATTGGTTGACTCGATTAATGAGTTTAGTCAGTTAACCTCATATCATTGGAGCTTCTAATCTGTAGGTCCATTAGGTCCCCCTGCTAGCTCGTAAAGAGTGATTGGGAACAATTTATCTTGAAAGAATTTGAATAATTCAAATTCATCTTGGGAATCAAGTTAATTGTATGAGATGCAATTAATATAATTTATAGTGATACATTATAATCTAAAGTTTAATGTGATATTAAACTTTATTAATTTGAGAGAATAATATATTTGAAGGAGTTCAAATATATAATTAATTAAATATATGATATTTAATTAATTAATTAATTAATTAATTATGAATTAGTTAATTATTCAATTTAGTTTAAATTAAATGTGATTTAATTAAACTGTATAATATATGAGAGATATATTAGAATATGATTCTAATGAGTAATTAATTAAATATGTATGATATTTAATTAATTATAAAATTAATTTAATTTAGTTAAATGTGATTTAATTAAATTAAATCTATAGATTAATTTTAATGTGAATATGATTCATATTAAAACTATAGGTTATGTGAGAGATGTACATTTGAATATAATTCAAATGTTTGATTAATTAAATATGTGATATTTAATTGATCAAATAATTAATTAATTATGAATTAATTAATTGTGTAGTTTAATTAATTTAATTAAATACGATTTAATTAATTTTAATTAAAACTATAGATTATGTGAGGGATGTGCCTTTAATATGATTAAAATGCACATATAATTAAATATGGAGATATTTAATTAGAATTAATTAATTAATATGATTAATTTAATTAATTTAATTTTAATTAATTAATTAAAGTTAACCCTCACATTAAATAGACACATGGCAGATGGTAGTGGGATTGGATTGAATCTCACGCCTGAGGGGTCATTTGGGGTGATCTCAATTTTGCTGCAGGATAAAAAAAAAATGATCAGATCTCTCTCTCACTCTCCAACTTGCTCTCATGCCCTCTCAGAGAAAAAGAACAGAGAAGTCTTCCTTCTCTGTTGAAAAAATTCTTCCCAAGTTCAAGATCAAAGAGATCCCACAATCTCTTTCCAAACTTAGAGAATAGCGGGGTAATCTTGTGGTGGTGTCCCAAGATTTCACATTTTGGTCCCTGCATAATCAAGAAGCGTTCTTGAATTCAGAGTCGCCAAGGAAGGTTTGTTTGCTTAACCATAATTTGTAGAATTATGAATTCGTTTTTGCCAATGTATTCAGTATTTTGTTAAACGAAATTAAATTGCGAACGGTCCAATTGCTTCCGCTGTAACGGAATTGGGAATTCCAATTTTACAATTGGTATCAGAGCCAATCGTATGCTTAATTTTGTTTCTCAAAATTTGCATTGGTTGCTTGGTGGGATTTAATTTATGCATATGATGGATGAATTTTGCTGGTAGATGTTTTGGGTTTTGGCATTAGAATTTGTAAATTTTCATTGATTTGATCGATGTAAGGGCCCGTGTTTTTGGGCATTTTGTTGCAAATTAATTGTTGTAAGGCCGTGTTTTTGAGTTATGTATCAATTTTGATGAAAATCGATGTAATTTGGGACTAAATCGGATGTATATCGCTGCTGGAATCGAAGATTTCTGGAAATCTTAGAAGAACAGGCGGACGAAACGTTGAAAAAAAAAAAGGAAATACAGGTCAGTTCGTGCAGGCGGTTTCGCGGACGTGATGGCGGTTTTCGGATGAAAGCTGGAGTCGAACGAAATCGCGCGGATAAACATAATAATAAAAAGGAAGAAATATATTTTTTCGTCCTTTAAAGCTCGAACGCGGGTGGCTGAACAGTTGGCGTCAGTTTCGAATTAGCGTGCGTGAGGGCGGTGGTTCGAGACCTACGTGCGGCAGAATTTTTTTTTTTTTTTTTTTTTTCTGCGTGCAGTGGTTTCCGTGAACGTGGGCCGTTACCTGAGATCGTGTGTGCGTGGTCCGTACGGTTATTGTGGATCGTGGGCCTCAGATGCGTTCGTGGGCCGTCGGTTTTGGTTCGTTGGTTTCAAACGGTTGCGGTCCGGTTCGGCAAATTGAGGCGCGGTTCGTGATGGTTGACCGGTTATTGACCGGTTCACGGAGGTTCAACGCGGTCTGAGCATTTGTTGACTGGTTCAGGCGGGTTTGACCCGGTTCGTGCGGTCTGGGTGAATTTCGGGCTGGTTCAAGCTATTTTGAGCGCGGTTCGGCTTGGTTCAGCATCATTTAGGCCGGTTCAATGTGTTTTTGAGCTGGTTCATTGTGGTTCAGCTTGGTTCAAGCTATTTTGGAGCTGTTTTGGTGCGGTTCAGCCCATTTTCGTGCCGGTTCGAAGGGTTTGGACTCGGTTCGAAGTTGTTTGAGCTGGTTCACGGCAAGATAGGACCTTATTAGATAAATTAATGTAATTTTTCTATTGTTTTGAGTCCTAGGATGCCAAAACCCATCTACTTAGCTATTTAATTGCTTTATGAATGTCATATAGTTTTAAAATCCCACCATAGGTTAAGCATATTCATGCATATTTATTTATAATTGTTATAATATATGGATTATGCATGAATTTAATTTTCATGAATGTTTAATATAAATTGTTATATTAAATGGATGAAAATTGAGAAGCATTAAGCATGCAATTACTTTAGTAAAAATATAAAATTTATATTTATGAAAGTAATTTATTTTCATGGGCGATTAGTGTAAAGAGTTATATTAATGTATGAAAATAGTCAATGCATGTTATTAATTTTCTTATATAATTATTTTCAGAGTTAAATTAATTAAAGGAAATTAAATTGCATTGAGCATGACATTACCTTAGTTAATATAATTGTTATATTATTTAATGTCATGTTTGCTATTGTATGGTTAATCAATTAATTAGAATGTGATTGTTGATTTATTCACCATAGTAGCAAGTTATAGGTCTAATTCATTAAAATTTATAATAGTTATAATATTAATGATTAGAAATTTATTAACCTATAACAAAGAATTGCATGCAAACATAGGATCTTAGGAAAAATGAATTAATTTTAAAAATTGTTTAAAATTAATTAGACCTAAGATCACAATTTCTAATAGGATTAGAAATTATGTCTTGCTTAATATTTTAATAGATTTAAAATATGGTAAGTAGGACAAATAGGATTTTGGTTATAAGGGAACTCTCCCGGTGAGGTTCTGTCTAGGCTGGAGTTTCTCCTACCTGGGAACTGACCCGGTACCTGAGTTGAATTAACTATTGTCCTATTAGCATGCAATGTCACTAGGTAATTAAAAGGGTTTGATTGACCTAGACATTAGTGTAAAGACCTTATTATAAGAGTTATAATAGGCATAGACTTAGATAGATTGACTTAGCCGGATTTATCTAAGTTTAATAACCCTAAATATGATAGGAAATTTCAGTGGGAGGAAAAATATAAAAACAAGATTTTCATATCGAGTTTTTACTCTCACGTCCCCCTGTGTTCACACCGTGAGATCCATGCTCGGCTTCGTGTCGCCCTGGGCGCGGCCTCCCTTCGGAAAGTGTTTGCATGGGTCAATACCAAGGTGAATGGGGAGAATGTCTATAGTAAGTGGGAGCAGGACGCGTGTCAACGTATCCTACGGTCTCCACCCCTAGGTCGCACCATGAGATTCTTATGATCCGCCTGCGTGTCGTCCTAGAGCGACCATCCCTTCGGAGGGCCTGATCATAGGTTTCGGAACACCGCGAACTCCAGAAATGGATAGGGTCACTTAGGTTAATTACCAACAGTTGTCTTTCCTTATGGTAGCCTGTTGGTCCGTACCTCTGGGATTTGAAAGTGGGAGGGTTACACTTACGGGGATGGGTTAAATTTGTTAACTAATCCTTGACCGAACAACGGTAACTAAACGCTAACGGAATATGAGTTATTCTGGTGTTAGAGTTTGGTTGAGATTGTCTCAATTCAGAGGAGGAGTAGCTGACCACCCTTCGGTGGCTGTTGCTCTAAACCTTTGAAGTATCGTTGCAAAAACTAAATCAATAGTTTTATAGGGTTTCTTTGATTGCTTGTTTGTTTTTTTTTTTTTTGCAGAATTTGATTGGATTATCTATAATGGGTTAGCGCGATTAATAATACAAGTAATTTGTTACTTCAGCAATTATATTTTTTTTAATGTGCATTGTCTTACGCTATGTTATAAATAACGGTAATACAACAAGCTTAAACGACAGATTGTGGTAAATAAGTCTAAGGTTAGTCTTAACTGAGGAATGTCCTCATGCCCCATATGTCTAATTCATTAAGAATTGTTCTTGGTGAATATGACATAGGACCCTGCTTGGCAAAAGAGAACTTGTTCAAGACCGTAATTTTCATTTACTTGTCTTGAAAACGTGATTAGTAAAGAATAGTGATTCTCCCTGAATACTTGATTCAGGGGTTACAAATCATGTGTGTTCTTCTTTTAAAGGCATGAGTTCCTGACTACAGTTTGCTACTTGTGTAATAATTCTCCAAGTTAGAACTAGAGAGGTTATCTCGACTGTAGCAGTGGGGAACATTAAGTTATTTTTTCTTAGTGGGAGAATAATACACATTATTAGATAATGTGTATGTATTTCCTAAGATTAACAAAAATTTGATTTCTGTATCTTATACGCTAGAACAATGTTTCTCTTTACCTTTCTCTGCTAACGCAGTTTTATTTCAAGAAAGGGAGTTGACATTTGTTCAGCTGGACTGAAAAATAACCTATATGTTTAAGACTAATCGAGAGTAAAGCAGTCATGAGCATTGAGTTGTTTAGGACTGCTAATACTCAAAGTAATAAAGAGGCAAAGGATTTCTCCTAAAGAAAAATACCTTTCTTTGGCTCTAAAGGTTAGACCATATTGATCTCAATTTGATTGGGACCTTGGTCAAGAGTGAACTTCTAAGCGAGTTAGAAGATGACTCTTTATTACCTTGTAGGTCATGCCTTATAGGCAAAATGGCTAATAGATCTTTTACTGGAAAAGAACAATAGAGCTAAAGAGCCCTTGGAGCTTGTACATTTGGATCCTTGTGGTTCAATATGTTAAAGCAGTCGGAGGGCGTGAATAATTCATCTCTTTGATGGAATCATTCAAGGTATGAGTATCTCTACCTAATGCAACTTAAGTCTGAAGCTCTTGAGAAATTCGAAGGGGCATAGGACTGAAGTCGAAAACTGATTAGGTGAGATGATAAAAACATTTTGATCTGATCAAAGTGTTGAGTATAGGGATTTGAGATTCCAGGACTATTTGATAGTACATGAGATCACACCCTAAATCTCTTTTAGGAGAAATAAAACCCTATTGGATATGGTTCGATCCATGTTGAGCTATGCTCAAATGCCTAGCTCGTTTTGGGGTAATGCAGTAATGACTGCAGTAGGCAACCCCAAAGGAAACGAGAAGTGGATACTTCTTCAATCCCCAAGAGAATAAAGAATTTGTATTGACAAATGCTACATTCTCAGAAGAAAACCACATATGTAATCATATGCCACAAAGGAAGGTCGGTTACTAATGAAGCTACAGTAACATCCACAAGAGTAGTTGATGAAGTTGGCTGTTCATCAAGAGTTGTTGATGGACCAGTGCATCTGGTTAGTCACATCCATCTCAATAGTTGAGATTGCCTTGATGTAGTGGGAGGGTTGTTTTATAACCTGAACATTACATGGGCTTGGTTCAAGCCTAAGTCGTCATACTTGATGATGACATAAAGGGTTCATTATCTTTTAGAAAGAAAATGAATGATGTTGACAAGGACCAATGGATTAAAGCCATGGACCTGGAAATGAAGTCTTTTGTATTTCACTTCCATTTGGGATCTTGTAGATCTGCTTGATGGGTAACACCTATTAGTTACAAGTGGATTTACAAGAGAAAATGAAACATTAAAGGTCTCAACCAGAAGGGTTCATTGAACAAGATCAAAAGCAAAAGGGTTTGCAAGCTTAAGTAATCCATTCATGGATTGACCTAAGCATTTTGATCTTGGTATATGAGATTTGATAAAGTGACCAAATCTTTTGGCTTTAATAAAGACATTGACGAGTCTTGTGTCTACAAGATAATGTCAATAGTTTAGTAGTTTTCTTAGTGTTGTATACGATTGATATCCTAATCATTGGGAATGATGTAGGTTATCTTACTGACATTAAAAGAGGCTAACAGCTCATTTCCAAATGAAAATTTGGGAGAAGCTGAGCTAGCCTTGTCTCAAGTGTCTTATGTCTACAAGATGTTAGTTAGATATAAGATGCAGAATTCCATGAAAAGTTCATTACCTTTCAGGCATGAAATTCTTTTGTCTAAGGAACTGTGTCCTGAGACACCTCAAGATGTTGAGGACTTGAGACATATGCCCTATGCAGTAAGTCAATCAAAATCCAGGATTTGATCTCTGGAGAGCCGTTACGTTCATCCTCCAGTATCTTAGGAGTATGAGAATATATATGCTCGTGTATGGCACTAAGGATTGGATCCTTACCGGATACACTAACACATAGATGTTCACATTGTCTTTGTTCACTCTTAATGGAGGAGCTATAGTATGACATATCTGCAGTCTCGACCATATAGGGCGATAAGCTGTTGCTTATGAAGCAGCGATAGAGACTGTATGACTTAGGAAGTTCTAGACTGATTTGGAAACTGTTCCAAATATGAACTTGCCTATTGCAAGACAAGCTAGCACATTGAATCTAAAGGATGTATTGCTGATTCATTCACGAAGGCTCTCTCGGCTAAAGTGTATGAGGGTCATCTAGATGGTCTAGGTCTACGAGTTATGTACAAACATGTAATCTAAGGCAAGTGGGAGAAATGTAATGGGTATAGTGATGCCCTAGTTTATTGTATTTGTACATTGTAAATACGTTTTATGTATTATACATGTATTTATACACTCACTGCTGTGATAGATTATTGTACATCCCACTAAACTAGATTTTTAGTCCAAGTGGGAGTTTGTTGGGTTTTATGTCCTAAAACTCGTAGATAGTGAATGATTAACGAATTATACACTTGTATCAATAAAGTGTTATTGAGGTTTATGCAATAAAGTGTTATTGTCATTTTAAGTCTAAAATTGCACAATATAACCCAAATCCAATAAACTAAGATCCAAGGTTGTTTACATGTAACTTGAACTAGTATGTGGGGACATACGGGGATCAGTGTTCAAGTAACAACCTAAAAGGTCTATAGTACAGGGATAAGACTGGGTACCTTATCCTAGTAACACTATGTGATACGGCCCGCTTTGTATTTGATACAGACGTATTGATCCAAGGCGTCCATGTAGGAGACATGCGAGTGAGGGTATCCTATGCAATGAGTTTGCATAAGACCGGACCACGAAATAGTAAACCACTAGATGTAACACCGTTAACTAGTTAGGTTACTGTTTCAATAGGATGACCTAGGTAACTCAGTCTTAATCCTGAGTGTGTCATGAACTCCTTCTCACGAGGGATTGTCCTTTGATTAGTACCGGTGAGAGTGGCATGCACGCCGACTCAATAAGCCTACCTTCTTGGGGACCAGACCGAGTGGGGGCCTGGGGACATGACAACACAAGATGGAATTCACTCCTTCTCGCTTCTAGGAGAAGTAGATGAGTGTTCCCTTAAGTGGTGACTCCGGGGCTTGAACAAAGGGATCCCGCCCTCTCACTGGCCCGAGAGGGACTTTCTGTTTATTGGTTGGACCATAAACAGGTTGTTCATTAGAGGAGCACTGGTACTTAAGGAGCCAGAGGTAACTCAGGGGTAAAATGGTAATTTGACCCAGCTGTAGTTACGAACACTCGTGAAGGATTGACTTACTGTTATTGGTCAATATCCGTGGACACAAAAATATTCTACAGTGAGAAGAGTGCAACTATGGGTCTTTAGTGGAGTGACCCACAGTTAATGAATATTGGTTGACTCGATTAATGAGTTTAGTCAGTTAACCTCATATCATTGGAGCTTCTAATCTGTAGGTCCATTAGGTCCCCCTGCTAGCTCGTAAAGAGTGATTGGGAACAATTTATCTTGAAAGAATTTGAATAATTCAAATTCATCTTGGGAATCAAGTTAATTGTATGAGATGCAATTAATATAATTTATAGTGATACATTATAATCTAAAGTTTAATGTGATATTAAACTTTATTAATTTGAGAGAATAATATATTTGAAGGAGTTCAAATATATAATTAATTAAATATATGATATTTAATTAATTAATTATGAATTAGTTAATTATTCAATTTAGTTTAAATTAAATGTGATTTAATTAAACTGTATAATATATGAGAGATATATTAGAATATGATTCTAATGAGTAATTAATTAAATATGTATGATATTTAATTAATTATAAAATTAATTTAATTTAGTTAAATGTGATTTAATTAAATTAAATCTATAGATTAATTTTAATGTGAATATGATTCATATTAAAACTATAGGTTATGTGAGAGATGTACATTTGAATATAATTCAAATGTTTGATTAATTAAATATGTGATATTTAATTGATCAAAGAATTAATTAATTATGAATTAATTAATTGTGTAGTTTAATTAATTTAATTAAATACGATTTAATTAATTTTAATTAAAACTATAGATTATGTGAGGGATGTGCCTTTAATATGATTAAAATGCACATATAATTAAATATGGAGATATTTAATTAGAATTAATTAATTAATATGATTAATTTAATTAATTTAATTTTAATTAATTAATTAAAGTTAACCCTCACATTAAATGGACACATGGCAGATGGTAGTGGGATTGGATTGAATCTCACGCCTGAGGGGTCATTTGGGGTGATCTCAATTTTGCTGCAGGATAAAAAAAAAAAGATCAGATCTCTCTCTCACTCTCCAACTTACTCTCATGCTCTCTCAGAGAAAAAGAACAGAGAAGTCTTCCTTCTCTGTTGAAAAAATTCTTCCCAAGTTCAAGATCAAAGAGATCCCACAATCTCGTTTCCAAACTTAGAGAATAGCGGGGTAATCTTGTGGTGGTGTCCCAAGATTTCACATTTTGGTCCCTGCATAATCAAGAAGCGTTCTTGAATTCAGAGTCGCCAACGAAGGTTTGTTTGCTTAACCATAATTTGTAGAATTATGAATTCGTTTTTGCCAATGTATTCGGTATTTTGTTAAACAAAATTAAATTGCGAACGGTCCAATTGCTTCCGCTGTAATGGAATTGGGAATTCCAATCTTACAACTTTAACCAAATTATTATCAATATGTTCAAACTAAATTTGGTCTTTAGGATATAAACTAGTTTCTATTTAGTTCTTGATTTTAGAAACTAACACTTTTGTTCCTTGGTGTTTGAACTTAATTTATATTCGAGTTGTGAAGTTGTGAAAGTGACATGTTTGGTCCCCAATGTTTGAATTTGATTTTTAATTGGTCCCTAAAGTTAAAAAACGGTTTCTAAAGTAAATTTGGTTGATGGTTGATATAACTAGATGATGTTGTTGGCTTTCAAAATATTATCAAAATTCCCCCCCCCCCCCCAAAAAAAAACTACATTTTCTAGATTCATCTCTAAATCAAACATCATACAATTTTTCCAACTAAATATATTTTTTTAATTATCAAATGAGAGTGATGAGCATGAGTGCTAAATTAAAACCATGATAAGGAAATCAATAATCGAGTAGACCAAATGAAGCTTATGCTTTAACTCAACTCAATCTTGAGGCAATCATTATACCTCAAGTTCCAATGCCAATAACTAAGACTAAAAGATTTCAATAAGCATTGAATGCTTACTTCCAAGCGACAATGTCTACACATGGTGAAGAGTTGCATCCTTTCAAGCTTGATAAGACACCTATTCATCCAAGAGACTCGATGGATGTGAAAATCCAGATTCATTCTCATCTTTAATGCATTATGTGTACCTATTTAATTCATGTATTTACATTTAAGATGGTGCATGTATGACTTGAAGGGGTGGGGCTTGAATCTAGACCACATAGGTGAAGGGTTGTGTTCTTCTATTATGTCATTTCATTTAGTACAAATAGGGGTGTAATTTATCATTTGAAGAACAAGTTGAATAATATTTTCATAGTGAGCTCTCTCAAGCTTTATGTTTTCTTTGTATTCTCATGTTAAAATACATGTTTTAGAACTTTCAATCTAGTTTAATTTGATCAATTAGATTGTGGAAAGTTCAAACTCTTGAAGATAGGTAACAAGTTCTCCTTTCTACTTGTTCATCGATCATTGTTTCCAAGTAACGTTCTTGGAGTTGTTCTATCATTTAGTTAATAGCTAGGTTGTCCTTATTATTATAGTTACGGTTCACCTAGAATAAGGAAACTTGTCATGCGTAATTGTAAGGTAGTTCATTTATCAAACCCTTCTAATTGTGGCTGGGTTGATTTAGGTCTAACTAAAATGTTATATGTATAGAGACCGTGAGAACTTAATCTGAATAGCATTAATATTCAACTTCCGACTCTCATAAATTTCCTAATTCAAATTTCAACTTCCAATAGGATTTCTATTTATCTTATTTTCTCATTTTTTGGAAATACTATTCTAATTGATAATGTAATTATCTTTTAGGGGGAAAAAAATCATTTTTTACTATAAGCTTTACAGGTTGTATATATCAATTTTAACCCCGAACTTTCAATTTCATTAAATTGAATCTCAAACTTAGCAAGTTATGTCAATTTTAACCCTAAACTTTCAATTTCATTAAACTGAACTCAAACTTAGCAGATTGTATCAAATTCAATCCCAAACTGGCATAAGTTTTACAATGTACATCTTTGGTTAACTTTCTGTTTGAATCATCATCAAAACATGAAATTAACTATTTCCTCCTTTTTTTTCTTAATTCACATTGCACCTAAACTAGTTTCTTGTAAGAAAAATTATTAGAGAAACTTTTTATTTGAAAAAACTTTTGCTACTGAAAAGTTGTACGTGAGTTTTCTCTCATTTTCTTCCTAATATGATAGTGGGTTTTGTTGTCTTTTTTAGCTACTTAGAAAAATATGCAACCGTAGGATAATGGAAAATCAATTTTGGAGTTTTTTTTTTTATTTTTCATTTTCATTTTAGATGACCTTTTCTTGTTATTGAGAACTTTGTGGGGATTTTTTTTTTTTTTTTTTTTTTTGCTCCTGTCTAAGATTACGAAAGCAAAACAAAGTTGGAGGTTTTTATTTTCAAATGTTTGCTGGTTTTTTCTTGTTGCTAAAGACTTTGTTGGTTTTTTTTTCTTCTTTAAGTATTGTTGTTTTTCTCTGCTAATTAGATGACCATGCATATATATAGGAAACAAAAGGCAAAAAAAATTTGAGTTTTTTATTTCTCTTATTTGTTGGATTTTCCTTATTGCTAATAACTTTGTGATTGTTTAGAGGCCAATAACAATGGAAAGAATTAGTTTCGTGTATTTGATTTCTTCAAATAAAGAGTTTCTCCAACAAATTTCTTACAAGAAACCAATTCGGGTGTAATGTGAATTAAAAAAAAAGGAGCACTACGAGAAAAATAGTTTCTGCCAACCGTAGAATTTGTCGACGGTACTACAGTTGTCAAAACTTTATAGGAAATTTCGACGGTTGTTATTTTCCATCGGCATTTCCTAAGGCACTCCTGACGGTATTTACTAATCGTTGCATTTCTGCATAAAAAAATGGATTAATAAAGTTTTTAATGAAAAATTCGGTAGTTGAGTGACAAAGTGTAATGACCCAAGCCTAAGATTCAGACCAGGTGATAGCTCACATTCTGATCTATTTTCCCCAGTCTTTTAGTGTTAGTCTTTGAGATTAATTTAGCCATTTTCACACTCTATTATCTTATTTTGTAGGAATTAAAGTCTTGGAATGATTATAAGCAATTGGAAGTTGATCGAGTGTTCGGGATATTAAAAGAGGCAAAAGAATTGAAGAAGACTTCAAATAGGTGCTGGAGCAGCCCAAAATTCTTGAGAGGACAGCGTCGAGACGCTGCCCTCAAGCGTCTTGACGTTCTGCTGCCAGCCATCCAACCTGAAGACCCGAGGGCATAGCGCCGAGACTATTTCAATTATGCAATTTAATATCCAAACTAAATCCCCTCTCCCAAGCAAGAATTAGAGAAAGTAACATTCAATTCATGGTTAGTGAATTAAAAGCATTAAGAACATAAATTGCATAAATGATTTCAAAGCACAAAACATACAAGAATTAATTCAATAACGCCCAAAGGCTACATCAATCCCTAAGAAATAACGTCTAGCTAGACATGATCTCCTCGTTACAATATAAGCTAGAAAAGAAAGCTGATGCGCAATTTTACTTCCAAAAGTGTACGGGTCAAGTAATAATATAGTGATTTAAAAATCGAATGTAGTCCTCTGGATTGGTTTTCTAGTTAGATTAAGTACCGTGAATACTTTCGCCCAATTTTATTTAGAGATAAAAACTTAGTGATGCAAAGAATTCAAATGACAAGAATTAAACTTTGAAAATTCAAATGGAGAGAAAACACTTAGGGAATTAATTTCACTTTTTGGGTTTATGAATTAATTCTGTGGATGTAAATATATGCAATGCTTCATAAATCTAGGATAAACTAAACTAAACACTATCAGCTTGCAATAGTTTACAAAGAGGTTTACTAATCTGAGAAAAATCTTTTATGAACCTCCTATAGAACCCAACATGACCTAAAAAACTTTGAATCCCTTTGACTGAATTTGGTGGCTCTAACCTCTCAGTAACTTCTATTTTTGCTTGATCAACTTCTAGACCTTTCTTTGAAATTTTATTACCTAACACTATGAAGTGGCATTTCTCCCAATTAAGAACTAGATGGGCATCCTCACACCTTTTTAGCACCTTACCTAAATTATTCAAACACTCTTGAAAAGACCCTCCAAAAACTGAGAAATCATCCATAAACACTTCTAATGTGGACTCAATCATATTAGAAAAATAGCTAACATACACCACTGAAATGTTACTGGAGCATTGCAAAGGTCGAAAGGCGCATTCGCCTAAAAGCGAACGTCCCATAAGGGCAGGTGAAAGTAGTTTTTTCCTGGTCCTCAGAAGCTATGGTAATCTGGTTATACCCAGAATAACCATCCAAGAAACAGTAGTAAGTCTGACCAGCTAACCTGTCCAACATCTGGTCAATAAATGGTAGACGGAAATGGTCCTTACGGGTAGCTTTATTAAGCCTCATGTAATCCACACAAACCCTCCAACCAGTTAATGTCCTGGTGGGGATCAACTCATTATCCTTATTAGTTACCACTGTAACACCTCCCTTTTTAGGAACACACTAAACAGGGCTCACCCAATTGTTATCCGCAATTGGATAAATAATCCCAACATCCAACCATTTTATCACCTCTTTCTTAACAACCTCTTTCATTGCAGGGTTAAGTCTTCTCTGTTGCTCAATACTCCTAAAGAATCCCTCCTCTAGAGTGATTTTATGCATACAGAAAGACGGACTAATTCCCGAAAAATCAACTAATGTCCAACCTATTGCCTTGCGGTATTACTGCAACAACTTAATTAAGGCCTCTTCATCCTCCACACTAAATCAGATGCAACAATGTTGGACAACGTCTCACCTTCCCCAAGATACGCATACTTCAGAGGATCCGGTAAAGGCTTCAAATCTAAAGTAGGTGCCTCTATCAAGGATGGTTGATAGCACCTCATTTGTGTTATTTTTATTACCTCTAATCTAAGCTTGTTAGAGGGATTTTATGCTTTAATTGTCTTATTTGCAGGTACTTCGAGCATAGGTGATATTAGGAGCCAACCACATAAATTGGTGTTAATTTAGGCCAATTAAGAAGTTTTGGAGTCATCTCGATGTTCTTGGACGGTGAAGATGTGAAAAGACCCAAGTGGATTGAAGCGGGCCTGAAGAACTACACCAAAAATCGAAGGTTGAAGCCCCATACTAAGAAATATCTTGACAAGATTGAGAAAAAAGGCAGCAAGGCTGAGACAGGGGCAACGTCGAGACGCTGCCCCTAGCGTCTCGACGCCGACGCAAATTCAACACGGAATACAAAGTTCGTGGCATCGAGACGCTGCGACATTTAGTAAAAATATAGGGCTTCGGTTTAGTCCGCCATTAGGTTAGAATTTTCAAGCTTTTACGATTCTTTTCGCCCTTTTTCGTTTCTATCTGTTGTGTAGACCTTTTAGGTTCAATTCTTATGCATTCCTTTGGATTTATTTGTTGTTTTTCATTCTCTATGAGTAGCTAAATCTCTTGGATTCGTTGGATTGGGACTATGCTTTGAATATATTATTGTTTGGCTTAGTTTTCTGGTTTATACTTGTTGTTCCTTGCTGTTTTTATGAGCTTTTCATGTAATCTTGTTTAAACCAATGCATGAGATTAATATCTTAGAATTGACGACTCAAGGGAATTTTTTTTGTGTATTCTATCAGTTATTTGAGTTAGCCACTAGGTCGAGGCAAGTCCATAACTATTTAGTGCAGCTTCTTGATAAGCCTAAGATGCATGATAAAGGTTGTGTTAATTTAATCTAAATTTTGTTTATATTTAATTAATGCAATTTTGGACCCATGAGTTTAAAGTGGCTAATGTATGTAAGCAATCGTGAGGTCTCGAGTTGTTTATTTTAGATTAGTTAGATATAGCTTGCTGGTCATTGGGCTATGCATGCGGGGTAGCGGGCGATCAATCAAATTAATTAATTATATTGGTTGCAGTTGATTAATTAATTAAACACAGGTTAGTGTAGGGGGTCCTCCGAGTAACCGAAAAGCTATACCGGGTTCATATTAGTCGCATGGAATAATTTTTAGAGAAAACTAGGAAGCCATGCAATAAAATATTCAAGCATAACATTCTCAATCCAGCGATCCTTGTCTAAATTGAATTTTATTCCATCTTTTCTTTTGATGCATGTTTGTCCTATTTAGCTGTTATTTACATTCGGCGCTTTATTTATTTCTTTGATCTGTTTGTTTTAAAAACCTCCTGTTGTGTCAAACGCAAAAGCCTGCACTCACTAGATTCCCCTTCCCTGTGTTCGATCCCGGCCACTATTTTTACAAAAATAGTTGTAGTGCTGTGGAATATAAATTTATTTGACACGAGTCTCGACAACTCGTCCCGTCAATGGCTTAATAGAAGGAGCCTTCCTCTCATTTAAATCCGACGACTCAAAAACATTCTCAAATCTCGACACTTCTTTTTCACTTTTCTTCTCTAAGGTACAAACTACTAAATCTTCTATACTTATCTCTCCGTAATCCCTAAAATGTTGATCTGTCAAATCCTCAATTGTTGTCTCACTAATTGTGCTCTCCAGAAGCTGGATGAAAGAGCAATCTTCCACCTCATCTGGATACTTCATAGCTTTAAAGCTTTAAAGACATTAAACTTCACTTCCTCGTTATGAACTCTCATCGTCAATTCCCCCTTCTGAACATCTATCAATGCTCTACCAGTAGCAAAAAACGGACGACCAAGAATAATTAGGACACCTTTATCTGCCTCATAATCTAAGATAATAAAATCGGCAGGAAAAATAAATTTATCTACCTGGACCAAAACATCCTCAATCTTTCCCTCAGGATATGTGATAGATCTATCTGCTAATTGGAGTGTAACTGTGGTAGGTCTAGCTTCACCTATACCTAACTTCCGATAGACTGAAAGAGGCATAAGGTTTATGCTCGCGCCTAAATCACAAAGTGCTCTCCCCAGTTCCTTCCCACCTATAGAGACAGGAATAGTGAATGATCATGGATCCTTAGCCTTGGTTGGTAGCCCATTCTTAAGAATAACGCTACATTCCTCAGTAAGAGCCACAGTTTCAAATTCTCCTAATCTCTTCTTTTTAGTCAAGATGTCCTTAAGAAATTTTGCATAATTTGACATTTGTTCTATAGCCTCTACTAGGGGTACATTTATATGAAGTTGGTTAAGAATCTCCAAAAACTTTTTAAACTAAACATCTTGGTTCTTAGGCTTTTGCCTCTGTGGAAAAGGTAGGGGTGGTCTAAATGGTGGGGGTACTACTTCTGGAATAGAACCAGATGCTTCAACATCTTTACTGCTGCCTCCATCATTCTTACCAGACTCCAACTCTTTTTCAACAACATCCTTATTAACATTTTTATCACTACTCCTCTCTACTTCCTAGGGTTTACTAGGTTTTTTCCTCTCTTCTAGTGGCTTACCACTCCTTAAAGTTACTGCATGCACCTGCTCCTTACCTTCCCTTCTAGGGTGTTCAGTATCCGAAGGAAGTTTCCCTTGAGGTCGTGCCTTCAGCTCATTACCTAGCTGACCCACCTACAACTCTAGGGCTCTCAATGAAGCTTGATGACTTTGGATTGCGGCATCATTACGAGCCATATATTCCTTCATCATCGTCTCCAGAGAACTTCCCGAATTCTGCTAGGTAGCCTGCTTATTTTGTTGGGGCAATCCCTGCTGATTAGCAAATCCTGACTGATTTGCCACCTTTTGTTGTGCCTAGGGGGCTTGCAAATTACTTCTTTGTCCTCCACATGCAAAGTTAGGGTGGTTATGCCAACCTAGATTATAAAAATTCGAATATGGGTTATTCCTTTGATTACCGACGAAAAATACAGGCGCTGGGTTGTTGGGGAAGAACTCATAATTATGCTTTTCACCACAATAGACACACGATTCGGCTACCACTTGGTTCACAACTACAACAGGCTCCACCACTAGAGGTTGCTGAACAGTGTTCACCACTGCCATGCCTTTGAGAGCATTAGCCAATGATGCAATATCAGCCCTAATGGTTGACACACCATCAACTTCTATCACACTCTTCACTTTCTTACTTGAGCCTCTAACATCCGACCACTGACAACTATTGGTTGATATTCTCTCTAAAATCTCATGGGCTTCATTAAAAGTCTTTGCCAAAGTTTACCCATTGTAAAATGTTTCCATTTGAATACAATGTGGTAAACCGTGGTGGGGACACTTTCGCAAAAGCTCCTTAAACCTTTTCCAAGCCTCACTAAAAGTTTCATCCTCATTTTGTGTAAATCCCACTATCTCACTCCTGAACTTGGCATTCCTAGTTGGTGGAAAATACTTACTAAGAAATTTCTCTGCTAACTCGTTCCAAGTACTTATCGATCCTGGAGCAAAAGAGTTCAACCACACCTTTGCTCCATCTCTAACAAAATAAGGGACCAGGTCAATCTAAGGGCATCTCTCGACACTCCTGGGATAACAAACGAGTCACTAACTCCTATAAAAGACTTAAGATGTAAATGGGGGTCCTCAGATGGTAAACCATGGAATTGACCCACGGTTTGCAACATCTAGAACATAACCGGTTTCATTTCGAAGTTTGCTGCCTCAACTGCAGGACGTACTATCCCTGGATTCAACTCATCAAACATCGAGAAAGCATATGCTCGAATGGCTCTGGCCCTATCATTCGCCACAAGAATAGGGGTTCTCAGCCTGATCATTTTGCTGTCCATTTTGCTCCCTCGGTGGATTTTGCTACATCTCACGGTTCCGCTGGGAGCTTGATCTTCTGGAATCTGTGGAAGGCGAGGAAGATTGATAACGCGTATAGCGAGCTATTTTTTCCGGTTTATTTTAGTTAGTCTGTAAGTATTATTTGGTCGTTTTTATGCACTTTAATGTTTATTTTGTAGGAAATGAATTCTTGGAGGAAATGTTGAATTAGGAAGTTGATTAGGTGCTTGGGACCAAAAGAAGAGCAAAAGAAGAAAAAAGAATCAAAGTTTGAGGCTTAAGTTTGAGGCAAACCCAAGAGCTAGCGTCTCGACGCTACTTTCTGGGGCGTCTCGACGCTGGTTTTCCTTTTATGTTTTTGGCGGTAGCTGGGACAACATCGCGTCGCTACCAACAATTTTCCTATAAATACATCCTTAATTGCTACAGCCAAGGGGAGTCCATTTGGTTAGATTTTAGCCCTAATTTCGACTAGAGATCTTCTGTGGGAGCTGAAACAAGGCCAAGGAGTGGAAACCAAGCTTGAAGACGTTGAGATCGTGACGGAGACGTGTCGGTTTCAACGGATTCAAGAGTTTTCCTTTTCTTTCCCTTACCTCTTGTTGTTTTTATGGCTTTTCTTTCAATTAGTGTTGTAGTTGCAAGACTATGAATTGCTAGTTGTTTGTCTTAGGGATTGATGTAGTTGTTTAGTTTGTTGGATTGATTTTTGGTATGAATGTGCTTTTGTTTTATCTATGCAATTATGATTAAATGCTTTCAATTACTTGATCACTAATTGAATGATTTAAGTGTTGAATCTAACTCAGGAGAGAGGATTTAGCCTAAGACTTAATTTACTAATTGCATGACTAAAGTAGAATTTCTAAGATCGTGACGGAATTTAGAATTACTTTCGAAGTTGTTTGAAGAACTAACCCCAAAGCCTTGCAAGTTAATGAACTTAGATAGGGATATCAAGTTGGTCGCATGCAAGAGAATCAATTATGCTCGGGAGAGATAGTTGTCATAAAAGGTTCCTAGACTTGGTAGAATAATTGCATGTGAAATTCATTCCATTAATTAATCCTTAATCTCAACAATGAAATCAATTCCCTAAGAGTCTTTCCATTTGAGTCTCCACCTTTATTTTATGCTTTTTGTCTTTAGATTTATCTTTTATCATTAAGTTTTGCTCTCTAAATAAAATTGGACAAGATTATTCACAGTACTTAATTTACTAGAAAACCAATCCAGAGGACGACACTCGTTTTACACGAAAATACTATATTATTACTTGACCCGTACACTTGTGGTAAGCAAATTGTGCATCAAAGATCAGCCAATGGATTGGAATTCCTTTGCTACTCTCTCCTTCTCCTTCTGAATGTCCGTTCAATTTCTGGATCAAGCTCGAATCTTACCCCAGGAGGATCGCTCATACACCAACCTCACACCTATAAAACAAAAAGAAACAATCAAAAAGTTCACGCACCAAATCACTAAAAACACACACAAAATCAATCGGATAAAACAAATCCAAGTCCCCGCCAACGACGCCAAAAACTTGTTGCCTTCTGAAGTGGTTAAAAATATAGAACAAATTAACTCCAAAATACTGTGCAAGCAAACACAATCCGCAACAAGTGATAAGTATTTATCGTATCCATGAGGTCTTGAATAGTCTCACTCTATTGATTTTAACTAGTTCTTTAGTGATTTCAAAGTTGGTTAAATTGATTGGATTTTTAAAATGCTGGAACAAAAGAAATTATAAAGCAGAAATATAGACGAATAAAGGAAACATATTAGAAACAGGCACTAGTTAAGACTTATGTAATTGTGTAAAAGATGATCTAGCAATTCCTTTGATCACGCAATCTCTTGTAGTATTATCAGCAGGATCCTCCCGAAACTCTGGATTTTTTAGAATGTGTTTCAACTCCAATGAAGTTCTACCAATCAAGCGTTAGGCAGTTGGCTATCCCTAGCTCAACTGCTGGTGTCCACCAACTATCAATAGTCTAACGTGATTACAAGCCACACAACTCTTAAATCATCCCTGAAACTAAGAAAAGTTATACATACCGGCTAGTCAGGCGGGCACACAATAGAATTAAGTTCAACAAGTAATCAAGATGCACAAGATCAATAAGAATCACTAGATTAATAAAGAATGATAATTACATTATTCTTAACCCGTGCCTAAAGTGAATTAGTTCATAGAAACAAACATAACACGCATTACAATCTGAATAAGCACATCCATACTATAAATTCTACAAGAAAGTACTATCCTCCTTGAGAGAATCCACATAATGGTCTTCTTGAGTCTCCAATCGGTTTGATCTCTAATCGGCCTCCAAAGATGGAATGAATTAACTCCATACGGCTACACTCATTTACAGGGTGAGGCTTTGAAGGATTGGAATTCCCAATTCCGTTAAAGCGGAAGCGCAATTGGACCGCTCGTATTTAATTTTGTTTACACCAAAATACTCATACATTGTCAATAATACAGAATTCATAATTCTAGGCTAAGCATATATAAAATTTAGATCCAATCTAAAATAGAATAAGAAGCATACCTCCGTTGACGACTTAGAATTCTTCAACGGACACCACCACAAGGCTACCCCGCTATTCTATGAGATTGGGATCGGAGTGGTGGGATTCTGTGACCTCTTGAATATTTGGGAGGGGAAAAAAGAGAAGGAAGAGAACTTTTCTGTTCTTGGCTTTTTTTAGAGAAAAGTGAGAGTGAGAGAGAGTTTGTTAGAGAGATCAAAATCACAGAGTGAGGGATAATCTTCTAACCCCTATTAAGGCGTATGGATAACTTATCACCAATAAGCCAGATGTCTTGCCTTATGAGGATTTCATTTTAATTAATTTAAATTAATTAAAATTTTAACTTAATACAATTAATTAAATATAATTTAATTGATCATATTAATTAATCAATTAAATATCTCCATATTTAATTGCATGAGCATTTTAATCATATTATATGCACATCCCTCATATAAGCTATAGTTTTAATTAAAATCAATTAAATCATATTTAATTAAATTAATTAAACTACATAATCAATTAATTCATAATTAATTAACCCTTTGATCAATCAAATACCACATATTCAATTGATCAAACATTTGAATCATATTCAAATGTGCATCTCTCTTATAACCTATAGTTTTAATATGAATCATATTCACATTAAAATTTATCTATAGATTTAAATTAATCGATTTTCAAAAAAAAAAAAATTAATCAAATCACATTTAACTAAATTAAATTTAGTAATTAATTAATTCAAAATTAATTAAATATCACTCATATTTAATTAATTACATATTAGAATCATATTCTAAAATTTCTCTCATATATTATAGTTTAATTAAATAACATTTAATTAGACTAATTGAATAATTAATTTATTTATTTACTAATTAAATATCATATACTTAATTAGAAATATATTTGAACTCTTTCAAATATATTATTCTCCCAATTAATAAAGTGTAATCTCAAAATAAACTTTATATTATAATGTATCGTTATACATTATATTAACCGTATCTCATATAATTAACTTGATTCCCATAATGAATTTGAACATTTCAAATTCTATTCAAGATAAATTGTTCCTAATTACTCTTTACAAGCTAGCAGGGGGACCTAATGGACCTACAGATCAGAAGCTCCAATGAAATGAGGTTAACTGACTAAACTCATTAATCGAGTTAACCAATATTCATTAACTGTGGATCACTCCACTAAAGACCCACAACTGAACTCTTCTCACTGTAGAATATTTCTGTGTCCACGGATATTGACCAATAACGGTAAGTCAATCCTTCACAAGTGTTCGTAATAACAACTGGGTCAAATTACTGTTTTACCCCTGTGTTACATTTGTCTCCTTAAGTACCAATGCTTCTCTAATGAACAACCTGTTTATGGTCCAACCATTAAACAGAAAGTCCCTCTCGAGCCAGTGAGAGGGCGGAATCCCTTTGTTCAAGACCCGGAGTCACCACTTAAGGGAACACTCATCTATTTCTCCTAGAAGTGCGAAGGAGTGAATTCCATATTGTGTTGTCATGTCCCCAGCCCCTCACTCGGTCTTGTCCCCAAGAAGGTAGGCTTATTGAGTTGGCGTGCAGGCCACTCTCACCCGTACTAATCAAAGGACAATCCCTCATTAGAAGGAGTTCATGACACACTCAGGATTAAGACTGAGTTACCTAGGTCATCCTATTGAAACAGTAACCTAACTAGTTAACAGTGTTACATCTAGTGGTTTACTATTTCGTGGTCCGGTCTTATGCAAACTCATTGCATAGGATACCCCCGCTCGCATGTCTCCTACATGGATGCCTTGGATCAATACGCCTGTATCGAATACAAAGCGGGTCGTTTCTCGCATGTCTCCACATGAACGATTTGATTGAATTCGTTTGTATCAAATACAAAGTGGGGCGTATCCATAGTGTCACCAGGATAAGGTAGCCCACCTTATGTCCATGTACTATAGACCCTTTAGGTTATTACTTGAACATGATCCCTTGTATGTCAACCACATACTGTTCAAATTACATTAAATAACCTAGGATTTGTTTTTATTGGATTTGAGTTAATGCAAGTCTAAGAAATACCTCAATAAAAATAACATTTATCTCTTTATTGAATAAATAAATAAATATGTTTACATTTACAATCCACAAGTTTAGGGCATAAAACCCAACATCCAGAATCTTATTGTTGAAGCCGATGATACCAACTCTATTACTCTCGTTCCAATGATTTTTTACAATATTCTTGCATTCATTATAAGCAGTCCAACCTTCTTGAAATTTGATTGTCCTACTCTTCCTCCCTTTCCTCTTGTCCCCCACGTTATTGATTAGATGTGTTACTATTGGCCTATGACCTGAGTTATGCTTGTACAGATGAGTGATGTTGATGTTTTTTAACACATTTATCATTCTGATGTTTGCAAAGAAGCGGTCAAGCCTTTCCTTAGTCACTCTGCCTTCTCCATTTTTCCTACACCAAATGTATTTTTCTCCTGTATAATCCAAATAAGGTAAGCCACTAAAATCGATTGTTGATCTAGAAAGGTCTATATTTTCTCCGCCATCGAACCTATCTTCACATTTGTAACTCTTCTTAGTTCTTTTATTTCCATTTTTACTTTGACCCTTAAAGTTCCCCCCCCCCCCCCCATTTTCTTGAACTCGTCTATTTCTACCACTCCGAACATGCCTATCAAGTTCCCAAGAGCAGTCGCATATTTCTTGCAAAAACAGACCAAAGGTAATTGTAGAAATGTACCCAAAATGGGTCGTACCTGAATTTTAAATTTGTTAGACGACAACTCCCTCTTGGTTCTTAAAAAGGCAGAATTGCATTATCGAAACTCCATGGTCCTCCTTTCACCACTTTGTTATTGTCCCTATAATTCCTGAATTTGCATAGGTATAGGTTTTCATCTTTGTTAAGAACACATTTGAAAACCTAGCCAAATTCCAAAAACAAAATCAAGTTTTTGAAAACCTACTTTTTCTAGTTTTCAAAACTTGACTTGGTTTTTTGAAAACATGAGAAGAAGGTCGATAGCAAAAAAAAAAACTTATAAGTGGAAGTATTGTTTATAAGATTAATTTTTCGAAAACCAAAAACTAAAATGAAATAGTTATCAAATATGACCAAAAATAGTTATCAAACGAGACCTAAAATATAATAATTATTAATTTTTTTGCATGGGTGCGTAGAACAATCCCCTCAAAAACATTTTGTCCATCATAACATATTTCATTGATAGTTTCAATTTTCAATAATCTACTTCTTTTTTAGTTATCTAACACTTCTTAAGCAAAAGTTTATCAATCTAAACAAAACCCAATCATTTTCATCCCAAGTTAAGGTAATTAAAATTTTTAACAAATTGAACATTCTTTCACCTATAATGATTCATAACTTAACATGTGAGAAAGGATCAATAAATATACTTCTTTAACAAAAACATGAAAAAGAAAAGACACTAGGAATTCTAAGGACACGTGGTAAAGTCAATTGATAAGCTATTGAACCTACCTATTCTAAAATTTCAAATGGTTCAAATAATAAAGTTTGGAACTAAACTTTTCTTTTTCTCCCAACCTAGAAAACTTTTGTTTGGTGATAATAATATTTCTTCAAAAACTTTATCATCATTCTCCAAAATCAATTAATTAAGTCTAATATGCTTTGAGAAACATATATACACATACAAATACTATATACAAATGATTAAGGAAAAAGGAAGAAATTATTCAATTCCATCATTTGAATTATCAAAGAAAAAGAGGAAGGACACAAGGTTTTCATGTTTATTTTTTTGATGTTACCAACCTCGATACCATTAAAAAAAATAGAAGAATAAACTTTACTTGGTAGTAGTAAATAAATTTTGATGGTCACAATCATACCATATGGAAAAATACAGGAGAATAAACTTTTCTTTGAACTTCAATGAATCTTGATAGTTTAGCTTCAATAGACCTCAATGATACCAAAATTAGACATCAACACCATGCATGAAGAAAAGAAGGAAAAAAAAGAAGAAAAAAAAAAGAGAGAGAGAGAATAAGTTTTCCTCAATAATTAATCCTCTATCCATATTTTCCTAGTCTTTGACACCATTGAAGAATAATTAAATAATATTAAACTTTTCTACAACAAAACAGACCCTTAACAAAAAAGAAAAGGAAAGAATAACTTTCTATATATATATATATCTTTATCTTCTTTATCTTCTTTAATTTTTTTTTCTTTTTCTCTTGTATTATTATTAATATTATTATTGAGGCATTTGTAGCCTGGTGATGGTTCAAATTCCACCTCCAAAATCGCAATGCTATCTTTAATTTTTAAAAAATAAAAATAAAAACAACTAACAAACACATATTTTTCTACCCTTTTTTTAAAATTATAATATCTCAAAAAATGAACATATTTAAAAATAAATTGGACTCATGCAAATTGGCTCTCTTTGTTACTGTGCTTCTATGGTAGAGTACAACAACAACACTAACTTTCTTTTTTTTTTTTTTTTTGAGTACATCAACATTTGGGAGTGGAAGATTTGAACTACTAACCTCATGATCGAGGGTACATGTCAATTATCGTTGAGCTAAGCTCGCTTTGGCAACAACAACACTAACTTATTATTACTTCAGCAATTATTTTATTATGAGAGATGCCCAAGTTCAAAATACTTATTGTATTCAATAAACTATCTAATTTTTAAAAATCTTGCGCGTGAACTATGAGTTAAAAGAAAAATGAAAATGAAAATGAAATTATAAAGATCACAAGGAAATAATCAAGGATATGTGAGGAAATAAGAAGGCTTTAATTTATTTAACAGAAAATTTTAACTTTCACCCTAATTTTGGTTAGGTTAATATATTTTTATTCTAAGATTGAAAACGTTAACTTAGATAAGTGTCATCATTTTTTAGATTTTCATGGTGTCCTTTTTACTGTTTCATTATCAAAACTGTCCCTTGATATAAAATAATTCATATTTTGGTTCATTTCAAAAAAAAAAAAAAAATTCATATTTTGGCCTCTTTCTTTTTTCTTTTTTAACAAATATTAAATAAAAAAATCGTTATTTTTTGTCATTCTCTTTCATATTAATAATTTATTACCATTCCGAAGTTCAAAATCTAGTGCATTATTGAAACGTTGAAATAAAGTATCAAAAAACCATATTGTAAGGGTCAATATTGAAATAAATAAATTGTGGGGAGTATTTGAAAATTAAAAGGTATATATAATTTCTTTCTTTGTTCTACTTCTACGATATTCGCTCATTAATTTCTAAGAAGAAAGGTAAATAAAAAAAAATAAAAAAAATAAAAACTCAAACTCTTAAATTCCACCAATTTCATTGAAAATCAAGTCATAATAAATCCAAATGCACAAAATCAAGTTTGAAAAAACAAATTGATGATGGAATAAATCTCTCAAAACTCATGAATTAAAGCAAATTAAATTAAATTCTATTGATGTCTTTTTCTAAACCGTCATTAATTTTATATCAGTCTTTGCTTGGTGATCAATCAAATACATGAAAGAATATATTTTCTTTAACAAAATTTCAAATGAAAATATAACAAAAAGTAAAAGTTATTACAAATATCCAAATCTAAGACCTATATGATAAAATTAAAAGTTGACGGAAAAATTAACTCAACCTATCAAGTAAAGGATAAAAAAAAAAAAAAAGAACTTTTCCTCTTTATGTTATTCTTTTAATCAAGAAAATCCAATTTTGTTCTCAAATTTAATCCATTGAGTAGAAAATAGCCCAAAACCAATCCGGCATGCAACAATACAATACGTTTTTCTCCGTCCAAACCAAACGCAGCCTTTTCTTTTTTTTTCTTTTTCTTTATTAATTAATTTATTCTGCCAACCCGATTTTTAATTTGCCGACTTTGCGTATTCACCAACGGCCACCAAAAAAAAAATAAAAAAATAAAAAAGAAATTTTTGCGTAAGATCGAAACACAGGCCCTTCCTAATCCAATCGAACGGCCGCAATCGCACTTGACCTACCATCTGTGAATCGTGGCGGTCCAATGAGAAACGAGTTCAGTGATCACTTTCCTTTGTTATTTCATGTTATGTGTCTTGAGAGTTTCCAGTTGTACAATGGTTTAAGGAAGCAATGCTTGTAAAGTTTCTCTCAAATTTTCTTCTGGGATTTTCTCCGGAACCAAACAGATCGAAAAAGAAAGAAAGAGGAGGGAATTATAATGGTAATCCCAACATGGCTTGAATCTTTACTGTCGACAGCATTTTTCTATGTTTGTCCTTTGCATAAAGAAGCTCCCAGAAGTGAATGCAACATGTTTTGCCTTGATTGCCGCCATCCCTCCTTCTGTTTCTATTGCCGATCCAACCTACACCATCATCATCATGTCATTCAGGTTTCTTCTTCTTCTTCCTCCCTTTTTGTTTTTTCTTTCTCTTCTTTTTTTCTTTTTCTTTTTAAAAAATTGCTTTTTTGCGGAGATGGGTTTTTGTTTTGGAAAAAATTATTCAATGAAATCACCACGGTCATCAAAGGCTGAAGATTGAATTGAAGGAGGGAAATCGATGCCCTCTTTCTTTCTTTCTATGTAGTTTAACAATGTGGGTTGAGTGTAAACTAATTTATAATGTCTTAACCAGTTGAACAGCAGTTGATGATAAAAATTGTATTGAAAAGTTAAAAAAGATTTTAAAGTTCTCTCTTAAATTTGCAACCCCTTTGTTTTCTGTGTCAGTCACTGTTCAAGCGAATTGTTGGTAGTTTCATTTATTTTCTTGGAAAACTTGGAGAGAAAAATTATTTAATGTAGCTTATATTATGTAATAAAACAATTCAATGTAGATTCAAAATTGCCAGTCTTGTAATAATCATTTGCGTGCAGATTGATTAAAGAATAATAAAATTGTTGTGGTTACATCGCACGCAGATTCGGAGATCATCGTACCATGATGTGGTGAGAGTGGCAGAGATAGAAAAGGTGTTAGACATAAGTGAAGTTCAGACATATGTGATAAACAGCGCAAGAGTTTTGTTTCTGAATGAAAGGCCTCAGCCGAAGAGCTCTGCAAGTAAAGGAGGCTCTCATGTGTGTGAGATTTGTAGTAGAAGTCTTTTGGATCCCTTTCGTTTTTGCTCTCTTGGTTGCAAGGTAATTTCTTCTTCTCATTTTTCTACCTATTCTTTTTGGGTTCAAATTTTCTTCAATTAAAAATAGGTGATTCACTCTTGGTTAATAACTCTTTCTCTTAATTGATTTTCTTTTTCACTATGACCTAATGTGATAAATTTTTTGTTTTTTGGTTTTCGAAAACTAAGTTTGTAAACACTACTTCCACTTATAGATTTTTTTTTTTTTTTTTTTTGTTATCTACTTTTCTGTTCAAAAACCATGTAAAAATTTGAAAACTAAAAAAAAAAAATTCAAAAACTTGTTTTTTTTTTTTTAAATTTGACTACATTTATAAGGTTTTTTTTTTTTTATTTACCTTCTTCCTACGTTTTCAAAAATCAAGTCAAATTTTGAAAACTAGAAAAAAATTCAAAAACTTGTTTGTGTCCTTAAGAATATGAAAACGAGGTAAGAAAATTGGGAGAAATCAAGCATAATTTTCAAAAACCAAAAACAAAAAACAAAATGGTTATCAAATAGGACCTAAATTATTACACTATGGTTTAAAAAAATTATATATAAGGAAGATAAGTAGGGGTAGGCTCATGTGGTCCCTTTTGGTTTGCAATGTGCTGTTTTATTTATAATTTTCTTTAGAAAAAGTTGTGTAATTATAATAATGTGATATTTAATAAAACGCCAAATATATAATTTAATTTAGAATGTAATGTGGGTCGTTTTTCATTTTTTTTTCCCTTGATTTTTAAATTTTATTTTTAAAAAACCAAGTTCTAACTACCACAAAGGCACAAACACATTTTAAATTTATTGACAAAATGATGACAGGATGATGTCAAAATATATTTTCTTAAGTAAGTTGAAAATACCCTATATTTTAGTTTGATGAAATAACATCTCTATCCATGAAATCGAAAATTTACCTACTTTAATATGACCTAATATGGTGTTGTAACATACCTAATTTCTTGTGGAACTTGCTATATATTATGGAAAATAATACCCATAAAAAATGCTACTATATAAGTACTAATAGACAATAATCTCATTTGTTAAAAACTACTCGTTTTAAATTCACACCTAATATCTTTTAACATTAATTTAGTAACAATAAGACATTGATTGAAAACAAAATATATCAACTCATATAGTAAAAAAACAAATCAATCATTATAAGATGAGTGACGTAATTGAAAAAATGACACAAATATTAGAAAAGTTAACACACTTAGCATCTTAAAAAAATTTAAACTAGTTAGATACCAAAAACAAAAAATTGTTAGATGGCTAGATCAGGTATTATATAATCTCTCTCTTCTTATAAGTCGTATGTTTGAATCTTTTCTCTCAGTATTCCATGTTTATAAAAAAAATTATTTACTTGGGTGATAATTTAGGTCATGGGAATAAAGAACGGCGATTCGAGCTTTTACTCGAGAGGGAAGAATAACGAGGAAGTTTTGGGAAGAAGGGAAAGAATAGGAAGAAGATTGGCATCAAAGGAAGAAGAAGAAGAAGAAGAAGAAGAGGAAGAAGAATTGCGTGTAGGGAGAAACCAAGAAGCTGAAATATACCAAAATCAAACGCATCCTTCACATTCCAATTCAAGGAGGAGGAAAGGCATCCCTCAAAGAGCTCCTTTTTAATTAACTTAATTTCATTTAATTAATTAATCCAACCTTTCTTTAATAACTTTTCTTATAAAATAATAATGATAAAATAATTCATTGCATCGCACATGATCTCCCCTATGTAATTATTAATTGATCTCACCACACTCAATCATTTAACAAACCCCACATTGGGTTTTCTTTGTTGTAACAAACCTCTGAAATTTGCATAGAAAACTATCTTGATTGTTAACTTTTCTTTAAAAAATTATATTTAATAATAAGAAGAACTGAGACATAGGGTCTTTTGTTTATTTATTTGATGAATAAATTCTACATCGATAAACGTTAGAAATTACGTGTACTTAATTTGGTGTTGGGTTTTGAGGATTTGATAATATTATTGGTAAATGTTTGATGAAAATTTGATGGTAGTGATTGAAGTAATTTTCGTGCAAACTTTATGATCTAAAACACAATACATTTGAAAGTTGAAAGTAAAATAGAACATCTAAAGGTTAATAGAATGAGTATTAAAGTCTAAGGATGAAAATAAGTTTGAACCGTCTTAAAATATTTGAACCCAACCACAAAATCAATCAAGTAAAAAGGTAGAAAAATGTGTTCAAACTCAACAACAAAATGGTCAAACCCAACTAAAAGAACATTCTAACCCACGATTAGTAGAATCAATACTGACAAAAGTAACCTTGTTCGGCACAAAATTGTGGTTGTAGTTAGCAATGAATCTATGTAACCAATTCAGAGTATTAATTTCACCACTTATTCAAAATGCTAATGAAATAAAAGTATTAAGACTAATTAACTCACAAAAGAGGAATGATTGTCGTGAACATAACTCAATTGCATCTATTATAATTCAAAGTCCACCTAGTTAAGCTTGAAGGGGGAAAAAATCATAAAATTTTATTATTTTGGTTTGTGGCACTTTTTTTTTTTTTTTTTTTTTTTTTTGTTGAAGTTCGTTACATTCTATATAGGAGAGAAAGAAAACTACCTTTCACTATGCATGACATTAAATAGTACTTTTCTTGGTTTAATAGAACTCAAACCGTACTCGTCCATGATTATTGGACGGTACTATTCATCAACTTAATGCATAGGAAAGGATATACATTTATTTCTATATTTTAAAATACTTTTAAGCAAAACAAAAATATGAGATTTAAACACCATTTTTGGGAAGTTATATTATTATTCTCTTTTGATTACTAAACATTTAAAATGTATATTTTAGTTTCAAAATTTTCAGATTTATTATCTTTTCCTAAACTAACAACATTTCTATTTTAGTCCTCAATTTTTAAAAGAAATTATAATTTTCGTTATCTGTCATAATTATGCCTTGTGAATATATAAATAATGTGATTTTGAATATATATACTTAAAGTAAGTATATATGGAGTGGAATAGATAAGAAATAAAATAGCAAGGACCAAAATTATTATCTTTTAAAAGTTTAAGAAAAAAAAAGACATTTTAAATATATTGATAGAGACTAAGATAGACTAAACTTAAAGTTTGAGTACCAATATAAAATTTAAACGACCACAAGAAATAATAAAGAAAAAAATAAAAGCACAAAGGAAATGAAAGGGAGAGAAAATGTGAACAGGGATGAGTGTTGGCCATATATCATGTCATATGGCCAACCTGTAATTGAATAGTAGAGCATTAAACTCTCCTAGAGATGAAAATGACCCCTCAAATCCTAAAATGTATTTGATTAAAAGGCTCGCATTAAATCCATCTAAGTTGTTCATAACTAAAGTGTTTATTATCATCCAAAAGATCGATGTTTTGATTTGATATCTCGCCTCCACAATTATTGAATTCAAAAAAGAAAAAAAATCATGTTATAATATTCATTATATATATATATCCCTTTTCAACCTCTATTTCTTGGCTATAAATTTATATTGGTTCGAAATTTTTAAAATTTTTATTTTGAGAGTGTAAGGTCATAATGGTACGAAGACTTCTATTGCATGGACTTTGATTCGTTGTTTAGATTCAATGAATATCAACGTACTTCACATCTTAAATTCAAACCAAATGTTCACTATTTAGATAAGGAAATGCAACCATTATAGGATGAAAATGAAAATATTTTCACTATATCTCATGTACTCGATCTGAACTGAGAGTTTAATGTGAGAATTTTTCCTAAGACTATGACGATGTCATGTTTGGTGAATTCAACCAAATCATTCACATCTAAAGTTATATAGTTGTTGCTCAATTAGATGATTCATAATTTCCATCAAAAGACATCAAATTTTGGACTATCGAGGACTCTAACTTCATTGGTAAAGAGTACTCGATATCTTAAAAACAGATGTTCATCTTTAATTCCTCATTTTCATTTTTTTTTCCCTATTTTGTGAAGAATCGTGACTCAATAATAATGGTAGTTCATGGCTAATTAAATTTACGCCCCGTTTGATAACCATTTGGTTTTTTGCTTTTAAAAATTAAGCTGATAAACACTACTTCCACCCAGTGGGCGAATCGGATTTTATGTTAGGGGACACAAGTTCATACACATGTAACTTTAGCTGTGTTGATGCAATTTTTAAATTACCTAATATCCATTAGGTTAAATTTACGAGTTTAGTCCCTAAACTTTTGGGTTTGTTCTATTTGAACTCTAAACCTAAAAATGTGTCGCATAGAATCTTAAATTTTCAATTTTTTATCCAATAGATTCCTAAGGCCCCGTGTGATAACCATTTAGGCCCCGTTTGATAACCATTTGGTTTTTGGTTTTTGGTTTTTGAAAATTAGGCTTGTTTTCTTTAAATTTCCTCACCATGATTTTCATTTTTGTTAAAGACATACTTGAATTCCTAACCAAATTCTAAAAACAAAAACAAGTTTTTGAAAACTACTTTTTTTAGTTTTCAAAAATTGGCTTGGTTTTTGAAAACATGGGAAGAAGGTAGGTGAAAAGCCAAAGAAACTTAGAGTTGGAAGTGATGTTTATAAGCTTAAAAACCAAAAACAAAAAACCAAATGGTTATCAAACGGGGCCTTAGTTTTTGGTTTTTGGTTTTTGAAAATTAGGCTTGTTTTCTTTAAATTTCTTCACCATGGTTTTCATTTTTGTTAAAGACACACTTGAATTCCTAACCAAATTCTAAAAACAAAAACAAGTTCTTGAAAACTACTTTTTTTAGTTTTCAAAAATTGGTTTGGTTTTTGAAAACATGGGAAGAAGGTAGGTGAAAAGCCAAAGAAACTTAGGGTTGGAAGTAGTGTTTATAAGCTTAAAAACCAAAAACCAAATGGTTATCAAATGGGGCCTTGGTTTTTTGTTTTTGGTTATCAAATGGAAGTAGTGTGTCTTTTCTTTCCAATTTTGAAGAACTTTCCAGACACGATCTTTCACTTTTTTGAACACTTCCATCTTGTTCTTCTTTGTTTGCGAGGGCATCCCGAGATAATGGCCCAGCTCTTCAGCCAGAGGAATCCCCATAATATTGCTTAGGTTCTCAGCAAACTTTTTAGAGACATTCTTGCTGGTCATCATCAAAGATTTTTCTAAGTTGATAGTCTGCCCTAATGCCTCCTCA
Organism: Luffa aegyptiaca; assembly: GCA_017139565.1. Lineage (NCBI taxonomy): Eukaryota > Viridiplantae > Streptophyta > Magnoliopsida > Cucurbitales > Cucurbitaceae > Luffa > Luffa aegyptiaca. The sequence continues at coordinate 29,528,006 of CM029400.1, read as the reverse complement.
TAGGTGATGAGGGATCTTTTTATAGTTCTGCAATCCTTCTCTTCTGCTCTGCATAAGATGAGACTGTCATCTGCAAAAAATAGATGAGAAAGTGAGGGGCAGTGCTTGTTAAGACTAAAACCTTTAAAATTATTAAGTTGAGATTCTTCCCTTTTTAGCAGAGCCGATAACCCTTCAGCGCAAATAAGGAATATGTAGGGCGACAGCGGATCGCCCTGCCTCAACCCCCTTTTTGGAAGGAAATCTTCTTGTGGGTCCCCGTTGATGAGCACCGAATATTCCACTGTTTCAATACAATCCATCACTTTATTCACCCACTCCTCCGAAAAACCCATTTTAAGCATGATTTTCTGGATAAATCCCCATTCTACACGATCGTACGCCTTGCTCATGTCCAGCTTCATCGCCACAAAACCTTTTTTGCCAGTTCTTCTGTTGTTCAAAGAGTGAATGCACTCGAATCCCAAAATGACGTTATCAGAAATTAGTCTTTTTGGGACGAAGGCCGCTTGGTTAGGAGAGATGATTTCCTCCAGAAGAAATTTCATTCTAGAAGCTAGAGCCTTGGCCACTATCTTGTACATGACATTACAAAGGCTGATCGGTCTGAACTTGTTCATCTCTTTGGGATTCTTTGTTTTGGGGATAAGAGCAATCAGGGTTTTGTTCATGTCCTTCACACTTTTCCTATCATTCAAAATATCAAGGCATATAGAGGTAGTGTCATCCCCAACTATATCCCAATAGTTTTGGAAGAACATAGCATGCATCCCGTCCTCTCCTGGGGCTTTTGAAGGACTCATATTTTTAATGATTCCTTCTATATCAGCTCTAGAGAAAGGCTTTAAGAGGTTTCTGTTCTGGGCCTCAGATACCTTTCTAGATATCCCTTCCAAAACTATATTCACGCTGGTTTCCTTAGGGTGAGAAGTTGAGAACAAGCCTTTGAAATACAGGGTTGCTATTTTGCCAATCTCCTTTTCCTCTTCGGTCCACTTCCCTGAGTCGTCCATTATCCCTTTTATCTCGTTCTTTCTCCTTCTCTCTGAAGCTTTGTTGTGGAACCACTTGGTGTTCCTATCTCCCCATTTAAGCCAATCCTCTCTCGATCGAAGTTTCCAGTATTTCTCCTCTTCTTCAAGAAGGCCTTCAAGCTCTTTCTCGGCTAGTAAAATTCTGGTATAGTTCGTTCCCATGTCGTTCCTCTCCAAATTGCTAATCTTTTCCATCTTTCTGTCTATAGCTTTTCTGATTGATCCCTTGAGTCTCTCATAATTCCATTTTACCAGGTGATCAAGACATAACTTTGTCTTCCTGGAGAAATCGTGAAAATCCTTACCCTGCACCAAGTTCCAAGCCTTTTCAATTATACCTCTGCATTCTGGGAGCCCCATCCACGCTTCCTCAAACCTTTTCTTTCTCTTTTTTTTCCTACCCTTTTGGTTGCCGGCTTCCAGAGTTGCTAAAATAGGCCTATGGTCTGATGAGTTGAAATTTAAGTGTTGTATATTTATGATCTTGAAGACTTGCCTCATCTCATTGTTAATCAAATACCTGTCGAGTCTTTCCCTGACTCTGTTGGTTGCAGATTTCCCTCTCCTCCAAGTGTACTTAGCCCCTGTAAATCCCGGATCATACAACTTACAGCAGTTCAGCACCTCTTTGAAGCTATCCATCCCTTTTTTGGCTTTTGGGGCTCCTCCGTCTTTTTCGTTGTCAAACATAATTTCATTGAAATCTCCCCCTATAATCCATGGGAGATCTCCTTGATCATTTAGCCTTTCTAGCAATTTCCACGAGTCTCTCCTCTTTCCCGGGTCTGGATCGCCATAGAATCCTGTAAATCTCCAACTCATGTCCGGATCTTTGATGATAGCGTCTATGTGCCCTTTGGAAAAAGACTTAATGTTAACATCAGAGGAGTTGTTCCAGTAGAGGGCTAACCCTCCACTTTTTCCCCTGCTGCTAATAGCAAAACAGAAATCGTAACCAATAGATAACTTTGTCACCTCAGCTTTACTCTCATTGCACTTTGTTTCAGAGATAAACACTAAATTCGGGGCATTTTTCCTAATCTCATTTTTAAGGCTGCGGATCGCTCGAGGATTCCCCATTCCTCGAACGTTCCAGCATAGTATTTTCATGGCGTCCGGCGGGGCTGAATTTCAGCCTCCGCCGATATCCCTCCGTTAACCTCGGAGTAAGGAATAAATTGTTTCTTAGCCAATCTGACTTCCTCCTCTGAACCTTCCTCTAATTTCCTTTTCTCTGTGTTTGGTTTGTTACTACTGCCACCATGTTGAATTTCTCTGACTTTTTCCCCTCGGGCCCTTCTTTTCCATTTTCCAGAGTTGCATCCTTTTCCCAGGGAGCTTGACATTTCCACCTTCTCTGTTTGGGGTTTATTTCCTTCAACCCCCTTGTCATCTCTAAAAGCCTTTTCCATCTCTTTTTTTGGCCCACACTGCCGGCCCGTTTCAGGTGGGCTTCTCTTGTCGTTTTCTGATTCCTTCAGGGTTAGACTACTTTCTTTTCTTCCTTCTTTGTTCGGCGCATTTAATGTTGTACCTGTACACATACTGATTTCCATCAAGTCTTCTTGCCCTTTTTCACTGTTAAGGTCTCTGACTGGCTTCTGTGATTCTGTTCTCATGACTACCTTGTCTGATAAACCCATTTTGTTTTCTGACAGGAGACTAGCCGTTGGTCTTTCATTGGGGTTTGTGTCTTGTTCGCCGGTCGGAGCCCTTCCTTCCCCTGTTGAATTTTCCGACAATTTATCGCCTGCTTCGGTTTGTTCCTTCCTTTCGGTTGTCTCCTTCTTCCTCCAGCTCCCTGAATTCCATCTTTCATTTTTCCAATCTTCTCTCCTGTTTCCTCTGAAGCTCTGGAAGTCTGCTCTTCTTCCTCTTCCTCTTCCCCATATTGGTCCATTTCTGTATTCGTGAGCCTTTTGTTTTGATGGCCCGCCTATTATTGGAGTAGCTCTCATCTCCTCCCCGTATAGATGTTCGCCTTCTGTGTGACTGAAATCTTCACACTCAGATTGAACATGCCCCACCATACCGCAATTGTAACAGAATTCTGGCATTCGTTCATATGAGATCTTCACCCATGTTTCCTCGGCATTTGATCCTATTCTCACCATCAGCCCCCTCTTAAGCGGTTCTGAGATGTCTATATTCACTAGAATCCTCAGAATGTTGTCCTCGCTAATGTCCTCTTCATCTAGGTCCACTTCCACGAACTCACCTAAAGAATTTCCAATCACCGCAGCCCATTTCCTGCACATACAAACCATGGGTAAGTCGTGCACATGAATCCAGAATTTTACATACCTGAAATCCGTGTGTGAGATCCTGCTAGCTCCTTTGAGATCTTCAATGACCACTAGAGCTTTGTCATAATTCCATGGACCCCCTTTTTTTATTCTATCTTTGTCCCATCTGTTATTAAAGTTGCACTAGAAAGTATTCCTTCCTTTGGATTTGATTCTCACTCTCCCTTCTTTGTTCCATATTTTTGGCATGAAAGTTTTGAATATCTCCGGATTGATAAGTTTTGGAGTTAAAACTTTGCATAGAATCGAGTCCTGAAGTTCCTCGGTAGCTTCATCTAGGTCCTCATCCTCGATAGCCACTACTTTTGCCCTTTCCGCTACTGTAATTTTTAGCTCCTCCATTTTGGATAGGACTTCTGTTTCTTCGCTCTTGCCCGTTTCCATTTCTGTTTCTATGCCCTTCCCCTTGTTGAGAACCTTGCTCCCCATAAATTCTTCTTCCTTGGCCTCTTCTGAAGGATGTTCCTGAACGCTTGATGACCCCTCTATCAGCATGTCGCTGCCCATCTGCTCACAGGGCTCCCTCCGAAAGAGAGAGCTTCCTCGAGCACCCTCCACTTTTTTATGTTAGTTTTTTTTTTGTTATCTAAGAAAGGTTGAACATTATTTTTATTATTTTGAACTTGATGTGGTGAACATTATTTTTATTATTTTGAACTTGATGTGGCATAATATGTGGCAAAATAAGTTTTTAATTTATTTTTTAATATAAAAAAATTAAAATTAAGACTCTATTTTTCTTTTCTTTTTTTTCGAGTTCTTTCACTCCTTTCCCCATCTTCCAGATTTGAAGGACACCCATCATCGTCACCGTTGTCTATCGTTGTTGTCGCCCACCACCACCGTCGCCCATTAGTCTTTCTCTCTTTTCTTTTTTTTTTTTCATTTTCCTTACCGGTAAAGCTTCGTTTCAGATCTATTAAACAAAGGAGAAAATTCTCCTTCTCCTCGTTTTAGATCTGGAACGGTGGAGAAACTCTCCTTCGTTCCAAATTTGAAACGAAGGAGAAGTCTTCTTCTTTGTTTCACAAATCTAAAATGATGGAGAAGCTTCTCCTTCTCCTTCGTTTCAGATCTATGAGAAAGAAGAAGATTCTCCTTGTCTTTGATGGTTCGCGACATCGATGAGAAAGAAAGAAGAATAAAAGAATAAAGAAAAGAGAGATGAGAGAGGAAGGAAAGAGAAAAAAAAAAATTACAGTGTCTATCGGCAGTGATCGGCACTGGACAGAGACGGTGGGATCGAGAGTGGGGGAGGGAGGAAAATGAAAGAGAAGCATGGGGAGAGAAGGAAATGAAAAGAAAATTAAAGAGAAAAATATTAAAAATATTAAAAAATATATTTTTTTTTAATAAAAGAAATGCCAAATCAATATAAAAAATAATAAAAAAATATCCAGTCAGCTTTCCGTTAGCTAATTAACGAAAAAACTAACAGGGGATCAAAATGAAACTAAATAAAAAATTCAGGGGTAAAATTGTTGAGTAGAACCTAAATGCAATTATCCCAAACCTCAGGGACAAAAAATGTATTTTTTTCTAAGATATTTTTTTTACTCATGCTTTAAATAGTTTAAAATTTGAATTTAATTTATCTTTATTGGTTTCTAATAGATTAGAATTTAGTATAATCGTTTAATTTCGTTAAATAGGAATAAAAACAAGGCCTAATAATTCACTTAATTTCATTAATCCACTAATTAATAGTTAATTAAAGATTAATGAATTTAAAATAAAAATTGATTATAAGAGAACTCTATCTATGGATGGTTTTGTCTAAGGTTGGAGTATTTAAGCTTATCGAAAGGGAACACTTCTACCTGGAAACCGACCTTGGAGTTGAATTAATCAAATTTTATTTAGGTAATCAAACTAAGTTAACAATAAACGTTAAAATCAATAAAAGCAAGCATTGCTAGATTAACACTTTCATTGACTTAAATCATTTAATCTAGCACTATAAGCACACACAAGGTTCTATTAAGCTCAAAAAGGATATTTACATCATTTTATCATAATTAGCAACAATTTACTAAAAAATTAAGGTCCCGTTTGATAACTATTTCGTTTTTGGTTTTTGGTTTTTGAAAATTAAACTTATTTTCTCTCAAATTTCTTACAATTGTTTTCATCCTTGTCAATAACACATTTGAATTCATAGCCAAATTCCAAAAACAAAAACAAGTTTTTGAAAACTAAGGCCCCGTTTGATAACCATTTGGTTTTTGGTTTTTGGTTTTTGAAAATTATGCTTGTTTTCCCCCAAATTTCTTATCATGGTTTGCATCTTTGTCAATGACACATTTAACTTCCTAGCCAAATTCCAAAAACAAAAACAAGTTTTTGGAAACTACTTTTTTTAGTTTTCAAAATTTGACTTGGTTTTTTACAACATAAGAAGAAGGTAGGTAACAAAATCAAGAAATTCATGTGTAGGAGTAGTGTTTTTAAGCTTAATTTTCAAAAACCAAAAACAAAAAACCAAATGGTTATCAAACGGGGCCTAATTTTTTTAGTTTTCAAAACTTGAGTTGGTTTTTGAAAACATAGGAAGAGGGTAGAGAACAAAACAAAGAAACTTATTAATGGAGGGAGTGTTTATAGGCTTAATTTTCAAAAACAAAAAACCAAAAACAAAATGGTTATCAAACGAGCCCTAAAGAATTCAAGTCTAGAAAGCTGAATAATAATGCTTATTTCTAAGATTTATCACTATGATCAAGAGATTAAAAGCATGAAGTATATAAATACATGAATGGATTAAAAACAAGCAGTCAAGGTATCAATTGATCCAATCATAAAGTCTAATGATTACATCAATCCCTAAGAACTACGAATTTACTTGCTCATGTTCAACCATTCAATAGCAAAACTAAAGAAAAAATTCATCAAAAAGATACAAGAGAAAGGAGAATAAAACTACGTTATGCACGCCAATGATTCATTCCCAGCACAATATCTATGATCTCGAGTTTCAAAAATCTATTTTCTCAACTCCAATGGTGTGTCATTACCCTCAAAATTAACAATGCACGAAATCTCTAATTTTATTATTTATAAAAGGGATCGAAATAGCACCATGATGCTATAGGGAGGTGCCATGACACTACCCTCAACACAAGGCAGATATTACTAGTTTGGAGCACTATGGTGTTGTGCTGTAGTGTTAGGATGCCTTGTGGTTGTGCTAGTGCCACTACCCCCGGGTTAATTAGAAAAAAAAAATTTTAAAAAAATTGAGAAATCAAAGTTTTTGGAAAGAAATTGGCGAAAACAGGGTTATTTATTGTCGGTATTAGTTTCCGTGGCTTCAAGTCATGGAACACAGTCCAGTTGACCGGTCAAAGTGTTGGATCTGTCACTTGAAGTCATGGATTCTGCTTTTTTTTTTTTCTTTTAAATATTATATCACATTAGGTATTTAAGGAAAAAAAATGAGCTTTTTGCAAATGAAAACCATTTTTTTTTTCTGGTTGTCTTCCTGATGAGCTATATATATATTTATATATATTTAAATTTTCTATCTTATTAACTTAATGTCCAGATTTCTCAAATTCTTTTTTAAAATTTTATTTTATTTTTCTAATTAAGCCATCTTTATTTCTCTTTTTTTATTTTTATTTTTTATTTTTAAAATTTCAACTTTTTCAAATGAAAACCAAATGATGATGGGTGATTTGTTTTTAATTTTCTGATTTTTTTTTTCATGATCAGCAATTGATATATATATTATTTTTTAAATTTCCATCTTCTTAAATTTATAACAAAATGATTTTTATTTTTTTCTATTAATAATGATAAAATAATTTTAATTTTTAAATTTTAGTTTTAATGGATGATTTTGTATTTTTTTCTTCAAACGGAGATAATTGAAAAAATATTACCTTAATTATTAATTTCTTATATATATTTTTTTTTCATTTTAATGTATACTTTTAACGTTAATTGAAGATTAATTAATGTTTAATACCAAATTATAGAATTAATCATACAACTTCATTATTGAAATATTTATACATTTAGGTAGTGATTATACTTTACTTCACAGTCTTACAATTTGTTGCTATAGATAGAAATTCAAAAATTTATATATATATATATATATATATAATTTTAAATTTCTATCTTATTAACTTAAAATGTCGAGAATGACCTCCTTTTTTCCCCTTTTTTCTGTTTTTTTTTTTCGCTTTAAGTTAATAAGATAGAAATTTAAAATTATATATATATTTTGCTCATTAGGAAGACAACCAGATTTTTTTTAAAAAAAAAAGAAAAGAAAAGAAAAAAAACATCAACATTTGGTTTTCATTTGGAAACAGTTAAGGGGGTGTTTGGGGCAAGGGTGTGGGTTTTGAAAGTGGGGAGTTGTGAAATAGGGTGAGTTGTGAAATCTGGGGAGTTGTGAAGTCTGCGTTTGGGGTGTTGATTTCTGAAGTCTGAGTTAGGAAGTTTGTGTTTGGGGTGCTGATTTCTGAAGTCTGTGTTAGGAAGTCTGTGTTGGGGGTGCTGATTTTTGAAGTCTGAGTTTCTGATTTTAATTTTTTTTTTTTTTTTTATCAATGTTATACAATTCTTCTAAAATTAATAAATTAAAATTTTCTTTCCATTAATTGTAGATTTGGGATTTTAACTCACAATCTTGATCATTAATCCAAATTTTAAAAAAGAAAAAAAATCATTTTCTATTCTTCAATTTTTTTTGTCAGTGTTATACAATTCTTCTAAAATTAAGAAATCAAAATGTTGTTTCCATTAATTGTAAAATTGGAATTTTAAGTCACAATTTTGACCGAAAGTTAAGAAAAAAAAAAGAAATTATTTTCCATTCTTCAATTTTCTACACACTCGTTACATTGCCTATATTTGATGTAAACATAGTTTTGAAGTCTGAGTTTCTGATTCGGTTTTTTATTTTTTATTTTTTCGAGTTATTTCAATTATTCTAGAATTAAGAAATTACAATGTTCTTTCCATTAGGTTTGCTAAAATTTGGATTTTTAGTCACACTTTTGATAAGGAATCCAAAATTTGAGGAGAAAAAATAAATCATTTTCCATTCTTCAATTTTTTTCCACACTTGTTACATTTCCAATATTCGTTATGAACATAGATATTGACAAAGCAAACGGTTGAAAAATAGACCAAATTATTAAAAAATTAAAGCACATGTCAGATGTTTGTGTTGAAAAGGAGATAAGTCAATGAGAATATGAAACAAGAATAGACAAAGGAGCAGAGACAATACAATATTAGAGAAATAAAATTAACTTTGTTCTTGGTACATATTACACGAACAAAATATTACTTAGTTTCAGCACAAAATTTGTACATTGATTTTCATATGTATCAGTAAGTTTAGGATCAACCCTCTACAAACAATTGAGAACGGGTTGACAATTTTACATTCAACAAAAAATTATCATAGGTCAGTCAAAAGTACACATTTTTATAATTACAGAAGGAAAGTCAGCTTGGAGGAAAGTCTGGTAGGCAATCACCGGCGTACGTTCAGTAGTCCTTGGAGGAATCGAAGAAAAAAATAAAGGTGACCGAACTCAAAAGCAATAGTGTCAAGCATTTTGTTTTCCCATAAAAACAGAAAAACCAATAATAGGAAGAAAAAAAGTTTCAAAAAATGGTGAAGATAATTAAATTGAAGACCTCAATTTAAAAAGAAAACAAATCGTGTGTATCAAAAACAAAATACAATCCATCAAAGGAAATCAGATGCAGAATAAGTCAAATATGGACCGTACAGCCAACATTAGGAATAAAAGAAAGAGAAGCAACCTTACGAGCAGAAGGGAATTGCAATGGAAAATGAATTCAAAAGAAATAGAACCAAGCAAAGCAAATGTATTCACAGTGGTAGTTAGAATGAAAAATATGGTCAACATGAAAATGAAGACAGAAAGCACATTATCAGCATCAGATACATCCCCAAGTCAAAAAACATTGACATCACCATGATCATGACCAACACAGATTACCAGTTAACAATATGGACATAAATCAATAGTATGAAGATGGTGTATTAAAATTTATGAACAGTAGCATCATATTCATCAACACAACATAAGAAACAAATTAAGTAACACATAATGGACAGAAGAACAAATTGAACAAGGAAGAAAAAAGTATCCAATGAATAAATGTTAGAACACAAAAAAAAAAAAAACGAATAAATGTTAGAACACAATTTGAACAACGAAAAATTGGGGGGGGGGGTAGTACAGAATAAAAAAACCGAAGAACACAAATTATTTACCTGAAAATCAGAAGAACACAAGTGTTAGAACACAGAAAATCAACAACAAGATGAAAGATCATGATAAATAGGCACATATTATTTACCAAAAAAAATGGAAAACGCTTGCATGCATGAGAGGGACATCATCGGCCGGTCACCGAAGGGGAAAAAGACTTACCTGTCTTCCCACCCCTCACCTGGCTCCAAACACCTACCAGGCGGATCCCGACGTCGACAGCCGCGACAAGGAGAAGCGGCATGGGGTGGGATCTGAAGAAAAACGAAGGAAGAAACCACATGTTAGGGTCAGATCTGTGAAGATACGAAACAAGTATCCAAAAAAAAAAAAAAGAAGGCTACTTCAGAATCGTGAAGAGGGAGCAAGGAGAAGACAGATCTGAGAGGGGGGGGTCACAGATCTGAATTCGTTTTTCCCTCTGAAACTGAAGACCAGACATGCAATTGAAGAGGCGAGGTTAGGAAAACCAGATCCAATCGAAAGAACGATGTAAAAATCAGAAAAAAACCCAAACGACCTCACCTCCAAAACGTCGTCCTCCGACAGAAAGTACAGGGAAGGAGAGACGTAAGTAAAGGAAGAAGAAAGATAACCTTAGTCGAGAGAGAGAATGAACGCCAGAGAGAACGCCAAACGGAGGAAGGAAAAACGAGGGACTGAGTTACGAAGTTGGAGGAAATGGGCAACGAAAACGGCGGCTGAGGAAATGGGAAGTGGGGGTTTCGAAAACCCTAACCGCGTTTTTCAAAAAACGTGGGCCCAAACGCGGGTTTTGGGGTTTTTTTAAACCCGAACTTCTGATGTTGACGGCCCAAACGACCCCTAATTTTTTTAAATACCTGATGTGATATAATATTAAAAAAAAAAAACAGAATCCGTGACTTGCAGTCACGGATCCAACACTTTGACCATCAAATGGACTGTGTTCCGTGACTTGAAGTCACGGAAACCAATACCGACAAAAAATAACCCTGTTTTCGTCAATTTTTTTCCAAAGATCTTGATTTCTCGAATTCTTTTTTAAAATTGTATTTTTTGTCTAATTAACCCCTTTTCGCTGTGGTAGTGCCACTACCCTTTTGGCTTCTTCTTCTTTTTCTTCTTGCAGCATTGCCATAACTTTGTAAGGGTAATTTATTAGGTGTTCCCAGTCTAACGAGTCTCCTTCTTTAAAACCGTTAGATGTATATCTTCAAATTTGTTTGTTTCTAATAATAGTTGGATACAACATTGAAGTATTTTTACAATTTCTCTCTCTTACATCTAACGGTGCAAAACTACTCGACTAAATGTACTGGGAGCACCTAACAATTGCTCCTTTGTAAGGAGCGCCACTCTGAAGCATTAGGCTTTGCCACCTCCGTATGATCTTTTGCCATTTCTAAAGAAAAAAAAAACAGATCAATTTTCAAAAAAAAAAAAAAAAGCACCGTTTCAACCGTCTCTTCTTTGCTTCTGGTTCTACTCCAAAACCTGGAAGTCAAGAGAGGAAAAAAAATGGACTACAGCTTAGCAGCGCTGAAGCTTCTGTGCAGACAGCTCAAAGACGCCCGCCAAACTCCGTCCAACAACGCTGCTACTCTCGGCGGCATTCTCTTCCAACGCGCCTGGCTTCAGGTCCTCTCTTCCGCATCATTCTTCCCTTCTCCCCCTTTCTCACAATTCCTAATCTCTAATCCGAGCTCTCCCAGCAGGGGATTTTGGTCTCCGTCGACAAAGACAATGGTAAACTGATTCTCGACGACGGCACCGGCACCGTCGAGCTCTCTCTCTCTCGCGACTTCCGTCTCCGCCCCTGGAACCTCGGTATTTGCCCTACTACTCTTCCGATTCTCTTTTTTGTGTGCTGTCTTTTGAGTTGATGATTTCTCTCGCTTTCTTTGTTTGTGTTTGTACAGGGATGTATGTGATGGTTGTTGGCGCTTTTGTTGTCCGAACGAATGAACCGCCGATTATTGGGGTGAGATTGAGACCTTATCCTCTCTTCTTTTCTGTTTCCTCCGCTCTATCTGGCCTTTTCTTTCTTAATGATCTTCCTGAGGATTCAATTGATTTTTTTTATTCCCTGATTTCTGTTTTCTTATAAATAAAAATGAAGTAAACAACCTACTAAAACATCATCACTGCCATTCTAATGACTGTTTTTCAATTGAATGTAGTATTTAATTGGTACTTTTATGCTTACCTAGTTCTCTTCGCAATAATTTATTTCCTTTGTTGAAGGTTTTTGGTTTTTCATTCCCTAGGTGTTGGAACGCGTAGGGTAGTAAGAGATTGATGCGTAGTCGTTTGATGTGTTGCTGTTTTACTTTATTTATACATTGGATCATGGATGTGGTATTTCCAGCTACATAAGCTATTTTTTCAATGAGTGCTATGATAGGGAGGGTTGATAACAGAAGCTGGAGTCCAGAATATTGAAAGTCTTTGGTCTTTAGGCTTTTTAGGTTTCTGTTTTTCATGTTTCCTATATTCTCCCCATGGTTTGAGTTTTTCTTGCTCTTTTCCTATTTTAATTGGTGCAGCAGATAAGCCAACTGCTATAGAAACATAATGGTAGATAATTCAGTGTTGTCAGGTGCTTCTTTTGTTTAGCTAGTTGTCATGTTTCCTATATTCTTCATGTGGTTTGAGTTTTTTTTTTTTGCCCCTTTTCTATTTTTATGGGTGTAGCAGATGAGCAAACTGCCATAAAAGCATCTTGGTGGATAATTCAATGTTGTCTGGTGTTTCTTTTATCACTCAATAAAATTGCTATTGCTATCTTTAGGATGGTTGATTCCTATTAGTTTCAAGAAAGTTGTATCTATAATAATTTCAACATTTTAGCCGTCCTGACCTCTAGTTTCATTCCTTTCTTTCTACTACACCTTCGTACGCTGGTGTTCATCTTGTAGTTATGATGTTTTTTTGCACCTGTATTTGATGTTCCACACGCTGGTGATTAACTTTCTTAGGGGCTCTGTGTCCCCGTAACATGACAACAGCCTGATTTGTGTAGATAACATTAAATTCCTTTCCAATCAATTACTTAGGAGGAAACACAGTATTCATAATGTAAGGTTATTTAATAGCATGGAGTTCCGATATCTACCATCATCAAGAACTTCAGTTAATGAATTTTATGATTTTATGTTTGCATTAGGTCCACAAGATTGTTGATCTTTCAAACTTTCCTGGACGAGAGGCAATGTGGTACCTTGAAGTCATGGAAGCATACAAAATGTTCTATGAACCTCTGGTTGAAGAATCTTCGTAACTAATTTTGTTTACTCGACAGGTAATGATTATTGTCTTTGTCATGTTAATTTTGTTATGCAAAATGCATCAATTTGTTATAAGCCCACAGAAGGGTTTTTCTTTTATTACTTATTTGTAAATTCCAGTTGAAATTCTCACTCATGTATTGTTATGATCATCTTTTTTGATCTCGTAAGATCACAACTCTAAGTTAGAGAATCAGAGTATTATCCTTTCCTTTGGTGGGCACAATGGAGAAAATATAAATAGATAAAGGCCGACTAGGAGAGCCAATCCTATTGATCTGTCTCTGATGATGTGAAAAGAGGTTTTTCCCCATAAAAAACATATGTATTGGTCATATTAGAAAATTGTAGTAACAAAGTGTAAGAAATACATACAAAATAGTCCATCTTAGTTCTAGCATACACCCTTGACCAAGTGGTGGGAGGTTCGAATCTCCCGTCCCCACATGTTGAGTGTGGGACGATGGGTGTTATGGTCCTTCCCTTTTCAGTTTTTTGCAATTTCTGCTGGCATGGCTAGTAATAAAATTAGAAAATCAAGCCCACTTATCTTGCATATTGGATGGCACCTAAGCTAACCAGTTGGATGAATACTCCCTTTGCTCTCAGTTGGCTTAGTCTTAAGCTTATACCCACAACTCACACGGAACTCAAATGCCCTTGGTTTTACAGCCTCTATTCTTGCCTTCTTTTCTCTTTGTGACTCGAGTTGTCTCGCCTCTTCTCCTTGCCAAGACCTCTGATTTTAGTCCTACCTCTAGTTTAGGCCAAGGCTTTCTCGACCTCAGCATCACTTTGCTTACTCAAATGTAGCCCACAATCTTCTCCTTTACTAATTTGAGACACCAAGATCATTCTTGCCTCTCTGCTTGGCCAGAATATGCATCGATCCTTGCCTTGTACATTGATGTGATAAGTCCACTCCACCATTTACAACAAGGGGCTATTTTAAATGAATGGGTAACCTGGAGGTGGCTCTCTTCAACCAGCCCACAAACCCTTTCTTAATGATAAAGAATCTTTGCTTTAATGTCCATCCATTTAAGGCCCTTTATATAGTGACTTATAATGTCAATCATGCTCTTGCATACTTAGATACCTATTTTGAGACTAGGCCTTCTATTGAAACCTCTGGCTAGTAACAAATACAATGCCTGACACACCCATCACAACTAGCATTGTTCTAGGAATTTTCACTCCAATTGAGAGACGATGATATCTTTTTTGTTTCATGATGTTCACCATGCCAACACACATTATATGCCACATAGTAACTTAAACCTACCTTACATGCCATGGAGTATGGATTGACTAACTAAACCCACCTACCTACTAGGGTGGTGGAAGATCAATGCCATAAGGCTAGGTCTTCAATTATTGAGAAATATGTTAGGAGGGGTAATATGGAAATAGAGATGTCTAGCAATTATTTATTTTACGCCCATAATATGTTTGGAGAAATATAAGAATAGGGAAATTAGTATTTGTTGGAAAATACAATGTATATAAAAACTATCATACACCAACAAATATATGACATTGCAACTAGCTACAAACAATTACAGAATAAATAAGACTATAAACTCCCGAGAAGCACGGATATGACACTACACGAACATGGTGACACGTCGTTTTTTTTTTAAATCTAGGACACAGACTTAGAAGGGTCCTCCCGACTACGATCTCTGATTCTCAAGGGGCATTTATGTTACAGATTAATGCAATCAATTCTATTTTCTTGTTACATTTTACTAAGTCAACAATTAGTTTAGAAGAGTCCTAGTCATTTGGTAAGTTCTTAGCGTGCTTTATGTTAGGAGAAATAATCTGAATTGAGTCCTTAATTTTATGTAATTTGTTATTTGTCTTTGTGTATTTAAGAAGCTCTCAGTTCAATAAATTTGATAAGATTTTAGTCCATTTTTACTGAGTGTATCTACTGCCAAGTTTTATGTTTTGTTTCTAAACACTTTTATCTTTGACAATTTATAGTAGGTAGACAAATTTTGGACCAAACGCTTATAGCAAACGAAGCTATCAAGGATTATAGGGTTCAGAGGAAGGAAGGGATCATTTTTAGGATCGACTTTGAGAAAAACTATGATCATGTGGATTGAGGTTTTTTGGATAGGGTCCTCGCAAAGAAAAGTTTTGGTGCAAATGGAGATCCTATTAGATATGTGAAGTATTCTATTATGGTTAATGGAAAACCTAGGGGTAGGATTCGGGCTTCGAGAGGCCTGAGGCAAGGGGACCCTCTATCTCCATTCCTTTTCGTCTTAGTGGTGGATATTTTGAGTAGGATCATTTCTAAGGGGGTGAGGGGTAACATCTTGAGGGCTTTCAGGGGGAAGGATAAGGTGGTTCTGTTCTATCTCATCTTCAGTTCATTGATGATACGATGTTTTTCAGTTTTGGTAAAGAGGAACCCTTTCGTAATTTGAATCTTGTCCTCTCAGTTTTTGAGGCCATATTGGGCTTGAGGATTAACAGAGGCAAGAGTTAGATTCTGGGTGTTAACTGTGACCAGACTAAGCTTAGGAGGTGGGCTTCTTAGGTGGGGTGTGAAGTGGGTTCCTTTCCGTCCTATTTTTTAGGATTCCCCTTAGGTCATAATCCCAAGAGTATCCCCTTTTGAGAACCGGTCATTGATAATATTAGAAAAAGACTTACCTCTTGGAGAAAGAGTTTTTTTCTCAAAAGGGGGAGACTTATCCTAATCCAATCAGTTTTGAGTGGTATCCCAATCTATTATTTGTCCCTTTTTAAAGTCCCTTGTTCAGCAAGCTAAGGTGGTTGAGAAGTATATGCGAGACTTTTTATGAGAGGGCGATATGAACCATAATAGAACCACAATGTATTATGATATAAAAGGTAAAGGACTACACGATAAACCAAGCTTTCGAGGTACTTGGACCCTCCCTCTCTTGAGAACACTCAAGAGTAACTCACTGACTCAATTCCCCATCTTTCTCTATCTCACTCTCACTATTTATAACTCCATATACTCTAACAACTCCTTAACTAACTGTTAATATACCTTTACCAATATTCCTAATTACACATTACTTACATTCCTATCATTTACCGGCCCTTAAAACACATCTTGTCCTCAAGGTGTGGTTACAAAAAATTCTAAAGTTGGGTAAAAATCTTTAGAATTTCAAACTTAGCGTTTTTGAATCCAAACCCAGCTACGTGCGACAGTGACGACGACTGGTGGCATTAGACCGATACAAATACAAGGTTGCAAGGCGGTGTGGTTGAGGCAATAGTTGTGGCGACTAGGGTTACGTCTTTAGCTTCACGTTGATTCGTTGGTACAAATGCAGGAAGTGATCCAATCCAATATACAACCATTAGTGCAAGCTTGACCTTAAAAGAGTAATGGGCCTCAACTATTTTATGTAACAACCCAAAATCTAGCCCAGTGTTAATGCTCAACTTTTTCCAAATCCATGGCCCCACCTCCTAACACTGCACGTGACTAGGGTTTATTTTGTCTTCTTCATTACGAAAAATGAGTTTACACCTTCATCGACAAATTGTCATCTCAATTTGTTTGTTGTCGGGGCCGGTCTCCGTCAAGATTAAAATTTTTTTTTTTTTCATGGTCCTTCCTCTCCATTCCTTTCGCTACATTTTTACTAATCTTGTGTCGACGTCGGCACCAAGTTTTCATCTCAAGCCCTAGAAATAGCAACAGACGACGAACTCTCTCTACACTTCCATTGTCGATGATTTTTCCTTGTAAGTTCTCCTCCCTTGGGCATATTGCCTCCTTCGCTTTAAACGCCCTCCCAACCCCTTCTTGTGAGGTTCCCGAATAACGACATATTATCGATTGTCCTCCCCTATCTATAATTAGTGTTTTTCGATAACCATGTTTTTTGGATTGTTGTACTTCTTTATTTCGCTTCCAAACGATCGCAGCCTTTCGGTTCTTGCTTTTTTTCTTCATCAAATTCTCATTCTTTCTGTCCTTGTTCCTTCCTTGAAAATTCTAATGACTCTTTCTTCTTTGCGATTGTTTCACTACCTTGATCATCAACCTTCTCAGTATATTCGATTTCTTTGAATTATTGACCTTATTTTTTATCAATCGATTTTGCTTTTTCTTCCTACTTTCTTTATCAATTCTTTTTTAATCGATTTCTCGATATACATTGTAGTCTTGGACAATTTTGCTTTTTCTCTTGTTTTGTCTCGATTTCTCGATTTCGACCTTTTTTTCTTAGCCATTCTAATCTCTTTTTTGATTGTTGTAATCTCTTCTGTAATTTCTCCAAAACGTTCATCCAATTGATTCAATTGCTCCATATCAGAATCGAACCACTCTGATACCAAATTGATATGAACTAGAATAGAACCACACTGTATTACGATATAAAAGGTAAAGGGTTACACGGTAAACCTAGTATTCGAGGTACTTAGACACTCCCTCTCTTGAGAACATTCAAGAGTAACTCAAGTCCCTATCTTCCTCTTTCTCACTCTCACTATTTATAACTCCATACTCTAACAACTCCCTGACTAATTGCTAATATACCCTTACCAATATTCCTAATTACACCGTACTTACACTTCTATTAGAGGGAGTGGATGAAGGCAAAGGCTTGTACCTTGTGAATTGCGAAGTTGTTTTTGGTTCATTGGATTTTAGGGGGGAGGGGTAGGTATCGGTAATGTTAGGGATAGAAATAAAGCTCTTCTAGCTAAATGGCTTTGTTGATTCCATCATGAAACCAACGCCTTGTGGTACAAGGTTATTGTTAGTAAGTATGAGCCTCATCATTTTGAGTGGATCGTTGATGGGGTTAAAGGCACTTCCAAAAACCCATGGAAAGATGTTTCAGTCTAGTTCCCTATTTATTCCCAGTTTGTCCATAATGTGGTGGGGAATGTGAGTGATACTTATTTTTGGGAGGATAGGTGGATTGGGGATGCCCCTCTTTGCTCTTTGTTTCCTTGTCTGTATGTTGTCCTCTTTGAGGAATCATTTAGTGGCGACTATTCTTTCTTCTTTTGATAACTAGGGTGCCCTCTCTTTAGGCTTTCGTCAACCTCTGACTAATAGGGAAACAACGGACGTTATGTCTCTTCTTTCAATGGTTGAGGCCTTTAGTCTTTGTCCTGACAAGAGGAACATCCGCTTGTGGAGTCCTTGTCCGGTTTTTTGTGCTCCTCCCTCTTTCATTGTTTGACTAACTCATCATTGGAGAGAGTGACTCAATTTTCTCTTCATTATGGAAGGTGAAGATTTCAAAGAAGATTAGATTCTTTGTGTGCCAGGTTTTGCATGGTAAGGTTAATACTCTGGAGATTTTGTCTAGAGAGTCCTCTTTGGTTGGCTCGCTCTATTATATCGTTTGTAGGAGGGAGGCTAAGGATATGGACCACTTGCTTTGGGGTTGTAAGTTTGTTTCGGTAGTGTGGAGTTTTTTCTTCCAGGAGTTTGGCTTTCGTTTTGTCATAGCTCAGGCTTTTAAGATGGCGTTCAAGGAGATAAAGAACTCTTCTGCGATAGAGGTCGCTTTTTGCGGTAGGTTGGGGTTCATGTGATTTTATGGGGTCTTGGGAGGGAAAGAAACAACAAAATCTTCAAAGGACGTGAGAGTTCTTGGAGCAATGTTTGGTCCTTTGTTAGATTCTATGTTAAGTCCTTTTTTAATTACACTTTAGGCATTATTTTGCTTAATTGAAGTCCCTTTTAGAGAGTGGCTCGCTAGCTACATGATTGCCTATTTCACTATATATTAGCTAATATGGTTAAAACAACTGCGATCAAGGTTGTCAATCCTTTCTATCAGAACTAACCATGATATAAATAGAGTTAAGAACACAAAAGCTAATAAATCATGCATTGAAATATAAAAATCTCATAAAACAACACTGAACTTACATTATCTGAGTCCCAATTACATAATTGAAGCCTAGCTCGACATGGAGATGTATGAACACGACCCTTTGGCTCGATTTACCATCCTAAAAACTAATAAACGAGCTTAAGATACAAGAAAAAGAATTGAGAGAATACACAGAAAAGGAAAGAAATCTTTGCTGGAAAAACTATAAGAATGCGTAAACCCTAATTTGGAAAAGAGTATTTATAAGAACATGTGACAATGTTGAGATGCTACAAATGCAGATGTCATAAATCAAGCGCGCGCACACATGACGCTGAGACGAACGCCTCAATGCTTCAGATGAAAGGATGTTGGGCAACAATCTTTGAGCATTTCGACGCTGGTGGCAGTGTCTCAACACTACATCGCTGATCTGTAGGGTTGAACGTGCTACGTTGAGACACTATGCTCTCTGGATTTTTGGTTGAGACTGGTTTCAGAGTTGACTTTCCATTAACCAAGCCTTTTGTTGACCGTTTGACTCTTTAATTTAAATTTTGCCCCTCAATGATCTCAAGCACTTCAAAATGGCCTGAATCAATATTATACTCAATATTAACCATTTTTAATACTTATTTGGGCCTCCCTTTAGGTCATAATCCAAAAAACACTTCGTTTTGGTCCCCTGTGGTGGAGAAAGTGAGGAAAAGATTAGCTTCTTAAAAGAGGAACTTTTTCTTTAAAGGTGGCAAAATGACCCTCATCCAATCAGTCTTGAGTGGGATCCCTGTTTACTTCTTCTCGCTTTTTAGGGCTCCTAGTGGTGTGTGTAGGACTCTAGAGAGACTCATGAGGAATTTTTTGTGGGAAAGGGGTTCAAGAGGGGAGGAGTTTGCATCTCGTTAGTTGGGAGGTGGTGGGGAAATCTGTGAGCAGTGACATGCTAGAAATAGGTAACTTAAGGATCCGTAACAGATCCCTGTTAGCTAAATGGCTGTGGCGGTTCCCCCTCGAGTCCACATCCTTATGGCACCGTATTATTGTGAGTAAATATAGCACTCACCCCCATGAATGGCTATCGGGAGGGGCTAAGGGTATGTCTAGGAATCCGTGGAGAGAGATTGCTTTTGAGCTCCCTTCTTTTTTGGGTCTTCTTCAATTTCAGGTTGGGGATGGTAATAATATGGGAAATCCTTAGAAATAGCCAAAAATTACAGGGTAGTTTTGAAAAATGGCCAAACCGAATTTTTTAATGAAAAATGACTAAACCGTTTTTTAACCTATTTTCGTGAGGATCGTCTTTCCAATTATACCCTTGAGTCAAGTTTCACGTTCACACTCTATTTTAGGAAGCCACTATCTGATTTAATTTTAAAAAACAAAAAAAAAAAAAAATAAAAATAAAACAAAACAGTTTATCCCATAAATCAAGGAATTACAGTATCAATCTTCTCTCTCCTATCTCTCAAAATTCAAATTCAGATTTTATCTTTATTAAAAGTGAAAGATTACATAGAAATTAGGTTTTCATTTTTAATTTTTGATTAGATTCTTATATTTTAATTATCTAATCACCATCTTCATCGTTTTTCCCAACTTTTTGCCATCCATCGATTTTTTGCTTTGTCGTTCATATCACCATTGAAAGGTTTATTGATCTACATCATAGGTATGTTAAATACTGTATTTTATATTTATCTATCATTATTTTCCTCTTTGTATCCTATTTTCCAACACAAAGTATTTTTTATTTTTTTTTTCAAAGTCTTTAATGGTTTCCAAATGAAAGCTTTTGGAGGAAGAATAGAATGGAGAAAGGTGCCCAAAAGAAAACCGGAGGTTTCTCAAGAATTTCGTTTGTAATGGTTGGAAGAAGATGAAAATGGGAAAGACCGCACAAACC
The DNA here is from genome assembly GCA_017139565.1 of Luffa aegyptiaca. Taxonomy (NCBI): domain Eukaryota; kingdom Viridiplantae; phylum Streptophyta; class Magnoliopsida; order Cucurbitales; family Cucurbitaceae; genus Luffa; species Luffa aegyptiaca. The sequence continues at coordinate 29,507,379 of CM029400.1, read as the reverse complement.
GAAGAAAATGGGAAGAATCTCAAGGGTTTCAGATTTTTTTTTTTTTTTTTTTTTTTTTTTTTTTTTTTTTTTTTTAAAAAAAAAAAAAAACAAGGTGAATACTAAATCCCAATTTTCGAATTAAGTTGGAGGAAAATAGCAAGTAATGATTTTTTCTTGTTTTTTTAGATGATTTGATGTTTACCATAGTAAATTATTAGTTTACTATATACACTGTATTTACATAATTTGTTTACTGAATACATTGTATTTGCATAATTATTATTATTTTTTTATAAACTTGAATATTTTTTATTGTTCCGGTAACCATTTGTGAGTAATGATTTCTTCCTATTTTTCAATATTGAAATTATTTGCAAGTTTACTGTATACAATTTGAAGTTAGGTTATTGAATACCCAACTAGATAGGTGAGAGTTTGGAAAAGAAAATAGGGTTTCATTCAATCATTTTCGTGCACTCCCTATTTTTAAGGTAAGAGTTAACATTTTTTTTTTTTTTTTTTTTTTTTAAATTCTACAACTCTCTCCCTTGATTTGTGCTAATTGGTTGATGTTTGTTATCTTATTTGTTATGTTTGTTACTTTGAACTTGATTGATTTTCAACGGGCCCTTAAATTAAGGGTAAACCCTAGATTCTTTCCTAAATTTAGGTTGTATTTGTATTTATAGTTCACTGCATTTACGTTGTATTTGAATTTATCGGTTCATTGGATTTAGATTTTGTTTAGGGGCATTTTCATCTGATTCTTTGTAAATAAAGCCTACTAAAAATACCAATTAACCATTTTTCAAATGGAAAAATCATATGGTCATTTTTCAAAATGCCCAATTAAAAATAGTCATTTATCTAGTTGCCCCTAATAATATTTATTTTTGGGAGTCTTAGCCCATTTGAGGGTTTCTCTTGTCTGTCCCCTTTTTTCGGTGGTTTCTTAATCCCTCATCTCTTAGCGAGTCAGTTTTTTCTATTCTGTGGAGAGTAAAAATCCTGAGAAAGATCAGGTTCTTTATCTGGCAAGTCATCCACAGAAGAGTTAATACGATTGATAAGCTCTTGAGGAAGATGACTTCGTTGGTTGGTTCTGTTTTGTTGTATTTTATGTCGGAAGGCGGAGGAAGATCTGGACCATATTTATGGAACTACGAGTTTGCTTGTTCGATATGGGGTTTGTCTCACAACGCATTTGGGCTATAGGAGAGACACTTCAGAGACTACAGGGAGATGATCCTGGAGTTCCTCCATCCGTTGTTCCGCGATAAGGGGAGGTTTTTCTGATTAGTTGGGGTGTGTGCTGTGTTATGAGGTCTTTGGGGTGAGAGGAATATTAGGGTGTGTTTCGAGGTCTTGAGAGGAGTCCTTCTGTTACGCAAATTGCTAACTGCAAGTGTACGAGCCCAAGTTATAATATAGTGATTAAAAATCGAATGTCGTCCTCTGGATTTGTTTTCTAGTTCACCTAATTACTAAAGGTATATTTGCCCAATTTTATTGAGTAAAAATTCGAATATGATGCAAATTAATTCAAAACTACTCAAAACAATTAAAAGTGTGAAAACTTAATAGAGAAAAGTCTTAGGGAATTGATTTCACCTATTAGACGCATGAATTAATCTAGTGATTAAATATGATTGAACACATAACGATTTCATAAACCAAGGATTACTAATTATTAAATGTCTCTCCCGAGCACAATTAATTCTTTATGTAAAATTAAGAAATTGATATCCCTATCTAATTTCTACAGCTAGCATAAGCCTTAGAGTTCAATCTTAACGGTTTCTCAAGCAATCCTAAATCTCCTAATTCTAGAACCACCTAAGTCATGCAATTGATAAATCTAATCTAAACTACCCTCTTTCGAGCAATTAGTTTAGATAAAAGAACAAATAATTCGTGATCAAGAGATTACAAGCATTAAATACTCAATTGCATAAATGAAACACGTTATGAACAATCACAAAAATCCCTAAATCAATCCATACAATCTAATGACTACATCAAGTCCCTAAGATACGAGAATTAGCTACTCATGGTCTTGACAATACAAGCAAAATATGCCAAAAATCTCATCATAACGTACAAGAAACAAAGGGAGGAAGTAGCTTGGTACGATTCTTCACGCCAAGTACACGGTTTTAGTGGCGCCGTATACCAGTCGTATGAGACGTTGGACGACGCGACACTCATTCCGTTCATTAAGAACTACTTCACCTTCACACTAGCTCTCTAAACGTCTCATATATAGGAATGTAGTTAGTACGACCGTTAGGACATGTAGTGGAGCATACCATGTTCTCCTCTTCATAATAGGGTTCTTGCTTGGTGTAGCTGTCGTCATATTAGGTAGTCTGATGTAGTATGGATATTCATTTTCAAGATTGTCCGTACAAGCAATCATGGATGCCCAAGATAATGAAATTCAAGAATTGATTGCAATTCTTACTGTCATTTGTGCGACGCAGTATTAGTTCATCGCGACAGTACTCGGGATTTTGCAATTGCATCATTCCTGGGAAATTCGATCGCCGACTCATGTACGACATCGAATTAGACAACTGAGCTTCTTTCGTCTTATTCATGAGGATGATCTAGCTTGTCGTGAAAATACACGCATGGATCGAAGAACATTCACGATCTTGTGTACCCTCCTACGGATGACTGGGAGACTGCAAGCCACTAACTATGTCGATGTGGAGGAGATGGTTGCAATGTTCCTCCACATCGTTGCACACGACATTAAGAATCGTGTAATCCGTCCCCAATTTGTGCGTTCAGGAGAGACCGTATCTCGACACTTCAATGCCGTATTGGATGCGGTACTTTGATTGCACAGTCCTACTTAAGGCACCTGAACCAGTTAAGAATTCGTGCACGGACGATAGGTGGAAGTGGTTTGAGGTAATTAAATGTTGTTATCTTGTCTTCCCTTGGATGACAACTTAACTTCAGGAAAATACTCGACCACTAAAACATTATCCCTCATCTATTCACAGAACTGTTTGGGTGCTCTTGATGAGATGCACATCAAGGTCAATGTTAGTGCGGCAGATCGTCCCAGATATCAGACGAGGAAGGGGGAGATTGCAACTAATGTACTGGTCGTTTGTTCGCAGAACGACGAGTTCATTTTCGTGTGTCTAGGGTGGGAAGGATCTGCATCCGACTCAAGGGTTCTTCGTGATGCAGTCTCACGTCCGTCAGGCCTAAAGGTTTCCAGGGGCTGCTATTACTTGTGCGATGCCGGTTATCCGAACGCGGAGGGATTCTGACACCATACTGTAGCACACGATACCACCTAACAGAGTGGCAAGGTGGAAACCCACCCACGACCCCGAATGAGCTTTTCAACATGAGACATTCATCCAATCGGAATGTCATAGAACGAACATTCGGGATGTTGAAGGGTCGATGGGCAATATTGCGGGGCAAATCCTACTATCCCGTGGATGTGCAGGTGAAAACCATTACTGCTTGTTGCTACCTCCATAACCTCATACTACGGGAAATGGGACAGGACCCTTCGATGGGGGCTACTCATACAGGCGAACAAGATTCAAATGGAATGGGAACAGACAACATCACATTCGTTGAGTCTACCACCGCATGGAGTACGTGGAGGGATGAATTGGCGAATCAGATATTCGCTGAATGGAACAACAGCTGATCCAATCGCCTCACCTTCTTTTGTTTATATTTTTTGTAACACGAGGCTGTAGTTATTCTCACCACTTAATACGATGGGTTATCTTGTAGGACTAGTACGATGTATCCTAAATTGTAAATGTATGTAACAATGGATGTTTTGGAATGTAAATGGAATGCATGTTAATTGTTTCTACACCGATATGTTATTGTTGACTCGCACGAACTTTGTAAATGTTCTTGGTTGTTTTTGTCCTCCAACTCTGCATCTAATTCATTGTTTAAAATGCAGATGGTCGTGTTTGCCTCAGCTTCGAAGAAAGAGAAACATGTGTGGACCTCGGAGGAGGACGTAATCCTTGTGCAATGCCTAGTGCACCTTGTGCAAGTGGAAGGCTGGCGTGGAGATAATGGGACGTTTCACCCTGGGTTCCAGAATCAGATTGGTAAGATGATGAAAGAAAGACTACCAGGATGCAACATCGTCGTCAGCCCGAATATTGAGTCTAGGGTGAAATTGCTGAAAAAATAATACATGGCGGTCGCTGAGATGATGGGACTAGCGTGTAATGGATTTGGTTGGAATGAGGAGAGGAAGTGCATTGAGGCGGAGAAGGAGAGTTTTCGATTTGTGGGTGGAGGTAAGCCAAGAACGATCATAGTTATGATATTCATCCGATACATTTATCTGTCGTATGTCCGCTAATAGAACATTTATCTTTCACCTGTAGGGACATCCACAGGCTAAGGGCCTCCGTAATCGGCCATTCCCTTGGTTCAATGAGTTGGCGATAGTCTTCGGGAAGGACATCGCTAGAGGGTTGAGAGCCCGAATCCCAATTGAGATCACACCAGAACCGGAACCGGTAGCCGATCTTGAAGAAGACATGAACGTGGACTATGATGATTGCTACGTCCCCAGTCCCCCAGTTATTGATCCCACACTTGGAGAGGAATTGTGTGGGACACCTACTGGTAGGGCAGGTGGTGCAGGACCTTCCAGGGCAGCACATAAGAGACGCCCATCCATTGGGAACATGACAGAGGTACTGGAGAATGGATTCCAACTGACTACACAACAGATTGAAAAGATTGCGCTCTGGTCGACTAGGAAGGATGAGATGGAGAGGAGTCGTCGAAAGGAGTTGTACGCAGAGCTACAGTCCATACGTGGAGTGTCTATGGAGGACGGCTTGGTGGTCACACGGGCCCTACTTTCTGATGAGAGCACGATGACTCACTTTATGGACTTCCCTCCAGAATGGAAGTTCGACTACTGCATGGAAATCCTTGGCAGGGCACCGAGACAACCCCCGCAGCCATGATCATTCTCATTGCTTTCCAAAGACTTCGACTTCCTGTCTTTCTGTTGAAGACTACTACTACTTATGTGTTTTTAAATTCTTAGGACAATCTATCTTTCACTTCGTGTATGGTTTATGTCTTTTTAAATTAGGAGGACAATTTATATTTGATTTCGTGTATGGTTTATGCTATCTCATTGTTATGGCCTTATCTTAGACATTCATGTGCTTTCATCCATATGCAACTGTTTCACTTCGTTTTTTAATTCCTCCACGAAACCGATTTCATATTATAAGTCGTTTTGGACTACATGAACTTCTAAAAATCTAGGAGCGAACTTGGTTCAGTGCGTGACACTTGGAAACAAAAAAAGTGATAGAGGACATACATGTCTATAATTGGTAAAAAAATTTATAAAACACAAAAAAGAAAAAAAAAACAGCTTAAAAAACAGCTTGCAATTAAGCAACCAACTCAATTTCAGCATAATCCCAACGCTGCAGTCCAAACACAGGCATCAGCATGGTTCCAGCCCAAATCCAGTGCACCAAACACATGTATCAGGTTAATTCCAGTCCAAATCCAGCGCACCAAACACAGGCATTAAAATTCCCAACAATCTAGATTCCAGAAAATATTCCCATGGGATTCACATTCCCAGACATCCTCATTCCAAACCCATGGGCCAAACGACCCCTTAGGGAATTGATTTCACCTATTCGATGCATGAATTAATCTAGTGATTAAATATGATTGAACACGTACGATTTCATAAACCAAGGATTACTAATTATTAAATGTCGATCCCGAGCACAATTAATTCTTTATGCAAAATTAAGAATCGGATATCCCTATCTAATTTCTACAACTAGCATATGCCTTAGAGTTCAATCATTTTAACGGTTTCTCAAGCAATCCTAAATCTCCCGATTCTAGAACCACCTAAGTCATGCAATTTATAAATCTAATCTAAACTACCTCTCCCGAGCAATTAGTTTAGATATAATAACAAATAATTCGTGATCAAGAGATTACAAGCATTAAGTACTCAATTGCATAAATGAAACACGTTACGAACAATCACAAAAATCCCTAAATCAATCCATACAATCTAATGGCTACATAAAGTCCCTAAGATACGAGAATTAGCTACTCATGGTCTTTGACAATACAAGCAAAATATGCCAAAAATCTCATCATAACAGTACAAGAAACAAAGGGAGGAAGAATAAAGCCGCTAGCCGTGATAGCCGCACGTTCCCATCAAGATCCCCACGATCTAAGGTCCAAAAATCAGCTCCCCTCGGTCTCCTCAGCGTTGTGGTCGAGTTTCCCTTGCTTAGTCGTATTTTTCTCTCCAAAAAGCTTCACCGCAGCGTTTTGCATCGCGTTCTATTTATAACACAGATTCTGCCACGACAGCGTTGCGACTTTGAGGACAGCGACTCAACGCTGTCACACGAACGCCTTAGACATTAAGGAAAGTGTTGCAGCGTCGCATCTCGACTCTGCCTCAATTACGCGCCTACTTCCTTTTGCGGCAGCGTTGAGACACCTGAGACTCTACCCTTTCGGATTGGGGCCTTGAAGGTTGCTTTCTTTTATTCATTTCTTCACTTGAATTTATTCCTTTGCTTCCAAATCACCACTATTCATCGTAAACTTCAATTTCCATCTCAATGTTTGATTCCTACAAAATTAAACCAAATGTACATAAAATTGGCCAAATAATTCTCAAGACTAACACTAAAATACTATAAACTATAGCTCATAAATTGAGCTATCAAATACCCCCAAACTTAAACATTTGCTAGTCTCAAGCAATGTAAGAATCAAAATACTCTGTCAATCATAAACAATTGAGGGAATGCTGCTAATGACTCTTGCCTCAGGAATTTCAAATCATAGATAATCCACACTGAAACAATAATGATCAAACACATTCATCAAGATAAAACTCATTTATTTCTTTCCTCTCTTACGTGTGTGTGACTAGTCCTCCCTATCTTAATCTTTTAAGCCCGAAACAGTTTTATGCAACCCTTTGCTCGTTTTCCCCCCACTCTTGTCCTAAGTTCCAATTATCAAGTCTCTCCACACTCAAGATGGTAATATGCCACGAGGGTGCCTAAATGAGGTATACAACCCCCAAACTTTGAACTTTTTCAATTTAAACAATCGTCTTTAATGGTGGCCACTAGCTTTCACACATCCACTGCAGGAGTCCCTACCTAAGGCACTTTTACTCATAGACGACTCTAACTGATCACAACAGAAGTAGCTCTTTTTGACCTTAATTCAATTTCATTTACTAAGCTCATTTTTTTTCATTACTTTTTTTTTTCTTTAATCATAACATGCAAATTAAGTAATGAAAGACATAATTTTCTCCCAAGTGTAACATTACAAACTATCATGCAAATTAACCATCAAACTAGTCCCTAAAATCTTTCGAGGTGACAACAAGGCCTAGATCACATAACCCTATTCTAAGCTTGCAAAACTAGAGACATGAGACTACGTGCTCAAGGGGTGCAAGAGATTCACAAAATTAATTCAAAATATCTCGAATCTTATCTTTAATTATTATTGAACAGAAGTAACTCACCTGCTTTCTGAAATTATGTATCCTCATAGGTTGTCTTAATCTTAGCAACAACCCTAAAAAAAAAAAAAACTAACAGACAGATATTCAGCCTCATATCACAATGATACAATAAGATAAATCCAGAAGGATAAAACAAAAACATCTCAAAATGATGAAATAAGATATGTCTCCAAATATGGTAAAAAAGTAAAATAAAAATTAATTATAGACCAAAATGAATAATCCACCCCCAAACTTAAAAGTTAATAAATACAAATACAATGAAAAGAAGAATGAGGGGAAAAAAACAACCGTGCAAAAAAGAGGTAGGAAGAACATCACTCGTCCTCGTCCTCAGGCGACTCGTAGAGCGGTAAAGGTGGTGGCAGAGGCTTGCCCGTACGGGAAGCGACTTGACACTGATAAGAATGCGCATACATGCTCGCAGTGTAGAGAAAATGGCGTCGCTCCCGACGCTGCTGTCACTGGAATTCAAGGCGCAGATGCTGCAACTGCTCCTCGAATGTGGGAGGTGGGGCTTCCTGCTCATGCTGCACTGGATGGTCAGGCTGCTTGGGCTGCTTTGGTACAGGAAGAGCTGGTTGTGCACCCTAAGGTTCTGGCTAGCGATATCTGATGATGCAGTTTTTGTCGATGATCGTGCCAGGATGGACCAACTCCTCCTAGGAGTCCCAAAAGACACCAACGGCTCGACATAGGGTGGTGATCAATGACGGGTGCCCGAGTCCCACTGTCGTGGTCCTCTGTCTAATATTACACAGAGCGATAAATGACCTGATCTACATCTACGGAGCGGCCTGTGTAAATAGTGAACAACAGGATGGCGCGACTCTTCGTAACATCACTAAGATGCGCCACAGACATCATCTTGGCACAGAGAAAACTGTGCCATGCCAGGTAATCCACAAAGAGGTCAGTCGTTCGGAAGCGTACTACCTCACCTCCCTTCATCGTCCATGCTGCCCCTGGCCTACACAACGCCTGAATGACCTAATCTACATCTAGGTGGTCACTAGCATAGGCGTTATACCCATCCCTATCAAAATTAGGTATGCCAAAAAAATCAGTTGATGGTGGCCAGGTCAAAAGGGATAAGATGTCCCCTAACAAATGAGGAAGAGGACCCCTCAACCATATAGGCATAAAACTCTCTAACCACCGATACTACCCCAGCCTCAGGATGGCGTACAAACCTACCCCAACCCCGCTCGGTAATATTATGGACTATATTGGGTTGTAACTCAGGGTCGGCCACGCTCAGGGATAATGTTCCTATGATCTACATAAGCCTAAAAAATTTGCTCCGCGTCCCAACTAATAAAGCGATGACGATCGAAAGGGGTGGAGGAAACGACGTTTTTCCTGGATCTTTTGCTCATGATTTAAGGGAAAGGAATACAAGCTAGGTATAGAGTACACTTAAAATAGCCACCAACAATAAGAAATAACCACCAAACTACAAATTAAGCCCGTCCACCACAGAATAATGATTCAACACTCAAACTACACCAAGATGCAACTCTTCAGATTATTGGTGGCTGAGTAAGCTTGAGTTTTACGAAAGATAAAGATAAACAGGCATGTTTTAATGTTTTCATGTGATTTTGTGAGACTTCTATTGACTACATGATTGAGATATTGAGCCCAAGGCTGTATGGTACCGTGTGCACACAGGTTATATTCCGTAGTTGACGTTGAGTGTACTCTGTGACAACAAGGCTGTCGTGAGTGCTGGGCGGGCCCCACTACGACAAAGACGATGGGAGTGCTGGACGGGTCCCACTACATCGTATAGCAAACGTTGGTTGTACTAGGTGTGTCCTACACAACGTAGATTTGTCATGTTAGTTAAAATGTTTAATATACTTGATATGCCTTGCTAGATTTTAATGACATACTTGCTGAGTATTTGAGAAAGCTGTTATCATTACACGTTTACATGTAACGCTTTGATTAAACAAATTTATATGTTTAAGGTTTATCATGTGTTCTGATTTGCGGATTAACAGTTTTAAATTTAGTCACTCACTGGGCTTCATAGCTCACCCTTTCAAAATGTTTTCCCACTTCCCAGGTAGAGATCGAGCTCCAAGTGCCTGATAAACTGCCATAGTCTTCTAAAAGCTCCCAGATCGATTTCCAGTACGTGGGTGGAGTTGTACATTGAGTCTCTTTATATTGTAAATGTCTTTGTAAGGATTGGATGGTTTACAGTTTGTGTAAGCTCTAGATGTTGTGGTTGTGTAAACCTAGTTGGATATGTTTTTGGTTGTGATGTCTCTGTTCACACGTAACTTCGGAGATGGAGACACGTGGAATAAACAATGTATTTTTATTAATGTTGTATGCGTGTGGGTGTACAATCTCTAATGTTAATCCTCTGATTCTTTCTCTTGTGTGTGAATGTGTTTCACTCGAGGGCTGGAATGCTTGATCTCGAGTCTGAAGCTTTAATGGATTCTTGAAGCTTGAAGTCTTCCAGTTTTGAAGGAGTCTTCAGTCTTCCAGAAGTGTTGATGTCCTGAAGAGTTTTTGATCTTCAAGGAATGTTGAAGTCTTGAAGAATGTTTGGTCTTCAAGAAGTGTTAATGTCTTGAAGAGTCTTTGATCTTCAAGGAGTGTTGAAGTCTTGAGGAGTGTTTGGTCTTCAAGAGGTGTTCAACACTTGAATTATATGGATTGCAGAGAGTCTTCGGTCTTCAGACTTGGTGGAATCTCTCTGAATTCTTTGGTTCTGCTTGAGAGCTTTAAAATTCTAAACTCTTGTCTTTGTGAGAGTCTAGAATTTCTGAACTGTCTAAAATTTCTGAACCGTTGAATGGAGGAGAACCCCTCTATTTATAGAGTTCTCGCTGGATGGGCTCTGGTGACTTTCGGGCCTAACAACTTGGGCTTGGGCTTTATCGGTCTTGGGCTCAACCATTTTAGTCTTGGGTTTGGTTCATATTTGACCCAAAACCATATGACCCAGACATTTAAAAGACCGAAATTTGATCCAATTAATTATTTTGTTAATTAATTAGTCAAATTAATTAATTTGATCAAAATAATTTATTTTCTAATTAATTGATCAAATCGAAATTTGGCTCTTTAAATTTATAATTGGCCAACTTTGTCTTCAAATTAAATTTGGGACACATGTCACTTTATAATTGGTCCCAAATTTAATTATTCGTAATTTTGTCATTAATTTTAGATAATGACGTGGCAATTTGTGATTCGACAAAATTTCTCCTTCAACAGTCTCTATCAGGTTTATTCTCCAAAGTGAGTTAAGTTAGGGCTGCATTTTATGTATGTCTAAAGGTTATCAAGGTTCCGCTGTATTGTGTTGCATGTAAAGTATATCATATCTAAGATTAACATGTTTATCAGGTTCAAGGGTTCAGCAGAGTCAGCAAGTATCATTAGAGGAGGACGATGTCCGTTAGCTTCACGTCATCTTCCGAACTAAGCTAGCAGGTAGTTCGGGAGGGGGTGTGACAACTTGGTATCAGAGAACTAGCAGAGTAGGGTTTAAGTAGGGATAGAAGTAAGTCTTGTCAAGACTAGAATGTGGGTAGAAGTTTAGTATCATGCATCTGATGTAAGTATCTATAGCATGTCTGATGCATTGATAGTCATGCCGCCACGTACTAGAAGACGACCTAGGCAGAATCAGGAAGGGATGCAGGATCCTACCCAAGGTCAATCTGAAAGGGAATCCAGTATCCCGAGAGTTCAGACTAGGGCAAGAAACGAGCAGTTTGCTAGATCTGCACAGGAGGTAGGTAGACCAGAGAGAGCAGGGCCTAGTGATCCGGAAAAGATGTACGAAATAAAACGGCTAAAGAAATTAGGAGCCACAGTGTTTGAGGGTTCCACAGATCCGGCTGACGTCGAGGTTTGGTTAAATATGCTTGAGAAATGCTTTGATGTGATGAGTTGTCCTAAGGAACGAAAAGTCAGATTGGCCACATTCCTGTTGCAGAAAGAGGCAGAGGGATGGTGGAAATCCATATTAGCCAGGCGCAGTGATGCACGTACCTTAGACTGGTAGACTTTCAGAGGTATATTCGAAGACAAGTATTATCCCAACACATATTGTGAGACAAAGAGGGATGAGTTTCTGAGGTTGAAGCAAGGGACACTTTCAGTGGCCGAGTACGAGAGAAAATATACCGAGCTTTCACGGTATGCTGATGTGATTGTGGCATCTGAGAGTGACAGGTGTCGAAGGTTTGAAAGAGGGTTGCGTATTGAGATACGTACCCCGGTTACAGCTATTGCTAAGTGGACAGATTTTTCTCAGTTAGTAGAGACTGCCCTACGTGTGGAGCAGAGTATAACAGAGGAGAAGCCAACAGTGGAGCCTAGTCGTGGGGCTTCAACAGCTAGCGATTTTCGAGGTCGTGAGCAGCGGAGGTTAACACCTGGAGTGAATGTTTCAGGTCGTCAAGACTTTAAGAGTCGGTCTGGTGGCCAGTCATTGAGGCAGATGAGTTTAGGTAGTGCCTATCAAAGGCAGAGCTAGAGAGCACTTAGTCAGTCTGCTAGTTCAGCAACAAGACCGCAGACGGGTCAGGAGTCCGCTGCTAGTGTAACCAGGCGAACCCCATGTGCAAGTTGTGGCAGGAATCATCGGGGTCAGTGTCTTGTTGGTGCCGGTGTGTGTTACCAGTGTGGACAACCAGGGCATTTCTAGAGAGATTGTCCACAACTGAGAGCAGCAGTTTAGAGGGACCAGGGAGTTGAGTCTAAGACAGTTGCGCCGCCAAGAGTTTCTGCAGCTGCAGAAGAGGGCAGCAGTGGTGCAAGGCAAAAGGGAGTTGTGGGGAGACCTAGGCAGCAGGGAAAGGTCTACGCTATGACTTAACAGGAAGTGCAAGATGCACCAGACGTGATTACTGGTACGGTTTTTATTTGTAATGTACCTGCACGTGTTTTATTAGATCCAGGTGCTACGCATTCCTTTGTTTCTAGTATGTTTCTAACTAAGCTGAATAGGATGCTAGAGCCTTTATCTGAGGGGTTAGTTATATACACTCCAGTTGGTGATGTTTTACTAGTCAATGAAGTGTTGTGTGATTGTGAGGTTGTAGTAGAAGGTCTCAGTATGTTAGTGGATCTTCTTCCACTAGAGTTGCAGGTGTTAGATGTAATTTTGGGAATGGATTTCTTATTCACTCGCTATGCTTTTATGGATTGTCATAGGAAGGAAGTGATTTTCAGGAAACCAGGTTTGGCTGAAGTGGTTTTCAGGGATGAGAGGAAGATTATTTCTACGAGTTTGATTTCAGCTCTGAAAGCTGAAAAGTTGCTGAGAAAGGGTTGCACAACGTTACTTGCACACGTAATAGAGGAGTAGGGAGTGAAGTTGAGACCAGAAGATGATCCTGTAGTGAACGAATTTCTTGATGTTTTTCCAGCTGATCTGTCAGGTTTGCCACCTGATCTGATAGAGAGGTGGAGTTCACTACTGAATTGTTACCAGGAACAACACCTATTTCACAGGCGTCGTACAGAATGACTCCGAGCGAACTTAAGGAGTTGAAGGTGCAGTTACAAGAACTAGTTGACAAGGGATACATCAGGCCTAGTGTATCGCCTTGAGGAGCTCCAGTGTTATTCGTGAAGAAGAAAGATTTTACCCTCATATTATGCATTAATTACAGGCAGTTAAACAAGGTCACGATACGTAACAAATATTCTCTACCATGCATCGATGGCTTGCTTGACCAGTTAAGGAGAGCAGCAATGTTTTCTAAAATTGATTTGAGGTCAGGATACCATCAGTTAAAGGTTAGGGAATCAGATATTCCTGAGACAGCATTCAGGACAAGGTATGGGCACTATGAGTTTTTAGTAATGTCATTCGGTTTAACGAATGTGCCAGCAGTTTTCATGGACCTCATGAACAAGATTTTCCATCAGTATTTAGATCAGTTTGTGATAGTGTTTATCGATGACATACTAGTTTACTCAATTGATAGGAAAGCCCATGAGGAACATTTGAGGATTGTTCTACAGACACTACGTGATAAACAGTTGTACGCTAAGTTCAACAAATGTAAGTTCTGGTTGAAACAAGCAGTGTTCTTAGGGCATGTAGTTTCAACGAACGAAGTTAGTGTTGATCCGCAGAAAGTGGAAGCTGTTGTCAACTGCGAGAGACCAGCTAGTGCGACAGAGGTACGTAGTTTCCTAGGCCTGGCAAGATACTACAGACGTTTTATTGAGGATTTCTCACGATTAGCATTACCCTTGGTAGCTTTGACAAGGAAGAATGCTAAGTTTGAGTGGTCGGATAAATGCGAACAGAGTTTCTAGGAGCTGAAGAAGAGATTAGTGACAACACCTATTTTGACACTTCTTATAACAAGGAAGGAGTATGTGATCTATTGTGCCGCTTCGAGGCAAAGATTAGGTTGTGTGCTTATGCAGGAAGGAAAAGTAATAGCTTATGCTTCAAGGCAGTTGAAGAAGCATGAATGTAATTACCCTACCCATTATCTTGAGTTAGCTGCAGTTGTTTTAGCACTGAAGATCTGGAGACATTATTTATTCGGTGAGAAGTGCCACATTTTCACAGATCATAAGAGTCTGAAGTATATCTTTGATAAAAAAGAGCTGAATCTGAGACAGAGGCGATGGCTAGAACTGATTAAAGACTATGACTGTACCATAGAATACCATCCAGGTAAGGCTAACGTAGTCGCAGATGCATTAAGTAGGAAGTCAAGACTTCCGAAGAGTGCCTTGTGTGGTATTCGAGCAACCTTGGTAAGTGAGTTAAGAGGTTTCGGGGCGGTTGTGACTGCAAAGAGTTCAGGGAGTCTTTTAGCTCAATTTCAGGTTAGGTCTTCTCTAGTAACAGAGATTGTGAGAAGACAACCAGAGGATAGTAACTTACAGAAGATGCTTGGAAAGTGCAAGCAAAGCCCATAGGCTTGAATTACACCCAAGACTAGCAACGCACGGTTACACTAGCAACGGACTCCTGTCCCGTCTGCGGTCTTGTTGCTGAACTAGCAGACTGACTAGGTGCTCTCTGGCTCTACCTCTGATAGGCACTACCTAAACTCATCTGCCTCGATGACTAGCCACCAGACCGACTCTTAAAGTCTTAACGACCTGAAACATTCACTTCAGTTGTGAACCTCCGCTAGCTGTTGAACCCCCACGACTAGGCTGCACTGCTGACTTCTCCTTTGTTATACTCTACTCCACACGTAGGGCAGTCTCTACTAACTAAGAAAAATCTGTCTACTTAGCAATAGCTGTAACCGGGGTACATATCTCAAAACGCAGCCCTCTTTCAAACCTTCGACACCTGTCACTCTCAGATGCCACAATCACATCAGCATACCGTGAAAGCTCGATATACTTTCTCTCGTACTCGGCCACTGAAAGTGACCCTTGCTTCAACCCCATAAACTCATCCCTCTTTGCCTCACAGTATGTGCTGGGATAATACTTGTCTTCGAATATGCCTCTGAAAGTCCGTCAGTCTAAGATATGTGCATCACTGCGCCTGACTAATATGGATTTCCACCATCCCTTTGCCTCTTTCTGCAGCAGGAATGTGGCCAATCTGACTTTCGTTCCTCAGGACAACTCATCACATCTAAGCATTTCTCAAGCATATTTAACCAAACCTCGGCATCAACTGGATATGTGGAACCCTCAAACACCGTGGCTTCTAATTTCTTCAGCCGTTCTATTTTGTATATCTTTTCCGGATCAGAGCGGTTAGCTCCATGGGAAATGAGACAGAGCAGTTAGCTCTAAGAAGAAACTATAAAGTAAATAGTTAGATGTTGAGTCAGTTTGAATAGAACTAACAGAGTATGGTCAAAGTAGGGATAAGAGTAAGTCCAGTCAGGACTAGAATGTGGGTAGAAGTTTAGTATCATGTATCTGAGTTAAGTATCTATATCATGTCTAATGTATTAATATGTTATAGCAGTCATGCCACCACGTACCAGCAGACGACCCATGCAAAATCAGGACGGGACACAGGATACTACCCATGGTCAATCTGAAAGGGGATCCAGTACCCCGAGAGTTCAGACTGGGGCAGGAAACGAGTAGTTTGCTAGATCTACACAGGAGGTAGGTTGACCAGAGATGGGCAGATTGAACTAAGATTCTGCCATGGTTGCACTTGCTTGAGTTTTCCCCTCTTCCTTCAAACTCTCTCTCGAATGGTTCTGCAAATTTGATGGGAAATGAAAAGAAAATGGGTTGGAATTAGGTGCAGTCAAATGATCCTACGCAAAATTCTTGAAGGACATCTTCACGAACAAGAGACCATGGAAGGAATTTGAGACAGTTGTGTTGACCAGTGAATGCAGCGCAATACTAGCCAACAAGCTCCCACCTAAACTAAAGGATCCTGGAAGTTTCACCATTCCCTGTTCAATAAGAGGAATCGAAGTTGGCAGAGCTCTATGCGACCTCGGTGCAAGCATCAATTTAATGCCCTTGTCAGTGTATAATCGCCTAGGGATCGAAGAAGCACGCCCAACCACTGTCACGCTTCAACTGGCAGATAGATCAGTGGTACATCCTGAAGGAAAAATCGAAGATGTGCTGGTGAAAGTCGACAAATTTATTTTTCCAGCAGATTTGATTATACTTGACTACGAAGCAGATAGGGAAGTTCCTATTATTTTGGAAAGACCATTCCTGGCGACTGGCCAGACACTGATTGATGTGCAAAAAGGAGAGCTCTCCATGCGCATGAACGATCAGAAGGTAGTTTTTAATGTGTTTACAACATTAAAATACCCAAATGACACTAAGGAATGCGATATGGTGGCATGCATAGATGTGTGTTCCCCAATGGAAATTCTGCAACTAAATGCACTCAAAGCTGCACGAGAGAAAGTAAAGGAAGAACAAGGCTCAGGAGAGACAGATGATAATTACATTATAGCACAACCCACAGAAGTAATTCATGCGCTAGATCTCAAAGAAAGAGCTCCCACTTTACCATCCACTGTGCAGCCACCTGCGCTAGAGCTCAAAGCACTCCCAGCGCATCTGAAATATAAATTTTTGGGAGAAGAAGGATCTCTACCTGTGATCATTTCGTCAAAGCTAAATCTGTCGCAAGAAAGCCTTCTAATGCAAGTATTAGCAAGACACAAGAGTACGATGGGATGGAGTCTCGTAGACATCAAATGAATTAGCCTCTCATATTGCATGCACAAAATCCGTTTGCAAGACGAATCTGATGAATTTATTGAGCGTCAGAGAAGATTGAACCCAACAATGATGGAGGTGGTGCGTACGGAAATCATCAAATGGCTTGACGCTGGAGTAATTTACCCTATCGCAGACAGTAGATGGGTAAGTCCTGTACAATGCGTACCAAAGAAGGGTGGAATGACGGTAGTCGCCAACGCAAAGAATGAGTTAATCCCATCACGCACCATTATTGGGTGGCGTGTGTGTCTGGACTACCGCAAGCTCAACGCAATCACCAAAAAGGATCATTTTTCTCTTCCCTTCATTGATCAATCGCTAGACAGACTTGCGGGACAGGTGTACTACTGTTTTCTTGATGGATATTCAGGATATAATCAAATATCCATTGCGCCAGAAGATCAGGAGAAGACAACTTTTACATGCCCCTATGGAACCTTTGCGTTTAGAAGAATGCCCTTTGGGTTATGCAATGTGCCAGGGACATTTCAAAGATGCATGATGGCCTTTGCTAGAAAAATCAGTAGAAGTCTTTATGGATGATTTCTCCGTTTATGGAAAGTCTTACGCAGATTGCCTAACACAATTGGTACGTGTTTTGGAGCGATGCGAAGAGACCAACTTAGTGCTAAATTGGGAAAAATGCCATTTTATGGTTGAGGAAGGAATAGTCTTGGGCCACCGCATATCAAAAGCAGGCATCGAGGTAGACAAGACAAAGATTGATGTGATAGAAAAACTGTCACCACCCACTTTTGTGAAAGGAATTCGCAGTTTTCTAGGTCACGCAGGTTTCTACCTCAGATTCATAAAAAACTTCTCGCATATCACTAAGCCACTGTGCGCATTATTGGAGGCGAACAGAAGATTTGAATTTTCAGAAGAATGTGTTAAGGCGTTTGATGACCTGAAGCATGCGTTAGTCACTGCGCCCATTCTCACAACCCCTGACTGGACAGAACCATTTGTCCTAATGTGTGACGCAAGCGACGTGGCAGTAGGTGGAGTTCTAGCACAGAAAAAGGAGAAGTCACTTCACCCCATTTATTATGCCAGCAAGACATTAAATGAGGCACATAATAATTACACAACAACCGAGAAAGAATTATTGGCGGTTGTTTATGCCTTCGATAAATTCTGTGCTTATTTGATTGGCTCCAAGGTTATTGTTTACACTGATCATGCGGCAATCAAATACCTAATCACTAAAAAGGACGCAAAACCAAGGCTGATTAGATGGATTCTCTTGTTGCAAGAATTTGATTTGGAAATCAACGACAAAAAGGGAAGTGAAAACCAAGTAGCAGATCATCTATCACGGCTTGAAAACCCTGAAAAGATGGATGCGCCTGATATTCCCATCGCAGAAGAATTCCCTGATGAAAAGCTGCTGAAGATTGAAGAAGAAGAACCATGGTTTGTTGACATAGCAAACTACCTCGCTGCAGGAGTCTTGCTTGAAGAATACTCCGCGCAGCAGCGTAAGAAATTCTTCCATGAAATTAAATTTTATCTTTGGGATGACCCTTACCTTTATCGCAGAGGACCAGATCATATAATTCGAAGATGCGTTGGACCTCAAGATGCGTCGAAGATTGTAGAAGCATGCCACGAATCTCCATATGGAGGACAACGCACTGAGGCGAAGGTGCTACAATGTGGCTATTGGTGGCCAACGCTATTTCAAGATGCAAAGAAGCATGTAGATAATTTCGACAAATGCCAGCACACAGATAATATCAGTGCAAGAAATGAGATGCCACATAATTATATAGTGGAAATAGAACCATTTGATGTTTGGGGAATCGATTTTATGGGACCATTTCCCTCATCGCAAGGGTACCAGTAAATCCTCATCGCAGTTGACTATGTCACTAAGTGGGTGGAAGCAATTGCCTGCATCAAAAATGATGCGGCAACCGTGGCCAAATTCGTTAAGAAAAACATCTTCACAAGATTTGGAGTGCCACGTAGACTCATCAGCGATGAAGGAACACGTTTTGTGAATAAGATCATGACTAAGCTTTTGCAAAAATACAATGTCAAGCACCATATCGCAACAACTTATCACCCCCAGAGCAATGGTCAAGCAGAGGCATCAAACAGGGAAGTAAAAAGAATTCTAAAAAAAGTGGTCAGCATAAATAGGAAAGATTGGGCGCAACATTTGGACGATGCACTTTGGGCTTATCGCACGACTTTTAAAACAAGCATAGGGATGTCTCCCTATGCGTTGGTGTTTGGAAAAGCCTGCCACTTGCCTTTAGAGTTGGAATACAAAGCGCACAGGGCATTAAAACGCCTTAACTTTGATCCAATTGCGGCAGGTCAGGAAAGTTTGCGCCAGCTCTTAGAGTTAGAAGAATTCAGAAGAAATGCTTATGAAAATGTCAAAATCAACAGAGAAAAACAAAAACTATGGCATGGCAGGAGAATCTGCAAAAAGGATCTGAGGGAAGGAATGAAGGTATTATTATTTAACTCTGGTTTACGTCTTTTTCCAGGTAAACTGAAATCAAGATGGTCGGGCCCATACATTATCTACAAGATATATCCATATGGGGCTGTGGACTTATATTCTGCTGACGGAAAAAGAATTTTTAAGGTCAACGGACAACGAATAAAACCATACAATGATCGGACCTATGACGAGGTAGTTGAAATTGTCCTTCTAGATGACCCACTATGAAGCAACAAGGAAAAGATGTCCAAAAAAAGAGTGCTCTTAGTTGCGGCAGGACCTAACGCAAAGCAAAGAGCACCGCATGTCAGAACTTTTCTTTATTTTTCTTTCCGCATGTTTTTATTTTTGTTGCAATAGTATTTTGGTAGGTTAGAGCCTTAGGAAGAAAACCCTAGCGCATGTCCTCATTCGTCAGTAAGTTACCCGCATTGGGGGCGCAGCCATGTCATGTCACATTTAATGAGTCGCACTACTTTCTGCTGCTGCACTCCACCCGAAGCATCGCCCACATTCTCCCATAGTAATCATGGCCTATCTACCTGCGTGGGATGCGAAAGGGCATCATTACCTCAGAGCAGAAAGCACTTGCGACAACTATAAAAGGCCTCGAAGCATTGCGGTTTTCCTATTTTATCTCTTCATCTTCCTCGTAAGAAAACCCTAAACCTTCTCTTTCTCTCTCTCCCGAAGCATCTCTTCCTCTCCAAACATCCACCATGTCCGACTCACAGAACCTCTCAATCGCCGGCTACGCAGACGACACACCACCCTCATCGCCAGAGGTTGAAGGACCTAACAGAGACATCGTCATTTCCTCTGATGAGGAAAATGACAACCAAAACAATGGAGACTTCATGGAGGAAGAAGAGCCAGAAGTTATTGATGAAAGGTATCCAACTACGGGCATTACATTTTTTTACTATCCTAGACGCTCATGGGATGCGGATACGTCTTCGCGAGTGGCAAACTATGGGTGTCATGAATGCCCCTGGCTACAAACGCATCGCATTCCTGAGGAACGCATGAGTTATTTTATTTGTGCGCTGACTATCGCACTCCCCCAAACTTAAAATGGACAATGTCGCCATTGTCCCCCAAACTTAAATTGGAGCGCATAGACTTGAGGAGATTAAGGCTGAGATGCGACAAGGTCGAAAATGCGAAGGGATTTTTCTTAAGGTCTGAGGAAATGAAAACAGAGGTGAATCCTATAAACTAATGCGGCCAAGGAAACTAAGAATTTTAGATGCGCGGGGCAAAACGAAGGAGCTAATGCAAAGAGTTTTTGATGCACACAAGTAATGAAATACCTCAAATCTTATTCATTCAATGCAGAAACTTAATATCACAGCCATATATATAGGCTGGAAAATAACTAATTCACTCTAACTAACTAATTTACAACAGTGAAAGCCTTTTACTATAAGGTAAAAGCTTTAAATAAATGAAAAGGTAAATGATTTACCATACACAGTAAAATCTTTAATAGATCCTACATCAAACCCCTCCTACCCAAATAAAACTCGACCGCGAGTTTAATCGGCCAAAGAAAATTGATCTGGGGCATGGTAGGCATAGATGTCCGACACATTAAAGGTGGAACTGATGCGCATAGATGGGGGCAAGTCAATCTTGTATGCGTTATCTCCAAACTTATCCAAAATAGGAAAATGTCCAATCTTCTTGTTGGTAAGCTTGGTATGAAGGCTACGAGGAAGGCGATTCTTGCGCAAGTGGACCATAACTAAGTCTCCAATTTCAAAAGATTGTGATCGACGATGCAAATCCGCATTGTGCTTGTACTTGGTGTTAGACTCCTCAAGATGGCGGCGAACTTCTTCATGTAGTTGCTGAATTCGATTGGCCATGACATCCGCTTCCGCACTAAGATCAACATTAGAAGGGATATTAGAAAGATCTATAGTTAGCCTAGGGAGTTTAGTGCAAACTATTTCAAATGGTGACTTCCCTGTCGATCTATTGGCCATATGATTGAAGGAAAACTCTGCTTGAGCCAAAGCAAGATCCCATTGACGTGGTTTATCACTACTAAGACAACGTAGTAAGTTCCCCAAAGTGCGATTGGTTACCTCCGTTTGGCCGTCCGTTTGAGGATGACTTGAAGAGCTAAAAAGTAATCCGGTGCCAAACTTTTTCCACAAAGACTTCCAAAAGAAACTCATAAACTTAACATCTCAATCAGAAACAATAGTTTTTGGAATTCCATGGAGGCGAACAATTTCTTTAAAAAACAAATTAGCTACATTCAAAGCATCAGTAGTCTTTTTACAAGCCAAAAAATGTGCCATTTTACTAAAACGATCAACAACAACCAACACCGAATCATTACCTCGTTGTGTTCGTGGAAGCCCTAACACAAAATCCATAGAAAGATCCTCCCAAATTGAATTAGGTATGGGTAAAGGGATATAGAGTCCTGTGTTTTGTCTAGATCCTTTTGAGGTTTGGCAAACATAACATCGTTTAACAAAGTTAGAAACATCCTTTTTTAATTGAGGAAAAAAATCGTTCATTTAGCAAAGTAAAAGTTTTATCACGGCCAAAATGACCCGCAAGCCCACCACCATGTGTTTCCTTAATTAAAGATTCTCGTAGAGAAGTGTGAGGTATACAAAGATTATTACCATTAAAAAGAAAGCCATCAAGTATATGAAAATCATTGCAAGGAATATGGTGGGTGCATTTGTACCAAGTATCACCGAAATCAACATCTAACTCATACAAGTCTTTTAGATGGTCAAAAGCAATAATTTCAGATTGCAAAAGGGTCAGAAGAGAACCTTTTCGACTTAAGGCATCGGCTACTTTGTTGCTTTTACCCGTTGTATGACGAATAAGGAAATCAAACCTTTGCAAAAATTGCAACCATCTAGCATGCATGCGGCTAATGTGCTTTTGGGATTGTAAAAATTTCAAAGAAAAATGGTCAGTAAGTAATATAAATTCTTTCCCAATTAGATAATGTTCCCAAGTTTTTAACGCTCGAACAAGAGAATACAATTCTTGCTCATAGGTTGACCATTTTTGGCGTGCACAACTTAGTTTCTCACTAAAGAACTCAATTGGGTGGCCATCTTGGGATAAAACAGCCCCAATACCTATACCCGAAGCATCTACCATTACCTCAAATGGTTTTGAAAAATCTGGAAGGGCAAGCACGGGAGCTGAAGCTAGGTGCTGTTTCAGTTCTTGAAAACTGTGTATTTGCTCGGTTTCCCAAAAAAAACTCCATTTTTTAAGGCAATTAGTTAGGGGGGCAGCAATGGAGCTGAAATTTTTAATGAATTTTCTGTAAAATGATGCCAAACCAAGGAAACATTGGACATCACGAACATGTTTAGGAGTGGGCCAATCCTTGATTGCTTCAATTTTCCTAGGATCAACTGAGATACCATCTTTGCTAATGAGGAAACCCAAAAATGAGATTTGAGATTGTAAAAAACTGCACTTTTTAAGATTTATAAATAGCTTATTTTCAAGTAAGAGAGAAAAGATAAGAGATATATGGGTGATATGTTCATCATGAGAATGACTATAAATAAGGATGTCATCAAAATAAACAACAACAAATTTGTTCAAATATGGTTGTAAGACTTGATTCATAAGACACATAAAAGTACTAGGAGCATTTGACAATCCAAAGGGCATAACGAGCCATTCAAAAAGACCCTCGTTGGTTTTAAATGCCGTTTTCCATTCATCACCCGGTTTTATGCGAATTTGGTGGTATCCACTTTTAAGATCAACTTTGGAAAAGATAGAGGCACCTCCTAATTGGTCCTAAAGATCACTAAGGCGAGGAATAGAGAAACGGTATTTAATTGTAATCTTATTTATAGCACGACTATCGACAAACAACCGCCAAGAACCATCCTTTTTGGGAGCTAGAAGTGCTGGAACAGCACATGGACTTAAGCTTGGTTGAATATGGCCTTTGTTTAGTAATTCTTGGATTTGGTCATGGAGAATAGCATATTCTTTAGGGCTCATGCGATAGTGTGCTAAATGGGGTAAAGTGCTACCGGGAATGAGGTCTATTTGGTGTTGAATGTTGCGGAGTGGGGGAAGTTCATTGGGTTCTGCAGCAAGGGTGGAAAATTTGGACAGTAATTGGGCAATTTCAGGATGTATAGATGCTGGATTTTCTGAAAAGCAATCTTTTTTTACTACAAAGGCTACTAAAGGTTGTGTATTTTTAGGGAAATCTTTTCTATGAACTAAGGTGAATAATTGGGAGTTTGTGGTTGGTTTCTTACCCTCACCTTTCCCTAAAGGTGATAAGACCAATTTATTATACACTTAGAATCTCCCTATTTGCTTATCTTAGTTGAATTCCTTGCGAAAAATGCTTTAAAATGAGTATAATATGTCTATAGGTCCTCACCGGAGCTTTGGAAGCGATTCGGGGCTTAAACGAGTGAAACTGGAGCGTAAAATGACCAAACTGCCCCTGGAGCCGTCGCAGCGTCGAGACGCTGCCATTGGAGGGTCAGGACGCTGCTCAAATAAGGAAAATTTTGTTGGCGCGCAGTTGAAGCAGTAGCGTCGCGACGCTCTCGCCATAGCGTCTCGACGCTATGTCAATCCGCAAATCTTTTCCATAGTTGAAGGCCTAGCGTCGGGACGCTGTGTCCTAGCGTCTCGACGCTAGGCAGTTTTCCAGAATTGAAATTTTCCAAATTTGGCTGAAATTTTCCATGTTTGAAGACCCAATTCAGCACCATTCTTCCACGAATTGAAGGCCAAGAATCCCTATAAATAGAGGCCTTTGGTGTAGGTTTAGAATCATCCCTCAATACACAATTCACTACAACTTTGTAGTCCATCTCTCTCCCCCTTTTCCACCATTCTTCTTAGTTTTAGTTTTTATTGCTTTCTTTGATGTATTCCATGAAGAAGCAAGCTTGCTCTTATTCCATGAGAGGCTAAGCTCTTCATTCATGTAACCAGGAAGTCAGAAGTAAGTTCATATTCTTTTAATGAAATTTCTTGTTTGAATCATCAAAGCATGTTTATGTGATTTTAGTTCTTTTTCTATAAATTTAGTTTGTGGTAGGAAAGATTGACAACCTTGACCGCGCCCTCTCTAAATTTACTTGCTAATTCTTAGTAGCATATAGGTTAACGTTATGTCCATACGCATGCGTCCCTAGAACTAAATGATTTAATCAATTGTAATTGTGGTTTGTTGCCCGTTGCATGTGAATTAATTCGGCTAGATCCCAATGCAGTTTAGATTAGTTAATTGGATAATTAATTAGTTTAAATTAGAATCAAACTTAGCGTTTGCATGTTTGTGATAGTGGATCATGATTCTCGGTTTGTTGCCGGAATACGCCGGGCTTAAACTTGTTTTGACTTATTAGTGAAATTGATGATTTAATTGAATTGAACTTACCATGACTATCCCGGTTGCATGACTTTTGAGGTATTGTTATTTCTTCTTTCTTTAATTCTCTTACTTTCCTTTTACAACATTTTCCTTAATTGATTTTCTTTCCATATTTGTTTTCCTTCCATATATAAAATTCCCCCCCTTTGGTTACTTAAAACAAATAAGGAAATTAAGATTTGTTTGCATAGACTCCCTGTGATCGACCCCGACCGCTACTGCTACAAGTTAGCTTTAGAGGTTGAGGATCATAAATTTATTTGATAAGAGACCTCGACAATCTCTTCCATCAAAAGGTAAAAGAACTACCCGTTTTCCCATCCACATAAACTCATAGGTGTTATCCCTACCTTTATGGATTGTTTGGTTATCATATTGCCAAGGCCTACCAAGTAAAATATGACACACATCCATATCTATAACATCGCAAACAATTTGATCTTTATAAAAATTTCCTATAGACAATGGTATAGAACAAATTTCATGCACATTTGCTTCACCACCTTTTTTATCCAACTAACTTTGTATGGATTAGGGTGTTGTTCGGTTTTTAGTTTTAGGGCAGTAACTAATTTTTTTGAAACGATATTTTCAGTACTACCACTATCAATTATTACCTGGCACACCTTACCGTTTATAGTGCAACGAGTTTTGAAGAGAGTGTGTCGTTGAAGGTCCCTCTCGGTTTTGGGTGCGAGCAAGACTTTTTGGAGGATGCAAGAAAGTTGATCTCCATCATCTGGGGCTGCAATTTGTGTGTCATCCTCTGAATAATCCGATTCTTGATCATCAAGATTTGTTCCTCCTTCATTGATGGTTAAAGTTCTTCGTTGGGGACACTCGTTGGACAAATGTCCTTGCTGTCCACACCTAAAACACTTGCCAAGAGTAGGACGATTGTAAGGATTAGTAATCTTTTTAGGATTAGAAGTGTCCAAACCTTTGTTTGTAACTACTCCCTTTGTAGATTGATCATCCTTCTTTGTTTGGTGAGTGTTAGATGAAGAAGATCCTTGCTGGAAAATTTTATTATTCTCAAGATCTTGTCTTCTTGAACTTGTTTGTTGTTTCTCCCATGTGTTCCTTCTTTGATAAGTTTTGGTGGGCTTTGGATCTTCCTTTTGTTCAACTTTAGTAGCCAAAGTTATGGCATCCGCTAGGTAGGCTAATGGATGGAGATTTACTATTTCCTTGATGTCTTCCCGTAAGCCATTGACAAATCTTTAAATTTGTTGTTGTTCATTCTTGGGTAGGTTGTTTCTTGCACCCAAGAGATGAAATTCCTCGGTGTAGTCAAGAATTGATTGATCCTCTTGTCGACATTGTTGATATTGATTGTAGAGGATTTGTTGATAGTTGAGTGGTAGGAATCTTTTCTTCATAAGCCGGAGCATTTTGGGCCAACTCTTGATCGGTTGTTTTCCATAATACCTTCGGTTTGTTTGTAGTTGATCCCACCATGCCGAGGCCCCGCTTTGAAGTTTGAAGGCCACGAGTTTAACCTTCTTGTCCTCGGGTGTATAGGCATATTCAAAAAAATGTTCAACGTTTTTTACCCAATCAAGAAATCTTTCCACATCCATTCGACCATTGAAGCTTGGGAGATCAATCTTCATTCGAATTTCCGGGGCATCTTGGTAGTAATTTTCACGATTGAGTCTTCTTGGATGTCTTTCTTGAAATTCTTGGATGCCATCATCATCGGAAGACTCTGAATCTTGGGCCATAAAACCGGGAATAAAGGCATTTGGAAGTTGGGTCAAAATTTGTGGTTCTTGCCTTCTGTTAGGTTCTGGTTCTTGCCTTCTGTTTGTTGCTGGTTTTTGCCTTCTATTGGGTGCTGGAAGTTCTGGAAAGGCTGGTGGATTAGCGGCTGGTTGGGCAGTGGAGAGGGCAGCAAGTTGTTGGTTAATTTGCTCAATAGCCCTAGAAAGTGTGGCTAGATTTTGATTGATTTTTGCAATGGATGTTTCCACCCGTTGTAGTCGGCGGTCATTGGTGTTGGTGGAGGCTTCCGCATCCATGAGGAAAGGTGGGTGATCCAATTTCGAAAAAAAATTCAAGCCTTGGATCGTGCTGCTCTGATACCAATTTGATGCACACAAGTAATGGAATACCTCAAATCTTATTCATTCAATGCAGAAACTTAATATCACAGCCATATATATAGGCTGGAAAATAACTAATTCACTCTAACTAACTAATTTACAGCAGTGAAAGCCTTTTACTATAAGGTAAAAGCTTTAAATAAATGAAAAGGTAAATGATTTACCATACACAGTAAAATCTTTAATAGATCCTACATCAGTTTTTCTAGATTAAGGCATTATACTAAGACAGAAGAAAATTGCGATGATAGAAACGACAAACTATATTAATGAATGCGGGACAAAATGTCATTACAAAAATGGGTGCAATCATATATTGATAAAGAAAAACAAAAGACAAGTCAAAAAGAGAAATATTTCTTTACTGCTGTGGAGGTGGTGGAGGCGGCGGCGACATTGGTCTTGGCGCAGGTGGAGCCATTGGAGTGCGCGTTTGAGATGTGTCTGCGCCATCAGGTTTTGGTTGCGCATGCGGCCGAACGAAAAGATTTGGCGCAACTGGCAGGCGATCGAAGGAATCAGTCCATCGCAGCAGGAAGAGAAGTAAGGCATTAACTCGCTGAGATAATTCTTCTTGCTGCTGGCACAACACCTCCTGTTGCTTGTGCAGGGGCTCCGTGACTTCATAGACCATCTGCCTTAACTCCGAGAAGATAAGGGTTGTTTCCACATTAAGTTGTGGAACAAGCGTGGCATGGCTTGTGCTGGCAGATGGGGTGGACTGCGGTTGGGAGCTAGGCGCAGGGTTTTCTTGTCCGCGGGGAGAGTCAGGCAATGGGATCTTGTGGACCTCTTTTGGAAGCATGGCCTCTTCGAGCTGAATGGAAGGTGTTGGCTGAAGGACAGACGACGACAGTGGTGGCGGTGGTGGCGGCAAGGATTCTTGATTTTGGGCACAGACAGTGTTTTCCTGCGTCGGTGGATCTGGCTGAGTAGTTCTTGCGGCCAGCGGAGGACGGCGACCCGCAGTTTGTTTTCGCCTTTTCTTCTTTGGTGCTTCAGGCTCAGGGGAAGTTCCTGTTGCCTGGGATGCGGGGACTGATAGCCAGCATAGCTAGTTAGTTTTCCCTAATTAATTTAGCTAGTCTTTTATAATTTATTTGCCAAAATGATGCGTTTTTGTGCTGTATTTGTAGGAAATAAATATTGGAGCTAATTGCGTGTTCGGGACATGAATAAGGACGAAAGATCGAAAAAGGATCAAGTTGGAAGAAGTCAAATTCAGCCCAGCCGAAAAAAAAGCGTCGCGACGCTAGGACCAACGTCGCGACGCTCTCGAAATTTTCCTAAACAGAATGACGACAATTGGCATAGCGTCGCGACGCTGTGACCAGCGTCGCGACGCTATCAACAGATTTTCTATATAATCTTCTTTTTGAGCTACAGATTAGGGGAGTCCAATTGGTTAGATTTTAGCCCTAATTTCGACTAGAGACCTTTGGTGGGAGCTGAAGCAAGCCAAGGAGCGGGAATCAAGCGAGAAGACGTGGAGATCGTGACGGGGACGTGCCGGTTTCGACGGATTCGAGTTTTCCTTTCTCTTTCCCTTACCTCTTGTAGTTTTTATGGTTTTTCTTGCAATTAGTGTTTGTGGTTTAAAGACTATGAATTTCTAGTTGTTTGTCTTAGGGTCTGATGTAGTTGTTTTAGTTGTTGGATTGATTTTTGGTATGAATGTGTTGTTATTTTATTCATGCAATTTTGTGTAATGCTTTCAATTACTTGATCACTAATTGAATGATTTAAGTGTTGAATCTAACTCGGGAGAGACAATTTGGCCTAAGACTTACCTTGGTTAGTTGCATGACCAGAGTATAAATTCTAAGTTTGTGACGGGATTTGGAATATCTCTAGAAGTATAACAAGGACTAAACCGAATAATGCCTTGCATGTTAATGAACTTAGATAGGGATATCAAGTTAGTTATATGCATGAGAATAAATTATACTCGGGAGAGGTAATCGTGATAAAAGTTTCCTTGGCTTGTAGAATAATTGCACAATTAATTCATTCCTATTAATCAATCCTCAATTTTAATCAATGAAATCAATTCCCTAAGAGTCTTTCCATTTGAGTCTCCACCTTTTACTTTTATGCTTTTTGTCTTTAAATTTATCTTTTGCATTAAGTTTCGCTCCCTAAATAAAATTGAACAAAAGTATTCACGGTACTTAATTTGCTAGAAAACCAATCCAGAGGACGACACTCATTTTACACGAAAACACTATATTATTACTTGACCCGTACACTTGCGGTGTGCAAATTGCGCATCAGGGACTTGGCGCTGGGCTGTTGGATCTTGGCGCTGAGTTTCTGCCTGCAGACGCAAGTTGTGGGTGCGCGTTATGCGCGTCCACCATTGATCATCAAAATCCTTCCGCATGGGTCGGATTTCTTCGTCAGGCTCTGGCAGCAGGTCGGATGCACAGCAGAGGCGGGTGACAAGGCTAGGGCAGAACATTGCGCCCTTTCGTTTCGCAGCAGTCTGACGCAGGGCTTCGGAGATTATTTTGCCCAAGTCGAGTGGGATCCCCTTCATTATGCAGTAGACAAGGACCACCCTTGGGATGCTTAACGTTGCATCATGCGATGTGGGCATGATGCGGTTCTTTATCCAGTGCATCCAAGCCGTGGCCTCAAAATCTAACAGCTGCGCCCGTAAGGTCCTCGCATGGCCATGCCCATCCCACTGTGCACCTGGTCTGGCCACCGCAGTTAGCACTGCGTTCAGAAAGTTGTCGTCCAGGCAATTCAGCAGCGCATTGCCTTCTGCGTCAGGCATATCTGGTAGCTCGAACACTTAGTTGATGCACGCAGGGGCAAAAGCGACTGAGTGGCCACACACCAATACTTCATTTAATTATTCCTGCCACTGCGCTCTATAGAAGTCACGGACCAGCGCAGGGGCGTAGTTGGGAAATTTCTCAAATACTATTTCCCATTTGCGGTGGGAAATTTGGTCCGTCATAGTCTGCGGGAGCTTGCAGTTGAACCCTCGTTCCTTTGCGAAGTTGCCCTTCTCTTCTCCCACTTTCTCTTTTCCTTTAGATGCGGCCGGGGCCCCCTTTCTCTTTTTACTTGGGCCTGCCGTAGGTCGCTCTGAGGGCTCTTGGATGGTTATCCCTACAGATTGGATGTTGCGGCGATGGGTCAGAGGTAGGCCGTCTTCTGAATCCGTGGACTCTGACCCTTGCGTTGATGTGCCCAGGGCTGCCGCAATTGCTACCAAATTTGTTGCGGCGATTTCTTATGCACCTCGATCTTGCGCCGCCTTGCGTGCACATTCTTTTTCTCTGGCCGCTTCTTCTTCTGCGGCGGCCTTGCGGACAACTTCCTCTGCCACAACATTTTCTCTTTCTTCTCTTTGGCGAATTGTTTCGCCTTCTTCGCCCAACTCCCCCAGCAGGGAGTCCCATGCTGCCACTTCCCACTCAGAAAATTACGGTAAAGTGGGGTTTGTGGAGGTGGATGTTGGGAGAGGATTTGAAACGGTTGTAGGAATGGAGGAAGATGATGGGATAGTGTTTGAGGCTAGGGTAGTCGAAGAATCTGGCGGTGGAAGAAGAGGTACAGACGGGAAAGGGGAAGAAAATGGGGTTAGGTTACGTGGGGCGATGAGGTTTTGGGTTGGTTGGAGGGTTACTTGCTGGACGATGGAGGAGGTGGCCAAAGGTGCTAAGTTGAGCACTTCTGTGGCATCGGCTCCGAAGGTGGACGGTGCGGCGGCGGTCTGAATCTGGGTGCTTTCACAGGGACATTCACCGTCAATAACTTCTGGCTCTTCTTACTCCATGAAGTCGCCATTGTTTTGGTTGTCATTTTCCTCATCAGAGGAAATGACGATGTCTCTGTTAGGTCCTTCAACCTCCGGCGATGAGGGTGGTGCGTCGTCTGCGTAGCCGGCGATTGAGAGGTTTTGTGAGTCGGACATGGTGGATGTTTGGAAAGGAAGAGATGCTTTGCGAGAGAGAGAAGGAGAAGGTTTAGGGTTTTCGCACGAGGAAGATGAAGAGATAGAATAGGAAAACCGCAATGCTTCGAGGCCTTTTATAGTTGTCGCAAGTGCTTTCTGCTCTGAGGTAATGATGCTCTTTCGCATCCCACGCAGGTAGATAGGCCATGATTACTATAGGAGAATGTGGGCGATGCTTCGGGTGGAGTGCAGCAGCAGAAAGTAGTGCGGCTCATTAAATGTGATATGATGTGGCTGCGCCCCCAATGCGGGTAACTTACTGATGAATAAGGACATGCGCTAGGGTTTTCTTCTTAAGGCTCTAACCTACCAAAATACTATCGCAACAAAAATAAAAACATGCAGAAAGAAAATTTCTAACCTGCGGTGCTCTTTGCTTTGCGTTAGGTCCTGCCGCAACTAAGAGCACTCTTTTTTTGGACCTATCTTTTCCTTGTTGCTTCATAGTGGGTCATCTAGAAGGACAATTTCAACTACCTCGTCATAGGTCCCATCAATGTATGGTTTTATTCGTTGTCCGTTGACCTTAAAAATTCTTTTTCCGTCAGCAGAATATAAGTCCACAACCCCATATGGATATATCTTGTGGATAATGTATGGGCCCGACCATCTTGATTTCAGTTTACCTGGAAAAAGACGTAAACGAGAGTTAAATAATAATACCTTCATTCCTTCTTTCAGATCCTTTTTGCAGATTCTCCTGTCATGCCATAGTTTTTGTTTTTCTCTGTTGATTTTGACATTTTCATAAGCATTTCTTATGAATTCTTCTAACTCTGAGAGCTGGCGCAATCTTTCCTGACCTGTAGCAATTGGATCAAAGTTAAGGCGTTTTAATGCCCAGTGCGCTTTGTATTCCAACTCTAAAGGCAAGTGGCAGACTTTTCCAAACACCAACGCATAGGGAGACATCCCTATGGTTGTTTTAAAAGCCGTGCGATAAGCCCAAAGTGCATCGTCCAAATGTTGCGCCCAATCTTTCCTATTTATGCTGACCACTTTTTCGAGAATTCTTTTTACTTCCCTGTTTGATACCTTTGCTTGACCATTGCTCTAGGGGTGATAAGTTGTTGCGATATGGTGCTTAACATTGTATTTTTGCAAAAGCTTAGTCATGATCTTATTCACAAAATGTGTTCCTTCATCGCTGATGAGTCTATGTGGCACTCCAAATCTTGTGAAGATGTTTTTCTTAACGAATTTGGCCACGGTTGCCGCATCATTTTTTATGTAGGAAATTGCTTCCACCCACTTAGTGACATAGTCAACTGCGAGGAGGATGTACTGGTACCCTTGCGATGAGGGAAATGGTCCCATAAAATTGATTCCCCAAACATCAAATGGTTCTATTTCCACTATATAATTCTGTGGCATCTCATTTCTTCGCTGATGTTACCTTTGCGCTGGCATTTGTCGCATTTATCTGCATGCTTCTTTGCGTCTTGAAATAACGTTGGCCACCAATAGCCACTTTGTAGCACCTTTGCCACAGTGCGTTATCCTCCATATGGAGATTCGTGGCATGCTTCTAAAATCTTCGTCGCATTTTGAGGTCCAACGCATCTTCGAATTATCTGATCTGGTCCTCTGCGATAAAGGTAAGGGTCATCCCAAAGATAAAATTTAATTTCATGAAAGAATTTCTTACGCTGCTGCGCGGAGTATTCTTCAGGCAAGACTCTTGCGGCGAGGTAGTTTGCTATGTTAGCAAACCCTGGTTCTTCTTCTTCAATGTTCAGCAGCTTTTCATCAGGGAATTCTTCTGCGATGGGAATATCAGGCGCATCCATCTTTTCAGGGTTTTCAAGCCGTGATAGATGATCTGCTACTTGGTTTTCACTTCCATTTTTGTCCTTGATTTCTAAATCAAATTCTTGCAGCAAGAGAATCCATCTAATCAGCCTTGATTTTGCGTCCTTTTTAGTGATTAGGTATTTGATTGCTGCATGATCAGTGTAAATAGTAACCTTGGAGTCAATCAAATAAGCACAGAATTTATCGAAGACATAAACAATCGCCAATAATTCTTTTTCGATTGTTGTGTAATTTTTTTGCGTAGCTGGGCATTTTTTCTAATGCTTCCACAAGTGGGATGTTAATGTGGAGTTCCCGCAGGACGTTTAAGAATTTCTTGAACTGGGCCTCATCATTCTTCTTTCTTAGTCTCTGAGGAAAAAGGTTTGTGGGTTTGTATGCGTTGGGTTCTTTCTCTGCTCGCATCTTTTCCTTTTTGGGTTCTTCTTCAACTGTGTTTTCTTTCTATTCTTGAGTGCCATCTGTCGTGGTCGCATCATTAGTCAAATTTTTCTGCGTTGTTGTAGGATCATTTGACTGCAGCTGTTTTCCACTGCCGAGAGTCAGTGTGTGGCAGTGCTTCTTTCCTTTAGGGGCTTCTGTGTTGCTTGGTAGTGCTCCCACAGATCTATTTTTAAGTTCTGACGCCAGCTGTCCTACCTGAATCTCCAAGTTTCGCAAGGATGCGGCTTGGCTTTGAACCACCGCATCATTCTTGGCCATGTATTCCTTCTGGCTTGCCATGAACTTTTTCATCATTGTTTCCAGTGTATTTGAAGATGTTGCTCTTTGGTTTCAGCCTTCTGCGTTAGAATTGCGCTGAAATTTGCCCTGCGATGATTGTTCATTGTTAGAGTTAAATAATCTCGACGCAGAATTTGCATTACCTTGCTGTGGTTGTTTGTTTGTGCCATCGTTCCATGAGAAATTTGGGTGATTCCTCCATCCAGGGTTGTATGTATTTGAGAATGGATTGTTGCACACAGCTCCTTGCGGTCTTACATAGAATACAGATTCTGGATTCGAAGGGACACTGGTCATGCGTGTGTCCTTCTCCGCAGATTCCGCATCCCACTGTGTTGAGTTGCGCAATCAATGGTGTTGTGCTTGCTGTCAGTGCATCCATCTTGGTAGTCAACGCATCGATTTTTGCGTTCACTGAGGTCAATGGGTCAACTTCAAAATTCCAAAACTGGTTTTTATGGGTCTTTTTCTTTTGTCTTCCGTGATGCCCCACTCATAATTGTTGTGCGCAATACGATCAAGGATTGCGTGTGTTTCATCATAAGTTTTTCTGAGGAGCGCACCATTAGCAGATGAATCTACTAATACATGCGAGTTTTTGTTGAGTCCTACATAAAAGGTCTCTAGCTGAATGCAGTGTGACAGTCCGTGGTGTGGGCATCTTTGCAACAGACTTTTAAAACGTTCACATGCCTCACTGAGTGTTTCGTCTTCCATCTGAGCAAAAGTCATGATTTCCGTTCTGAGTCTCGAGTTTGTTGTTGGTGGGAAGTATTTTTCTAGAAACTTCTCGGCTAAATCATTCCATGTGGCAATGGAATTGGCTGGTTGCTGATTTAGCCATACTTTCGCAGTGTCTCTTAATGAATAGGGAAAAAGAATGACCTACAGCTGCTCCTGTGTTACTCTTGGGATGATGAATTTATTACAGATGTCCAGGAATGATTTTAAATGAGAGTGTGGATCTTCAGCTGGACTTCCTCCAAAGTGTCCTGCAGCAGTCAGCATCTGAAACATAACAGGTTTTAACTCAAACCTTTCTGTTTCCAAGGTGGGCTGTACTATCCCTGGGTTGAAATTACAGTTTGCAGGGGCTGCATAATTTCTAATTCCTCTGGCTCTATCATCAGCCATTTGGATGGGATTTACTGGTCTATTTGGTTGGTTGGGTGCTGCCATCTCTCTAGGTTGTTCAATTGGTTGTCTTCGAGCGCGTCGATTTCTTCTTCTTCTATGATAACTTCGGTCAATTTCAGGATCAACTTCGAAATCGATCTGGCGAGCAACACGCATGCAATCTATGGTTACCTGGGGAAAAATTACTCAACAAGAAACGCTGTAAATAATATCAAACGGAGTGTCAGATCAAAAACATTATTAAAAACTTGATTGCCTTTCCCCGGCAACGGCGCCAAAAACTTGGTCGGTTGTCAGTAGGTCAATAAATTAATACAGAATTTATCGCAGATATGTATTAATCCAAGTATAAATTAACACAATCAAGTAATACCTAGTGAGTCTAGGGTCGAATCCACAGGGAAAGGTTATTTGCAAATCTTTAATAACTTTGTTGATTTGAACTCAAGGACGCGTGATATTATGAAAGTTCAAAGAATATATTTGATGCGAATGAAAAAATAAATATGCAGGAAAATAAAACAGGCGTTGAGAGTAAAAAGAAATACTTGATGAGAATATTATCAAGGTTGTTGCTTAGCAACCTCATGCATTCATAAGTAACTTTGTAGCGCATACCATGACTAATTGATCCATTAATGCCTAAGTGAGAAAAAATCATAAGATTCCCTTCTGGTACTACTTCTGCGTTTGACATAAAACTAACAAATGTTTGTTTGGCTAGTTCATGCGCAGACTTAGTTCTCTAGCAACTTACAAGAGACTGCGTTAGTCTTAACACAGACAAAGCTCATTCATGCACTATCTTATAGCGGTAGTATTTATCTAATGCTACCAAGACTACATGTAATGCACTAGCTTGTTCTACTTAGATATTTCCACATGCATTACCTATCAGGGATTTATCATGCTGCTACCGCATCCGGCTGGCCAAGCGGGAGTTAGTAATGAAAATAGTATCGCATCTAAGTAGAAGGCAATAATGTTTCATTAAATCAAAGTATGCGCTTACAAAATAGACTTATCACCGCAAGGGTGCTTGCGCTAAGCCTTGATGAAGAAAATTAGCTCATGCGAGCAAAACAATACATTGTGTAATACATAGCTAACACAAATGCAAGTCTTCCCTCCGTCGCAACTTTCTGTGATTTCTCTTTCTCCTTGTTTCCTTGATCCTCGTCTCTTCTCTCCCACCCTCTGTTTTTTTTCTTCGAGCAGGTGGATGCTTTTTATAGGCAAAGAAAACTGACTTCACCAAGGAACTAGAAAACTTGCTTCAGTTATCTTCCGCCCACTTGTGTGTCAGCTTTGTCTTTTCATCCATCTTTTCCTTTCACGATCGTTTTGGAATGTGTGCCTGCACGGAAGAAAACTTGGGCAACAAACAACTGTATTTTTAATGTGTTAGCACCCTATATTTTTATAATTTCATACCGCATCTATAAATATAGCCTTCCGCAGATAACCATCGCAAGTTCCTTCCTTATTGCGTTGTAATAACGCATCAATATATCTTTTAGCCTTATTTTTAGCTTAAGTTTAAAGGAGAAATAACTTGCTTTGCAAGTTATCAGACAACCTGTGAAGGGTCAACTTACTAATCATGGTTATATCGAGTGGACAGAAATATATCTACAGTGAGAGGAGTTCAGCTATTAAACTATAGTGGAGTGTCTCGGTAGTTAACGAATGTTGGTTAACTGAGTTAAAAGAGTTTAACCAGTTAAATCTCGTATTTTTGGAGCCCATGATCTGTAGGTCCATAAGATCCCCCTGTTAGCTCGTATGGAATAAACCTTAGAACAAGTGTGATGAATAAGTTTGAAACGTTCAAACACAATTTAGGGAGTTAAACGACAATTATATGCTATAGCATCGACGTAATGATTTAATTACGAATTAAACTATATTTAAGAGAGTTAGATATGTTTAAATGTGATTTAAATATTGAACGTATAAATAGGGATTTGCGTTCGAGATTTTAGTTTTGAGAGACATCGAGGATGGTGTAATTAATTAATTTAATATTTTGTTATATTAAATTTATTAATTGTTTAAAATTAAAATTAATTTTGAATTAATTTTAAAAGTAAAGAAATCAATTTAAGAAATTGATTTATAAAATGGGAAAAACCCATTTTCAAGAGGTGGTGGATTTATATGACTCAAATCACTTTCTCCCCAAATTGAGCCACCTCATTTTACAGCTACCTCTCTAATTTGATGTTGTCTTCATACAGCTACCTCTCTAATTTGATGTTGTCTTCATCTTGTTGAATTCAGCTGCATGTTTTTCTTCTATATATGAAGAAGAAAGGAAAAAGATTAAAGGTGAATTGACTGAAAGTGCTGGAAAATCTCTGAAGAAAATACAACTCTCAAAAGTGTATGTTATCTCTTTTCTCTCCTCAAATTCATCACATATAAGAGTCCCACAACTCGTTCCAAGGCTGGAGAATAGCGGGGAAGACTCTCTTGGTAGTCCTAGAAGTGTTCGTGATCTCAATTCATCCTTGGAGCTCTCGAATTTCTCGAACAAAGGTTGGTTTCACGAAACTCTGTTTTTCGGTTTAATTTTCAGCATGTTTTCTAAAGCAAAATTAGTGAAATTGAGAGGTTCTAGATCCAAATTGCTTCCACTAGTGTCTTGTACACTCCTTCAATTGGTATCAGAGTAAGTTTGGGCCCTCAATTTTCAATTTTGGCATGGTGGGATGAATTTTTCATGTGATGTCTGTTTGGAGCTAAAGTGGATTCATTTTCGGTTTGGCATCGATTTTTCTTCAATTCGTTGAAATAATTTGTAATTCCATACATGTTTATGGACATTAATGAGTTCATATGAAGTCTGTAAAATTTGAGAGTCATTAGAGTCCATTAGAGCCTTCAATTTGATGAAATTTTGAGACTGCTCGAAGCTGGGAAAAACAGAGCATGAAGAACACGTTTAAATTTGGAAAATCTGGGCTGGGAATAGATGATGGGCCGGTTTATTTTTTAATTTTAAAACCACGCGCGGTTCACGTTTTCCCGCCCGGTTCGCGGTTCAGGTCAATGGTCAACGATTCCATGCGTTTTCTCGGTGCAGCGAAGGACTTGAGTTTCTTAATATTATGTTTTTCTCTCCCTCTTCCAACCAAAGAAGAAGAACAAGTCCTACCTCTGTGTTTGGCAAACTATTTAATGTTGAGTAGATATATAAAAATAGAAAGTGTTGCTGTTTGGATTAGATTTTTCATGAAACTACTAAATTTTCTTAGCATCTGTGAATATGTTTAATGGAAATTTTTACCTTAAATTTATTTGCAATTGATTTCGTATATATAGTGATCATGTTTTTTTCTATTATGGTGATCATACTTTGTTCTGTTTATATCTCTCCTATTCAGCGAAGGACTTGTTCTTCTTCTTTGGTTGGAAGGGGGGAGAAAAATGTAACATTAAGGAACTTTATAAATTTAGTACTCATGAGTTGTACTTAGTTTGATTTCTGTCACAAGACGGCTTCTTCTTTACAAATGATAGTTCTAAATAAAGTCATAATTCTTGGAGTCAAGTAGTAAAGTAAGATTCTTAGGAAAAAGAAAACTCACTAAAGCTTAAGATACTTGGGAGCAGAATGACGTGATCCTAAATTTCCTAAGCCTACTTGTAAATATTGTGGGACTACATATGTATGTAACTCTAAGAGAAATGAGACAACAAATATGAAAAAACACTTGAAGAAATGTAAGATGTATACAAGTAAGTTAGAGGATTATGTTGAAGGAAATGGAGATTCTAAATATAATTTGATAGCTACATGGTTCACTCAAGAGAATTATAGAACGATGCTTGCTTCAATGGACATATTGGATGATTGTCCTTTACATTTGTAGAAACCGTGGATTCCATAAATTTTGCAAAACATTAAATCCAAGTTTGTAATTTCATCACGAGTCATTGTTGCAAAAAATTGTTTTCAATTGTACATGAGGGAGAAAGAGAGGTTGAAGAGTGTTTTAACTCAAAATGGCCAAAGAGTTTTGTTTAACGAATGATACATGAACTTCCACTTAGAATATTAATTACATGGTTATAACTACTCATTTCATTGATGGTGGTTGGAACTTGAACAAAAGAATTTTGAACTTTTGTCAAATATCTAATCATAAAGGAGACACCATAGGAAGAACAACTTAAAAATGCTTACAAAGTTGGGGATTGATAGACTTTTATCACCATTGATAATGTTAGCTCAAATGATGTAGCATTGACATATTTGGTTAAAAAGTTTAAAGGAAGAAATGAATTAATGTTGGATGATGAATTTCTATAGGTGCAATATTCTGCTTATATCCTTAATTTGATTGTTAGTGATGCTTTAAAAGATTTTCATATGCCTATCATTTGCATTAAAAATGTTGTGAAGTAGTTAGATCGTAAGGTCTTACGCAAGATTACAAGAATTTAAAGATTTTGCTAAAGAAGATAAAATGTCAACCAAAAGTTGATTTAGTATGGATGTTTCAACATGATAGAATTCAACTTTCACTATGTTAGACTGAGCAATTAATTTCTAAAAAATCTTTGAAAGATTAGAGAAACACGACCCAAGATATTTGTGGGAAGGTGAGACCTATTGTTGAAGATTGAGATAATAATGTTAAGGCGTTTGTGGAGTTCTTGAAATGTTACTTTAAAGATTTCTGCATCTATGTCTATAACATCAAACATATTTTTTCATGAAATATTTTTGGTTGAAGAAATAATTTGTGAATTATCGTCGTACAAGAATAAGTTGTTAAGTTAGATGGTATCAAGCATACAAACAAAATTCAATAAGTATTGGTGTATAACTACAAGTGCGAAAACTTATCTTTTTTTGTTGTTCTCGATCCTAGATATAAGTTAAATTGTGTGGGTAACTTTCATGATTTTTTGGAGGAAGAAAGTGGAAAGAGAAAATGACAAATAAGGTTGAAGAAACATTGTGCCGATTGTGTGATGATTATTATTTAAGAATATGAGTACAAAATGAACGATATCTACAAAACAATCATCTACACCCATAAAAGCATCAAGTTGTCAAAATTAGAGCGAAATATCATGAAATCTTTTATCATGCACCGAGTGGAATTGGAACTTATAAGCCACGTTGCGTTCATGATAGATATAAACAAATAAGTAAGAAAAATGACCTAGATGATGGTAAAACAGAAGTGACTTGTTATCTATAGATGATGGTGAAAGTTAAATTCTGATCGATTTAGGACTATTACCCAGGTAGTCAGGGACATCTATAGTATTCTTATATCTACTGTGTCATTTGAATCAACTTTTAGCATTGGAGGACGGGTATCAGATTCTTTTCGAAGTTCAATAACTCCTTAAATAATTAATAATGTCACAATAATATGAAATATTTTCAAATTTTGCTTATTTTATTGTTTGCACTTTTTTTTAAGGGAAATCCTCAGAAATGGCCAAAAATTACAGGGTAGTTTTGAAAAATGGTCAAACGGTTTTTTTCAATGAAAAATGGCCAAACCAATTTTTTAACCTATTTTCATGTTAATTATTCTTCCAATTATACCCTCAAGTCAATTTTCACGTCTCATCCTATATTTGAGGAAACATGTTTGATTTAATTTTTAAAAAAGATAATCATAACAAAATTGTTAATCCCATGAATCATGGGATCGATAGTTACAACTTATATCTTCTCTCTTATCTATTTAAATTTTTATATTTTTAATCAACAAATCATCATCTTTTCTACCCGTTCTCAACTTTGGTTGATTTCTTGTCTTTACTTCTTTCCAACACTGAGAAGGCTATTGATTATAGGTATGTTGCCTCAAATTTGAATTATTTCTTTTATCCTTATTCATCCTTTTATTCCCAAAAGTAATTTTACCTACCTTTGTAAAATTAGATATTTGTATTCTGAGATTGTAAATGCTTCAAATACAGTGTGTAAAGTCTCTATATGTGCGTGATGAAGAGGAGCATGCGAAAGATTTTGTAAGGTTTTCAAATTCTCCTTTTTATTATTTATTTCAATTTCTTTAGTTGAAAAGGTTAAATTGATTTGATGTGCTTTAAGTGATTTTTGAGATCGTCAATTCATGATGAAATTGTAGCCTCAATCGGTATGATTTTTTTTCTTTCTAAGTATTTCTTTTATGTACCCCTATTTTTCCTCCATAAATCATGATTTTAATTTAGTATAAGATTTCTTAATTTAAAGTTTCATTTTCAAATTATTCGGTTTAAATTGACTCTTCAAGTCAATTTCCAAGACCCATCCAATATTTGAGGAAGCCCCTATCTGATTTAATTATAAAAAAAAAAAAAAATTAGTTATCCCATGAATAATCAAGCAATCGGTAGTTACAACATATATCTTCTCTTTCTTATCTATTTTATCTTCGGTTGGAATCTGTTAGATTACTCAAAATTTAAGTTTTCATTTCAATTTTCGAG
This sequence comes from Luffa aegyptiaca, assembly GCA_017139565.1. Taxonomy (NCBI): domain Eukaryota; kingdom Viridiplantae; phylum Streptophyta; class Magnoliopsida; order Cucurbitales; family Cucurbitaceae; genus Luffa; species Luffa aegyptiaca. The sequence continues at coordinate 29,466,528 of CM029400.1, read as the reverse complement.
TAGATTTTTTAATCAACAAATCATCTTCCACCGGATGGATTTCTTGATCTTTACTTCTTTCCAACGTTGCCTCATATTTGTATTCTTTTTTTTATTCCTATTCTTTTTTTTTTTTTTTTTTTGCAAAATTAGATCCCTATATTCCGAGACTGTAAATACTAAATTATGAGAAGTCCCTGTATTTGCATGATTTTTCTTTCTCAATATACTGTATTTCTTTGATGTACCCATAAATCGTGATTTTAATTTAGTATAAGATTTTTTTAATTTAAATTTTTGTTTTCAAATTATTCGGTTGAGATAGATTAGTTTGAGTCTTATCTTTTTTATTTTGAAATTCATTGATTTAATTTGGCTTAAATTAATCTCTAAATCATAGATTCTCTTCCTATTTTATAGTGTATTTGAATTTAATTAGTCCTTAGATTTAGATTTCAGTTATGGGCAACAAATTCTCTCCTATTTTATAGTGTATTTTAATTTAATTAGTTTTTAGATTTAGATTTCGATTAAAGGCATTTTTGTCTAATTCGTGGTAAAGAAAACTGACTTAAAATAGCATTTTGCCATTTTTCGAATGAAAAATTCGAATGGCCATTTTTCAAAACGACCCATTAAAAATGGTCATTTATCTAGTTGCCCCTTAAGTTAATTGTTTTTCTTTCTTATCTAGAATTCACAAACATGCACAAGAAGATGGAAGTTGCCTTTGCAAATTTGAATGGTTCTAAATTTCTACTCTCAAATTTAATTTCTCTATTTTATTTATTTGAATTTAATTTTATGCTAAATGTCAAGTTGATTCTTGTTTTTATTTTAGAGTCTTAGGGGCTCTTTGGGGCACTAAGTGGGTTAAAATAGTCTGCAGGGTTAAATAGTTTATGTTTAAGGTGTATAGTTGTGTAGTTTGAGTTAAGAAAGTTTGTGTTTGGGGTGTTGCGATGTTTAGTTTGGGTTTATGAATGTAGAGTTGTTTAACATGGAATTTTGAAGTTTGTGTTCATGTTGGTTGTCTTTTCTATATTTTTTTGTTGTACTATATAATTAGAACTTTATTATATATCAACTTTTTAAAATTTAAATAATAAAAAAAAATTGTTCCCATCAAAGCAAATACTTTTTTATTTTCATTTTCATATATTATCCGATTTAAATAGTTAAAGACATTCTTCTAAGAATTTCCTTCAGAATTATCCTAATATAAATTCTAATTGTTTTTTTAAAATATACAATTTATTGATGGCATTTGTTCTAATGACCTAAAAGGTGTATGTGTGTGTATATATATATATTTGGTGAACAATTAATTGCATAACAATATTTGATGTTTATTGTAAAAGATAGTTGAAAAAAATGACTAAATTATACAAAATACACTTGAACTTTGGGGTTAGTTTCAAAAATATCCTTATAGTTTTAAAAGTTGCAATTCCACCCTCAACTTTTCCAAATTGTTTCAAATATACCCTTGCTGTTAGAAAGATGGATGGAAAAGTGATGTGATTGTTGATTAAAGTGACGTGGATGTTGAGTATGAATTGAGGAGTTATTTACGTGGACACATGTAAAAATATGAGTAATTGTAGCTGTTGTGTTGTAAAAAATATTCAGAAGGGGAAGAAACATCGCTGGAAGGAGTTGGGGCAAAGAAAAAGAAATTGGAGGAGCTTTCCACTCTGTTTCTCACCCTCCAAAACAAAAGACATCCATAATCTCATCATTTTATGTAAATTTATGTCTTGATAAACAACAAAACAGTAAAATGAAACACACAAATATTATCCTAAAAAGGCACACCGTCTTCACATGAAAAGTTACCCATCGATTTCAGAAAAAGAAAAACCAGAGACCTCTATCCTTTAGCCAACTGGATTTTGACTTGGACAAAATGAAAGGTTGAAAAATCACTAACAGTTGCTCTCTTCAAGAAGAAGCTTGACAAGGAATATTTCCCAATCACCAATCAAATTTTTTCCATTTCCTGATCTAAAAGCTCAATCATCACTTCAACTCCAAAAGAGAAGAAACAATGGAGTTTCCTGTGACCCTCGTGCGGCCAAGAAGTGAACCTGTTAGAATCGATGTAACCAGCACCGCCATCCCACCGACGACCCACCACTTTCATATGGAAAAGTAACAATAAAAACATGCAATGGCGGTGGTAGCTGCCAACAAATTTGGTCTTTTCTATTTTGCCCTAACCCTTCTTATAACCATGCCTTTTTCTTTTCCTAACATACTTTTCCCTCCATTTTTCTAACAACAATGGTATATTTGAAACAATTTGGAAAGGTTGAGGGTAGAATTGTAACTTTTTAAACTATAAGGGTATTTTTGAAACTAACCCCAAAGTTCAGGGGCATTTTGTATAATTTAGCAAAAAAAGATGTTGTTCTATTTCTAACTTTAACTTATTGCGTATTTATCGCCTATAATTTATAAAAATTTTGCATTTTATGGTTAAACTTAGTATATATATTGTAACTACATTTTTTATGGATAGTTTGTTTATCTATGATTTCAAAACCTAACGAGTTTAAATTTTGTTGTCTATATGAAATTAAATGATATTTTTATATTAGAAAAAATTACGATAAACACAATCATATTTGGTTAGTTTTCCTATAATTTTAAAATTATCATTTAAACACAAATTTGAACAACACCATATGCAAGTATTTCATCTTTGCAAATCACTAATACTTTGTCTATACTGTAGCTTATCTTTTTTTTTTTTTTTATCGGTTTATAGATAGTATTTTTAGTTATTTCAAATTCTAACGAATTTTAAATGATTTTTTTTTTGTTTATTCATATGAAATTGAATGATATTTTTCTATATAAAAAAAAAATCTCAACAAAATAGTCACATTTTGCAAGGTTCTAGAATTTCAAAGTTACTTAACATCAATGTTTAAAATGTCGATGTTGATGTCGACGAAAATATCAATTTTATGGAAATGTCAATAAAATGTTGTTGACGATGGATAATTCTAGAAAATTAAAAAAATAAAAATATTTAAATTAATAAATTAACACTTTACCTTTCTTAAAGATGTTAAAATACTTATTATTAACATGGGAGAGAGAGAAAGATGGAGTTCCTTGATAAATGTGCAAACTTCAATAGTGAACAATGTTGAAGTTGATTGAAGTTGATAGACTTCAATAATAAGCACTATTTAAGTTGGGAAATCAATTCCCTAAGGGGTCGTTTGGCCCATGGGTTTGGAATGAGGATGCCTGGGAATGTGAATCCAATGGGAATATTTTCTGGAATCTAGATTGTTGGGAATTTTGATTCTGTGTTTGGTGCGCTGGATTTGGACTGGAATTAACCTGATGCATGTGTTTGGTGCACTGGATTTGGGCTGGAACCATGCTGATGCCTGTGTTTCGAGTGTAGCGTTGGGATTATGCTGAAATTGAGTTGGTTGCTTAATTGCAAGCTGTTTTTTAGGCTTTTTTTTTTCTTTTTTGTGTTTTATAAATTTTTTTACCAATTATAGACATGTATGTCCTCTATCACTTTTTTTGGTTTCCAAGTGTCACGCACTGAACCAAGATCGCTCCTAGATTTTTAGAAGTTCATGTATTCCAAAACGACTTATAATATGAAATCGGTTTCGTGGAGGAATTAAAAAACGAAGCGAAACAGTTCCATATGGATGAAAGCACATGAATGTCTAAGATAAGGCCATAACAATGAGATAGCATAAACCATACACGAAATCAAAGATAAATTGTCCTCCTAATTTAAAAAGACATAAACCATACACGAAGTGAAAGATAGATTGTCCTAAGAATTTAAAAACACATAAGTAGTAGTAGTCTTCAACAGAAAGACAGGAAGTCGAAGTCTTTGGAAAGCAATGAGAATGATCATGGCTGCGGGGGTTGTCTCGGTGCCCTGCCGAGGATTTCCATGCAGTAGTCGAACTTCCATTCTGGAGGGAAGTCCATAAAGTGAGTCATCGTGCTCTCATCAGAAAGTAGGGCCCGTGTGACCACCAAGCCGTCCTCCATAGACACTCCAGGTATGGACTGTAGCTCTGCGTACAACTCCTTTCGACGACTCCTCTCCATCTCATCCTTCCTAGTCGACCAGAGCGCAATCTTTTCAATCTGTTGTGTAGTCAGTTGGAATCCATTCTCCAGTACCTCTGTCATGTTCCCAATGGATGGGCGTCTCTTATGTGCTGCCCTGGAAGGTCCTACACCACCTGCCCTACCAGTAGGTGTCCCACACAATTCCTCTCCAAGTGTGGGATCAATAACTGGGGGACTGGGGACGTAGCAATCGTCATAGTCCACGTTCATGTCTTCTTCAAGATCGGCTACCGGTTCCGGTTCTGGTGTGATCTCAATTGGGATTCGGGCTCTCAACCCTCTAGCGATGTCCTTCCCGAAGACCATCGCCAACTCATTGAACCAAGGGAATGGTCGATTACGGAGGCCCTTAGCCTGTGGATGTCCCTACAGGTGAAAGATAAATGTTCTATTAGCGGACATGCGACAGATAAATGTATCGGATGAATATCATAACTATGATCGTTCTTGGCTTACCTCCACCCACAAATCGAAAAATCTCCTTCTCCGCCTCAATGCACTTCCTCTCCTCATTCCAACCAAATCCACTACACGCTGGTCCCATCATCTCAGCGATCGCCATGTATTGTTTTTTCAGCAATTTCACCCTAGACTCAATATTCGGGCTGACGACGATGTTGCATCCTGGTAGTCTTTCTTTCATCATCTTACCAATCTGATTCTGGAACCCAGGGTGAAACGTCCCATTATCTCCACGCCAGCCTTCCACTTGCACAAGGTGCACTAGGCATTGCACAAGGATTGCGTCCTCCTCCGGGGTCCACACATGTTTCTCTTTCTTCGAAGCTGAGGCAAACACGGCCATCTGCATTTTAAACAATGAATTAGATGCAGAGTTGGAGGACATAAACAACCAAGAACATTTACAAAGTTCGTGCGAGTCAACAATAGCATATCGGCGTAGAAACAATTAACATGCATTCCATTTACATTCCAAAACATCCATTGTTACATACATTTACAATTTAGGATACATCGTACTAGTCCTACAAGATAACCCATCGTATTAAGTGGTGGGAATAACTACAGCCTCGTGTTACAAAAAATATAAACAAAAGAAGGTGAGGCGATTGGATCAGCTGTTGTTCCATTCAGCGAATATCTGATTCGCCAATTCATCCCTCCACGTACTCCATGCGGTGGTAGACTCAACGAATGTGATGTTGTCTATTCCCATTCCATTTGAATCTTGTTCGCCTGTATGAGTAGCCCCCATCGAAGGGTCCTGTCCCATTTCCCGTAGCATGAGGTTATGGAGGTAGCAACAAGCAGTAATGGTTTTCCTCTGCACATCCACGGGATAGTAGGATTTGCCCCGCAATATTGCCCATCGACCCTTCAACATCCCGAATGCTTGTTCTATGACATTCCGAGTGGATGAATGTCTCATGTTGAAAAGCTCATTCGGGGTCGTGGGTGGGTTTCCACCTTGCCACTCTGTTAGGTGGTATCGTGTGCTACAGTATGGTGTCAGAATCCCTCCGCGTTCGGATAACCGGCATCGCACAAGTAATAGCAGCCCCTGGAAACCTTTAGGCCTGACAGACGTGAGACTGCATCACGAAGAACCCTTGAGTCGGATGCAGATCCTTCCCACCCTAGATACACGAAAATGAACTCGTCCTTCTGCGAACAAACGACCAGTACATTAGTTGCAATCTCCCCCTTCCTCGTCTGATATCTGGGACGATCTGCCGCACTAACATTGACCTTGATATGCGTCTCATCAAGAGCACCCAAACAGTTCTGTGAATAGATGAGGGATAATGTTTTAGTGGTCGAGTATTTTCCTGAAGTTAAGTTGTCATCCAAGGGAAGACAAGATAACAACATTTAATTACCTCAAACCACTTCCACCTATCATCCGTGCACGAATTCTTAACTGGTTCAGGTGCCTTGAGTAGGACTGTGCAATCAAAGTACCGCATCCAATACGGCATTGAAGTGTCGAGATACGGTCTCTCCTGAACGCACAAATTGGGGACGGATTACACGATTCTTAACGTCGTGTGCAACGATGTGGAGGAACATTGCAACCATCTCCTCCACATCGACATAGTTAGTGGCTTGCAATCTCCCAGTCATCCGTAGGAGGGTACACAGGATCGTGAATGTTCTTCGATCCATGCGTGTATTTTCACGACAAGCTAGATCATCCTCATGAATAAGACGAAAGAAGTTCAGTTGTCTGATTCGATGTCGTACATGAGTCGGCGATCGAATTTCCCAGGAATGATGCAATTGCAAAATCCCGAGTACTGTCGCGATGAACTAATACTGCGTCGCACAAATGACAGTAAGAATTGCAATCAATTCTTGAATTTCATTATCGTGGGCATCCATGATTGCTTGTACGGACAATCTTGAAAATGAATATCCATACTACATCAGACTACCTAATATGACGACAGCTACACCAAGCAAGAACCCTATTATGAAGAGGAGAACATGGTATGCTCCACTACATGTCCTAACGGTCGTACTAACTACATTCCTATCTATGAGACGTTTAGAGTGCTAGTGTGAAGGTGAAGTTCTCCTTAATGAACGGAATGAGTGTCGCGTCGTCCAACGTCTCATACGACTGGTATACGGCGCCACTAAAACCGTGTACTTGGCGTGAAGAATCGTACCAAGCTACTTCCTCCCTTTGTTTCTTGTACGTTATGATGAGATTTTTGGCATATTTTGCTTGTATTGTGAAGACCATGAGTAGCTAATTCTCGTATCTTAGGGACTTGATGTAGTCATTAGATTGTATGGATTGATTTAGGAATTTTTGTGATTGTTCATAACGTGTTTCATTTATGCAATTGAGTATTTAATGCTTGTAATCTCTTGATCACGAATTATTTGTTCTTTTATCTAAACTAATTGCTCGGAAGAGGGTAGTTTAGATTAGATTTATCAATTGCATGACTTAGGTGGTTCTAGAATTAGGAGATTTAGGATTGCTTGAGAAACCGTTAAGATTGAACTCTAAGGCTTATACTAGCTGTAGAAATTAGATAGGGATATCAATTTCTTAATTTTGCATAAATAATTAATTGTGCTCGGGAGAGACATTTAATAATTAGTAATCCTTGGTTTATGAAATCGTTATGTGTTCAATCATATTTAATCACTAGATTAATTCATGCGTCTAATAGGTGAAATCAATTCCCTAAGACTTTTCTCTATTAAGTTTTCACACTTTTAATTGTTTTGAGTAGTTTTGAATTAATTTGCATCATATTTGAATCTTTACTCAATAAAATTGGACAAATATACCTTTAGTAATTAGGTGAACTAGAAAACAAATCCAGAGGACGACATTCGATTTTTAATCACTATATTATAACTTGGGCTCGTACACTTGCAGTTAGCAATTTGCGTAACAGAAGGACTCCTCTCAAGACCTCGAAACACACCCTAATATTCCTCTCACCCCAAAGACCTCATAACACAGCACACACCCCAACTAATCAGAAAAACCTCCCCTTATCGCGGAACGACGGATGGAGGAACTCTAGGATCATCTCCCTGTAGTCTCTGAAGTGTCTCTCCTATAGCCCAAATGCGTTGTGAGACAAACCCCATATCGAACAAGCAAACTCGCAGTTCCATAAAATATGGTCCAGATCTTCCTCCGCCTTCCGACATAAAATACAACAAAACAGACCAACCAACGAAGTCATCTTCCTCAAGAGCTTATCAATCGTATTAACTCTTCTGTGGATGACTTGCCAGATAAAGAACCTGATCTTTCTCAGGATTTTTACTCTCCACAGAATAGAAAAACCCGACTCGCTAAGAGATGAGGGATTAAGAAACCACCGAAAAAAGGGGACCGACAAGAGAAACCCTCAAATGGGCTAAGACTCCCAAAAATAAATATTATTAGGGGCAACTAGATAAATGACTATTTTTAATTGGGCATTTTGAAAAAATGACCATATGATTTTTTCATTTGAAAAATGGTTAATTGGTATTTTTAGTAGGCTTTTTTTACAAAGAATCAGACGAAAATGCCCCTAAACAAAATCTAAATCCAATGAACCGATAAATTCAAATACAACGTAAATGCAGTGAACTATAAATACAAATACAACCTAAATTTAGGAAAGAATCTAGGGTTTACCCTTAATTTAAGGGCCCGTTGAAAATCAATCAAGTTCAAAGTAACAAACATAACAAATAAGATAACAAACATCAACCAATTAGCACAAATCAAGGGAGAGAGTTGTAGAATTAAAAAAAAAAAAAATTGTTAACTCTTACCTTAAAAATAGGGAGTGCACGAAAATGATTGAATGTGTATTAAAATTACTAAATTCATTTAGACACAAAACCCTATTTTCTTTTCCAAACTCTCACCTATCTAGTTGGGTATTCAATAACCTAACTTCAAAGTGTATACAGTAAACTTGCAAATAATTTCAATATTGAAAAATAGGAAGAAATCATTACTCACAAATGGTTACTGGAACAATAAAAAACATTCAAGTTTATAAAAAAATAATAATAATTATGCAAATACAGTGTATTCAGTAAACAAATTATGTAAATACAGTGTATATAGTAAACTAATAATTTACTATGGTAAACATCAAATCATCTAAAAAAACAAGAAAAAATCATTACTTACTATTTCCCTCCAACTTAATTCGAAAATTGGGATTTAGTATTCACCTTGTTTTTTTTAAAAAAAAAAATCTGAAACCCTTGAGATTCTTCCCATTTTCTTCGGTTTGTGCGGTCTTTCCCATTTTCATCTTCTTCCAACCATTACAAACGAAATTCTTGAGAAACCTCCGATTTTCTTTTGGGCACCTTTCTCCATTCTATTCTTCCTCCAAAAGCTTTCATTTGGAAACCATTAAAGACTTTGAAAAAAAAAAAAACTTTGTGTTGGAAAATAGGATACAAAGAGGAAAATAATGATAGATAAATATAAAATACAGTATTTAACATACCTATGATGTAGATCAATAAACCTTTCAATGGTGATATGAACGACAAAGCAAAAAATCGATGGATGGCAAAAAGTTGGGAAAAACGATGAAGATGGTGATTAGATAATTAAAATATAAGAATCTAATCAAAAATTAAAAATGAAAACCTAATTTCTATGTAATCTTTCACTTTTAATAAAGATAAAATCTGAATTTGAATTTTGAGAGATAGGAGAGAGAAGATTGATACTGTAATTCCTTGATTTATGGGATAAACTGTTTCTTTTTGTTCTTTTGTTTTTTTGGTTTTTTAAAATTAAATCAGATAGTGGCTTCCTAAAATAGAGTGTGAACGTGAAACTTGACTCAAGGGTATAATTGGAAAGACGATCCTCACGAAAATAGGTTAAAAAACGGTTTAGCCATTTTTCATTAAAAAATTCGGTTTGGCCATTTTTCAAAACTACCCTGTAATTTTGGCTATTTCTAAGGATTTCCCTAAAAGAAATAATTCAAATTTGAGGCAACATACCTATAATCAATAGCCTTCTCAGTGTTGGAAAGAAGTAAAGACAAGAAATCAACCAAAGTTGAGAACGGGTAGAAAAGATGATGAAGATGATGATTTGTTGATTAAAAATATAAAAATTTAAATAGATAAGAGAGAAGATATAAGTTGTAACTATCGATCCCATGATTCATGGGATTAACAGTTTTGTTATGATTATCTTTTTTAAAAATTAAATCAAACATGTTTCCTCAATCCTTTCACAACTCTCTTTAATTCAAATTTTATCCCAAATTTCCTTCTTTTACAACTCATTTTCAAATCCAATCTCTTCCAAATTTGACTTCCTTCAAATCCTCATCCTAATGTCAAATTCCCTTAATTTCAATATATTCTCAAATCTCATTATAAATTCAAATCCTTTCCTTTCTCATTAAATCAAATCTCCACCATCCATTTTGAATTTAATCCAATGGCTAAAATTCAATTTCTCCATGTATAAATTGAGTCATTCTCTTCTCCTCCAACACACACCAAAAAGCTATCAAAGCCTTATTCTCTCAAGTCTCCCTACTCTAAAATTCTTGTCCTCCCTTGCTCATAAATTGGCCTAGTTATTATTTTTGTGAGGTTTTTTTATTAGAGTGCTCAACTTTGTGTATCTTGCCTTCAAGAGGTATTTTATTTTGTGAGCTTATTCTTTTCTTCTTTTATTATTGGGAACTTGTAATAAGGTGTGAGTGCACCTTGGGAATTAAACGAGTGGTTTAATCCTGAACCAGAAAAAGGATTTGTAGCGGTTTGATCCTGAACCCGATTAAAAGGATCATAGTGGTTTTGATCTTGAACCCGTTTAAAAAGATCAGTATAGGTTGGGTCCTGAACCTGTAAAAGGATCCGTAGAGGTTTACTCTTGAACCTGGAAATAGAGTCGGTTTGGTTCTCACCCGTAAGAGAGCCGTTGCAGTAAAATACCCAAGAAGGAGTCTTGGGGAGTGGAGTAGGAATTTCCGAACCACTATAAAATTTCCCGGTGTTATCTCTTTCTCTCTACTCTTTTAATTTCCGCTATTTCATTTTTATGAGTAGATTGTATGCCTAGAAAAATTGTCAAATATTTCTTAGCATATTTTATGCTTTATAGTGCTTATTAAATATACTTAGTTTAAATCAATTCATTTTAATTTGGAAAAAAGTTTTAAATTTTATTAAGCAACTCTATTCACCCCCCTCTAGTGTTGCCATACGATCCTACAATGAGAGGGCGAGATCCCTTTGTGCATGTTCCGGAGTCAGTCACTTAAGGGAACAACCTTTCTACTGTCCCTAAATTGGGTAGGAGTGAATTCCATTTTGCAAGACCATGTCCCCAGCTATCTACTCGTTCCTATCCCTGAAATGGGGGGTTTATTGAGTCGGCGATGTTGAACCACTCTCACCCATGCAGATCTAAGGATAAGCCCGAATAAACAGGAGTCCATAGTTAGCTCAGGATTAAGATCGAGTTACCTAGGTCATCGCATTGAAATAGTTAGTCTTGTCAGTAAACGACATTATAAAGCAAGAGTGACTTTTCTTGGTCCTGGTCTTATTCAAACTCATTTGCATAGGATGCCCCCACTCGCATGTCTGTACATGAACGATCCAGGATCATGTCGTTTGTACTCAAACAAAGTGGGCCGCATCACATAGCTTTCCTAGGATTAAGGTACCCAGCCTTATCCCTATACTATAGACCGTTTAGGCTATTACTTGAACTTGATCTATATTTATGTCACAACATATAGTTCAAGCACTCATGTCATAGCCAAGGATACTAGTTTATTGGATTTGAGTTATTTAACGTGCAATTCACTCATTTAATAACTTGAGTGAACTAAAACTCAATACCAAATTTATCGAACAAGTATATCACTATTTGTTTCATTCACTATCTATGAGTTTTAGGGCACTAACCCCAACAATCTCCCACTTGCACTAAACTCTAGTTTAGTAGGATGTACAATAATCTATAACAGCAGTGAGTGAATAAGTACTTGTATTAATAACAATTTATAAATACAATAAACTAGGGCATAATAATACCCATTACATCACGGTTTTTGAATACCGGTTACATTCCTCCCACTTGCCTAGATTATTTTCTATACATATCTCGTAGACCCAGACCCTCTAGATGATTCTCGAACACTTTAGCCGTGAGAGCCTTTGTGAATGGATCAACAATGTTGTGCTTGGACGCTATCTTTGTGACGATCACATCTCCTCGGTGCACTATCTCCCTGATGATATGATATTTTCTTTCAATGTGTTTGCCTCTCTTATGGCTTATAGGTTCTTTCGAATTTGCAACTGCACCGCTATTATCACAGTAAAGAGTGATGGGCAGATGCATATTTGGAATGACTTCCAAGTCGGTCAAGAACTTTCTGAGCCATACCGCTTCTTTTGCTGCTTCGCATGCAGCTACATATTCGGCCTCCTTGGTCGAATCTACTATGCATCCTTGTTTGATGCTACGCCAGACTATTGCTCCTCCATTTAGAGTGAATACTGAACCCGATGTGGATTTCCTTGAATCCTTATCAGTTTGGAAATCATAATTAGTGTATCCTATAAGGATCAATTCCTTATCACCATACACGAGCATATAATCCCTTGTTCTCCTAAGATACTTGAGGATATTTTTCACCGTAGTCCAGTGTTTGAATCCTGGATTAGATTGATACCTACTGACAGTCCCTACTGCATAACATATATCAGGCCTTGTACACAACATGGCATACATTAGGTTGCCTACTGCAGAGGCATAGGGAATTCGTCTCATATCCTCAATTTCTTGAGGCGTCTTAGGACATTGTTCCTTAGACAAAGTAACTCCATGTCTGAAAGGTAATAAACCTTTCTTGGAATTCTGCATCTTATATCTAATCAACAACTTGTCTATATAAGATGCTTGAGACATAGCTAGTGTCTTGTTCTTTCGGTCCCGAATAATTTGGATCCCTAGAACATACTGCGTCTCACCCAAATCTTTCATTTGGAATTGAGTTGCTAGCCATTGTTTAATGTCAGTCAGATAACCTACATTATTCCCGATAAGTAGGATATCGTCTACATATAATACTAAGAAAGCTACTGAACCTTTGACGATCCTTTTATAAACACAAGGTTCGTCAACATTCTGTTCAAAGCCATAAGACTTGATTGCAGTATCAAATCTTATATTCCAGGATCTTGACACTTGTTTCAATCCATAAATGGATCGTTTGAGCTTGCAAACCTTTTGCTCTTGACCCTGGGCAATGAACCCTTCTAGCTGAGACATAAAGATACTTTCTTCAAGATTGCCATTCAAGAAAGCAGTCTTGACATCCATTTGCCATATCTCATAATTATTGAATGCAGCAATGGATAGAAGTATCCTTATCGACTTTAACATGACAACCGGGGAGAAGGTTTCTTCATAGTCAATCCCCTCCCTTTGGGTAATACCTTTTGCCACCAGTCGTGCTTTAAAGGTCTGTACCTTTCCAACAACGTCTCGTTTTCTCTTGTAGATCCATTTGCAACCTATGGGCCTAACCCCTTCAGGTTGATCTACAAGGTCCCAAACTGAATTAAAGTACATGGATTCCATTTCGAGATCCATAGCTTTAATCCACTCGTCTTTGTCAACGTCATTCATTGCCTGTCTATAGGTCAATGGATCCTCGACCCCGTCATCAGGTATGACTGGTGTTTCTGTTAAACCTAAATAGCGATCAGGTTGTATAATAACCCTCCCACTACGTCGAGGCTCTCGTATCTCTTGAGAAGGACGTGACTAACTTGAGGTGCCAGCTTCATCAACGACTCTCGTTGATGTTTTCGTAGCTTCGTTCGATAACTCGCTTAACACTATCTTGCTTCGTGGCTTATGATTTCTCGTGTGGTCTTCTTCTAAGAATGTGGCATTTGTCGATACAAATACCTTATTCTCTTGTGGATCGAAGAAGTATCCACCTCTCGTTTCATTGGGGTAGCCTACAAATAGGCATAGTTTTGAACGAGGTTCCAATTTCTTTGGGTTAGTCACTAGCATGTGTGCTGGACAACCCTAGATTCTAAAGTAACGTAAACTAGTTTTACGCCCTCTCCACAATTCAAATGGTGTTTCAAGAACACTCTTGGATGGAACGTTGTTCAAAATGTAAACAGCAGTCAAAACTGCATGACCCTAGAACGAGTCAGGCAACTGAGCATAGCTCATCATAGATCGAACCATATCTAGTAAGGTTGTATTTCTCCTTTTCGATACACCATTTTGCTGAGGTGTGCCAGGTGCTGAGAGTTGGGATGTTATTCCATGTTCTATCAGATAGTCCTGAAATTCATAATCCATATACTCTCCACCTCGATCAGATCGAAGTGTTTTTATTTTTTTACCTAATAAGTTCTCAACCTCTGCCTTATATTCCTTGAATTTTTCAAAGGCTTCGGACTTATGATGCATCAGGTAAAGATAACCATACCTAGAATAATCATCAATAAAACTGATGAAGTATTTAAATCCTCCTCGTGCTTTAACATTCATTGGACCACAGAGGTCTGAATGTATAAGCTCTAGAGGTTCTTCGGCCCTATAACCTTTTCCCTTAAAAGTTCGTTTTGTCATCTTGCCTTCAAGGCATGACTCACAGGGAGGTAATGATGAAGGGAATGAAAGTCCCCACGCAGCGGAAGCGCATCGAAAGGACCTTACGCCGTATATTAATTAACATTAAAATACCGTTACGAAAAACTCAAATACATTTTAAACACACTTTAAAGTTGCTGGAAAATTGGTTTAAACATGCTGAAAAATAAATCTAAATTTATTTTCATGCTTTTCTAAAGAAAATGGCAAGAACCGTTACAAACCTTCGTTGTAGACTTGATCGTTCTTCGCCAACGACGCTCCAACGATCGAGAACGCAGCAGCCTCCTTGTCTTATAATCGCTGGAAATTTCTTCTTGATTGACACAATAACCATAGAGGTTACACCGGTATGTCTCTAAGTCTAGGAGGCAAAAGACTTGTGGGAGTCTTTCTCTAAGAGGGTGGCTAGAGAGAATTCTAGGTCTTGTCTTGTGATTCTAAGAGCAAGAGGAGAGTATCACTGACCAATTAGGTCTAGTGTTCTATTTATAGAAGAGAGACCATGAATAAGATATTCAATTAAATCAATCTTTTCCAAAATTGATTCAATCTTATTCCTTATTTAATCAATCCATGATCAATCAATTCCACAATTGATTAATCTTTTCCACAAATGACTAATTACTTCCATAAGTGATTAGATCATTTCCATAAATGATTAATCACTTCCTTAAGTGATTAATTATTTCCATAATTGATTAATTCCCGGTTAATGAATTCTTTAATTAATTAACAACCAATTAAATATCACATATTTAATTTTCGGCCTTGAATTAATTAATTTGCCCAAATAGATTTTAGGCCTTAAATTAATTAATTCATTATTTGAACTCTTTCAAACTTCCATAAATTTATATTAATATTTGAATTTCTTCAAATATTAATTTCTCTCATAATAATATATCAATATATATTATATTCGTTTCCCTTGGTAAATTGAACATTTTCAATTTACATTTATTACTTAGTTGCCTCAAATTACTTTATGAGCTACCAGTGGGACCTAATGGACCTGCAGATCAGAAGCTCCAACGATATGAGATTAATTGGTCAAACTCATTAACCAAATTAATCAATATTCGTTAACTGTGTGTACATTCCACTATAGACTCGCAGTTGCACTATTCTCACTGCAGACATATTTTCTTTGTTCACGGATATAGACCAATATCGACTAGTTAGTCCTTCACGAGTGTCCGTAACACCAGCTGGGTCAAATTACCGTTTTACCCCTGGGTTACTTCTATTTCCTTAAGTACCAGTTCTCCTCTAATGAACAACATGTTTGTGGTCCAACCATCAAACAGAAAACCCTCTCGTGCCATTGAGAGGGTAGGGCCCTTTGTTCAAGACTCGGAGTAACCACTTAAGGGAACACTCATCTGCTTCCCTAAAGTCGGGAATGAGTGAATTCCATCTTGTAGGATTATGTTCCCAGCTTCCCATTCGGTCTTGTCCCCAAAATGGTAGGCTTATTGAGTCGGCGTATTGGCCACTCTCACCCATGCAAATCAAAGGACAATCTCTCATGAGCAGGAGTCCATAATCAACTCAGGATTAAGACTAAGTTGTCTAGGTCGTCCTAGTGAAATAGAAAACCAACTAGTTAACGGTGTTATAACCAGTGGTTACTATTTCGCGGTTCGGTCTTATGCAAACTCATTGCATAGGATACCCCCATTCGCATGTCTCCTAGACGAACGCGTTGGATCATAGCGTTTGTATCAAATACAAAGTGGGTCGTATCCATAGTGTTGCTAGGATAAGGCACCCAGTCTTATCCCTATACTATAGACCCTTTAGGCTGTTTCTTGAACAATGATCCCATATGTCGCTACATATAGCTCAAGACTCATATTACAGCCTAGGATGTCTAGTTTATTGGATTAGGGTTATTTTTAGGCAAAAACAAATATAAAATAACTAATAACATTTAATGGAAAAATATATATCAATATTATTTCATTAATATCTGGTCAACGGTTACATTCACTATCTACGAGTTTTAGGGCATAAAACCCAACAAACTCCCACTTGAACTAAAACACTAGTTAGTGGGATGTAAATGCAGTAATCTAAAGCTGGAAATGTCATGTATATTAAAATAATACAATGAACTAGGGCATCCTTATACCCATTATACATTTCTCCCACTTGCCCTAGATTAGATGGCATACATATCTCGTAGACTTAGACCCTCTAGATGACCCTCAAACACTTTAGCCGTGAGAGCCTTCGTAAATGGATCAGCGATGTTGTGTTCTAAAGCGATCTTAGTGACGATCACATCTCCTCGTTGCACAATTTCCCGTATCAGGTGATACTTCCTCTCGATGTGTTTACCTCGTTTGTGGCTTCGAGGTTCTTTTGAGTTGGCTACAGCCCCACTGTTGTCACAGTATAGTGTTATGGGCACGCTCATATTCGGAACCACTTCCAAATCAGTCAAGAACTTTCTAAGCCATACTGCCTCCTTAGCTGCTTCGCAAGCTGCTACATACTCAGCCTCCATGGTTGAGTCTGCTATGCATCCTTGTTTGATGCTTCTCCACACTACTGCTCCTCCATTGAGGGTGAATACTGACCCTGATGTGGATTTCCTTGAATCCTTATCAGCTTGGAAGTCAGAGTCAGTGTATCCAGTAAGAATCAAATCCTTAGCTCCATACACCAGCATGTAGTCCCTCGTTCTCCGAAGATACTTGAGGATATTCTTAACCGCTCCCCAGTGGTCCAACCCTGGATTAGACTGATACCTACTGACTACTCCCACTGCATAACATATGTCAGGCCTAGTGCAGAGCATAGCATACATTAAGCTGCCCACAGCTAAGGCGTAGGGAATGTGTCTCATGTTCTCAATTTCTTGAGGTGTCTTAGGAGACTGTTCCTTAGACAGGTGTACCCTATGTCTGAAGGGTAGCAGTCCCTTCTTGGAGTTTTGCATCGAATATCGAGACAACATTTTGTCAATATACGTTGCTTGAGACAGTGCTAGCGTTTTGTTCTTACGATCCCTAATGATTTGGATTCCCAGAACATATTGAGCCTCTCCCAGATCTTTCATTTGGAATTGGGCTGCTAGCCATTTTTTAACGTCAGTGAGGTATCCTACATCATTCCCAACGAGTAGGATATCGTCTACATAAAGTATTAGAAAAGCTACTTTCCTTTTGTTGACTTTCTTGTACACACAAGGCTCATCAACGTTTTGGTCAAAACCAAATGATTTGATTGCAGTATCAAATCTAATGTTCCATGATCTGGACGCTTGTTTCAATCCATAAATGGATCGATTGAGCTTACAAACCTTTTGTTCCTGACCTTGGGCTATGAACCCTTCGGGTTGAGACATGAAGATATTCTCTTCAAGATTACCATTCAGAAAGGCAGTTTTGACATCCATTTGCCATATTTCATAGTCATAATATGTGGCTATGGATAAGAGAATTCTTATGGACTTTAACATGGCTACAGGAGAAAAAGTTTCCTCATAGTCAACCCCTTCCTTTTGGGTATAACCCTTTCCCACTAGTCTAGCTTTGAAGGTCTGTACCTTTCCAGCTACATCTCTTTTTCTCTTATAGATCCATTTGCACCCTATGGGTTTTACCCCATTTGGTAGATCTGCGAGTTCCCATACAGAATTGGAGTGTATTGACTCCATTTCCAGGTTCATGGCTTTGACCCATTCATCCTTATCTTCGTCATTCATTGCCTGTCGATAGGACAATGGATCCTCAATGCCATCATTAGGTATGACAACCTGAGTTTCAGTTAAACCCAAGTAGCGATCAGGTTGTAATACAACCCTCCCACTGCGTCGAGGCACTCTCAACGTTTGAGATGGACGGGATGGATCTGAAGAATTAGTTCCTTCATCGACCCTTGTTGAAGGTCCAGCTTCATCAACAACTCTTGGTGACTCTTCAATAGCTTCTCCTAATATTATTTTGCTGCGTGGTTTATGATCTCTCATGTGGTCTTCCTTTAAGAAGGTGGCGTTTGTCGATACAATCACCTTATTTTCTTGTGGGTCGTAGAAATAACCACCTCTCGTTTCTTTAGGGTAACCAACAAATTGGCATAGTTTTGAACGAGGTTCCAGTTTCTTAGGATTTGTCACAAGCACGTGTGTTGGACAACCCCAAATGCGAAAGTGATGCAAACTAGGTTTACGCCCCTTCCATAATTTGAAAGGTGTTTCAGAAACACATTTCGAGGGAACATTGTTCAAGATGTATACTGCAGTCTCTACTGCATACCCTCAAAACGAGCTAGGCAATTGAGCATAGCTCATCATTGATCGAACCATGTCTAACAAGGTTCTATTTCTCCTTTCTGATACACCATTCTGCTGAGGTGTACCAGGGGTTGAGAGTTGAGATTGGATTCCATGTTCTATCATATAATCCTGAAATCTTTGATCCATATACTCCCCTCCTCGATCAGATCGAAGTACTTTAATAGATTTACCTAACAGGTTTTCAACTTCAGCCTTAAACTCCTTAAACTTTTCAAGGGCTTCAGACTTATGTCCCATTAGGTACAAGTAACCATATCTTGAATAATCATCTATGAATGAGATGAAATATTCGTACCCTCCTCGAGCTTTTACATTCATTGGACCACATAGATCCGAATGTATTAACTCTAAGGGTTCTTTGGCTCTGTAACCTTTTCCAGTAAAGGGTCTTTTGGTCATTTTTCCCTCGAGACAAGATTCACAAGGTGGTAGTGAATCATCTTCTAACTTACTTAGAAGTCCATTCTTTACCAAACGACCGATTCTATCGATGTTTATATGACCAAGTCTAAGATGCCAAAGATGAGTATTGTTACTTGTTGGAGAAATCTTTTGCCTTTTTCTTTGAGTTTCAGCATTTTTAAATAATTTGTGATTTAAAAGTGCTTTGTTTTCGGTTGGTCTTAATACATACAAGTTATTTTCTAATTTGGCTCAACAAATAAGTACACCATTCTTATAAATGAACGCTTCATTCATATCAAAAGTAACTATATACGATTGTTCAATCAAACATGAAATAGAAATTAAGTTCCTATTAATCTTGGGAACGATTAACAAACTTTCTAAAAGTAAGAATCTATTTCTAAAAAATAACTTCGCAGCTCCCACTGCTTTAGCTGAAATGACTTCTCCAGTTCCGACCCTGAGTGTCATTTCCCCATCGTTCAACTGCCGAAAGGAACTATTTTCCTGAAAAGAAGAGCAAACATGATTAGTTGCTCCTGAATCAAGTATCCAGGTAAACTCATCATGTTCTACCAGGCATGTTTCTAAAACCAGTAAATCAAATTTACCTTCCTTTTCCTTCTTTTTCTCAGCAAGGTACTTTGGGCAGTTTCTCTTCCAATGTCCATCTACATTGCAGTGGAAACACTTGCCCTTATCTGCCACAGCTTTGGTTTTTCCCTTGCTTTTAGCAGCAGCACCAGGAGCTTTCCCCTTGTTTCCTTTCTTCTTCTGAGTTTTCTTTGAAGAAGTGGCTACAGATTTAGTTCCAGAGTATGAACCCTTCTCGAACCTTCTTTTAGAGTGAACAACGTTTGCCTCTCCTTCTATCTGTCCCTTGTTCTTAAGAAGAGACTGATAGAGTTGTAGCTCATTCAGGAGGCTAGTCAGGTTGAATGTTATTTTATTCATCATTGCATTGCTTCGAAACTGTAGAAAACTCTTCGAAAGAGATTCTAAGATGAATGCAACCTGACTACGCTCATCTATGATCGCCCCGTTTGCTTCTGCCACGTTGAATTGGACCATCATATCCAGGACATGCTCCCGAACATATGTGCCCTCTTTCATGCGACAGCTATAAACGTATTTGAAAGCGTCATGGTGGAGTTGGTAGGACGGCTGTCCAAACATCTCCTGGAGAGAGTTCATAATCTCCCTCGCTGTTACCATGCCCTCATGCCTTTTAGCCAAGACTTCAGATAAGCTGGCTAGGATATAGACGCGAGTCTTATCATTGGCCTTTGTCCAGCGGTCATAAGCATCCTTAACTGCTTGGGATGCATTACGAGCAGGGGCTGGAGGACAATCCTCTGTTAAGACGAACCGCAGATCATCGACAACAAGAATCGTATTCAGGTTCGACTTCCACGTAGCGTAATTTTCGCCGGTTAATTTCTCATTTTTAAGCAGGGAGACAATTGAGGAAGACATTGCTGAAATTTAAACAAACAATGACCGTATTAGTTATCTTTGCCTTAACCCATCATACAAGCAAACAATTGCACACAATCCAATCAATTTAGCAAAACAGACAATCATAGAACCCTAAAACTATTGATTTAGTTTTGCAACGATGTTTCAGAGGTTTAGAATATCAGCCACCGAAGGGTGATCAGGCACTCCTCTGAAATGAGACATTTCTCAGCTAATTCTAATTCCAGAATAACTCATATTCCTATAGACATTAGCCACCGTTGTTCGGTTAAGGATTTGTTAACACTTTTAACTCATCCTTGTAAGTGTAACCCTCCCACTTTCAGATCTCAGAGGCACGCACCAACAGGCTACCGAAGGGAAAGACAACTGTTGGTGATTAGCCTAAGAGTTCCTATCCTATTCAGGAGTTCACGATGTTCCGAATCCTATGATCAGGCCCTCCGAAGGGATGGTTGCGCCAGGACAACCTGCAGGCGGATCATAGGACTCTCACGGTGTGAACTAGGGGTGGAGACCGAGGGATACATTGACATGTGTCCCGCTCCCACTTACTCTAGACATTTTTCCCATTCACCTTGATATTGATTCATGCAAACACTTTCCGAAGGGAGGCCGCTCCTAAGACGACTCGAAGCCGAGCATGAATCTCACGTTGTGAATATAGGGACGTAGGAGCAAAACTTGATTTAAATCTCGTTTTGTAATTTTCCTCCCACTGAAAATGTCCTAAGGTTAATTTAGGGTTGTTTAACTTAGATAAAATTCGGCTAAGTCAATCTATCTAAGTCTGATCCTATTATAACAATTATGGAAAGGATTCAACCGCAATGTTTTAGGTGAATTAAACTTCTTTTAATAAACCCAACATTGCAAGTCAACACTACTATGGTTAATTCAACTCAATGTTCGGGTCAGTTCCCAGGTAGGAGGTGTTCCGTAAACCGTCAACTTAAATACCCCCAACCTTCGATAGAACTTTACCGAGAGAGTTCCCTTATAACCTCAGTAATGTAAGGTCTTTACTCTAAAGATCTAGGGGCATTAAACACTTTTAATAAACCTAGTGACATTGCATGCTAACATTTAACTATGATTAATTCAACTCCGGTATTCCAGGTCAGTTCCCAGGTAGGAGGTGTTCCGTAAACCGTCAACTTAAATACCCCCAACCTTAGACAGAACTTTACTGGTGGAGTTCCCTTATAATCACAGCAATGTTTTTCCTACTTAGTCAATTACAACTATTTTTAATTCTAAGTAAGAAAAGATACTAATCCTATTAGAAACTGATTTAGGTCTAATTAATTTTAAACAATTTAAAATTAATCCAATTTATCCTATGATCTTATGTTTGCATGCAAATCTTGATTATAGATTGACGGTTTCTAATCATTAATATTAAATAACTATTTCAAATTTTAATGATTAATCCTATAATCAAGAATCTAGGGTTTAATTCATTCAACAATCTCATTCAAATTAAATAATTAAACCATACTAATTGCATGAATAATATAACAATTATATTATTAACTATGGATGTTTCATGCTTCATGCAATATTGATTTTCTTTTAATATAACAATTATAAGCCAATCAAGAAAATCAATCAAGCATGCTTCATTCATCACATTAAACATAACTATTTATATTTAATTTAAGTAATGACATGCTTCATGCTTTCCAATTTTTCATATAATTAATATACACTTATATTAAAAAATATGAAAATAATTCCATGCATTTAAACATACATTATAACAATTTATAATATATAAAAAAAAATGCATGAGTATGTTTATAACCTAAGGTGGGATTAAAATTCTATATGACATCCATAAAGCATATAAATAGCAATTGAACCGGTTAATTTTGGCCCCTAGGATAAAATAAAGCATTAAATTACAATAATTTTAGCTAAATTCTATCCTAAAATCCTTCTGCAGCTCCAAAAGTTGGTTTAGACAGCACGATCCGCCCCGAACAACCTCGAACCGGCTTCCAAAATCACAAACCCTGCAAAAAATTGGCTGAACAGGACCAAATAGGTCCCAGCCCAGCCGAACCGGATCGAACCGAACCGCCCACCAGCTTGGACCGCGTTTGTTGAAGCCCTAACGAGCGCCACCATCGTGACAGCGTCGAGACGCTATAATCGCAGCGTCCCGATGCTGTGCGCTTTCCTTATCTGAGCGCCTGTGGTATCGAGACAACGTCGCGACGCTGTTGCATCTGGGCAGTGGCAGCATCGTTTCTTCGATTTTTCTTCTGATTTCAGCGGCGATTTCTCCGTTTTTCATCTCATAAAAACCTATTCTAGACCCGGACTTACAAAGGACTCGATTTTACATAATATACCCGAAACACAGGGCCTTACATGATCAAAATCACATAAAAATAAAATCTATGGCCATAAAATTAACCTAAACAGTTCAACGCAAACCGAACATACATTATGCATAAATCCCACCTATTAGAGCCTATCGCAAATTTTAATATTAATTAATAGGGACAGCGATGGCTCTGATACCAATTGAAGGGAATGAAAGTCCCCACGCAGCGGAAGCGCATCGAAAGGACCTTACGCCGTATATTAATTAACATTAAAATACCGTTACGAAAAACTCAAATACACTTTAAACACACTTTAAAGTTGCTGGAAAATTGGTTTAAACATGCTGAAAAATAAATCTAAATTTATTTTCATGCTTTTCTAAAGAAAAGGGCAAGAACCGTTACAAACCTTCGTTGTAGACTTGATCGTTCTTCGCAAACGACGCTCCAACGATCGAGAACGCAGCAGCCTCCTTGTCTTATAATCGCTGGAAATTTCTTCTTGATTGACACAATAACCACAGAGGTTACACCGGTATGTCTCTAAGTCTAGGAGGCAAAAGACTTGTGGGAGTCTTTCTCTAAGGGGGAGGCTAGAGAGAATTCTAGGTCTTGTCTTGTGATTCTAAGAGCAAGAGGAGAGTATCACTGACCAATTAGGTCTAGTGTTCTATTTATAGAAGAGAGACCATGAATAAGATATTCAATTAAATCAATCTTTTCCAAAATTGATTCAATCTTATTCCTTATTTAATCAATCCATGATCAATCAATTCCACAATTGATTAATGTTTTCCACAAATGACTAATTACTTCCATAAGTGATTAGATCATTTCCATAAATGATTAATCACTTCCTTAAGTGATTAATTATTTCCATAATTGATTAATTCCCGGTTAATGAATTCTTTCATTAATTAACAACCAATTAAATATCACATATTTAATTTCCGGCCTTGAATTAATTAATTTGCCCAAATAGATTTTAGGCCTTAAATTAATTAATTCATTATTTGAACTCTTTCAAACTTCCATAAATTTATATTAATATTTGAATTTCTTCAAATATTAATTTCTCTCATAATAATATATCAATATATATTATATTCGTTTCCCTTGGTAAATTGAACATTTTCAATTTACATTTATTACTTAGTTGCCTCAAATTACTTTATGAGCTACCAGTGGGACCTAATGGACCTGCAGATCAGAAGCTCCAACGATATGAGATTAATTGGTCAAACTCATTAACCAAATTAATCAATATTCGTTAACTGTGTGTACATTCCACTATAGACTCACAGTTGCACTATTCTCACTACAGACATATTTTCTGTGTCCACGGATATAGACCAATATCGACTAGTTAGTCCTTCACGAGTGTCCGTAACACCAGCTGGGTCAAATTACCGTTTTACCCCTGGGTTACTTCTATTTCCTTAAGTACCAGTTCTCCTCTAATGAACAACCTGTTTGTGGTCCAACCATCAAACAGAAAACCCTCCCGTGCCATTGAGAGGGTAGGGCCCTTTGTTCAAGACTCGGAGTAACCACTTAAGGGAACACTCATCTGCTTCCCTAAAGTCGGGAATGAGTGAATTCCATCTTGTACGATTATGTTCCCAGCTCCCCATTCGGTCTTGTCCCCAAAATGGTAGGCTTATTGAGTCGGCGTATTGGCCACTCTCACCCATGCAAATCAAAGGACAATCTCTCATGAGCAGGAGTCCATAATCAACTCAGGATTAAGACTAAGTTGTCTAGGTCGTCCTAGTGAAATAGAAAACCAACTAGTTAACGGTGTTATAACCAGTGGTTACTATTTCGCGGTCCGGTCTTATGCAAACTCATTGCATAGGATACCCCCACTCGCATGTCTCCTACACGAACGCGTTGGATCATAGCGTTTGTATCAAATACAGAGTGGGTAGTATCCATAGTGTTGCCAGGATAAGGCACCCAGTCTTATCCCTATACTATAGACCCTTTAGGCTGTTTCTTGAACAATGATCCCATATGTCGCTACATATAGTTCAAGACTCATATTACGGCCTAGGATGTCTAGTTTATTGGATTAGGGTTATTTTTAGGCAAAAACAAATATAAAATAACTAATAACATTTAATGGAAAAATATATATCAATATTATTTCATTAATATCCGGTCAACGGTTACATTCACTATCTACGAGTTTTAGGGCATAAAACCCAACAAATGAATCGTCTTCTAACTCACTTAGAATCTCACTCTTAACCAATCTCCCAATCCTATTGAGATTAATATGGTCTAACCTCAGGTGCCAAAGGTAGGTATTCTCTTTAGGAGAAATCCTTTGCCTTTTATTACTTTGAGTAGTACCAGTCTTGAACATTTCAGTATTATTGACTGCTATGCTCTCGATAGGTCTTAAAACATACAAATTATTTTCCATTAACACTGAACAAACATGATTCCCTTTCTGGAAATGAAAACTTCATTTAATGAGAAAGATACGGAATATGTTTGTTCAAGCAAACAAGATACATAAATCAAATTTCTTTTAATCTTAGGAACTATGTATACATTTTCTAATAATATATACTTTTTATCGGGGAAAAATAATTTTATGCTTCCTACTACTATATCCGAGACAATCTCTCCAGTTCCAACTTTGAGAGTCATCTCACCAGCTTCAAGTTGTTCCCAGGAACTGATTCCTTTAAACGAAGATCAAACGTGATTAGTGGCCCCTGAATCGAGTATCCAGGCTGAACTATCATTCTCCACTATGCACGTCTCTAAGACTAATAAGTCTTTAGTTGAGTTTTCGTAAGGTAAGCAGTTTTCTTGAGGACGATCCTCATTTAAGACCTTTAAATCGTATGCCACTCGATTAGTGTTAGCGATCTTAGTAGTATAATCTAAACCGTTTAATTTGGCGTCAGACAAAGCACATACATTATTCGACATTATTGCTGAAATTAACAAATAACTTGTATTAAAAAATAGCACTAAACCCTTTTTACATAATTATCCAATCAAATTTAGCAAAAGTAATTAAGCACCCTATATTTCATAATTCTTTTGCAACGATACTTCAAAGGTTTAGAGCAACAGCCACCGAAGGGTGATCAGCTACTCCTCCTTTGAACCGAGACATTCTCAACCAAACTCTAAAGAATAACGCTTTATTCTTTTAGCATTTAGTTACCGTTGTTCGGCCAAGAAATTATTAACTATCTCAATAATTTCCCGTAAGTGTAACCCACCAACTTTCAGATTTCAGAGGTCCGCCCCAACAAGCTACGATCAAGAAAGACAATGTTGGGGCAAAACCTAAGAAACCCTATTGATAACTCTCCAAAAGGGAGTTATTTAGACCTTATTTCTATATTGATTTGTGTGTCTTTTGTGCTTAATAGGGTTGCTTTTAGATAAATATTATATGTTTTAACCCATTTGGAAGAATGGAAGCTTTGGAAATTATTTTGTGCAGAATATGTTGCTGGGCGACTTAAAGGAGCAAAATCTGTGCTGGAGCAAAGCTGGGAGCAAAAACTGCCACGTCACAGCTCGTTAGCCAATTTAACAAACTGAATTCTGTTAAGCTAATCTCGGGATAAAGGAGCAAGGAGAGCCATCCACGTGTCTAGGTCAACCTAATTCAAGCTTTCCTCAACTCTATAAAAGGAGATAGCCGCCCAAGTCAAAATCATTCCATCTTTGGGAGAAACATTCCATTCTTGGAAAGGTTACTTCCACCTTTGGGGAGCCGAATAGAGGAGAGAGATTGGATATTTGATCAAGGGAATTAATATTTTCTTGTATTATTTTGTGAATATGGATATGCTTACTCAGATTGTAACGTGTGTTTCCATGCATTTTATGAACTAAGTAGCTTTAGGCGTTGGTTAGGAACATGTAATTGTCGTGCTTAATTTCTAGTAATAAATATTGATTCTATGCATCTTGATTAATTGTTGTGTTCATTTCTATTTTATGCCCGCCTGGCCAGTAGGTATGAATACCTCTCTCTAGTTTCAAGGATGATTTAGGGAGTGTGTGGCAGTTAATCACACTAGATTATTGTGTATTGGTGAACGCCAGTGACTGAGCTAGGGATAGCCAGTTGCCTAGTGCTTGATTGGTAGAGCTTCATTGGAGTTGAAACATATTCTAAAAAATCTGGAGTTCTGAGAGGAATCCGCTAATAAGACTGCGAGAGTTTTGCATGATCAATAATATTGCTAGAGCATCTTTTAAAACAATTACTAAATCCTGACCAGCTCCTGTTTCTAATCTGTCTGCCTATTTGTTTATTTTCTGTTCTGTCATTTCTTTTGCTTCAGCATTCTATAAAAACCAATCATTTTAACCATTCTTGAAATCATTGAAAAACTAGACAAAATAGATAAAGTGAAAGCTAATTCAGACCTTGGATTCGATAAATACTTATTACTTGCTGCGGACTGTGTATACTTGCACAGAGTTCTAGAGCATTTTTATATCTTATTTTTACTCACTCTGGAACCCCAACAAGTTTTTGGCGCCATTGCCAAGGACTTGAATAAGTTTTTATCTGATCTGTTTTGTGTATGTGTTTTAGTGGTTTGGTGCTAGAACTTTTTGATTGTTTCTTTTGTTTTTGCAGGTGTGAGTTTGGTGCATGAGCGATCCGCCTGGGGTAAGGTTCGAGCTTGATCCACAAATTGAGAGGACATTCAGGAGAAGAAGGAGAGAGCAGCGTAGAAACCAAAATTCAATGGCTGACGTGCCGCGTCTCCCGCAAGGTCCTGAAGACCCAGCGAACCCCCAGCAGAATCGTGTGCTGCAGCAAAACCAGCCGCTGGAGCAAAATAGATAGCAAAATAATCAGGCTGAGAATCCTATCTTGGTAGCGAATGATAGGGCCAGAGCCATTTGAGCATATGCTTTTCCAATGTTTGATGAGTTAAATCCAGGGATTGCACGTCCTCACATTGAGGCAGCAAATTTTGAAATGAAACTGGTAATGTTTCAGATGTTGCAAACCGTGGGTCAATTCCATGGTTTGTCATCTGAAGACCCCCATTTACATCTAAGTCTTTTCTAGGAGTTAGTGATTCTTTTGTAATTCAAGGAGTGCCTAGAGATGCCCTTAGATTAACTTTGTTCTCGTATTCTCTTAGAGATGGAGCAAAGGCATGGTTAAATTTTTTTGCTCCAGGATCAATTAGGACATGGAATGAGTTAGCAGAAATTTTTTTGAGTAAATATTTCCCACCAAATAGAAATGCTAAATTGAGGAGTGAAATAGTAGGGTTTAGGCAACTTGAAGATGAAACTTTTAGTGAGGCATGGGAGAGGTTTGAGGAGCTTTTGCGAAAGTGTCCCCAACATGGTTTACCACATTGTATCCAAATAAAAACATTTTACAATGGGTTAAATGGAACAACCCAAGGTATGGTGGATGCTTCGGCTGGAGGGGCTCTTTTGGCAAAAACTTTTAATGAAGCCCATGAAATTTTAGAAAGAATATCAACTAATAGTTGCCAGTGGTCAGATGTTAAAGGCACAAATAAAAAGGTTAAGAGTGTGTTAGAGGTTGATGGTGTGTCCACCATTAGGGCTGATATTGCAATGTAAGCTAACGCTCTTAAAAATGTGACAGTGGTTAGTCATCAGCAGCCGCCAGCTGTGGAGCCTGCTGCAGTGGTGAACCAAGTTGCAGAAGAAGCATGTGTCTATTGTGGTGAAGAGCACAACTACGAGTTTTGCCCCAGCAATCCAGCTTCTGTGTTTTTTTGTAGGTAATCAGAGGAATAACCCTTATTCTAACTTTTATAATCCAGGTTGGCGCAACCACCCCAATTTTGCATGGGGAGGACAAGGAAGTAATGTGCAAGCGCAACCAAAGGTGAACCAATCGGGATTTGCTAAAGCGCAGGTATTGCCCCAGCAAAATAAGCAGGCTTTGCCCCAGCAAAGTTCGGAGAGTTCTCTTGAGGCAATGATGAAAGAATATATGGCTCGTACATATGCCGCTATTCAAAGTAATCAAGCTTCAATGACAGCCTTGGAATTACAAATGGGCCAGCTAGCTAATGAGCTGAAGGCAAGGCCTCAAGGGAAACTTCCTTCAGATACTGAACACCCTACAAGGGAAGGTAAGGAGCAGGTAAAGGCAGTAACCCTTTGGAGTGGTAAGCCACTAAAGGAAAGAAAAGAGCCTAGTAAACCCCAGGATTTAGATAATAATGGTGATAAAAATGTTGTTGTTGAGAAAGAGTTGGAGTCTGGTCAGTGTGCTGGAGCATCTGGTTCTGTTCCAGATGTGGAACCACCTTATGTGCCGCCCCCACCTTATGTACCACCTCTACCTTTTCCACAAAGGCAAAGGCCTAAGAATCAGGATGGTCAATTTAAGAAGTGTTTAGAGATTCTTAAGCAATTGCATATAAATATCCCTTTAGTAGAAGCTATAGAGCAAATGCCTAATTATGCTAAATTTCTTAAGGATATTTTAACTAAAAAGAAGAGGTTAGGTGAGTTTGAAACTGTATCTCTTACTGAGGAATGTAGTGCTATTCTTAAGAATGGGCTACCAACCAAGGCTAAGGATCCAGGGTCATTTACTATACCTGTGTCAATAGGTGGAAAAAAGCTAGGTAGAGCACTCTGTGATTTAGGTGCAAGCATTAACCTTATGCCTCTTTCGGTCTATCGAAAGCTAGGTATTGGTGAAGCTAGGCCTACCACAGTTACACTCCAATTAGCTGATAGGTCTATCACATATCCGGAGGGTAAAATTGAGGATGTCTTAGTGAAAGTAGATAAATTCATATTTCCTGTTGATTTTATTATCTTAGACTATGAGGCTGATAAAGATGTCCCAATTATTTTAGGTCGTCCATTTTTGGCTACTGGTAGGGCATTGATAGATGTTCAAAAAGGGGAATTAACAATGAGAGTTTATAATGAGGAAGTAAAATTTAATGTGTTTAAGGCCATGAAGTATCCAGACGAAATGGAAGATTGCTCTTTCATTAGGATTCTAGAGAACACAATTGTTGAGACAGCAATGCAGGATTCAGCTGACAAGCATTTGGAAGATCATGGAGAGGTTAGTGTAGAGGATTTAGAAGTTTGTTCTTTAGAAAGAAAAAATGAAAAAGAAGTGTTTAGGTGTGAGGATGTTTTTGAGTCTTTAGATTTTGATCAAAGAAAGGCACCCACTTTAGATTTGAAGCCCTTGCCGGATCATCTAAAGTATGTGTATCTTGGGGAGGGTGAGATGTTGCCCATTATTGTTGCATCAGATTTAATGCCAGAGCATGAGGAGGCCTCAATAAAATTGCTGCAGTAATATCGCAAGGTAATAGGTTGGACATTGGCTGACATTCAGGGAATTAGCCCATCTTTCTGTATGCACAAAATCACTCTAGACGAGGGATCCTTTAGAAGTATTGAGCAACAGAGAAGGCTCAACCTGCAATGAAAGAGGTCGTTAAAAAGGAGGTGATCAAATGGTTGGATGCGGGCATTATTTATCCGATTGCAGATAGCAATTGGGTAAGCCCTGTCCAATGTGTTCCTAAGAAAGGAGGTGTCACTGTAGTGAGCAATAAAGATAATGAATTGATCCCAACCAGGACAGTAACTGGCTGGAGGGTTTGCATGGATTACAGGAGGCTTAATAAAGCCATCCGTAAGGACCACTTCCCTCTACCATTTATTGACCAGATGTTGGATAGATTGGCTGGTCAGGCCTACTACTGTTTCTTGGATGGTTATTCTGGGTATAACCAGATTAGTATTGCTCCTGAGGATCAGGAAAAAACCACTTTCACCTACCCTTATGGGACGTTTGCTTTTAGGCGAATGCTTTTGGCCTTTGTAATGCTCCAGCAACATTTCAGCGGTGTATGTTAGCAATTTTTTCTGATATGATTGAGTCCACTGTTGAGGTATTTATGGACAATTTTTCAGTTTTTGGAGGGTTTTTTCAAAATTGTTTGGATAATTTAGGTAAGGTGTTAAAGAGATGTGAGGATACCCATCTAGTTCTTAATTGGGAGAAATGTCACTTCATGGTGAAGGAGGGCATTGTGTTAGGTCATAGGATTTCTAAGGATGGTCTAGAAGTTGATAGAGCAAAAATTGAGGTTATTAAGAGACTAGAACCATCGAATTCAGTGAAAGGGATTCGAAGTTTTTTAGGTCATGCTGGATTTTATAGAAGGTTCATAAAGGATTTCTCAAAAATCAGTAAACCTCTTTGTAACTTATTGTGCACTGATCATGTTTTTGACTTTAATGCAGATTGTAGGAATGCTTTTGAGACTTTAAAGGCTGCTTTAATCTCAGCACCCATTCTTTGTGCACCTAATTGGAATTTACCATTTGAGGTAATGTGTGATGCGAGTGATGCTGCAATAGGTGCTATGCTGGGACAAAAGCAGGGAAAATTTATCCATCCTATATATTATGCAAGCAGGGTTTTAAACGAGGCACAAATCAACTATACAACTACTGAAAAGGAGTTGTTAGCTGTTGTGTTTGCCTTTGAGAAATTCTGGCCGTATTTGGTTGGATCCAAAGTCACGGTTTTCACGGATCATGCAGCAATAAGGTATTTAATGTCTAAGAAAGATGCAAAGCCTAGACTAATTCGTTGGGTTTTATTATTGCAGGAATTCGACTTGGAGATAAAGGGCAAGAAGGGATCAGAAAATGTCATTGCAGATCACTTGTCTCGTCTTGATCCAACATCATCTTTGCTGAAGCAATCTGCCATTTCAGATTCTTTTCCAGATGAACAGCTTTTTGCTGTTGAGGTAAATGTAGTGAAGGATGTCCCTTGGTATGCTGATATTGCTAACTTTTTGGTAAAGGGAGTCACTCCTATTGATATGGATTGGAGGCAGATGAAGAAGTTTAAGCATGATGCGAAATATTTTTATTGGGATGAGCCATTTATGTATAAGCAATGCTCTGATGGTATTATTCGTAGATTTGTTTCAGGTGATGAAGCAAAAGATATCCTGGAGTAATGTCACTCTTCGCCGTATGGAGGCCATTTCAGCGGACAGAGGACAACTATGAGGATTTTGCATTGTGGATTCTTTTGGCCTTCCTTGTTTAAGGATGCCCATTGGTTCTACAAGCAATGTGATGCCTGCCAAAGGAGAGGAAACTTAGGGCCTAGAGATGAAATGCCTCTTACTTACATTTTGGAAGTTGAATAATTCGATGTATGGGGTATTGATTTTATGGGGTCATTTCCCCCTTCTAATGGTAATGTTTTTATCTTATTGGCAGTTGATTACCTGTCCAAGTGGGTGGAGGCCATTGCATGCCATCAAAATGATGCCAAGACGGTTTCAAGGTTTCTCCAATCGCACATCTTTGCGCGGTTTGGGACACCTAGAGCTTTAGTGAGTGATGAGGGTACACATTTTGTTAATAATATCTTAACTAAGCTTTTAGCTAAGTATGGGATCAAGCATAGGATAGCTACCCCTTATCACCCACAAGCAAATGGTCCATCCATTTAGGAAGGATTGGTCTTTTAGGTTGGATGAGGCTCTTTGGGCCTACAGGACAGCTTATAAGACTCCTCTAGGTTTGTCTCCCTATAGGTTAGTATATGGGAAAGCTTGTCATTTACCATTAGAGCTTGAGCATAAAACGTTTTGGGCTTTGAAAAAGTTAAATTTTGATATGAGTCGTGCAGGAGCAATAAGAATGCTGCAGCTTAATGAATTAGAGGAATTTCGACAATTTTCTTATGAAAATTCGAAAATGTATAAAGAAAAGACTAAGCTGTGGCATGATAAAAAACTTAAACCTAAAGAATTTGTCAAGGGTCAGAGAGTTTTGCTTTACAATTCTAGATTGAAATTATTTCTTGGGAAGCAAAAATCTAAATGGTCAGGGCCATTTATTGTGATTGAGGTTTTCTCCCATGGAGCAATTACTTTGTAGGATGAAAAAGATGGGAGAGTGTTCAAAGTGAATGGACAACGTGTGAAACATTATTGGGGAGAGGAGTTCCAGACGAAATATCCTTCCCTAAAGTTGGTTGATGATTGAGAGAGCAAGATTTTTGCGGGAGCATTTCAAAGAGAAAAATTTTAAGCTCCCAGTGGTTGTTTTTATTTTATTTTCTTGTTATGATTTGGTTGATTCTAGTTTGACTTATTTTAGATTTGGTTTATTTAAGTTCTGCAAGATTTATTTTTATTTGTTGTTATTTTTAATTCCGTAGATTTTATTTTATTTTCGCTAGTTATTTTATTTAATTAGTTCAGATTAGAGTTAGTTTAGTTTTATTTTCTGATTAGATTAGATTTTTATTCAAGTTTTTATTTTCGGTTATTTAAATTTCTGTTTAGATTAGATTTGAATAAAATTTCTCCTGATTTATTTGGTTTTGAATAATAAAAATAAAAGATAAAGATTTGATTTAAGCGGTTAATTCAAATTTTTGGATTTGATTTGATTTTAATTTGAATTCGTCCGTATCCAAGATTCATTTTGCTCAGAAGTTTGTTACAGCAACTTTATGGCCGAAGCAAATCTCTCGTCCGAATATGAAGGGTTTTTTTGTGAATTACTTTTACCGTTTGGATTTTTAATTTTCTGTGGGTAGGTTAATTGCATGAGCCATCTGATGGAGCCACGTGTCACACAGAGAAGATCGAAGGGTTTAGCCGTTGGACAGCACATGATTATTTACCAGGGGCGATTGGAATTCACGATTTTACCGTTGATGGTTTTGAATTTTCAGATTGCATGCGTTTAAAAAAGGGAGATGGTAATATCATTTAATGCGGGGCAAATCTTTTCGATTGAGATTCGATTTTGCTGAAGCCTTATTTATTCACAGACTTCAATAAGTCTCTTTTCACTTCACCTTCGCGTTTAATTCCTTTATTGTTCGTATTTCACCTTCTTTCTCTGTGTGCGGTAAAAATTCCTTCGAGTCTTCAATGGCGAAAACAAGAGCAAGAAAAGAGAGGGATAATGAGGAAGAAGAGGTACCTGTTACCCCTGAAGTACAGAAAGTAAAAGCGAAGAAGAAGAAGACGCCGGAGGAAAAAGAAGCCAAAAGAAGGAGATGGCAAGAAAAGCGGGCTGAAGATCAAGAAGCTGTACAGAAGGTTGTGGAAGACGTTGCTTCCACAGTGGTTGAAGAAGATCCGAAGGAACCAGAGGAACAAAATCAGACTGAGCCGAGAGTGGCGGATACAAAAAGAGTTCAAGAAGAGAATACTGAGGAGATTTGAGAAAGGCAGGCTGAGGAGGTGCAAGAACAACATGCAGAGGTTGCACCTGAAGGAGGTAATGAGCCAGTGCAGGAGGCTCGAGTGGAGGTGATCATGCCGGAAGTGCCCAAACGTCGCCGCATTAAGAGAAAAGCGGGCCGCATCAAGGTAGTCCGATCTGATATCCCCTCGCCTCCAACTACTGACTCTGAAAGAGAGAATGCAGAGAAAGAAGAGCGAGAGAAAAAGGAGGTCGAGGAAAAAGTAAGAGAAGAAGCAGAGAAAAAGGCTGAGGAAGAGCGGTTGCTCAAGCGAAGGGCAGAAAAGGGCAAAAGTGTTGCTGAAGCATCGGAGGAACCTAATGAAATAGAAGAGCCACAGTTGTCGTATGATCGCTTCGTCAACAATTCTGCTAGAGCAAAATATGTTGAGCTACTGAAGAGAGACTTCCTATTTGAGAGAGGATTTTGCGGTGATCTTCCGCATTTTCTGAGGACCGGTATTACAAACCACGGCTGGGAGTTGTTCTCTTCTAAGCCTGAGTCTGTAAACGCACAGGTGGTGTGCGAGTTTTATGCAAATATTGACAGAGAAGACGGTTTCCAAGTGATTGTTCGAGGTGTTGAGGTCGACTGGAGTCCTAGTGCTATTAATGTTGGGTTTCATGCCCTAAAACTCGTAGATAGTAAATGAAACAAATAAATCGATCTCAATAAAGCGTTATTTGAGTAATTCAGTAATTTGGTTATTGAATAATCGAGTTTGCATTAATAAACCCTAAATCCAATAAACTAAGATCCAAGGTTGTTTAAATGAAACTTGGACTAGTATGTGGGGACATATGGGGATCAATGTCCAATAACAACCTAAAAGGTCTATAGTATAGGGATAAGGTTGGGTACCTTATCCTGGTGACACTATGTGATACGGCCCACCTTGTATTCGATACAGATGCAATGATCCAAAGCATCCATGTAGGAGACATGCGGGTGGGGGTATCATATGCAATGAGTTTGCATAAGACCGGACCGCGAAATAGTAACCACTAGATGTAACGCCGTTAACTAGTTTAGGTTTCTATTTCAATAGGATGACCTAGGTAACTCAATCTCAATCCTGAGTCTGTTATGAACCCCTTTCAGGAGGGATTGTCCTTAGATTTGTATGGGTGAGAGTGGCCAGTTCACCGACTCAATAATCCTACCATTTCAGGGGCAAGACCGAACGGGGGCTGGGAACATAACAGTACAAGATGGAATTCACTCCTTCCCCTATTGGGGTAAGTAGATGTGTGTTCCCTTAAGGGCTGATTCCGAGGCTTGAACAAAGACGCGTCGTCCTCTCCTGGCCCGAGAGGAACTCCTGTTTAGTGGTTGGACCCTAAACAACTTGTTCATTAGAGGAATCAGTGGTACTTAAGGAACCAGAGGTAACCCAGAGGTAAAACGGTAATTTGACACAGCTGGTGTTACGAACACACGTGAAAGATTGACTTACTGCATTGGTCGATATCCGTGGACACAGAAATATTCTACAGTGAGAAGAGTGCAGCTGTGGGTCTTTAGTGGAGTGACCCACAGTTAACGAATGTTGACTAACTTGGTTAATGAGTTTAGCCAATTAGTCTCGTATCGTTGGAGCTTCTGATCTGTAGGTCCATTAGGTCCCACTGGTAGCTCGTAAAGAGAGGAATCAGTGGTACTTAAGGAACCAGAGGTAACCCAGAGGTAAAACGGTAATTTGACACAGCTGGTGTTACGAACACACGTGAAAGATTGACTTACTGCATTGGTCGATATCCGTGGACACAGAAATATTCTACAGTGAGAAGAGTGCAGCTGTGGGTCTTTAGTGGAGTGACCCACAGTTAACGAATGTTGACTAACTTGGTTAATGAGTTTGGCCAATTAGTCTCGTATCGTTGGAGCTTCTGATCTGTAGGTCCATTAGGTCCCACTGGTAGCTCGTAAAGAGACTTGAGGCAATTAAGTATAAATTATAAATTGAAAGTGTTCAATTTATTTGGGGAATCGTAAAATGTATATTGATGCATTATAATATAAAGTTTATGAAACTTTATAGTATAATTTTTGAATTAATTTCAAAAATTAATTCTTGAGAGAAAATATTTGAAAGAGTTCATATAAATTTAATATGAATTGGATTCATATTAATTTTAATAAAATCCATAAGATTAAATATATGATATTTAATTGGGTAATTAATTAATTATGGAATTAATTAATTATTTATTAAAATTAGAGACCTTTTCCTATTAGGAAAGAAAATATTTGAAAGAGTTCAAATAAATTTAATATGAATTGGATTAATATTAATTTTAATTTTAATAAAATCCCTAAGATTAAATATATGATATTGAATTGGGAAATTAATTAATTATGGAATTAATTAATTATTTATTAAAATTAGAGACTTTTTCCTATTAGGAAAAGGTCTTCCTTTTCCTATTAGGAAAAAGGTCTTGGCATTTACTATATATAGGACCCCTGGGGTGGGGTGAAAGACATCTCATTCATTCTCCTACTCATAGAGAATTCTCCCTCTAGACTCCCACCAGTCTCCTGTCTCTAGAAGTCTCAGAGTCATACTGGTGTAGCCATAGTGGTGGTGTTCGCACTGGTTCGTGATTATTTCACAAGCAGTTGGTGAACTTAATCTGAGTCGTCAACGAGAGTAAGTAATTTGTTACTATACATATTAGATTTAGATCTAATATTTTTGTATGCTTAGCCTTAATATATATTTAGAATAGTTCTAATATTATTGCCAATGTATTGGTATTTTAGATTAAACAAAATTAATTACGAATCGGTCCCAATTACGCTTCTGCTTTACGGAATTACGGAATTCCAATCCTTCAATTAATGCACTGTATAACCTTCAAAATTTCCCCCACGCGGAGTATAATGAGATGGCTGTGGCGCCATCCAATGAGCAGCTAAGCGATGCTGTGCGGGAAGTGGGTATTGAAGGGGCACAGTGGCAACTTTCAAAAACGGAGAAAAGGACGTTTCAGTCAGCTTATCTGAAGAGGGAAGCAAACACATAGATGGGGTTTATCAGACAGAGGTTGCTTCCAACGACTCATGACTCGACGGTTTCTAGGGAACGGGTTCTTCTGGCTTTCGCGATTTTGCGGTCTCTCAGCATTGATGTAGGGAAGATTATTGTTAATGAGATATCTAAATGTTGGAAGAAGAAGGTGGGGAAGCTGTTTTTCCCGAATACCATTACCATGCTTTGCAAGGGAGCAGGGGTTCCAGAGAATGAAGGAGATGTCATTTTATTTGACAAGGGAATCATCGATACGCCTAACTTGGCACGGCTTCAGCGTATGCAAGAGGCACGTCAGGGTGGGCTTGTCTACGGCATCAACAAGATTTTAGAACAACTGGCACTGCGGCCAGCAGGCAGGAGTTTACAGAGAGGCAAGCTTTAACCTTCTGGAACTATGTTAAAAGTCGTGATGCCAATCTGAAGAAGGCGCTGCAGGAGAATTTTTCCAAACCGTATCCAGCCCTTCCAGCATTCCCTGATGACCTACTGAACCCCTGGATTCTGCCCCCACCGATGGAAAGAGAAGAAGAGGATGATGAAAATGAGCAGGGCCAAGAGGACTAACGAATGAACTGGCTCTGAGCGAGCAGGATTTTTGTTCTGGAATTTTTGTTTGCTCGCTCATTTTCTAACCTCCGTTTCTGTTGATGTTATATTTGCTTCTTTTTAATTTTTCTGTTTCTGAAAAAAATATATCTGCTTTTGTAATTTCTTTCTATGTTTTTAATGAAATTTTCGAAGTTATTTCTGTTCTATAAGCACTGAGTAATTCTAACTTAACTGATTTCTTCTGAATTTTTTAAGCTTGGACTGGTTAACCTTAATTAGATCGAGGTATTTTGATCTCCAGAAACCTTTTGCTTGAGCATTTCTTCTGGCCTGGTCGTTGCTGCAGCAAGAAGATTTTGGAGGTAGTGTTGACTTATTTGATCCACTTTTAGCTTAGTTCTAGTCCCACGCTTAGGTTGAAAATTCAGATAGAAAAATTTAAGTTTGGGGGTATACTTCACAAAATTAATGATTCATTGGGGACAATGAATAATTCTAGTTTGGGGGACTTTTTGCTACTCCAATAGTTTTGCTCGAGCATTCCTCTCCTTCATTAAATAATTTGTTAGGTTATTGAGTAACCGGGGACATTTGTGATACCCACAGTTTGTCTTCGCGTCAAAAGGTGACCTAGGGAATGTGAAAAATGATGAAAAATTATTTGCTGAAAAAAGTGATTGTTGAAAATTTTGCTGAGAAAATTCATGGAGCAAAAGTTTTGAAGGATGAATGATGATCCAGCAGTTTTTCTGTCTCCCAGAACTTAGGTGAGCTTCATCATAAAATGTTGTCATTCTAAGGGGCAAGAGGTAGAATAACTAAGGGTTTTTTAGCTTTACAAAGAGTATTTAGCCTAGTTGGTGATGAGTTTGAGGCAAGGGTATACTGCACCATAAAGTGGGTCATCCCATGCTTAAGAGCTTATGACTGTAGGGCTGCTTAAGGTCTGAAAAACAAAAATATAAACCCCTTGAAAATGTGTTTTAAATATGTCTGATAATAGAGCTAAGCTGTGGCAAGTTCTTAGAATTGAGTTAAAAGTGGTGATTATTTGTCCATGCCGGAAGAATTATTTTGCTGCAGCAGAGCTTGGTTTTGCAGAATGCTCAGGTAGAGGTTGACGGTAGTGTTGGATTATCTGTTTTGATTAAGCTATGCTTTGTCTGACGTTTTGAATTCTTAACGGAAGGTTGGTTAGTATTGCTCGGGACGCGCAAGAGTTCAAGTTCGGGGGTGTGATAACTCTCCAAAAGGGAGTTATTTAGACCTTATTTCTATATTGATTTGTGTGTCTTTTGTGCTTAACAGGGTTGCTTTTAGATAAATATTATATGTTTTAACCCATTTGGAAGAATGGAAGCTTTGGAAATTATTTTGTGCAGAATATGTTGTTGGGCGACTTAAAGGAGCAAAATCTGTGCTGGAGCAAAGCTGGGAGCAAAAACTGCCACGTCACAGCTCGTTAGCCAATTTAACAAACTGAATTCTGTTAAGCTAATCTTGGGATAAAGGAGCAAGGAGAGCCATCCACGTGTCTAGGTCAACCTAATTCAAGCTTTCCTCAACTCTATAAAAGGAGATAGCCGCCCAAGTCAAAATCATTCCATCTTTGGGAGAAACATTCCATTCTTGGAAAGGTTACTTCCACCTTTGGGAGCCGAATAGAGGAGAGAGATTGGAGACCATCAAGGAAACCATCATTTGCAAGTTGATCAAGGGAATTAATATTTTCTTGTATTATTTTGTGACTATGGATATGCTTACTCAGATTGTAACGTGTGTTTCCATGCATTTTATGAACTAAGTAGCTTTAGGCGTTGGTTAGGAACATGTAATTGTCGTGCTTAATTTCTAGTAATAAATATTGATTCTATGCATCTTGATTAATTGTTGGGTTCATTTCTATTTTATGCCCGCCTGGCCAGCAGGTATGAATACCTCTCTCTAGTTTCAGGGATGATTTAGGGAGTGTGTGGCGGTTAATCACACTAGATTATTGTGTATTGGGGAGCGCCAGTGACTGAGCTAGGGATAGCCAGTTGCCTAGTACTTGATCGGTAGAGCTTCATTGGAGTTGAAACATATTCTAAAAAATCCGGAGTTCCGGGAGGAATCCGCTAATAAGACTGCGAGAGTTTTGCATGATCAATAATATTGCTAGAGCATCTTTTAAAACAATTACTAAATCCTGACCAGCGCCTGTTTCTAATCTGTCTGCCTATTTGTTTATTTTCTGTTATGTCATTTCTTTTGCTTCAACATTCTATAAAAACCAATCATTTTAACCATTCTTGAAACCATTGAAAACTAGACAAAATAGATAAAGTGAAAGCTAATTCAGACCTTGGATTCGATAAATACTTATTACTTGCTGCGGACTGTGTATACTTGCACAGAGTTCTAGAGCATTTTTATATCTTATTTTTACTCACTCTGGAACCCCAACACCTATCCATTACGGAGTTCGCCCTGCTACCCCATACTCAAGCCCTCCGAAGGGATGGTTACACTATTGGCAACACGCAAGCGGAGTATGAGGTCTCAGAACGTACCAATGGAGGAGACCGTAGGATGTGTTGACACACTTCCTGCTCCCACTTACTATAAACTCTCTCTCCGTTCACCTTGGTATTGAATCATACAAACACCTTTCGAAGGGAGGTCACTTCCAGGGTGACACGAGACCGAGTATGATTCTCACGGTGTGAACTATCTGGAGATATGTGGGAATAAAAACTTGATATGATACATCTTGTTTTTATACGTTTCCTCCCAGTGAGTATTTTAATAATTTAGGGTCTATTTTACTTGGGTAAATTCCGGTTAAATGAATCTATGTAAGTCTATGCCTTATTATAAAAGGTCTTTACACTATTATCTAGGTGAATTAAATCCTTTTAATTACCTAGTGGCACGTGCATGCTTATAAGACCGTGGCTAATTCAACTCAGGTTCTGGACCAGGCGCCGGGAGTGTTCCCTTATAACCAAAGTCTTATATCCTACTTAATCATATTTCAAATCTATTTAAAAAACTAAGTAGGACATTCAAATCCTAGTAGAATTTGTGATCTTAGGTCTAGTAAAATTTTAAACTGTTTAAAATTAATCCAATCCTAAGATCCTATGTTAGCATGCAACTCCTTGTTATAGGTTTATGACGGTTTCTATTCATTAACCTTTATAACTATTATAACTTTTAATGAATTAGCCCTATAACATGCATGCTTCTAATGGTGATGAAAGCATATAACAATCCAATATTCAAGTTATATAAAGCACAATTTAAAAGCAACCTACGTCTAGGTGTGTATAACTATTTTATACTAGTGTTGTCTAGGTGATAAACTCTTTTAAACCTTACATTGCTCACGCATGCTCATAAAACTCGGGTTAACCTAACTCAAGTACCGACTCGATGCCCAGGTAGGAGGTGTTCCGTAAACCGTCAACTTAAATACCTCCAGCCTTAGACAACATCTCGTTGGGTGAGTTCTCTTGTAACCTTAGCTTTACAAGATATCGACCTATTCTATGCGAATTGTTCGAGTTGGAGGTTCGTTAACCCTAAGTGAGCATGCTTTTATATTGTTATAGATTTTAACGTCTATCTCGATTTATAACAATTTATAAAGAACGAAAAATCTATAACATTCATCTAAGCTAAGGTGATGTCATGCTGCATGCTTGTTCGTTTCCGTTTATCCATATAACATTTATACTAATCGAGTTAAACGAAATTAAACATTCAACATGCATCTAATCATGAAATCCTAATCATGCATTTCATTTTTATTATAACACTTATAATAAGTTACTAATGCATGAAACATGCTTTCCTATGGTGGGTTTTTAAATCTATATGCCATACAATATGCATATTCAATTCTAATTTTAATTTAACTATACATCCACAATGCATAATAAATTAAACACACTAAAATGGACCGATTTTGGCATCCTAATCAAGCAAAAAACTAAAATTATTACAATAGTAATTGAAATTAGGCTTTGAACCACTCCCCAATCATTCGGACTGGCCCGAACTGCCTTGGAATCGCTTGAACCGATCATAAAAAACTTGAAATTTTTGAACCGATCCAATTGGGTCATTATAAAGCTTGAACCGACCGAGATTTGCTTGAACCGGCCGAGAAATGAACCAAACCAGACCACCGTTTAAAATGACCCGCGCCTCTTTGAAAATGCAACAGCGTCGAGACGCTTGATGAACAACATCCCAACGCTGTTCATACAGCAGCCCAGAAACAGCAAGTTCTTCGTGCTCTGTTTTTCGGCCAGCGAACGAGTCTTCTTCTTTCTTCGATTACAACCTAATTTTGACTCGATTGACTCCCAAATTTTTACAAACTCAAGCCAACACTTATATGCCCATAAACATGTTGGCAATTACAACTTTCATCCACGAATTTAAAGCTAATTTGATGCCAAAACCATAATGAGCCCATTTTAGCTACCAAGCAAACATTCATGCAAAATTCAACCCACCAAGCTAAAATTAAACAAAATTGAGTGCTCAATTCATGCTCTGATACCAATTGAAGGAGTGTGCGACACACATGCGGAAGCAATTCAGATCGAAGCACTCAAAATTCTTTTAATTTTAGTTATGAAAACATGCACAATTAAACCGAAAAACAGAGGAACTCAGTTACCAACCTTCTTGGACGAAATTCTTCAAAACCGTGGATGATTTCTTTGCACCAATCGGTTGTAGACGACCACGAGAGTCTTCCTCATTATTCTCCGGTCTTAGAACGAGTTGTGGAACTTGAATTTGTGATGAATTTCTAGAGAGAGAGACACATGAGCTTGAGAGAGAGTTTTTCTTTTGAAAAATAAAAAAACACAGCAAGCAACACAAAAGACCCAACCCTTTGTCTTGTGTTTTCTTTCTCCTTTTAAAGGTGAACAACATGCATTTTGAAGCCTTAGATCTTGACAACAAATTGCCAACAAAATAATGGGATTAAGGTGTCAATTTGAGAGACATTCTTTGGATTACAAGTTAATCCACTACACCTCCTAAAAATGAAATTAATTTTCATTTTACTTAATTGATCAAAATTGAATTTCAATTCAATTTTCAGATTTGAATTTAATTTCAAATTAATTTTATATAAAACTATTTTTATATAAAATTTCAATTAACTAAACTATTTAATTATTAATTCAATATCCAATATTGAATTATTCACCAATCCCGTTATTTTCAATCCCGGTAAATACGAATCCCTATTCGTATGATAAATATTTAAATTTAATTTAAATATTTCCAATCTCTCTAAATATTAGTTTAATTCACAAATTAAACTTTAGCGTTAAATATAATGAACATAATTTAACGACGACTCCCCTAATATTAGTTTGAACGTTTCAAACTTTTTCATCACATATGTTCTAAGGTTTATTCCGTATGAGCTAGCAGGGGGACCTAATGGACCTATAGATCATGGGCTCCAACGATCCGAGATTAACTGACTAAACTCTTTTAATTCAGTTAACCAACATTCGTTAACTATCGGGACACTCCACTATAGTCCGATAGTTGAACTCCCCTCACTGTAGATATATTTTTGTCCACCCGATATAACCATGATTAGTAAG
Source organism: Luffa aegyptiaca (assembly GCA_017139565.1). Taxonomy (NCBI): domain Eukaryota; kingdom Viridiplantae; phylum Streptophyta; class Magnoliopsida; order Cucurbitales; family Cucurbitaceae; genus Luffa; species Luffa aegyptiaca. The sequence continues at coordinate 29,423,287 of CM029400.1, read as the reverse complement.
TCGACCCTTCACAGGTTGTTCGTAACTAAAGCTGGGTCAAATGTTCGTTTTACCCCTGAAGTTACATCTTTATCCTTAAGTCTCTAGTTGAGTCCCTAATGAACAATTGGTTTGTGGTCCCACCACTAAACCTAAAACCTCTCAGGCCAATGAGAGGGCGGGATCCCTTTTTTCATGTTCCGGAGTCAGTCACTTAAGGGAACAACATTTCTACTATCCCTAAATTGGGTAGGAGTGAATTCCATTTTGCAAGACCATGTCCCCAGCTATCTACTCGTTCCTATCCCTAAAATGGGGGGTTTATTGAGTCGGCGATGTTGAGCCACTCTCACCCATGCAGATCTAAGGATAAGCCCGAATAAATAGGATTTCATAGTTAGCTCAGGATTAAGATCGAGTTACCTAGGTCATCGCATTGAAATAGTTAGTCTTGTCAGTAAACGACGTTATAAAGCAAGAGTGACTTTTCTTGGTCTTGGTCTTATGCAAACTCATTCACATAGGATGCCCCCACTCGCATGTCTATACATGAACGATCCAGGATCACGTCGTTTGTACTCAAACAAAGTGGGTTGCATCACATAGCTTTCCTAGGATTAAGGTACCCAGCCTTATCCCTATACTATAGACCGTTTAGGCTATTACTTGAACTTGATCCATATTTATGTCACAACATATAGTTCAAGCACTCATGTCATAGCCAAGGATACTAGTTTATTGGATTTGAGTTATTTAACGTGCAATTCACTCATTTAATAACTTGAGTGAACTAAAACTCAATAACAACTTTATCGAACAAGTATATCACTATTTGTTTCATTCAGTATCTACGAGTTTTAGGGCACTAACCGCAACATAACATTCATTTCAAACCGCCTGTTATTCTTTCGATTCTCTACAGTATTCTCTCCTCTGTTCCCCGTGACTCTTTGCCTTCTCTCCCCTTTCAGATCTATGGTTCACCACTGATTTCTCTCTTCCCCCGTAACCTTTAGTCTTTTCCGTCATCATCTTCTTCTCTTAGGCGAAGCTCTTCGCTGTTGCCATCTATATTCACCTTCTTCCCTAGATTTTCAGATCAGTGTTTTTCACCATCTGTATTTGTCTTCTTTCCTCGGTTTCTAGATCGGTGTTTTACACCAGATTTGGAAGCCGAGTCCTATACACTCGCTCGCCGCTTTGGAAAAGGTTTCCCTCTTGCCGCATCCTACTGACTCATTCGTCTCTTTGATGGTGCATGTTGTATTTCATCGCTTAGGGTTTAGGATTTACTTGGTAGGGGCTTAATGGAACCTCGTCGCGAGCCTAGTGGGGGAAGGTACTTCAAAGGTTCGTACACTAAACCTATGGTCAGTCAATGATGAATATTTCGTAGGTTTTTTTATACATCTTCTCTAATTTACAGAGTTGTGTCTGCAGTCTTCTCTGTGCTATCTGTATACATATATGAAGACGTTTTTTTTTAAATGTGTTTTGTGCTTTAGTAATGATGATGAACATTTGGTATCTTCTTCTTTTTTTTTTAAAAGAACATTTGGTATCTTCTCTGATTTACGAAGTGTTTTTTTTAATGTGTTCTCTGATTTAGTAACGATGATGAACATTTGGTAGTTTTATTTTTCCTATACACCTCAGAACATCTTCTCTGATTTATAAAAGAGTTGTGTCTAATGTCTTCTTTGTAGTATTCGTATACATATATGAAGAAGTTTGTTTTTTTTTTCAAATGTGTTCTCTAATTTAGTAACGATTGAATTGAGATCTAGGGTTGATTGGATTGAGATCTATGTTTGTTCATTCATGCTTTCATACTCTCTATACCCTAAACTTTATTTGTATGAACTTATGTTGTTGATCTATCTATATGCTCTTCTATTTTAAATATGTTAGCTAATTTAGGAACGATTGGATTGAGATCTAGGTTTCTTCATTCATGCTTTCATGCTCTCTAATCTCTATGTGTTATCTGTTATCTGATTCTTCACTTATAGTTAGTCTTAAATACTTCCCTTTTTTTTCACAATTCTTAAATACTTCCTTTGTGTCTTCATGTATTTTCTCTTGTATTTTATGCACTATAGTAATATATGCTAGATTTAATTTATCCTCAACTCATATTACATGAACTTCTCTTTCTTTCTTCATGGTATTTTGTTCCTGTGTATATTCTAATTTGTTTCTATGTTCATATTACATGAAATTCAATTTCCAGGAATGAATTTCACTTTTTTGAGGTTGACCAACTTATAAGTAATCAATGTATTACATTTTGTTGCTCCGATTTGTCCTTCATACATGCTCCATGCTCTTCATGACTGTTCTACCTAAATGCGTCCCTGTTAAATAGGTTGGTTGTTCTTTTCATAACTGCTCTTCCTAAATATGTTTATCCATTCTCAGACCTTGAGGCAGCCCCCTTAGCAGCCCCCTTAATAATTCTCTTGTTGATCTTCATGTTTGGTGAGTTTCTTTCCTCAACTATTTTCTTTATGCAGTCATGTATTTTCAACGCTATATTCATTGCTTCACTTTCTTGTAGGGTTGAACCCCTTGTGGAAAATAGATTTTTTTTTCCACGTTCTCACACTTTAACTATTTCCTCCAGGTAAGGTGAGTGTTCTTGTTCTTTTTCATCTTGTATTCAACTTTTCTTAATTATATGTACTGATCATAATTCATGTACTATTTTCAAGGTTAAAAAATACATAGATCGACCTTACTTTGAGGTTCGTTCATTTAAAGATCGACTCGTTATGTATTTATTTCATTTCGTATATTCTTTTTTGCTACATGTATTTATGTTGGACGGTGTAGTACTTTATACTGAATTGTTAATTACATTTGCAATTTACTTGTGTTGAATATACGTTTCTTGATTTTATATGTTATGTACGAATTTGCCTATTTATTTTTTTATGTTTAGGTTCTAACATTTAAGTGGAAAATGCAAATAAGAAAAGAAAAAACCCGATTCACCTACCCATTAAAAATGGAATTGATTTTAGAAATTGTGTTAATTAGTAGGGTTTAAAATAGAATTTAGTATTCTAAAAAAAATGGCAGTTTTGACACAACAAAAAAAAATCTAATCAATTCTAAAACTTGCAGTTATTGTAAATTTAATTTTAACTTACACGTCCAAAATGAATATCTCATATAAGTACTTCGTATGCACAAATAGGATTCAAACAAAAAACAAACAAACAAACACTATCATCGATATAAATTCAATTCATGGTAAAAAAAAATTGTAAGTTAAATTTTGTAATGCCCCAGGTTTTACAGATCACTAGCCTGGCGACATTACTTCAACTCTAAACTCTTTACAACCGAGTGTGATAAGTGCCCAATTATGCTAGGTTTACAAAGCTAGAGGTCCTTCTAGGATCCTTGTAAACGGACACAAATAAGACTAACTTACCGAATGATTCCAACCAAGAGTTTAGTTAGAAGATGAATCACTCTTAGATCAAACTTAGAATCTATGATGGTCACTCAAAGATCCTAAGACGACTCACTCCAGAATTAGATTGATCAAAACTAATCCAATGAATCGGTTGAACATCAAACCTAAAACAAGATTTGAAAGAAAAGATAACACCAAAGGGGTTGAATAAGCAAAAGCTTTTTAATATGCATAATCTGAGTTTTCAAGAGTATTACAAGCCATTTTAAAGGCCAAATGGTCGTGGATAGACCAAGGAACTCAAAAGTCATTCATTTACACTTAATTGCAAATTGTAGAAAATAAGACCTAGGAACTTAAAACTTGATTGAACATCAAACGAGCAGCCATATCTTAAAACTAAAAAGATAGAATTGCTTTAAATTGTCTTAAATATGTGCTATGGAATCCGCTCCTCATAATGGCAACGTTTGACAACCTTTGACATCACGAAATCCCAAGAGATGCAAGTTGGACAGCCACCTCTTCACAAATTCTCCACACTGTTTTCGTCCCCCGTGCCATCTTCCAAACTACACAACTTTTCCCGTGCCATCTTGACTCCATTCTCTTCTTGACTTGCTGAACTAACGTTATACAAAAGTTTGGATTCAAAATTCTTTGCCTCTTGCTGTTCATTTGCTAGCTTTTGAACATGCAATGTGAAAGCCTCTTGTATCTTCTTTGCCTTGCTCCTTGTGATTGGTCCTTCAGGTACATGCAATGGATTATTGATTGAATCCATATCATCCCCCCTTTCTTTAAAAGGATTTGTCCTCAAATCAAGGTCTTCATTGCCTACATCAAAAGGAGTCAAGTCAGCCACATTAAAAGTAGAACTTACATTGTACTCACCTCGTAGATCTAATTTGTATGCATTGTTATTGATCCGTTCAAGCACTTGAAAAGGACCATCTCCCCTTGGTTGAAGTTTAAACTTTCTTTGATCTGGAAACCTTTCCTTTCTTAGATGAACCCAAACTCAATCACCCGGTTTGAAAATCAATTCCTTTCTTCCTTGGTTCTTGCAAGTGACTAGCTTTTGATTCTTCTTTTCAATCCTTTCTTTGATTTCTTTGTGCAAAGTTTTGATGTATTCGGCCCTAGAAGAAGCTGCATCACTAGTAAATATATTAGGCGGCAAAGGTGATAAATCTAGAGGAGTCAAAGGATTAAAGCCATACACAACCTCAAAAGGTGAACAATGAGTTGTGCTATGAATCGCCCTATTGTATGCAAACTCCACAAAAGGTAGAGTCTCTTCCCAAGACTTAAGATTTTTAGAAATTAGTGACCTAAGCAAGGCCCCCAATGTTCTATTAACCACCTCAGTTTGCCCATCCGTTTGTGGGTGACAAGTTGTAGAAAATAGAAGCTTAGTTCCCAATTTTCCCCACAAAACTTTCCAAAAATGACTTAAAAATTTAACATCCCTATCACTAACAATAGTTTTGGGAATGCCATGCAATCTAACCACTTCCCTAAAGAAAAGATTAGCTATGTTGGTAGCATCATCGGTTTTGTTACATGGAATGAAATGCGCCATCTTACTAAACCTATCAACCACCACAAAAATACTATCATGATGTCTTCTAGTCTTTGGTAATCCTAGAACAAAATCCATGCTAATGTCTACCCATGGTTCACTAGGAACATCTAAAGGTGTGTAAAGGCCATGTGGTTGTGTCTTAGATTTAGCCTCCTTACACTTGAAACATTGCTTGCACACTTTGTTCACATCTTTCCTCATTTTAAGCCAATAAAAATGTTCACACAACATGCTGTAAGTTTTAAATTCTCCAAAATGTCCCATAAGTCCTCCCCCATGAGCCTCCTTCACAAGTAACTCTCTAATGGAACACTTAGGAATACAAAGCTTACCCTTCCTAAAAAGCATCCCATCAAACACAATATAATCTTGTACATTTTTCCCTTCTAAACATTGTGCATACACATCATAAAATTCAGATTTCTCAACTTTGTACAGCTCAATCATGTGTTTAAAACCAAGAACTTTTGCACTAAGGGATGAGAATAAAGCATACCTTCTTGATAATGCATCAGCCACCACATTGTCCTTACCTTTTTTGTAATGGATGACATAAGGAAATGTCTCAATGAATTCCACCCATTTTGCATGCCTCTTGTTAAGCTTAGTTTGGCCTTTGAGATGCTTCAAGCTTTCATGATCTGTGTGGATAACAAACTCTTTTGGCCATAGGTAATGTTGCCAAACTTTCAAAGCCCTCACAAGCGCATGTAGCTCCTTGTCATAAGTCGGGTAGCTGAGTTGAGCTCCATTTAGCTTTTCACTAAAAAACATGATTGGTCGCTTTTCTTGCATCAAAACAGCCCTTATACCTATTCCACTTGCATCACATTCAATCTCAAAAGATTTATCAAAGTTAGGTAAAGCAAGACAAGGTGCATTGGTCAATTTTTCTTTTAACTCATTGAATGCATTCTCTTGCTTTTCTTTCCATTCAAATTTCACATGCTTTTTCACAAGTTCAGTTAATGGTGAGGCTATGCTACTAAAATCTTTAATAAATCTCCTATAGAAACTAGCCAAACCATGAAAGGATCTTACCTCGGATGCATTGGTAGGGGTTGGCCATTCTCGGATAGCCTTTACCTTTTCTTCATCAACTTTCACTCCATCCTTTCCAACAATGAATCCTAGGAAATTGACTTGTTCTAGACAAAAACTACACTTTTTGAAGTTGGCATAAAGCTTCTCTTCTCTAAGTTTAAGTAAAATTGTCTTAACATGCAAAATATGATCATTCAAGCCTTTTGAGTAAACAAGGATATCATCAAAGTATACAACCACAAATTTTCCTATGTATTCCCTCAAAACATGATTCATTAGCCTCATAAAAGTACTTGGTGCATTAGTGAGGCCAAATGGCATAACAAGCCACTCATAAAGCCCAAACTTTGTTTTGAAAGCCGTTTTCCATTCATCTCCTACATGCATACAAATTTGATGATAACCACTCTTAAGATCTATTTTTGAAAACAGATTAGCACCATGTAATTCATCTAACATGTCATCTAATCGAGGAATAGGATGTCGATACTTTACCGTTATTTTGTTGATAGCTCGACAATCAACACACATCCTCCATGTACCATCTTTCTTGGGTACCAAAATCACCGGAATCGAGCAAGGACTCATGCTTTCTCTAATATATCCTTTATCCATGAGTTCTTCCACTTGCCTTTGGATCTCCTTAGTCTTGGTTGGATTGGTCCTATAGGCAGCCATGTTTGGAAGAGTTGCACCTGGAATGAAGTCAATTTGATGTTCAATCCCCCTTAAAGGAGGCAATCCCGTAGGTGCATCTTCATGTGGAAACATGTCATTATATTCCTGCAAAAGAGACTTAAAAGCACTAAGCAAACCATCATTAGAGTTAGGTTCAGTTACTAAACACTTTCCTTTGCACATAAGTACAAAGTTTGGTGCTTCGAATGAAAACAGATTTCTCACTTCCCCCTTTCTTAGAACCAAACTCACATTCTTTCTTTTTTTCTCAAAATCACTTTTTTTTCTCACTTCGTTTTCACTCACCTTTTGCCCCTCACTTTCCTCTCTTTTTTCACTCTTCTCTCTTTCTTTTAACTTACTTTCTTCTCTCCTCTCTTTTTCTTCAAATTCTTTTCTTTTCTTCTCTAATTTCAAATTATCACAATGTACTTCATATGGAGATAATGGCAGCAAAGTAAACTTCTTCCCATCCAAAGTAAATGTGTACTTGTTGAACAATCCATCATATGTGACTTCTCTATCATATTGCCAAGGTCGGCCTAACAAAATATCTCCCGCATGCATAGGTACAACATCACAAAGAACTTCATCTTTGTATCTCCCTAAAGTAAAAGAAACAAGAACTTGAGAGTTTACCTTCAATTCTCCTTTGTTTGTCAACCATTGAAGTTTATATGGTTTTGGATGTGGACGAGTAGTAAGTTGGAGCCTTTTCACAAGAAAAGTACTTACCACATTTGTGCAACTTCCACTATCAATAACCAAGCTTCATGGGCTTCCTTCAATCAAACATCTTGTGTGAAACAAGTTTTCCCTTTGATCTTCAACTTTCTCTTCCTTGATTTTCACATTAAGTACCCGCCTTGTAATCAAGGGTATGGAATTACCTTCTTCAATATACTCGTCATCATCGGGTGTTTCATATTCTTCCTCAAGTTGTGCATCATTTTCCTCACATTCATCTTTCGAATCAATCACACCATTTCTTACCACCATGACTCTTTTATTGACACACTCTTTGCTCATGTGTCCATACCCTTTGCACTTCCAACATTGAATAGACCTAGTTTTCTCCCTTACCTCCTTTGAAGCTTCAACCTTCTTAGTATTAGAGCTTTCGGCCTCCACTCTTTTGGCAGCCACAAATTTCCCCTTTGATTGCATCGATTCATTCCTATTCACAAAACCATCCTTGTTCCACGTATTAGAACTTGAAAAGGTGTGAGTTTTAGATACATACCTTTTTGAACGCTCCTTTTCTTCCTTCAATTGAGCTTCAATTTTGATAGCATAATGATACATATCTTCCATATAAGGTGGTGGATTTCTATCAACAAGATGAGCAATTTCTTGATTCAAACCTCCAAGGAATCTAGACATGGTGTCTTCCTCATCTTCTCGAATTTTTGCTCTTCCAATCAAAGTCTCCATCTCTCGATAATATTCAGCAACACTTTTTGTACCTTGCCTCAAAGCTTGCAATTTAGTTTTCAAATCTCTTTCATAATGTTTTGGAACAAACCTTTTCCTCATGGCTTCTTTGAGTTCTTCCCAAGTTTCTATTGGATCCTCCTCTTTCCTCCTTCTCTCGGACTTGAGATAATGATACCATTCAGATGCATAGTTGGTAAATTCGGCAATGGCAAGTTTCATCTTCTTATTCTCACTAAATGTGTTGCAATCAAACACATGTTCTATCTTTCTTTCCCATTGCAAATATGTCTCCGAATCCGCCGTTCCAGTAAAAGGTGGGATCTTGAGTTTAACTCCTCCATCTCTATCTTCATGCACTCTCTCCATCCTTCTAGGTTGCATCACATTGGTGAGGTTATTTCTTCCTCTCCCTCTCACATTTCCTCTACCTCCAAGTTGTCTTTCATGTGCATCTAAGTCAAACATACCTTCATCTTCTTGGAATGGCCATACTTCCCTTTGTTGTTGTGCCCTCCTTTCTTGTCTATCTTCCCTCATCAATTCCAACATACCTTGAATTGCTTGAAGAATAGCAACATTTGGATCTATCACTTCTGGAACTTCTTCTCCATCATGCGACATTTTGTATTAAGTAACAAGGACCTTTCCACACTTCTCATAAAGATTTCACTCAAGGACACTCGTGTTTATCACTCAAGGGTAGGCTTTTGGTACTAGGTCAAAGATGTAAGGGTTGGCTTAAATTTTGGTGCAATCTTGTTGTAAGCTTGATATAACTAATTGAAATGATCAACTTTTCACAACCTAAACTAGAGCAATTCAACCTTAAGACCAGCAACTACAAACTTTGAACAAACATACAATATAATGACATTAACTTTTGGTGTGCCTCGGATCTTCGAATAAAAGCTTTTTCCTTTTTTTTTTTGTTTTTTTTTTCTATTTGCTACTGATTTTTTCTTTCTTCTTTTGCTACTGATTCCTTTTTCTTTTGCTACTGATTTTTTTTTCTTTTTTTTTCTTTTTTTTTTTTTTTGATAATCCGAGAGCAAGACACAATAATACAATTTCGTAAGGAAAAAAAATGAAAGAAAGTAAAGATATTTCACCTCTAGAGTCGGCCAAAGGATGTTGACCAAGGCTCTGATACCAAATGATAAGTGCCCAATTATGTTAGGTTTACAAAGCTAGAGGTCCTTCTAGGATCCTTGTAAACGGACACAAATAAGACTAACTTACCGAATGATTCCAACCAAGAGTTTAGTTAGAAGATGAATCACTCTTTAGATCAAACTTAGAATCTATGATGGTCACTCAAAGATCCTAAGACGACTCACTCCAGAATTAGATTGATCAAAACTAATCCAATGAATCGGTTGAACATCAAACCTAAAACAAGATTTGAAAGAAAAGATAACACCAAAGGGGTTGAATAAGCAAAAGCTTTTTAATATGCATAATCTGAGTTTTCAAGAGTATTACAAGCCATTTTAAAGGCCAAATGGTCGTGGATAGACCAAGGAACTCAAAAGTCATTCATTTACACTTAATTGCAAATTGTAGAAAATAAGACCTAGGAACTTAAAACTTGATTGAACATCAAACGAGCAGCCATATCTTAAAACTAAAAAGATAGAATTGCTTTAAATTGTCTTAAATATGTGCTATGGAATCCGCTCCTCATAATGGCAACGTTTGACAACCTTTGACATCACGAAATCCCAAGAGATGCAAGTTGGACAGCCACCTCTTCACAAATTCTCCACACTGTTTTCGTCCCCCGTGCCATCTTCCAAACTACACAACTTTTCCCGTGCCATCTTGACTCCATTCTCTTCTTGACTTGCTGAACTAACGTTATACAAAAGTTTGGATTCAAAATTCTTTGCCTCTTGCTGTTCATTTGCTAGCTTTTGAACATGCAATGTGAAAGCCTCTTGTATCTTCTTTGCCTTGCTCCTTGTGATTGGTCCTTCAGGTACATGCAATGGATTATTGATTGAATCCATATCAGAGTGCATTGAAAATTTCAACAGCACAACGGCGTAAAACTGACTATCCCAAAATTTTTTAATCCCCTGAAAACCACAAAAGGACACTTCTATACACTTAAACCAACTCCACCAAACTACATTTCAGATTTCACAAACCTAACTCCACTATACGAGTCAGGTCTTGTAGCAACAACCAAAACAAATTCATTAACAGTTGCTTAAACATGTCAACTCATTAAACAATTTTCTTCACTCCAGAAATTAACAAAATTCCACCATAAGTTATTATTACGAGCAATCAATCCTTACTACATTAAGAATCAACTAGCAACCTATCAATAACAACTAAACCTCAAGTTCATCATAACATAAACCAACCAGGTGAATCCCACCATAACATAAACAACGTTTAACCAAACCAACACTAGCCTATTCAAACATAATAAGAAAACACATAAAGGCCTAGAGTTCCTCCTTGTAGGTTTCCTCCTCATCACCAACATGATCCAACTCATCGTCTAAACCTAAAACATCTAAAATGTTGGGGGGAAGAAAGGGGGAGGGTATCAGTACTAGCTATCGTGGTACTACTAAGCAACTCCCACTTGTTAAGTCAACTGTAAAGGACAACGGACACGACACATATCTCCACATTGGTATGATATTGTCCACTTTGGGCATAAGCCCTCATGGCTTTGCTTTAGGTTCACCCCAAAAGGCCTCATACCAATGGAGATACTTGCCCTCCCTTATATACCCATGATCCTCCCATTATCTAGCCAATGTGGGACTTTGGTCGCACTCCCAACAATCTTCCCCTCGAACAAAGTACCACCGAGCCTCCCCTCAAATAGTCATCTATCCGTCCAACTCTCTAGGCTTCACCGATTTACCGAGAGTTCTTGCTCTTATCCAAGACAACTCCTTTCTCCGGAGTACACCCGCCTGCCCAGAGCTCAACGACGGATCTCCCCATGACTACTTCAAGGCTCACAACCTTCTTTGTTTGGCACCTGAGGATTCCACCCAACATGGCTACGTCTAGGGTATGGTTCTGATACCACTTGTAAGGGACAACAGACACGACACATATCTCCACATTGGTATGATATTGTTGGGAGTGCGACCGAAGTCCCACATTGGCTAGATAATGGGTGGATCATGGGCATATAAGGGAGGACAGGTATCTCCATTGGTATGAGGGCCTTTTTGGAGGTTTGTGGTTTAGTGCCTTTTGTGTTTCCATTATTTGTTCAGGTTATTTTGTGAGTTATTCATTGACTAATGTCTTCATTGTCGACTCGTTTCGAAGTTGCTCGATTTGATGGGAAGGGTGATTTCGGTCTATGGAGAAAGAAGATTAAAGCTCTTTTGGTGCAACAAAAAGTAGCTAAAATCTTGGGTGACAAAAAAGGCCTTCCAGCAACACTCACAGAAGATGATAAGAAGGAAATGGATGAGATTGCCTATTCGACCATTATACTCTATCTCTCAGATGGTGTACTTAGGCAAGTGAATGAAGTAACTACCACGGTTGAGTTATGGAAGAAGCTAGAGAGCGTTTGTTTGACAAAGTCTCTGCCAAATAAGTTATATCTAAAGGAAAAATTCTTTGGATATAAGAGGATCAAAGTAAAGGCTTGGAAGAGAATTTGGATGAATTTCAAAAGATTGTAGTTGATCTCAATAACATCAGTGAGAAGATGTTGGATGAGAATCAAGCAGTGATACTTTTGAATTCTTTGTCGGATTCATAAGCTCTGATAGCTCTTCCCCTATCATCAGCTATCAAGACAGGGTTCTCAGCTCGATTTTCTACCCCTTGTTGCTGATTTATCTCAAGATTAAGCGGCTGATTTCCCGGAGGCAAAAGAGGCGGTGGATCCATTCTATTGTTCCTTTCTCGTTGCTCCCTTCTCCTCCTATGAAAAGTTCTTTCAATCTCAGGATCAAAATTAAATTCCAAATCCGGGAACTCGTTCATACACAGCTACCCGTACCTGCAAAATCGAACAACAAAGTTTAGATTCTATTTTAGTACCAATCTCACCGAATTTCAACTTAAAAATAACGAAAATCAACTCAATCCCCGGCAACGGCGCCAAAAACTTGTTGCCTTGTGCAAAATGATTCTAAATATGCAAGAAAAACTCACAAACACACGTGCAAGTGTACACGATCAGCAGCAAGTGATAAGTATTTTTATATCGTTCTCCACAGGGATTGATGCAACGAAAATCACTATTCTTAAGTCTATTTTCAATGAAATTCAATGTAACCAAGGACCAAATATTAATTAAGAACTAAGATGCACAATTGTAAATAAATTTGAGTGAAATTAAAGAGAACTTGAAGTAAATAAAGCAAGAAAAACGGCTGAATGCAGAGGAGAAGTAAGGCTCGGATTAGGGATGTTCTGTATTGTTTCCAGAGATTGCTATAGCGAAAACTGTGCTGATTCATCTCACCCAGATTTTAACACAGGAATTTTCCAATTCTCCATAGATTAAGGCGATTAAACTCCCATTTAACCCCTTATTTTCAGCTCAATCTGATTAGTGCCTTAGGTGGTGATTTATCCCTAAATACCCACTCATTTTCATGATCATAGAAGACTAAGGTAAAGTAAAGTAACCGGTTACTAAATGTTTTCCCAAACACCCAATAACAATGCTAGAAAATGGATGGCCAATCGAAATTCCAGCTTAAACAGTGAAGAACACTTTACTTTAAGATGAAAATAGCACGGTTCAACTACAAACAACCCCTCGTTACAATATAGGATCCCTAATCCTCACCTAAAGAGAATTAGTTCATGTTCAAAGAGAAAATAAGTTCAATACAGCAAAGACCACTCATATTCAACATACTTTTCAGCTTCTTACACAACCAATACCAATGGGAAGATAAAAGATGAGAACGAAAAGGCTAAAGAAGAAGCTCCCAAGCTAAAATCCAGCTTTCCCAAGCTGAATAAGGTCTCCACGGCAGCTCCCCTCTGCTTTTCCTCTGTTCTTGTGCTAAAAACCAACTCCCCAACCGCAACTTGCTTCCTCTCCAGCTTACTTTCCAAATTAGGGTCACTTTCTTTAAATACTCAGCTTCAAATGTGGAAATGAGGGCTGATTAGACACTCCAAGCCCACATGGAATACCCACTAACAAATGAGAATAGCCTTTTACACCAGCTGGGAATGACACCTCATTAAATGAAGCTTTCCACGTTGAAAACAGCTCCAGCCACCAATCTGCCTTTGCCAGCTCATGCTACAGCATAATCTGCACAAACTGGAGCTCCAAGTCAGCTTAAATACGAAATTAACGTGAAATTACACACCCAAGGCCATCAATGAGCACTCTCACTAAATAACATGAAATTCAACAAAACCCAACTCAAATAGTGATTTCCCAAGGTAAAATTAAGCCTTAAAAGCCCCAAAATCATGCCCAATAACTCTTATTTCTAAGAGTTATCACATGGTATTTGATAGCATGGATAAATTCTATCAATTTCCTATTACTTTTAGCTAGTTTTATGCTTGAATTGTGTACTTTAATGCTATTTTATGTTTAAATTTCATAAAACCGAGCTAAGGAAGCAAAACCATAATTTTGAGAGAATTTGGATGATTTTGGAGGCTTTTTGAGCAATTTGGAGAAGTTCATTGAAGACCCAAGCTAAAAGCCCAAGAAAAGAGCATTGGAGGCCCAAAATTGAAGTCAAAATCGGGCCATTCTAGAAGATCCAAGGCCTAGCGTCGAGATGCTAAGCCTTGAGCATCCCGACGCTTGGTAGCCGCACGGAGAGTTCTGGAATCGCAACAGCGTCGCGACGCTGCGACAACTTGGAGCCCAAGACAAAGTGACGTCAGAGCGTCGCGACGCTGCGCCTGCTGGACAGTTATAAAAGGGGCCATTTGCATCCAAGTTTGGGGAGCCAATTTGTGGGTTGTCACCCCATGCTAGAGTCCACACTAAAATTGGGGATTTTTGGGAGAGTTTTGGAGCTTTTTTGAAGATCTTTGGAGCTCGGGATCGATGGAGGTCGCCGCAGGATCGAGAAGATCGACACTTTTATGAGCATTTCTCTTCCCTTTTCCTTTGTGTTTTAGTTTCTAGAATTGTTGTGAGTAGGAATTATTGGATTTTAGTGATTATGAGTAGTTAATTCCTAAATTCTATGAGTTTGATTTAATCTGATGAACCTTTGCTTGATTAATGAATTAATTTGGTTTAATTGTCATTATTGTTCATTTGTGCATTTTGTCCTTAATGCTTTTAATCAACTGATCACTGATTAAATGAATCGTTACTAAGTGGAAACTCGACGGAGAGAAGCTTAGACTAGAACTGAATGCATGACTAACGTTTATTTACCCGAGTGACACGGGATAAGCTAAATAGCGTTAGAGGTTGTATTGAAGGGTCGTAATGCCTTGCTAAGTAAATAAAGAGGAAACCGAAAGGAGATTCTTTATTGAAAGGTATGAGATAGGAGGAAACCGACAGGAGAGTCCTTGTCATTAGGCTTCTAGACTTATGAATCAAATGATTAGATAATCCATATTAGTTAATTGATTAAGCATTAAAGGTCCAATTGATGAAATCAACCCTCTAAGAATTATCCCTCCAAATTGTGTCTCCATTTATCTTTTGCTTTCTAGATTAGCTTTTTAGTTTATCTTTTCGGCATTAGATTTTGTTCCCTAAATAAAGCTAAGCAAGAGTATTCGCAGTAATTAATTGAATAAATCCAATCCCTATGGAGACGATACTCTTATACTCAAAATCACGATATTACTTGTGACGACTCGTTCGCTTGCGGTAAATACGTCAACAATATTTAAAGGAATGGAGTCCAAATTTGGAAAAGAGGCTAGAAAAAGGAAGACGGACCGATTGGGAGTTGCGATCAGACAAAAACAGAGGAGAATTAGAGGAAAAGCAACCGTAGAGACACTATTCAGCTTGGGAAAGCTGGATTCGGTCTTGGGAGCTTCTTCTTTAGTCCTTTCCTCTTATCTTCTCTCTTCTCATTGGTGTTAGTTGTGTTAGAAGCTGGGAACATGTTGTGTATGGGAATTTTCTGCTATACTGAACTTGTTTCACCTTTGAACATGAGCTAATCCTCTTTGGGTGAGGATTAGGGGTTTTATATTGTAACGGGTGTTTGATTGTAGTTGAACCTTGCAAATTTCATCTTAAAGTAAAGTGTGCTTCAATTTTTATGCTAGATTTTTGTTTGGCCAGCTATTATCTAGTATTGTTGTCATTAATTCGGAAGAATGGTTGATGGTCGAATGCTTTACTTTACGTTAGCTTAATAAGAGTAGTGATCCACTAGTGGGTAGTTTAGGAATGAACACCCACCTAATGCACAAATCAGATGTAGCTTAAATTGAGGTGTTAAATGGGAGTTTAATAACCTTATTCTATGGAGAATTAGAAAATTTTCGTGACCATTCTGAGTGAGATGAATTTAGCACAGGTTTAGCTACAGCAATCGCTTGAAGCATAATAAAATCCCTAATCCGAGCCTCTCTTTTTCCTTGCATCCAACTGTCTGTCTTGCATTATTTACCTTGTATTATCTTTAGTTTCTTTAAAGTTTTTTTACTTTTGTGCTATTTAGCTAGTGAATGATATTTTGCCCTTGGTTACTTCGAATTTCATTGAAAAGTAAGCTTAGAAATAGAGGCTTCATTGCATCAATCCCTGTGGAAACGATATAAAAATACTTATCACTTGTTGCTGATCGTGTGCACTTGAACGTGTGTTTGTGAGTTTTTACTGCATATTTAGAATCACTTTGCACAAGGCAACAAGTTTTTGGCGTCGTTGCCGGGGATTGAGTTGATTTTCGCTATTTTTAAGTTGAAATTCGGTGAAATTGGTGCTAAAAACAGAATCTAACTTCGTTGTTTGATTTTGCAGGTGCGGGTAGCTGTGTATGAACGAGTTTCCTAATTTGGAATTCAATTTTGACCCTGAGATTGATAGAACTTTTCATAGATGGAGAAGGGAGCAAAGGGAAAGAAACAATAGGATGGATCCACCACCTCTTTTACCTCCGGTAAACCAAGGAAACCAATAGCCTAATCTTGAGATAAATCAGCAACTGAGGGTAGAAATTCAAGCTGAGAACCCTGTCTTGATAGCCAACCATAGGGGAAGAGCTATTAGAGCTTATGTCGTCCCTACTTTCAATGAGTTGTATCTAGGGATAGCTAGACCCGAGATTCAGGCACAAAATTTTGAGATGAAGTCTGTGATGTTCCAAATGTTACAAACGGTGGGACAATTCCATGGATTACCTTCGGAGGACCCACATTTACACCTTAAATCCTTTTTGGGAGTGAGTGATTCATTTAGAATTCAAGGAGTTTCTCAAGATGCTTTGAGGTTAACCTTGTTCCCTTATTCTTTGAGAGATGGAGCTAAGTCTTGGTTGAATAACTTTGCCCTCGGTTCCATCACTTCATGGAATGAGTTAGCCGAGAAGTTCCTTATTAAGTACTTCCCTCCCACTAGGAATGCCAAGCTTAGAGCGGATATAGTGTCTATTAGGCAATTTGACGATGAGTCCTTTAGTGAAGCTTGGGAAAGATTTAAGGAATTGTTGAGAAAATGCCCCCACCATGGTCTACCCACTGTATTCAAATGGAGACTTTTTATAATGGGTTGAATATGGCTACTCAAAATATGGTAGATGCTTTAGCTAATGGTGCTTTATTATCCAAGACTTATGATGAGGCTTATGCCATTTTGGAGAGAATTTCCACAAACAGTTGTCAATGGTCTGATTCAAGAAGCATGGCTGGGAAGAAAAATAAAGGTATGTTAGAGGTTGACATAGTTACATCTTTCAATGCGAGGTTTGATTCAATGGAAAGTATGATGAAAAAATTGAATTCGGGATTTGAGAGTTTGCAATTGATGAATTCGAACGCAAACCAGACTGCTGCAGCAATTAATATAAATCAGAATGCTACAGATTCCTGTGTGTATTGTGGAGAGGATCATACTTTTGAATTTTTCCCAGGGAATCCAGCTTCGGTGTTTTATGTTGGGAACCAAAATGCCCCTAGGAATAACCCTTATTCCAATACATAAATCCCGGTTGGAGAAATCATCCAAATTTTGCTTGGGAGAGGCCAAGGGAGTAACTCCAACAACCAACAAGCTCAACAAAAGATTAATGGACCCCATGGATTTGGGCATCAGAATCAACAAGGCCAATTCCAAAAAGCTAATATGAACCAACAAGCCACTGGGTCTTCCTTGGAGAACATGTTTAAGGAGTACATGGCCAAAACAGATGCTGCCATTCAAACCCATCAAGCTTCTTTAAGAAATTTGGAAGTGCAAATGGGTCAGATAGCCAATGAATTGAAGGTAAGGCTACATGGTAAACTCCCTTCAGATACTGAAAGTTCAAAAAGAGAAGGAAAAGAACAAGTTCAAGCAGTGGAACTAAGGAGCGGAAAGCCTTTTGTTGAGAAAAAAGTGCTGAAACCGCAACAACCAACTGGACAGTTTGATTATTTGCACACTGATTTGGAAAAGACAGTAGGGAAAAAGGAGAAAATAGATGCTAGAATTCGAATGGAAAAGAGTTCCGAGGGTGAGGAAGTCGAAGAAATTCCTAGGACAACCTCTACAATTCCTCCTAAGTTAGTTCCTATACCGTCCCCAACATTTAAACCGCCCCCACCACCCTTTCCTCAAAGATTAAAGCAGAAAAATCAAGAGGCTAATTTTAAGAAGTTCTTTGAGGTCTTGAAACAACTTCATATAAACATTCCACTAGTTGAGGTGTTAGAGCAAATGCCCAGCTATGCGAAGTTCCTCAAGGATATTTTGACAAAGAAAAGGAGATTGGGTGAGTATGAAACTGTGGCATTAACCGAGGAGTGTAGTGCAATTTTGAAGAATAGGATTCCTCCTAAAGTAAAAGATCTTGGAACTTTCACCATCCCTGTTTCTATTGGTGGCAAAGAATTGGGAAGAGCTTTATGCGATCTTGGAGCTAGCATTAACCTCATGTCATTGTCCATCTTCAAGAAATTAGGAGTTGGTGAAGCAAGGCCAACCACTGTGACTTTACAACTTGCTAATAGATCAATCACCTACCCTCAAGGAAAAATTGAGGACATCTTAGTTCAAGTGGATAAGTTGATATTTCCAGCGGATTTCATTATTTTGGATTGTGAAGCCGACAAGGATGTGCCGATTATTTTGGGAAGACCGTTTTTAGCCACAAGGAGAGCTCTAATTGATGTGCAAAAAGGTGAGTTGATTATGCGAGTGTATGATCAAGAGGTTAAGTTCAATGTGTTTGATGCCATGAAATGCCCAGCTGAGTTGGAGGAGTGTTTTATGATTCACGTGATGGATGAGATGGTAACGCATAAATGGGAGGAGGAATTGCTACAGCATCATATACAGCATTTTCGTGAAATCAGAATGGAAGACTTGGAAATGTTGTGTGTACAGCAGAAAACAAAAGGGGTAAATGAGGTTTCTAATTTCAAGAGAGCTTTTGAATCACTGGAGTTGTCGGAGAGGAAAATTAAACCGATGCAACCATCCATTGTAGAGCCTCCTAACTTAGAACTCAAGTCATTGCCCACGTATTTGAAATATGCATATTTGGGAGAGCAAAAAACATTGCCCATCATTATTTCATCAAGTTTGCTCCCTGGAGATGAGAAAGCATTGTTGGAATTGCTTAAGAAATTCAAGAAGGCCATTGGATGGACACTAGCCGATATTCAAGGGATAAGCTCATCCTTTTGTATGCACAAAATCAACTTGGAGGAAGGAAATTTCAAGTCAGTTGAGCATCAAAGGAGGCTAAATCCAGCCATGAAAGAAGTGATTAAAAAGGAGATAATCAAGTGGCTAGATGCTGGAATTATATATATACCCCATATCCGATAGCAATTGGGTGAGTCCGGTTCAATGTGTGCCGAAAAAAGGGGGAATGACAGTGGTTGTAAATGAAGCCAATGAGCTAGTTCCTACGAGAACAGTGACGGGCTGGAGGGTATGTATGAATTATAGACGTTTGAACAAAGCCACAAAGAAAGACCATTTCCCTCTACCTTTCATTGACCAAATGTTGGACAAACTAGCTGGGCAAGATTATTATTGCTTTTTGGATGGTTATTCGGGGATATAACCAAATCACTATAGCACCCCAAGATCAAGAGAAAACCACTTTCACTTGTCTCTATGGCAATTTTGCATTTAGGAGGATGTCGTTTGGTCTTTGCACCGCTCTGGCTACATTTCAAAGATGTATGATGGCCATTTTTTCTGATTTAGTGGAGACCATAATGGAAGTATTCATGGATGATTTCTCGGTTTTTGGAGAATCCTTCCAAGCTTGTCTCACTAATTTGGGAAGAGTTTTGCAAAGATGCGAAGAGACGAATTTGGTGCTTAATTGGGAAAACTGCCACTTTATGGTAAAGGAAGGGATAGTCCTTGGTCATAAAATTTCTAGAAAAGGCATTGAAGTGGATAGAGCAAAAGTGGCGATTATTGAGAAGCTTGAGCCACCAACCATAGTGAAGGGAGTAGGAGTTTCCTTGGGCATGCCGGTTTTTATAGGAGATTCATCAAGGATTTTTCTAAAATTTCAAAACCCCTTTGCTTGTTGTTAGAAGCCAATAGACCATTTGAATTTGGAGAGGAGTGTTTGAAGGCATTCAACACCTTAAAAATTGCTTTAGTGACTGCACCTATCGTTTCTAGCCCGAATTGGCAACTACCATTTGAATTAATGTGTGATGCAAGTGACTATGCAGTGGGTGCAATGTTTGGGCAAAGGTATGGCAAGATTATTCATCCTATTTACTATGCTAGTAAAAGACTTAATGGAGCACAACTGAATTATACCACCACTGAAAAAGAATTGTTGGTTGTAGTCTTTGCATTTGAAAAATTTCGGCCATATTTAGTGGGATCTAAGGTTATTGTGTTTACGGATCATGCTGCCATTAAGTATTTACTAGCTAAAAAGGATGCTAAGCCAAGGTTGATAAGGTGGGTGTTGCTACTTCAAGAGTTTGATCTAGAGATTAAAGATAAAAAGGGTTCTGAGAATTTGGTTGCTGACCATTTATCAAGGCTGAAAGGTAATAGAAAAATGCTACAGCAGAGTGAAATCAAGGATTCATTCCTGATGAGCAATTACTTACAGTAGCTCACGTGAAGGAAATTGACACTCATTGGTTTGCAGACTTTGCAAATTACCTAGCCTGTGGAATTGTGCCTCCGGATATGACCAAACAGCAACTAAAAAAAATTCCACTTTGAGGTGAGTTTTACTTTTGGGATGAACCATTCTTGTATAGGCAGTGCGCAGACGGCATTTTTAGAAGATGTGTTGTTGAAAGTGAAGTATAGTCCATATTGACCCATTGCCACTCATCCCCTTATGGTGGACATTTCGGTGGGCAAAGAACAGCTGCAAAAATGTTTCAGTCAGGTTATTTTTGGCCCTCGGTATTCAAGGATGCTCATTTGTTTAGTAAAGTGTGTGACAAGTGTCAGGGGAAGGGGAACTTAAGCCGAAAAGATGAAATTCCTCTCACCTATATTTTAGAGGTAGAACTTGCACAAGCACATTTTTACTCGCTTTGGAACTCCTAGAGTTTTAATAAGTGATGAGGGGACTCATTTCGTGATAGAATGATGAAAAACATGTTGGGCAAGTACAATGTTAAGCATAGAGTCTCAACCCCTTACCACCCACAAGCTAACGGCCAAGCGGAGATATCAAATAGGGAAATTAAGAACATTTTAGAAAAAATGGTCAGCCCGAACAGGAAGGATTGGTCAATTCGGCTTGATGATGCATTGTGGGCTTATAGGACAGCATTCAAAACTCCATTGGGCATGTCTCCATTCAAATTAGTTTTTGGAAAATCTTGTCATTTTCCTTTAGAGTTGGAACATAAAGCTTTTTGGGCTATTAAAAAGCTCAACTTTGATCATGAGGTAGCGGGTGATTTGCGAAAATTGCAGCCTATGGAGATGGAGGAGTTTAGACAGTTATCCTATGATAATGCCAAAATATACAAGGAAAAGACCAAGGCTTGGCATGACAAGAAGTTAGTGCCTAAGAAGTTTGAAAAAGGACAAAGAGTGTTGTTGTTTAATTCAAGACTTAAGCTCTTTCCTGGAAAACTTAAGTCGAGGTGGTCGGGGTCGTTTACTGTTCTAGAAACTTTTGACCATGGGGCAGTGTTATTGAAGGATGAATCGGATGGTAGGCAATTTAAGGTGAATGGGCAAAGGCTCAAACACTACTGGGGTGAAGAATTCCAGAGGTGTTATGCCTCTTGCAAGTTGTTGGAGAGTTGAGAAGTGAAGAGAAAAGAAAGGGACAATGTGTTTTACTTTGTGGTGAACGTTTTTGGTCCCTAAGGTGGTAAAATGAGTTTTAAATTTTCTGCTTTATTTCATTTCGCTGCAGTCATTAGCTTTAATTTTCGGTTTTAAATTGCATTCTGTTTTAATTGCATTTGGTAGTGCCTAATTATAGTTAGATTTGTAGTTTTGTTTATTTTAGTGTGCTTTCAGTTTCACTATCTTGTTTGCTGATTTCTTTTTAGCTTATTTTGTGCAAGTAAGATTTAAATTGTTAGGTGATCTCATGCCAAAAGGTGAAGGAAGAATCTGGTAAGAGGATTTTGGGCAGTGGGCTTCTCGATTTTGGAGGTGAGTTATCAAATCTGATGGGATGGATTTTAGAGCCTTGGAAGGATGGGCTGATGTGAAACAAGGAGGTCAGTCTTTATGGGGCTCAAGGAAGAAATTTGGGCAGTCTTTTGGATGGTGGTAATGAAGAGAAATTTGAAATTAAATGGGGCAGGTGGCAAGTGTAATGCATGCCATAGCTTTCACATCCAAGATTGAATGGGTTGCCTTGCATGAATGCATTTAAGCTGGTGGTTTCATTTCGTTAAGCTTGCATTCGAAAAGTTGAAGAAACAAGCCCTCTGTTTTCTTTTCCCTCCCACGCTAGCTGAAAAAAAAAATTCTACCATCCTTCTCGGTTTTGAAGTTTTGGTTGATAGTTCTTGCTTATTATCATGGACCTCGCTCAGTTGCAAAGAAAATATTTAGATCCAAGGTCCTTGGTGAAGAAGGAGAGTCGGCAAGAGGTAAAGAAAAGCAAACAGCTCAAGATGGATTTAGCATGGTGCAGCCTTCTTCTTCCCCTCGAAGAAAAGCAGCAAAAGGTAAGGGAAAAGAGCCCATGTCGTCTTCAAGGGAAGGAGCAAAGAAGTTTGTTAATGCCAAGGCTGCCTCTCGGTTTGAGGACTTGAAAAACAGAGAGTTGTTGATAGAAAGGGGATTTGATTCAAACCTGGACAATCTACCTTTCACTTTTTGGTCATGATCATTCGCAACCAAAGTTGGGAAAATTGTGCAGCAAGCCCGAGCCAGCAGTGGCTAACCTTGTGAAAGAATTCTATGCAAACTTTCAAGATGACGGCTTATGGATGACGAAGGTTCGTGGCCAGCTGGTGCAATGGAGCCCCACAGCGATTAATGAATACTATGATGTCCCGGATTTCCCATATGCCATCTTCAACTCGATGGAGATTCCACCTTCAAACGATCAACTCCAAGCAGCGTTAATTATCTTGTGTAGTAGATGGAGCATGCTGGAAAATGTCAAAGAATGGGAATAGATCCTTGCTTTCGGCCTATGTCACACCGGAGGCAAATATTTGGTTATGGTTCATCCGAAATCGCATCCTTCCCACCACTCATGACACAACTGTTTCCAAAGAAAGAATGCTCCTGATTTTTTCTATTCTAAGTCTCATTAGTATTGATGAAGGAAGGATTATTGCTAGGGATATTTCTGCTTATGCCCGAAAGAAATCAAGGAAGTTATTCTTCCCGAATCTCATTACGACTCTTTGCATCAAGGCTAATGTTGCAAATGACGGAGGAAGACGAAGTGGTGATGGATAAAGGCATCATAGATACGGCAACTATAACCCGCCTCATGGGTGATGGAAAGGGGAGAAAAAGCTCCACGGTGGCCAGCGGGATTGAAGAGCTCCTCAAACAACAAAAAGAGATATTGCATCAAGTGCAATATCAAGGGGCACAGTAGAGACTATATTGGGAATACTCTCTCAAGCGGGATGAGATGGTGGAGAAAGCCTTTAATTCTGACCCTGAGGAAGTACTTCCACCTTTCCCTCCATTCCCCGAAGGAGTGCTTAATCCATGGTGCCCCCCCTCGTCCGATGATGATGATGATGAAAGTGGAGCCGAAGAAGAAGATTGAGTGAGGGGAGTTTGCTGTTTCTATGCCTCTGTGGGAGTTTGTTGCTGTTTTTGAGTGAAGTTGTTGTCGGTTTTAAATTTTTCTGCTTTGGTTTGCTTGATGTTGGTTTTATTTGAAGGTGTTCATATAACACATGCGGAAGCAATTTTAGGATCGGAGGCACTTAACTACATCAATTTTAGAAAATGAAAACATGCTGTCCAAATACCGTAAACAGAGAGCAGAATTTGTACCAACCTTTTTGTAGACCGATTCAACAAATCCCTTTGATTCCTTTGATCACGAACGGTGTGTGGACCACCTCTAGTGTCTTCCCTACTATTCTCCGGGCCAAGAACGACTTGTGGGAGTCTATAGAGATAGGGAATGGGAAGGGAATGCTTGAAGGTTCAAGCACTAGAGAGATATATGGAGATGAGTGAGTTTGAGACCAAAATCCAGCAGCATAACAATATGGAAATGGCTCTCTCTTCTCTTAATCTGATTTTGCATCTACTTATAGAGATATTCCATGCAAGGAAAGGCCTCAAGATGCAAGACACATGGTGGTAATGCAAGCAAAAGTGGATTCTAGGTGTTGAAGTCACAACACATGCAACAAGTGCATGGATGTGTTGTATTCCACTTTGTATCAACATGCAAGAGTGGAAATCCATCTAAATCCACTAAGTTTGATCCTCAATCAGATTTTGCTTGCATTCTAATTCCAATTCCAATTCCAAATTGAAATTGATATCATGGCAATTAATTAGAAACATTTCCAATTAATTTGTTATGATTAATCCAATTAATCATTGTCACCTTGTGCAATCTAATTATATATGATTCCTAATTCATATATAGTATTTAAAACACTTTTAAATACATAATTTCTCATTTTCCAATTTAATTCATAATTAAATATTGTGTCAAAAACAATTTACAAAAATGCCCTTTTTCCCGATTTTGAACAATTCAAAGAATCCTATCTTATTGTTCTAGGCTTTATTCCGATATGAGCTAGTAGGGGGACCTAATGGACCTATAGATCATGGGCTCCAACGATTCGAGGCTAACCGACTAATCTCATTAACCAAGCTTAACCAACATTCGTTAACTATCGGGACACTCCACTATAGCCCGATAGTTGCACTCCCCTCACTATAGATATATTTCCGTCCACTTGATTTAACCATGTTCAGTAAGTCGATCCTTCACAGGTTGTTCGTAACTATAGCTGGGTCAAATGTCCGTTTTACCCCTATAGTACTTCTTGTTCCTTAAGTCCCACTGATCCTCTAATGAACAATTGGTTTATGGTCCAACCAACAAACCGAGTCCCTCTCGGGCCAATGAGAGGGCGGGATCCCTTTGTTCAAGCCCCGGATACAGCACTTAAGGGAACAACCTCGCTACTATCCCTAATTCGGGTAGGAGCGAATTCTTTCTTGCAGAACTATGTCCCCAGCTATCTACCCATTCCTATCCCTGAAATGGGAGGCTTATTGAGTCGGCAATGCTGAGCCACTCTCACCCATGCAGATCTAAGGATAAGACCGAATAAACAGGAGTTCATAGTTAGCTCAGGATTAAGATCGAGTTACCTAGGTCATCACATGAAATAGTCAGTCTTGTCAGTAGACGGCGTTATAAAGCAAGAGTGACTTATTTCTCGGTCCTGGTCTTATGCAAACTCATTGCATAGGACGCCCCCACTCGCATGTCTCTACATGGACGATTTAGGATCACATCCTCTATACTATCTATAAAGTGGGTCGCGTCTCATAGTGTCCCCAGAATAAGGTACCCAGCCCTATCCCTATACTATAGACCGTTTTGGCTATTACAAGAGCTTGATCCACTTTTATGTCTCTACATAAAGCTCAAGTGTTCATCCTATATCCATGGATCTTAGTTTATTGGATTTGGGTTTTCTAATGTGCAATTTACTTATTCAGTAATGACTTTACTGAATTAATCTCGATAACGACTTTATCGAACAAGTATATAATATTGTTTAACATTCACTATCTACGAGTTTTAGGGCACCAATCCCAACATTATTTCAGTTATCTTTAATGTTATGTATGAAAGAATGAAGAAAAAAAATATTTGCGGGTTGTTTGTATGGAAATCGAATGAAACGTTAAGCTTCTATTTCCATAGTCAATTTCTTGCATGCGTAAATTCTGAATCTTCATTTTAGTGTTTGGGCTGTTTAATATTGAGTTGTCATGCTGATTTTTAATATTTTCTGAGCCTTGTTTGAGTTGTTGCTTGCCCATTAATTACACCTTGCTGGAATACTCTAAAAGAGTGGACAAATTTTTTTTGCTCTGAGTTAGAAAATTTTGATTGCAAGTGAGTGACAGCCAGCTACTTCATGCATGCATTGGATGATTTAGAATTCTAGCAATTTGTATACTTAAGCATTGGCATGAAGCTTTAGTCCCAATCTTGTGTGAGATGGCCTTTTATGGTGCATAGTTGTGCTTTTGTTCGAATTCCCCTTGTTGATTGCTGCAGCAGCTGTATACTTGGTTAAGATCAAAAATTCTATTTTAATTTGCAATAGTAGCGTTATGTCTTTTGATCCTTAGCATCTTAGCCTATTTGCTTAGTTAGATTATCTTATTGTGCTTTAAGTCCTTAGGTTGATAGGAAGCTTCCTAATTTTCCTCCTTGGCTTAGCTCAAATCTTAGGAAAGCTTGTACCCAGTTCTTTGCCCAAAGCTTATAATCTTCCTAAGCAATAGACCTTAACTTCTCTTAGAAAAAAAATAAGTTTGGGGGTCTTTACCTTGCTTTCTCATTCATTGGGGACAATGAATAGATTAAGCTTGGGGGTGAGGTAACCCTTGTAAAAAAAACGCATATATATAATAGAAAAGGCATCTTAGAAAACATTCCTCTTTGTCGTCCTCTCCCTTTTTGGAACTTATCTTTTTCCTTGAGCTTGCCTAGTAATCAGGGGGATTTATGATACCCATAGTTTGCCTCTGCGTCAAAAAACAACTCAACGGAAGTGAAAATTTTCTATAAAAAAAAAAAAAAATTAAAATGAGTTGAATAAAGGGATGAGTGCTAGCCTGAAAGTTGCAATTTCCCCAGGGCTTAGGTGAGCTTCACCAAAAAGTGTTGCCACTCTGAGAAGCAAGGAAATAGTTGCTAGAAAGCTATCTTAGGTAATCTTAAGGGTAATGAATGCAGTTCTCGTTAGGTGATAAGCTTGGAGGCTAGGGTGAGCTTCACCAAAAAGTGTCGTCATTCCTTCACCAAAAAGCTATGACTTACGAGACTTTTCAAGATGGTAAAATAAAAAAAGAGAATAAAAGCTAAACAGAAGTTTTAGGTTGAGCTTTGAGGTTTTAGAAGTTGGGCATTAGGATTGTAGGATTGCTTAGAAAGCTTTAGGATTAAAATTTGAGCTAAGTAAGTTAGAAGGTTAGTGGCTTGCTTGATACCAATAGGTTGGCACAATCGGAAATGATAGCTTGTCAAGGTAGGCTAAGAGTGTGAATCAAAAGCAGAGTGCTGAACTTTTTAGAAATGCCAAGTATGGAGGACAATTTATTTTTAGGGTTCTGCATTCTTTTGAATTTGTGAGCATTCAAAAAGGGGGTTTGAGCAAAAAGTAGCTGTGTAGCAGTCATGAAGGCTCTATTGGGGTATAGCTGGCTGAGATTTTAGTTTATGAGAGTTTTTAACCTAGCATTGCTTAGGGACGAGCAATGAGCTAAGTTTGGGGGTTGATAACTCTAGGAAACAAGAGTTATTGGCCATGATTTTAGGCTTAAAGACTTAGATTTATTCTGAGTAATTGCTAATTGAGATGAATTTTGTTGAATTTGAAGGCATCTGATGAGAATTTTAATTGAGGGTTATGGTTGGAAATTTTTGTGCAAATTGATTAATTAATCTGACCTGGAGCTTTAATTTGCGCAGTAAATGCTATGGCATCTAAGCTGGCAGAAGACAGCAGGGAAGCTGAAATTCGTTGGTTGCTGGAGATGGTTTCCACGTGGAGGACTTCATTAATTGATGTGGCATTTCCAGCTGCTGATTTAAGCTCTTCCCAACCTTTAGAAGGAATTTCATGTGGGCAAGGCTTGTCTAATCAGCCCTGAAACCCACGATTGTGGCAGGGTATATAAAGAAATGGAGTCCAAATTTGGAAAAGAGGCTGGAAAAAGGAAGAAGGACCGATTGGGAGCTGCGATCAGACAAAAACATAGGAGAATTAGAGGAAAAACAACCGTAGAGACACTATTCAGCTTGGGAAAGCTGGATTCGATCTTGGGAGCTTCTTCTTTAGTCCTTTCCTCTTATCTTCTCTCTTCTCATTGGTGTTAGTTGTGTTAGAAGCTGGGAACATGTTGTGTATGGGAATTTTCTGCTATACTGAACTTGTTTCACCTTTGAACATGAGCTAATCCTCTTTGGGTGAGGATTAGGGGTTTTATATTGTAACGGGTGTTTGATTGTAGTTGAACCTTGCAAATTTCATCTTAAAGTAAAGTGTGCTTCAATTTTTATGCTAGATTTTTGTTTGGCCAGCCATTATCTAGTATTGTTGTCATTAATTCGAAAGAATGGTTGATGGTTGAATGCTTTACTTTACGTTAGCTTAATAAGAGTAGTGATCCACTAGTGGGTAGTTTAGGAATGAACATCCACCTAATGCACAAATCAGAAGTAGCTTAAATTGAGGTGTTAAATGGGAGTTTAATAACCTTATTCTATGGAGAATTGGAAAATTTTTCGTGACCATTCTGAGTGTGATGAATTTAGCACAGATTTAGCTACAGCAATCGCTTGAAGCATAATAGAATCCCTAATCTGAGCCTCTCTTTTTCCTTGCATCCAACCATCTGTCTTGCATTATTTACCTTGTATTATCTTTAGTTTCTCTAAAGTTTGTTTACTTTTGTGCAATTTAGCTAGTGAATGATATTTTTCCCTTGGTTACTTCAAATTTCATTGAAAAGTAAGCTTAGAAATAGAGGCTTCATTGCATCAATCCCTGTGGAAACGATATAAAAATACTTATCACTTGTTGCTGATCGTGTGCACTTGTACGTGTGTTTGTGAGTTTTTACTGCATCTTTATAATCACTTTGCACAAGGCAACAATTTACATGGCTCAACCAAAGGGCTATGAGGTTAAAGGAAAGGAACATATGGTTTGTCTCCTTCACAAGTCGATTTATGGACTGAAGCAATTGCCAAGACAGTGGTATATTCACTTTGATACCTTTATCTTGAAGCAAGGGTCTCACAGGAGCTCATATGATGCATATATTTATTGGAAACTATCTCTGAAAGGTACATATGTTTATCTACTGCTTTATGTAGATGATATAATACTTGTGTCTAAGGATTATGCTAAAATCTGTGAACTCAAGAAACAGTTGAGTAGTGAGTTTGAAATGAAAGATTTAGGTGCATTGAAAAGAATCTTAGGCATGGATGTTAAGAGAGATAGGGAGAACGGTTTGTTAACCATTTCGCAAGAGAGTTATGTGCATAAACTTCTTGAGAAGTATAACATGTTTGATTGTAAGTCAGTTTCGACACCCTTGGCATCTCATTTTAGGCTTTCTTCGTCTCATTCGCCTAAAACTGATCAGGAAAGGTTAGAGATGTCTAAAATTCCATATTGTAATGTCGTAGGGAGCATTATGTATCTCATGATTTGTACTATGCCTGACTTGGGTTACTCAATGAGCATGATAAGTAGGTTTATGTCAAATCCTGGAAAGGAGCATTGGAATGCAGTTAAATGGGTGCTTCGGTATTTGAAAGGTACGTCAGGTGTTTCACTGTGTTTTGGGAATGGTTGTGATCAATCAGCATTGCTAGAAAGCTTCACATATGCAGATTATGCTGCAGACCTCGACAAAAGAAGGTCTTTATCAGGTCATATTTTTCACCTGTATGGTAATGTGGTCAGCTGGAAGGTTGTTCTACAACCAGTAGTTGCTTTGTCAACCACTGAATCAGAGTATATTTTAGTTGGTGAAGCAGTTAAGGAAGCAATGTGGTTGAAGAGAATTGTTGGTGAGTTGTCTCAAGAGTTTATTCCTATCATCTGTTGTGATAGCCAGAGTGTTATTCATCTTGCGAAGAATCTATCTCACCATGAACGATCTAAGCATATTGATGTTAAGTTTCACTTTATAAGGGATATGGTTTTTCAGAATGAAGTTAAATTGCTGAAAGTTCATACTGATCAGAATTTTTCGGATATGCTTACGAAGGTTCTCACAGCTCATAGGTTTAAATACCTGTTAAATGAGCTGAATGTTAAGCCAAGGTGATAGGGAAATTAGAGAACCAGCTTATAGCTTAAGATATTCTTGTCATGAGGAAGATTTGTGAAAAATATGACAAGGCATCTTAAGGGGGCACTTTTGTAATATTCAAGATAAAGAGGGACAGCCTTGTAATTTAGAGCATCATCTTGTTTAGGGGTTGGATTCACGATTCAATTCACACAGTGAGAGAGACCCAAAAATACGCAGAAACAGAGAGAGGGAAAAGTGTCGTCGTCGGTCACGAAAACGCGTGGGTCTCGTTGTTTAGAGACAGATAGTCGTCGGGGAGGGTGAGTTTCTTCTGGTTAGGCACTGCCGTGGGTTTTTGTTTGAGGACAGAATCGGCGTGGGTCTCGGGCAATCGGCGTGGGTCTCGGGTATCTTTGATTCTCGGTTTAGATTGGTTTCTCGCCGGAGTAAACAGCGTGGGTCTCGGTTCAGATCGATTTTCTTCTTGCCGTCGTGGTGTCCTTAATTGTCGGGCTGTGTGTATCGGTTTAGCACCGTGTGAGACGTGGGTTAACACTGCTTTTGGGTCTCGGTTTCAAGGGCGGTTCTGTTCGTCGAAGTGAACCTTGAAGCTGCAGCAGTGGGTCTTGATTTTGGAGGCTAAGGAGAAGTCGTGGATATATCGTTTGAAGCTCAAATGGATTAAGGTTTGAGGTAGTTCACCATTGTGTGATTTGTGCGAATAATATACTCTGTATTGTTGAATATTGCTCTTAATAAAACTCTCATAAGTTGGTTCTCAAAGTGGATGTAGACCGAAAGGTTGAACCACTATATATTCTTGTGTTCGTTCTTCTCTTGCTTGATTTATTTCGCTGTTGGAAATTTGTGTTCTATTTGGCATATATTTAAGTTCGCTTAAAATTGTACAAGTGGTATCAGAGCCATTCCCCAAAGGTAGCCATGTCGGGTGGAATCCTCGGGTGTTGAACAAAGAAAAGTTGTGAGCCTTAATCGTCATGGTGGAGATCCGTGGTTGAGCTCTGGATAGGCGGGTATACTCCGGAGAAGAGGAGTCGTCCTGGATAAGAGCAAGAACTCTCGGTAAAGCAGTGAAGCCTAGAGAGTTGGACGCATAGATGATTATTTGATGGGGAGGCTCGGTGGTACTTTGTTCAAGGGGAGGATTGTTGGGAGTGCGACCAAAGTCCCACATTGGCTAGATGAGGGGAGGATCATGGGTGTATAAGGGAGGACAGGTATCTCCATTGGTGTGAGGCCTTTTGGGGTAATCCAAAAGTACATTCATGAGGGCTTATGCCCAAAGTGGACAATATCATACCATTGTGGAGATATGTGTGTGTATGGTAGTCCCTTACAAGTGGTATCAGAGCCATTCCCCGGGCGTAGCCGTATTGGGTAGAATCCTCGGATGTCGAACAAAGAAGTTGTGAGCCTTGAAGTAGTCATAGGGAGATCCGTGGTTGAGCTCTGGGCAGGCAGGTATATACTCCGGAGAAAGAAGTTGTCATGGATAAGAGCAACAACTCTCGATAAAACGGTGAAGCCTAGAGAGTTGGACGGATAAATGACTATTTTGTTGGGTTTAATGTCCTATAAACTCGTAGTTTGTAAATCATTAAACATATTCTATTTCCAATAAAGACGTTATTGAGGTTATTCAGTAAAAGATGTTATTGAATATGTAAATTGCGAATGATTAACCTAAATCCAATAAACTAAGATCCTTGACTATAAAATGAATACTCGAACTATATGTAGGGACATATCGTAGGATCAAGTTCAAGTTTATAGTCAAAATAGTTTATAGTATAAGGATACGGTTGGGTGCCTTATCCTGGTGACACTATGGACGCGGCCCACTTTGTATTAAGTACAAACGATGAGATCCTAAATCGTTCATGTGGTGACATGCGAGTGGGGGCGTCCTATGCAATGAGTTTGCATAAGACTGGACCACGAAATAAGTCACTTTCTTTTTATAACGCCGTTTACTGAAGAAACTGACTATTTCTCATAGATGACCTAGGTAACTCGTTCTTAATCCTGAGCTATCTATGAACTCCTGTTTATGAGAGATTATCCTTTTATCTGCATGGGTGAGAGTGGCCAGCATCGCCGACTCGACAAGCCTACCATTTTGGGGATAAGATCGAATAGATAGCTGGGGACATAGTTTCGCAAGACGGAATTCACTCCTACCCATTTTAGGGATAGCAGAGAGGTTGTTCTCTTAAGTACTAACTCCAGGACTTGAACAAGGGGCCCCACCCTCTCGTTGGATCGAGAGGAACTGAGGTTTGATGGTTGGACCGCAAACCGATTGTTCATTAGAGGATTGGTGGAACTTAAGGAACAAGAAGTACTATAGGGGTGTAACGGTTATTTGACCTAGCTATAGCTACGAACAACCTGTGAAGGAACGACTTACTGAACATGGTTAAATCAAGTGGACGGAAATATATCTATAGTGAGGGGAGTGCAACTATCGGGCTATAGTGGAGTGTCCCGATAGTTAACGAATGTTGGCTAGCTTAGATAATGAGATTAGTCGGTTAGCCTTGAATCGTTGGAGCCCATGATCTATAGGTCCATTAGGTCCCTCTACTAGCTCATATCAGATTAAAGCCTAGAACATATTGATAGGAATTTTTGAATCGTTCAAAAACGGGAAATAGGGTTTTTATCGTAAGACGTGTTCGACACAATGATTTAATTATGAATTAAATTAGGAATTGAGAGATGAGGTATTTGAAAGTGTTTTAAATACCATATATATGTATTAGGAATCATATATAATTCATGACATTAGGTGATAAAGATTGATTGGATCAATCATATCAAAATTACTTGGAAATGTCCCAATTAATTGCCTAGAAATCAATTTCAATTTTGAATTGAAATTGAAATGAATTGCAAGCTGAAAATTTACAATTAGGATACAATTCATAATGGATTTAGTGGCATTTCCACTCTTTCATGATGATGCATAGTGGAAAACAACACGACCATGCACTAGATGCATGTGTTGTGAAGTAGACACCTAGAATCCACTTTGAGTTGCATCTTGGCCATGTGGCTAAGTGTCATGAAACTTGTCTTTGCATGGGAGATGTCTATAAAAGGGGCTTGAATTAGATTCAAGAAGAGCAAGCTTTCATTTAGTGTTATGCTGCAAATTTTCTCCCTCAAATTCTCTCTCATTTCATCTCCTTCCAAAAGCTTGTACCATCAAGCATTCCCTTCTATCTTTCTTCTATAGACTCCCACAAGTCTTTCTAGGCCCAAGAGAATAGTAGGGAAGACTCTAGAGGTTGTCCAAGGAGCATAGGAGAGGCAAACACCACAAGGAGTTCCACATAAGTGAGCTACAAAGGTTGGTGTTCTCTCAACTCTATATTCTGTCTTTTATAGAACATGCATGCTTTAGGAGCAAAATTGAATGTCTTAAGTGCTTCCGATCTTCAATTGCTTCCGCATGTGTTATATGAACACCTTCATATTTGAGGGAAGACTCGGTGGTACTTTGTTCGAGGGGAGGATTGTTGGGAGTGCGACCAAAGTCCCACATTGGCTAGATAAGGGGATGATCATGGGTATATAAGGGAGGACAAGTATCTCCATTGGTATAATGCCTTTTGGGGTGAACCAAAAGCAAAGCTATGAGACAATATCATACCATTGTGGAGATATGTGAGTGTTCGGTTGTCCCTTACATCAACAAACAACAACCAAGTACAACCAGCATGCTTCTCACACGCAAACATCATGTTAGCCTTAAACAAACAACATGCTTAGAAAGTAGTAAACAGTGGTTTACGAGTCATGCTCTGCAACCACACATGATTTACGCGTCATGCTCCGCAAATTAAACACGTGAATTACGCACCATGTTGCACACCTACCCACATGAATTACGCGCCATGTGTAGCCATCACTCACACATGATTTCCGTGTCACACTCTACACCCACACATGATTTCCATGTCATGCTCTACACTCACACCCACACATGAATTACGCGTCATGTGCAGCGCCTCTCACTAGACTCATGCTACACCTCCCCATGCAACATGCTAGCCAAACTTATCATGCTTAAACACAACAGAACATACTCATCCCAAGCAATACAACAGTTGATCTCAACAGTTCATACTTTGCACAAATATATAAGTAAAGCAAATAACAAGAAACCGGTGGTTTCTTGGTCATGACCAGCTAAAGCTAAAGTTCCATTAAAGAGCGTAAACATGCTTCAGGCAGTCAAACATAACCCAACAAGTGGAAACTACTTACCTACAACTTACAACTACAAACGGTGCAACTCTTGTAAACCAAGCTCCAAAAGCACTTCATGCTACAACAAAAACTACTATCCATCAAAGAAGGCCTCAATTAGAAGAGAACACCCTAAAACATGCTACTAAGGGTCAAATTCCACTTTACTAAGCCTATTTCCTTGTTGGACAACCTTCAAACATTACCCACAATGAAAACCCAAAAGCTTTAAACCATGGACAATCATGTCTAAGGCACTACAGGCCATGGGAAAAATACACTTTTAGTGCTTGGGGGAAGTAATAATTCTTTTCATTTTTTAATTCTAATTTCTTAATTTTTGTGTTAAATATTTACATATATTGTCCCAAAAATGAATAATTGGTTCATAAAAATTTATTCATTATATATTTTCTATTTAAGAAATTATTTCACGTGTTGAATGGATCGCAGAAGATAAACTCTATATATTCTTTACTGGCATTGTTTAATTTTTATACTGAAAAATAAATATATTTTTTTAAGTTAAATAAAGGAAAAAATACACTTTTAGTCCCTAAGGTTTGGGTTAGGTTTCATTTTGGTCCATGATTTTCAAACTAACAATTTAGTCCCTGAGGTTTGATTTTAGTTTCATTTTGGTTCCTCCATCTAATTTTCCATTAATAGTTAACAGGATGCTGATGTGCACTAATTTTTTATTAAAAAAATATTTTTGATTTTTTAAAAATATAAATATATTAAAATAATAGAAAATATTACTCCTCCTCCTCCTCCTTCTTCTTCTTCTTCACTGGCGGCCAATGCCGGTGAGAGCGGTCGTCGCCGTCGTCAGCTGCCGACCGACGGCGATTTTTTTTTTCTTTCTTTCTTTCTCTCTCTTCTCTCTCTTTCCTCTCTCCACGTTTGGCCTCCCCATATCCCCTCTCTCTCCGCGTCCGGTCGTCAGCCACTCAGCCTCTCTTTCGCATTTGGCCTCCCTAAATCCCATCTCTTCTCGTGTCTGGTCGTCGACCGCTCGCCCAAATGCATCGAAGGTCACCCAGATCCGACTCACGAGTAGGTCGTCGCTCGCCCAGATCTACTGTTGCTTGCGACCGTGAGGGAGGGAGGAGAAGCTTGGAAGCCAGTAGCTCTCTCTCGCTCATCTGTTCTTTTTCTTTTAAAAAAAAAAAAAAGAAAACTTGGAGAAGAGAAGGAAGGGAAAAAAAAATCAAACGACGGCCACCGGCAAGCGGTGGTCGCCGACCGTCGTGGGTGCTCGTCGCCTGTTGTGGATGTGATAATGAAGAAGAAGAAGAGGGAGAAGAAGAGAAAGGAGGATAGAAATAATAAAACTATTATGAAATAATAATATTTTTATTATTTTAATATATTTATATTTTAAAAAAATCAAAAATAATTTTTTTAATAAAAAATTAGTGTCACGTCAACCTCCCGTTAACTATTAACAGAAAATTGAATGGAGGGACCAAAATGAAACCTAACCCAAACCTCAGGGACTAAAAGTGTATTTTTCCCTTAAATAAAGGTAGAAGTTGAGATTCAAATAGATAAGGAAATAGGGCTATAATCGCTTAACATTCATGTTAAAAACATTTACCTAGCTCAAAATTTGTTAATATTAACTTTACCTGATGCTTTACATGATGCTTAACTTTGGGCATACCAACCATTATACCAACTAGAGTCTCATATATGCCAAAGATATTTCAAACCAAGGAATGTATAGATTATTGAGATCTAATATAAACGTTTTATTTAATTCTAAGTGATAGAGATATATATTATATTTCGCCTATCATTTTCTCAAATGAATTTAAGAAATATAGATAATCGAAATTCTTTTATTCAGTTTTTTTTTTTCATTTCACAAAATTAAATAAAAATTGAAGTAAAGAAATGATAAAATCATAATGGTTGAGAAGAAATGGACTCCCATTTCAATAGGTGATTTTTGCACCATCACAGCCTCAATAAACTCAGGGTCTTCAACAGATTCGAGGCGAAGTCAAAGATTTCTCCTCTTTTTGTTTCATAAACCAAGCTGAAGCAATATGGGACGGTGGCCAAATATTGGCTTATGGCTTAATATATGAAGCTGCCACCATATCATATGTATGAGAAAATGATTCTTCATATGATCCACATGATGGATATATGGCATAATCTTAATAATTTCATCAATGGGATATAACAGCTCCACCAAGATTGAGTGTTTAATGACCTGTGCAAACTGATGAGAATCAGATTAATTTTGCTGAGAGTATTGTAATACACAAATATGTAAACTGGTCACAAGCTTAAATTCTATCTAAACTCGTCTATTTATTGCATTTGGGTTCTTGTTTTAATCTCTCGAATCTATTTGAGAATCCTACACCTAAACTATCAAATGTGACTTCAAATACTAATCCTATTTCATGGAGACATTCATTAATCAGGTAAAGGAATGAACAAAAGATGTCTATATGAAATCAAAATATTTTTTAAGCAAAGTATATTGAATATTAGAAAGTTGAATGACCAAAAGAAAATAACATAAAATTAGAAGTTAAAAGAACATTATAAATGCGATAGCAACGCAGTAGCTACAGTTAAAATGAGGAGATTGTTTCTACCTGAACCACTATTTAGCTATAGGATTCTCCTATCTCTGAGATACGAATACATGAGAAAGAATGCCACAACAGCGCCAACAATTATCCCAGCTGTTGTTAACCAGAAGGCAAACTGCATGCATCATGACAAGTGCATTAACGTTACAACTCATAACAAAATAAATACAATTGGCCATGTGGCATTACTTGAACATTGTTTATAAATTGGCTTTTAGAGAATGTACCACGTGTTCTTCAAGGTACGATCGCAAGTTCATGCCAAATATTCCTGCAAAATGGATGTGAAAAACAATGGCTCAAGCACAAGTGGAAAGAAATTCTTTTGTCATAGTCATCCATGCAATGAGCTTTGTTTCTATTCTCTTTCTTTTTATTATTCCTTTTTTACTGCTTATTACAGAAGCAGCTTGACTGTATTTTCTTACTCAAAATTCCCTAGTGACCCAGCCTCTATTAGAACAAGATAATCTTGCTTGATTTGCTTCTGGATCGAAATTAATTTACTGTTTTTCAACCATCATGGATTGGCCCTAATGGTCAATAAGGGCCATCAAAAAACAAAGGGTTTAGAGGAAATGGGTTCAATCCATGGTGGCCACCTACCTAGGATATTTAATATCCTACGAGTTTCCTTGGCAACCAAATGTAGTAGGGTCAGGCGGTTGTCCCGTGAGATTAGTCGAGATGCGCGTAAGCTGGCCCGGACACTCACAGATATCAAAAAAAAAAAAAAAAATTTACTGTTTTTCTATTAGTGAAATAAACCTGCAGCAACCAACAGTTGGATTCTTTAGCTAATTTCCTCTTACCCTTTCTGCTAGTTAGGCTTGCCTTTAGGAGGCAATTCTAGGAAGACCAACTTTTGTATCTTTGCTCGTACAAAAGCCCGTCTCATTAATGCGCTTGGGGACAAACTAATGCTGTCTCCACCAATCACAAGGTTCAGGTGGAGGTCTTTGGGCATCCCCATTTCGTGATAAGGGTCAGATCTAGTGTTAGGCTGGCTTTATTCTGCAATTCTTTTGAGGGATTGAGAGACATAATAGGATTTTTAAAGATTTTGAAATATCTTGGGAAGAAATTTGGTAATTAATATAATATTTCTATTTCGGCACAAATCTCCAAGGATTTTTGCAATTGACGGCTAGCCTTTTTTATGTAGTTAGTTTGATTGCATATCTTCCCGTTGTATTCTTTCAATTTTTTCTTCATCAAAGTTCTTTTTTTTTTTTTCTTTAAAAAAAACACTAACAACAACAATGGTTGCTTTCAGAAGGTCCAGCTGCAATTGTAATTTTCTTTCATGCCTCATCTGGCTTTTATCAGTCAAGTTACCTAGGTTACGCTTGATCTTTGCTTTCAGATACTTTTTTTTCTCAGTATATAAAGTTCACTTAATGGTAAATGAGAATGATTTAGATCTCTTCAGCTCAATATTCCTCTACTATTTTCCTCTTGAAGGTCTTTATTTTAGTTCAAGAAAGATTTCCTAATTGAATATGCATGGTATCACTGTATCTCTTAAAGGGCATACCTGCAACTAAAGCACCAACTGCTACACAAAATGTCCCAACTTGGAGAAGCAATTCCACTCTGCTAACTTCCAGTCGCCGCGAGCTAATTAAGAGTAGTAAAAATAAGTAATAACGTGAAAAAAAAAAAAAAAAAAAAAAAAAAAAAAAAAAAAAAAAAAAAAAAAAAAATTATTCAAGGTTTTCTTCATTACCTACTTGGAACAGGAAGGGGAATTTGATTAACCACAAAAAAATCGATGAAATCCATTTCTTCTTTTTTAAATAAAATAACATAGCTTAATAATGAATAATTAAGCCATCTGTATTTTTTTTTTTAATAAAAAGTCTCATAAAAAAACGAGCCAACTAGTCCAATTAAGGAGATGGATTTTGTAGTCATAGAGATGGATCCCAATCAAGCAAGATAATAAGACTTAACGGATAATTACAAAATAACTTTGTGACTGAAACCTAAAGGGATATATAGAACTTAATAAGGGACCACACATCATACGAGCCTCTCTATCAATCCTCACACTGTCAAACACGGTCTATATGTTAACCTATGATGACTCCCATTCTTTCAACCTCAGTTTCTTTCAAGTCTTATTCTAAAATGTAACCAGAAACACAAAACCCTCAAAAACTCGGAGCAGTAACTGCGAAAAAAGGAAAAATATTGTAAAACCTCAAAGAAAATTAAACAAAATATGAACACACGGGCAGAAGAAAACATTGAACAAGTAAATGTAAGAAGGTAGTTTAGACCTCAAATTGACGGCAATTGAATCTTCCATTTCTTTTGCAGAATCCAGAAGCCTTTCAGCCTGACCATGACAAGATTCGCATCTGCAGGTGCAGACATATATCATTACATCAACTTGCAAGTTGCAGGATTCATTTTACAAACTCGTGAATAAAATCAAACATTTGTTGGCCTAATCAAGTAATAAGCAAGTAGTACTAACTACTAAATGCAACAATTAGTTTGAAGGTGTTTCAAGTTCAACATAATAAAAACAACCTCAAATATGATGATGGTGACCCCATAAGGAATAATATAGGTATAAAATAAACAAGACTACCAAGGTCCATTGATTTAAAATTTTGATTTCACTTCTAGATATAAGTATCATCATATTTGGAATGTCAAATAATTCAATTTGTTATTATCCAAATGTCAAATAATTCAATTTGTTATTATCCATCACCAAGACCTTTAGGGAAATGGTATCGACACATTCGTTCCAAGGCCAAGCCTAGAGGAAGAAAGATGGATAATCATGGATAGCCGGTTGTTAAAACACGATTGGAAGTGTGGTGCAAGATATGCAGAGAATTTTCAGATATTGACGGGAGAGCAATTGCAAAACATTATTTCCATGGACAAGAAAACTAGAATGGAGGTGGAGGGAATGAAACAGATACATCACGTGTTGTTAGAGCATCTAGATAATAAGAGAGTGATAATTGATCTAAATCAAGGTCTAGAAAGAAACAAGGGTGGAGTACAGGTTGGTGAGTCCAGTGCATTAGTGTGTGATAGAGGAAGAGGTTGAGAATCCAATGCGAGGAAGTTGAACTTACCAGTTCCTGATATTTGGAGGTGACGATCAGACGGATAGATTTCTCAAGCGAAGAAGTGTTTTACAGTGAATCAGACGAATGAATGGGAAAAATTGGTAGTGATTGATAGCCTTGAGTATGAACGAAGATGCAATGGCCTAGTACCTTAGGACAGAAGGGTGGAGAGCCATTC
The DNA here is from genome assembly GCA_017139565.1 of Luffa aegyptiaca. NCBI lineage: Eukaryota > Viridiplantae > Streptophyta > Magnoliopsida > Cucurbitales > Cucurbitaceae > Luffa > Luffa aegyptiaca. The sequence goes on along the minus strand of CM029400.1, from coordinate 29,383,379 downwards.
AGGATTTGATACCTACTCAACATCCATCTACTTGACCGATTTTAGATTGTTTCCCTCGAGATTCTAGGCATCACAATAAAGGACGCCAAATAACTTTTTCTTGTAAATCACATAAGAGAGGACAATCAAAGAGTACTGTCTTACACAGTAGGAAACATTGACAGCACCATTTCCAAAGATCCTCTACATACTTTCGCAATTTCTTTGTTCCTTCATATATTACTTTTGCTATAATAGGAAGTATATATATACCTATATATATCCGGAATCATGAATCATTGACATTTATAATATTTTTTATCATAAAAAGATAACATTTATAATATAATAGACTAAAATAGATCATTAACATTTATTTATCACATAAAAAACTAAAATGAAAAGACTGCATCTCTATCTTGTATGGAAATATTTATAGCTAGTTCTCCAGAAGTGTGGAATCTGGCTTTTATCTAATATCAAAATTACCTCTGGAGATAATTTTCCAACAGCATTTCTATTTCTTCCTCCTCTTCTGCAGATAAAAAGTTTCAATAAAATATCACAAAAAGAGTTGAACACTGAAATCAATGCCGATGAAAATTATGATGCTAATTGAAAGTGTATAACTTACCATCAGCAATCTGCTTATCCAAAGGAAGAGAGCACTCCACATCATCATTTCTTTTATTAAGCGTACAATTTCTTCCCATAATACAGATACGTCGTATTTCTTGTGGATCCTCCAGAAGATCAAGAAGCATTTGTCTGAGAGCCCCTGCCCTGGAACCTAATTCAACCTTGCGTCCAAATTGGAGGTAGAGGGGAATCAGACTGAAACTACTCATTTCAACATATCATGGCGAGGTATATTTTGAACTAAAACTCTATCCACAATAAATTTCAAAAATTGTACCAAAGTCTGCTTGCTAATACGAAGTTGTTCCAACACATCTGCAGTTAATTTGTTGGGCAATACCTCAAGTAGAGCTTGAACCTGAAACCAGACGAGCTTTATAAATAAGTTTTCCTTTTTCTATTTCTTTCTTTATCCTTTGTATAAATGAGGTTCCCTTTATCACTACTACAGTTGTGGAAAGATCAGCAATAATAAAGGGAGGGACCACTTATCCTTTATGTTTATATTCCATGAATACATTATTAATTCAAGAATGGTAATTTTCTTATTATTACTTGTCATTTTATAATAAAAGTACCATTCTCACGATTGGAGTGTTAACTAAACGAAAGAACTCCACAGCATTGAAATTAATACCCAGTACTATTGTTTTTGAAACATAGATCCTAAGGCCAGAAGAAAGCACCAAGGGATTGAACCAATTGATAACTTTAATTTCCTCACCTGGACAGATTTTTTGTTATTAGGATTTAGTTTGTCGCTTAGTCTAAGAAATTTTTCCTTTGTTTTTATGTAGCCACAACTCTGTAAAAGCTCTATGGTCTTTTCATCTAGAACAAGAAGAGATAAATTTTCAAAAAACCACAACGAGTACATTTATACATAGAAACAGACATATAAAGAATTAAGAATTAGCAATTGCAATTCTAATCTGACGAAGAAGATACAGCAATGAATACAAAATCTGTCCAGGTTGCACTGGCGGCAGTGGCCAAGGCCACGGAAATTTCTAGGAGATTGCTCGAGTTTATTCTACTCTATTTTTTCCAGCAAAAAGAAACAACATTAAATGGGAGAAACGGAAAACGAAGCCACATTTATATATATACTCACTATGTTTCCATACTCACACGAGGTTCTACTTTCATTAGTCGCTGCTCCAAACGCTGAGTTCGTGAAAGCAATGCAGCTTCAACAACCTACAATATAAAGTAAAATAATATTGTTAGGCCACCGATTATTCATATGCATGAGAGAAAGGGCAAAAAGGGAAAAGAGGGAATGTGAGGGCTGTTGTTGGGCTGCTTTGTTGTGGGGACCGTTAGTAGTAGTGGGAGAGTGCTGTGGTACGGATGTCTGGTGTGTGTTGAGAGGTTTTAGTAGGGGTTGGGATTTCTCTTAGAAGGCAGGTAAGATTTTGGCTAAGGATTGCCTTGAGGAGAGTCTCCAGCTGTCTCGAATAGCCAGGAGGTTATTTGTGTTGTTTGGCTGTTTTCATCTTGTTGTTCTTGCTGTTGATGAACTCTTATATCACTGTATATTGCACCTTCATCAATATAACAGTGTCGGATCATATTTCGTTGGGTATTTGTGTGTTTTTCTGTTTTTTTACACAGGTTGTGATATTGGATACCTAACAAATATCTATAACAAACTATGGTAATACAACCTAAAAGGAAAAAACAATAACAAACAAGAGATGCTTAAGATGAATGTCAAGCAAGATTAATGCAATTATGAGAACACATCCTTGGAAGCTCACATAATGAGCCTGAACTATTGAAATACACTACGGATTCAAGGAAGACTTTTTCCTTTCTAGTCCTTTTTTTTTAAAAAAAAAATTATGAGAAACTTTCATTTGCAGCCTAGTTGCGTTTTTTTCTTGTGGGTCAAGTTTTGTCCTAATATGTAACTCATTGCTTTCAAGTTTCAAATATATGGTTCTTTCCAGTAATAGTTTACTACACGATACCCCAGCAAGAAATATGAAGCTTTTTGACAAGCTGATAAACTTTCTTGGCCACTTGTGATGTCTAAATTTGCTACGTCAGGTCCCTAGATTAGAGAGAAGAACTTCTAATCATTTCCTATCCCACTCAAAAGGTGGGAGGATCCAAATGTGGGCTCTCACCTCTTTCAAGTTTAAAAATGTGGCTTGATCATCGAAAAAAGACAAAAAAAACTAATGTAATATATTCTACCTAATGAAGCACATATGCAAGGATGGATGGGCCATGGACAAAAATTGAAAGCTTTGAAATGTCCAAGTGTTGATATACCTTGAATCTGTTATCTAGCACTTCGAATGACCAAGTACGGGGTCTAGCTAAACTGTCCTAATCTCTGTATTTATATCTGATTATTCCTCACTAATAAAATTACTCTCTCCCTCTACCTGTGGATGTAGCTAACACACCGTTAGTGAACCACGTAAATCTGTGTTGTTTTTTCTCGTTTCTATTCTTTGTTTGTTGAATTTAATTACTGTCATAACATCAAGTTTTGGAACAAAGAAGTTGTCGGCAATTCTCACTGATTAAAAAGATAGGCTTATTTTCGTGAACAAAGAGGTTGGATGATTTAGAGGACTCTTATCCGCTCCTTGATTCTCAAAGTGATGCTAGGCTCAGCCTGAAGTTCCAACATTTCGATTTCATGCTAAAAGAAGAAACTTTTTGGAGGTAAAGACCTAAATTTAGATGGATTCATGATGCGAATATCTCTTCCTTCCATCATTCGGCTAATAGCACATAGAACAAATTTTTTATCCCAAAGATTGCTAATTCAAAAGGAGAAAGCTATATTAGGAGTGCAAACAAAGTCCCACAGTTGACTAGGGAAGGGAGAGATCATAAATGAGGACAACTATCTCCATTGGTATGAGGCTTTTTGGGTGAAACCAAAAGCAAGAGCTAATTGTCCTCATACCAATGGAGATAATTATCCTCACTGATCTTTTCCTTCTCTAGCCAATACAGGACTTTGTTTGCCCTCCTAAGAATCCTTCCTTCCAACAAAGTACCACTTGAGCCTCCCCTCATATAGTCAATTTGTCTACTCTTTACTGGCAATGAGAGTTTGCTCATATCAAGGAAAAACCCGCAACATGCTCAAATAAAGCAAAACCACGTCACATTGTGGGATATACCTAGTGTCAACCACTGTCACACCCTTAATCTCCACCCCTCGAACAAAGATATACATCTTCTATTAGTCTACCTGACCTGATAAGGCTACTTTTCATCTTTCTATTAGCCTGCTTGACCTAATTAAACTTTACTTGCTCTTCACTCGAGCTTTTAGTATGACTATAAGGCTCACTACTTTGTTCAAACTCTAAGCAGTTCACTTACACAATTAGGCTTAGATCATGATTTTGATACCACTTGTTAAGGACAATAGAACCCCCTACATATCTCCTCAATGGTATGATATTGGCCACTTTGGGCATAAGCCTCCATGGCTTCGCTTTTGGTTTCACCCGAAAGACCTCATACCAAAGTTTGCATGTGAAATATCTTGTAAGACATGCAAAGTTTGTATCTCAAAAGGTTGGAACATTCTCCTGCATAAGTTATTGAAATTGTTCCATGGTCTTTTCAAAAATGACATTACTAACACGGCATTACTTGAACAGGATCCTCACACAACAATGTCCTTGAGTTCTAAAAAATGACAGTACTAACTTGAGCGATGAGCATCAATGAGATGTACATTTTCCTTAGGCCAGGAAAGTGTGATGCAAAAAAGGTATCCGAGTTCAAACTCAGTAGTTTTGCCCACTAAGTTTTTATTGAAATGTTTAAAAGGTTCTTCGATACACAATTACAAAACACCAATCAGCTTTTTCAGGTGAAAACAAACTATTGAATATTGATTCTTGTCTAGAACTCAGTGATGTTTTAAAATGGAAAAAGAAGGGTGCAACATCAAACTGAATCTGGAAAATGCCTTTGATAAAGTTGATTTAAGTTCTGTAAACGCTGTCATGGAACTGTAGAATCCAAAGACTTTGGTTCTATACGGAGAGGTTGCAATGCTTGTCTCTTTAGTGTCAGTTGTTCTATTATTACTAACGGAAAACCATGGGGGAAGACTAAGACCTATAGGGGAGCTAGACCAGAAGTTTAAGACCGGTTGGATCAATGGTTCTGTGTGAAGTTTTGTACTATTATTTTCTCAATTTCTCTTGAAGATGAGTTTGTTCGATTGGTATTTGGGCTTTAGATTGGGAAATCCCTAGTTGGAAAAGGCTGGTGGATATGATTTGGGCTTTAGATGACGGTTGTTCAATTGGGAAATTCCTAGTTGGATAAGACCGGTGGATATTTTTTTTTTTTTGACAAGAAACGAGAACGACTGGTGGATAAGACTGGTGGATATGATTGATATCATTCGGTTGGGTGGTGTAAGGATGAAGCTATATAGACTCTTGATATATCAGGGAGCTTCACCTCGAAATTGGCCTTTTTGCACCTCCACATGACCCCCCCATCCCTTACGAATTCCCTTGATTGATGCAATTTGGAAAAATGATGCCTCTACGAAGGTGAAGGTTTTTCTATGGTCTCTAGCTCATTAGAAGTCTCAATACCAACAATTTGCTGCAAAGAAAATGTGCTAAATGGGCTTTATCCCTGTCGGTGTGTGTCATGTGTCACGAAAAGGCTGGTCCCTAGATCATTTGTTCATCCACCATAAGTTTGCTTCCATGGCATGGAAGTGGTTGTTTAAGGAGTTGGACTTCTCATTTTGCCTCCCTTGCAAAGTCGAAGATTGAGTTGGACTTCTCTTTTGCCTCCCTTGCTTCCATGAGAGTAAGGTGAACAAATGGGAGACGATGGTAGGTTGTGAGGTAGGCTCTTTCCCATCCTCTTACTTAGGTTTTCTATTGGGCCACAATTCGAAGACTTCTCTCTTTTGGGAGCCGGTGGTGGACAAGGTTAGGAAGAGACTTGCAAGGTGGAAGAGGAGTTTCTTCTCCAAGTGAAGGTAGGCTTACCCTTATCAGATCTGTGCTAAGTGGTATGTTGAATTATCACCGCAGCATTCAGCAAGAATTCATCAATGATCAACAAGGCATTCGACAACAGTAACAAGCAATCAAGTAAAAGAACAACAGAGTAAGGGGGAAGAAGGAAAACAAATGATTTATAGTGGTTCCACCTTTAAGGTATACATCCATAGGGAGAAGTTCTTTATTGATACTAAATTTGGGAGAGAAACGTACAGTATAGGCGACACCCTTTCAGTCAGTTACAAGAAGAGCTATATACTCTAGATTTTATGAATAAAGAAGCTGGAGACTTGGGTTAACGGTAAAAAACTAAGTTAACCAACAAGGTCTTTAAAACAGAGTTAATGATCGACAAGTATCCTTCTAGTTGGTCAAAGGCAGAATATAAGGATCACAATTAACAATCACCCTCTTGATCAATATTCTGTCAAAAACAAAAGAGCTCCTTCACTGGTGTCAGAAATGAGAGACTTAGAACTCTCATCAGCCAAAATCAAGTTTAACAAGCTCAAAGAGATTCCAAACAATTTGATGGGAGTGCCTTTGTCATCATATCAGCAGGGTTGTAGGATGTGTGTATTTTTGACAAGATGACAGCACCCTCTTGAACAATTTCTCTCCCAAAGTGGAACCTTACATAAATGTGCTTGGTTCTATCATGAAATGTGGGGTTTTTAGATAAGGCCAAGGCACTTTGATTATCACAATGGATATTCACTTTACACTCCATTTATCATAGTTGAGACACTTCCTTTGAGCCAAATTGCTTCTTTTACAGCTTCAGCTAGAGCAACATACTCAGCTTCTGTAGATGATAAGGCAACAACAGTTTGTAAGGTTGCTCTCCAACTTACCACATTTCCAAAAACAGAGAATAGATATCTGGTCAAAGATCTTCTCTTGTCCAGATCGACTGCATAATCAGAGTCTACAAAACCGACCATAGATTCTTCTACTGATTCAGCTTTTGTAAACACTAGCCCTTTATTCACGATACCTTTAACAAAACGCAAAACCCATTTTGATGCCTCCCAATGGGGCCATCCATGATTACTCATAAAACGGCAGACAATGCATGGCATAGGGTAAATCAGGCCTGTTGCAGACCATACCATACATGAGGCTTCCAACGAGATTGGCATATGGCACGGTTTTCATATCATCTATTTCAGTTTGATCAGCTGGTTGTGAAAAAGACAGTTTAAAATGTTGAGCAAAGGGTGTTTTTACTGCTTTGGATGAATCCAGATGAAACTTCTTCAAAATCTTTTGGAAATATTCAGTTGTGTGATCAATAAGGTGTTTCTCACCCTGTCTCTAGTTAACTCCATGCCTAGAATCTGTTTTGCATCTCCAAGGTCTTTCATTCTAAACTCTCCACACAAGGCTGCCTTTAGGTTTCTTAATTTTGAGAGTTTAAAAATTATTCTCATGTCTAATATGTGCAATATAGGTCCTCTTATATAGGAGAAAGACCTATTACAAATATGGAAAGGAATAAAAGTCATAAAGACCAAATATTTTACAATAAAGATTTACACACAAATATTAGAAATTCCAACACACCCCCTCAAGCTGGTTTAAACATGTCTTCCATAGCCAGTTTGTCAGTCAACTTGTCGAATTGCTTCTTTGGGAGTCCTTTAGTTAGTACATCAACAATTTGTTCTGATGTAGGAAGATAAGGAATACATATTGTATTTGCTTCAATTTTCTCCTTGATAAAATGCTTATCAACCTCAATGTGTTTTGTTCTATCATGTAGAACTAGATTATGGGCTATAGAGATGACAGCTTTATTATTACAATAAATCCGTATTGTGTTTAGAGGAATCTTTAATTCTTCAAGTATCCTTTTGATCCATATACCCTCACAAATTCCATGCACTAACGCTCTATATTCAACTTTAGTACAGCTCCTAGCCAACACATTTTGTTTTTTACTTCTCCAAGTAACCAAGTTTCCTCCAACAAAGGAACAATAACCAGAGGCCTTATTTTGTTAGATTGGAGTCCCTTTATCTAAGAGAGTTTCCTTTTGGGGGCTTGGTTTTTTTGTATTCCCTTGTATTCTTTCATTTTTTTCTCAATGAAGTTTGGTTCTTTATATAAATAAATAAATAAAGAAGGTCAAAGATTGGCTGAGTGAGGTCTTGGAGGGATGGAATTTGAGAAACAGAGGAAAGCTTTTGTGAGATTTGGTGGTCACGGCATTTTTGTGGAATATTTCGCTCAAGAGAAATGGTCATATTTTTTACGATATGTCTTGCTCTTTTATTTACTTTTGTAGCAACACTAAGCCTTAGCTTCATGGTGGTGCACTAAGGATAGGAAATTCTTTCGTGCATTCTTTTAAACTGGAAAGCTCTAATATAATTCTTTTATCAGGGGGTTCCCTCTTACCCTTGCCTTTAGGCTGTTTTTTGGGTGACTTTGTGCATAATATACTTCTCGTTTCTTAAAAAAAAAAAAATAAATAAATAAAAAGATGAGTTTGTTAATCCGTTCAATATCATCAAATTTTTTAGCCTTTTTAGGTCTGAACAATAATCAAAGACTCATATTAAGAGCCGAGAGATGATCTGGAAGTGTAAAAGTTTAGCCTTCATAGCAGGTTATCCAAAAGAATTTGATTTTTGGACCTCCATCATAAAAAAAAAATTCTATGCAAACTTCAGAATTGGTAGGAAACCTTCACTGACCTCTCAAGGCCAGATTCTAATTCGGAAACCTTTATGGTCAAGATATACGAACAAAATGAAATCCAGAACCTGATCTCACTTTCATCACCTAACAATAATTATCAGATCTTCTCAGCAACTTCAATTGGGATTCGCAAAATGGTATAAGATTGCTCAAAGGCACCGTAGTGATAATTTTTCAATGCTTCTAGGGGTAAGCTTCCTGGGGACCAAATTCTAATTAGGAAACTTCTTATTTTTAGGTGTGCCGAAGTAACGTCCTTAAGCTAATTTTGCTTTCATCTGCCAACTCTAATTATATGATGCAAAAGCACATATATTTACAAAAATTACTAACCTCAAGTTCAAATGGCATTGCTGGCACTCCGTTCATGTTTTTTGGGTTCAATCGAGGCAACAATGATTCAATAAAAGCTTGTCCTCCTGGACTGAAGATGATCACCATTATGCAAGAAGAATTGCAATGTCGAAAATTTATATGAGAGAAATTAACAAGGCACCAATTTCAAGTTAGATGGATACCGGTTATAATCAAATATGAGGACACAATCCTGCATAGCTATTGCTCGCAACGAACCCAGATTAAGCAAAATAGCATGTTCACGGACCTGGGATGTGAACCACAAAGAAAAAACTTTCCGAGTATCATTTGTTCACTTCAATTTCTCAATTTCATATGTTTATGCAAAATGCTAATACGTCAACATAAAAAGCATATAAGATAAGAAACAAAAAGAATATGATCGGGATTTGAAAAGGTGGAAATCTATATACCAGTAATGTAGGCATTGAGTTTGTCAAAAATAAAGATGGATCAACACTTCGGACATCACGTGGACGAAGCCCTGATAGTTAAAAGATATCCACAAGAGAAAAATAATGAAAGGAAAATACATAGTTTCTTAACAAGAAGTGGGAAAACATGTTATTTGCCATCCTACGGTTATCTATCGTGAAGGGATAAAGAACCAACCATTATGACATCCAATGGCAATCGATACTCCAGAAAGAAAGTATAAATACGAAGTCAATGCAGACTAAAATTTTTCAACAGTTTACATCCAGAAACTTAGAATTGAAATGACAAACTGAAATTTCTGGGATTATTTACTCACCACTTGACTTCAACAGCTGGCGTCTGTTAATCTTCCTAGTGGATACTGTTCCATCGAATTTAACCTCTAACACCTAAGTTATCAATAAAAATGAGCATTGAGACTGAGAGTAAGAAGGTAACCCTCAGATAAATCTCTAACAGGAAAAGATTTGGCTGAGACATCAAGATCCAGATCTAATATAAGGAATCCTAGAGATAATCAGCCTCAACTTCCATCAGAGGAAGGATTAAAACACAAGGTCTTAACATAGGCTGAAATTTTGCAAATATTTTGTCCTTCAAACGGAATTTTTGTGATTTAAAAGAAGAGTGAATACCAAAAGTTGAACTCCTCAAAAGTCATAATTTTGCATCTTTTCTTTGAACGAGCTATGGTTTATACAGTGCATGGCTTATCTATGTCATATATATATAGTTATAAGATATTTAAAATATGAGTTATCCTCTAACAAGTCAAATGTTGGTGTACGAGCGTCGTCCCTTCTTTGTAGTTTTGGCTGGCGGAGGGACTATGAAGGTCATTCAAATGACAGCGTATTGAAGCATAAACTTCAGAAGTTAGACCTTTTTTTTTATATAAGACAGAAGTTACATAGACAAACTTTTTTTTTTTTTTTTTTGAGGAATATATAACAGCAAAAACAAAAAGCTAAAGAGAGAACATTAAACAGCTGCCTCTCTTGGGAAACCAAGCTATGAACCCAAGGGGATAATCTTCGAGCCAAACTTCGGAGTGCTTCGAAGTACACGCATGTGTGGCTAACATGTGAGCAACCTTGTTCCCGTCTCTGGGAGTAAGTAAGAAATCACCGATGTGTTGATCTTGGAGAGATTGTTTGAGATTCTCAATAAGAGGAGCAATCTCGTTGAAATGTTTAACATAGACAAACTATTTTGTTCTGTGCTTTTATAAAGTTTTTGGTTTCTAACGAAAAAAAGAACTGATAAATACAGAGATTTAAGAATCTAAATTTGAAAACAATAAACAATAGAAATAATATAAGGGGTTTAAAATGAGACTAGTAATTATCTACCGCAAGTACCACAGTCGACAGCCGACTTGAGCTATATCCAAATGATAAGTTATTGTTACAATATACTGTTTCAAAAATAATAATAATAAAATACTACAATCAACGCTATTTGATGACGACTTTTTATTTTTACTAATAATTGTCGGTTAGTCTTTTACTTTCTAAAAACACAATATAAAATCTCAACCAAATTTTGAAAATTAAAAAATAAAAATTGAAAACTACTTTTTTAGGCCCCATTTGATAACCATTTGGTTTTTGGTTTTTGGTTTTTGAAAATTTAGCTTATAAATCCTACTTCTACCTACAAGTTTCTATGTTTTACTAATACTTTTCTTTCCTTGTTTTTAAAAACCAAGCAAGTTTTGAAAACTAAAAAAAGTAGTTTTCAAAAACTTGTTTTTGTTTTTAAAATTTGGCTAGGAACTCAAATGTGTCATTGACAAATATGAAAACCATGGTAGGAAAATTGGAAGAAAACAAGCCAAATTTTCAAAAACCAAAAACCAAAAACCAAATGGTTATCAAACGGAGCCTTAGTTTTTGAAACCTTTTTTAATTATTTTGAAAAGTAAACTACAGAAGAAAATTATAAATAAATGCGCACAAAATTTTATTTTAAAATATAAAATCATTGTATTGAACAGATCCTAAATTTTTTAGAGTAAAAAAATTGATTGTGGTTTATTTTAAGTTGTAGGCTGCTAGTCTTTAATGTTTAAAGTTTAATCTTTTAGAAAACCATTAAATTACTATAAAAGCACTTAAAACTGTTTAGAAATTTAATAATAAACCCTTTGCAACCTAACATCATAGCATCGTAAATTACTATAAATGTTCTTCAACATTAACAACAAAATGGCCTTAATTAGAAACTGATGACGAATAGGCATTGCAACTCTACATTCCCCCAAATAATCTCCCTCAAGAATTAATAATTAGTTTGGTATTTGAACAGGCTCTCTCAACTTGATCGAAATTTTCGGTTCGAGGTTCAAATTTCCTACTCCAATCCAACATCAAAAAGGAGAGACATGAAAACAAAAAAATCACTGCCAATTCAAACTAGCAGCAAACGCATACCAATTCACGTTAAAAAAGCAAAATGCATCAAAGCAACAAACCTCGTAAACCGACTCTCGAATCGCAAGCGACAGATAATCACTCGGCGACGAGGAAGAAATCCTCTGCGTAGAAGTAGCAGTGGCCACAGAGCTCTCTTGCTGAACACCAATGTCATCCTCACGATCTCCCCCTTCGTCGACATCGGACGCCAACGCTTCCGATTCACTCCACTGATCCTCCTCGGTGGACATGGAGAAACACTTCGTTCTCGAAGATAGCTTCATCCTGCACTTCCGCGACGGAACCAAAGAGGAAAGCCATGGAGATCGGAAGAAGCGCGATACGGCGCCGAGGTCAGAGATGAGAAGATGGTGGGAGGATGAGGATAGTGGTTGAGGAGGGAATCGAATGAGCTGTAGAGATGGAGAGAGCGCCATTGGAGAGCGATACGAGCTCTCTGGTTGTGAACATTAAAGTAGGTTTTGAGCTATTTCTCTTGGTAGGTACTGAGCTTCGAAAGAAGAAGAAGAACAGGCGTATCTTCTTTTATATGAAATTAAAATTTTAATGGATAATGTTGAATAATGCTTTAATGAATTAATAAATAGTGTTAAAATAAAAAGAAAATAATTAATAAATAGATTTTAAATAATTGATGCTTTGCTTTTTCATTGGTTAACGAGAGGTGGTTATTGTTTGTGAGATTCGTGTGGCTTATGTCTGGCTGCTGATTCTTCGAATCTTTTTTTTTTTTTCTCTAATAAATTCTTTCTTTTTTTTTTTTTACAACTTTTCTAATAAATTCTTGGGATCTTCCCAAGAAAAGTTTTTTTTTTTAATAGTTTGGGATCTTCTATTTAGTTTTTATTTATTCAAATTCGTCTATCTCATATTCCATTAAACGAATATAAAAGTATGCTAAGTATATGAATCTCAAATAATTTTTTTTTTTTTTGAAAAATATGAATCTCAAATATTTTTGTGCTTTTCTTCAATTCAGTCTTTATTATTTAAAATTTTTCAATTTAGTTTCATATGTTTCAACATTCTTATTCTTTTTCTTCCTTTTTTTTTTTCCCTTTTGAAAAGTTGTGTTTCTGCATGGTTAAATTTAGTCACTCATCCAGAGTAAATGTTAAAATGGGTTGAGTAAACTTCTATATACATGATACTTAAGTGAATTGGTTGCAATTTAGAAAAGAAAAAAGGTCATCTAAAAGTAAAGTTTCTAATTTCTCCTCCAAATTTCTAAAAAATGGGTAGAAATTCCAAGTTTTCTTATTTTAACTTACATTTTTCTCCTCGAAATTTCAACAAGTTCACTAAGTATTATGCTCATTAATCAATTTTTAAATTACCAACAATAAGAGACTAAAGTGAAAAATGTTAATACATAAGAAACTTAACTATAACTTTTTAAATAATAGGAACTAATGAAAAAAATACTCAAACACTAGAGCTAAAACATATATTTAACACTCAATTTTATCTTTCAAATTATTCATTATAGCAAATTGTTAAATTATTCAATTTAATGCTTATTTTGCTGTTTTTTGTTCCTTTGTTTTTACTTCCCTTTTAGACCACTCTTTCTCTTACACGTATTAGGGTTTTCCTTGTGTCTGTTATATATATTGGCAGCTTGCCTTCTTTTGTAATTTTCAAGATAGAAGAATCAATTCTTCGGCCACAGTCTTTTCTCTCTTTTCAATATTTACACTTTTATGGTATCAGAGATTGGGTAAGCTCAAAGCCCTCTCTCCAATGGCTTCAAACTCTTCTTCCACTTCTTTGGGATCCGATCCTGGCTTGTCCTTTAGCTTGATAAATCATCAGTCAACAAATCAACTAAATACTCCAAATGTTCAACCTCCCTTGCGTTCTCCATTTACACCTACTGTGAGCAGTCCCCTTCCCCCACCGAATACCTTTACCCCCATGCAACCTGCCTTTCAAAATCCCAGACCATAGTTTGGTGTCTTTCAACATCCGACTCTCTCTCCGTTCCCTCATTCGACATATCAGCAACAGATTCCAGTAATCTCTCAGGCCATTCCGAATGTTGCCCCTTCACTCTCGGTAAAGCTTAATGACTCAAACTATCTCCTATGGAAGAACCAACTTCTCTATGTTGTTGGCGCTCACAGTTTGGAGGGTTTTCTTAATGGTACTATTCCTTGTCCACCTCAATTTCTTGATAACTTGCAACATCAGGTAAACTCGGAATATCTTGTTTGGCAAAAGTTTAATAGCACTGTTATGTCATGGATCTATTCATCTCTTACTAAAGAAAAAATGGGTGAGATTATATCTTTTACTACTGCTGTTGATGTTTGGGAGTCATTTCGTATTATTCATCCTCATCTTCTACTAGAGTTCTTAGTCTAAAGTCGCAGATTCAAAGGATTAAAAAAGATGGTATGTTTGTTTCTCAATATTTGGCAAAGATTAAGGAACTTGCTGATAAATTAGCTGCTATTGGAGAACCCATTTCATTAAAGGATCATATATCTTATATTTTGGAGGGCCTTGGCCCTGAATATAATCCGTTTGTGACTTCTATTCAGCACCGTGTTGAATTTCCAGGCATCGAAGATGTTCGCACTTTACTACTTAGCTATGACTATCGTCTGGAAAAGCAGAATGCAGTTGAGCAACTCCATAATGTTCAGGCAAACTTTGCCAATATGCAAGTTAATACCTCAATGGCAGCCAAGAAAAATAATAATCGAAACCTGAATCAATACTTCAACCGAAATCAACATCAGAATTTGTCCAGTATCCTCGGTAAGCCAAACACCTCACCCTTTTCTCCAAACCGTTGGCCCACCCGCCCCACTAACCCCAATACCAGCAAGGTGCAGTGCCAAATATGTCATAAATTCGGCCATTCTGCTTTAGTGTGTTATCATTGATGACCACAAAGGGCACGGGCCGCAAGTAATATAAAACAGTAGGTAATACCGAGCATCTAATCCTCAGGGAATTTGAATTATATCCATTAATTACCAAGAACCATCATGTTCAATTTTATTTAGAAGTCTAATTCGAATGATAACGCGAAAATTAAAGAAACTAATAAAAAGAAACATGCAATTAAATGGAAATATCCTATTAAGGGAACTTGACCTAGGGTGTTAACTAGCTTTTTGGATATGTAGCTCAAATACATGGATGCATGTAACTAATAATCTTCAATTTCATAAATCTAGAAGTAATTACAAGCGGATTTCTCTTTCAAGCTCCTCCACATCTCATACTAACATAACTAATTCATGTGTCCATTTCCTTAGTTAATCATAGTATGGCATTAAGCAACTTCATTATCATTTCTAACAATTCTCTTACACTCTCGTGTTCCAAGCAATCGTTAGCCATGCAATTTGGATCTAACCTAACTTCTCTCTGTCAAGTATCAATTTAGACCAACATATCAATCAATCCGTGATCAAGGGATTAAAGGCATTAAGCATGAATTGCATAGATGAAATATGAAGAAATTCATTACATAACCCAAGTAATTGTGCTACAATATCCAATTAGCTAGAATAACGATCCTAGGTCTCAAGATCTACTCACAAATGGAAATAATTTTTCCCAAGTGATCTTGATCCATAGGCCTAACTCAAACTACAATAAGGAGTTACAAAGACATAAGGAAGAAATAACTGTTGTGATGATCCCAAGCTCCCGCCACGATCATGTCGATTCCTGAGCCTTGGAATCTCGACTAATTCCACCTTTTCTTCACAACTCTACTCTCTTTTTTTTCTCTTTTGAGCTAGGGGAGAGCTCCCCAAAATGGGATGATTTGAACCATTGGAAAGGGGGCTATTTATAGGAGCAGGGGCGGAGCTTTTCTTGCTGAACAAGTTGACAGCGTCGCGACGCTGTGTCGTCATACATTTCTTGCCGCAGAAGTTGGTGCAGCGTCGCGACGCTACACGGACAGCGTCGCGACGTTGTCGCAATTCTGGAATTTTCTTGGCTGCTTGCTTAGCGTCGAGACGCTCTAGCCCTAGCGTCGCGACGCTAGGTCTTCTAGAAGCCATCTTCGCAGATTTAACCCTCCTTCTTCATTTCTTTTGGGCTTTTGGTCCTCCACTTCAAATGTTCTCTTTTTTTTTCTTCATTTATAGCCCAAAGTCTTCTTTTTCTACCCAAAATTGGTAAAATTCTTGGTTTTGCATCTCGAACTCGGTTTTCTACAAAATCAACATAAAAATACATTAAAGCTCACAATTCATGCACAAAACTAGCTAAAATTAATAGGAAAATGATGACATTTCTGCATGTTATCAATCATCGAGCCAACCTTCAATATCAACCTTCCACTAATCCTTCCCCTCAAGCCTTTTATACTCACTTCCCATCTAGCTCTACTAATTCTCCAAACCCAACACCCGTTGACCAACCTGTTTCAACCAATTTAGCTATCTCATCCACCATTCCTGACGATGCTTGGTTCATGGATTCAGGGGTGACCCATCATATCTCGCTCGATATCAACTCTCTATCTAATCTCGTTCCTTATACTGGTATGGAGCAAGTGACCGTTGGCAATAGTAAGTCTCTTCCTATATCCCATATTGGATCTTTTTCTTTTTCTTCATCCACTAATATGCCCATACATTTATCTCATGTTCTTTATACTCCTTCAATTTCTCAAAAACTCATTAGCATATCAAAGCTTTGTCATGATAACAAAGCCTCTGTTGAATTTTACCCTTCTTTTTTGTGGTGAAGGATCTTTCTACCAAGAAAATTCTGCTTCAAGGCAATCTTGAAGGTGGGCTTTACAAACTCCAACCCTCTTCCTCACACGCAACTGTGGCTCGTTCCACCTTACTGTCTGTTGCTGCCTTTATTTCCAAAAAAGATGCTTCCGTGTGGCACCATCGCTTAGGTCATCCGGCTTCCAACATTGTTAAACAAGTTTTGAGTTCTTGTAACATTGACTATAGTTCGGTCAATGAGTCTAACATTTGTAGTTCTTGTCAAAAAGCCAAGAGCCACAGGCTTCCATTTCCTGTGAGTTATAGTAAATCTTTTTTTCCTTTTGAAATTGTACATTCTGACTTATGGGGACCTTCCCCCGAGAAATCTATCAATGGTGTGCGCTATTTTCTATTATTTGTGGATGATTTGACTCGCTTCACTTGGATTTATTTGCTTAATACCAAGGATCAAGTGTTACCTATTTTTTTTACAGTTTAAAGCTTTAGTTCAAACTCAATTCAATTCTTCCATTAAAGCCTTACAAACGGATTGGGGTGGCGAATTTCGCTCTTTCTCCTCCTTTTTAGCTAATCACGACATTATTCATCGTGTCTCTTGTCCATATACACCGCATCAAAATGGTAAGGTGGAACGTAAAAATCGTCATGTGGTCGAGGTTGGGCTTGCGCTCTTAGCTCATTCCTCTATGCCTTTGTCTTTTTGACCTTTTGCTTTTCAAACTGTTGTTTTCCTCATAAATCGCCTACCTACTCCTTTATTAAATAATCAATCTCCTTACTTCTTACTTTACAATTCATCTCCTAACTATAGCCTTCTTCGAGTGTTTGGGTGTTCTTGTTTTCCTTTTCTCCGTCCATTCAACTCCCATAAACTAATGTTTCGATCCAAAGAATGTGTTTTTCTTGGGTATAGTTCTAATCATAAAGGCTATTTGTGTTTGGATTATACCTCAGGTCGTATTTACGTCTCTAGACATGTAGTTTTTAATGAGACAATTTTTCCTTTTTCATCCAATTCCTTTAATCTTCCAAAAACCATAGCCCATCACCTTGATTCCTCCGTTTTACCTTCTATTCCTCTCTCTTTTTCTCCCTCTCTACCATCTCAACGGTCCTTTGCTCCCATTCCATCATATTCACGTGATCAACCATCCCCTCCCATTTCCCAAGACCCATGCGTCAGTCCTTTACATTGCCAAAAGCAACCACTAGACCCATCATCTCCCATCACCTTCACAAAATCAATCCACCACACCATCCACATCAACAACCAAAATCCCATCTTCACCTCACACTCCTCCAAATCTCTCTTCCTCACCCTTGTCTGCACCATCTCCCATTATTCCATCCACCACACCAACAACCCATCAGCCCATCCATTCTCCCGTCGATCACTCTTCCACGACCCCATCTTTCAATCACCCACCATTATTTTTTGCTTCCTCCCCATTAACTTCTCCTCAAAGCATATATCCAATTTCTTTTGCTCTTCCTTCTCCCACCACCGTTGCTCCATCTGAACCTACCACTTCAAATGCCCACCCGATGATAACACGCTTAAAGCATGGCATTCATAAGTCGAAAAATATGGCCTGCCCAAGTCCAAACTCTCCCGGACCTTCATTTTCGAGAGCCAAAAACTCACAAACAAGCCCTTACCTGTCCTGCTTGGCTAACGGCTATGGAAGTTGAACTTGCGGCCTTGCACAAAAATCAAACATGGAGTCTTGTTCCTTTGCCAAATGGGTACAAACCGGTTGGCTGCAAATGGGTTTCCGTCTAAAATTGCAGCCCTCTGGTGAAATTGAACGTCATAAAGCTCGGCTCGTGGCTAAAGGGTTTAATCAAACATATGGAGTGGACTATTTTGACACCTTTAGTCCGGTTGTGAAGCCTACCACAGTACGCATTGTTCTATCCCTTGCTACCTCTTTTAATTGGCTTATTCGTCAATTAGATGTCAATAATGTGTTTCTGAATGGTGATTTGCAAGAAAAGGTTTATATGGAGCAACCACTGGGTTTTCTTGATAGTAACCATCCTGATTATGTTTGTCGCCTGCATAAGGCATTATATGGTCTCAAACAGAGTCCGCGTGCCTGGTTTACAAAGCTCAATTCATACCTTCTCGGTTGGGGTTTTGTTGCATCAAAATCAGATTCCTCTATGTTTGTTTTTCGTTTGTCTTCCGCTGTTGTGATTATCTTGGTGTACGTGGATGATATTATTATCACTGGTAGCAACATATCTTTACTAAATTCTATTATTTGCAGCTTGAATTCTCAATTTCCCTTAAAGATTTAGGTCCCCTCACATACTTCCTGGGTATTCACGTTTTGAGAACTCAAGATGGCCTTCATCTGTCTCAAAGTAAATATATAATGGACTTGCTCAAGCGAACTGATATGTGGGATTCTAAACAACTCCCCACGCCAATGGTCTCGAGTGGGACACTCTCTCTGCATGATGGTGAATTATTATCAACTGAATATAGGAGCATCGTGGGTGCTCTCCAATATTGCACGATCACCCGTCCGGATTTATCTTATGTTGTAAACAAGGTATGTCAATTTCTTCATGCTCCTACTTTTGTTCATTGGGTTGCTGTTAAACGCATATTGCGTTATTTGAGAGGCTCTATCCATCATGGTTTATCTATTGTGCCTTCTCCATTGACACTTACATGCTTCACTGATGCTGATTGGGCGAGTTGTCCTGATGATCGACGAAGTACCAGCGGTTATTGCACCTTCTTGGGTGCTAATCTTGTGTCTTGGTCCTCTTCGAAACAAAAGACGGTGTCTCGATCTAGCACTGAATCTGAATATCAGGGTCTTGTAAAGGTTGCAGTTGAAATTACCTGGGTTGTTTCTATAATAAAGGAACTTGGTTTTTCTCTTCAGTCCACTCCTCTTCTCTTGTGTGATAACATAAGTGCCACACACATCGCTGCAAATCCTGTTTTACATCAATGAACAAAGCACATAGAGATTGACCAACATTTTGTCCGCGACAAAATCCTCAATCAACAACTCATTGTCAAGCATGTACCCTCTGACAATTAGATTGCTGATATCATGACCAAAGGGTTGCCAACCTCTCGATTCCAAAGTCTACGAATCAAGCTCACCATTCTCAATTGCCCAGTTCGCTTGCAAGGGGATGTTAAATGATTCGATTTAATGCTTATTTTGCTGTTTTTTGTTCCTTTGTTTTTACTTCCCTTTTAGACCACTCTTTCTCTTACACGTGTTAGGGTTTTCCTTGTGTCTGCTATATATATTGGCAGCTTGCCTTCTTTTGTAATTTTCAAGATAGAAGAATCAATTCTACGACCACAGTCTTTTCTCTCTTTTCAATATTTACACTTTTACAAATATATATAATAATAGATAGTATTGCAAGTTGTAAAATAAATATAAACTTGAATAATTTATATATAAAAAAATTTTGGTCAACAAGTACATGATTCGTAAATGCTATTGGGATACTAAACCAACACAATAATTAATTTGAGAATGATAAGATTGCTCTCAATTCATTCTTTTTTCGCAGATATATTAAAAGTCATAATATTAAAAAAAAAAAGTATGCATTCTAATTATAATATAAAATATAAGATCAAACTAAAAAAAAGAGAGAATTAAAAATTTATAAAGACATAATAAAAGTTTAAATTATTAAAGTTATGATTCTATTTTTTAAGATGAAAATAATTTTTATACGATATTTAATAAATTAAGAAATATATTATAATATTTACAAAATATGCATTTTATAGGTTAACACATGCAATATAAAACTTAGTAGAATAATGTATGTGTTGTTATAGGTGATTCTAGACCACTCCGAAATTCAAGGACTAAGCAGGACAATGCGGCACCAACCCAAAAACATGACTAGGAAGCGGACCCCGAAGGAAGGTGAGCCGAAGGGATTGGGTCGAGGCCAATCCCATGCTCGGCCCACTCGTGTGGGTCGAGTCTCTCCCCCTCCGTTTGGTCCCTTGTGTCCTTGGTCGCCCCGGTTCAACTTGGTTTAGCCCAGATCGATCTCCAAGCACCTAGAGACCCTAAAACAGGAAAAGGTATATAAACCCTTCTTCAACCTTGAAGAGGGGATCCCGAACTCTACTCTCTGAACTCTCTCGTCTTCCTCTAACTCTTTGGTCTTGCTCATCTTCCTTCTGCTTTCTGACTTAAGCATCGGAGGCGGTGTGGCAAGCACCACACCAGTGTGCAGGTTTCTTCTGTCTTGTAGGCCACATCTTCCCTCTCAAACAAATTTATTGTTGGTGGCACGTAAAGGTCAGGTGAGTTTTCCCTGTCTGGATTTTGGTATCAACAGTTGGCGTCGTCTGTGGGGAAGAAAGCTTGCTAGTTAAATCTGTGCATCAGTCATTCAATGAGTAAGGTGATGGAGAAGAGAAACCAAGATCTGCACGCATAACATTTGGACGGTGACCACCACCCATGGGGGTCGCGAGAAGAAAGTCGAGGTCGGCCTCGGACACAATCTCCTCGACCTTCATCTCGAGAAAGGCATATTGATCTCAAAATTGTTGTCCTCGAGGACAAAGTAAGTGCGATGGATCATAACTGGTCTAAGATACTTCGTATCTTGGATAAACCTGGTCCTAGCACAAAAATCCATGATGAGAGGTTGATTATGGATCCGAGGAAGGGGAAGGAACCAATGGAGTACACCGCAGAGTCAGAAACAAGATCGAAGGGAAAGAAAACTAACAGTGTGACCAACAAGGTCAAGGGGCTGACTTCTACAAATTGCACAGTGTTGAGAAGCCAAGAACCAAGGACGTACAAAGGACATGACCACACCGTTTTGACGCCAAGTATCAGCCGCACAACAGGAGCAAACCTGCGGAACCTGATCGAGGAAAAACGCAGAATGGCCAAGGTTGCGAAGGTCAAGGCCAGGGCAGCCGAGGTTGAGGCTAAAGCAGTTGAGGGCGAGGCCAACAATGGTAACCCCCCCTTGGAAGACTGAACTTCTGAACACATTGAAGGAGCTCAGGAATTTTCAAGGGGACATGCACAAATCAAAAGGTTCAGAGGAACAAGACTTGGAAGCCTTGATCGACCAGGTTGATCCGCCCTTCACTGATGAAGTTATGAAAGTCGAGGTGCCCAAAAGTTAAAGGTATCCACATTCAAGTTCGTATGATGGCCAGAAGGACCTCGTACAACACTTAGATGCCTACAGGACATGGATGGACTTTCACAGCGTTTCAGATGCAAATAGGTGTCGTGCTTTCTCTTTCACTTTAACGGGGTCAGCCTGTTGGGTTTTATGCCCTAAAACTCATAGATAGTAAATGAAACAAATTAATCAATTTCAATAAAGCGTTGTTTGAGAAATTCAGTAATTTGTTATTGAATAATCGAGTTTGCATTAATTAACCCTAAATCCAATAAACTAAGATCCAAGGTTGTCTAAATGAAACTTGGACTAGTATGTGGGGAGATACAGGGATCAGTGTTCAAGTAACAACCTAAATGGTCTATAGTATAGGGATAAGGTTGGGTACCTTATCCTGGCGACACTATGAGATACGGTCCGCTTTGTATTCGATACAGATGAATTGATCCAAAGCATCCATGTAGGAGACATGCGAGTGAGGGTATCCTATGCAATGAGTTTCCATAAGACCGGACCGCAAAATAGTAACCACTAGATGTAACGTCGTTGACTAGTTTAGGTTTCTATTTCAATAGGATGACCTAGGTAACTCATCTCAATCCTGAGTCTATTATGAACCCCTTTTCAGGAGGGATTGTCTTTAGATTTGTATGGGTGAGAGTGGCCAGTTTGCCAACTCAATAATTGTAACGCCCCAGGTTCTCCAACCTCTAGCCTAGCGACGTTACTACTCACTCTAGACTTTTAAGCAACTAGGACAACTCTCTTTAAACCGAATGTACCGAAAATTTCGGCACCATAACGGCGTAAAACTGTTTATTCCAAAATTTTTACAACACCTGATAAAGACGTTTAACACTTTTAGTCGTACACAAATCAAACTCCACTGATCTACAGCCAGATTTCACAACCTATCTCCTCTAGACGAGACATACCTTATCGATACATGCAATAAGCTAAAACAATGCTACATGGCATAAGCATCTTATTAACAGAAAGAGATTATACTTAGCACAAGCTAACCAATCATAATATTTATTAATCACCAAATCAGACGACACCAATTCCAAGTTCTTAATCTTAACCATTCTCAGGTGAATCCCTCACCATCATAGAACTACAAAATAAAGCAACTCAAACTATCTATGAAAGCAACTAAGGAAAACATAACAACAAGAGGACTCAACGCCTAGGAATTTTCCTCATAGTCCTCCTCCCTGCCACCAAGGTCTGGATCATCCTCGATACCTGCAACATCTAAAATGTTGGGGGAAGGTGGGGAAGGGGGTATCAGTACAATCGCGGTACTGGTAAGTAGCTCACACGAGCCAAATCACAGACATCAAACAATGGCAAACAGCATGCTTCTCACACGCATACATCATGCTTCCAAAAGCAGTAAAAACCAACATGCTCACAAAGCAATAAAGCCACATCATGCTCACAAAGCACTAAACCACATCATGCATATGCTTCCCACACTATGCACCCACACTTTACTAGACCACACATGATTTACGCGTCATGCTCCGCACCTAACGCATAAATTACGCGTCATGCTGTGCAAACCAACACGTGAATTACACGCCACGCTGGCGCAAACGAATCACATGCATTACGCGCCATGCTACGCAAAACTATACACGTGCATTACGCGCCATGCTGCACAAACCAACACGTGAATTACGCGCCATGCTGCGCAAACCAATCGCATGCATTACGCGCCATGCTACGCAAAACCATACACATGCATTACGCGCCACTCTACGCAAAACCATTCGCATGCATTACGCGCCATGCTACGCTAAACCAAACACGTGAATTACGCATCACGCTGCGCACCTACACATGAATTACGCGTCGTGCAACGCTACGGCTAGACTCATGCTACACTTCCCGTGACACATGCTAGCCTAACCAAACATGCTTGACCCAAACACAACATGCTTAATCGACAACCATAACTCAGCAGTCACATATTTCATGCTTGTCACAAACAATCGTCAATACATGTTCATCTCAAGCATTTCAGTACATTTACATACAACAGAACATGCTTTACACAAGAACAAGGATAAAACATAAAACAAACATCAGTTGAACAAAAGGAGCGAGGGTTGGCACTAAAACTTACCGACAAGGCTAGTTGATGCTGCAACGGTCCAGAACGGAGTCAAAACGCCGTTGGACAGAGGCGAGGATGCTCGAAAATGAAGCTCGAATTGTTGGACGCGCGAATCAGATTGAACGAGAGTGGAAATAGTTAAATCGAGCCTTAAACCAACTAGATCGTGAGAAGAGGGACTTACCCACGAACTTCTTTGGGCGAGATCGTGCAAACAGAGAGGGAGAGAGGCGGTGACTCCGATTGGGCACAACGCAGCTCGACAAATGGCGGCGGCGGCAGGTGCTTGGGCTGGACGGAGAAGGAGCTCGCGGAGAGAGAGAGCTCGCGCGAAAGGTGGCACTTCAAGCTGACCACGACGATGACCCACGATTCGGCATGACGGCGGCGGCGACTGCAGATCTGGTCGGCGGCGGCTCAGATTCGGCTGGGAGGGTCATGCGTGAAGAGAAGGAAGAGATGGAGAGATAGGGTTTTTTTCTTCTTCTTTTCTTTAATCCTTTTCTTTTTAATTCTTTTTCCTTATCTCATAAAACCCAAAAATAGTCATTTCTCAACCAAAACCCATTATTCAGCGTATACTTAAAATTCACAACACTGAAATTCCTCAATCGAATACAAACCAAGTCCAACAAACTTTAGGGAGGGATTTATTTTTAATAACGCTTAGTACTTAAGGGAAGAACATTCAAACAATAAGATTTTTATTAACTCCCAAAGTGCAAGCCAGGCTACAATTAAATTAACCTTGGTCTTAAATACAAGAGATTAATACATTGAAATGTTCGGGGCGTTACATTCTCCCCACCTTAAAAGTTTTCGTCCCCGAAAGTCTACTGCTCGAACAATTCAGGGTATTTGGCTCTAATTTCGGCTTCTCTTTCCCAAGTAGCTTCTTCTGCTTTATGGTTCTTCCAAAGCACCTTCACCAAATCGATGGTCTTGCTTCTCAGAACCTTTGCTTCCTTGGCTAGGATCTTGACAGGCTTCTCCACATACGTCAAGTCCTCGTTCAACGCCAGGGGTTCAGGATTCAACACGTGCGAAGGATCGTGCACGTACGTCCTCAACATGGATACGTGAAACACGTCATGAGGGCAACGCCAACCTATAAGCAACAGGCTCGATGCGTTCCAGGATCTCGTAGGGTCCAATGAATCTGGGACTGAGCTTCCCCTTCTTGCCAAGCGAAGAACCCCTTTCATTGGCGCCACACGCAAAAATACACGATCACATACACTGAACTCCAAGCCTTTACGCCTTTCATCAGCGTAGCTCTTTTGCCTACTCTGGGCAACTTGCATTCTTGCTCTAATCTGTTGAACCGCTTCATTAGACTTCTAGACTAACTCTGGGCCTAATAGGGCCTTTTCACCGACTTCATCCCAATGGACTGGGGACCTGCACTTCTTTCCATACAATGATTCATAGGGAGCCATGCCAATCGTAGCATGATAACTGTTGTTGTAGGCAAACTCGATCAGGTACAAGTGATTCTCCCAACTACCTCCGAAGTCCATGACACAAGCCCTGAGCATATCCTCAAGAATTTGGTTCAACCACTCAGTCTGGCCATCGATTTGCAGATGGAATGGGTACTAAAGTCCAACTGGGTACCAAGAGCTTTCTGCAAGCTTCGCCAAAAGGTGGATGTGAAGCGAGGGTCTCAGTCAGATACAATAGACATCGGTACACCATGCAACCTCACAATCTCCTTCAAGTATAGCTCTGCCCACTTTTCCACTGGATAAGTTACCTTACCAGGAATGAAATGGGCTGATTTGGTTAAACGATCAACTACAACCCAGATCACTGTGTTGCCCCTTAGTGTCCTCGGCAGGCCGACAATGAAGTCCATGGACACATTTTCCCACTTCCAGACTGGGATTTCCAAAGGTTGCAACAACCCAGCAGGTCTTTGCCGTAAAGCTTTCACCTGTTGGCAAGTCAGACACCTACTGACGAACTGGGCAATCTCCTTCTTCATGCCTTGCCACCAGTAGTACTCCTTGAGGTCCTTGTACATCTTGGTACTACCAGGATGTACTGAGAAAGGGGTATTATGCGCCTCTTTCAACAGCAACTTCTTCAATAGGGAATCCTTAGGCACACACAATCTTCCCTGATACAGCAATGCTGAGTCACTGGCGAGGGTAAAGTCTCCTTGACCTACCTTCTCCAAAAGCTTGACAATCTCAGGATCTTTCCCTTGAGCTTCAACAATTTGCTGCCTTAAATTAGGAACCACTAACAGTTGAGCCAACAAGGCTGAAAGATCTGCCACTGCTAGCTCGATCTCTGCCCGATCCAACTCTGCTAGCAAGGGACTCTAAGTCAAAACCAACGATGCCACGCTAGCTGCTCTCCTGCTAAGAGCATTTAGCTACAACATTAGCTTTGTCGAGGTGATAGTTGATTTCACAGTCATAGTCCTTCACCAACTTCAACCATCTCCTTTGCCTTAGGTTAAGCTCCTTCTGGGTGAAGAAGTACTTTAGGCTTTTATGATCCGTGAATATCTGAATCTTTTCCCCGTACAGGTAGTGTCTCCAAATCTTTAACGTAAACACTACAACTCCAAGTTTCAGGTCGTGGGTAGGATAATTAAGATCATGCCCTTTTAGCTGACGCGAGGTGACGGAAGAGATTGTCGCGGTCTCTTGTCAAATAAATTTATAATCCATGATTCCTAAAGCTAACTTGTAGCAGTAGTGGTCGGGGTCGATCACAAGGAACAATCAGTTTATTTCTAAATTCTTTTGTGTTTTTGAGGTAACCAAAAAGGGGGGGTTTATGGATAAAAAGATTAAGACATAAAGTAAAGGCATGAAAATAAATAAGGAAAATTAAATGCAAGGAAAGTAAAGGTGGGGTTAGTTGATCTTACCACGAGGATCACTGTAATTGGGGTTGAACTTGGTGTTAAGTTTGATTAGTTTCATTCATCGATTATCAATTGATTTTAATTAACTATCTAAGTTCGGCGTACTCCGGCAACAAACCGAGAGCCAAGATCCAACTATCACAAACATGCAAACGCTAAGTTTGATTCTAGTTCAAATTAATTAATTGGCCTATTAACTAATCTAAACCGCATTGGGATCTAGCCGAATTAATTCACATGCAACGAGCAACAAACCACAATTACAATTGATTAAATCATTTAGTTCTAGGGACGCATGCGTATAATCATAACGTTAACCTATTTGCTACTTAGATTTAGCAAGTAAATTTAGAATGGGCGCGGTCAAGGTTGTCAATCTTTCCTACCACAATCTAAATTTGTATGCAAAGAACTAAAATCACAAAGACAATTAACTAAGTAATTAAGAATGAAAATCTCATAAAATTGAATCAAACTTACAAACCGAGGTCCCGATTACAACGATCCGAGCTTAGTTGGCCATAGACAAGCAGCTCCAAGCTCGAGGCTCGATCAACCGACCCATGGACTAAGAAAACTTAAAAGAACGCTAGAAAAGTAAAGAGAAATGTGGCTACAATATTGTATTGTGGGATGAATCTAAACCTACACCAAGACCCTCTATTTATAGTGTTTCTTGGCCTTTAATTCGTGGTAGAATGGTGCTGAATTGGGTCTTCAAAGAAGGAAAATTTCCAGTCAAAATAGGAAAAATTCGATTCTAGAAAACTGGCTAGCGTCGCGACGTTGTGGAGAGCGTCGCGACGTTGTCCCCTTCAATTTTAGAAAATATTTCTCGGATTGCCCTAGCGTCGCGACGCTGTGGGCAAGCGTCTCGACGCTGATGAGGCTCCAGAGGTAGAATGGTCATTTCACGCTTCGGTTTCGCTCGTTTAAGCCCCGAATTACTTCCAAAGCTCTAGCGAGGACCTATAGACATATTATACTCATTCTAAAGCATTTTTCGCAAGGAATTCAACTAAGATAAGCAAATTGGGAGATTCTAAGTGTATAATAAATTGGACTTATCACGAGGCATAAGCAATCACCTTACCATGCTGCATAAGCACGCAGCCTAGACCTTTCCTCGAGGCATCGTTATAAACCACCAGGCCTCCTGACTCATCGGGAATGGTTAACACTAGGGCAGTAGTCAAACGCTCCAACTCCTGGAAGCTCTTCTCGCAGTCTTTGCTCCATGTGAAAGTTGCATTCTTACGGGTCAACTGCGTCAATGGTGCTGCCAAGCTGGAGAAATCCTGAACAAACTTCCTGTAGTAACCTGCTAAACCGAGGAAGCTACAAATTTCAGTCACTGAGCTGGGTCGAGGCCAACTACGGACTGCTGTCACCTTAGCAGGGTCCACTGAAATGCCTTCACGAGTAACCACATGGCCCAGAAATGCCACTTCTTCCAACCAAAACTCGCACAAAGGCTTCTAACACTTGGCTGAGGTGCTGTTCATGCTGCTTTTCACTCTTGGAATAAATCAGGATGTCATCAATAAAGACGATGACAAACGAGTCCAAGAAACCCTTAAACACCCGGTTCATAAGGTCCATAAAAGCTGCAGGAGCATTAGTGGGTCCAAACGACATCACCGTGAACTCATGGTGTCCATACCTCGTCCTGAAAGCAATTTTCGAAATATCGGACTCTTTGATCCTCAGCTGATGATATCCAGATCGCAAGTCGATCTTCGAGAAAACCTTGGCACCCTGAAGCTGGTTGAAAAGGTCATCGATGCGAGGAAGGGGGTACTTGTTCTTCACAGTTACCTTGTTCAACTCCCGATAATCGATGTAGAGCCTCATCGACCCATCTTTCTTCTCAACGAACAAAACTGGTGCACCCCAGGGAGAAACACTGGGCCGAATGAATCCTTTCTCAAGCAATTCCTCCAATTGCACCTTGAGCTCCTTCAATTCGGCTGGAGCCATTCGGTAGGGAGCCTTGGACAGGGGGGTTGTCTCAGGTAGCAGATCAATGCAAAAATCTATTTCTCTTGTCGGAGGCAAACCAGAGAGGTCCTCTGGGAAAACGTTTGCATAATCTCTTACTACAGGTACCGAGTCCAACTTAGGGGATTCCTTGCTGGTATCCATCACGCTCGCTAAATAAGCCCATGCACTGTGCTGCACCAGGTGCTTAGCTTTCAATGCAGAGATTACTTTTGGACTCCCACCATTTGAGCCTTTGAATCTAAACTCTTGTCCAGAGGGTAGTTTGAGACGTACTTCTTTTTTGGCACAGTCAATGGTAGCTCCATTGCTGGCTAACCAATCCATACCTAGAATTACGTCGAAATCACGCATATCCAGCTTGATCAATCTAGCCCCGAGAGTCTGGCCCGCAATTGAAACTTCACCCATCCTTACAACTTGTTGAGCAAGCATCACAGATCCGGAGGGGGTGGACACTGAGAGAACAAACCCTAGCGGCTCTAACTTCAGATCAGCTTGATCGACAAACTCCGATGAGATATAAGAGTGACTCGACCCCGAGTCAAATAACACAAAAGCAGGGACTTTCAGAACAAGAATAGTTCTTGAATCAACATGCCACAATCAAGAGACAGAAACAAGAACCACAAAAATACATAGCTGTAAGAGACGTGCCTGTCACCACAGCATCATCCTCTGCGATTTCATTCTTCACGGAAAAAACACGAGCTTTTTGCTTGCCACCTTGACCAGGAGCCAGGGCGGCCTTCAGTGCCGGTCCTTCAGCCTTTATCTCACCTCTGGTGGGGCACCACTTGGCGTAGTGTCCTTCTTGGCCACATCGGAAACAGACTTTCTCCCATGACTCGCATTGACCCACATGGTGCCTGCTGCACACATTGCAACGAGGAATGGTCAGGGTCTGCTTCTGGAACTACGGGCGAGGTGCCTTCTGCGGACGTCTCACTTGAGTGGGTGGGGGCTTCTTTTTAACCCAAGAAGTCGAACCAGCCTCCCAGCGACTTTGCGCCTTCTTGGCCAGGTTTTTATCCATGACCAACGCTTCATGGAGGGCCGCAGCAAAGGTTGTAGGTGCATTCAGGGCAATAGTTCCTCAAATTTCTTCTCGGAGGCCCTTGATTAACCTCTTGATTTTCCGTTCTGGCGTGCTGACCAGATCAGAAGAAAAACGCGACAGCTTAGTGAACTTTCACTCGTACTGGATTAGGGACATAGTGCTCTGCGTTAAGTGCAGGAACTTCGTCTCTTTGTCGTCCTTGACGGTCTCGGGGAAATAGTAATCATAGAGCAGATCTTTGAACCTCTCCCACGAGATTGGTACATTGGCATGATCTTCGGCGGCTGAACTGACATCCACCAGTTTCGGGCTTCATCCCTCAGCATGAAAACTGCGCCTCAGACCTTCAGGCGGTCGACGCAATTCATGTAATCGAACATAGCCTCGAGGTTGCCGATCCAACGCTCGGCTGACAACGGGTTATCAGAACGCCCGTCGAAAGAGGGAGGGCCCTTGAAATCGCGAATGAATTGAGACTCCATTGGATCCTCGGCTGCCCAATTTGGCTGGAGGGGCTGACGCACATTCTGTTGAGCCACATTCTCGAACATGGTTTGCAGGGCTTCAGAAAAAATCAACATATGTTGAGCCCCAAGTTCTCCAACCTCTAGCCTAGTGGCGTTACTACTCACTCTAGACTTTTAAGCAACTAGGACAACTCTCTTTAAACCGAATGTACCAAAAATTTTGGCACCATAACGGTGTAAAACTGGTTATCCCAAAATTTTTACAACACCTTATAAAGACGTTTAACACTTCTAGTCGTACACAAATCAAACTCCACCGATCTACAGCCAAATTTCACAACCTATCTCCTCTAGACGAGACATACCTTATCGATACATGCAATAAGCTAAAACAATGCTACATGGCATAAGCATCTTATTAACAGAAAGAGATTATACTTAGCACAAGCTAACTAATCATAATATTTATTAATCACTAAATCAGACGACACCAATTCCAAGTTCTTAATCTTAACCATTCTTAGGTGAATCCCTCACCATCATAAAACTACAAAATAAAGCAACTCAAACTATCTATGAAAGCAACTAAGGAAAACATAACAACGAGAGGACTCAACGCCTAGGAATTTTCCTCATAGTCCTCCTCCCCGCCGCCAAGGTCTGGATCATCCTCGATACCGTCAACATCTAAAATGTTGGGGGAAGGTGGGGAAGGGGGTATCAGTACAACCGCGGTACTGGTAAGTAGCTCACACGAGCCAAATCACAAACATCAAACAATGGCAAACATCATGCTTCTCACACGCATACATCATGCTTCCAAAAGCAATAAAAACCAACATGCTCACAAAGCAATAAAGCCACATCATGCTCACAAAACACTAAACCACACCATGCATATGCTTCCCACATTATGCACCCACACTCTACTAGACCACACATGATTTACGAGACATGCTCCGCACCTAACGCATGAATTACGCGCCATGCTGCACAAACCAACACGTGAATTACGCGCCACGCTGCGCAAACCAATCGCATGCATTTCGCGTTATGCTACACAAAACCATACACGTGCATTATGCGCCACGCTACACAAAACCATTCGCATGCATTACGCGTCATGCTACGCTAAACCAAACCGTGAATTACGGGCCACGCTGCGCACCTACACATGAATTACGCGTCATGCAACGCTACCGCTAGACTTATGCTACACTTCCCGTGACACATGCTAGCCTAACCAAACATGTTTGACCCAAACACAACATGCTTAATCGACAACCACAACTCAACAGTCACATATTTCATGCTTGTCACAAACAATCATCAATACATGCTCATCTCAAGCATTTCAGTACATTTACATACAACAGAACATGCTTTACACAAGAACAAGGATAAAACATAAAACAAACATCATGCTCCACACAGTCAACCAAAATCTAGCAAGTAGAAACTACTTACAAATCACTTTAAAAATAAACCCACGCTAGCTGGAACTATAGGATCAAGCTCTAACGAACCTACAAGCACAACCAAGGCTCTTAGTGATTAGGGAATAGCTCCACAACCTTCCAAACACCTAAGGGAGGCTAAAACGAACGACAAGGAACTAAAACTCACCCAAACCGAGGTTGAACCTTGCTGGAGCAACCTAACACAGCACTGAAACTTCTTAAATGGGTGCTGTCCGGAGTCCGAAATCACACGAAACTGACACCAAATGGCAACCAAGGGTTAGAAACCGCACTAAAGCCAACCACGACAATTATCAAAGGTTTTTGGGCACAGAGACTTACCGATCAGCACCAAACAGACCCGATTAAGTGTTGTACAGTGGCTGCAAATGGCCCAAACCTGTAATTTGGAAGTCGTTATGGCTTGGGTAACCGAGATTTAAAGAGAATACACAATGGGTCAAGCTAGACTTACAGGGAGGGGAGTGCCCAAAAACACCCAAGAAAGGTTGAAACCTCACCAACTAGAGATAATCAAAGTCGAATGGTTCCTAGACGGCGCTACAGATCAGTATGTCAGACACAACTTAGTTTTCCAGCACCTAAAACGAATGGGTAAACTGATTTTTAAACCAAAGGAGCGAGGGTTAGCACTAAAACTTACCAACAAGGCTAGTTGATGCTGCAACGGTCCAGAACGGAGTCAAAACGCCGTTGGACAGAGGCGAGGATGCTCGAAAATGAAGCTCGAGTTGCTAGACGCGCGCGTATCAAACTGAACGAGAGTGGAAATAGTTAGATCGAGCCTTAAACCAACTAGATCGTGAGAAGAGGGACTTACCCACGAACTTCTTTGGGCGAGATCGCGCGAACAGAGAGGGAGAGAGGCGACGACTCCGATTGGGCACGACGCAGCTCGACAAATGGCGGCGGCGGCATATGCTTGGGCTGGACGAAGAGGGAGCTCGTGCGAAGGGTGGCGCTTCAAGCTGACCACGACGGAGACCCACGGTTCGGCGCGACGACGGCGACGGCGACACGATCTTAGCGGCGGCGACGAGGGAAGGCGAGAGCGGCTGCAAATCTGGTAAACGGCGGCTCAGATTCGGCTGGGGGGGGTCACCCGTGAACCGAAGGAAGAGATGGAGAGATAGGGTTTTTTTCTTCTTCTTTTATTTAATCCTTTTCTTTTTAATTCTTTTTCCTTAACTCACAAAACCCAAAAATAGCCATTTCTCAACCAAAACCCACTATTCAACGTATACTTAAAATTCACAACGCTGAAATTCCTCAACCGAATACAAACCAAGTCCAACAAACTTTAAGGAGGGATTTATTTTTAATAACGCTTAGTACCCAAGGGAAGAACATTCAAACAATAAGATTTTTATTAACTCCCAAAGTGCAAGTCAGGCTACAATTAAATTAACCTTGGTCTTAAATACAAGAGATTAACACATTGAAATGTTCGGGGAGTTACAATAATCATACTATTTTAGGGGCAAGATCAAGTGGGGGCTGGGAACATAACAATACAAGATGGAATTCACTCTTTCCCTTATTGGGGTAAGTAGATGTGTGTTCCCATAAGGGCTGATTCCAGGGCTTGAACAAAAACGCGTTGTCTTCTCCTGACCCGAGAGGAATTTTTGTTTAGTGGTTGGACCCTAAACAGGTTGTTCATTAGAGGGATCAGTGGTACTTAAGGATCTAGAGGTAACCTAGGGAAAAAGGTAATTTGACCCAACTGTCGTTACAAACACTCGTGAAGGATTGACTTAATGTAATAGTCGATATCCGTCGACACAAAAATATTCTACACTGAGAAGAGTGTAGCTGTGAGTCTTTAGTTGAGTGACCCACAGTTAACGAATGTTGGTTAACTTGGTTAATGAGTTTAGCCAGTTAATCTCGTATCGTTGGAGCTTCTGATCTGTAGGTCCATTAGGTCCACCTGCTAGCTCGTAACGGGTTCTAAGATTAATTAGTCTTGAATATTAAGGGAATTTTAGTTAATTGTATTTGATACAATTTAATGTAATGTATGGAGCTACATTATAGTATAAGTTTAATTAGTGAATTAAACTTTATAATAAAATTAATTTTGGATGTAATTCAAAATTAATTAATGAGAGAATTATATATTTGAAGGAGTTCAAATATTAAATATGAATTAGATTCATATTAAACTATAGGTTAAAAATAATATGAATATGGATTCATATTAAAACTATAGTATATGAGAGAATGTGAATTTAATTAAATATGTGATATTTGATTAATTCATGAATTAATTAATTGGAGGATTAATGTAACGCCCCAGGTTTTCAAACCTCTAACCTAGAGACGCTATACAACTCTAAGCCCTTAACTACGGATCTGAACCACTTTTAAACCGGATGTACCGAAAATTTCGGCAGCATAACGGCGTAAAATGGCTTGAACCAAAATTTTTTTACAACGCCTGATAAGCAATAAAACACTTCTAAACATTCCACCCAACTCCACCAAGCTACATTCCAGATTCACAACCTACTTCACTATACGAGTCAGGCCTCGTAACAACATGCATTAAATCAGTTCATGCAACAGAACACGCTACTCACTCAACTTTTATTGAACACCAGCAACTCATCCCAAAAGAATACTAGCTAAACAGTTTTATTTCTTTTAATCAAACTAACAAGAAGCTAAACCACAGATTAATAAAAGCTAATCATCTCAGGTGAATCTCAGGTGAATCTACGAGTTTTAGGGCATAAAACCCAACAAATTCCCACTTGAACTAAAACTCTAGTTTAGTGGGTTGTATAATAATTTATACAGTAGTGGGTGTATAAAGACATGTATAAAACATATACAATGTACAAATACAATAAACTAGGGCATCACTATACTCATTACATAATGGTATCACTATACCCATTACATTTCTCCCACTTGCCCTAGATTTCATCTTTGTACATAACTCATAGACCTAGACCTTCTAGATGACCCTCATACACTTTAGCCGAGAGAGCCTTCGTGAATGGATCAACAATATTCCATTCAATTCAATGTGCCTGCTTGTCTTGGACTGCGAGGTTCTTTTGAATTTACCACAGCAACACTGTAACACTATAAAGTGTGATAGGCAAGTTCACATTTGGAACACATTCCAAATCAGTCAAAAACATCTTAAGCCATACAGTCTCTATTGCTGCTTCACAAGTAGCTATATTTTCGGCCTATATGGTCAAGATTGTAACTATGTCATACTATAGCTCCTTCGTAAGGATTGACCATAGATACTGATGTAGATTTCCTTAAATCCTTATCAGTCTTAAAATCTGTGTCAGTGTATCCTGTAAGGATCAAATCCTTAGTCTCATACACGAGCATATAGTTCCTAGTTCTCCTGAGATACTTGAGGATATTCTTAACGGTTTTCCAGTGATCAAATCTTGGATTAGATTGATACTTACTGGCAATCCCTACTGCATAGGGCATTCGTCTCATGTCCTCAACTTCTTGAGGTGTCTTAGGAAACAGTTCCTTAGACAAAAGAATTCCAAGCCTGAAAGGTAGTGAACCTTCTTGGAATTCTCCATCTCATATCTAACTAACGTTTTGTAGATATAAGACGCTTGAGACAGGGCTAGCATTTTGTTCTTTCGGTTCCCAATAATTTGAATCCTAAGAACAAACTAAGCTTCTCCCAAATCTTCCATTTGGAAATGAGCTACTAGTCACTTTTACTAGTCAGTAAGATAACCTACATCATTCGCAATGACTAGGGTATCAATCACATACAACACTAATAAAGCTACTGAACTATTGACGATCTTCTTGTTAAGACAAGATTCATCAATGTTCTGATCAAAGTCAAAAGATTTGATCACAATATCAAATCTTATATTCCAAGATTGAATTTCTTAGGTCAATCCATAAATGGATCACTTAAGCTTGCAAACCCTTTTGCTTTTGATCTTGCTAAATGAACCATTCTGGTTGAGACATGTAGCTACTCTTCTCAAGATCACCATTCAAAAGGGTAGTCTTGACATCCATTCAAAATGGACAAGAGTTCTAACAGACTTCAACATGACATCGGGAGATAAGGATTCCTTACAGTCCCCTGTTTCTGGGTATAACCCTTTGCCACAAGTCTAACCATAAGATTACGTCTCGTTTCTTCTTGTAGATTCATTTGCAATCCATAAGCGTTACCCCATTAGATAGATCTACAAGATCCCAGATGGAATTGAAATCACAGATTTTAATTCTGGGTCCATTGCATTAATCCATTGGTCCTTGTTAATATCATTCATTGCCTTGCTTTAAGACAATGGGTCCTCAATGTCATCATCAGGTATGATGATCTGGGCATCAGTTAAGCCCATGTAATGGTCAGGTTGTTGAACAACCCTCCCACTACATCAAGACACTCTCAACTCTTGAGATAGATGTAACTAACCAGTTGTATCGGTCCCATCAACAACTCGTGATAAAGGTCCAGCATCATCAACAACCCTTGTTGACTTATCAACAACTCTTGTTGATGTTTCTGTAGTTTCCTCAGTTAATTTACTTGAAAAGACTGTTTACTTTGTAGCTTATTATTTCTCATGTGATCTTCTTTTGAGAATGTAGCATTTGTCGATACAAATTCTTTATTCTCTTATGAATTGAAGAAGTATCCACTTCTTGTTTCCATGAGGTGGCAATGAGCATAACTTATAAATAGCTCATCATGGACTGAACCATATCTAATAGGGTTCAACTTCTCCTATCTGATACACCGTTCTACTGAGGTGTACCAGGGGTTGAGAGTTGGGATGTAATTCCATGTTCTATTAAATAGTCGTGGAATCTCAAGTCCCACATACTCTACACCTCGATCAGATCGAAGTGTTTTTATCATCTCACCTAACAAGTTTCCAACTTCAGTCTCAAACCACTTTTGAATTTCTCAAGAGCTTTAGACTTAAGTTGCATAAGGTTGAGATACCCATACCTTGAATAATTATCTATAATATAGATGAATTATTCATGCCCTCCCACTGCTTTAACATATTGGACCACAAGGATCCAAATGCACAAGCTCCAAGGGCTCTTTGGCTCTATAGTTCTTTTCAAGCAAAAGAATCTATTAGTCATATTGCCCTTAAGACATGACCTATAAGGTAGTAGAGAGTCATCTTCAAACTTGCTTAGAAGTATACTCTTGACCAATCTCCCAATCAAATTGAGATTAATATGGTCTAACCTTAAGTGCCAAAGACAGGTATTTTCCTTTAGGAGAAAACCTTTGCCTCTTATCACATTGAGTAGTAGCAGTCTTAAACGACTCGGTGTTCTTGACTGCTTTACTCATGATTAGTCTTAAAACATGTAGGTTATTTTCAAGTCCAGCTGAACAAATGTCAACTCTCTTTTTATAAATGAAAACTGTGTTAGCAGAGAAAGGTATAGAGTAACATTGTTCCAACAAATAAGATACAAAAATCACATTTCTGTTAATCTTAGGACATACACATTCACTACTACAAATTATATGTTACTTGACATTTGTAATTTTGAATTAGTTGACATTTTATGGAAAAAAAATGTCATGTAATACACATTTCTAAAAAAAATGTCAAGAAAAAATATAAAAAAGGCGGAGGTTGGACTAGATTTTTCGGATCTTTTCCCGTTAATAAGAACTTGACATTTTAAGAATGATAAGTCTGAGACAATTTGTTCTGACACATTTTAAATGTCAACTATAATATTTATTTTTTAAAATATAATAATTAAGTCTCAATCCCTAAACTTTTTTCTATTTCCCCTATTCACGCTACCATTTCCCGCACATTTCTTTCACATCCATCATTCTCACGATAGTTCAGCGTTCGATGCTTGTAATCTTTCGGTGATCGTGGGTTCAACCTCCGATGGTTGTTCAAACTTCGGGTGGTCATGCTGAAGTCGTGGTATCATCGTTTTCTCTTTGACCAGTGGAGTCTACCGTTGTGGATGGTTCATGGTGTAGTCCAAAACTGTGAAGAATACTGAAAACGTGAAAAAAAAATACAGTCCGGTCTACTGTTGTTAACCTTGTGCAATCTTTCGTGTTCAAATCGTGGTACCTCGGGTTGCTGTGTTCAAACTATCTGTAGTTCAACAATCTTTCTTCTCTTGGGCATTCAGTTGGGTTTCATTTGTGGTCACCATTGTTGTGGGTTTTTCTATATCAGGTGGTTCTTTTCTCTTATCCTTGTTTTTGTTTTGTTTTTTTCTTTTTTTTTTGCTTATTTTCAGACTATGAAGAAAAATGTTCATAATGCAAGCACACATTTTTCTTATCATCTCCATATTCTTTCACCATTGAATCACCCTGACGAGAGAAAGATAGAAGGTGTAGCTGGAACAAGGGTCTAATGGAGGGCTCTATCAATTGAAATTGTCCCTCGTTAATCAGTTATGCTAAGCGTCCTATGTTGGAAAACATAACTTCCCTTTTGTTTGTCTTCAAGTATTGCTCTAGTAACAATTGTCTTATGTTTGCCTTGTTGAAAAATACATGACAGAAAGGTTTGGGTCATGGATCTAGTCTAGCCGAGTAGTAGTCAAGTTCTTTGCAATGTTTTCTCATGAAAATCCCATGGCTTACCTTTTCCTTTTGCAAAATCACACAAAAATCAACATTTTTAATTGGTGCACTCAAATATTTATGGCCATGCTTCTGTATTTTCTATTGTTGGATTTCACTGTTACATTTGTTTATTGCTTCTGCTATATACCTTGTTGTTTCTCGGAGTAAACGTTCTCCTCCCTTCTATAATTACAATTTGACAACTCTCATAGCACAGTGGAGTTTCTTGTAATCCTTCTCAGATAGGACTTTTTTTTTGTAAAAAAAAGACTATTACATCTGTTTATTTGATGATTACACAAAACTGTCGTGACTCAGTCCTTTTAAAAATAAGGGGTGAGGCTTTCATCCATACAATTCAAAAGTATCATGGACAACAAGTTTAACTTTGTATCCTCATATGTCTTTAATCTCTTAATTGATGCTCTAGAAGATTGCTTGAAATGTTCAGTATTAGTTTGAACCCAAATAAAGGTGCATAATATGGAGAAGGTGGTGGTTCATAACTTCATCCTCCTTTCCAAAATAATGAATCAGATTCTTTAGTAGGCATCTTTCTTCAGTGTGAGTAAGATTGGAGTACTTGTTACCCTCAGACTCAATTAGTGAAA
The DNA here is from genome assembly GCA_017139565.1 of Luffa aegyptiaca. Classification (NCBI taxonomy): domain Eukaryota; kingdom Viridiplantae; phylum Streptophyta; class Magnoliopsida; order Cucurbitales; family Cucurbitaceae; genus Luffa; species Luffa aegyptiaca. Next base: position 29,344,696 of record CM029400.1, on the reverse strand, counting down.
AGTGCATATATATTATCAAGCCATCATCTCATTAGAATTTAATTCTAACATCAAAAGCTTTCTCAAAATTACAGAACTATTTGGCAGCACCTGTAACAACAGACCATTGTGTGATCTTGGAACACACAATTGGAGAGAGGGAACGAAGGTAACCAAACTTGTTAATGATATTGGTTTTAAATATACTCATGAATTTTCTTTTTTGCATAAGATGGTGAATCCTAATGCTTGGTTTAATTTTTTACATTCTTCTAAGGAAGATGATTCTGTACTATATAACATATTGTTCACATCCTTTTAAGTTATCAGTAGATGTACATAAAATCAGTATCTTTTTCTTTGTAACCATGTTTTGAAAATTTCCAGTATGCAATTACTTCTGTTAATAGTAATGCTCCATGATACAGAGAGCCAACTTTCAATTCTTAGCAATGTTATTGGTTCTATGGATAATGAATATTAGTATACACGGATACATGTAAGTTCAACATTTTTGCATGAACATATGTTGAAACCACGACAAGTTCTTACTCAAAATGAGGGAGGGAGAGTTATTTGATTAGCTAAAGGAGAAGAACACCAAAGAATTGCCTCAACTCAGGAGAATCCAAGAGCCCCTGTATTTCTCCCATTACAACTAGACGATACCAAGATCTTAGAGAAGATGATTTGGTTTAACTATATTTGCTAGAGGGAAAATGTTTCTTATAAAGAAAAAATTAGAAAAGAAAAGAAAAGCAAAGTTGCATTCATATCAAACTTGGATGTATTAGGCAAGAAACTTGCAACAATAGTAAAAAAAAACTAATTAGTTTTTTTTTTATAATGTAGTGGTCATTGGTCACTGATTATTATTAATCCATACGATGACATGGTTTACTATCTTGATTCACTAAGAACAAGTTCGCGAGAAGATATCAAATACATAACAGATATGTAAGATAACTAGATTTTGTGTCCTTTAAAGTTTACTTCATTTTGAATATTCTTGTGATTCTTTTACTAATATAGGGCAATAGCAATCTTTCGATCTCAAAAGAATATGAAAAAGAGTCGAAAAGCTACATTTTGGAAAATAGTTAAAGTAAGTATAAACATTATTACTAAATTTATTCGAATATGTCCGCATATCTAGTGCATATGTAACATATATTATTTGTTTTGATCGTAATGTAGTGTCCTTTACAAGCGGGTACTTTTGAATGTGGATATTACGTGATGAGATATATGAGAGATATCTTGACCAATAGAAGCACTTTAGTCATGGATGTGGTATGTTATCGAAACTATTTTCATTATAATGGTTTAAGTAGGACAACAATAATTGATTATTTATCATAAATATTATTTGACCTTCAATGTTTCTAGATTGATTCAAGGACCTCATACTCACAACTTGAGTTGGATGAAGTGCGGGTAGAGTGGGTTGAATTTCTAGCTCACTACATATGATGATTAAGGACTAGTTTGAAATATTATTCAAGTGGATTTTTTGGATGGCGGAATGAGAGCGTCATATACTTCTTTTGTGTTTCTTTGGAATATTTATTATAGGGTTTATGAAGTTTTTATCATTTTCAAAATATTTCCTACTATGGAGGGGATAGATGTATGTAATTTTGGAATAGTTTGATGTGGTTTGATAGTCCTTGTAATTTTGTTCATATGGTAGATAGTTCTTGTAATTTTGGAATATGTCCATATGGTTGACAGAATTGTTAATATTATTATTGGGTATGAAATTGTTGATATTTTTTATTGATGGATATTGGATAAGTATTAAATATATATTGTTTATTGTTGGTTGATAGAAATATTGTAGTTCTAAAGTTATCAGATTTGTTGGAATGCAAGACATGAAATTCAATATAGTATGAGACATATTTTTAAAAATAATATTAAAAAAAAAAAGAAAAAATGATATGACATGTAAAATATGTCAAGATAACAATTAATTTGACGGTCATAGAATGTCAAGTTATAGTATTATTGATACGTAAAAAGTGTCAAGGTCTTATAAACATGACATTTTATCGTTTGATGCTCTGATGGTTAATAAACGTCAAGTATGAAGACAACCTTGACATGACTGAAGTATCAAGAATTGTATAACTTGACACGTGCCCATAGTCAAGTTTTAACAATCTTATTCTTGATGGCCGGTTCGTCGACGCTAATAAAAACGTCAAGTATAAAGTTACATGACATTTTGAAAACGTCAAGTAACTTAATTTTTCTTGTAGTGATTATCCAATAATATGTATTTCCTCCCATTGGGAAAAATAATTTAATGTTCCCCATTGTTACAGCCAAGACAACCTCTCCAGTTTCAACTTTGAGAGTTGTTTCAATAACATCAAGCTGTTGCCAGGAACTTATTCCTTTTAATAAAAAGAATAAACGTGACTTGTGACTCCTTAATCAAGTATTTAGGCAGAATCGTCATTCTCCACAAATCACGCTTCCAAGACTAGCAAATCAAATTTACTGTCTTTAGAAAAGTCTTTTTTGGCTGAGCAAGGTCCAATGTCACATTCATTAGGAACATTTCTTAATGAGTTAGACATTTGGGGCATGAGGACATTCATCTGTTAAAACTAATCATAGAATATTTACCACAATTTGTCATTTAAGTTCGTTGTATTATTATCGTTATTTATAACTTGGTGTAAGACAATGTACAATAATTTAATCATTGAAGTAACAAATTACTCGTAATAATAATTGCATTAACCCATTACATCTAATCCAATCAAATTCAGCAAAAAACACACAAGCAATCAAAGAAACCCTAAAAAACTATTGATTTATTTTTTGCAACGATATTTCAGAGGTTTAGAACAACAGCCATCGAAGGGTGGTTAGCTACTCCTCCTCTGAATCGAGACAATCTCAACCAAACCCTAACACCAAAATAACTCATATTTCGTTAGTGTTTAGTTACCGTTGTTTGGTCAAGGATTTGTTAACACATTTAACTCATCCCCGTAAGTGAAATCCTCCCACTTTCAAATCTCAGAGGCACGCACCAACAGGCTACCGAAGGGAAAGACAACTGTTGGTGATTAACCTAAGTAACCCTATCCATTTCTGGAGTTCGCGGTGTTCTGAAACCTATGATCGACCCTCCGAAGGGATGGTCGCTCCAAGACGACATGCAGACGGATCATAAGAATCTCACAGTGCGACCTTAGGGTTGGAGACCGTAGATACGTTAACACATGTCTGTTGGTCGCTACCGCAAGCGCACGGTATCGCAAGTAATATAAAACGAAAGAATTCCGAGTATCGAATCCACAGGGAGGCGAAGCGAAATTTAAGCAAGCAAAGATTCCTAGAGCACTAAAAATACTTGGGATAAATAATATTTAGGGACCAGATCATGCAATCAAAGAAAATTAAAAAAAAAACAATTAGAGAGAAATTTTGATCAATCGATAAAAATAAAATGCGGAGAAATAGTTTTCTAATGGGAAGAGGGGTCTTGAAAATCAATTATTAGCTAAACAATTGCTACGATTGTCCTATCTCGTCGCCCAACTAATTATACTCCTAGAATCTCCATTAATAACATAGGTTCTCCTGTCGGTCTCCCCTAATTGTAATTAATTCATTTTAACAACCTAAGTGTCCTTAGCGCCATTAAAAATCATTAATTATTACGCTCTGATTCATTTTAGGAATCTAAGTTTAATCAACTAATCCCGTTGTCACGAGGGGCAATTAAACTAGTTGCATGGATTATGATCTATCCTAACTTCTCTCCGTCGAGTTTCCATTAAGAATCAGATCAGTACACCATTGGCCAAATTGCATAAAGCATTAAGCACATCCATACAAATAATTAGGACAAAAGGGCTAGAGATAGGCAATTATAACAATATTTAAACTATAATTTCATTTCAAGACCCCAAATTGGGGTTTAGCTATACATAGTTAAAATATTCACAATAATTACAACGGAAAGCATAATAAAGAGCATAATAAAAGGGAAGGAATTGAACGTAGAAGACCCCTTCGCTACGCTTGGAGTCCCTCCGAAAACTCCTTGAGCCTCCTAGGATGCTCCCCAAAATTCCCCAAAATTTTCCCACTAAGAAAGCTCTCAAAAGGCTTGAAAGCCTTGAGAGAGGCTCCAAAGGAGCCAAAGAAAGAAAGGAAGGAATGAGGAAATGATGATTGATGGTAAAATGAGGCACCAAGGGGCGCCTTTTATAGGCTCGAAAATGGGGTAGCGTCGCGACGCTACATGGCATTGCGTCGCGACGCTGTGACGTCATCGACTTGTCGGCCAAGAAATGGACAGCGTCGCGACGCTAGGCATTTTCCAGAACTTCCAGCTGCGGATTTGGGCTTCTTTTCTTGGGCCAACTTTAATTCTTTTTGGGCTTTTCCTTCATAATTGTCCTCTTTTGACTCCCCTTGACCCAAGCATGGAAATTGGGCTTGAATGGCTTTATTTTGGGCACTTTTATCACCAAAATCCATAGTTTGCTCCTAAAGACCAAATAACACAATATATGAAATATTTTCAATAAAAACACAATTAAAGCACAAAAAAGCCTAATAAATTGGGACTAAAATAGCGATATTTCTGCTCGCTATCAATGTCCTACTCCCACTTACTATAGACATTTTCCCCATTCACCTTGTTATTGACCCATGCAAATACTTTCTGTAACGCCCGTAATTAAGATGAATTTCAAATTTCCTAAGTTGGAGTTAATTTGGAGTTAAGAGGGGATTTGAGAATTTGATTATTGGTGAATTTTTTTAAATTAAGGGCTTGAATGGAAAAATTGTAATTTTGCTGTCTTTGTAGCCAACCAAAACCCTAAGTTATTCTTTTTAAATCAGCCACGCAGCCCTAGGTGAGTAAAAAAAAAAAAAAAAAAAGAAAATTTCAGCCCTCTTCTCTTCTCCACGAGCAGCCGTACAAGAAGGGTGGTAAGCACCATCTTCTTCGTCAAACGAGTTCCGGCAAGCGTTTCCCCTCCGGCGAACTCTCCGACGACGCACTTCGGCGGCGTCAGCGTTCCGGCGGTGCAGTGGCGGCAGTCTCGGTCAGCAGTCCCTCTCGGCGCGTAGAGCAAGGTTCGGCCGTGGGTTTCGTTTCGCGTGGGTCTTCTTCTCCGGCAGCATCACCTGCAATCTCTGGCATGCAAAGCTTCCAATCGACGTCGTGCGTAGCGTGGTGAGCAACGCCAGCGTGAACCGGCCTTCTCCGGCGAGCAGACCACGGACAGCAACGCTCCGTTGTGTTTCCAAGTAGTTCAGCAGCGTCGGGTTGTTCTATTTCGAGTGTTTCAGCTAATCCTAGCAGTGGGTAAGAGCTCTTTGATGGTTTTGGGGTTTTTTATTGAGTGAAATTAAAATACCCATTGATTTTGCACTATGGTTTCAAGGTTATTAGCGTATTGGTGATTCTATTGGAGGGTTGGAGTTGATTGGAGACCGAAGACAACAAGCGTTATTCTAGTTTGAGTCCTTGGAGTTGAGGAATTAATTTAGTGTTGTTTAAGACAATTAAGCCAAGGTAAGTAACTTACTATTGAACCTTTTAATTGGGTGTGAATATTTGATTTTCTAAAATATTCGTGTTTATTAGTTGTTCTCGAAACTTATTATTATTTATTAAAAGCATGAAAGTTGAGCATATTTCGATTATGCATGAGTTTGTGAAAAGTTATTGAAAGCATGAAAATTATTATTTGTAGTTCAGTTGGTGGTCTCTTTAAAATTTCATTAAAGGAATTAGTTTAAATTATTTATGAGTTTAAATTAGCGTACATGAAATTGATGCACGTTCGGAGATGCCTACACAGGGCTTAGGGACATGAAATTGATGTACCTAAGTCGAGGTTTGTGAAATTGATGTGTCTAGGATATGCATGAAATTGATGTATATCTTCCCTCCAATTAAAGTTTAAAATAAAGTTTAGAGCCACCAAAATTATATTTGTTGTTGGTTTTTAAAATGTTTTTAAAGCGTGACCCAACCTCAATAGTAGGGTCACTTACTGAGTATTTAAAATACTCATTCTTTTCAAAAATATTTTTTTTCAGGTAAAGGCAAGGGCAGATGGAAGACGATTGATGAGAAACCGATAGACAGCCATGAGAGGACTTGAGTTCCATATTTTATTTTTCTTCCGCTTTAAGAACTCTGTTTCACTTTGTTCGAATTGTAAATTTGTTTTAAGAAAATTTCTAGAGGTCTTGTACATTTATGTTTTAGAAACCATTTAAGCTTATTTATAACCTTTGAAATTAGGGATCCCAGATAAAACTTTTGTTTTAAAGTTTTTGTTTAAATTAGTGTTTCTGTTTCAAATTATTTTTATTTAAAGAGGCCTCCAAAGCATGCATTGTCGTAACGGTCCCTTTAAGGCTTATTAAGAAGTCGGGTCGTTACACTTTCCGAAGGAAGGAAGCGCCAAAGGCAACACAAAGCCGAGCATGGACCTTACGGTGTGAACTCGGGGGAACGTGAGAGTAAAACTCGATCTTGTTATTTATATTTATCCTCCCACTTTCAAAATTTAAAGGCACGCACCAACAGGCTACCGAAGGGAAAGACAATTGTTGGTGATTAACCTAAGAATCCTTATCCTCTTTCAGGAGTTCACAGTGTTTTGACTTCTATGGTCGAGCCCTCCGAAGGGATGGTTGCTCCAGGGCAACACGCAGGCAGAACATAGAACTCTCACGGTGTGAACTAAGGATGGAGATCGAGGGATACATCGACACGCATCTCATTCCCACTTAAATGTCCTACCATATTTTAGGGTTATTTAACTTAGATGAATTCGGTTAAGTCAATCTATCTAAGTCTAATCCTATTATAACTCTTATGATGAGGATTTTACTGCAATGTTCCAGGTGAATTAAACTCTTTTAATAAATCTAGCAACATTGCATGCTAACATGACCATGGTTAATTCAACTCAAATTTCAGGTTAGTTCCCAGGTAAGAGGTGTTCCGTAAACCGTCATCTTAAATACCTCCAGCCTTAGACAGAACTTCACCGAGAGAGTTCCCTTATAATCATAGTAATGTAAAGTCTTTACTCTAAAGATCTAGGTGTATTAAACTCTTTTAATAAACCTAGTGACATTGCATGCTAACATATAACTATGATTAATTCAACTCTGGTATTTCGGGTCAATTCCCAGGTAAGAGGTGTTCCGTTCACCGTCATCTTAAATACCCCCAACCTTAGACAGAACTTGACCAGTGGAGTTCCCTTATAATCATAGTAATATTTTTCCTACTTAGTCAATTAAAAATATTTTTAATTCTAAGTAAGAATAATTCTAATCTTATTAGAAATGAGATCTTAGGTCTAATTAATTTTAAACATTTTAAAATTAATCCATTTTTCCTAACATCCTATGTTTGCATGCAATTCTTTGTTATAGGTTAACGGTTTGTATTCATTAATTTTATAACACATATAAATTTTAATGAGTTAATCCTATAACATGCTACTATGGTGACATAAATTAACAATCGAATTCTAATTAATTTATAAACCATACACTAGCATACATGACATACAATAATATAACTCTTATATTTTTAACTAAAGTAATTACATGCTCAATGCATTTTAATTTTCATTTAATTAATCTAACCCTTAAATTAATTACCCAAGAAAATTAAAAAACATGCATGGCACATTTTCATACATTAACATAACACTTATATTAATAGCTCATGAAAATAAATTAAGCATATAAATCACTTTCATAAATATATAACTCTTATGTTTTTAACTAAAGTAATTGCATGTTCAATGCATTTTAATTTTCATTTAATTAATCTAACCCTTAAATTAATTACCCAAGAAAATTAAAAAACATGCATTGCACATTTTCATGCATTAACATAACACTTATATCAATAGCTCATGAAAATAAATAAGCACATAAATTACTTTCATAAATACATAACTCTTATATTCTTAACTAAAGTAATTACATGCTCAATGCATTCAATGAAAATTTTCATGTAATTTTCATTTTAATTACATGTTCAATGCTCTGATACCAATTGAAGGATTGGAATTCCCCAATTCCATAAAGCGGAAGCGTAATTGGACCGATTTGTAGTTAATTTTATTTCTACTAAAATACCAATACATTGGATAAATTTAGAAAACTATTCTAAATCAATTTATTAAGGTTAAGCATACAACCTTAGAACTAATCTAAAGGGAGAAACATACATACCGTCGTTGTCGTCTCTGAAATATTAAGAACGTCTTTCTAGATTTCATAGGGACCAAGCGTCAACAATTGGGACACCACCAATTGATCTTCCTCCTTATGACTCTGAGATTAGGAACGTAGTTGTGCGACTACGTACTCTTGAATGGGAAAAACTCTAGAGAGAAATTCTTTCTTTGTGTTCTTGAATTGAGAGAATATGAGAGGGAGGCTAGGGAGGATGCAAGAGTGCATTATTGTGGCCTTATGTTGTATCACCTAAACCCTAGGTTTAGTGTTCTATTTATAGGAGAAAGACCATGAATAAAATATTCATTTAAAATCAATTATTTCCATAACTGATTTAATCTTTTGCATAATTAATCAATTCCATAACCAATCAATTCCATAATTGATTAATCTTTTCCATAAATGATTGATCACTTCCATAAGTGATTAAATCATTTCCATAAATGATTAATTACTTCCATAAGTGATTAATCATTTCCATAATTGATTAATTTTCAATTAATTAATCACCAATTAAATATCATATATTTAATTTCAGACCTTCTATTAGTTAATTAATTAATTACCCAATTAAATATCATATATTTAATTTCAGGCCTTCAATTAATTAATTCTATAATATGAATCAAATTCATATTAAAATTTGATCTCCTTCAAATTCTCTTATATCCTATAAATTTAATATGAATCAAATTCATATTAATATTTGAATTTCTTCAAATATTTATTTCTCTCATAATAATAAAGTTTAATTTCAAATTAGACTTTACATTCTAATGTATCACTATACATTATATTAATTTGTATCTCATACAATTAACTTAATTTCCAATATGAATTTGAACTATTCAAATTCTCTCAAGATATAATTGTTCCTAATTACTCTTTATGAACTAGCAGGGGGACCTAATGGACCTACAGATCAGAAGCTCCAATGATATGAGGTTAACTGATTAAACTCATTAATCAGGTTAACCAATATTCATTAACTGTGGGTCATTCCACTAAAGACCCACAGCTGAACTCTTCTCACTGTAGAACATTTTTGTGTCCACGGATATAGACCTATACCGGTAAGTCAATTCTTCACGAGTGTCCGTAATCACAGCTGGTTCAAATTATCGTTTTACCCCTGTGTTACATCTATCTCCTTAAGTACCAGCGCTCCTCCAATGAACAACCTGTTTATGGTCCAACCATTAAACAGAAAGTCCCCCTCGGGCCAGTGAGAGGGCGAGATCCCTTTGTTCAAGTCCCGGAGTCACCACTTAAGGGAACATTCATCTACTTCTCCTAGAAGTGGGAAGGAGTGAATTCGTTCTTGTGTTGTCATGTCCCTAGCATCCCACTCGGTCTTGTCCCCAAAAAAGAAGGCATATTGAGTCGGCATATTGGCCACTCTCACCCATGCTAATCAAAGGACAATCCCTCATGAGAAGGAGTTCATGACACACGCAGGATTAAGACTGAGTTACCTAGGTCATCCTATTGAAATAGTAACCTAACTAGTTAACGGTGTTATATCTAGTGGTTTACTATTTCATATTCTGGTCTTATGCAAACTCATTGCATAAGATACCCCCACTCGCATGTCTACTACATGGATGCTTTGGATCAATACATCTGTATCAAATACAAAGCAGGTCGTATCACATAGTGTTACCAGGATAAGTGTTGGGTTCTCAGAGTGAGTAAAAATAAGATGAAATTAAACTCTAGAACACTTGTGCAAGCATACAAAATCCGCAGCAAGTAATAAGTATTTATCGAATCTAAGGTCTGAATTAGCTCTCACTTTATCTATTTTGTGCAACTCTTTAATGGTTTCGGAAGTAGTTAAAATAATTGATTTTGGTATAATGCTGAAACAAAAGAAATGATAGAACAGAAAGTAAACAAATAAAGCAGACAAATTAGAAACAGGTGCTGGTCAGGATTTAGTAATTGTTTTAAAAGATGCTCTAGCAATATTATTGATCAAGCAAAACTCTTGCAGTCTTATTAGCAGGATCCTCCCGTAACTCTGGATTTTTTAGAATGTGTTTCAACTCCAATGACGCACTACCGATCAAGCACTAGGCAACTGGCTATCCCTAGCTCAGTCACTGGAGTTCACCAATACACAATGATCTAGTGTGATTAAATGCCACACACTTCTCAAATCATCCCTGAAACTAAGAAGTGGTATTCATACCGGCTGGCCACGCGGGCACAAAATATAAATAAGTATAACAATTAATCAAGATGCATCAAACCAACATATATTGCATAGAGAATAGGCACAGTAATTACATACTTCCTAACCAACACCTAAAGTAATTTAGTTCATAGCACACATGGTAACACACACTACAATCTGAGTATGTGCGTCCATAATTACAAAATAATACAAGAAAATACTAATTCCCTTGATCAACTTCGTAATTGATGGTCTTCTTGTAGTCCCCAATCTTTCTTCTCTATTCGGCTCCCAATGATGGAAATGAGAAATGATCTCTTCCCCAAGAGTGGAATGATTTTGACTTGAACGGCTCTTCCCTTTTATAGAGTGAAGACATGCTTGAATTAGGTTGACCTAGACACGTGGATGGCTCTCCTTGCTTCTTGAATCCGGGAATACCTTAACAAACTTCAGTTCATTAAAATGGATAACGAGCTGTGACGTGGCAGTTTTGCTCCTTGCTTTGCTGGATCGCAGATTTTGCTCCCTCAAGTCGCTCAGCAATATATTATGTACAAAATAACTTCCAAAGCATCCATTCTTCCAAATGGGTTAAAACATATAATAATCATCTAAAAGCAACCCTAATTAGCACAAATGACACACAAATCATTATAAAACTAAGGCCTAAATAACTCCCTTTTGGAGAGTTATCATACCCCCAAACTTGAACTATTGCGCGTCCCAAGCAATACTAACCAACCTTCCCTTAAGAATTCAAAACGTTAGACACAGCATAGCTTAACCAAAACGGATAATCCGACACTACCTTCAACCTTTACCCGAGCATTCTGCAAAACCAAGCTCTACTGCAGCAAAATAATTCTTCCGGCATGGACAAATGGTCACCATTTTAACTCAATCCTAGGAACTTGCCACAGCCTAGCTCTATTATCAGACATATAAAAACACATTTTTAAGGGGTTTATATTTCTGTTCTTCAGACTTAAAGCAGCCCTACAGTCATAAGTTCTTAAGCATGGGATGATCCACTTTATGGTGCAGTATACCCTTGCCTCAAACTCATCACTAACTAGGCTAAATACTCATTATAAAGCTCACAAATCCTTAGTTATTCTATCTCTTGCTCCTCAGAATAGCGACATTTTATGATGAAGCTCACCTAAGTCCTGGGAAACAGAAAACTGTTGGATGATCATTCATCCTTCAAAACTTTTGCTCCATGAATTTTCTCAGCAAAATTTTCAACAGTCAATTTTTCAGCAAATAATAATTTTTTCATCATTTTTTACATTTCCTAGGTTATCTTTTGACGCAAAGACAAACTGTGGGTATCACAAATGTCCCTGGTTACTCAATAACCTAGCAAATTATTGAATGAAGGAGAGGAATGCGCAAGCAAAACAATTGGAGTAGCAAAAGTCCCCCAAACTTGAATTATTCATTGTCCCCAATGAATTATTAACATTATGAATTATACCCCCAAACTTAAATATTTCTATCTGAATTTTTAAACTAATCGTGGGACTAGAACTAAGCTTAAAGTGGATCACATAAGTCAACACTACCTCAGAATCTTTGTGCCGCAACGGTGACCAGGCTAGAAGAAATACTCAAGCAAAAGGTTTCTGGAGATCATAATACCTTGATCCAATTAAGCTTAACCAGTCCGTGCTTCAAAAATTCAGAAGAAAATTAGTTAGGTTAGAATTACTCAATGCTATAGAATAGAAATACTATTGGAAATTTCATTAAAAAGAAAAACATTACATTAGCAAATATATATTTTTTCTTCAGCGACCCAGCAGCAGAAAAATTAAAAACAAGCAAAAACAACAAAAACAGAAAAACAGAAAAAGATGTGGTCAGAAATGCGCGAGCAACAAAAATATTTCATCAAAAAGAAATGTGCGCCCAACTCTTTCCTCAGTCTTCCTGACCAGGATCTTCTTCTTCATCACCTTCTCTCTCAACAGGCGGCGGCGGGATCCACGGATTCAACAGGTCATCAGGGAATATCGGGAAGGTCGGATATGGTTTAGAAAAATTAGATTGTAGGGTTTTTCTCAGCGCGGCATCCCTTCTCTTCACATAATTCCAGAAGGTTTGGAATTGCCTTTCGGCGAATTCCATCCTGCTGGAATTCATCTGTAATTGCTCCTGCATTTGATAGATGCCGCTCACCAAACCTCCTTGGAGTGCTTCCTGTGTCCTTTGAAGCCTGGCCAAGTTTGGCGTGTCGATTATTCTCTTGTCTATCAGAGTGACATCATCCGCATTCATTGGAACCCATGCTCTTTGGCATAACATCGTTATGGTGTTAGGGAAAAACAGCTTTCCTACCTTCTTCCGCCAGCAGTCATAAATCTCACTAGAAATTATTTTTCCCACATCAATACTCATCGAACGAAGAATAGCAAACACAAGCAGTACCTGGTCTCGAGACACTGTTGAATCGTGCGTTGTCGGCAGTAAGCGCAGCTTGATGAAGCCCATCCATGTATTGGCTTCACTCTTTAGATAAGCGGCCTGGAACGTACGCTTTTCTGTCTTCGACAGCCTCCACTGAGCCCCTTCGATGCCAACCTCCCGGACAGCCGCATTTAACTGATCATTAGATGGTGCTACCACCATCTCATTGAAACCTGCGTGCGGAAAGTCCTGGAGATTGAATAAAGAATTTATAGCTCCTGGGCTCCAGTCAACGGGCACCCCTCGAACAATAGCCTGAAAGCCCTCTTGATCATCAATATTTGGATAGAATTATCGGATAATATTGGAATTGACCGGCTCCGGCTTTGCACAGAACTGATCCCAGCCATGGTTTTCTATTCCAGTTCTTAAGAATCGTGTCAGATCATCGCCAAATCCACGCTCAAACAGAAAGTCTCTTTTCAGCATTTCAATATACTTTGCTCGAACAAGGTTATTGATGAACCGGTTGTACGACAATCGTGGCTCCTCAGTTTCATCAGCTTCAACTGATGCTTCAGCAATACCTTTGCCCTCGTCTTCCCTCTGTTTGGGCAAAATTTCCTCCATTTTCTTTTCTGTTTCTTCCCTCGCTTTATCTTCTGCTTCTTTTTTCTCCAGTTCTTCTCTCGCTGTATTCTCTTTCTCAGAATCAGTTGTCGGAGGTGAAGGGGTATCAGTCCGGACTACCTTGACACGACCGGCTTTCTGCTTCCGACGGCGACGACGGGGTACCTCTAGCATGATCACCTCGACTCGAGCCTCTTGCTCTTGCACCTCCTACTCATTGCCTTTTTCCCGCGCCTCCTCTATCTGTTCTTCTTGCGCATTCTCTGTCTCCTTTTCTTGAACTTCTTGCGTATCTTCGACTATCGATTCAGTCTGTTCAGGGTTTTGTTCCTCAGGTTCCTTCGAATTTTCTTCCTCGACCACCGCAGCAGCAATATCTTCCACTACCTTCTGTACGACTTCTTCAACTTCAGCCCTCTGTTGTCTTTTCCTTCTTTTAACTTCCTTTTCCTCCGGCATTTTCTTTTTCTTTGTTTCCGTCTTTTGTACCTCAGGGGTAACTGGTACCTCTTCTTCCTCATTGTCTCTTTCCTTTCTTCCTCTTGTTTTCGCCATTGGAGACTGAAAGGTTTTCACAGTAAACCAAAGCAAAAGGAAAAACAAAAAGGGCAAGGGATGAAAGCAAGAAGTTGAAGTGAACAAGAACGTACCGAAGGCTATGAATAAATAGGGCTTCTGCAAATAGAACCCCAACCGAAAGATATTTGCCCTTCATTAATTGAAATTATCATTCAAATCTCATGCGATCGGAAAATTAAAACCATGAAACGGTAAAATCTAAAGTTCAAACAGCCCATGGTAAATGATGATGCGTTGTCCAACGGCTAAACCCTTGGATTTCCCCTGCGCGACACGTGGCAGCATCAGATCCTCATGCAATTTACCTGCCCACAGAAAATTAAAAATCTAACGGTAAAAATAATTAATTCACACAACGAAAACCCTTCTCATTCGGACGAGATATTTGATTCCGCCATAAAATTGTCGTAACAAACCTCTGAACAATGATTTTCTTCTAGAAGAATCATTGGATACGGAAAATTTCAAATTTAAATAAAACCGCTTAAATCAAATCTTTTTATTTTTGTTTGAAGCCGAATAAATCAGAAAAAACTTTATTAACATCTAAACCTAAGCAAAAATTTAAATAACCGAAAATACAAACTGAATTAAAATCTAACTAAATCTTTATTGGAATAAATAAAAACTAAACTGGCAAAAATAAAAATACTCCTAAAAATAAAACCTACGGAATTAAAAATAACAACGAATTAAAACAAATCATGCAAGATTTAAACAAACCAAATCTAAAATACTCTTGAATTAAAATCAAACCAAATCAGCAAAATAAAACAAACACTGGGAGCTCAAAATATTGCTCTGTGAAATGCCCCCGCAAAATTCATGCTCTCTCATTCATCAACCAATTTTAGGGAAGGATATTTCGACTGGAATTCCTCACCCCAATAATGTTTCACACGTTGTCCATTAACTTTGAACACTCTCCCATCTTTTTCATCCTGCAAAGTAATTGCTCCATGGGGAAAGACTTCAATTACCACAAACGGACCCGACCACTTGGATTTTAGTTTCCCAGGAAACAATTTTAATCTAGAGTTATAAAGCAAAACTCTCTGTCCTTTGACAAACTCTTTAGGTTTAATTTTCTTATCATGCCACTGCTTAGTCTTTTCTTTATACATTTTCGAATTTTCATAAGAAAATTGGCGAAATTCTTCTAGTTCGTTAAGCTGCAGCATTCTTATTGCCCCTGCACGACTCAGATCAAAATTTAATTTCTTCAAAGCCCAAAACGTTTTATGCTCAAGCTCTAATGGTAAATGACAAGCTTTCTCATATACCAACCTATAGGGAGACATACCTAGGGGAGTCTTATAGGTTGTCCTATAAGCCCAAAGAGCCTCATCTAACCGAAAAGACCAATCTTTCCTAGATGGATGGACTACTTTCTCTAGAATAGATTTAATTTCCTTGTTACTTATTTCAGCTTGACCATTAGCCTGTGGGTGATAAGGGGTAGCTATCCTATGCTTAATTCCATACTTAGCTAAGAGCTTAGTTAAGATATTATTAACAAAATGTGTACCCTCATCACTCACTAGAGCTCTAGGTGTCCCAAACCGCGCAAAGATGTGCGATTGGAGAAACCTTGATACTGTCTTGGCATCATTCTGATGGCATGCAATGGCCTCCACCCACTTGGACACGTAATCAACTGCCAATAAGATAAAAACATTACCATTAGAAGGGGGAAATGGCCCCATAAAATCAATACCCCACACATCTAATAATTCGACTTCTAAAATGTAAGTAAGAGGCATTTCATCTCTAGGCCCTAAGTTTCCTCTCCTTTGGCAAGCATCACATTGCTTGTAGAACCAGTGGAGCATCCTTGAATAAGGAAGGCCAGAAGAATCCACAATGTAAAATCCTCATAGCTGTCCTCTAGCCACTGAAATGGCCTCCATACGGCGAAGAGTGACATTGCTCCAGGATTTCTTTTGCTTCATCACCTGAAACACACCTACGAATAATACCATCAGAGCATTGCTTATACATAAATGGCTCATCCCAATAGAAAATTTTCGCAATTTTTCGTCTGCCTCCAATGCATGTCAATAAGAGTGACTCCCTTTACCAAAAAGTTGGCAATATCAGCATACCAAGGAATATCCTTGACTACCTTTACCTCGACAGCAAAGAGCAGTTCATCTGGAAAGGAATCTGAAATGGCAAATTGCTTCAGCAAAGATGATGTTGGATCAAGACGAGATAAATGATCTGCAATGACATTTCCTGATCCCTTCTTGTCCTTTATCTCCAAGTCCAATTCCTGCAATAATAAAACCTAACGAATTAGTCTAGGCTTTGGATCTTTCTTAGACATTAAGTACCTTATTGCTACATGATCCGTAAAAACCATGACTTTGGATCCAACCAAATATGGACGAAATTTCTCAAAAGCAATCACAACAGCTAACAACTCCTTTTCAGTAGTTGTATAGTTGATTTGTGTCTCATTCAAAACCTTGCTTGCATAGTATATAGGATGGATAAATTTGCCCTGCTTTTGCCCCAGCATGGCACCTACTGCAACATCACTCGCATCACACATTACCTCAAATGGTAAACTCCAATTAGGTGCACAAAGAATGGGTGCTGATATTAAAGCATCCTTTAAAGTTTCAAAAGCCTTCCTATAATCTGCATTAAAGTCAAAAACATGATCAATGCACAATAAGTTACAAAGAGGTTTACTAATTTTGGAAAAATCCTTTATGAACCTTCTATAAAATCCAACATGACCTAAAAAGCTCTGAATCCCTTTCACTGAACTCGGTGGTTCTAATCTCTCAATAACCTCTATTTTTGCTCGATCAACTTCTAGACCTTTCTTTGAAATCCTATGACCTAACACAACGCCCTCCTTCACCATGAAGTGGCATTTCTCCCAATTAAGAACTAGATGGGTATCCTCACATCTCTTTAACACCTTACCTAAATTATCCAAACAACTCTGAAAAGACCCTCCAAAGACTGAAAAATTGTCCATAAATACCTCAACAATGGACTCGATCATATCAGAAAAAATTGCTAACATACACCTCTGAAATGTTGCTGGGGCATTGCAAAGGCCAAAAGGCATTCGCCTAAAAGCAAATGCCCCATAAGGGCAGGTGAAAGTGGTATTTTCTTGATCCTCAGGAGCAATGGTAATCTGGTTATACCCAGAATAACCATCTAAGAAACAGTAGTAGGCCTGACCAGCCAATCTATCCAATATTTGGTCAATGAATGGTAGAGGGAAGTGGTCCTTACAGGTGGCTTTATTAAGTCTCCTATAATCCATGCAAACCCTCCAACCGGTCACTGTCCTGGTTGGGATCAACTCATTATCTTTATTAGTTACCACTGTCACACCTCCTTTCTTAAGAACACATTGGACAAGGCTTACCCAATAACTATCTGCAATTGGATAAATAATGCCAGCATCCAACCATTTAATCACCTCCTTTTTAACAAACTCTTTCATTGCAAGGTTAAGCCTTCTCTGTTGCTCAATACTCCTAAAGGATCCCTCCTCTAGAGTGATTTTATGCATACAGAAAGATGGGTTAATTCCCTGAATCTCAACCAATGTCCATCCTATTGCCTTGCGATATTGCTGCGTCAATTTTATTAAGGCCTCTTCATCCTCCGGCATTAAATCTGATGCAACAATAATGGGCAACGTCTCACCTTCCCCAAGATACACATACTTTAGATGATCCGGCAAGGGCTTCAAATCTAAAGTGGGTGCCTCAATCAGGGATGGCTTAATAGGAGGAGCTTTCCTTTCATCCAAATCTAAAGACTCAAAAACATCCTCACACCTAGAAACTTCTTTTTCATTTTTTCTTTCTACAAAACAAACATCTAAATCCTCTACACTAACCTCTCCATGACCTTCCAAATGCTTGTTGGTCGAATCCTGCATTGCTGTCTCAACAATTGTGTTCTCCAGAATCCTGATGAAAGAACAATCCTCCATTTCGTCTAGATACTTCATGGCCTTAAAAACATTAAACTTTACTTCCGCATTATAAACCCTCATTGTTAATTCCCCTTTCTGAACATATATTAATGCCCTACCAGTAGCCAAAAATGGACGACCAAGAATAATTGGGACATCTTTATCTGCCTCATAATCTAAAATAATAAAATCAACAGGAAATATGAACTTATCTACCTTTACTAAGACATCCCCAATTTACCCTCTGGATACGTGATAGACCTATCAGCTAATTGGAGGTTAATGCTTGCACCAATACCTAGCTTCCGATTGACCGAAAGAGGCATAAGGTTAATGCTTGCACCTAAATCAAAAGGTGTTCTACCTAACTCTTTTCCACATATTGACACAGGAATAGTAAATGATCCTAGATCCTTAGCTTAGGTTGGTAGCCCATTCTTAAGAATAGCACTACATTCCTCAGTAAGAGATATAGTTTCAAACGCACCTAACCTCTTCTTTTTAGTTAAAATATCCTTAAGAAATTTAGCATAATTAGGCATTTGCTCAATAGCTTCTACTAAAGAGATATTTATATGCAATTGCTTAAGAATCTCTAAAAACTTCTTAAATTGACCATCCTGATTCTTAGGCTTTTGCCTTTGTGGAAAAGGTAAAGGTGGTACATAAGGTGGGGGAGCACATAAGGTGGGGGAGCACATAAGGTGGTTCCACATCTGGAACAGAACCAGATGCTCCAGCATTATTATTGCTGCCTCCAACACCCTGACCAGACTCCAACTCTTTCTCAATAACAACATTTTTATCACAATTTTTCTCTATATCCTGGGGTTTAATAGGCTCTTTTCTTTCTTCTAGTGGCTTACCACTCCTTAGAGTCACTGCATTTACCTGCTCCTTACCTTCCCTTTTAGGGTGTTCAGTATCTGAAGGAAGTTTCCCTCGGGGCCTGGCCTTCAGCTCATTAGCTAGCTGGCCCATTTACAATTCCAGGGATCTCATTGAAGCTTGATTACTTTGAATTGCGGCATCTGTACGAGCCATATATTCTTTCATCATTGCCTCAAGAGAACTCTCTGAATTTTGTTGTGGCAAAGCCTGCTTATTTTGCTGGGGCAATACCTGCGCTTTAGCAAATCCCGACTGGTTCACCTTTTGCTGTGCTTGCACATTACTTCCTTGTCCTCCCCACTCGAAATGGGGTGGTTGCGCCAACTAAAAGTTAGAGTAAGGGTTATTCCTCTGATTACCTACAGAAAAACACAGAAGCTGGATTGTTGGGGCAAAACTCGTAGTTGTGTTCTTCCCCACAATAGACACAAGCTTCCTCTGCAACTTGGTTCACCACTGCAGCAGGCTCCACAGCTGGCGGCTGCTGATGACTAACCACTGTCACATTTTTAAGCGCGTTAGCTAACATTGCAATATCAGCCCTAATGGTAGACACACCATCAACCTCTAACACACTCTTAACTTTTTTATTTGAGCCTCTAACATCTTTCCACTGACAACTATTAGTTGATATTCTTTCTAGAATTTCATGGGCTTCATTAAAAGTTTTTGCCAAAAGGGCCCCTCCAACCGAAGCATCAACCATACCTTGGGTTGCTCCATTTAACCCATTGTAAAAATGTTTCCATTTGGATACAATGAGGTAAACCATGGTAACACTTCCGCAAAAGCTCCTTAAACCTCTCCCAAGCCTCACTAAAAGTTTCATCTTCAAGTTGCCGAAACCCTACTATTTCTTTCCTCAATTTAGCATTCCTATTTGGTGGAAAATATTTACTAAGGAATTTTTCCGCTAACTCATTCCATGTCCTAATTGATCCTGGAGCAAAAGAATTTAACCATGCCCTTGCTCCATCTCATAGAGAATACGGGAACAAAGTTAATCTAAGGGCATCTCTAGGCACTCCTTGAATGACAAAAGAATCACTAACCCCTAGAAAAGACTTAAGGTATAAATGAGGGTCTTCAGATAACAAACCATGGAAATGACCCACGGTTTGCAACATCTGAAACATTACCGGTTTCATTTCAAAATTTGCTGCCTCAATTTGAGGTCATGCAATTCCTGGATTTAACTCATCAAACATTGGAAAAGCATACGCTCGAATGGCTTTGCCCATATCGTTTGCTACCAAGATAGGATTCTCAACCTGATTATTTTGCTGTCCATTTTTCTCCAACGGTGGATTTTGCTGCAGCACACGATTCTGCTGGGGGTTCACTGGATCTTCTGGAGCCTGCGGAAGACGCGGCACGTCAGCCATTTGATTTCTAGGCTGCTTTCTCCTTCTTCTCCTGAATGTCCTCTCGATTTCTAGATCAAGCTTGAACCTTACCCCAGGCGGATCGCTCATGCACCAAACTCACACCTGCAAAAACAAAAGAAACAATCAAAAAGTTCTAGCACCAAACCACTAAAACACATACACAAAACAGATCAGATAAAAACTTATTCAATTCCCCGGCAACGGCGCCAAAAACTTGTTGGGTTCCCAGAGTGAGTAAAAATAAGATGAAATTAAACTCTAGAACACTTGTGCAAGCATACACAATCCACAGCAAGTAATAAGTATTTACCGAATCCAAGGTCTGAATTAGCTCTCACTTTATCTATTTTTTGCAACTCTTTAATGGTTTCGAAAGTAGTTAAAATAATTGATTTTTATATAATGCTAAAACAAAAGAAATGATAGAACATAAAGTAAACAAATAAAGCAGACAGATTAGAAACAGGTGCTGGTCAGGATTTAGTAATTGTTTTAAAAGATGCTCTAGCAATATTATTGATCAGGCAAACTCTTGCAGTCCTATTAGCAGGATCCTCCCGGAACTCTGGATTTTTTAGAATGTGTTTCAACTCCAATGACGCACTATCGATCAAGCACTAGGCAACTGGCTATCCCTAGGTCAGTCACTGGCGTTCACCAATACACAATGATCTAGTGTGATTAAATGTCACACACTTCTCAAATCATCCCTGAAACTAAGAAGTGGTATTCATACAGGCTGGCCAAGCGGGCACAAAATATAAATAAGCACAACAATTAATCAAGATGCATCAAACAAACATATATTGCATAGAGAATAGGCACAGTAATTACATACTTCCTAACCAACACCTAAAGTAATTTAGTTCATAGCACACATGGTAACACACACTACAATCTGAGTATGTGCGTCCATAATTACAAAATAATACAAGAAAATACTAATTCCCTTGATCAACTTCGTAATTGATGGTCTTCTTGTAGTCCCCAATCTTTCTTCTCTATTCGGCTCCCAATGATGGAAATGAGAAATGATCATTTCCCCAAGAGTGGAATGATTTTGACTTGAACGGCTCTTCCCTTTTATAGAGTGAAGACATGCTTGAATTAGGTTGACCTAGACATGTGGATGACTCTCCTTGCTTCTTGAATCCGAGAATAGCTTAACAAACTTCAGTTCATTAAAATGGATAACGAGCTGTGACTTAGCAGTTTTGCTCCCTGCTTTGCTGGAGCACAGAATTTGCTCCCTCAAGTCGCCCAACAATATATTCTGCACAAAATAACTTCCAAAGCATCCATTCTTCCAAATGGGTTAAAACATATAATAATCATCTAAAAGCATCCCTAATTAGCACAAATGACACACAAATCATTATAAAACTAAGGCCTAAATAACTCCCTTTTAGAGAGTTATCAATAAGGTACCCAACCTTATCCTTGTACTATAGACCTTTTAGGTTGTTACTTAAACATCGATCCCCGTATGTCCCCACATACTAGTTTAAGTTACATACAAACAACCTTGGATCTTAGTTTATTGGATTTGGGTCAAATTGTGCAATATTTAACAAGAACACTTTATTGTAGAAACTCAATAACACTTTATTGAAACAAGTATACAATTTATTTACATTCACTATCTACGAGTTTTAGGGCATAAAACCCAACATGTTGATGACCCAGTACAAAGGCTGGACCTTCAACAAAAGTTGTTGGTGGGCCCAGTACATCTGGTCAAGCTCGTCCTTCTCAAGAGTTGAGAATGTCTCGACGTAGTGGGAGGGTTGTTATTCAACCTGAACATTATCTGGGTTTAGCGAAAACTCCAACTATCATACTTGATGATGGGATCGAGGATCCATTGACCTTTAACCAGACAATGAATAATGTGGATAAAGACCAGTGGGTCAAAACTATGGACCTTGAGATGGAGTCGATGTACTTCAATCAAGTCTGGGATCTTGTAGACCAACCTGAAGGGGTAAATCCCATAGGGTGCAAATGGATCTACAAGAGGAAACGAGACGCAGCTGGGAAAGTACAGACTTTCAAAGCTCGACTTGTGGCAAAGGGTTATACCCAAAGGGAGGGGGTGGACTATGAGGAAACCTTCAGTCCAGTTGCCATGTTAAAGTCGATAAGGATTCTCTTGTCCATTGCCACATTTTATGATTATGAAATTTTGCAAATGGATGTCAAGACTGCTTTTTCTGAATGACAATCTTGAAGAGAGCATCTTTATGTCTCAACTAGAGGGGTTCATTGCTCAAGGTCAGGAGCAAAAAGTTTGCAAGCTTAAACGATCCATTTATGGGTTGAAGCAAGCTTCCAGATCTTGGAATATAAGGTTTGATACAGCTATCAAATCTTATGGCTTTGACCAGAACATTAATGAACCTTGTGTTTACAAAAGGATCATTAACAATTCAGTAGCTTTTCTGGTGTTGTATGTAGATGATATTCTACTCATTGGGAATGATGTAGCATATCTTGCTGACATTAAAACCTGACTATCGACTGAGTTCCAAAAGAAAGATTTGGATGAAACTCAGTATGTTCTAGGGATTCAAATTATTAGGAATCGTAAGAACATAACGTTAGCCCTGTCTCAAGCATCCTATATAGACAAGATGTTGTCTCAATAAAAGATGCATACAAGATGTTTACTACCCTTCAGGCATGGAGTTCATTTGTCTAAGGAACAGTGTTCTAAGACACCTCAAGAGGTTGAGGATATGAGACGGATCTCTTATGCTTCAACTGTGGGCAGTCTTATGTATGCCTTGTTGTGTACTAGGCCTGACATATGCTATGCAGTTGGGATAGTCAGTAGATACTAGTCTAATCCAGAGTTAGACCACTGGACTGTTGTGAAAAACATTCTCAAGTATTTTCGGAGAACGACAGACTATCACCCTTGTATATAGCGCTAAGGATTTGATCCTTACAAGATACACAGACTCTGACATTCAGACAGATAAGGATTCTCGGAAATCCACATCAGGGTCAGTGTTTACCCTCAACGGGGGAACTATAGTCTGGCGTAGCATCAAGCAAGGATGCATTGCAGATTCCACCATGGAGGTCGAATATGTCGCTGCTTGTGAAGCAGCTCAGGAGGTTGTATGGCTTAGGAAGTTCTTAATGGAACCTCGCAGCCACAAGAGAGGCAAGCACAAAGAGCGCAAATATCATCTCATCAGAGAAATCGTGAAACGAGGGGACATGATCATCACAAAAATAGCTTCGGAGCACAACATTGTTGATCCATTTATGAAGGTTCTCACGGCTAAAGTGTTCGAGGGTCATCTAGAGAGTTTAGGTCTGCGAAATATGTACATAGAATAATCTAGGGCAAGTGGGAGAAATGTAATGGGTATTGTGAATGCCCTAGTTTATTGTACTTTATATGTATTTGTACTTTTCATGTATTATACAGTATTAATACAAACCATTATTCCTACTTCATTGATTATGATTGATGATGTACATTGCCCACTAAAGTTTTAGTTCAAGTGGGAGTTGTTGGGTTTTATGCCCTAAAACTCGTAGATAGTAAATGAAACAAATTAATCAATCTCAATAAAGCGTTATTTGAGACATTCAGTAATTTGTTATTGAATAATCAAGTTTGCTTTAATTAACCCTAAATCCAATAAACTAAGATTCAAGGTTGTTTAAAGGAAACTTGGACTAGTATGTGGGGAAATACGGGGATCAGTGTTCAAGTAACAACCTAAATGGTTTATATAGTATAGGGATGAAGCTGGGTACCTTATCCTAGCAACACTATGAGATACGATCCGCTTTGTATTCGATTCAAATGCAATGATCCAAAGCATCCATGTAGGAGACATACGAGTGGAGGTATCCTATGCAATGAGTTTGCATAAGACCCGCAACATAGTAACCACTAGATGTAACGTCGTTGACTAGTTTATGTTTCTATTTCAATAGGATGACCTAGGTAACTCAATCTCAATCTTGAGTCTGTTCTGAACCCCTTTTCAGGAGGGATTGTCCTTAGATTTGTATGGGTGAGAGTGGCCAGTTCGCTGACTCAATAATCCTACCATTTCAGGGGCAAGACTGAGGGGGGGCTGGGAACATAACAGTACAAGATGGAATTCACTCCTTCCCCTATTGGGGTAAGTAGATGTGTGTTCCCTTAAGGGCTGATTCTGGGGCTTAAACAAAAGGGTGATGCCCTCTCCTAGCCTGAGAGGAATTTCTGTTTAGTGGTTGGACCCTAAACAAATTGTTCATTAGAGGGATCAGTGGTACATAAGGATCCAGAGGTAACCCAGGGGTAAAATGGTAATTTAACCTAGCTGGCGTTACGAACACTCGTGAATGGTTGACTTACTGTAATGGTCGATATCTGTCGACACAGAAATATTCTATAGTGAGAATAGTGCAGTTGTGAGTCTTTAGTGGAATGATCCACAATTAACGAATGTTGGTTAACTTGGTTAATGAGTTTAGCCAGTTAATCTCGTATCGTTGGAGCTTCTGATCTGTAGGTCCATTAGGTCCACCTGCTAGCTCGTAACAGGTTCTGAGATTAATTAGTCTTGTATATTAAGGGAATTTTAGTTAATTGTATTTGATACAATTTAATATAATGTGTGTAGATACATTATAATAAGTTTAATTAGTGAATTAAACTTTATAATAAAATTAATTTTGGATGTAATTCAAAATTAATTAATGAGAGAATTATATATTTGAAGGAGTTCAAATATTAAATATGAATTAGATTCATATTAAACTATAGGTTAAAAATAATATGAATAGGGATTCATATTAAAACTATAGTATATGAGAAAATGCTAATTTAATTAAATATGTGATATTTGATTAATTCATGAATTAATTAATTTGAGAATTAATTAATTTAATTTAATTTGGTTCAATGTGATTTAATCAAATTAATTCTATAGTGAATAATTAATGTACATTTGATGCACATTAAAACTATAGGTTAAATGAGAGAAGTACATTTGAATATGATTCAATTGTAAAAATTAATTAAGTATTTGATATTTAATTCATGTGGGAAACAATGAATTGAGAATTAATTGATTGGTCTATCTAATTCAATTGAATATGATTTAATTGAATCAAAACTTTATATTATAATTAATTTAATTAAAGTTAGTTTAATTAAATTATTTTATACTAATTTGGATTATTAATTATCATAAGATAATAATTAATGGTCTAGATGTTGTTAATTATGATCAACGACCGAGATCTGTTAGGGAAGATAACTTCCCCTCCCCCCGTATCATTCTGTACAGGGAAGTTACCCTCTTCTCTCTCTCGCATTCATTCTCACGCAGAGGGTTACTGTGAAAAAAAGTGTTTCTCTCTCAAATTCTCTCCCAACAAAGACAGCCATTGATTGCTGTGATTTTTTCCTTTTGCAAGACATAGGATCCATGATGGAACAGGCCTGAGCTGTCAAGACTCGAGCTTGTCAAATAAATTTATAGTCCACGGCACTAAAACTATTTTGTAGAAATAGTGTCTGGGGTCGAACATAGGGAAGGGGATCTAGCAGATGCAGAATTTTGTGCTTATGTAACAGGGGGGTTTTGGAAAAGCAGGACAAACAAAATAAATGTTGAAAGTAAAGAGAACATAATTAAGCATGCGATGGAAAAGTAGAGCAAAAATCAATATCATAAAAAGGAATCGTTGGATTGGGATTTCTTATGCCTGAATGTTATTTCACTTGGCTTCCTAGTTTTCTCTAAAAATTATTCTATGTCGATTTTTATTAGTCCGGTTAGCTTCTTGGTTACTGATAACTCTCCAAAAGGGAGTTATTTAGGCCTTAGTTCTATAGTATTTTGTGTGTCATTTGTGTTAAATAGGGTTGCTTTTAGATGAATATTATATGTTTTAATCCATCTGGAAGAATGGAGGCTTTGGAAGTTATTTTGTGCAGAAAATATTGCTGAGCGACTTGAGGGAGCAATTTCCATGATCCAGCAAAACTGGGAGCAAAACTGCCACGTCACAGCTCGTTATCCATTTTAATAAAGTGGCGTTAGCTTAATTATTTTCGGATCTAAGAAGCTTGGAAAGCCCTCCACGTGTCCAAAATAACCTAATTAGGTTAAACCTCATCTTATAAAAGGAGGGAGCCGTCAAAGATAAAGGATTAACGATTGGGAGACCGAATCAATCGGCTAAAGGCCGAATTGACGGCAGAATGGAGACCTAAGAAGACCATTGGCGATTCAACTCAAGAAGACGAAGTTCTTCCATGTTCTTGGTGGTTTGGAGCAGCCGTTTCATCTCCCCAATTACTAAAAGGATTAGTATTTCTTGTGTATTTCGTATTATGGATGTGCTTATCGAGATTGTAACGTGTTTTATGTTTTCAATCATGAACTAATTACTTTGTAGGCATGGGTTAAGAATTATGTGATTGTTATATTTATAAAATCTGAAAATTCTATTTGATTATATCATCTTGAATTATTGTTGTTCTTTAATTTCATTATGTGCTCGCCTAGCTAGCCGGTATGTATAGCTTCTCCTAGTTTCAGGGATGATTTAGGAGTTGTGTGGCGATAATTCACGCTAGATCATTGTGTATTGGTGAACGCCAGTGACTGAGTTAGGGATAGCCAGTTGCCTAGTGCTTGATCGGTAGAGCTTCATTGGAGTTGAAACATATTCCAAAAAATCCGGAGTTCCGGGAGGATCCCGCTGATAATACTGCATGAGATTGACGGATCAAAAGAATTGTTGGAGCATCTTTATAAACAATTACAGAAGTCTTAACTTGTGTCTGTTTCCATTCTGTTTTCTCTAGTCGTAATCATTTACTGCTTTCGTATTTCTTTTGTTTCAGCATTTTAAAAACCCAATCAATTTAACCAACCTTTT
Source organism: Luffa aegyptiaca (assembly GCA_017139565.1). NCBI lineage: Eukaryota > Viridiplantae > Streptophyta > Magnoliopsida > Cucurbitales > Cucurbitaceae > Luffa > Luffa aegyptiaca. Next base: position 29,317,509 of record CM029400.1, on the reverse strand, counting down.
GAAATCACTAAAAAGGCAAATTAAATCAATAGAGGTAGGCATTTCAAGACCCTGTGGATACGATAAATACTTATCACTTGCTGCTAGATTTTGTATACTTGCACAGTATTTTGGAGTTAATTTATCTCATATTTTTAACCACTTCAGAATTGCAACAGTTACTCGGAGGAACCCCCTACACTAACATGTGTTTAATTAACCCGTTAACCCAGAATTCTGCAATTAACAAGATTAATCAATTTTTATCATTATCGATCTCTACTCCTCATACATAAAGTAACAACCATCCGAGACCTCGCAATGGTCATTAAATTATATCTAATTAATCTAGAATAAGCAATCTCGCAATTACCTACTTAAACTAACCGCTTTAGGATCGTGGGTCCGGAATTGTATCATCTAAACTTAAACTTAATTTAAAACTAATTCATACAACCTTTAGCATGCATTCTAGGCCTATCAAGGGTCGTCACTCCGTAGAGATTGTCTTGCCTCAGCCTAGTGGCTATCTAAAAATAACTGATAGAATACACAAGTAGTAATCTCCTAGGGTCATCAAGCCTAAGAAACTAGTCTCATGTATTGGTTTAAACGGGATAACATGCAAAACTCAATAAAGATACAGCAAGACAGAATTGAAATACCATAAAACTCAGCCAAGTTTAATAACAATCAAGACATAATCTCAATCCAACGATACAAAGACGTTTAGCTACTCATAAACAAGGTAAAACCATAAACAAATACAAGGAATTGCATAAGATATGACCTAATAATGTTTATATAGCAGCTGGAAAGTAAAGAAGACGAAACAAAGCGAAAAGAGACCAAAATTCAAACCTAACGGCGGACTAAACCGAAGCCTAATATTTATAGAAAATGTCGCAGCGTCTCGACGCCAGGCTCGGCGTCTCGACGCCATCCCTAATCCGAGCATGCAGTCATTATTCTTGGTTTTGTCTCGTTACATCTAGGTACGGAGCTTCAATCTTTGGCTCTTGGTGTCGTTCTTCAGGCCCACTTCAATACACTTGGGTCTTTTCACCTCCTCGTCGTCCAAGACATTGAGATGGCTCCAAAACTCCATAATTGGCCCAAATTAACACCAATTTAGCGTGAATGGCTCTCGACATTGCCTAAGCTTAAAGAACCTATAAGTAAGACAAATAAAGTATAAAATTCTTCTAACAAGCTTAGATTAGAGGTGATAAAATAGGACTATTTAGGTCATATCAATCCCACAATCCTAATCTTATAGCCCAAGAGAATAGCGGGGGTTCGCGATTGGTGGTGTCCTTGAGTACAGTACGGGGATCTTGATCGTAAAGGAGCATAGTGCTGTCTTGCCTCCATTCACGTAAGTCTTATTCGATCTTAAATTGTTTAGATCAATTTTATGCATGCTTAATCTGTAATTATGGAAATTGTTTTTGCTTTTCCCAACGTATCGATTTTCTAATTGACTGAAATTCAATCATGCTCGGTGTCAACTGCTTCCACTGAGGATTCAATTCCTTCACAGCCAAGCAATGGTTTCAAAGGTTGCAATGGAGGTCCGTCAGCTCTTTCAAAGAATTAGCCCGAGCATTCATCTCGCAGTTCATGGGATCCAGAGAACAGTGCAAGCCTCACATCAACCTCCTAACTGTCAAACAACAGTCAGGTGAGAGTTTGCGTGATTATATAACACGTTTCAACAAGGAAGCACTACAGGTTGAGGGATACAGTGAGGGAGCAGCCCTAGTAGTCATAATAGTAGAACTGGAGGACAAGAGGTTACTTAATTCAATAGGCAAGAGCCAACCTCGCACTTATGTTGAGTTTGTTTCCAGAGCACAAAAGTACATGATTGCAGAAGAGTTGCTTAGATCGAAGAAGTCAGATCACAAGAAGTATTCTTCATTGGATCGAGACCAAAAGGAGGATAAAAGACAGCAGACAGACGAGATTGGTCGAGGTCAAGTCGACAATAACCATGGCCGAGGTCAACCAGACCGAGGAGACTACACAAGAGAGTTTGAAAAGTACACCCCTACCTCAATCCTACAGGAGAAAATCTTAATGGAAATTCGGAATACGAACCTCCTTAACGTACCTACAAAGCTGAAGTCAAATCCTGACATAAGAAACAAAGGCCAGTATTGTCTCTTCCATCGAGATCATGGGCATTCAACTGAAGGATGAAATTGAAGCACTGATTTGGAACTGGTATCTGAAAGAGTTCACCACCGTAGCTGAGGTCGACCAAAAATGATTAAGGTCGACCAGGGATGGCCAAGGAAAAGGCAAAGACAATGACGAACCCCTTTTAGAAATCCGTTGAAGGTCCAGGCCGACCCTCCTATGGTCGAGGTCGAGCCCGACCATGCTCTATGCTAAGGTCGAGGACTGTTGGGATTGGTGTCCTAAAACTCGTAGATAGTGAATGTTAAACGAATTATATACTTATTCGATAAAGGCGTTATCGAGATTAATTCAGTAAAGTTATTACTGAATAAAGTAAATTGCACATATAATAACCCAAATCCAATAAACTAAGATCCATGGCTATAGGATGAACACTTGAGCTTTATGTAGAGACATAAAAGTGGATCAAGCTTGAGTAATAGCCAAAACGGTCTATAGTATAGGGATAGGGTTGGGTACCTTATTCTGGAGACACTATGAGACGCGGCCCACTTTATAGCTGGTATAGACAATGTGATCCTAAATCGACCATGTAGAGACATGCGAGTGGGGGCGTCCTATGCAATGAGTTTGCATAAGACCAGGACCAAGAAATAAGTCGCTCTCGCTTTATAACACCGTTTACTGACGAGACTGACTATTTCATGTGATGACCTAGGTAACTCGATCTTAATCCTGAGCTAACTATGAACTCCTGTTTATTCGGACTTATCCTTAGATCTGCATAGGTGAGAGTGGCTCAGTATCGCCGACTCAATAAGCCTCCCATTTCAGGGATAGGAACGAGTAGATAGCTGGGGACATAGTCGTGCAAGAAGAAATTCACTCCTACCCGAATTAGGGATAGTAGAGAGGTTGTTCCCTTAAGTGCTGACTCCGGGACTTGAACAAAGGGATCCCGCCCTCTCATTGGCCTGAGAGGGACTCGATTTATTGGTTGGACCATAAACCAATTGTTCATTAGAGGATCAGTGGGACTTAAGGAACTAGAAGTACTATAGGGGTAAAACGGGCTTTTGACCTAGCTATAGCTACGAACAACCTGTGAAGGATCGACTTACTAATCATGGTTAAATCAAGTGGACAAAAAAATATGTCTATAGTGAGGGGAGTGCAACTATCGGGCTATAGTGGAGTGTCCCGGTAGTTAACGAATGTTGGCTAGCTTGGATAATGAGATTAGTCGGTTAGCCTCGAATCGTTGGAGCCCATGATCTATAGGTCCATTAGGTCCCCCTACTAGCTCATATCGGAACAAAGCCTAGAACAAAAAGATAGGAACCTTTGAATCGTTCAAAATCGGGAAAACGGGTATTATCGTAAATTGTGTTTGACACAATAATTTAATTATGAATTAAATTAGAAAATGAGAGATGGAGTATTTAAAAGTGTTTTGAATACCATATATATGTATTAGGAATCATATATAATTCATGGCACTAGGTGATAAAGATTAATTGGATTAATCATGTAAAAATTACTTGGAATTGTACAAATTAATTGCCTAGAAATCAATTTCAATTTTGAATTGAAATAGGAATGAATTGCAAGCTGAAAATTGAGAATTTAGATTCAATTTTAAGTGGATTTAGTGGCATTCCCACTCTTGCATGTTGATGCATAGTGGAAAACAACACAACCATGCACTAGTTGCATGTGTTGTGAATTAAACACCTAGAATCCACTTTGAGTTGCAATTTCACCATGTGTCTAGTGTCATGAGGCTTCTCTTTGCATGGAAGATGTCTATATAAGGAGTATGAATCAGATTCAAAGGAGGTAGAGCCATTTTCCATATTGTTATGCTGCTGGATTTTGGTCTCAAACTCACTCATCTCCATATATCTCTCTAGTGCTTGAACCTTCAAGCATTCCCTTCCCATTCCCTATCTCTATAGACTCCCACAAGTCGTTCTTGGCCCGGAGAATAGTAGAGAAGACACTAGAGGTGGTCCACACACCGTTCGTGATCAAAGGAATCAAAGGGAGTTGTTGAATCGGTCTCCAAAAGGTTGGTAAAAATTCTGCTCTCTCCTTACGGTATTTGGACAGCATGTTTTCATTTTCTAAAATTGATGTAGTTAAGTGCCTCCGATCCTAAAATTGCTTCCACATGTGTTATATGAACACCTTCAATTGGTATCAGAGCATGATTAAGGCACCTAACATGCATTAATTTTAGCTTGGTGGGTAGCTTTTCATATGATGAAACTGTGTAAAAACTAAAGAAAATTGGTTTTGGGATTGATTTTAATTTTCAGTCAATTCGTTGGAATTAATTGTAATTTCCTACATTTTTATGGGCTTTAATGTGTTCATATGGAGTCTGTAAAATTTGAGAGTCAATAGAGTCCATTTAGGCCGTCAATTTGAAGATATTCGGAGACTGCTCGCTGCTGGCCGAAAATTCCAGCATGCTGTTTTTTAGTTCCAGCTCAAGTACGTTCTTCTCGTAACGGTAAAATGGTCCGGTTCAAGCAATCCAAAGGTGGTTCGGGTCGGTTCGAATGGTTCGGAAGCGGTCCAAGCCCTATTTGAAATTATTATTGTAATAATTTTAGTTTTTATTTTTGCTTGATTAAAAATCCCAAAACCAATTCACTTTAGTAAATTTAATTAATTATGCATTATTGAATGTATGTTTTAATTAAATAGTATTTTATGTGCATAATGTATGTCATTTATATTTAAAACCCCACCATAGGAAAGCATGTTCATGCATTTGTTTAATTTGAATAAGTGTTATTTATTAATTCAAATGCATGAGGGAAATTTCATGTTTTATTAATATAAGAGTTGTATTAATTTAGGGAGATTCATGCTTGAATGGTTAATTAAAATTGATTAATTCTTATAATAGTTATAATTATTAAATGATAAAATTAACCAAGCATGAACATGAAATTTCATTAGTTTGATTATAATTGTTATACTCAAATTAGGCTTGTTATGGATTTGTTTTATAATTGTTATAAAAGAGATAGAAATCTAAAATCTATAACAAGATAAAGAGCATGCTCACTTAGGTTAATGAACCTTCAACAATTCGATCAACTTGCATAGTTTAGGTCGATATCTTGTAAAACAACGGTTACGAGAGAACTCACCCGACAAAATGCTGTCTAAGGCTGGAGGTATTTAAGTTGACGGTTTACGGAACACCTCCTACCTGGGCATTGAGTCGGTTCTTGAGTTAAGTTAACTCGAGTTTTATGAGCATGCGTGAGCGGTGTGAGGTTTTAAAGTGTTATCACCTAGACATCGTAGTATAAAGAGTTATACAAACCTAGACATAGGTTGTTTCTAAAGGGTGCTTTTCTTATAACTTGAATGATTGATTGTTATATGCTTTAAAACACCATTAGAAAGCATGTTATAGGGTTTATTCATTAAAAGTTATAGGAGTTATAAAAGTTGATGAATAGAAACTGTAAAATCTATAACAAAGAGTTGCATGCTAACATAGGATCTTAGGATCTTATCATTCTTTAAATGGTTTAAAATGAAATAGACCTAAGATCGCCTTTTTCTAATAGGATTAGAAATATGTCTTACTTAGTTTTTTAAAATAGTTTTGAAATTCGAGTAAGTAGGACATAAGACCTTGGTTATAAGGGAACTCTCCCGGCAAATGGTTCGGAACCTGAGTTGAATTAACCATAGTCTTACTAGCATGCAATGTCACTAGGTTATTAAAAGTTTTTAATCACCTAGACATTTAGTGTAAAGACCTTGTTTAATAAGGCATAGACTTAGATAGATTCATTTAGCCGGAATTTACCTAAGTAATAAGACCCTAAAACTTTACAACACTTTAGTGGGAGGAAAAGTATAGAAACGAAATATTCATATTAAGTTTCTACTCTCACGTCCCCCTGAGTTCACACCGTGAGATCCATGCTTGGCCTCGAGGCGCCCTGGGAGCGTCCCCCTACGGATGGTGTTTGCATGGGTTAATATCAAGGTGAATGGGGAAAGTGTTCATAGTAAGTGGGAGAAGGAAACGTGTCAAACGTATCCTGCGGTCTCCATCATTAGGTTGCACCGTGAGATTCCTATGCGCTGCCTGCGAGTCGCCCTGGGAGCGATCACCCTACGGAGGGCTTGCGCATGGGATTCGGAACAACGCAAACTCCAGAAATGGATAGGGTTTCCTAGGGCCATTCCCAACATTAGCTCTTCCCTACGGTGGCATTGTTGGGGCCGTCCTCTGCGATCTGAAAATGATGGGTAACACTTACAAGATGGTCTTGACCAAATTAACGTTAGCTAATAACTATTGGAGTAAGAGTTATTCTGGGAATAGTATTTGGCCGAGATTGTCTCGATTCAGAGGAGGAGTAGCTGACTGCCCTACAGTAGCGGTTATTCTAAACCCCTGAAGTATCGTTGCAAAATAAATCAATTGTATATATGGGTCGATGATTGCTTTTGCTAAATCTGATTGGATAAATGTGATTAATGGGTTTAGTGCATGTTTCTAATAGAGATTAATTTGTTTGTTTCACCAATATGTCGAAAAACGTATGTGCTTTGTCAAATGCCAAATTAAACGGTTTAGTACATACGACTAAGAATACTTGCTTAAACGCTAAACACGTGGCAAAGAATTTAGGTTTGGTCTCAACTGAGGAATGTCCTCAAACTAACTGCATAGCCAAGAAAAACATGATCCACGACTCTAAATGCGATTTATTAGTCTTGGAAACGTGTTTAGAGGAAAATGACTATTTTGCCTGGATACTCGATTCAGGTGCCACTAATCACGTATGTTCTTCATTTCAAGGAATGAGTTCTTGGCAACAGCTAATAGCTGGAGAGATGACTCTTAAAGTTGGAACAGGAGAAGTCATCTCGGCTATTGCAGTGGGAGATGTAAAATTATTCTTCACCAAGGAACGTTACATGATATTAGATAATGTATACATAGTTCCGAAAATTAAAAGAAATTTGATTTCTTTATCTTGTTTATTAGAACAAGGTTACTCAATTTCTTTTTCTGTTAATGAAGCGTTCATAACTAAAAGAGGTATTGATGTTTGCTCTGCAAACTTGAAGAATAAATTGTATGTTTTGAGACCAATTGAGTCTAAAGCTATTTTAAATCATGAGATGTTTAAAACCGCTGAGACTCAACCTAAAAAGCGAAGAGTTTCTCAAGATACCTATCTCTGGCACTTGAGGTTAGGCCATATCAACCTCAATAGGATTGGGAGATTGGTCAAGAGTGGACTTCTAAACAAGTTAGAAGACGACTCGTTGCCTCCTTGTGAGTCATGCCTTGAGGGCAAGATGACAAAACGACCTTTTACCGGAAAAGGTTATCGTGCCAAAGAGCCCCTAGAGCTCATTCATTCGGACCTCTGTGGACCAATGAACATTAGAGCTCGAGGAGGGTACAAATATTTCATCAGTTTCATTGATGATTATTCGAGGTATGGCTATCTCTACCTAATGCATCATAAGTCCGAGGCTTTTGAAAAGTTCAAAGAGTACAAGGCTGAGGTTGAGAACCTATTAGGTAAGACAATAAAAACACTTCGATCCGATCGAGGTGGAGAGTATATGGACTCAAGTTTTCAAGACTATTTGATAGAGCATGGAATTACGTCCCAACTCTCAGCCCCTGGTACACCTCAGCAAAACGGTGTATCAGAAAGGAGAAACAGAACCTTGTTGGACATGGTTCGTTCGATGATGAGTTATGCTCAGTTGCCTAACTCGTTTTGGGGATATGCAGTAGAAACTGCGGTTTATATCTTGAACGTAGTTCCATCAAAGAGTGTTTCTGAAACACCGTTTGAGCTCTGGAAAGGTCGTAAAGCTAGTTTACGACATTTCAGAAATTGGGGATGCCCTGCATACGTGCTAGATGCAAACCCAAAGAAATTGGAGCCTCGTTCTAGATTTTGCCTATTTGTAGGCTATCCCAAAGAAACGAGAGGTGGATACTTCTTCGTTCCTGAGGAAAATAAAGTACTTGTATCGACAAATGCTACATTCCTAGAAGAAGACCACCTCAGAGAACACAAGCCACGAAGTAAAGTCGTATTAAGTGAACTATCTAACGAAGCTACCGAAACATCAACAAGAGTTGTTGATGATGCTGGCACCTCGAGTCAATCACGTCCTTCTCAAGAAATAAGAGAACCTCGACGTAGTGGGAGGGTTGTTAGACGACCTGATCGCTATTTGGGTTTAACTGAAACTCCAGTTGTCATACCTCATGACGGAATCGAGGATCCATTAACCTTTAAACAGGCAATGGATGATGTTGACAAGAACGAGTGGATTAAAGCCATGGACTTGGAAATCGAGTCCATGCATTTTAATTCAGTATGGGATCTTGTAGATCAATCTGAAGGGGTTAGACCCATAGGGTGTAAATGGATCTACAAGAGAAAACGATATGCTGCTGGAAAGGTACAAACCTTTAAGGCACGACTTGTGGCAAAGGGTTTTACCCAGTGGGAGGGGATTGACTATGAAGAAACCTTCTCCCCTGTTGCCATGTTGAAGTCGATCAGGATACTTTTATCCATCGCCACGTTTTACGATTACGAAATATGGCAAATGGATGTCAAGACTGCCTTTCTGAACGGCAATCTTGAAGAAAGTATCTACATGTCTCAGCTAGAAGGGTTCATTGCTCAGGATCAAGAGCAAAAAGTTTGCAAGCTTAAACGATCCATTTATGGATTAAAACAAGCGTCTAGATCCTGGAATATGAGATTTGATATTGCGATCAAATCTTATGGCTTTGAACAAAACGTTGATGAACCTTGTGTTTACAAAAGGATCATCAACAACTCCGTAGCTTTCTTAGTACTGTATGTGGATGATATCCTACTCGTTGGGAATGATGTAGGTTATCTAACTGACATCAAACTATGGCTAGCAACTCAATTCCAAATGAAAGATTTGGGTGAGGCACAATTTGTTCTAGGGATCCAAATTGTTCGAAACCGAAAGAACAAAACGCTAGCCCTGTCTCAAGCGTCTTATATCGACAAATTATTAGTTAGATATAAAATGCAAAATTCCAAGAAAGGACTATTACCTTTCAGGCACGGAATTAACTTGTCTAAGGAACAGTGTCCTCAGACACCTCAAGAAGTTGAGGACATGAGAAGTTTTCCCTATGCCTCTGCAGTAGGTAGCCTAATGTATGCCATGTTTTGTACAAGGCCTGACATTTGTTATGCAGTAGGGATTGTCAGTAGATATCAATCAAATCCAGGATTCGATCACTGGACAGCCGTTAAAAATATCCTCAAATATCTAAGGAGAACGAGGGACTATATGCTCGTGTATGGTTCGAAGGAGGATACACTGATTCTGACTTTCAAACCGATAAAGATTCGAGGAAATCTACATCGGGGTCAGTATTCACTCTAAATGGAGGAGCAATAGTATGGCGTAGCATCAAGCAAGGATGCATTGCAGACTCGACCATGGAGGCCGAATATGTAGCTGCTTGCGAAGCAGCAAAAGAGGCAGTATGGCTCAGGAAGTTCCTAACTGACTTGGAAGTCATTCCGAATATGCATCTGCCTATCACCTTGTATTGTGATAATAGCGGCGCAGTTGCAAACTCAAATGAACCTCGCAGCCATAAGAGAGGCAAGCACATCGAAAGGAAATACCATCTCATCAGGGAGATTGTGCACCGAGGAGACGTGATCGTCACGAAGATAGCGTCGGAGCACAACATTGCTGATCCATTCACGAAGGCTCTCACGGCTAAAGTGTTCGAGAGTCATCTAGAAGGTCTAGGTCTGCGAGAAATGTACGAGAAATAATCTAGGTCAAGTGGGAGAATTGTAACCGGTATATCGATGCCTCAGTATACTGGGTATTTAGATGCCCTAGTTTATTGTATTTTTACTTTGTTATTAATACAAGTATTTATTCACCCACTGCTGTTATAGATTATAGTACATCCCACTAAACTAGAGTTTTAGTTCAAGTGGGAGATTGTTGGGATTGGTGTCCTAAAACTCGTAGATAGTGAATGTTAAACGAATTATATACTTATTCGATAAAGGCGTTATCGAGATTAATTCAGTAAAGTTATTACTGAATAATGTAAATTGCACATATAATAACCCAAATCCAATAAACTAAGATCCATGGCTATAGGATGAACACTTGAGCTTTATGTAGAGACATAAAAGTGGATAAAGCTTGAGTAATAGCCAAAATAGTATAGGGATAGGGTTGGGTACCTTATTCTGGAGACACTATGAGACGCGACCCACTTTATAGATGGTATAGACGATGTGATCCTAAATCGTCCATGTAGAGACATGCGAGTGGGGGCGTCATATGCAATGAGTTTGCATAAGACCAGGACCAAGAAATAAGTCGCTCTCGCTTTATAACACCGTTTACTGACGAGACTGACTATTTCATGTGATGACCTAGGTAACTCGATCTTAATCCTGAGCTAACTATGAACTCCTGTTTATTCGGACTTATCCTTAGATCTGCATAGGTGAGAGTGGCTCAGTATCGCCGACTCAATAAGCCTCCCATTTCAGGGATAGGAACGAGTAGATAGCTGGGGACATAGTCGTGCAAGAAGGAATTCACTCCTACCCGAATTAGGGATAGTAGAGAGGTTGTTCCCTTAAGTGCTGACTCCGGGACTTGAACAAAGGGATCCCGCCCTCTCATTGGCCCGAGAGGGACTCGATTTATTGGTTGGACCATAAACCAATTGTTCATTAGAGGATCAGTGGGACTTAAGGAACTAGAAGTACTATAGGGGTAAAACGGGCTTTTGACCTAGCTATAGCTACGAACAACCTGTGAAGGATCGACTTACTAATCATGGTTAAATCAAGTGGACAAAAAAATATGTCTATAGTGAGGGGAGTGCAACTATCGGGCTATAGTGGAGTGTCCCGGTAGTTAACGAATGTTGGCTAGCTTGGATAATGAGATTAGTCGGTTAGCCTCGAATCGTTGGAGCCCATGATCTATAGGTCCATTAGGTCCCCCTACTAGCTCATATCGGAACAAAGCCTAGAACAAAAAGATAGGAACCTTTGAATCGTTCAAAATCGGGAAAACGGGTATTATCGTAAATTGTGTTTGACACAATAATTTAATTATGAATTAAATTAGAAAATGAGAGATGGAGTATTTAAAAGTGTTTTGAATACCATATATATGTATTAGGAATCATATATAATTCATGGCACTAGGTGATAAAGATTAATTGGATTAATCATGTAAAAATTACTTGGAATTGTACAAATTAATTGCCTAGAAATCAATTTCAATTTTGAATTGAAATAGGAATGAATTGCAAGCTGAAAATTGAGAATTTAGATTCAATTTTAAGTGGATTTAGTGGCATTCCCACTCTTGCATGTTGATGCATAGTGGAAAACAACACAACCATGCACTAGTTGCATGTGTTGTGAATTAAACACCTAGAATCCACTTTGAGTTGCAATTTCACCATGTGTCTAGTGTCATGAGGCTTCTCTTTGCATGGAAGATGTCTATATAAGGAGTATGAATCAGATTCAAAGGAGGTAGAGCCATTTTCCATATTGTTATGCTGCTGGATTTTGGTCTCAAACTCACTCATCTCCATATATCTCTCTAGTGCTTGAACCTTCAAGCATTCCCTTCCCATTCCCTATCTCTATAGACTCCCACAAGTCGTTCTTGGCCCGGAGAATAGTAGGGAAGACACTAGAGGTGGTCCACACACCGTTCGTGATCAAAGGAATCAAAGGGAGTTGTTGAATCGGTCTCCAAAAGGTTGGTAAAAATTCTGCTCTCTCCTTACGGTATTTGGACAGCATGTTTTCATTTTCTAAAATTGATGTAGTTAAGTGCCTCCGATCCTAAAATTGCTTCCGCATGTGTTATATGAACACCTTCAAGGACAACATTCTTAAAAGCGCACCAAGTCTGAGCTTAGGAAGTTCTAGTCTTTACTTATTACACTATTGTTATTTAATCATAGCATTGTTGCACATTTTACTTTTGGTAGATAGACATAGATGTTTTCTTTTTTGTTTTACCATTCAAAGCCGAATGTAAACATTTTATGTCAAAGTTCTAGTTCTTCACTTCCAAAGCCCAGAACATGTTTCAAAGAATGTATGAAGATTACATGCGAGCTTAAGTCTTCGAGCTTAGTGCCCACGCTTACATGCGAGCCTAAGCTTCCATGCTTAGTGCCCATGCTTACATGTCAGCCTAAGCTTTCCAACTTAGTGCCCACACCTACATGCGAACCAAAGCTTTCCAGCTTAGTGCCCACGCCTACATGTGAGCCCGAGCCCTCGAGCTTGGCGTCCACACCTACATGCGAGCTAAGCTTTTCAGCTTAGTGCCCACGCCTACATGCAAGCCTAAGCCTTCTAGCTTAGAGCCCACACCAACATGCGAGCCTAAGCTTCCATGCTTAGAGCTAACACCACTACATGCGAGCCTGAGACATTAAGTGCACGGCCCACGCTAAACTTTCAAGGTACTCTTCTCTTTACTCAACTATATTTTATGTTTTAGTAAAATTTTACTTGAGTAAGGGGGCTACACAGGGGATATGCACTCCCTATTAAACAAAAAGCAAGCAACAGGGGATATGCACTCTCTATTAAACAAAAGGCAAACTAGGTTAGCATGTCTTGATCAAAGATTACAGGTTTTAGCCTATTCACTCATTTTCCTCCTATAAGGATTAACATATGAATGCAGTGACTTAAATTTTGGGCTAACAGGGACTTGAGGTCGAGGCCGACCCTAGCCTCTTCCCTCATTTTTCCTTTGTAGAAATTAACATTTTTATGGAGGAACTCAAAAATTTCAATAATATGAAAGGTGGCAGAAGCCGACCCTATGGTCTTACCACATGTGCCACATAAATGGCTAAGATAAAGAAACACTTACACAGGGGGCTTTTAAAACTGAGGAATGAACTGAACAACATCCAAAATGAGGGGCAAAAGGCACGGAAGTTTGGACCCGCTCCAAACATTAGCCTCGGCCTCATCCCGGGGTCGGGTTATTTCTTCAGCCCCTCACTTTTCTCATTTTTGTCTTACTTAACCCCTATTCAGAGAGCATCCAGTTTAGTCCTTTCTTGCAGGATAACGAGAAACCAACATATGAATCAGCACAAAGGGAAGATTCTTACTCTTAAATCGGTCTTAAGGAGCTCAACCTATTGCAATAAGTCACACCTGAATCCAAATTCAAGAGTGGGGGTTTCATGTTATAGGTGATTGATAACTCTCCAAAAGGGAGTTATTTAGGCCTTAATTCTATAATGTTTTGTGGCCTTAATTCTATAATGTTTTGTGTGTCATTTGTGCTAACTAAGGTTGCTTTTAGATGATTAATGCATGTTCTAACCCATTTGGAAGAATGAATGCTTTGGAAGTTATTTTGTGCAGAATATATTGTTGGGCGACTTGAGGGAGCAAATTCTGTGCTCCAGCAAAGTAGGGAGCAAAACTGCCAAGTCACAGCTCATTATCTATTTTAATGAACTGAAGTTTGTTAAGCTATTCTCGGATTTAAGGAGCAAGGAGAGCCATCCACATGTCTAGGTCAACCTAATTCAAGCTTGTCTTCACTTTATAAAAGGGAAGAGCCGCCCAAGTCAAATTCATTCCACTTTTGGGGAAGAGATCATTTCTCATTTCCATCTTTGGGAGCCGAATAGAGGAGAAAGATTGGGGACTACAAGAAGACCATCAATTACGAAGTTGATCAAGGGGATTAGTATTTTCTTGTATTATTTTGTAATTATGGATGCACATACTCAGATTGTAGTGTGTGGTACCATGTGTGCTATGAACTAAATTACTTTAAGTGTTGGTTAGGAAGTATGTAATTGTTGTGCTTAATTCTCTATGCAATATATGTTGATTTGATGCATCTTGATTATTTGTTGTGCTCATCCAGCCGGTATGAATATCACTTCCTAGTTTCAGGGATGCTTTAGGGAGTGTGTGGCATTTAATCACACTAGATCATTGTGTATTGGTGAACGCCAGTGACTGAGCTAGGGATAGCCAGTTGCCTAGTGATTGATCGGTAGTACGACATTGGAGTTGAAACACATTCTAAAAAATCCAGAGTTCTGGGAGGATCCTGCTAATAAAACTGCAAGCGTTTTGCCTGATCAATAATATTGCTAGAGCATCTTTTAAACCAATTACTAAGTCCTGACCAACGCCTGTTTCTAATCTGTCTGCTTATTTGTTTACTTTCTGTTCTGTCATTTCTTTTGCTTCAGCATTCTATAAAAATCAATCATTTTAACCACTTTTGAAACCATTGAAAAGCAAAACAAAATAGATAAAGTGAAAGCTAATTCAGACCTTGGATTCGATAAATACTTATTACTTGTCGCAGACTGTGTATACTTGCACAGAATTCTAGAGTTAATTTTTACCTTATTTTTACTCACTCTGGAAGCCTAATTTTTATCTGATCTGTTTTGTATGTGTTTTAGTGGTTTGGTGCTAGAACTTTTTTATTGTTTCTTTTGTCTTTGCAGGTGTGAGTTTGGTGCATGAGCGATCCGTCTGGGGTAAGGTTCGAGCTTGATCCATAAATCGAGAGGACATTTAGGAGAAGAAGGAGAGAGCAACGTAGAAACCAAAATCCAATGGCTGATGTGCCGCGTCTTCCGCAGGCATCAGAAGATCCAGTGAACCCCCAAGCAGAATCGTTTTTTGCAGCAAAATCCGCCGCTGGAGCAAAATGGACAGCAAAATAATCAGGCTGAGAATCCTATCTTGGTAGCAAACGATAGGGTCAAAGCCATTCGAGCGTATGCTTTTCCAATGTTTGATGAGTTAAATCCAGGAATTGCACGTCCTAAAATTAAGGCAGCAAATTTTGAAATGAAACTAGTAATGTTTCAGATGTTGCAAACCGTGGGTCAATTCCATGGTTTGTCATCTGAAGACCCCCATTTACATCTTAAGTCTTTTCTAGGAGTTAGTGATTCTTTTGTAATTCAAGGAGTGCCTAGAGATGCCCTTAGATTAACTTTGTTCCCGTATTCTCTTAGAGATGGAGCAAAGGCATGGTTAAATTCTTTTGCTCCAGGATCAATTAGGACATGGAATGAGTTAGCGGAGAAATTTCTTAGTAAATATTTTCCACCAAATAGGAATGCTAAATTGAGGAGTGAAATAGTAGGGTTTAGGCAACTTGAGGATGAAACTTTTAGTGGGGCTTGGGAGAGGTTTAAGGAGCTTTTGCGAAAGTGTCCCCACCATGGGTTACCACATTGTATCCAAATGGAAACATTTGACAATGGGTTAAATGGGGCAACCCAAGGTATGGTTGATGCTTCGGCTGGAGGGGCCCTTTTGGCAAAAACTTTTAATGAAGCCCATGAAATTTTAGAAAGAATATCAACTAATAGTTGTCAGTGGTCGGATGTTAGAGGCTCAAATAAAAAGGTTAAGAGTGTGTTAGAGGTTGAAGGTGTGTCTACCATTAGGGCTGATATTGCAATGTTAGCTAACGCTCTTAAAAATGTGACAGTGGTTAGTCATCAGCAGCCGCCAGCTGTGGAGCCTACTGCAGTGGTGAACCAAGTTGCAGAGGAATCATGTGTCTATTGTGGTGAAGACCACAACTACGAGTTTTGCCCCAGCAATCTAGCTTCTGTGTTTTTTGTAGGTAATAAGAGGAATAACCCTTATTCTAACTTTTATAATCCAAGTTGGCGCAACCACCCCAACTTCGCATGGGGACGACAAGGAAATAATGTGCAAGCACAGCAAAAGGTGAACCAATCAGGATTTGCTAAAACACAGGTTTTGCCCCAACAAAATAAGCAGGTTTTGCCCCAGCAAAATTCAGAGAGTTCTCTTGAGGCAATAATGAAAGAATATATGGCTCGTACAGATGCCACAATTCAAAGTAATCAAGCTTCAATGAGAGCCCTGGAATTGCAAGTGGACCAGCTAGCTAATGAGCTGAAGGCAAGGCCTCAAGGGAAACCTCCTTTAGATACTAAACACCCTAGAAGGGAAGGTAAGGAGTAGGTAAAGGCAGTGACTATAAAGAGTGGTAAGCCACTAGAAGAGAGAAAAGAGCCTAGTAAACCCCAAGATGTAGAGATGAATTGTGATAAAAATGTTGTTGTTGAGAAAGAGTTGGAGTCTGGTCAGGGTGCTAGAGGCATCCATATTGATTCTGGAGCATCTGGTTATGTTCCAAATGTGGAACCACCTTATGTGTTGCCCCCACCTTATGTACCACCTCTACCTTTTACACAAAGGCAAAGGCCTAAGAATCAGGATGATCAATTTAAGAAGTTTTTAGAGATTCTTAAGCAATTGCATATAAATATCCCTTTAGTAGAAGCTATAGAGCAAATGCCTAATTATGCTAAATTTCTTAAGGATATTTTAACTAAAAAGAAGAGGTTAGGTGAGTTTGAAACAGTATCACTTACTGAGGAATGTAGTGCTATTCTTAAGAATGGGCTACCAACCAAGGCTAAGGATCTAGGATCATTTACTATACTTTGTGATTTAGGTGCAAGCATTAACCTTATGCCTCTTTCGGTCTTTC